>CM032336.1:47253231-48502634 GCA_019022515.1 Quercus aquifolioides | reverse complement strand
AAGATCTTACCCTACCCGGAACATAATCTCAAATATAATAGTTATTTTCTTTTGGTTAGTGAATTTTTTTTTTTTTTTTTTTGGGTACTTTTGTTACAATATAGTATAATAACTTCACTTTTATAAAATATGATAACTTTAGCATCTGTTTTATCTCTTTATTCTTTCTACTCTTCAAGTTCAAGTAAAGTACCTCATAGGAAGTAACTAATTAGGACTGTCATGAATCATCTTGTTAGAATGAAATATAAAATTGTCCGCCAAGATTGTGTTCATAAGATTTGGATCTTAACCTGCTGCGTGTTCCACGTTATGTTTCGAAATTGTCATAAAGGTTTCGTCTCAAATTCTTGCATAAAACAACTAGATATTATTACATGCATTCCATATTATATTATATGAAGATAATTGTTAGGTTCTAAAGACTTATGATTTTATGTATTTAGAACTCTAATGTGTATTGTTGGCAAACCATGATCAAAACAGATTGTTAGTCTTGTTTAGACTTGCTCAAAGTGTGGGCGTTTTATGTAAAGTTGGAATCGAGTGTCCACAGAAGTATTAGTGACTTTCGGCCTGGCTCGATCGATCGAAAATTAGACTCGATCGATCGAATCTTGGGCAGAACGTTTTTCTGCAGAATTTTCCAACTCAGCCCAAGCCCATTAAGGATTAGGGTTTCAGATCTACTTCTCCCACTATATAAAGGAAACCCTAGCCACGTTTTTTAGAGTTGCTCTGGTTGTATTGTTGCTCATATTTTTGCTGTTTGTGTGAATCTCTTGTGAGATCCTTGAAGAGCTTTCCTTCACATAAACTTAGAGTTTTCAAGATAGAGATATTATCAAAACCTTGATGATCAACTCAGTTGCTGCCATTGAAACTTAAAGAAAAACAAGCGGGGGTGCTTGTATCTTGTGGAGAATCCAATAAAGAAGGAGTCCGTGGATTCGGAGCTTGCACGTGGTCGTGTCAGTAAGTTCTACTGGTGGGTAGCATTAGGAAGTCGAGTGTGGGCGCTTGTAAGTCCTTTTGTATGAACTTCGATTCTTTAATATAGTGGATTCAAGTTTACCTTGAGGATAGTTAGGTCAAATCCTCCCCAGGTTTTTACCGTGTGGTTTCCTAGGTCATCATATCATTGTGTTATTTACTTTTCCGCTGCTTTATATTCTGGATATGATTGTTTGATTGTGATAACCTAGATTGGCATAAAATTGTTATGTTTTAAGGGGTCTAAAACTTAATGTTAGGTTCTAAAGACTTAGGATTTTATGTATTTAGAACTCTAATGTGTAATGTTGGCAAACCATGATCAAAACAATATGTTTAGTATTGTTTAGGCTTGCTCAAAGTTGTGTAATTCATGTAAAGTTGGAATCAAGTGGCTGCAGAAGTATTAGTGCATTTCGGTCTGGCTCGATCGATCGAAGCTTAGGCTCGATCGATCGAATCTCGGGTCAGATGCGTTTTTTTGCAGAATTCCAACTCAGCCCAAACTCTATTTAAACGTCTTGGGGTTCAAGTAAAACACTCCTATATATAAGGAAAATCCTAGAACGTTTTTGAGACTTTGAAGAGAGAGAAGAGAGTGCCTCTTGTGCCTCCTTTTATTTTTAGGGTTTTGTACTCAAACCTCTCTAAGTCTTTGTTGCTCATACTTTGCTGTTTTGTGTAAATCTCTTGTGAGATCTTTGAGGAGCTTTCCTTTACGCAAAGCTTAGGGTTTTCAAAGTAGAGATATTAGCTACATCTTGATGATCAACAAGGTTGCTGCCATTGGAGCTTAAAGAAAAACAAGCGTGGGTGCTTGTAGCTAATTGGAGAATCCAAGAAAAAAGGAGTCTGTGGATTCGGAGATTGCACGGGGTCGTGTCAGTAAGTTCTACTGGTAGGTAGCATTAGGAAGTCGAGCGGGGAGCTTGTAAGTCCTTTTGTATGAACTTCGATTCTTTCATAGTGGATTCAGGTTTGCCTTGAGGATAGGTGGGTCAAATCCTCCCCAGGTTTTTACCGTGTGGTTTCCTGGGTGATCATATCATTGTGTTATTTATATTTCCGCTGCTTTATATTTTTGATATGATTGTATGTTTGTGATAACCTAGAATTGCATAATTTGACTAAGTTAATCACTTGGCTAATTAACTAGATTAATCTGGTTGGTTTAAGGGGTCTAAATTTTTAACAAGTGGTATCAGAGCGGGAAGCTCTTTTTGTTTTAGATCTTTTGATCTAAGAGCTGATCCTTGACTCCTGTTGTCATGGATAATTTGAAGTGCCTTTCTGCTCATGCTTCTGCTGATTTTATTGATGCCTGTGATGTTTTGAATAAAAAGGACACTATTGTTTCTGTTGATTTTTTTGATGCTTTTGAAACTCTTCGTAAGGAATTATCTAAATCTTTGAAAATTGCTAGGAAATTTAAAGAAGAGTTAAAATTGGCTAATCTTGAAAAAGAGGAATTGATTGTTAGATTAGATGAGTCTAATAAAAAGAATGAATTTTTGAGAAATCAAATTTCCTCTCTAGATGAGAAGATGAAAAGCTTGGAACAAGAGTTAGTTGAGTCTAAAGTTAAACTTGAAAATTTGACTAGTTCTAAGCCTGTTGTTGATAACAGAAGTGTTTCTGTTTCTCTTAAGCCTAAAACTGAGAAAGTTTATATCCCTCCTTTTAAGAGGAATAATAAAGAAAAGACTTATTTTGCTAAGTTAGACAAAGGTAAAGGTTCTGATGTTAACGCTGAAGTTTATAAACCAAAGTCTAAACCTACTGTTAGAGAGCATAATAAATCTGTTTTTGTGCCTACTTGTCACCTTTGTGGTGTTGTTGGTCATATTAGACCAAATTGTTCTTTGTTGAGGCAAAAACCTAAATCTGAGACTAGACTTGTTGTTAGGAATACTGATGTTCCTAAATTTGTTCCTGTTTGTCACTTTTGTGATGTCTCCGGTCACATTCGTCCTAATTGTCATAAATTGAAATTTAAGCATTCTGTATGTCAATCTAGGATATATGATGATATTTCTCTTGCCATAAGTCCATATAAATTGTTTCATATTCTTTTGAAAAAATTTGAGCTTGTTGGCTTGTGAAAGGAATTTGCAGGATTTCAGTCTTTTTCAGAAGATTGGTGTAATTCCTCAAATACACTCCACTTCTCATGGATTTTCACCTACAAAGCCGAAGAATCGTGCTATATGGGTGAGAAAATATTCTCCAAGGTGAGTGTTGCCGACTTGTCCCTGATTTAATTCTTTCAATTAATTGTGAACATGTCTTGTTTCTGTTTTTGGTTGTTTTTTTTTTTAGGTTGTTTTTTTTTTTTTTAAAAATCCAAAAACATTGAAAAATTTCAAAAAGACAAAAATATTTTGTTTTGTGTCTTGTTTTATTTGTTTTGAGGATTACATGAGTTATGATATCTCTCTCTTGATTTAGAATATGCTTGACATTGTGGAGAAACTTGAATAGTTTGTGCTAAGCTATTTTTGATTTTGTGTGAGTATGTACTGGTTTGTACATGTACTCAAAGGTTAATTAAGAAATTGATATTTCTTGTTTGTGTACCCTTTATAGCTTAGTTTTGCACTATCATGCATTGCTTTTGCATTGTTCATTTAGCATAATATGTGCTTTTTGTTTTTGGTCATAAATTTTCTTTTAGAACCAAAAGGATTTTTGTGTTTTGTATTTCACATCTTGGATTTATAATCAAGGATTGGCCATATTATCTTTACATAACAAGTTTATGTACCTTGTTTAGCTTTGATGAGCTTATTTATTGCACTTGACTAGTTGAAGCTTTGTAGTGCATGTTGTGTGGGAAAGATGTTTATGGTGTTTATCACTTTGTCTTAATCTTGAAGTCACATGTTATTTGACTATCGGACTTGATCCTTTTGAGAAAGGCATAAATAACCATCTCACCACTGTTCACTAGTCAATCATGAACACCTTAGTGCATATCATAAGATTTTGTGCTCAAAAAAGTGTAGCACATGCACAAAAAGAACATAAGGTGTAGCCTCTGTTAATTGCTTAATGCTTAAAATTGGTGTGTACTATTAGGCTTGATGCCAATTCACATAATTAAAACTGGTGTGTACTATTAGGCTTGATGCCAAATTTCATCTAATTATGGGGCAAAATTCAAGAAACTTACATGATTGCAAGCTTATGTTCTAGGAGATGTGGGAGTTATAGGATGTAACTCTTTAGGTGATAGTCTCTTTTAAATTCTATGTGATGAATTTTGTAGACTTTGTGATTGATTGCTATTCACATATCACCTCACATGTATCTCAAGTTTTTGCTAGTTGCACACACTACACAAGTTACTCTTTGTTAAATTTGATACATTATATTGTGTGTGATTTTGTTGTGGCCATCCAAGATTAAAAGTTCCTTGATTTTAATGCAAAATGTGTATAATGTTTGCGCTTTGAGGACAAATTGATTGAAAATCTTGATTTTGGAAGATCTGGGTTAAATTCAAGTGTTTTTGAAAAACTTTTCGTCTCATACTCATGCATTTTTATAAAACAATGTGCTTTGAGGAGTTTCTGCATTACAATGCTTTGTTTTTCAAAAATCTGATTTTTCCAGACTTTCGATCGATCGAACCTGTTTTTCGATCAATCGAAATTGCAATTAAAATTTTTGGTTTGAGTCTGCCTGACTCGATTGATGTTCGATCGATTCTCGATCAATCGAAACTGAAAAATTTTCAGTTTCTATGTTTTTGACCAAAATTTTTTTTCATGCATCATTTGTGTTTAGGATTCACATGCATTGCATTGTTTTTGTATCCATCTTGCAGTTTTGCAGTCATATCTCTCATTGTTTTCACACATAACATGCATACACTTTGCTACATTGGGTACTCAACTTGATTTAAAAATTGATTGATTAATTTTTGAGTTTTGTACATTCTAGTATATGCTATTTCTTATGTGTGAACTGTGAAAAATATTTTTCTTAAGAGATATGATGGATAATCAATGTGCAAATATTTTCTCTACTCATGCAACTGTTTATGGGTCATATAGTGTCATGTTTGCATTTATTGAAAGAGAGAAAATTTTTCTTCATGTGTATCCTCACCTTAGTTTTTTACTTTGGTTTGTGTCTTTATGTTCCCCAACCCCCTTTATTTTTCCCCAAAACTGTTTTTCCCAAAACTTGTTTTGTTTTTCCTATTTTTATAGGGGGAGAAAAGTTTTTTTAACCTGTGTTGTTCATAGGGGGAGCTGTCTCTATTTTCTATAGAGTTGAATTGTTTTGTGTTCCCTTTGATTCTTTCTTTTCTCTTATCCTTTATTGCGTATGGTGACTGTTTACTCTTTGTATGAGTTGTCTTTCTCAATACGTGACAAAAAGGGGGAGAAATTATTGATTTATGGGAATCATGTTTGTCTTGTTTAGGGGGAGAATATAAAAAACTTTTTGATGTATCTAACTTAGGGGGAGAGTTAGAATTTATTTTGATGTTTCTTGTTTCACTTCTTATGGATTTATACTTATGAGTTCTTCATTGGTATATGTCTTTATTTTGTGCTATGTGAAATCAAGAATTTATTTTTGTTTACTTGTATTTTCCACTCATGCGTTTATGCATTTTGTTTAGTGTTTCAGGAAATATACAGGTTGATTCAATTGAGCTGTTGTCTATACTTGCAACTGATGGATAGTAGTTAGGTTGGATTTGTTGTTATGAGCATTATTTTTGTAATGGGCTTTTACTTTGTAAACTTTGAGCTTTTAGTTTGTGTTTTGTCACGGATTGCCAAAGGGGGAGTTTGTTAGGTTCTAAAGACTTAGGATTTTATGTATTTAAAACTCTAATGTGTAATGTTGGCAAACCATGATCAAAAAATATGTTTAGTCTTGTTTAGGCTTGCTTAAAGTTGTGTAATTCATGTAAAGTTGGAATCAAGTGGCTGCAGAAGTATTAGTGCATTTCGGCCTGGCTCGATCGATCGAAGCTTAGGCTCGATCGATCGAATCTCGGGTCAGATGCGTTTTCTGCAGAATTCCAACTCAGCCCAAACTCTATTTAAACGTCTTGGGGTTCAAGTAAAACACTCCTATATATAAGAAAAACCCTAGAACGTTTTTGAGACTTTGAAGAGAGAGAACAGAGGGCCTCTTGTGCCTCCTTTTATTTTTAGGGTTTTGTACCCAAACCTCTCTAAGTCTTTGTTGCTCATACTTTGCTGTTTTGTGTAAATCTCTTGTGAGATCTTTGAGGAGCTTTCCTTTACACAAAGCTTAGGGTTTTCAAGGTAGAGATATTATCTACATCTTGATGATCAACAAGGTTGCTGCCATTTGAGCTTAAAGAAAAACAAGCGTGGGTGCTTGTAGCTAATTGGAGAATCCAAGAAAGAAGGAGTCCGTGGATTCGGAGCTTGCACGGGGTCGTGTCAGTAAGTTCTACTGGTAAGTAGCATTAGGAAGTCGAGCGGTTGTAAGTCCTTTTGTATGAACTTCAATTCTTTCATAGTGGATTCAGGTTTGCCTTGAGGATAGGTGGGTCAAATCCTCCCCAGGTTTTTACCGTGTGGTTTCCTGGGTGATCATATCATTGTGTTATTTATATTTCCGCTGCTTTATATTTTTGATATGATTGTATGTTTGTGATAACCTAGAATTACATAATTTGACTAAGTTAATCACTTGGCTAATTAACTAGGTTAATCTGGTTGGTTTAAGGGGTCTAAATTTTTAACACTTAACAAGTGGTATCAGAGCGTGGGCGCTTGTAAGTCCTTTTGTATGAACTTCAATTCTTTCATATAGTGGATTCAAGTTTACCTTGAGGATAGCTAGGTCAAATCCTCCCTAGGTTTTTACCGTGTGGTTTCCTGGGTCATCATATCATTGTGTTATTTACTTTTTTGCTGCTTTATATTCTTGATATGATTGTTTGATTGTGATAACCTAGATTGGCATAATTTGACTTAGTTAATCACTTGGTTAATTAACTAGGTTAGTCCAATTGTTGTGTTTTAAGGGGTCTAAAACTTAACAAGTGGTATCAGAGCGGGTAGCTCTCTTGTTGTAGATCTTTTGATCTCTGAGCTGATCCTTGACCCCTGTTGTCATGGAACATGGACACTCTCTTGTTGTTCCTCCTCACTTTGATGGGAATAACTATGCTTATTGGAAAGTAAGGATGAAAGCATTCCTGAAATCTATTGATGAGAGAGTTTGGAATTCCATTGAGTACGGATGGGAGAAGCCCACTACTCCTGTGAGTGAGTGGCAAACTTCTCAAAAAGAAGCAGCTGGTTTCAATAGCAAAGCTATAAATGCCATCTTTAATGATGTTTCTATGGAGGAATTTAAGAGAATCTCAAATGTTGAGGTTGCTCACACTGCTTGGAAAATCCTCCAGACTGTGCATGAAGACACAAAGGCAGTTAAGATTGATAAATTGCAGCAATTAATCTCTAGATTTGAAAGCATTAGGATGTTTGATGATGAATTATATACTAAGTTGAATGATATTGTTAATTCTGCATTTAATTTGAGTGAAATCTATGATCAACCTAAAATTGTTAGGAAGATTCTTAGATTCTTGACTGAGGACTTTAGACCTAAAGTGACTGCCATTACTGAGAGCAAGGATGTGGACTCCATCCCTGTTGATGAACTTGTAGGATCTCTTCAGTCCTACTAGTTAGACCTACCCAAAGCAAATAAATCCAAATCAATGGCTCTTAAGTTAGTTGATGATGTTGAGGTTGGTGGATTTGATGATGAGCTCTCTGCTATAGAGATTGCGTACCTTGCCAAGAATTTTAGAAAATTTCTTAGGAATAACAACAGAAAGGCGAAAGGTACAAACACTACTGAACCTAGAAACTTTAGGAAAAATGATCCCACTAAGGTTAATAACTTTGAACAACCTAGAGAAAAAGTTGGTCAATCTTCAAACAATTCTTTGGGTCCTCAGTGTTTTGGATGTCAAGGATATGGTCATGTTAAATCTGAATGTCCTACATTCTTGAGGTCTAAGGGTAAAGTTATGGCTGTAACCCTTAGTGATAATGAGGTTTCTGATGATGAGTCTGGATGTGACGAGGATGGAAACTTCATTACTTTCACTGCTACTGCTGTAGTCAATGAAAGCGTGTCTGTTGAAGAGAACTCTTTTGATGGGGAACTCTTTGAGGATGCAGATCTTCAAGAGGCCTATAATAAACTTTGCAAAATTGCTGCAAAGAATGCTATGAATGTTGAACTTGGCCTGAAGAAAATTGAATCTCTTGAGCTTGATAAGAAGAATTTGCTTGTTAAATTATTTGATGCTAATGATCTGTTGAACCATGTGAAATCTGAGAACATGCTCTTACTTGATAAAGTTAAAACTTTGGAACATGATTAATCTGTTGCTAGATCTGCTAGTTCTAAACTTGATCAAATGCTGAATGTTCAAAAGGCTCCTTCTGACAAATCTGGATTAGGTTTTGTTGAAAGCATCTTTGTGTATGCACCTGATTCCACGAACTTTGTTCCTTCATCTTCTTCTGAACCTTTCGTGAGTGAGGCTGTGAGTGAAACTGTCAAACCCCCTGTGAGTGAGGTTGTCAAACCTATAGAAGTTTCACTTCCTAGGAAGATTAGGGTTGATCTGGGAGAGTCTAAACCTAAAGAGTCTACCCTTTCTAAGGACAAGATGCATGGTAAACTTGCTTGGGTTTGTCATTTTTGTGGAAAGTCTGGACACATTCGTCCTAACTGTTACAAGATTCAAGCTGCTAAGAGAGCAAACAAACCAAAAGTGTCTGTGCCTCAAGGACAAGATCCTATGGCACTCATTGGTGAATTGGTAAAGACTTTAAACCTTTATTCCAATCCTGGAGTTGGAAATCACTCGAACGTGAATAGGAACTCCAATGCTTGTGGTGCATCTAATAGGTTTTGGATGCAAAAGACTCGATCTAATTGAGTCTTTCTGACATGGTTCTTGTGCTTCATTGCTCTACTCTTTTGTGACCATTTTTTTTTTTTTTTGTGTTGTCTTGTTTCTAGGATTTGCATTGCATAACATTCATGCATTTCATTCTAGGATTTATTTTTGTTTTCTCTTTTAATAATAAAAAAAAAAAAAAAAAAAAAAAAAAAAAAAAAAGGGAAAGCAAATTGTGATAGGCATTATTTTTCTTGGTTTTTGTAAACAAGGTTGGTCAATCTTTTTGCACATAACATGTCTTGTGTACCTTGTTTAGCTTGGATGAGCTTCTTTTATTGCACTTTACTAGTTGAAACTTTGTAGTGCATGTTGTGTGGGAAAGATGTTTATGGTGTCTATCACTTTGTCTTAATCTTGAAGTCACATGTTATTTGACTATCGGACTTGATCCTTTTGAGAAAGGCATAAATAACCATCTCACCACTGTTCACTAGCCAATCATGAACACCTTAGTGCATATCGTAAGATTTTGTGCTCGAAAAAGTGTAGCACATGCACAAAAAGAACATAAGGTGTAGCCTCGGTTTAATTGCTTAATAATTAAAATTGGTGTGTACTATTAGACTTGATGCCAAATCACATAATTAAAATTGGTGTGTACTGTTAGGCTTGATGCCAAATCACATAACTAAAATCTGTGTGTACATTGTGAGGCAAAAATTCAAGAAACTTACATTATTGCAAGCTTATGATCTAGGAGATGTGGGAGTTATATGATGTAACTCTTTAGGTGATAGTCTCTTTCAAATTCTATGTGATGAATTTTGTAGACTTTGTGTTTGATTTCTATTCACATATCACCTCACATGTATCTCAAGCTTTTGCTAGTTGCACACACTACACAAGTTACTCTTTGCTAAACATTGTACATGTTATTGTGTGTTTTTTTGGTCTGACCAACCAAGTTTGAAAATACCTTGAGTATTATGCAAAACATTTTTTTTGCTTGAGAATTTAAAAGGAGAATGGCTGAAATTTTCTTTGAAAAACTGGGCTTAAAACTTGGGTTTTTGAAAAAGCATTTCATCTCATACTCATGCATTTTAATTCATCAATTTTAATGTTTTGAGGAGTTGTGCCCAAAATATGGTTGTTGTTTTTCAAAACTGTGTTTTCTCTCAAAAGTTTTGTGAGCCTCTGCCTGTTTCGATCGATCCATTCTGTTTTTCGATCGATCAAAAATTGCTTAAAATCCTTTTAGGAGTCTCGGGTTGATTCAATCGATCGTATGTAATTTTCGATCAATCGAATATCGCGAATCAGGTTTTTTAAAACACAGTTCTTGACTTTTTCAAATCACCTTTTCAAAGAGTTTTAAAACATTTCTCTCTCTCTCCGACCCGGCAAGCTCACTCAGCAATTTTTTGTCGTTTTCCTCCGAATCTTTTGCAAGGAATTTGTCCTTTGAGGCCGGTAAGTCTATTTTACCCCTCCTTTTTCTTTTATTTTCAA
Source organism: Quercus aquifolioides (assembly GCA_019022515.1). Taxonomy (NCBI): domain Eukaryota; kingdom Viridiplantae; phylum Streptophyta; class Magnoliopsida; order Fagales; family Fagaceae; genus Quercus; species Quercus aquifolioides. Next base: position 48,492,199 of record CM032336.1, on the reverse strand, counting down.
GTTTCATGCATTCTTCATGCATTTTTCCTTGAGATTTTTGGACCTATTCTTTTTGGGGATTTTCATGATTCAAGCCTTTTTAAGTGAAATTGATCATTGGGTTTTTGTTGGGACATGATATCAACATGATATTGATGGTTTAATTTGATCAATTCTGTGTTTTATAAATAATTGAAAATTCTAGGGCTTGAAATTGATCTGAATTAGGGATTTGTTCAAATTGGGTTCAATTGACGAAATTGGCTTGTTGAATTGATGTCATTGATCATTATATTATGTTTTCTAGCTTGTGTGATGATCAATTTGTCAATTTTTTTCCAAAATCTTAACAAGTGGTTTTTAATTTTTGGGTTTTTGTTAGAAACTCTGTGCTCAAGCCAATTTTGTGAAATTGAATTTAAATTGAACTTAGTTTAACTGCATTAGAACATGCATCAAGACATTGTAATTGTTCATGCATCATATAGATTTTTGTTCTATATTTTTTTGTGCTAACTTGCAGTCTGCCCTTGGTTGGTGTTTCTTTTGTGTTCTTTTGGTTCTATCTCTGTGTCTTTGTCCTTTCCTTAGCATCATGCCTAGGAAGACTAGAGCTCGTAGGTCTGTTCCCTCACCTTCTCCTCCCCCACCTTATTTTGACCGTGAGAAGTTTCCTAGTGAGAAAAACCAAGAGATTTTTGAGACTCTGAACCTTAGGTGAAAGATTTGGTCTGAGCGTTCTGTAGTATTAGATGAGCTTGATCTTGCTCTTAGGGCAAATTTTGAGCGTCGGGGCTGGTTACCTTTGTTGGATATTTCTGATCCTCCTCCTCCAGCTACCCTGATTAGAGAGTTCTTTTCGAACATCTCTATCCGCGTCTATGATTCCAACACTTTGGTAAAGAGTTGGATACGAGGTGTAGAGTACACCATTACTCCTACTGTAGTGGCTGATGCTCTAGGGGTACCTGTGGTCCAGCACCCTGTCTATCCTTATGATGAGTCTCCTCTTTTGAGTGATGTCATGTCATACATCACTGGGTCTTCTATCCAGTGGGGTTCTGATCCTAGGATCACCACTGTTGAGCTATCTGAGTTGCACTATCTCTTCTTTAGGATAGCATGTCATTCTATTTTGCCCATTTCTCATCTTCACACCATTCCTCTCGAGCGGTGTGTCTTTTTGTACGCTCTTGTTACTAATGCTCCTATTAGTTTTCCTCACTTGTTCATTCGTTCTTTGAACGAAGTTTATAGGAGTTCATCTTCTTCTCATGCTCTTGTCCATCCTATCTTTATTCATAGGATTTTGCTTTATCTTGGTCTAGATGATTTCCCTTCTTCTGAGCCCGTTCATGTTATTGCTCCCATTGGTGCGTCTTTTCTTAGATAGAAGGCTGCTCATCTTCGAGTTGGCTCTAAACACCCTAGGTTTGAGCCTTCTGGTAGCACACCTCCTCCTTCTTCTTCTATAGGTCCTACTAGTGAGGATGTTCCTGATCCTGTTAGTGATGCTGCTGCTGCTGCTGTTCCTCCACCTCCTTCGAATGACTTTGATATACGTCGTACCTTGGAGACTGTCATGACCATTCAGGCGGCTCATAGTCAGATTTTGGTGGACTTGCTTGATGAGATACGTGCTTTGCGAGCCGACTTAGCACATCTTCGTTCACCCTCACCACCTCCTTTTGATGATGGCATGTGATTGTCCTTTGGCATTCTGTCACAAAAAGGGGGAGTAGAGTTTTGACTCTGTAGAGGAGTTTTTGTAGTTAGAGGGAGTTTTTCTTTTGTTTTGCAGAGCTAGTGGAGATATTAGATTGTATATAGGTGCTTCACTTTGTATATCATTTTTTTTTTTTTTTTTGGCTATTCATGATAGGGGGAGTTACATTGATTTTGATATACATGACTCTTGTTCTTGTGTTCACTGTTTATTGATTTATATTTATAAGTTATTCATTGATATATGTCTTTATTATGTGTTGTGTGAAACATACAAGAATGTTTTATTTTTGTTGTATCTAACTTAAGGGGAGAGTTAGTTTGCATACCTGTTGCTTTACTTTTTTCTGTCACACATGCGTTTATGCGTTTGTTGAGTGTTTCAGGAATATACAGGTTGATTCAATTGAGCTACTGTCTACACTTGCAACTGATGGATAGTAGTTAGGATTGAATTTGTGTTATGAGCATTATTTTTGTAAAGGGCTTTTATTTGTAAACTTTGAGCTTTTATTTTGTGTTTTGTCATGGATTGCCAAAGGAGGAGTTTGTTAGGTTCTAAAGACTTAGGATTTTATGTATTTAGAACTCTAATGTGTATTGTTGGCAAACCATGATCAAAACAGGTTGTTAGTCTTGTTTAGACTTGCTCAAAGTGTGGGCGTTTTATGTAAAGTTGGAATCGAGTGGCTGCAAAAGTATTAGTGACTTTCGGCCTGGCTCGATCGATCGAAAATTAGACTCGATCGATCAAATCTCGGGCAAAACTCTTTTCTGCAGAATTTTCCAACTTAGCCTAAGCCCATTAAGGATTAGGGTTTCAAATCTACTTCTCCCACTATATAAAGGAAACCCTAGCCACGTTTTTTAGAGTTGCTCTGGTTGTATTGTTGCTCATATTTTTGCAGTTTGTGTGAATCTCTTGTGAGATCCTTGAGGAGTTTTCCTTCACATAAATTTAGGGTTTTCAAGGTAGAGATATTATCAAAACCTTGATGATCAACTCAGTTGCTGCCATTGAAGTTTAAAGAAAAACAAGCGGGGGTGCTTGTATCTTGTGGAGAATCTAAGAAAGAAGGAGTCCGTGGATTCAGAGCTTGCACGTGGTCGTGTCAGTAAGTTCTACTGGTGGGTAGCATTAGGAAGTTGAGCGTGGGCGCTTGTAAGTCCTTTTGTATGAATTTCGATTCTTTCATATAGTGGATTCAAGTTTACCTTGAGGATAGCTAGGTCAAATCCTCTCCAGGTTTTTACCGTGTGGTTTCCTGGGTCATCATATCATAGTGTTATTTACTTTTCCGCTGCTTTATATTCTTGATATGATTGTTTGATTGTGATAACCTAGATTGGCATAATTTGACTAAGTTAATCACTTGGCTAATTAACTAGGTTAATCCAATTGTTGTGTTTTAAGGGGTCTAAATGGGATCTCGAGTTTTCTATGAAATAATTTATTCTTCTTCATATATGATATAGATTGGCTCACAGCTACTAATTTGGCAAGTTGTTATTTATAATTTAAACAGCGATATCAGTGGTTGGCCAAGATGATAATTAGTAAGTTGTCACCTTAACTGTTGTAAAAATTATCGTGTCTGTAGCATTATTTATCAAGATTACAAACTCAAATACTATGTTAAATTACCAATGGTCCCAAAAATTTAAGATGATAAAAAATAATGTATATAATCACTTAACCGTCACTTCAAAATTTTTCAATATTTCTAATCACGCCCCTATGGGGTATTTAATTGTTTTAATCAACTACTTCCATTAAACCATTAAAAATTATAATTTTCTTATATAAATAACGTTTCTTAAAATTCTAGATCTAACTATATCCACAATAAACATATTCTATTTCTTGTAGCTTTAATTAACTATCAAAAAATCTTTAGCCATTGAAAATTCTGAGCAAGCAACCAAAATTGGCCTAAAAGGAAACAAAATGGAAGTACTGAGGGGTGTTTGCTGCAATTTATGCTAAATAGAATGGTATTAATGCAATTAACAACAAAAATCCAGAGAGAGACCAGGAAAAGGGACGTGAATATCAAGGGCACAGATAGTGCGATCCTCTTGGGACTTTCGACAACCTTGAATTATCGCCAATTGGCAAGGATCAGTGGTTGTGGTAGTGGTTATGGTGGTGGTGGTGGAAGCGTAATTCGAGAGCTTCCAGTGGGGGTATTTTGGGGATTGAAAGACAGCGGGAGCACCGCCTTCTTTGTAGACCATCATGCACGTCGATGATTCTCCTTTAGAATGTGTTGGCAAAAGAATTGCCAATAGGAGGAGGAGGATGTGAAATTTGAATGATTCATTCATTTGCTACCGTTTGGAAAACTGAAAATTCACCATTAGGTATTGCTATTTATATGAGAAAATTGATTTTTTTTTGAGTAAATAGGTCAGTGGTGAGCTGCAACGCAAACTATTGTTATTATTTTCTTCTAAAATCTTGTTAGTTTAGTCCGTTCATTTTTTTTTTTTTTTCATGTTTTTGTTTACAAAGTAGATTGGGCAGTACTTATAAGCCAACTTATTATTATTATTTTTTTACTATTTGTGAGTATTAATTTAGTCATTTACTCATAAAAGCATATATGGGAGCCCAAAAGGACATGATTTAAGTGTAGAAAAAATCTCTCTCATAATAAATAATTATACAAATTAATCGTTCTAGTAGAAATTAAAAAACACTAAATACTCTATAGATCCAATATATATATATATATATATATATTGTTAAAAAATCACAAAGGTGAAATATACTCTCTTCATTTCAAGTGACTTGAAATGATGAGGAACCTATTTCAGTAATATTTCTAACGTTGATTACTATGAGTTTTTATTTTTTATTTTTTTTAAAGGTTAATTTTAAGATAAAACTAAAACTATATTGTCAAAATATTAAGTGATTTATTAGTTGTTAAGATAATTTTTATACGTACGATTCAATTATATAAGTTTTAAGAAATTTAAATGGGTTTTGGTGATTAAAAGATTAAGTCAAACCCATTGTCTTCAAATAACAAGGCTCTATATAATAAGGCTCTATAGCTCGATTGATTGATATATATATATATATATATTTTTTTTTTTTCCTTCATATAAATAGAATAGAATTTCACCTATAATGTACACCAATCAATTTTTAGTATAGACAGAGTTCGATTGGTGGACATTTTTTGAATAAATAAATTAATTTCACCTATAACGTCTACTACATAATAAATGCTCTTATCATCATGCTAAAACACCAATTAGTTTTTGGTGTAGATGTAATTCGAATCCAAGATCTCTTACAATGATAAGAGACTTTATCAGTTGAGCAAACTAGAATATATTGGTTGGCATTTCATGACATTTTCAATGAAAACATTCAGAGTTCAAACCTCTTTCTCTTGTTGTAACTATTGAAATTATCAATAACAAAAAATTAATAGAAATCACTATTATATGAGAGGAATGAGTACCAATCATTGATTCACTATACCTTCAAAATACTAAATAATTAATTGCTTAAGGAGAGAGAGAGAGAGAGAGAGAGATTCAACATAAAATACTTAAACTATTCAAAAAAAATTTTCAAGAAACTAAAATTATTCCATTATTGAACTCATAAGCCCAAAAAAAAAGACACATCTTATCCCAAATTAATTTAAAATAGCAAAACAATGCATCCCATATTAATTTAAAATAGAAAACAACTTATTTCAATCCTTAAGCACACCATCAATCTTGATTGATAGAAGTACAAATATTCAAAAATAACAAGTTTCTATAATGTAGAGAAAAAACCCCTAGAGAGAAACAGCCTTATTGCTTGATCGGGGAACCTTCTTGAAAATAGCCCATACAATATCAACGTAGAGCGGTAACTGTTGTATGGCAAAGAAGACTATCGGCAGACATGTCGTTGCATATACTGGAAAGGCCTTGTCTTTCAATTTATTCTTAAGCATAAAGTAATGTCCAGCACAAAAAGAAATCAACATTGATGTAATGGATACAAGGAGAGAAGTTAAGCCAAGTAGAAGTTTCTTTGGCAAGTCTCTACGAAAATCTTTCTGTTCATACCGAGAAGTGAGGATGGCAAGAAACGAGAACAAAGCGGTGATGGAGAAGCAAAGAGCAATGAGTGAGAAGACGGCAAAGACGGTGAGCATCAAGTGGCTTTCAAGGTTTGGTGTCCCGTTTTTTTCATTGATGCTGCCCGGGATAGTGGTCGATGAGGCAAAGGCAACGGTTGCAATGAGAGCAGCCACAACTGAGCAGGATTCAGAGGTTTTGTTTAGCCACTCGCCTCCTTGCTTGACCAAATTCTCATGTGTTTCGTTGAAGATTTCTTCTGGGGTTTTGTTCTCTTTATTGACTTGATAGCAGAAGTGTGGAGGCATGTTGTCTTTTACAAACTGCATGCATTAATATATATATATATATATATATATATATATATATTTATATATATATATATTTATATTAGTCACCAAGTCATGGAATTAATGTACACAAGAAAATTTTATAAAATATGATATTCTATCCTAATTTTATTTTTTCTTAAATATAGAAATTAATAGTTATGGTAGTTAACGGTGTGCAGCCAACCCACCAACTTGCCAAAATTGACCCAACCCAACCCAACCTGCTGAGTTAGGTCAGTTTTTGGGGGTTGGTAGGTTAGATTGGATTATGAAATTTTTTTTAATAATGGGTTGGATTGGGTTCGAGTCATAACAATCATAAACCCGCCTAACCCGACCCGACCCCCTTATATATTTAAAATTTAAATTATATATATTTACAAATATATTATATAATTAATTTTTTTTATTTAATTTATTCACCTATTTAGCTCTTCTTATATAAAACCTAATTATCTCGCAAACCTAATTATCTCTCCTACTCCACTCCTATTTGTTTATAACTAAGTTGGATACTAGTTTATGTATTTTTTTTTTTTATCAACTTAATTGGATATATTTCATTTATAAGTGAGTTGGAATACTAGTTTATGTATATTTTATTTATCAACTCAGGTGGCAGGTGAGATTTTTTTTTTTTTCTACTCAATTTAGTAATAATAGTAATAAATAAATAAATAAAGTCCAACCCATGGGTTCAACTCGATCCATGTGGATTGGGTTGGGTTAAATTATTTTTAACCCACCTTGGTAGGTTGGGTAAAAAAATTCCCTCAACCCAACCCAATCTGACCCATGTATACCCCTAATGGTTTTTTTTTTTTCCTTTTTAAATACTAAGGGTATATTTGGTATACTATAATAGATGCTGTAATGTAATAGTTATTTCTATGGTATAGTTTTTCTTTAGTTTGGTTATATTTTTATTATAAGGAATAGTCATTCCTTATGAATAGTTATTCTTCAAAATGAGGAATAACTCTTTAAAATGGTGTATTAGTTATTCCTTAGTAAGTATAATAATTTCAAAACTTAATATATTTCCAAATAAACAAACTTTCCATATACATTTAACAATTATAAAAATAAAAAAACATAAAAAATAACACATATGTTTCTTAATTTAAAAATAACAATTTTTAAGGAGATATAATTGTATGAGTAAGATATTTCCTAAAATAAATGTTAAGTTTCATTCTAATGTTATAACTCACAACCAAACTGATGAATATGTTTAGTTATTACATTACAACACATTTTATTACTAGCAATAAAGATTACAATTCCTGTCGTAATCTCTATTCAATGTACCAAACGTATTCTAAGTATTTTTAACACACACATGGAAAGAGATGAGAAGTTATTAATAACTACCCCTAATGGTAGTTATTAAGATCCATTTGATTATATAATTGTGTTTGTGTATAAAACTATATGTTCTACCTTTAAAAGAAAATAATTCATATCAGGATTCTAATGAATGTGTGTAAATATAGAAGGTTTGGTCAGGAATTATTATAAATTTAAACTCAATTAAAATTAGATATTTTAGAATATTTTTTTCATTTTATATTCAATGGTGAAATTTTTATATCATAAATGTAGGTAATGGAGGAGTCATAATATACTCCCTCCGTCCAAGTTTGTTTGTCCTTTATTTTATTTTAGGATGTCCCAAAATATTATCCTGTTTCTAAAAATAAAATTAATTAATTTACTAATGTTCCTATTATACCCCTATTTTATTTTCAAAACTATTTGAAAAGAAAACTAACAAATATTTTAAAAATTAATCTAATTGGGCCACCTTTTAAGTTGCCTCAATAATAATAACTCTTTTTAAAAAAAAGTTGATAAATTTATTTAAAGGTAGTTTTGTAAACTTATACATTTTTATAAGGCAGACAAGACAATAAATAATGTTCCCTTAAAAAGTTTGATTTTTCAAACATGACAAATAAATTGGGACGAATGGAGTATTTTTTAGGGAGACTCAAAGCTAAATATATCATAAATGTTGTACAATTATTATCTATGGGAAAAATTTTGAAAAAAAAAATTATAAGAGGGAAGAAAGAATTTTTAAAAGCCAAGGCCTTCATGTGCCCCTTCCTCTGACACTGCTGGTAAGATGGTGACATTTGCTACGATGTGCTATAATTACATTGTGTGATTTCGTGCATATGTGGTCAAAATCTCTTTGGTAATTTGTTCAATAAAATTGGAGGTCAAAATTGGTTTGAGTTCATACCTCATACCACTTGATTTCCCACTGCATTTGCAATGCAGCACCAGGAATTAGCCACGGCTTTTGCTTTCCTATCTCAGCTGCTAGATGCAATGCATTGTTGTCATTTTTATCCCCTTCATGAATTAATTTACGTTTCACAAAATCTTGCTCGAGCAGTAGCAGTAATACATATGTTTGCCTGTTCTTCGCGGCCAAAAGTACAATATTTTTACCTTCACTCTGTTCATTAATGGCCACTGGAAACTTTTTGAGTATGTGCTCAACCATTTCTGTGATACCATTTCTTGCTGCAAGCAATATGGTTGACTCTGTCTTTGTCATTTTAGACATTTCTTTTCTCTTGTCATCAATGGCCATTGGTGGAAACTTTTGAAGTATTTGCTCGACCATTTCTGTGAGACCATTTCTTGCCGCAACCAATATGGGTGTCTCTATCATTTTTGTTTCAGGCGTTTCCCCTTTTCCGGGCAGTAAAATAAGTAAGGATGTCTCTGCCTTTGCCAATTTAGTCGTTTCCCCCTTTCCTGCTAATGATAGAGTACAAATTCAAATGTTTGCCATATATATATATATATATATATACATATATACTTATAAAAAAAAGGGATTAATTACCATTGAAATTTCTCATAATCACTTATATAACTCAAATCAATTGAGTACATAGTTGATGATGTACCTTCATAATTGAACAAAGTTTCTCTTTAAACTAGTTTGAAGAGAAACTTTTCAAACTTCTTATATGTCTCTTTTTTAGGTGTAAATTTTGAAAATCTAACCATTGAATTTCATGTTCCTTATGTTCTTAACATGCATATCAAGTTTCATTCAAATTGAATGTTATTTGCTATTCAATTAATAAACTTATTTTTTATACACAATTTTATATTACAAAAACTTGAAATTTTTACATTTGTTTGAAAACATAGTAATTAATCTTTGATCTTCTTAAAAATTTACAAGCATAAATGATATAATATAAATATGCAATCTAACGGTTAGATTTTCAAAATTCATACCCAATATAAAAATATATAAAAAGTTTGAGGAACTTCTCTCCAAACTAGTTTAGAGAAAAACTTTGTTCTTTCATAATCCAAGTCCACACACACACACACACACACATATATATATATATATATCCATAAATCTACGATATGGGAGAATAGTGAATCACCTCTTTCATTCGTTTTCTCTTCTTGTGCAGTTTCGTTTAGCTTATTTCCATCTTGTGGTTCAGTTTTGGCACCTGTGGCTGTGGTATTGTCACTGTCTGTTGGTGATGGTGGTACCTCCGGAATTCCATGTGTTTTCCCAGGGTTCGCCCCACTTGTTAAGCCAAACTTCTTAGCATCGTTGTGTGTATGTTTGATCAGAATTTTCATGATTTGAACCGAATATACATGCTTTCGTTTTATACTTCTTATACCCTCTGGATTGTCATAATCAATATAAGATAATTACATAAAAAGAAAATATATTAATTAATGCACCGATAAGTACTTAAAAAGCTAACAAATTTACATGATATTGAACGAGATTGAAACCACGTTGATAAGATAAATAAATAATTATGGCTTCTTTAAAAAAGTTTTTTTTTAAAATTCTATTTTATATTAGAAAGTTCATAATTTGTAAATGTTAACTTTATATATATATATATATGTGTGTGTGTGTGCGCGCGCGCGCCTGCGTAGAGGGTGTTAAAAAGTTGGGTGAAAGTCTAATATAGAGGCAAACCATATCCAAAGCCCAGAATAATCCTGATGAATATTGTGTACAAAAGACGGAAAATGTTATAACAGTCTTCATAATGTCTCCGAACAAATCGATGAACTTCCCTCCCAGCTTTAAATTCTGTACCAAACAAAAATAATTTATTATAATGTGCAAATAAAAAGGTTTAATTAGAAAAAACTACTTTCATTGGGCTTCAACAATGACAATAATTGGCAGTACTGTAAGACCATTATAGCCTTCGACTATTTAGAACCTAGTTTTTTTGTAACGGGGAATGGATGAGAAGTATAGAAAAATTAACTTAATTCGATATACTCACTCTCTATAGAGAAATACACTAAGCAATTAATTGGTTTGTGAAATATGATTATAAATAGGTATTTATAGAATCATAAAACTATTCTATTGGCCCACGTGACCTTATTTTAATGGTTTTATTACTTCCCATATGCATTAATAATTTCTACGTATATTAAATGTGATTAACATACTTAAAATTTTAACTAACTAAATACAATATTACAACAATTATTGTTTATATACCTAGTGTTCCTAACATTGACCTAAAGTTTCAATAGATGTACATGAGCAACTTAGAGCACTCACAATAGCATAAGGGGTAAAATTTTCACATCCAGTTTCAAAAATCAGTCACATCAATCTACGTAAGAGCACTCACATTAGTGCTTATATAGTTTCTCATAAAAAAATAAAAAAAAACATTAGTGCTTATATAATATAAAAAATGACTACATTTTAGCCAATCAAACCCAAAATCCATGAGCATCTCCAATGGCTTCTTTAAAGCCAAATTTAGAGCATCAACACCCAAAAATTGACTCCAACAACTTCTCTATCTCTATTTTTTAGAGTAGAGTTGTTACAGTACTTATCTATAAGTAGAGAACATTGTAGCTTTTACTATTCATCCTTTAAATGTTTTTTTCTATTATAATAATCAGGTATTAAATAAAAAAATGTTGGAAAATGTGTAGTTGTTAAAAAAAGAATAAATAATGAATAAAGAAATAATATTTAAATGAGATAGGGAATCTGTTGGAAATTATATTTGAAAAAATGGATAGTTAAAGGTAAAAGTCACTGTTCATTCTCCAAACAGTACAAAAATTTGGAGAATCTGCTGGAGATGCTCTTACCTCTGGTCATGCAAAGATGTGTAAAAATACATGATTGCTACAATAACCATGTAAATTTATATTGACACTATTTATTTTAAATTTAATTTTTATTCTTTCTTTATGTATCTCGAGAATGAAGGAAAATGGTAGATAATGATTATATGAAAAAAGATAATAAATTTTTAAAAAAAAACCAAGAAAATTGATATTTTAATGAAATGTAGTATAAAATAATAATCTTATATGAGACATTTTGAAAAGTAAGTATGTAAATTAAAAAAAAGTAGATTCTTCTATATACTAAAATAGGCAGAATGTATGAGCTGATGCGAATGCTCTAAACATGTGTAAATTAGATTGTTGCAACAATTATCTGTGAAAAAATATACACAATTACTATTCAAATGCAAATTTATTTTCTATATTTCTTTACTCATTAACTCAAAGAGGGATGATTTAAGAGAGTAAATAAAATTGATAAAAAATAATATTTTAACGAAATATAATGTAAAATAGATAATCAGATATGAATGTTTATTAAAGTTAGTTGTGTTAAAAAAAAAGTTCTTATACTAAAATGAAAGCTCTAAAATGTGTTGAAAACACAAGAGCTGTTTAGACCCCCCAATTAATATTACGGCTTGATTGATTTTACACAAACTTAATATTCAGTGCGGAAACGTGTAAACACAAGCGTATAAGCAATAAGCTACTCTAATCCATAAACTAAGCAACACAGCAGTATAATGGAATATAAAAGAGTAGGGAAGAAAGATGCAAACACAGAAAACACCAAGATGTGTTTTCGAAGAGGAAACCGAAGAACTCGGCGAAAAACCTCTCCGCCGCCCTCCAAGCGGAAATCGATCCACTAGACAATCAGTTGGGATACATGAGTAAGCAAAAGACCCTCCAAGCCTAATCTACCCGATGCACCTAAGCCCTCCAAGCTCCTACTCCAACAAGGCTTCTCAGAACCGTGTCTTGTCTAGTTCTCCGGATCCCGCAACAAGCTCCATGTTGCATCTGCCATCCTTGGCTTCTTCCAATGCTTCCCAGCAGCACCAAAACGTCACTCAACACTCTCAAAAGGTGTGGTAAGTGTTTGGGCTATCAACCTCTCAATGGTGTGGAAATGGAGAGGGAAGGGTTGAGGAGATACCACAAGCAAGTGTATAGAGAAAGGTGGGGATGACAATCTCTAATTGCAAATGTGTTTGGCTAGGGTTTTCTCTCTGAAGCATTCCTCAACATTTGTGGGTAATGGGGGTTTATATAGGATAGGTGCAGAATGTGTGAGTCAGTCAGTACAGGCTGGCAGAACAGCATGTCTCGCGGGTGTCTCGTGGGAAGGCCTTACCCGCGAGATACTCGTGAGAGACAGCTGTCTCCACCTGGCCTGACTCTTCGCATTCCAGCATGTGCAGGGCACATGCCTCACTTCGCGGGAAGCTTAGTCGTGACATACCCGCGAGATTCCATCAGCTTCCACTTTGCTTGAGTCTTCACACACTCTCTATCACACACCCCTTACATCAATTCCCACAACAAATACAGGGTATAAACAATTGATAGTAGATACAATCAAATTTGGCACGGAATAAAAGCCAACAAAACACATAGTTGTAAATCACAACTTTACAATCTCCCCCCTTGGCTATTCCGTGACAAAACCCTAAAACAGACTCTAGACTTAACCGTGAGTTTGGGAACACAGGCAAAACTCACTCACACTTAATTCTAGATTCTGATAAGCTCTTGAAACATATGAACAAGTAACTCCTGAAACACAACAACAAAATATTATCATTGTATGCAGAAAACTTGAAAAGCATATGGAGTATTAAGAGCATGATCAAGCAAGATGAAATAGAGAACACTAGATCATGGCAAGATCAAACAAGTAATCACTATACACAAGCAATTACTATGTTCATTCACACAAGGAATGAACATCCGGATATGCAAGATGATAAGCTCATGTGAAGAGTACCATTTGCAAATCCAACACTCAACCAATGCAAAATACTTGAAGTATTTGCATCTAGGAACAATCCTACATGGGCACAAGAGTGTTCATCACTCAACCAATGCATAGAACGTATATGCATCTAGGAACAATCCTACTAGGGCACAAGAGTGATGTATTGAAGTAAATGTATGACATTAAACTTCAAAAGCACAAGTATAAAGGCTGCATAAGCAAAGTATTGCAAATACATGGCACAAACCATAAAAGCCTACAAAACATGCAATGAAACAAAACAACCCTTAAAGCTTACAAAAGCGACATGGGTACATGCAAAGTATGCTACAAAGCATAGAGAATAACACAAAAAATATCCGAAAAATAACTTAAATAAAGCGTAGTATCAAGGCTTTAAAGAAAAAAGATAAACACAGGAACAGTTGACTACTTCTCCCCCTATCTCCATACTCCCCCTATCAAAGACATCATCTCCCCCTTTTTGTCAAGGAATAGCTAGTCATCCCCTTCTAGCTTCTGTTGAATTTCATCCATCTGAGTTTGGAGAGCTGTGAGTTGTGCATCAAGACGTCGGTGGTGAGTGTACATGATAGTCCCAAACCCGGACATCTTTGTACTCAACTCTTGAAGAGCAGTAAAGATATTGTTGATTTGTTCATCATTGATACGAGCTGCAGAACTCGAGGAACCCGATGGTGCATGAGTTTCTTGCTTGGGGTTCTTCTTGGCATGGCTCATACTAGCATGGAGAGACCGAATGTTGATTGGACTTGGCCTTGGATATGGACGTTCATCATCCAATGGGCGGACACCTTTGAGCTTCAAAATCTTTGAAATAGGACGAGAGAAAGGAAGACAATTCCTTGAAGCTGTCCGGTCAACTGTTTTGGCCAAAATGTGAAAGATGTGAGAGCACACATCAATCTCGACATCCGTGATCAGATCGTTCAAAAACAAAGCTCCTCCAAGGTTCATATATCCAGTGCTGGACAGGGGATAGAGATTGCTACACATGATCATTGATAGAAGTCGTAGCTCGGAAGAAAGAGATGCCACATTGATTGACTTTCTAGTGGATGAGAATTCCAATTCAGCTCCTAAAGACTGTCGTAGATATTCTTCATCGGGGTTCAGCTCATCATATACCGGCGGAATGGGGAGTATTGGCCGGTTGATGTGTAGAATTTCTGCCAAGTACATTGGTGTGACAGAAAAGGTCTTTCCCCGAACCCAACATTTAATCTCATCGCCGACGACACTGGCATTGGCATAGAATTCCTTAACCATGTTCTCATATGTATCCTCGAAAGTTGACAACAGATAGTTCCAATCTTTCGTGGCAAACCAAATAGGTATTTGTGTGTCTTTGAGTGATTGCTGGTGAGTGTGTGCGGCAAGAGATGCATGAGGGTGCCTAAGTGTGCTTAGTTGTGTGTCAAAAATGTGCAACATGAACAAAGTGATTGAAACACAAAATCAATGACCAAATCAAGTAAAATAAGGTCATACAAGTGAGAATCCATTGATTGAAATCACTTGATTTCAAAATAGCACAAAAATGTCACTCGGACATTTTGACAAACACTTAGTGTGCATAAAGGCAAAAACTACATGAATAATGCATGAACAGGTGAAAATCTACCCTCAATACATGATAAAATGCCACAAGGGGCCAACACAAGTGCAGAAACAACTAATGGAACACAGCCCAATCAAAAAAAATGAAAAAGATTCACCCAATTTTGAAAACCAACCCAAAGTTTCGAAAATCCCCAATTATCAAAGCCCTAACAAAAATTCTGCATAATCTAAGTAAAACTTGAAAGGAAATAGTTAAGAAGCATACCTTGAAGAAGAAAAATGCAGAAAAAGTGCTTGGATTGAAGGGAAATAAATGGAATAGTGATTTTGGGTTGAAAGACTTTGAGAGAGGTTGAGCGAGGGAAGTTTGATGGTTTTGAAAAACTGTCACATCAGCTATATAAAAACTGAAAACACGCGTTTTTCGCGGGTTAGATAGTGGCGACACAGTCGCGAAACAGTCGCGAGAAGAGCCACTGAAGCATAAAAATTTTCGCGAGAAGCAATAGGTCGCGAAACAGTCGCGAGACAGTCGCGGTAACTTCTGTCTGAAATTGGAAAAATCCAATTTTAGCCAAACAGTATTTCGCGAGTAGCTTTTGGTCGCGAGACAGTCGTGAAACAGTCGCGAAAGTTTCTGTGTGACATGTTAAAAGAAAAAATTCCCTCAACTCCTTTTCGCGGGAAGCTCTAAGTCGCGAGCTTCTCGCGAAACAACCCCTGAACCAGTTTTTGAAGACACACATAAACATGTTTTTTTTTTTTAAAGAAAAACAAATGACACGAAAGTATAAAATCACTTTCAAAAACAAATAAAACAATCAAAAATATTTTTGGGTTTGATCAACAAAGATTGAGCATGTGAAAACACATTTAAACAAGTACAATCACACAAATGAATAAGGCATTCATTGAACATAGACTTGTGTGTTGTGTGTGAATATCAAAAATGAGATATTCCTTAGTCCAATGTGAAGCTTCAATGATCAATTCAATCAAGGCATACACAACTAGCACTAGATTATGTGATCTATCTCAATTATAGAAACATGCATATATGACCTCCCACATATACTTGACAATAATTCATTGAAGCTTTTCATTTGGCTCCATTTTTAACAAATCATTTGCAACTTTTGAGCAAAGAGAATCTCATTTAGAGAAAGATGCCTAAAATTTTTGATATTTCAATTTATAAGTTAGCCTTTGGCTTGTTGGGCATCATACATTTTATTTTGGTCGCTTTCCCTTTTTCCTAGTCGAATACTAGTTTGTGCGACAGGCTTTTGCAGCTCTATATCTCTTTTCATTTGGAGATTTACAATTAGAGAGATCTTTTAAGCAAAAAAAATAAAAGTGGGAAGATATATAGGCATGAGTCTATGCATGTCTCAAGATCAACAAAAACATTCACTAATCATTCATGACAAGGTTGAAGATCTATTTACAACAGTCACATAGATTTCAGAATTTCTTCCATAATGATATGAGTGCATGAGAGACAAGCTAAGCTCGTTAAATGCACAAAGCCATAAGTACAAAAGTACAGGGCAAAACATGCTTTGAGACAAAACTCAACAAAGTGATCGAACTTTTTGGATTTTCTATTTTTTATGTGATTTTGAATTTTTGAACACACCCAAAACAGAACAACGAAAAAAAATAACAAAGACAACCGGTACAAATCAACCGGACACAATAAAAAAATGCATGAAAAAGATGCAACAACAAATGTCCCTAAATATTGAAAGAATTTATGCGTGGACATGTTATAATGCTTATGCATGAGCACCCATTTTCACCCACACGTCACGTGCGTTTGGGGTGATATCCTTAACGGATTGGGTACGAGAATTTGGACTATCAAACCTTCTGGTGAAACTCTCCAAGCAGGTGGTGAAGGCACCAATCATTTTCATCATGTCCATCATGCCAGGATCACGATTCTGACTTCTCGGTTGTTCACCACCCCAAGACCTCATGTCATTTCTCCTTCCTCGTGACCGAGGTGCGCTTGAATTGTTGTCTGATCTCAGCTTTTGACAGTTGGGTCTGGTATGTCCTTGCATTCCGCAGTAATGACACACATAGTCCGTTCTAGGATTCCGTTGTGATCTTGGGAGAGATCTTCCTCTGGTTTCATGTCTACCCATGGAATGATTTCGGGGCTTATTCACCATTCGTTGCTCACTTACATTCTTCTTCTCAGCCTTCACATTCTCAGGGATGGTTTCTTCTACAATAGGCACTGCGGCCTTCACAAACTTCACTTCTTTGGTAGCTTTGGCTGATGAGCTGCTTCCTCCGGTGTATCCCAACCCGGACTTGTCTGAAGAAGGTTTTTGAGATGAGATAACATCATCTAACTTCTGGGAGGAGACTCTCTCTATCTTGGCATGAGCTTGTACTACCTCTTGCTCAAGAAACCTCACCTTCGTATAGGCTTCAGACAACTCGCCATTTAATGTCTCAATTTCGCACTTAGCCTCTTTATATCTGACCATGAGACTTCTGTAATCTTCCTCAGCCTTCTTCATTTTCCTCACAGCTGCCTTGGCTATTCTGGTATACTCTCCAGACTTCTCAAGAAGTAAAGAATAATTTTCTTGAAGATTAGCTGTATTCTCTTCTTCTTCTTCAGCATCTGATTCATCCACATTCCCAATAGACTCTGAATCTGAATGCTCACCAAGCTCCTTCACAAGAGTACCCAAGTCATCCGACGACTCCACATGAGCAATGGTCATGAATGCGGAGTAGTTTCCCTCTCCGTCACAGCTCTCTTCCGAGTCAGAATCAGAGGATTCTGAATCACTGAGTGTTGTGGCATAAGCTTTGCCTTTTCCCCTTAGAAAATTTGGACACTCCTTCTTTAGATGTCCATGGCCATTGCACTCATAGCAAATAATTTCTGAAGAAGGTTGAAACTCCCTCCCTTCTTTTCTTGGAAACTCTTTCCTATCACCTCTTGAAGATGAAAATTTTCCTTTGTTGAATGGTTTCCCACTGTTCTTCATCTTCAGAAATTTTCGGAAGTTTTTCGCAAGAAATGCTACTTCCTTCTCCACCCCATCTTCTTCGGAGGAATCACCCATCCTTTCGGTGATGGTTTTAAGAGCAAGTGATTTACTCATCTTATGAGAAGGCAGTCCCATCTGATATGTTTGGAGAGACCCAACTAATTCTTGAATTTTAATCTCATCCAAATCCTTGCTTTCCTTTATGGCTGTAACTTTTGCTCTAAAACTTTCAGGCAAGGACCTCAACACTTTTCTCACCACCTTAGCATCTTCAATCTTCTCCCCAAGATTGAGTTTAGCAATTACAATTTCATTGAGCTTCCCATAGAATGAATCAAACGGTTCATCATCACCCATCTTGAGCTCTTCAAATTTTGTGGTAAGCATCTGAAGCTTTGTGTCCTTAACTTTCTTTGTACCTTCATAAGTGGTCTCCAAAATCTCCCAAGCTTCTTTGGCTACCGTCATGTGAGAGATCCTGTGGAATTCATCAGGAGACACAGCAGAAAATATAGCATTTAAAGCTTTACTATTAGCATTGGCTGCTGCAAGAGCCGCCTTATCCCAATTAGCCTTAGGAGCTTCCGGCTTAGTCCAGCCGAGCTCTACCGCATCCCAAACGGTGTCTTCTATAGAGCATAGAAATGCTCTCATTCTGACTTTCCAGAATGCGTAATTGTTCCCATCAAAAAATGGTGGAACATTGAGCGATTGAGACCGGTCCATCTCAAATAGGGTCAAGGATCACACTAAGGTGTTTAAACCAAGCAAGTGTACCCGCTCTGATACCAATTGAAAGCTCTAAAATGTGTTGAAAACACAAGAGCTGTTTAGACCCCCCAATTAATATTACGGCTTGATTGATTTTACACAAACTTAATATTCAGTGCGGAAACGTGTAAACACAAGCGTATAAGCAATAAGCTACTCTAATCCATAAACTAAGCAACACAGCAGTATAATGGAATATAAAAGAGTAGGGAAGAAAGATGCAAACACAGAAAACACTAAGATGTGTTTTCGAAGAGGAAACCGAAGAACTCGGCGAAAAACCTCTCCGCCGCCCTCCAAGCGGAAATCGATCCACTAGACAATCAGTTGGGATACATGAGTAAGCAAAAGACCCTCCAAGCCTAATCTACCCGATGCACCTAAGCCCTCCAAGCTCCTACTCCAACAAGGCTTCTCAGAACCGTGTCTTGTCTAGTTCTCCGGATCCCGCAACAAGCTCCATGTTGCATCTGCCATCCTTGGCTTCTTCCAATGCTTCCCAGCAGCACCAAAACGTCACTCAACACTCTCAAAATGTGTGGTAAGTGTTTGGGCTATCAACCTCTCAATGGTGTGGAAATGGAGAGGGAAGGGTTGAGGAGATACCACAAGCAAGTGTATAGAGAAAGGTGGGGATGACAATCTCTAATTGCAAATGTGTTTGGCTAGGGTTTTCTCTCTGAAGCATTCCTCAACATTTGTGGGTAATGGGGGTTTATATAGGATAGGTGCAGAATGTGTGAGTCAGTCAGTACAGGCTGGCAGAACAGCATGTCTCGCGGGTGTCTCGCGGGAAGGCCTTACCCGCGAGATACTCGCGAGAGACAGCTGTCTCCACCTGGCCTGACTCTTCGCATTCCAGCATGTGCAGGGCACATGCCTCACTTCGCGGGAAGCTTAGTCGCGACATACCCGCGAGATTCCATCAGCTTCCACTTTGCTTGAGTCTTCACACACTCTCTATCACACACCCCTTACATCAATTCCCACAACAAATACAGGGTATAAACAATTGATAGTAGATACAATCAAATTTGGCACGGAATAAAAGTCAACAAAACACATAGTTGTAAATCACAACTTTACATAAAATATACAAGAGTTTTTGCAAGAGCTAATAAAAATGCTAAATAAAACCATACTAAATCTCAAACCCAACTTATCTGAGATTTTTTTTAACAAATTCAACTCATGCATAAAAACCATTGTAGACTTGTAGCTCAAATGGTATATACTATTTGTTTTTTTTGTTTTTTTTTTTTTTTTGAGGAAGTATCTATTATTTATTTCCAATTGAAATATCCAATATTTAAATCACTCATTCTGCATTGTAACTATAGAATTTTTTTTTAAAAAAAAATCAACTCACTTTTTACCATATGCATTTCTTACCTTCCTCTGTCGATTGGCCAGTAGGGTCCGTTTCACTGGGATTCTCTTCATTTGCATCTAGAAAAGAAAAGTAACTCCGTTATAGAAGCGGTCCAGCAGGATAATTTGGGGGTGGATACTGGGTACTCAATTTATTGTATTTTTAATTGCTTATTTCTGTTTTTTTTTTTTTAAATAAAAATAAGAACAAGAAAATGTTTCCAGTGATTTTATGGTAAGAAAAGAAAATCTTAAAGAACAAAATTACGTAATTTTGGATCACTCTAACAGTTCATTTTAGTGGAGACTAATGACATTGGCATGACTGAATTGAATGAAATTGAAATTTAAAATGATTAAATTGAACGAAAGTGAAGTTGAAGACTAGAATTGAATTTTTGGCAAAATTAGAGGATGTAATTTCTAAATTAGCATTTTTTATTGTATGTGAATTTTGACAAATCTACTATTATATTACATTTTTTTCTTATACACTCTATACTTGTAAAATTTCAAAATGATAAAAAATTATTAATCTCATCATTTATCATCTCATTTATTAAAAAAAAAAATACAATTTCAAGTTTTGTATTTTAAATTATGCATAAAAAATGAGCTCACATATAAAATCGTAAATAACATTCTATTAGCATGAAATTTTAATTGAGAGAGAGAGAGAGAGAGAGAGAGAGAGAGAGGCATACCATGTTCCGGAGTATCAGTTGGAGCTTGGGAATTTGTACAAAACAAAATTAATAATTTTAATGCGCAAATAACGAGGTTTATTTAGTAGAACCACTTTTCATTGACATTTAATAATGACAATAATTTATGTATATATTACAAGTCAAAATTCAGAGAACCTCTAAAAAAAATAAAAAGTCAAAATTTAGAGAAAATTTAATTAAATTGTCAATTTTATGCCACATTTTTCATTTAATTTTTAATTTTTATGTCAAGTAAATTATTGAGTGTAAAAATCGAAGAATCCAAAATTCAATTAGTTTCTAAATTGGACTTCAATTAGAGTTCAATTTGGGGCTACATGTCCATCTAATTTTTTAATATTTGTAGTAAGTGAATTATTGGATACAAAAACCGAAGAATCTAAATCTAATTAAATTCTAAATTAATATATATATGTATATGTATATGTATATGTATATGTATATAATGAGAAACTATAACAGAATTTAGAAATGTATGATTTAAAAATGTGTAAGTTAATACCATGTTTAATTTAAATCTCTTCTCAAAAAAATGTGTAATTTGAACCGTATAATTATAATTGCTTTTAATTGTACCCATGCATATGTATGAGATTACACATTAATCTCTGTGTGTGTGTGTGTGTGTGTGTGTGTGTGTGTGTGTGTGTGTTTGTTAATAGGCAAAGTTGAGAAAAAATCCAACTAGATTTCAAATTGGAATTCAATTGGAGTCTAAATTTGTCCCACTTGTTCCATCTAATCTAAGTTCTTTAAATTTTGTGCCAAGTGAGTTAATTCAATGTGAAAATTGGATTTCAATGAAAGTTTAATTTTGTGCCAAATGTCCCATCTAATTTAAGTTTTTAAAATTTTGTGCCAAATAAGTTAATTTAGTGTAGAAAACGAGGAGTCCAATATAAATAACCATAAAAGAACTTAAGAACCTAATCATATATTTAACTCTATATATAAAATTAGAAAAAGAGAGAGTGAATGATTTTATATTTATGAACCTTTATTCTTTGTATAACTAAAAGCAATTCAAATTTATAAGTCATTTATATAATATACCATGACTATGTATGGTTTGTTACTAACTAGGTAATATATATAAACCAAATTTTAGAGAAAATTCAATTAGAATCGAAATTGGATTTTGCTTTTGTTAGCTTCTCATACAAATTAAATTGTTTAGATTTTTGCTGTTATTATTATTATTATTATTATTTTTGAACTAATGAGCATATTTTTTATACTATTTCTAATAAGATATTTTGTATACGAAGATATTGAACGTAACAAACTCTAATTGAGCTAAATGGTCTTATACATCTATCCCTATTCAATTTATGAGATAATATTTAACCAATTTATTATTTTATTTTATGTTATATTTAGTAGAATTTCACAGAAAATAATTGTAAATTGATATTGTATATGTAGTATCCAATAGTAATTTTCAAAATTATATACGTAATAATAATGTAATGAGAAACTTGGCGAAACCAATATCATTAAAATTGTAAGGAAAAACTATTTTAGTACCTCCAAATGTCCTGATCGAACTATGTCTTATATGTTTAGTAACTCAAACTAACGTCAATAGCACCATTATAATTCATCATTCCCGTGCATAAGCATGGGTTACATACTAGTTAAGGATAATGACAGATATAAGTTTTAGCAATATTTAATAGATTAGCTTTAGTAGTATTCGAAGGCTAGTAATGTTAGAATTATGGTTAAATAATTAAGTTTATTATTTTCTAATAACTTAGGTTTTTGGACAATTGACAATTTATCTCGATATCATAGCAGGAGATTCTGAGTTTAATCATTATCTTCAAGCTACCTCCCATTTAAAATAATAATAAAAATCCCACATATGAGATCCACTTATTAAGGAAGAATTTAGGCCTACACGTGAAGAAGAATGTTGAAATTATAGTTAAATGATAAAATTCACAATTTTCTAACCGTCTAAAATTTTAAGATAATTGATAATTTATTGAGTAAAGCATTCAACCTAAAACTTTAATAGATGGCTGGACCAACTAACCATATTAAATCCAAAACCCAATTGGTGTGGGATTATTCTAATATTTTCAACTCAAATGAACTTTTAATACTAAGCATTTCTGCTAATTCTTCAAAAATAAATAAATAAATAAATTATGTATTTTTGTAAAAATTTTGTAGCTCAATTAATATTTTTTAGTGTTTTCAATGAAAACGTCCAAAGTTCAAATTCTCAAAACCTATCGTAACTAAAAAAAAAATAAATAAATAAACTATGCGTTCTCACCTCTTTGTTTTGATTGGCAAATAACATGCGGTTGGTTGGGACTCTCCACATCAGCATTTCGGCATTTGCAATGCCTAATATTTGTTCCTCCAATCACTAGAAAAGGAAAGCAAAATTACAGAACTTAAAGGAAAGAAAAGAAAGAAAGAAAGAAATAAATCAACGCTGTTTTTCGTTGGTTTTTGGGTTCTGCCGTATATGTTGAAGTTCTAATCATTCTGTTAATGCTTTTTTTTTTTTTTTTTTTTTTTTGGAGAAAGTTAATGCATTTTTTATTAAAGCTAGAAAATCAAAAGTAATTTTTGAAATAAATTTTTTTTTTTTTCATGATTAATGAGAGACCTCAATATCAATGAATGGAAAAACAACTGCATGAATCTGGTAAACCTTAAGAGTCCTAAATGATCCTAGAAAAATTCATGTTTCCCCTTGCTTGAGTTGCCCTGATTTTCTTGTTCTGTCACAGGTTTTGCAATAACTTTAATTAATGCAAAGGAAAAAGATCCACTTTATATACCGAATGGAGCCAAAGTCTGCAGCACTTGATAAAACTGGATGCATATGTGGTAATTCTTTGGGAATTTGTGAGTAATATCGTCTATGGAAGATTCATCCAATTCTTTAATGGCAGAATCAATCAATCTTTTATCAACAGTTTCGTGCTCCAGCTCTTCAACATATATACCTTTCACACAACAACAAAGGATGTTGTAGCTACAACACAACGTACTCTGATCTCCAAAATGTAAGAGAGATGACTTGCAGCTAGCTAGAAAGTTGAGTCATACTTACAATGATAAATGATGCTCTTCCACCATCCGAGGTGGGAACCACTTTTGAAGACCGATGGCTTACTTGCTAGGAGATGCAAAGGGGTGATTCCTACCTCGTTCACAGCATAAGCAAGACTAGGTTCCTTTAAAAGTATTTCATATGCCACATCTGTCAACCATAATTAATAATTAAACTTAGCGGGTAATGCAGTTTTAACATAATTGATTTTCTTTTTTGCAAAATTTTTTAAGTATTTTTGGAACACAAAAATATGTTGCTCTATCCTCTTATATTTATGGTGAACCATTTCATGAATTTAATAATTGGACCCTATCATGATCGACTTTACATATTTTCCTTTTTCTCTATTTCATTTTTCAAAGTTTTCTATAAAAAAAATTATGTCAATTTTAATTGAAAAATATGGAAAATGTTTGTTTTGTTTTTAATGTAAAAAATTTACAAAAGAAAAATAAGAATTATTTTTTTAAGCAAGTTCTTTTAATTTAAAGATTAATATATATAAGAGATCGAAACACTGTGCTCAAATAATTTCACAAATCAACAATCCAAGCTTCAACTCTTCATTGTCGACCATTTTTATTTCTCTATTCGTAAATGTTCCGCAATATTACTGCAATTTAACTAACACACAATCACAACTACAAGGTGGGCGAGAGGGCCTTGGACATGAGAGAGATCGAGAATCACAGAGAGACAGATCGAGACGAATTGGATGGAGATCAAGCCTTGGTCTGATGGAGCCCTTGGTGCGCTCAAAGCTTGTGAGGAAGAGGTGTGGAGCAAGGCTTCTTTGGTAAGGCCGACGATGAGGTTCCCGTTCTTTGTTGCAATGACTAAGACCAGTGGGAGAAATAGTGGCAGAGACAATGACACACAAAGAGAGAGAGGAATATAAACATAATTATTATTATTATTATTATTTTGGTAAAAAGGATATTTCATTAAGAACTAAACAACAACACTAGGAGCATTAACAGTCTGATCAAAAGTAGCCCCTGTTGCGTCTAAACTAAGCAGCAAGGATACATCAGCTGGGGGATCTAGAAAAATAACAAAATCTTGGGGAAGCAAGGCTCCCCTCCTAGCTAATGCATCGGCACATTTGTTTGCCTCCCTATAACAAGGTTGAATCTTCACCACAAGAATACCCCTCAAACCCGCTTTACAATATCCAAGGATAGCATCCAAACCGTTCGGATTTCTATCCTCTTTGTGCAGTAGGTCCACCACGAGCTTGGCATCCAGTTCTATAATTACTGCTTGGAATTTTAAAGCAATACACAAACGAATTCCGTCTCAAAGAGCCCAAAGCTCAACAGCAGCACTAATAGTGGTCCCTACAACTCGAGCAAAACCTTGCACCCATTCCCCATTTGCATTGTGGATCAAGCCTCCACATCTTGCCTAGCCAGTTTTCCTAATGGAAGAGCCATTAGTGTTTAGCTTAACCCAATTCTCAAGGGGGCACTGCCAACTGATCTTGATAGTTGTGCGATGACCACCACGCCTACCATTGGCTCCGAGAAAAGCAAATTCAATGGCTTTGGATATTACCTCCTTCTTAAGATCAATCTAGGTTCTCTCTTTGCCGAAGACTACACTATTTCTATGATGCCAAAGACCCCAAATCCCAAAAGGAAATACAACTCCCCAATTAATCCCTGAGCAAGGAGAGTCTTTAGTATTACGGCAGTTCAGTCTCAACCAATCCATAAGTCTAGCCCCATGGAATAAAGTTTCTTACATGGGCTGGGGAAAGGAGTTCCAGAAGCATTGGGCAAAAGGGCAATCCCTTAAAACATGAATAATGGTTTCCGAGGCACCATTGCAGATTGGGCAAGAGGGGGAAATATCCATACCTTGATAGGCCAGAGTGGCTTGGACTGAAATGCTATTGTGATAGCATTGCCAGATGAAACACTTCACCTTCGGGATGGTGATAGTCTTCCAAATCCATTCACCTTCAAAAGGGCTTGCTTGATCATCTTCACCCTCCATGCTAGCCAACCCATAGGCCTCCTTAAGCTCAAAAGCCCCACTTGGGGAAGAACACCAAGAGAGACGATCCTCATAAAAGGCCGAGTAGGATATAGGGGTGGTTTTGATGGTAGCTAGCAAATGAGCACATAAGGAAATAGAAATGTTTTGCCAATTCCATCCACTAAAGTTGGCAATCTTTTCCTCGCAATTGAGAGGGCCTGAAATAAAGCTTTGCAACGGCCCCTTGTCCAGCCACTTGTCATTCGATAAGGATAGTTGGTTGTCCCTGCCAACTACCCATTTGGACCCCCTGTTAAACACTGCCTCTCCTTTCCTTATCGCAGACCAGATATTAGAGCAAGTCCGAGGTTTAAAGATGGGCAGTGGTTGAGTTTGGCTAAGAGAGCAATATTTTTGGATTTGGCTACATGGATATCGAGACCTCCCTCTCTTTTGGGCTAAGTAATCTTCTTCCAGCTAACCATGCGAAGCTTCTTCTTGTTATCAGTTGATCCCCACAGGAAATCTCAACTTAATTTGTCCACACTATGGAGCACTTTTGAAGGGAGGGTCACACACTGCATTACATAATTTGGGAGGGAAGGCCACACACTGCATTACATAACAGATTGGGTGAGAATAAGTTGACCAGTGAAAGACAATAGATTTGCTTTCCAACTAGCGAGACTACTCTGAATATGCTCAATAATAAACCCAAAGTCCTATCTTATGCCTAAGTGATTTATAGGAAAACTCAAATACTTTCCCAATGTCGTGGTGGATCTAAACTCCAGAATCTCGCATAAATCTGCTCTAGTGTCGATGCTGACATTAGGAGAAAAGAACGCCCTAGACTTTGCATTGCTCACTTTTTGACTCGATAAGGAACAAAACGAGTCAAGTACATCTCTCACAACCAAGCAATTTTTCCTGTCTGTTTTTGCAAAAAGTATGAGATCGTCAGCAAAGAAGAGATGGGAAGAAAGCCAGCCCTCCCTACGAGGCTTTAATCAGGTCCCACAGCTTGGCATCGCACTTCTCAGTGATGAGAGCTCCCAGAACTTCCATATAGAGGATAAATAAATAGGGGGAGAGGGGGTCTCCCTGTCTGAAGCCTCTTGAAGGAAGAAAAGGCTCGAGAGCACCACCATTGTATAACACAGATATAGAAGAAGTTGATACACAGCTCATAATAAGAGAAGCTAGATGGTTAGGGAAGTTGAAAAGAGCTAAGGTATCTCGGATGAAGCTCGATTCGAGGCGATCATAGGCCTTCTCCAATTCAATTTTTATTGCCATGAATCCTCCTTTCCCTTTCATCTTAGACATGGTATGGACAAGCTCCTGAACACTAATCGCATTGTCAATCCCTTTTCGACCAGGGACAAAAGCCATTTGATAGGGAGAGACAAGATTGGAAAGCATGGGGCAAATCCTGGCCACAATCACCTTGTAACAATCTTATACATGGTGTTGCATAAACTAATTGGGCGGTAATTGCTAAGGGATTCAGGAGTACTGCATTTGGAAATAGAGTGATAAGGGTTTTATTTAAGTACTCTGGCATTGATTAGGAGGTAAAAATCTGTTTCACTTCCTCTCTAACCGACTCCCCAACAAGAAGCCAAAACTATTGAAAAAACCCTGCATGGAGGCCATCTGGTCTTGAAGCTTTGAAGACTTTGAGGGACTAGAGAGCACTTGAAATTCCTTCATCGGATATCTAAACAGCAAGCTTGGCAACTTCATCTTCCTTCAAGCAGGAGCTCCAGCAAGGAGGATCCCACAACAAGAGGAGTGAGCTACTGTGACTAGACATAAATAACTCAGCATAGCCCGTCCTGATGAAATCGGCAATATCACTCTCCTCATTCAACCAGTTACCCATATTATCTTTCATGAAATTGATACGATTTATGCTTTGATGCTCAAGAGCAGAAGTGTGATAAAAGGCTGTGTTTCTGTCCCTTTCAACCAGCCAAGTGATGCGCAATTTCATTGCCCAAAACTCTTCCTCTAATTTCAAGATCTTAGCAAGTTCTGTGCACAACTCCTGCTTAAGATGAATTAGAAAATTTTTGGGGTTATTTGAGAGGGCAATTTGAACACTTCTAAGTCTGGCAAGGGTACTCTGTTTCTGATGTAACAAGTTTCCAAACACATTTCTATTCCAAACCTTCGCTTTATTAGTGAACTTGGAGACTGCATGTGATAAGAAGCTAGGATTTGCCTAAGCGTCTCGCATAATATCCGGAAAAGAAGGGTGGGAGGGCCATATTGGCTGGAATTTGAAAGACCAATCTTGCCTGATGCCATGACCTTTGTCCCAGTGCAGCTTGACTGGACAATGATTTGAATGGCCTCTCTCAAGGTGCTCATCACTAGCTTTTGGAAAAAAAGCATACCATTCAGCATTTACGAAATAATGGTCTATCCTTTCTTGGACAAGCTGCATTAGAGGCCTATTGTTTGACCATGTATAGCGCGCACTAGAGAAACCAATGTCTATCATCTTGCATATATCAAGACACTCCTAGAATCTAAGAGCTCTGTTGATATTCACCAATCTGCCTCATAACTTATTTCCTCCAATCAGCACTTCATTAAAATCCCTAGCGATAACTCAGGGTAAGGCATAGAGATAAGCAACAGTAAAATTATCCCAAAAAAGATGCCTTTCAAAAAGTCTCGGGCTGGCATAGACTGCAAAAAGCAGCCAAGGACCTTGAGAGTTGGGGGAATTAAGATTCACCAAAGCATGGACCTCTTGCTTCGTGGTAGAGAGCTTAGTAACTTCCACTTGGGTGGAATCCAACAAAACCTAAAGGCCACCAGTCAGCCCAATGTTATTAACCAAAATTGTCCCATCCATGGGGAGCCTTTCTGCAATAATTTTGGCTCTATCTCCACTAAATTTTGTTTCCATGATAACCAAGATTGCAGGATAATGCTTGCAAATCAAATCAAAGACAAGACTAAGAAAATTTGGGTTTAGAGCACCCGGCAATTTCAAATAAGCATATTCATTTCCATAGATAGGAGATTAAAGGAATCAACATTCAGGAAGGAACAGAATTGTTACTTCCATCATCAAATAGCATATCATTAGCCTCATGGTCCGAGGTTCCACCTTTATCAGTTGGTGGCCTACTGTGCCCTTGGGAGCTTCCCTCCTCTGCTGAACTCTTTTTCCTTGGTCGAAGAAATGGGTCAATGCGCTTCAAAGGGGCTCTTGAAATGCTATCACACACAGCGACAACACTAGGTCCCACCTTTCCATCGTCTTCAAAGGGGCAATTAGAGATTTCCTTCAGAGGGGCTCTGAGAAGATCTGGGTTGATATTCATTCGTTGGGGTTCATTTGGCCTTTCCTCCACGGTTGTGTCTGGTTGAACCATCGTATCATCTCCAATAACCGTGTTTGGCATCTCCGTGCTGTGTTTTGTGATCGCATAGTTGACTGGAGGCAAAGGGGGCCCTCCTTCCCTAAACACCTTGAGAGGCGTTGCTTTGCCCGGCTCCTCGACAGAAGCAAACAAGCTTTCCAGCTCCGACGGGGCTTTAGGCGTGCTGAGGCTAGTCGCTCTCCAAGCCTGGCTAGACTTTCTGTGCATTTGATCATAAGATGCTTTCCTAGGCTTCTAACCTCGGGCAGTGCCATTACCCTTGACATATGAGGATTCTTTTTTTGTATTGTTCAAAGGAGAAAAATCTGTAGGGCGGTCTGCTTCAGGCCTGTTATCAAACGAAAATAACAGGGCCTGCTTTTGCTTTCCCTCACTGTTCCCTATGCCCACATTAACCTTGACTGGTGCCACGAAAGAAGGCCCAGTATTCGCAAGCTACATAATTAATTTGTTTTGTTCCTACGAAGAACAGTTACTCACTGTTCTTAATTGATATGTATTATTGATTCAAGTATAAGTTTTGCTCCGTACAGGATTAGGTGACACCAAAGAAAAAAGGACAAGTGTATAAAGATTCACTGATTATGTATATTGCATATGATACTTGGACGTATGTTACTTTTTTCTTTTTTCTTTTTTTATTGTCACATAACCTTGTATGTAACAAAAAGTATCATTCCTTAATAGTAGTGGCGGCTCCACATATATTTCAGGGTAGTCACAAGACCACCTTGATTTGCTAAAAATTTATATATATACTTGAAATTAAAAAAATTATATACTAAAATAACCTATTTTTACTACTTTAATAATAATTTTAAACACCTTGACTTGAGAATCATAAGAATTTAGTTTCAACAAAAATAAAAGTAATGTTACATCCACAATATTTTCACAATAATTTCACTACAAATTGCAGCTTCTAACTTGAAAGATAATATTGTGGTAAGATGTTATTAATTCTAATTTGATCTTAATACTAACATCACTTTTTTACCTATCAATATATAACAGTTGGTTGCTTAAGATTTGTTATGAAAATATTATGAACATAGCATTACTTCATAAATAATTCTGACCCCCCAAATATAATCCTATTCTCTTTAAAAAACCAAAAATAAAAATAAAAATTAAATAACAACAATAAAAATTAACCCAACAAAAATAAGAGTAATGTTACATCAACAACAAAAATGCATTTCACAACAAAAATAAGAGTAATGCTATATCCATAACATTCTTTTTGTTAATAGAAAGAAATGGTAGTGACATATGTCCAAGTTTATTTTTTATTAAATTTTGTAAAATTTAATTTTTTAGTGACCATTCTAAAAAAAAAATTCCTACAACCGCAATGGTTCCCTAATAACAATACAAGCATATAATTTGTTAATAATAAAAATATTTTAGTATAAGTTATAGTTCTCGTAGCAATTTCTTTTTTAACTTTGGGTCATGAAAATTCAATTCCTTCAACCAATTTTACATTATCGGAATACATTATAAATTTCTACTATATAAAGTAGAACATTAATTCATGTTTTATTCAATAGGTGAAGTGAGAAAAAGTTAAGCAGAAAATGCTCACCGAAATACTCCCACTTGATGGCACAGTGAAGGGCAGTCTCACCATCATTTCTTCTATAGCCAGGATCGACTGACGCAAGGTCGGTGTCGGTGGCTTCCAGGAGTACCATATGCAGGTAAAGGAAGATTGGTTTGTAACCATGAAAAGCAGCTAAGAAGAGAGGACTCTCACCAACATTGTTACGAAATAAATCTTTATCCTCCAAATCTCGAATCTCTGAAAACCCACTAACTAGGGTAGCAAGAAGGGTGCATATCTTCAATCTCCCCGTTGATGCGGCCACATGCAAAGGGGTATTCCCTTCATCGTTTTTTATCAGTAAAACGAGCTCCGAAATGTGGGAAATTACACGTATGAGTTCTATAACAATATTTTCTGGTGCAATTGAGACAGCTACATGCAATGCCGTGTCCCTTGACGAGTTGATCCTGGCCGAAAAGGCTGCGACTGTGTGTTGCTTATACATCTCAACAATGCTCTCCCAATTACCCGTCATGGTATTCCCGTACAAATTAAGGGCAAGCTCCTCATCCATTTCCTCCTGCATATCTTCCTTTTTTTGGTTACCACTAGGAACAGTTTTTCCGGCTTCCATTTCTTTGTTACTACTAAGACCAATCACGAAAAATATTAGATATGAAAATTAAGAAAACAATAGGATTGTGTACCTCGCAATACTGTAAATGTGTATCTTATTTCAAGCTATATATAAAAAGATAAGGGACGAGAGAGAAGAGAATCCTAATCCATATTTAAGGAGTGGTGGTTATTTTATGTTGAGAATAACCAGGCACTTTAATAAATCTCCAAAGTAAAGGAGGACTATTTACTTTTCTTTTTTTATGTTGAGGACTATTAACTTTTTGTGATTAACCAGAAAATATATAAAATAGAGAGAACTTGGCCATTTTTTTCCAACAAGAAAAGACAAATAACACACCAAAAATTGATAGAAACACAAAGAAAGATAAAATGCTAGGACCATGACTTTGCTACAACTTGCTTATAAAGTAAGTTGTGAGCGATGGGTCCATGTGGGTCCAAAGAAAAGCCAAAAACAAAACAAACAAAAGGTACACCATTGTGATTTTCACATCACATCTGTATACAAAGCGATAAATGGTACACCATTGTTCTTCTCATAAAGGTTTTGCACCATAAAATAGAAGTACTTTAGAGTCACAATTGCTTCACTTTATGTATGACAAGGAATTCTTGAATTATTTGTTAATTATTGATATTTATCACAATGAAAATGCTAGGATCACATAATTGTACACAACTTTGGTTACAATTTGCCACGTGGCTAAAACTGGTAAAGAGTATATAATTTTCCTTAAAGATGTCTAGTAGCTTTTCACTTTCCAGCCTAACATACTTTTATTAAAGCTTCTAGGGTTTTTTTATTTATTTCACACCACCCCCCCCCCCCCCAAAAAAAAGCCATATGCTTTGTAAATCAAGATTAATATAAAAAATGGAAAAAAAATAAATAAATAAATAAATCAACCTCCACTGCAATGCAAGTTGACAATTCGGTAACTCATAGAGGGCTTGCGAAAGCTAAATTCATCAAATATTCATTGTCTGACTCTACTCTACTCTACTCTACTCTCTTCCCATTCAAATTGACCATTAATTAAATAAGATGTAATCCACTTCACGTTTGATGGTGAATCTGTCTCAAATATTTACATTAAATGTTTAGATAGGTACGTGCTTTCATTGGTCCTCACCCTATAATTTTAAGCTACATGCATGTATTCCACGTTACATCTGAATTAGAAAAATGAATTCCTTCCCGTGTTGCACATTGAACTTTTCTTTACCTAAATTAGGGGAGTGGAGGAGTTTCTTTAGAAAAAGAAAGACGAAAGTAATGTGCTATGCCTATACCGACATGAGCAAAGTAAAGTATATATCCTTCCCTTATCTTAAACTCACAGCAGTCATTATCTTTTTTGTTAGTAGTGTTCACTCTTTCTTTGGTTCTTTTCTTCCTTGTTCCGAAAACTTCACTTTTGGAGAAGTTAGTTCTTAGGGGAAAAAAATTTAAAAAGAAAGCTGCTGTAAAATAAAGGAAATAGCAAGACAATACTATCTATATATATATATATATATATATATTATATATGAACTTCTTCAAGTGATCATCCACCACCACATAAAACATAATTGTTATTTTTCATTTGGAGAATTCGAGATATGGACACTATGTTTCTATTTTTATATTTTAATTCACTTTAGGAGAAATAACAATTGATTCCTGACCAAAATTGATTCTTTGAAAGACAATTTTATATTTCATTCCAACCAGAAGGTTTGCTTTACTAGAAGAGCTAAAATAGATGCTGAGTTACCGTACTCTTAGGCGGAGCTAGGGGGGTGCCAAGGGAGGCCATGGCCCCCTAACTTTTGAAATTTTCCATTAACTTTCTTTTACTTTTTGTAATAAATCTAAAAATTACATAAAAATGTATTCACCAACTCCTTCTAAAAAAATTTCCTGACTCCACCATTGGTTCATACTCATAAGAAAACAACAAAAGAACTTTATTGACCAAAAGAAAATCACTATTTTGGATGTCGGTTAAGGGGAGAATAAGATCTTTCACTTCTTTTAACATGGGAGAAAGATTCATCATGATAATTCATATGTACATAATATGGGATGCATATATATAATTTAAAATTGAACAATGAGAAATTTTTATAAAAATTTATTATCATATATCATATGAAAAGAACTCGTTTAAATATCTAGTTATTGCCTTCCATGGCAATTGTGGGTGGTAAGTTTATTGGTTTGGGATATGACATAAATCCAAAACTTCAAGTTCAATCTATCACACTATTTGATCATGGGCTAGATTTTCAAGATTAATCATGGGTATGAAATGGAATGGTCTGGCCAAGGGCTAGGACACCACTTCTTTGTATATATGGGTTGTATTTAAGTTACATCTAGTATAACTCTAAGCAGTATTACACCACTCAATAACTTATTATAGAATTTAAATTTTGAGAATCCCACCATTAGATTACATATTTTATATGTTTTTAACATGCATGCCAATTAAATGTAATTCACCATTCGATCCATAAATTCATTTTTTATGCATTATTTCAAACTACAAAAACTTGAATTTAAACAATTGATTGATAACATAACCATTGATCTTTGATCGTCTTTAAATTTTGCAAGTATAGATAATATACAAAGACAATGTAATCTAACGGTGGATTTGTCAAAATTCGCATCCAATTAAAAAATATTAAATGGTGTAACATTATTTAAAGTTACACCAAGTGTGTATCCAAAAGTTAAACCTTTTTGAATATACACCACTATCAGTTTCTTTAAAACCTTCTCCCCTTCTCCCTGTGTGTGTGTGTTAAAATTGTTAAGACATGTGTGATTCAATGTTAGGAACATATGTCACTATTTTATGTAATTGGCTAATCCTTTGACAAAACGCACTTTATTTGTAATTTGGTAAATCTAGGATGTGTTTACTGTTTCAAGAAACAAGGTTTCAAGTTCAAATGTTAAAGTCATGCAAGTCTGTCTAAGAATCAAGTAATGAAGTGCCAGATTTTAAAACTCGATAGTTAGCATCTATTGAAGTTTAAAAGCTGCTGAAGCCCGTGGCTCGACAGCTAGATCGATAGAATATGAGATTATTTTTTGTCATTTACTAATATTTGATATTTTATTTAATTTTTTGAATTTCCAAATATTAAGTTTATTAACATATTTTGAATGGTATTTTGGGATTTTCTTAGTCAAATTAGTGTACTTTTACATTAATATATTAATTGGAATATGTTTGTGTAGGGTCAAGATTCGTAACCCAAGCCCTAAAGATAAGGGATGTGAGCCCAATAAACCCAATACAATGAATTTGTAGAGAGTGGGTGAAAGAACTGAGCTATTTGTGAATTAAACAATAGTTAATCCATATTTTAAAAGATGAATCAGTACAAAAATATACTTGAAACTTGAATAAACTGATGTCCGAAGAGATAAATTATTGTTTAAAAGGCTAGTACAGTTCTTAGAGCTATAGTAAAACTTTCTTCTTCTTCTTTTTCTCTTTTTGACCGTCCCTTCTCATGAGAGGCCTCTTACATTTATATAGTTCTCTTTTAAACCATCTTCACTGTACACTTGTTCTTCATTTAAGCATTCACTTGACTACATGTCCTATCAGGTATCCTCTTTGGTTCTTCATGAGTGGTGGCAGCTAAGCTTGCACTGTTCAGGGGTCTTCTTCACATAAATGCAGCCAAAAAAGTTGTTGCAGTGCATTAAATGCGGTGGTAGCAGCTTTTCCTTTAGATATTTCTCTATTCTTATAATCTTTATACGAGCATGAAGTTCATCCTTATCGTTGGAACTTCTTGGAAGTTCATCCAAACTGCCCAAGTATTTGCTTGGCTAATATTCTTTACATTCGAAGAGAATGCACTCCTCGGACTATATTCCTTTATCCTTTTCTCACGTGATTCTCCACCATGGGGCTTTTCCCGATTCTTTAGTCCTTCTCGGACATACTCATATTTTCAAATAGGGCCCAAGACCCAACATACGCGTTTGGACTTTTACCCCCACAGTTTGCAAATATTTTTTACTTGGTATTAAGTTTTATGAAGTCCACAACCTGGCATCCAAGCCTAAATGAAAGTTAGAGTTCAATATTCATTAACTAAATTTCTTTGATAGTTTTTCTACTTTATGGTCGATTCTAAACTTCTCCTTATAGATTTAAAGAGTCCTTTTATACTTTATCGGTTTAAGTATTGTGTCTAGCCATAACGGAATAGCTAGTTTAACATTTCCACGCTGCATTTTGATATAAAATCATTTTAGTTATTGATTCAATTTGCAATATATATATATATATATATATATATATATATATATATATATATATATATAGGGTTGGATTTAAGTTACACATTTTTTTAGAATATTTGTTAGGTTCTAAAGGTTTAGGAATTTATGTATTTAGAACTCTAATTTGTAATGTTGGTAAACCATGATCAAAACAACATGTTTAGACTTGTTTAAGTATGCTCAAAGTTGATTAATTATTGTAAAGTTGGAATCGAGAGACTGTAGTTGCATTGGGGCAATTCGGTCTGACTCGATCGATCGAGGAATAGATTCGATCGATCGAAAATCGACCAGATTGCGTTTTCTACAGTTTTCCAACTCAGCCCTAGCTCATTAAAACGTTTAGGGTTTTTATGTTTTTGCCCTAGGTATATAAGGCAAAACCCTAGCCACGTTTAAGTGTCGCTCAAGTTGTATTGTTGCTCATACATTGCGGTTTTGTGTAAATCTCTTGTGAGATCTAGAGGAGCTTTCCTTTACACGAAACTTAGGATTTTCTAGATGGAGATTACTTCAACATCTTGATGATCAACTTGGTTGCTGCCTTTGAAACTTAAAGAATATCAAGCGTGGGTGCTCGTAGCTGATCAAAGAATTCAAGAAAGAAGGAGTCCGTGGATTCGGAGCTTGCACGGGGTCGTGTCAGTAAGTTCTACTGGTAGGTAGCATTAGGAAGTCGAGTGGGGAGCTTGTAAGTCCTTTTGTAAGAACTTCAATTCTTTCATAGTGAATTCAGTTTTGCCTTGAGGATCGGTGGGTAAAATCCTCCCCAGGTTTTTTACCGGTTTGGTTTTCCTGGGTGATCATATCATGTGTTATTTATTATTCCGCTGCTTTATATTTTCATGATATGATTGTTTGATTGTTTTAACCTAGTATTGCATAATTTGACTAAGTAACAACTTGGCTAATTAACTAGGCTACTCAATCTGGTTGTGTGTTAAGGGGTCTAAAACTGTTCAAGTGGTATCAGAGCTGATAGCTTTTTTTGTCTGAGATTTTTTATCTCTGAGCTGATCCTTGACCCCTGTTGTCATGGATTCTTGGAAAATCTTTTTGCTTATTTGTCAACTTATCTATTTGTTGTCTTTGCCTTTTGTTGTTTTTGTTAAATCTTTCTTTAAGTATCTTGGCATAATCACATGTGATAAGAATTATGTATGTTATACTGCTTTAACCGCCTTAAAGGCACGTGATTCTTGTCTTTGGTATTTGGATAGTGGTTGTTCCAGGCACATGATAGGAAATAAAGGTTTATTCAAAACACTCTTTGAAGGAAAGATTGGGACAGTCACTTTTGGAGATGGAAGTAAATCTGTGATCAGAGGCATTGGTACTGTGGACATTCCAGGATTGCCAGTGTTTGAAGATGTTTGGTATGTTGATGGATTGAAGGCAAATTTACTCAGCATAAGTCAGATTTGCGACAATGGATTAAATGTTCTTTTCACCAAGTATGAATGTGAGATACTTGATGGAGGAGGTGACTGTATGTGTGTTGGTGTAAGGACAGTTGACAACTGTTATGGCATAACACCAAGTGTAAACAACAAGTGCTTTAGTGCAAAGATTGATCAAGTTGATTTGTGGCATCAACGGTTGGGACATGCCAGTCATAAGCAGTTGGAGAAGATTTCCAAGTGTGAGGCAGTTATCGGTTTACCTAAATTTGAGAAGATTGATAAGTGCATTTGTGGACCATGTCAGATAGGTAAACAAGTAAAATCCAAGCATCCGTCTGTGACTAGTGTTCAAACTTCAAGACCTTTAGAGTTATTACACATTGATCTCATGGGTCCTGCCAAAGTTCAAAGTTTGGGTGGAAAGAAGTATATTCTAGTTGTTGTGGATGACTTTACTAGATATACTTGGGTTGTGCTTTTGAAGGATAAAGCTGAGGCTCCTGAGAAGATGATACATCTATGCAAGAAATTGCAGGTTGAGAAAGATACTGTGATAGCCAGAATCAGAAGTGATCATGGAAGAGAATTTGAGAATACCAAGCTGGCTACTTTCTGCAATGATCAAGGCACTCATCAAAAGTTCTCATCATCCAAGACACCTCAACAGAATGGGATTGTGGAGAGGAAAAATGTGGTTGTTCAGGAGATAGCACGAGTCATGTTACACAACAAAAAGTTGCCAAAATCCTTCTGGGGAGAAGTAGTCAACACTGCTTGCCATACACTCAACCGGGTGTATTTTAGACCTGACTCCAAGAAAACTCCCTATGAACTCTGGAGAGGGAAGAAACCTGTTGTCAAGTATTTCAGGATATTTGGCAGTGACTGTTACATTCTACGTGATAGAGAGAACCTAGAAAAGTTTGATGCAAAGAGTGACAAAGGATACTTTCTAGGATACTCTTCCACCAGTAGAGCTTATAGAGTGTACAATCTGAGAACCAAAACAGTCATGGAATCTTCAAATGTTGTGATAAATGATGAAGTGTGTTCAGAAGCATCTTCAAAAAACACTGTTCCTGCTCAAGATAAGTCTTTAGAAGTTAATGATTCTCCTCTTACTGAGTATGTTGGGAAACATAGTGAGGAAGAGCTGTTGGTGTTGAATGATACAGTCTCAGTACCATCAAGTTCAGAACCATCCACTCCGGTTCATGACACTCGACAGGTACAAAGTGAGCTCAGTCCTCCATTTGAACAGAAAGGTACCACAACATCTCTTGTTAAACGTCCATCCTCTAGAGTGAGATTGAATCATCATTCCACAAATATATTGGGTAGTCTGAATGATAACATGAGATTGAGATCAAAAGCCTTGAATGTGATCACTCACTCATGTTATCTGTCCCAATTTGAACCGAAAAAGGTAGATGAAGCACTTCAAGATGCTGATTGGGTAAATTCCATGGATGAAGAACTTCATTAATTCGTTCGGAATGATGTGTGGGAATTAGTTCCTAGGCCTGAAAATGTAAATGTGATTGGAACTAAACGGATCTTTAAGAACAAGTCAGATGAACATGGCACCGTGATTAGAAACAAATCAAGACTTGTTGCACAAGGGTACACACAAGTGGAAGGAATTGACTTTGATGAGACCTTTGCACCAGTTGCAAGATTGGAATCCATTCGGATACTGTTGGCCATTGCAAGTCATCTAAACTTCAAGTTGTACCAAATGGATGTCAAAAGTGCTTTCTTAAATGGGATGTTACAAGAAGAGGTGTATGTTGAGCAACCTAAGGGATTTATGGATCCTCACAGACCGGATGATGTATACAAGTTGAAGAGAGCCCTCTATGGTTTGAAACAAGCTCCTAGGGCTTGGTATGATAGATTGACTGCATATTTCACTGAGCATGGATTCAAAAGGGGATTTGCAGATACAACTCTCTTCATAAGAAAGGATAAGATTGGTTTTGTTGTAGCTCAAATTTATGTTGATGACATTGTTTTTGGTGCTACTAATGATTCTCTTGCTCGTTCTTTTACAGATGAAATGAAGGCGATGTTTGAAATGAGCATGGTTGGTGAACTGACTTACTTTTTGGGATTGCAGGTAAAGCAAACAGAGTCTGGAATCTACATCAATCAAGCTAAATATGCAAGGAATTTAGTCAAAAGATTTGGACTGGACAAAGCTGCTCATGCTAGAACACCAATGGCTGCAAATGCAAAATTAACACTGGATCCATCAGGTGAGTCTGTTGATATTACTTTGTATAGAAGCATGATTGGATGTCTTTTGTAGTTAACTGCTAGTCGGCCTGATATTTCTTATAGTGTTGGTGTTTGTTCTAGATTTCAGTCTAATCCTAAGGTTTCTCATTTAAATGCTGTTAAGAGAATTATTAAATATGTGAGTGGAACCTGTGATTATGGATTGTTTTATAGCAAAGAGTCAAATTTGTCTCTTGCTGGTTTTTCTGATTCTGATTAGGTTGGGAATGCTGATGATAGAAAAAGCACCACTGGGGTGTGTTTTTATGTTGGAGCCAATCTTGTGGCTTGGATGAGTAAGAAACAAAATTCTGTTTCTTTATCCACTGCTGAAGCAGAATATATTGCTACTGGGAGTTGCTGTTCACAACTCCTTTGGATGAAAAAGCTTTTGAGTGATTATGGGATTCCTCAAGACACCATGGTTGTCTATTGTGATAATTCTAGTGCTATAGATATATCTAAAAATCCTGTTCAGCACTCTAAGACCAAACACATTGAACTTAGATATCACTTCATTAGGGATTTGGTTGAAAAGAAAATTGTTGTTCTTGAGTATATCCCTACTGATCGTCAAAACGCTGACATCTTTACCAAACCTCTTGATGGAAGTAAGTTTGAGACACTTCGTCAAGTGATTGGTGTTCTTCGGTGTCCCTAAGCTGTTTGTGGCTTTCTTGGTCCTCGTGCTTCATTGCTCATTCCTTTGTGACCATTGTTCTTTGGTTTTTGTGTTTCTTTTGCTTTTGTTTCTAGGATTTGCATTGCATTACATTCATGCATTTCATTCTAGGATTTATTTGTTTTCTCTTTTAATAATAAAAAAATAAAAAAAATAAAAATAGAAAGGAGAAAGCAAAAATATGTTTGTCATGATGTTTCTTGGTTTTTGAAAACAAGGTTGGTCAATTTATTTACACATAACATGTCTTATGTACCTTGTTTAGCTTTGATGAGGTTTTATATTGCACTTGACTAGTTGAAACTTTGTAGTGCATGTTGTGTGGGAAAGATGTTTATGGTGTTTATCACTTTGTCTTAATCTTGAAGTCACATACTATTTTGACTGTCGGACTTGATCCTTTTGAGAAAGGCATTAATAACCATCTCACCACTGTTCACTAGTCAATCATGAACACCTTAGTGCATATCATAAGATTTTGTGCTCGAGAAAGTGTAGCACATGCACAAAAAGAACATAAGGTGTAGCCTCTTTAAATGCTTAATGCTTAAAACTGGTGTGTACTATTAGACTTGATGCCATTTCACATAATCTAAACTGGTGTGTACTATTAGGCTTGATGCCAAATTTCACCTAAATAATGGAGCAAAATACAAGAAACTTACATGATTGCAAGCTTTTGTTCTAGGAGATGTGGGAGTTATAGGATATAACTCTTTAGGTGATAGTCTCTTTTGAATTCTATGTGATGAATTTTGTAGACTTTGTGATTGATTGCTATTCACATCTCACCTCACATGTTTCTCAAAGTTTTTGCTAGTTGCACACACTACACAAGTTACTCTTTGCTAAACTTTATACATGTTATTGTGTGTGTTTTTGGTCTGACCAACCAAGTTTGAAAATACTTTGAGAATTATGCAAAACATTTTTTTTTTTGCTTGAGAATTTGAAAGGAAGAATGGCTGAAATTATCTTTGGAGAAACTGGGATTCAATTTGGGTTTTTGAAAAAGCATTCCATCTCATACTCATGCATTTTGTTTCTGTAATTTAATGCTTTGAGGAGTTATTTTCAAAATGTGGTTTGTGTTTTTCAAAACTGTGATTTTTCTCAAAAATTTGTGAGCCTCTGCCCATTTCGATCGATCCAGTCAGATTTTCGATCAATCGAAAAAGTGCTTTCATTTGTCTCAAAATGACTGTGTGTTTCGATCAATCGAATCTGATTTTCGATCAATCGAAAAAGTGTTTTAATTTGTCTCAAAATGACTGTCTGTTTCGATCGATCGAATGTATTTTTCAATCAATCGAAAGTCGCGAATCAGGTTTTTAAAAACACTGTTCTTGACTTTTTCAAAAGTTTTTCAAAAATTTTTCTCTCTCTCCAACTTGGCAAGCTCAACTATTCCAAATTTTTGTCGTTTTCTTCTGGATTTTTTGCAAGAAAAATCTTTCCTCAAGCTTGTATGTCTATCTTACCCCTCCTTTTTGAGTTTATTTACATATTTCATGCATTATTCATGCATTTATGCTCAAATTTTCGGAACTTTGTCCTTTTGGGATTGTTGGAAATTTAGACCCAATTTTGTGTAATTGATCAATGGGTTTTTGTGGGGACACACTATAAACATGTTCTTAATGATTTAATTTGATCAATTTTGGGTTTAGTGGACAATTGAAAATTCTAGGGTTCCTAATTTATCCAATTTGGGGATTTTGTTCAATTAAGGTTCAATTGATGAAATTGGCTTGTTGTATTGATGAAATTGGTTATTATAATCTGTTTTCAATCTTGTGTAATGATCAATTCATCAAATTTATTGCAAAATTTAACAAGTGGTTTTCAAATTTTTAGGGTTTTTGTTAGAAACTCTATGTTCGAGCCAATTTTGTGTAATTGAACTTAATTTGAACTGTGTTTACTACATTAGATCATGCATCACAACATTGTTATTGTTCATGCATCATATAGATTTTTGTTCTATATTTTTTATTGTGCTAATTTGCAGTCTGCCCTTGGTTTTGTTCTCTTTTGTTCTTTTGGTTTTCACTTTGTGTCTCTGTCCTTTCCTTAGCACTATGCCTAGGAAGACTAGAGCCCGTAGGACTGTTTCCTCACCTTCTCCACCCCCTCCCTCCTTTGACCGTGAGAAGTTTTCGAGTGAGAAAAACCAAGAGATTTATGAGAAGCTAAACGTTAGGAGAAAGATTTGGGCTGAGCGTTCTGTTCATTTAGATGAACTTGATCCTGCCATTAGGGCAAACTTTGAGCGTAGGGGCTGGTTACCTTTGGTGGATATTTCTGATCCTCCTCCGCCATCTGCCTTGATTAGAGAGTTCTACTCGAACATCTTTATCCGCATCTATGATTCCAACACTCTAGTCAAGAATTGGATACGAGGCATAGAGTACTCCATTACTCCTCAGATAGTGGCTGATGCTCTTGGGGTACCTTTGGTCCAGAATCCTGTCTATCCTTATGATGTGTCTCCCGAGATTAGTGATGTCTTGTCTTACATCACTGGGACTACTGTCCAGTGGGGTTCTGATCCTAGGATCACCTCTGCTGAGCTCTCTGGGCTGCACTATCTTTTCTTTAGGATAGCTTGTCATTCTATCTGGCCCATCTCTCATGTTCACACCATTACTCTCGAGAGGTGTGTATTTTTGTACGCTCTGGTTACTAATGCTCCTATTAGTTTTCCCCATCTTTTTCTTCGTTCTTTGAACGATGTGTATAGGAGTTCATCTTCTGCTCATGCTCTTGTTCATCCTATTTTCATTCATAGGATTCTCCTTTATCTTGATCTTGGTGGCTTCCCTTCTTCTGAGCCCGTTCATGTGATAGCTCTTATAGGTGCGTCTTTTCTTAGACAAAGGGCTGCTCATCTTCGAGTTGGTTCTAAACACCCTAGGTCTGAGCCGTCTAGTAGCGCAGCTCCTCCTTCTTCTTCTGCAGGTCTTGCTGGTGAGGATGTTCTTGATCCAGTTGGTGATGATGCTGCTGCTGCTGATGTTCCTCCACCTCCTTCGACCGACTTTGATGTTCGTCGTACCCTGGAGACTGTCATGACCGTTCAGGCGGCTCATGGTCAGATTTTGGTGGACTTGCTAGATGAGTTTCGTGCTCTACGAGCTGACTTGGCGCGTCTTCATTCACCCTCACCACCTCCTTTTGATGGCGAGTTGTGATTTCCCTTTGGCATTCCGTCACAAAAAGGGGGAGTGGTGTTTTTGACTTGTAGAGGAGTTTTTGTTGTTAGGGGGAGACTTTTTGTTGTTGAGGAGCTTGTGGAGTTTTTAGATTTTATCTAGGTGCTTCATTTTGTATATCATTTTTGGGGATATTCATGTTAGGAGGAGTAACATTGTTTGATATACATGTTATATACATTGATTCTTGTTGCTTTGTGATTCACTGCTTATTGACTTATATTTATGAGTTGTTCATTCTTATATGTCTTTATTTTGTGTTGTGTGAATCTTACAAGAATGTTATACCTGTTGTTTTACTCTTTTCTGTCACACATGCGTTTATGCGTTTGTTGAGTATTTCAGGAATATACAGGTTGATTCAACAAAGCTGCTGTCTACACTTGCAACCGATGGATAGTAGTTAGGTTTGAATTTGAGTTTATGAGCATTATTTTTGTAAAGGGCTTTTTACTTGTAAACTTTGAGCTTAATTAGGGTTTTGTCACGGATTGCCAAAGAGGGAGTTTGTTAGGTTCTAAAGGTTTAGGAATTTATGTATTTAGAACTCTAATTTGTAATGTTAGCAAACCATGATCAAAACAACATGTTTAGACTTGTTTAAGTATGCTTAAAGTTGATTAATTATTGTAAAGTTGGAATTGAGAGACTGTAGTTGCATTGGGGCAATTCGGTCTAACTCAATCGATCGAGGAATAGATTCGATCGATCGAAAATCGACCAGATTGCGTTTTCTACAGTTTTCCAACTCAGCCCTAGCTCATTAAAACGTTTAGGGTTTTTATGTTTTTGCCCTAGGTATATAAGGCAAAACCCTAGCCACGTTTTAGTGTCGCTCAAGTTGTATTGTTGCTCATACATTGCGGTTTTGTGTAAATCTCTTGTGAGATCTAGAGGAGCTTTCCTTTACACGAAACTTAGGATTTTCTAGATGGAGATTACTTCAACATCTTGATGATCAACTTGGTTGCTGCCTTTGAAGCTTAAAGAATATCAAGCGTGGGTGCTTGTAGCTGATCAAAGAATTCAAGAAAGAAGGAGTCCGTGGATTCGGAGCTTGCACGGGGTCGTGTCAGTAAGTTCTACTGGTAGGTAGCATTAGGAAGTCGAGTGGGGAGCTTGTAAGTCCTTTTGTAAGAACTTCAATTCTTTCATAGTGAATTCAGTTTTGCCTTGAGGATCGGTGGGTAAAATCCTCCCCAGGTTTTTTACCGGTTTGGTTTTCCTGGGTGATCATATCATGTGTTATTTATTATTCCGCTGCTTTATATTTTCATGATATGATTGTTTGATTGTTTTAACCT
Source organism: Quercus aquifolioides (assembly GCA_019022515.1). NCBI lineage: Eukaryota > Viridiplantae > Streptophyta > Magnoliopsida > Fagales > Fagaceae > Quercus > Quercus aquifolioides. The sequence continues at coordinate 48,447,636 of CM032336.1, read as the reverse complement.
AGTATTACATAATTTGACTAAGTAACAACTTGGCTAATTAACTAGGCTACTCAATCTGGTTGTGTGTTAAGGGGTCTAAAACTGTTCAATATTAAATATTTTTGATAGACCAAGAATGTATTGACCCATTGTAATAAATTAATTGATTAATTAGCCAAGTTTATTAATTAATCAAATTAACATGCAAAATGCGTGGCAGTATAAACAAATCACCAAATAACTAAATATGCAACGGAAATAAATTGACATGGTGATTTGTTTATGAATGGGTAAAACCTACATGGCAAAAACCCCACTTGGTGATTTTAAGATCACCACTCTCGAGAATCCATTATTATCAAAACAAGCGGTTACAAATAAAGGAATCCCAGTACCTTATACCAACCTACAATTGAACCCTAACCCCAATACTCAATTGGACTTGTTCTGTAGTGACAATCTCTCATTTTCAATGCATGGCTCCAGTACGTGACTAACCGATTGCGTGGATCCTAGTACGCGACTTGATCACCAAATAGAGAAGAATGTTGGCTACAAAGTTCTTTTGTTCATCACACGATGAAGATCATGAAGTTACTTGGTCACAAAATCCTATAGTGTACAGACACAGCAGCTTCTTCAAGAGGAAGAAAAACTAGGGCAAACTAGGTTTCCGGTCACACTTTTCTTCACACTTGTGGAATTGTGCTCTTGTGCAATTATGCGTAACCTTTTACGGCCCTTAAAATAATTCTTATATATGTTTAGGATTGTGAGAAAAGAAAGCCTAAACACATACTCACAGATTGGATGAAAAACAGCTCTAAAAAACTGAGTCTCATAAATCTCGATAGATAGCCATCTATCGAGCTAGCTGTCGAGCTATGGGCTTCAGTAGCTTTTAAACCTCGATAGATGCTAGCGGTCGAGTTTTAAAATCTAGCACTTTTTCACTTGACTCTTGGACAGACTTGCATGGCTTTAACACTTGAACTTGAAACCCTGTTTTTTGAAGCATTAAACACATCCTAGATCTAGCTAATTACAAGTAAAGTGTGTTTTGTCAAAGAATTAGCCAATTACATAAAATAGTCACATATGTTCCTAACATTGAATCACATATGTCTTAACAATTTTAACACACACACATAGGGAGACGGGGAGAAGGTTTTAAAGAAGCTGACAGTGGTGTATATTCAAAAGGTCTTAACTTTTGGATACACACTTGGTGTAACTTTAAATAATGTTGCACCATTTAATATTTTTTAATTAGATGCGAATTTTGACAAATCCACCGTTAGATTACATTGTCTTTGTATATTATCTATACTTGCAAAATTTAAAGATGATCAAAGGTTAATGGTCATGTCATCAATCAATTGTTTAAATTCAAATTTTTGTAGTTTAAAACTGTAAAGTTGTTATTTACAACTATGTATTTTGTTGGCTTTTATTCCGTGCCAAATTTGATTGTAATTATTATCAATCGTTTATACCCTGTATTTGTTGTGGGAATTGATGTAAGGGTTATGTGAAGACTCAAGCATTTGGAGGCTGAAGGATTCTCGCGGGTATGTCGCGACTTAGCTTCCCGCGAAGTGAAGCATGTGCCCTGCACATGTTGGAATGCGAAGAGTCAAGCCAGGTGGAGACAGCTGTCTCTCGCGAGTATCTCGAGGGTAAGGCCTTCCCGCGAGACACCCGCGAGACATGCTGTTCTGCCAGCCTGTACTGACTGACTCACACATTTTGCACCTATCCTATATATACCCTCATTACCCACAAATGTTGAGAAATGCTTCAGAGAGAAAATCCTAGCCAAACACATTTGCAATTAGAGATTGTCATCCCCACCTTTCTCTATACACTTGCCTGTGGTATCTCCTCAACCCTTCCCTCTCCATTTCCACACCATTGAGAGGTTGATAGCCCAAACACTTACCACACCCTTTGAGAGTGTTGAGTGACGTTTTGGTGCTACTGGGAAGCATTGGAAGAAGCCTGGAATGGCAGATGCAACATGGAGCTTGTTGCGGGATCCGGGGTGCTAAACAAGACACGGTTCCGAGAAGCCTTGTTGGAGTAGGAGCTTGGAGGGCTTAGGTACATCGGGTAGATTAGGCTTGGAGGGTCTCTTGCTTACTCATGTATCCCAACTGATTGTCTAGTGGATAGATTTTCGCTTGGAGGGCGGCGGAGAGGTTTTTCGCCGAGTTCTTCGGTTTCCTCTTCGAGAACACGTCTCGGTGTTTTCTGTGTTTGCATCCTTCTTCCCTACTCTTGTTTAATTCCATTATACTGCTGTGTTGCTTAGTTTATGGATTAGAGTAGCTTACTTGTTCATCCGCTCGCTTTTACACTATTCCGCACTTTGTATTAAAGTTGTGTAAAATCTATCGAGCCGTAATTTTAATTGGGGGTCTAAACAGCTCTTATGTTTTCAACACGTTTTCGAGCTTTCAATTGGTATCAGAGCGAGTACACTTGCTGTGGTTTTAATACCTAAGTGTGATCCTAGACCCCTTGGTGCGTTTTGAAAAGTGTTCTTGATAAAACTACCATGAAGGATTTGAAAAGTGTTTGTGAAAATGACTCAATGAGCATATTTGAAGATTGTTCCAGTAATGCAATCTTAGAGTTATTTAAATCTAAGAAACATGCTAGAATTTTTTGTCATATGCTGAAATCATTAGTTCATAGGAACCATGATATACATAACAGCCTATGCGAGTCAAAGTCTTTAAACTATGAATATGAGAGAAGAAATAGACAGTTAAGTGATAAACTTGGTCGTTTAAAAAGGAAACTTCACTCATCCTTGAATGAAATAAGGAAAAATGAGTCTTGTTTTGATGGTCAAGAATGTCTCTCTCATGCATGTCTTTTTGTTCATACCGCATTGAAAGTGTTTAACTCATGTTTGTGGTATTTTGACAGCGGGTGTTCTAGGCATATGACTGGAGAAAAATCTTTGTTCAAAAATCTTAAAGAGAAGGAAGATGGATTTGTGACATTTGGGGATGGTAGTCATTCACAAGTTCTTGGAAAGGGAACAGTGGATATTCCGGGTCTGCCTTTGATGACTGATGTGCTGTATATTAAGGGATTAAAAGTGAACTTGTTAAGTATCACTCAGATTTGTGATGAAGATTTCTTGGTCCAATTTTCAAAGAAAGGGTGTCTAATCTTGAATGAAGAAGGTGCTCAAGTTCTAAAGGGACTAAGGACCACTGATAACTGCTATGGGATCATTCCAAAACCCAGCATAGCATGTCGAAGTGCTCGGGTAAACCTCTTGGAGCTGTGGCATCAACGGCTTGGACATGCAAATTACAAACAAGTGGCGAAAGTCTCGAAGCTTGAGGCTGTGGTTGGTTTACCTAAGTTTGGGAAGATTGAGAAGAATGTTTGTGGTCCATGTCAATTGGGAAAACAAACAAAGTCAAGCCATCCTAAAGTGAATATGGTCGCAACTTCTCGTCCGTTAGAATTACTGCATGTGGATTTGATGGGTCCTACAAGAGCAGAGAGCATGGGTGGAAAGCGGTACATCATGGTGATAGTTGACGATTTCTCAAGGTATTCTTGGGTGGACTTCCTTAGAGAGAAATCGGAAGCATGTGATAAGATGAAAAAATTGTGCAAGAGATTGATGAATGAAAAGGGAGTACCTATCATCAAAATCAAGAGTAATCATGGGAAAGAGTTTGAAAATGCAAAGTTTGAAGCATTTTGCAATGAACACGGTATCAAGAAGGAATTCTCAGCCCCAAAGACTCCACAACAGAATGGAGTAGTTGAAAGGAAGAACCGGGTGATTCAAGAAATGGCTCGAGTAATGTTACTCAACAAAAATCTTCCACAGAAGTTTTGGGCTGAAGCTGTGAACACGTCATGTCACATTGGGAATAGGATTTACTTCCGAGCAGGAACGAAGAAGACATCGTATGAAATTTGGAGAGAAAAGAAGCCGAAGGTGAAATATTTCCAAATATTTGGGAGCAAATGTTATATTCTCAATGATAGAGAGAATCCCAGAAAATTTGATGCTAAAAGTGATGAAGGGATATTTCTAGGTTATCCATTAAATAGCCGAGCATATAGGGTGTTCAATAAACGCACCAAGACGGTAATGGAGTCAATAAATGTGGTCATTGATGATACCATATCTGAAAGGGAAAGGGATGACGGTGAAGGATCAAACTTGAAGAAGGAGGAGGTTGAGGACAACATGTCTCAAGATGATGAGATTGAGAAAGAATCACCAGAAAAAGAGTCTACACCCCCTATACCAAGAAGGGAGACCAGATCGATGCAAGGGCCTTCTAGCCCTCTCACCCCTCCGGAAGTTCAACCTCCAATCTCTCGAGATGAAGAACCTTCCACCTCCAAGAGACCGTCATCAAGGGTAACCCTCAATCATCCACCAAGTAATATCATTGGTGACGTAAATGAGGGACTTCGGTTGAGAAAAGGACCAAAATACAGTGCGAATCATGTGACGTACAATTGTTATCTTGCTCAATTCGGACCCAAGAAGGTAGAGAAAGCCCTTAGAGACGAAAATTGGATTGAGTCTATGCATCAGGAGTTACATCAGTTTGTCAGAAATGATGTATGGGAGTTGGTTCCAAGACCCAAAGATACCCATATCATTGGCACCAAGTGGATCTTCAAGAACAAAACTGATGAAGACGGTGAGGTAGTTCGAAACAAGTCTAGGTTGGTAGCTCAAGGATATACTCAAGTGGAAGACATAGATTTTGATAATTCGTTTGCACCAGTAGCAAGGTTAGAGTCAATTCGAATTTTACTGTCCATCGCATGTGTTATGGATTTTAAACTATACCAAATGGATATGAAAAGTGCATTTCTGAATGGTTTTCTAAATGAAGAAGTATTTGTTGAGCAACCAAAAGGATTTCAAGATCCTCATTTTTCGGATCATGTGCTAAGGTTGAAGAAAGCACTGTATGGTTTGAAGCAAGCACCAGCATGGTATGATCGTCTCACAACATACTTGTTGGATCGTGGATTCAAAAGAGGCCAAGCTGATCGAACCTTGTTTGTAAAGAGAGATGAGAACTCTCTCCTAGTTGCTCAGGTATATGTGGATGATATTGTTTTCGGATCCACAATTGACCATTTGGCTCATGAATTCTCCGAAGAAATGAAAAGGGAGTTTGAGATGAGTATGGTGGGAGAGCTGAACTATTTCCTTGGGCTTCAAGTGAAACAACGGAAAGATGGGATATTCATATCTCAAGAGAAATATGCCAAAAATCTTGTTAAAAGATTTGGTCTAGACTCTAAGAAACATACTTCCACTCCAATGAGCTCCTCATCAAAGCTGAGTCGGGATGCAGCAGGTATAGAAGTGGATCCAACGCTTTATCGAAGCATGATAGGCAGTCTCTTATACCTCACTGCTAGCAGACCAGACATTGCCTTCAGTGTAGGCGTGTGTGCTCGATTTCAGGCAGCCCCCAAAGAGTCACATTTAACAGCTGTCAAAAGAATTATCCGCTACATAAATGGCACCTCTGATTATGGGATTTGGTACTCAAGAGATTCAAATGAATGCTTAGCCGGATATTCTGATGCTGATTGGGCCGGTTGCATTGATGATAGAAAAAGTACTTCCGGTGGATGCTTTTATCTTGGAAACAACTTGGTGTCATGGATGAGCAAAAAGCAGAATTCAGTCTCTTTATCAACAGCCGAAGCTGAATACATTGCTGCTGCAAGTTGTTGTGCTCAATTACTATGGATGAAGAACCTTCTTCATGATTATGGAATCACTCAAGACACGATGTGTGTATATTGTGATAATACAAGTGTCATAAATTTGTCCAAGAATCCAGTTCAACATTCGAAATCAAAACATATCGAAATTCGGTATCATTTCATTCGAGATTTGGTGGAGGAAATGACCGTGTACTTAGAGTTCATCAACACTGAGAATCAGAAGGCAGACATATTTACTAAACCTCTAGATGGCCCAAAGTTTGAATCTTTGCGTAAGACCATCAGTGTCGGTATCATTCCTTGAACTCTATCTCTTGTGTGAACCTATACTACTCTTTGTTGCATACTTATTGTTTTGGTTCCACATGTTTAGGGTCTAATAGTTTTTCATTTATCTGTTTTGGTTTGTACCTGCTATTTTTGTTGATCGTTCTTTTCTTGCTCTGTTTTGGGTGTGTTCAAAAATTTCAAAAGCACATAAAAAATAGAAAATCCAAAAAGTTTGATCACTTTGTTGAGTTTTGTCTCAAAGCATGTTTTGCCTTGTACCTTTGTACTTATGGCTTTGTGCATTTAACGAGCTTAGCTTGTCCCTCATGCACTCATATCATTATGGAAGAAATTCTGAAATCTATGTGACTGTTGTAAATAGATCTTCAACCTTGTCATGAATGATTAGTGAATGGTTTTGTTGATCTTGAGACATGCATAGACTCATGCCTATATATCTTCCCACTTTTATTTTTTTTGCTTAAAAGAGCTCTCTAAATGTAAATCTCCAAATGAAAAGAGATATAGAGCTGCAAAAGCCTGTCGCACAAACTAGTATTCGACTAGGAAAAAGGGAAAGCGACCAAAATAAAATGTATGATGCCCAAAAAGCCCAAAGGCTAACTCATCAATTGAAATATCAAAAATTTCAGGCATCTTTCTCTAAAATGAGAGTTTCTTTGCTCAAAAGTTGCAAATGATATGTTGAATATGGAGTCAAATGAAAAGCTTCAATGAATTGTTATCAAGTACGTGTGGGAGGTCATATATGCATGTTTCTATAATTGAGATAGGTCACATAATCTAGTGCTAGTTGTGTATGCCTTGATTGAATTGATCATTGAAGCTTCACATTGGACTAAGGACTATCTCATTTTTGATATCCACACACAACACACAAGTCTATGTTCAATGAATGTCATATTCATTTGTGTGATTGTACTTGATTAAATGTGTTTTCACATGCTCAATCTTTGTTGATCAAACCCAAAAAGATTTTTGAGTGTTTTATTTGTTTTTGAAAGTGATTTTATACTTTCATGTCTTTTGTTTTTGATTAAAATGCATGTTTTTGTGTTTCTTCAAAAAACTGGTTCAGGGGTTGTTTCGCGAGAAGCTCGCGACTTAGAGGTTCCCGCGAAAAGGAGTTGAGGGAAATATTTTTTTCTTCCTGTCACACAGAAACTTTCGCGACTGTATCGCGACTGTCTCGCGACCAACAGCTTCTTGTGAAATGCTGTTTGGCTAAAAATTGGATTTTTCAGAATTCAGACAGAAGTTACCGCGACTGTCTCGCGACTGTTTCGCGACCTAATGCTTCTCGCGAAATTTTTGTGCTTCAGTGGCCCTTCTCGTGACTGTGTCGCTACTCCCTAACCCGCGAAAAACACGTGTTTTCAGTTTTTATATTGCTGATGTGACAGTTTTTCAAAACATAAAAACTTCCCTTGCTCAACCTTTGTCGAACCCTTTTTTTCAACCCAAGGTCATTTTTTTCTCAAAACCCTTCACTTTCAAGCATCCTTTCTGCATTGTCAACTTCAAGGTATGTCTTCTAGAGCATTCCCCTTCGAGTTTTGTCTTACTTTATGCAGAATTTTCGTGAGGGTTTCAAAAATTTGGGGTTTTTCGAAAATTTGGCTATTTTTTCAAAATTGGGTGTATTTTTGTCAAATCTTTTGCTTGGGCTGTGTCCCATTTGTTGTTTCTGCCTCTGTGTTGGCCTCTTATGGCATTTTATCATGTATTGAGGGTAGATTTTCCCATGTTCATGCATTATTCATGTTATATTTGCATTTGTGCATGCCAGGTGTTTGTCAAAATGTCCGAGTGACATTTTTGTGCCAATTCGGAATCAAGTGATTTCAATCCATGGACTTTCACATGTTTGACCTTATTTCACTCAATTTGGTTATTGATAGTGTGTCTCATGCACTTTGCACATGCCACTCACACATTAGCACTTGCTCACATATACACACGCATGAACATTTGCTTAGTTCCATGCATTGTGTCTATGCATTCAGCAGTGTTACTTCTGTTTTGACCTAACTTGAATCTAATTAAGTTCTGTGTTCTGTGTTCTGTGTTCTGTGTGTTGTGCACTTGTCTCCTGTTTGTTTTGTGTGCTATGTTGCACAAATGTCTCCATTCAAGACTTCAGCTGTGAAAGGAGGCCGCAACAAAGGGAAAGAGCCGATCATTGATGTTGATGCTGATTCACCTAGACCAAAGCGAACTCGTTGCTCAACAGGAATTTTTGATCCTCACTTGTTTAAGTCTTATGCTGCTTTTGAATCCTTCAAGAACCACTTTCAGGGTGCTCCTTTGATAGTTGAAAGGGGGGTTGACTAGCCATCACTCAGGGACACAAAAATACCCATTTGGTTTGCCACGAAAGATTGGAACTATCTGCTGTCAACTTTCGAGGATACATACGAGAACATGGTTAAGGAATTCTATGCCAATGCCAGTGTCGTCAGCGAAGAGATTAAATGTTGGGTTCAAGGAAAGAGCTTTTCTGTCACACCAATGTACTTGGTGGAAATTCTACACATTAACCGGCCAATACTCCCCATACCACAGGTATATGATGAGCTGAACCCAGATGAAGAGTATTTCAAACAGTCTTTAGGAGCCAATTTGGAATTCTCCTCCACTAAGAAGTCAATCAATGTGGCATCCCTCTCTTCCGAGTTACGAATTCTCTCAATGATCATGTGTAGCAATCTCTATCCCTTGTCCAGCACCGGATATATGAATCTTGGTCGAGCTTTGTTTTTGAATGATCTGATCACGGATGTAGAGATTGATGTGTGCTCTCATATCTTTCACATTTTGGCAAAAACAGTTGACCGGACTGCTTCAAGGAATTGTATTCCTTTCTCTCGCCTTATTTCAAAGATTTTGAAGCTCAAAGGTGTCCGTCCATTGGAAGATGAACGTCCATATCCAAGGCCAAGTCCAATCAACATTCGGTCTCTCCATGCGAGTATGAGCCACGCCAAGAAGAACACCAAGCAAGAAAGTCATGCACCATCGGGTTCCTCGAGTTCTGCAACTCGTACCAATGATGAACAGTTCAACAATATCTTCACTGCTCTTCAAGAGATGAGTACAAAGATGTCTGGACTGGCGACTATCATGTACACTCACCACCGACGTCTTGATTCACAGTTCACATCTCTCCAAACTCAGCTGGACGAAATTCAACGGAAGCTAGAAGAGAATGACTAGCTATTCCATGACAAAAAGGGGGAGATGATGTCATTGATAGGGGGAGTATGGAGATAGGGGCAGAAGAAGTCAACAGTTCCTATGTTTTGTTGTCTTATGTTTACTTGTTTTGCGTTTAAAGCTTTGATACTATGCTTTATTTAAGTATTATTTCAGATGTTTCTTTTGTGATATTCTCTATGCTTTGTAACATACTTTGCATGTACCCATGTTGCTTTTGTAAGCTTTAAGGGTTTGTTTCTTTGCATGTTTTGTAGGCTTTTATGGTTTGTGCCATGCATATGCAGTTCTTTGCTTATGCAGCCTTTATGCCTGTGCTATTGAAGTTTAATGTCATACATTTACTTCAGTACATCACTCTTGTACCCGTGTAGGATTGTTCCTAGATGCATATACGTTCTATGCATTGGTTGAGTGATGAACACTCTTGTGCCCTAGTAGGATTGTTCCTAGATGCAAATACTTCGAGTATTTTGCATTGGTTGAGTGTTGGATTTGCAAATGGTACTCTTAAAATGAGTTTATCATCTTGCATATCCGGATGTTCATTCTCTGTGTGAATGAGCATAGTAATTGCTTGTGTATAGTGATTACTTGTTTGATCTTGCCATGATCTAGTGTTTCTATTTCATTTTGCTTGATCATGCTTTTATTGCTCCATATGCTTTTCAAGTTTTCTGCATACAATGATATTATTTTTTTGTTGTGTTTCAGGAGTTACTTGTTCATATGTTTCAAGAGCTTATCAGAATCTAGAATTAGGTGTGAGTGAGTTTTGCCTTTGTTCCTAAACTCACGTTTAAGTCTAGAGTCTGTTTTAGGGTTTTGTCACGGAATAGCCAAAGGGGGAGATTGTAAAGTTGTTATTTACAACTATGTATTTTGTTGGCTTTTATTCCGTGCCAAATTTGATTGTAATTATTATCAATCGTTTATACCATGTATTTGTTGTGGGAATTGATGTAAGGGTTGTGTGAAGACTCAAGCATTTGGAGGCTGAAGGATTCTCGCGGGTATGTCGCGACTTAGCTTCCTGCGAAGTGAAGCATGTGCCCTGCACATGCTGGAATGCGAAGAGTCAGGCCAGGTGGAGACAGCTGTCTCTCGCGAGTATCTCGCGGGTAAGGCCTTCCCGCGAGACACCCGCGAGACATGCTATTCTGCCAGCCTGTACTGACTGACTCACACATTTTGCACCTATCCTATATATACCCTCATTACCCACAAATGTTGAGGAATGCTTCAGAGAGAAAACCCTAGCCAAACACATTTGCAATTAGAGATTGTCATTCCCACCTTTCTCTATACACTTGCTTGTGGTATCTCCTCAACCCTTCCCTCTCCATTTCCACACCATTGAGAAGTTGATAGCCCAAACACTTACCACACCCTTTGAGAGTGTTGAGTGACGTTTTGGTGCTGCTGGGAAGCATTGGAAGAAGCCTGGAATGGCAGATGCAACATGGAGCTTGTTGCGGGATCCGGGGTGCTAGACAAGACACGGTTCCGAGAAGCCTTGTTGGAGTAGGAGCTTGGAGGGCTTAGGTACATCGGGTAGATTAGGCTTGGAGGGTCTCTTGCTTACTCATGTATCCCAACTGATTGTCTAGTGGATCGATTTCCGCTTGGAGGGCGGTGGAGAGGTTTTTCGCCGAGTTCTTCGGTTTCCTCTTCGAGAACACGTCTCGGTGTTTTCTGTGTTTGCATCCTTCTTCCCTACTCTTGTTTAATTCCATTATACTGCTGTGTTGCTTAGTTTATGGATTAGAGTAGCTTACTTGTTCATCCGCTCGCTTTTACACTATTCCGCACTTTGTATTAAAGTTGTGTAAAATCTATCGAGCCGTAATTTTAATTGGGGGTCTAAACAGCTCTTGTGTTTTTAACACGTTTTCGAGCTTTAAAAAACAATGTATAAAATATGAATTTATGAATCGAATGGTAAATTACATCCAATTGGCATGTTTGTTAAAAACATAGAAAATATGTAATCTAATGGTGGGATTCTCAAAATTTGAATTCTATAACAAGTTATTGGGTGGTGTAATATTGATTAGAGTTATACTAGATGTAACTTAAACACAACCTATATATACAAAGAAGTGGTGTCCTGGCTCTTGGCTAGACCATTCCATTTCATACGCATGGTTAATCTTGAAAATCTAGCCCATGATCAAATAGTGTGATAGATTGAACTTGGAGTTTTGGATTTATATCATATCCCAAACCAATAAACTTACCACCCACAATTGCCATGGAAGGCAATAACTAGATATTTAAACAAGTTCTTTTCATATGATATATGATAATAAATTTTTATAAAAATTTCTCATTGTTCAATTTTAAATTATATATATGCATCCCATATTATGTACATATGAATTATCATGATGAATCTTTCTCCCATGTTAAAAGGAGTGAAAGATCTCCCCTTAACCGACATCCAAAATAGTGATTTTGTTTTGGTCAATAAAGTTCTTTTGTTGTTTTCTTATGAGTACGAACCAGTAGTAGAGTAGGGGGGCCATGGCCTCCCTTGGCAACCCCCTAGCTCCGCCTATGAGTACGGTAACTCAGCATCTATTTTAGCTCTTCTAGTAAAGCAAACCATCTGGTTAGAATGAAATATAAAATTGTCTTTCAAGAATCAATTTTGGTCAAGAATCAATTGTTATTTCTCCTAAAGTGAATTAAAATATAAAAATAGAAACATAGTGTCCATATCTCGAATTCTCCAAATGAAAAATAACAATTATGTTTTATGTGGTGGTGGATGATCACTTGAAGAAGTTCATATATAATCTATATATATATATATATATATATAGTATTGTCTTGCTATTTCCTTTATTTTACAGCAGTTTTCTTTTTAAATTTTCCCCCCCTAAGAACTAACTTCTCCAAAAGTGAAGTTTTCGGAACAAGGAAGAAAAGAACCAAAGAAAGAGTGAACACTATAACAAAAAAGATAATGACTGCTGTGAGTTTAAGATAAGGGAAGGATATATACTTCTACTTTGCTCATGTCGGTATAGGCATAGCACATTACTTTCGTCCTTCTTTTTCTAAAGAAACTTCCCCACTCCCCTAATTTAGATAAAGAAAAGTTCAATGTGCAACACGGGAAGGAATTCATTTTTCTAATTCAGATGTAAAGTGGAATACATGCATGTAGCTTAAAATTGCAGGGTGAGGAACAATGATCGATACTTAATTAAGTTGAAAAGCACGTACCTATCTAAACATTTAATGTAAATATTTGAGACAGATTCACCATCAAACGTGAAGTGGATTACATCTTATTTAATTAATGGTCAATTTGAATGGAAAGAGAGTAGAGTAGAGTCAGATAATGAATATTTGATGAATTTAGCTTTTGCAAGCCCTCTATGAGTTACCGAATTGTCAACTTGCATTGCAGTGGAGGTTTTTTTTTTTTTTTTTTTTTTTTTTTTTTCCCCCATTTTTTATATTAATCTGGATTTACAAAGCATATGGCTTTTTTTTGGGGGGGGGGGGGGTGTGAAATAAAAATTAAAAAAAAAAAAAAAAAAAAAAAAAAAAACCTAGAAGCTTTAATAAAAGTATGTTAGGCTGGAAAGTGAAAAGTCCAACCATGAGCTACTAGACATCCTAGCATTTTAATTGCAATAAAAATCAATACGTATGTGATGGCTCTTAAAAATAAACCTTATATATATATCTAGAGTTGTGACTTATGAGAAAAGAATCCCTAAACAAATATATCAGCTTAGGCTGAATTGCAAATTTGGAATTCTGAAATCGTAATTCTCGATAGATCGAGCTTATGTCAAGTTTCTCATTTAATCTCGATAGCAGCTATTTGTCGAGTTTTAATAAAACAACTTTTCTTCACTTGTTTCTTGGATCAATCTTCATGTCTTTAATACTAACACTTGATATGTTTCAATAACATATTTCTTGATGTATTAAACCCAACTTAGATCTACCTAATTACAATTAAAGTACATTTTGTCAAAAAATTAGCCAATTACATATAAAATATGACCCTAACAACTCACATGCTCTAGTTGAAGCAGTGGGTGTTTTGTTTCTTCTATATGGTTTGTGCCTTATGTCAATGGTTCACTCTTGCTTTGAAATTAATAGATGCATGGATTATATATACTATACATGTGCCACCACTAACCCTCAAGATATTTATTTCTAAACTCTTGCATTCATAAAATACCATACTTAACTTCAAGAAATCCCCCACATATATGCATTTACCACGATTTTATTTAATTTATAAAACTCAAACTTATTAATGAAAGTTTAATTAAAAACAAGTTTAACTACTAACATTGAAATGATTCTTTATCCAGTTCTTAATCCTGGAGTGGATAGAAAAGAGTGCACAAAATGTATTCTTTATGCAGGTAAATATAATTTGTGACCAAATCGGGTGGCTTAGGAAGAACTTGGTCCATCAAGAAATCAAATCCTCTTGATCAATATCAATCTGGCTATTCAAATAAAAAAGGTCTTCCAGTCTCATTTGGTTGCTTGGGACTGCCTCACTGTCTCTCAAAAAGACGCAGCTTCTAGGATTCCCAACAAAAAAAAAAAGGTACAAAATTAATTTTGATGTTGCTATTAGACAAGATCACTACTCTACTGTTACTGTTTGTAAGGATTTTGGTAGCTAGCAATCAATGCCAAAGAATCTACTGTTCATCCAGCCTGGACTAAAGCCCAAGCCTGTCTCCTACTTCTCTAACCTCCAACTTTAAAGCTTTACTACATATTATATTTCAAGTTGATAGAAATGTATCATTAATTGAAGATGTTTATGATTCTGATTTATCCCTCGTTTGTCTCGTACTCCAATTATTTTGGACATTCTTAGGCTTTAGCCTATTTACCCTTTTGGGATTTGTTGTTTTGTTCACAGATTTCACCGAATGAGGGTGAATGAGCTTTTGGACTGTGATTTCAATATAGCATAGGACAAAATTGTTAAATGTCTTTTTTGGGTAAACTAAGTAGCGTTTTGTCCTATTTTTTAAACTAATTAGAGAAATGTCCCTCTTTTGAAACTTGATTTTCTCAAAATTAAGTTATAAAAAAATAAAAAAAATTTGGAGCCCTATAGCGGCGTTTTTAAGAATCTATAGTGACGTTTTCATGACCTATAGTGACGTTTTGTAACTCGACTTCCATTAAATCGAGTTATAGGCAATTTTTTTTTTAATTTTTTTTTTACCTATAACTCGATTTCATATAAATCGAGTTACAAAACGCCACTATAGATCCTGAAAACGTCACTATAGGCTCCTTAAAAACGTCGCTATAGGGCCTAACTCGATTTTGAGAAAATCGATTTTTAAAAGAGGGACATTTTTCTAATTAATTTGAAAAATATGATAAAATACTGCTTAATTTGGCCAAAAAGAGTATTTGACAATTTTTTCCTATAGCGTAATGGATGGTTTCGGGAATCGGGATAAAGAACTCCTTGGTGTCTAACCATGATGCAAAAAATGCATAAGTGTTCAGGGATTCTGGTGTTTAAAAAGGAAACTACTTCAAAATAGAAAATAAAATAAAATAAAATAATCATTAGATAATGAAAAGCAACTTAATTACGACAAGACATATGTTATCACTTTGTTGTAACCAAATTTATCTTCTTTCATTGGCAAATTTAGGCCTACAAGTACTGAAAGAATTCTCAGCTTAATTAATTTGTTCTAATTAAAATTTTCTCCATTCTATTGGTAAAAATCATATATTATATAATAAAAATTAGTTACTAAAAATCATGTTTTCGCCAAATGAATATCTTAGCGAATTCCCAAGCATACTATAACTTTTACCCTTGTCACAGTCTTACAACAACAAATAATAGAGATAAATACCTGTTTGGTGACGGCATCTCTCTCCCAACAGATTCCTCTACCTTAATGCACATAATATAAGTACTCTACCAACATATTTTATTGCAAATTTTCCAGATTTCAAGAAGGAAAAAATCGTCAGGATGATAGTATAATAACATGCAATCTTGATATATCCATTACTTGTTAATCTCAACGTATAATTATGATGGCCATGTTACTGATGAAGCTAGTGAAATGACTCCAAAACGTTTGATATATCCCCGTGTATTAAAAATACTTGGTATTTAAAAAAATAAATAAATAAATAATAGGTGAATTTTACATTGAAAAATGAGTGTGAGTTAAAGAGGTTTAAAGCTAGTATTGTATATTCAAGAGTTAATTTTTTTTAGATATACACCACTGTAAGTTTCTTTAAAAAAAAACATTAAAAATATTTAGTTTTCTGAAAAAAAAAAAAAAAAAAAAAAAAAAACTGTATTCAATACATTGAATTCAAGAGCATAATGAAGATGAAGTCATGAAGACCATTCTCAGGGGTGTCTCCTTCTGGTGTAGTCAGAATTTGAAATAATTAAATTTGGTAAAAATACTGCATCTTCACCCAATTTAAACTCATAATTTAAATTTAAATTTTGTGGGAAGTAGTGGCTTTCTTGTGGCTGTAGTGGTGCATTACACTTCGACGTTTTTGAGTTTTCAACTTATTAATTTGTTGATGCTTTCACAAATTTGGAGTGTTTACCTGTAATTTCGGACCGATCAACGCAACTGGGAATCTTGAACGAAGCCCTGTCAATCAAGAGTAATCATTGCTATATATTGATTTATAGTTTTCCAAAGCGAGATCGTTTGTCGTTTCAGGTTCATTGGGTTCCAGAGAAAAGAGGCTTGTGAAGGATCTATTGCTACTGTTATTCTTTTGGTATATGGTAAAATTCTATTAAGCCATGCTGGTGATTCGAAGGCTCTTCTCTGCTCAGAGAATGTTCTCTCCCTTCCTGATGAGGTCTAGAAATTTCGGTTGATTTAAATCTATTTTTCTATACATTTTCAGTTACATTTGCTTATTTGAACCTGAAAGATTGCTTGAAAAATCAGAGTTTCAACAATGGCGGAAAAGGAAAAGTAAAGAGAGAAAAAGGAGAGATTTGTGAGAGAATGAAAAAATGATTAGCAACTCTAACTAACTTTGATGTGCACCATTACATACATATATAATTATATATACAGATTCACAGATAGATTAATCTAACTCCCCAACTATAGATGCGTAAAGATTGGGAACAGTTATTCTCTAATTACACACGTGATTAACATGTCATCAACAGAATTCTGATATCTCAAGGGAGAAGATAAGTTCAGATGGCAGTGTTTTAAAACGACACCGTCTTGATAAAATTACAGCTAGTTTTCCTGATCAAAACGGCAACGTTTATTTTAATAAGAAACGAAGCCGTTTTGGCGTGAAACACAAATTAGAAAGCAAATTATTTGAATAAAGAAACCATCTAATTACTCACACCTACATCTGCTTCGTGCTATAGAAATTATATATTTAGAAGCAAATGATTTGATAAAGAAGTTCAGTCGCAGAGAGAGAGAGAGAGAGAGTCAACATAAACACTTAGAAATCATCAATAGTAATCAATCAACACTTACATGAAGAAACCATGAAGAAACCATAGTAATCAATCAACAGAAAAAGTGAAATCATCAATCCAACAGAGAGTTGTAGAATGTAGACGAAACACCCTAGAGAGAAACCACCTTATAGCTTGGCGGAGGCACCTTCTTGACAGTAACCGTTAAAAGTTGAAAGTAGAGTGGAAGCTGTCCTATGGATAAAAGGATTATAGGCAGGCATATCACCGTATACACTGGAAACGCCTTATCTTGCAGTTTACTTTTTAGCAAGAAGAATTGTCCAGCACAGAAAGAAATTAACATCGCCCCAATGGATACAAAGAGCAATGTTAGGCCAAGCAGAAGTTTCCTCGGCACATAGCTATGAAAATCTTTCAGTTGGTATTGGGAGGTGAGGATGTTGAGGAACAAAAACAAGGAAATAACAGAGGCGCACAGAGCAACAAGTGAGGAAATAGCAAATACGCTGAATGCAGGATGTTTTACAAGGACTAGCATGCCACTATTATCATTGATTCCACCGGGGACAGTGGTTGAGGCCGGAAAGACAACAGCAGCGATGAGTGTAGCCACAACAGAGCAGGAATTTGAAATGCTTTTCAGCCACTCGCCTCCGTCCTTGACGAGGTCCATGTGGGTTTCATTGAATATATCTTCTGGGGTCTTGCCCTCTTTGTTGACTTGATAACAGAAGTGTTGCGGCATCATGTTTTTTACAAACTGCATTTATATACATTCGATAGTGAAAATTTTTATATCAAGTACTTGTAGGATGATGGCATTTGCCATGATGTGCTTTTACGTTGTAAGCTTTAGTTCATAGGTGGTTAAATCCCTAAGTAAGATGTTTAATAAAATTGGATGTGAATCTAGTTTTGAGTCTGTACCTCATACCATTTGATTTCACACTGCATTTGCAGTGCGCCCCCAGGTATTTGCCAAACCTTTTGCTTTTCTAGATTCGCTGCCAGATGCAACGCGTTGTTTTCATTCGCATCCACTTCATGAATTAGTTTACATTTCACAAACTCTTGCTCAAGCAGATGTTGTAATACATGTGTTTGCCTGTTTTCTACGGCCAAAAGCACAATATTTTTATCTTTGTTCATGTCATTAATGGCCATTGGAAACTCTTTGAGTATGTACTCAACCATTTCCGTAATACCATTTCTTGCTGCAAGCAATATGGCTGTCTCTGTCTTTTCTTCGCTCATGTCATTAGTGTCGATTGGAAAGTTTTGAAGTATTTGATCGACCATTTTCGTGATACCATCTTTTGCCGCAACCAATATGGGTATCTCTATCTTTGCGGTTTTAGGCATTTTCCTTTTCTCTGGCAGTAAAATAAGTACGGGTGTCTCTGTCTTTTCCATTTTTGGCGTTTCCTCCTTTCCTGCTTATAACAAAAGGATTAATTATAATTGAGATTTCTCTATATATAACTCAAATCAATTGATTTCATATATAGCTAATGTACTTTCACACCTCTAACATTCTTTTTCTCTTCTAATTCAGTTTCGGGAGGGAGAGCACTGGAACTTTCTGTTTGTGATGGTAGTCCCTCCCAAGTTTCCGGCCGGTTGATTGTTTGCCCAGGATTCGACCTCCTTGTGAAATCGGAGTTAGCTTCTTCACCTTTTGTACTTTTCACAAGAATTTTCATGATTTGAACAGAATATACATGCTTCTGTTTTATCCTCCTTATACCCTCTGATTGTTAAGATCATTAAATATAATATATATTACAAAAAGGCAAATATGTTAATTAGGTATATATTTACTTAAAAAGCTAACAAATTGACACGATCATGATGATGAATGTAATTGAAATCACATTAATAAAATTATTATAAATAATTACATGTTTTTTTATAGAGAAAATAACAATACTTTTTGGTGGTATGTGTTGTGTTGGGGTGGGGGTGTTAAAAGTAGGTTGAAGTCTAATACAGTGACATACCATATCCAAAACCCAGAATAACCCGGATGAATATTGTGTACAAAAGACGGAAAATGTTAAAACAGTCCGCATAATGACTTCGTAGAAATTCATGCTTCGTAACTAATCTCGGAGCTTGGGATTCTGTTTCTGTGCCAAACAAAAATAATTCATCATAATGTGCAAATAACAAGATTTTTTTTCTTAAATTTATTTTTAGTAATAAGCAAATAACATACATTCACATCCGTCTTTGTAATATAAAAAATGCTCCATATTTTGCCTGACCAACCCCGAAAGCCATCTTCTCAACAAAAAAAAAAAAAAAAAAATCCTAAAACCTCCCATATCGATGACACTCTATGTATAATTCTATTAATAATTACTATAACTGTGTAAATTTATATAGATACTATTCATTTTGTATTTAGCTTTTTATTTTTTTTTACATATCCCAAGAATGAATGAAGAGAATGGATAGTAATTCCTAACTCTTTATGATATCTATAAAATATTAGGTTTAAAACTTCTTGTTAGCATCTTAAAGCTAATCTCAAGAGATTTCTCATTATAATAACTTGGTGTATATGGGAAGGGAGGACTACATGCTACCAAGACGTAGAAGCAAAAATGATATTTTGGCCTACCATTTTTTAGGTTAAAATTTCAATTTATGATGATCAGCCATCCATTTGATGATAATTACTCTTATCAGACGGATAAGACACCAATCAAATTTTAATTTTGTTCTGTAGGAGGATTTCAAATCTTAGATCTCTTATTTGAAGACAAAATTTTTTATCACTTAAATTAATTGGAACTTGTCGCATTAGCAACATTTGAAGGTTAATAAAGCATTCAACTCAAAATTTTAATAGCCAATGGGGACTTGGCTAAGTGGGTAAGGCTCGGACGCTTCGTGCAACACACCTAGGTTCGAGTCCCGCTGCCCGCAGGTTTTCGTTGGTGGATAAACTTAATGGTGAGGTGTACTCACAAATGTGAGTTGACTCCTGCACAGTGGTACAAAAGGGCCCCCGAGATTGGGCTACCTCGACCGAGGCAGCTGGCTCCCTGCCCGGAGGTGTAATATGACCATAAAGACCCCCTTTCTTTTATTCTCAAAAAAAAAAAAAAAAAAAAAAAAAAAAAAAACTCAAAATTTTAATAGATGGACCGGACCAACTAGCCATATTAAATGCAAAACCCAATTGATTTTGAAAATTTTCTAACAATTTCAACACAAAAAATGAGATAGAGGATTTGTATTAAAAAATGCATAATATCAAAAGAAATACAAATCTCTATCCCAGTTTTTGTATTTCACTTTATACTCAGTCAATCACAACTTGTCATGTATTCTTTTTTTACTATCTTTGTAAAATAACCATATATAGTTTCAAATGAAATTAAAAAATCTAATACACGACATACCACGATTGATGCATAATTTCTTACCTTTTCGTTCTGATTGGCCAGTAACATTCTGTGCGTTGGGATTCTCTACATCTTCATTCCGGCCTTTGCATCTTTCAATCACTAGAAAAAGGAAAGCAGTTCCGTTACAAACCTAAAGAAGAGAAAAATAAATCAACAATATTTTCATGCGGGGTTTTTGGCTTCTGTTGTATATGTTGAAGTTTTAATTATTCTGTTTAACTCATTTATATAGTAAAGCTAGAAAATTAAAAAAAAAAAAAAAAAAAAAAAAAAAAAAAAGCGTTGAAATTAAATTTTTTTTACTTTTGCACATGATTAATTAGGGACATCAATATCAATGAATGGAAGGTATTGTGTCGGCCAAAGGCAAATGGAAGGTATTCGTGAGCTTCAATCGTTTAATGACTACTTGTTAGCAAAACAGGGTTGGAAGCAATCCACAACCAAACCTCTCTACTACCCCAGGTCTTAAAAGCAAAGAGTACTATACCCGTAGCACATTCTTGGAATCAGACTATAAAAAGAGGGGCTCTTATGCATGGCAAAGTATTATGGGCTAGGATGCTAGGACATGGAGAAGGACACAGGTACAGGTACGGATACAATATAGCAACACGAGCAATTTTTAAAAAATTATAAGATGTTATGGCAGGGTATGCTAGTGTGTTATAATGTTTCTGTTTTCTAAGTTGTAGGGTATGCCTTGCTTCTTATGTATTTAGTTTTGTGTGTTCAATATTATTGTCTTACTTCTATAAAAAAATAAAAAAATAAATAAATCACTGACATGATTCTTAAAAAGGAAAAAAAAAATCAAATAATGGAAAAGCAACTCCATGAATCTTATAAACCTAGATTTAAATGATACTAGAAAAATTTATTCCCTTAGCATTGGTCTGAACATTCTTGCATTTCCCTAATGACCTAATTTCATGTTCTGTCACCGGTTTTGAAATAACTTACTTTTGATTAAAGTAAATGTTATTGATTGTCTCAAAAGTTTAAACTATTAAAATATGGTGGAATTTACTGATTGTCTCAAAAGCTTAGTGGGATTTACCAATTATCCCAAAAGCTTAAATGGGAGATAGAGTGGAAGAGATAATGACCAAACTCAGGATTTCATGCTCTGATACCTTGTTAAATTAATGATTGTCTCAAAAGTTTAAAACATTAGAATATGATAAATTTAATTATTTAACCACAGAATTTTAACAGTAAATTTAGAATTTTCCATTCCATACCAGATTGAGCCATCTTCAATAGCACTTGATAGAACGCAATACATATTAGGTAATTCTTTGGGAATTTGTGAGTAATGTCTTCTACGGAAGACCCCTTTGTGACTAAATCAAGCGATTCTTTACGAACAGTTTCGTGCTCCAGCTCTTCAACATATATACCTTTCACACATCAACAAAGGATAACGATAGGTGATGTTGGACAATGGATAACAACAAAGGAAAAGTACGTGTAATGTAGGTACAACTTCGATCTCCAAAATTGAAGAGAGTTTGTGATTTGAATCTAGACAATTGAGTAATACTTACAATAATATATGATGCTCTTCCACCATCCAATGTGAGAACCACTTTTGAAGACCGAAGGCTTGCTTGCTAAGAGATCCAAAGGGGTGATTCCTAGCTCGTTCACAGCATAAGCAAGACTAGGTTCCACTTGAAGTATCTCAAACGCCACATCTGTTAGCCATAATAATTAAAACCAGTCAGTAATGCACAAGAAAATACTCAGTATATATAGTTAATAGGAATATGAAAAGAAGTTAAGCAAAATGCTTACCGAAATACTCCCACCTAATGGCACAGTGAAGGGCAGTCTCACCGTCATTTCTTCTGTAGTCAGGATCGATTGATTTAAGGTCTTCGTCGGTGGCTTTCAAGAGTAACAAGTGCAGGTAAAGGAAGATTTGTCTGTTACCATGAAAAGCGGCTAAGAAGAGGGGGCTCTCACCGGCTTTGTTACGAAATAATTCTTTAACCACCAAGTCTTTAACCTCCAAAGACTCATCAAGTTCTGCAGCAAGGAGGATGCATACGTTCAATTAATCTCCCCGTTGATGCTGCCACATGCAAAGGGGTATTCCCTTTATTGTTTTTTGTACATAAACCCAACTCCGAAACACCGATAATTACATGTACAAGCTGTCGAACCCTTTCTTCTGGCGCAATGGAAACAGCTACGTGCAATGCCGTGTCCCCTGATGTGTTGATCCTGGCCTCAATGGCTGATAATGTGTGTTGCTTATACATCTCAACAACCTTCCCCCAATCACCTGTCATGGTATTCCTGTTCAAATTGAGAGCGAGCCCATCGTGATCCACTTCCGGCCTATATTCTTCCATTTCTTTGTTACTACTAGGAACAAATCATGAATAATATTAGATATAAGAATTAAGAAAGGATCACGGGATTTTGTACCTCGCAATAATATAAATGTGTTATCAGCTTATGAGCTATATATATAATGACAAGGGAGAGGAGAGAGTGAGTGAGAGAACTTGCCCCTTTTTTTCAACAGGAAAAGACAAATAACACACCAAAATTAATAGGAATATAAAGCACGGAAACTGTTGCTGCAAACACGGAAGTGCACACAACCACATACACAAGGCAAAATCGCATTTTGAAAATACAATTTTAGTTATAATTGTTAAATTATACAATCATGTTTTCAAAATATGATTTCACCTCTGGTGTGTATTGTATAAATTGTGTGTAACTAACATTATTTTATAAAAAAAGGCTAAGAACAAAACAACAAATTAAAATAGAGAAACAAAAAAAAAGTATAAAAGTGGAAAGCTTAGGAGTGTCATGGATACTGTCGCACTTGCATTGAGATTGAAAGATTGTCACATCTGTATACAAATCAATACATGATGAGTAAGTCTGGTGCTATAATTATTTTTACAATTTTGTCATAACTTGTCTACGTACGTAGGTAACTTGTGAATGGTGAAATTATGGACTCACAAAAGTCTACTTTTTTTTTTTTCCCACTACTTACAACTCGCCACAGAAGCAAGTTGAGATCAAAGTTGTGGAAATTATTGTGGTAGAAGGAATTAGGATAATGATGCAAAATGTTTTACTTATATGGCCAAGGCCAACTTGCAAATAATAGGCTGGACCCTTGACTTGAAGATTTCTTTGCTTAAGCATGCAAAGATCCTTGAAATTTTGAGATGCTACTAGTATTCCGCATGAGCATCAGTGAGTGTTATTGCCCTATTTCTTCATAGATTAGTTACTCCTTTTTTTTTTTTCTTTCTTTTTTCTTTTTTTTATTAAAAATAATTATATCCTGTTGTCTCAAATAAGCTTGAAAATGATACAACAAAATGCTTGAAAGATTCAAAATTAATGTAAAGGGGATAATGCTTAGAATTTGAACCCAACTTTTTTAATTGAGTAACGATGATGTTGAACAAAAATGAAGTCTTGCCACAAGTTGAGCTTGAGATGAAGGCAATATTTCATAAGTTTTTCAAAAGGTTAAAGAGAATGTTGAGTTGATTGCATGGATAAGAAAAAATAATGTTAACTTGAAAATCGTTAGGAATATTATGGAAGATCTAATCAAATTCAAAAATGTGGTGAAGATAGGACTGATAAGTTCAAGGATTTCATTTACATATCGAAGTCCAATAATTTTTTGGATGTAAACTGTAAAAGAAAAAAAAATGAGTTGGTTATTAGTTATCGCTTCAAATCAAATAAAACGCAAAGATAAGAATTTGGATTGTGCCGAATTATTGAGATTTTCTTTATCTATCTATCTATATATATATATATATATATATATATATCCAAACATTTGTAATATTTAAAGTACTTTTACTTTGTTTTAAGTTAAAAACCTGACGGAAAAAGGTTCCCCCCCCTAATTGGAGAGTAAGTTATGTAAGACAGAATATATATATATATATATATATGAGGATCAATTTTTATTGTCTACTTACTTAATTATTTTATTCTATAATTTTTGTATTTTAAAATTTAGGTTTTTATGTCCTTATTTTAATTATTTTTTAGGTTTTATGGAGCCTATATATTGACACCCTAATTAAATTGTAAAAGAAAACAAAAATCCAATATATATTGACATTTTTCTATTTTCCTGATTCATTATAGATTAAATGTTTATGTCAAGCTAGGGCAAGATCTAACCCTCTTATATCTTCTGTTTCACATTAAACAGCACAATGAATCTTTGTCACAGCTCTTTAGCAATAGAATTTAACCTTGTCTTTTTTAAAGAAGAAGAGTAGGGTAGGGGAATGCAGACTTTTTCGAGAAGGACATATGCTTTAAGACCAATGAAAATAAATTTGATCTAGAGATAGGATCTGTGTGGAAGTTATAAAAAAAAATGGCAATATGTACTGGTTCTATACTCTTAAGCCTATTTCCTTTTTTTTCTCCAAAAAAAAAAAAAAGCCTATTTCCATTTATGAACACAGTAAAAAGCAGAGAGATAGAGAGAGAGAGTGCATAAAAAAAAGGTAAAGGACTAAAGAAAAAAAGAAAAAAAGAAAAAAAAAAGAGAAAAGATTACTTATGCTCAAAACTGGTAGTGGTAAGAATATAGAATTTTCCTAAAAAAGATGTCTTGTAGCTCATAGTCGGACTTTTCACTTTCCAGCCTAACATACTTGTGTTGACTAAGAAAAAGGAAAAAACTCGTTAGTATGCTTTGCAATTAAATCTAGATTCATATTAGAAAATAGAAGAAAAAAATCAGTGTCCACTGCAAAGGGCATATAATGTGTAAGGATATATAGATTTGTTGAAAATCTACACCAGCCATTAGAAAAAATTGTAAAGCATTTAATCAAAACCATCATGCAACTATCTGGTTAACTTGTTAAGATGAAATAGAAGATTAAGTTTCCTCCAAGATGGTTCTCATATCAGAACCCTAAGTAAGTAACATGTAATCCACTTTGCTTCTGATAATGAATCTGTCTCAAATATTTACATCTAATGTCAAGATACGTGCTTTTCAAGTTATCTACGAACAAAATTCCTCCTCCTTAATTACAATTTTAAGTTACATGTATTACACGTTACACGTGAATTAGGAAAATGAATCCCTGCATGCCCGTGTTTCATAATTCACATTGAACTTTTCTTTATCTTAACTGGGGAAGAGAGGGATTTCTTTAAAAGAGAGAAAGACGAAAGTAATGTGCTATATATATAGTACCGACATGAGCAAAGTAGAGCATCTTTCCCTTTACCATAAGCTCACAGCTTTCTTTTTCTTTAAATCTTTTTCCCCCTTGTTCTGAAAACTTCACTTTTGTAGAAGTTAAACTGTTGTAAGATAAAGGAAATAGCAAGATAAGACAAAAAAAAAAAAAAAAAAAATGTGAAAATGAAATTATATATAAGCTTCTTCTTCAAATGGTCATCTAATATCATTGCTTGATACAAAATATAAGTAAAAAAATACACATTTTTATCTGAACTAACACATACATAAAGATACTTCAGTCGGTAATTTAGGGAATTCCTCACTAGGATATTTTATGTCTCATCAAGTATCTTATGATTGCCTCATTATAATCTTGCAAAAGAAAAAACCTATATGGTACAAAGCCTTAGAGAAAGAAAAATAATGCAATCATTATATATCCTTGGGAGAATTTACTCCATCATGTGAATACTAGCAAGATTTGGACTGATATCAGGATATGGTGTGTGGCA
Source organism: Quercus aquifolioides (assembly GCA_019022515.1). Lineage (NCBI taxonomy): Eukaryota > Viridiplantae > Streptophyta > Magnoliopsida > Fagales > Fagaceae > Quercus > Quercus aquifolioides. The sequence goes on along the minus strand of CM032336.1, from coordinate 48,421,776 downwards.
CCAGTGTTGGGAACCAATTAGAAATCTGATCAGGAGTATCTATGAAGCAAGGTGAGTTGATTAATGCGTCGCTACGTAAGAGTAGCAATGATAATAGGTAGCAAGTGTATGATTGAAGCTATTACAGAATTGAAAAGTTGAAAACGAAAGCCATTGTCGTTAGGGTATGATTGTCCCCGTGTGACCACTGGCCAAACCTACTCGTTCACCCAATTAATTACATTTCCTGGTGGTTTGAACTAAATCAATTTATGGGCCAAAATCATGGGCTTTGTGCTATTGATGGGTTCCTTGGGCTGAGTTTTAGTTTTTCGGCCTATTCATTTGTTGTTTAAGCCACTAACAATTTTATCTACTTCTCAAAGGATCATTCTGGATGGTTGGAAGTGAAACTGGGCTTGACATTAATTAGAGAAACAACCTGGATACCCTCTTTAGTCTTTAGATGCCCTTAAAAACACATTTTGTTCCAATGATGTTAACAAGTGTCGGACCTTATACAAAGCAACCCAGCTCAATAGTCGATGGGATAGAGGAAAAAAAAAAATCTTAATCAGAAAGGTGGTTTGACAAGTAGACAGCTCAAAGACAAGCTCCTTGTCAAACCACCTTTCTGATTAAGATTTTTTTGACAAGCTCAACTGGGTTAACGGTAATTCAGGCCCCTACTCATCAAGGCCAGCCTATTGGCTGGACCAAAAAGAGCGATTCAATGAAACAGGCCCACTTGACAAAGTGCAATTGGAAAGCTCTACGGAAACTAAAAATTCATGAAGGATTGAAGCTTCTGATGTGAAAGATAGCATGGAGATTGGAGAATCCTCCCCGCCAGGTCAGTTTTAAGTGAAAAGTTCACAATAGGATGCACAACTCGTCCTCTAGGCAATGAAGAAATAGAAACCTTAGAGTACCTATTTATAGAGTGCCCCATCACTAGAATTCCATGGTCTCTCTCCATGGCCAATTTGATTCTATGAACCTCGAATTCAAACTATTGTGGATTGGATCCAAGCAATACTACCCTTCAAAGGCTCTCAATATACCACAAAATGAGGAAAATAACTTCATATTGTTTGGTGCGTTTTGCATGTGATGAAATTTGGATTAACAGGAACAATTAATGTGATCAAAACAGATGAATTAAATGCCTGACCCTATAAAAATTATGGAGCAAATTATATGTGTTTATAGGAACCACCAAGAAACATGGGAATACAAAGCCCAAGAAAGTAAAAATATTTGCATCTGAACTCCCCTTCCTCCCTAGTATGTATAGTAGAATTTTGATGCAAGCAACAACTGGAAAATACAAGGCCAGCCTAGTTTTGATGGGTAGAGACGACAAGGCAGAGGTAGAGTTTATCTGGATTGAATTAATAAAATGCACTGATCTATTGATAGTAGAAGCAAAGAAAGCAAAGAGAAATGACTCAATACCTTATTATTAGAAGGTGATGCACTGACGCTTATCCAAGCAATACAAGACTCCTCATTAAATCCTCACCCGCCAATTGAACATGTGGGGTCCCCAACAATTGAACATGTACTTATTCAAAGACAAGAAGGAAAGTGGAGAACTATGTTGGCATTATAGCCGCGTTTTTGAAACGCTAGTATAGCCTTTTCTTTTTTCTTTTTTTGATCAAATTTGAAATACACTATGAACTATACTCAAAAACTATAACAACTTTTAAGAAAAATGTGTTAAATTATATTACACACATGATACAACGTACTCTTTTAAGCAATTTAAAACACATAAGTGTTTTAATTATCTTTGTTAACAAACATATATTATCAATATTTATTATGGTTTAAAACCTATGGAAGAAGACAAATTTAAGGAAAAAAGAAAAGAAAATAAAATAGCAAGAGTTTTAATTGAAGAGAGAGAGAAAAATACTCTATTGTTATAAATTGGAAAACAAATGATAATAGGATCTCAATTTTTTTTTTTTTTTTTTTTGTAATAAACAATAAAGTGTAATATCGTAGATAATTAAATATTGAATTTCAAATTAAGTGTAGTATTGTAGCTAAACTCAAAAGTTTCAAATACAAAAATGTTCATAGTATAGTTTTAATTATTACAATTTAAATATTTGAGTCCATATTAAACAAAATAACAGAAGATTATGTAAGCAACATTTGGTATTTATGTAACTACCAAAAATCATCACATTTGTAAGTTGACATTATACTTCGAAATGTTGCAAAAGACACTTTATAAACATGCACATGAGTGATTGCAAATGTTGTATATGAATTTTTTCCTCCTTTTAAGTCAAATCCTGGCACATTACTTAGTTTTTTTGATGACCCGGCACGTTACTTAATTAATTAGGAGGGACAAAATTGGGAAATACCCTATTTGGGCAAAAGTAGCAGCATTATGCCCTTTTCTCCAAACTAAATAGGGAAATGCCCCTGTATTGTAACTCGACAAACGGGAAATCGAGTTATATTAAAAACTCGATTATTCAATAGGCGAGTTATGTGTGAACTTTCTCCCCCTCTGGACTACCACCGTGGCATTGTGTTTCTGAAAAACTCGATAATTTGAAAACCGAGTTAAATAACCGACTATGCACGTATCGAGTTATGTGCTTGTTAAACAAGATCTGTCTATCCTGTCTTGGTGTCAGGTGTGTGGCACAAGTCTTGAACATAACTCGATATTTTATTAATCGAGTTATAAAGTATACTCGAACTCCGTAGAGTCGAGTTATTCTCGTATATTACCTGCCCATCCCTTCCCATTGAGAGTGTCTTGCATTTCGGCTGAACTGGTTGCACTCTGCAGCTCTGCTCCACAGTTGCGTCCAGACTCAAGTAAAAATTGTATCACCTCAGGTAAAAAACTCACATCATAATTTTATCGCAATGGTTTAGTTATTTGATATTGTAATGAATTTTTATTTTTTTGGTTAAATTTTTAATTTTATGGCAATGGTATTTTTTTGGTTAAATAAGTACATTGGTATGATTTTGGTTGTTTGTTGTAGTAAATGTTGGTTAGAAGAAATTGTATTTTTTTGGTTGAATAAGTACATTGGTGTGATTTTGGTTGTAGTAAATGTTGGTCACAAGAGATTGAAATCTTAACTATAGCAACATTTTATATTGCACATAATCATTGTTTTCTAAAAGTTGATGCACACTGTTAACTTGATCATTTGCTGTTAATGTATTCAGCGTCAATGTCTGGTTCTGGCAACCCAGAAATTTATAGGCCTCACGATGTGTTCACTGCTATGGGTCGTTGCTGGGTATTGGAAGATGAGTTCAGCTATCCAATCAATCCAAATCTGCGAAATAGTGCTTACGTTCACAATATCATGAGACAGGAGTGGGCTTGGTTATTTCGTGAACAACAAATGTTTTATGATGAGTTGGTTAGTTTTAAGTTGCCAGTGCCTCGGCGACTTGCATCGCAAATGCCCAGAGACACGATCGACGAACTTCGTAAAGCATTGAACCGCATAAGAGAAGAAAATAATCGAATGAAAATACATCTTAATCGATATCATACCCAAGTTGAGATTCGAGAGTCAATAGAGGGAGGGTGGTACGAGCACGCACGATTCATGCAATCACTTCTTGGTGATCCCATTTATCAGTCAGATGTGGAGATGTCAGATGAAGAGTAATTGTGTCATGGTGTAATCAGAGTTTGTTAGAGAACTATTTTGGTTTTGGTTAACTATGTTTTAAATGTATGTGTGTCATTGTTGTTGAATTTGTACTATGTAAACCTTATTATTGATTTGTGAGGAGCATGCACGTTATTCGTAATTTAGATTATTCTCACATAACGCATAGAAGTTAAATATTCTCACACATGATGGTTTTCAATAAGCACCTACAACATAACACAGCAAACTTAAAATAACTTACACAATGTCACCAATATGCATGCATTGCATATTGAACACTAACACTACTAATATTATTAACTTAATCCTAGACACAACACATATACCACATAGGCATTCATTCTGACAAGTAGTCCTCGTAGTTGAGGACATTGTTACGTTCCGTCGGAGTGAGTTGCCTATTCGTTGCATCAGCTAACTCTTCTGCCAGTTGTAGCATGTGATACCTGGACCTACGAAGTATCATCAGATTGTTCTCTTTTTTTATTTTTGTCACCGCACGCTCATATTGGTGCATGTTTCTCCGTGGCAGTGTGAGCGAGGTACGGTCGACAAGAGGCGCTCCAAGTCGCACGAGATCATCGTGTAGAGCGTTGGACTCGTTCACGCGAAAGTCCCATTCCCGGCGCAGTCCGGCATAGTATTCCGTCTCGTTGGAATCTCTCTCCCTCCTATAGTTATCTAGAAAACGAGGTAGCATCCAATTGCGCATTGACATTGGAAAATGTGACTTCTGATCGGTATGTGTATGTGTTTTGCAAGGGGTAGATGTAAATGGGACTTTGGTATGTGTAGATGTTTTGCATGGGTAGATGTAAATGGGACTTTATATAGGAGTTTTGCAAGGGCAAGTATTCACGTTGATGTGACTGTAAGGGTAAGTATTCACGTGAATAAAGATGATATGACTCGACTTGGCTATACAGTGGCACCTGTTGATATAGCTATAGCTTGTGCTACAACAGTGAGTTTGGTGATGTGTACTGCAAAGGAGATTGTGTATTTATTCACGTGAAGACTATTCAACATTCCTATGCTTGATCTGACATGACTTGACGAGACAGTGCTGAGTTGTGTTAAATGTATTATAACCTTTTCAGAGATGCTCTGCATCCTTGAAAGCGGTGTATTGCAAAATGATACATATCTGTGTATTGACGTGCGTGTAGGTGATATGACTGTACAAGGTTCAACAGTGCGAACCTGTTGCGTAGGACACGTAGAACTGCGAACATTAGTGTAGCAATGGTGGACAGGTCACTCCCAAAATTGATGCATAAACTTTTCAGGGATGCTATGTGTATTCACGTAAGTGTGGATGGGTACCGAGACAGTGATGAGTTGTGTTAAATGTACCATAACCTTTTCAGGGATGCTCTGCATCCTTGAAAATGGTCCATTGCAAAAGGATACAAATCTGTGTATTGACGTGCGTGTAGGTGATATGATTGTACAAGGTTCAACAGTGCGAACCTGTTGCGTAGCACACGCAAAACTGCGAACATTAATGTAGCAATGGTGGACAGCTCACTCCCAAAATTGATGCAAAAACTTTTCAGGGATGCTATGTGTATTCACGTGAGTGTGGATGGGTATCGAGACAGTGCTGAGGTGTGTTAAATGTACCATAACCTTTTCAGGGATGCTCTGCATCCTTGAAAGCGGTGCATTGCAAAAGGATACAAATCTGTGTATTGACGTGCGTGTAGGTGATATGACTGTACAAGGTTCAACAGTGCGAACCTATTGCGTAGCACATGCAGAACTGCGAACATTAGTGTAGCAATGGTGGACAGCTCACTCCCAAAATTAATGCATAAACTTTTCAGGGATGCTATGTGTATTCACATGAGTGTGGATGGGTACTTGTGGTTAAGGTTCAACAGTGCTGAGCTATCCTATGCAACACTTGATGATCCCTATGGTGGTATTTGGCAAGTGAGATTGAAGAAAGCTGATAACAACATTTGGTCTAGAAATTTGGTTGGTAGGATTTCGTTGAATATCATTGTATCTGTTATGGTTATTTTTTAGTCTTTAAATAAGAAGGAATTTTAAGCTTTCATGTTCTTATATTTGATAAGACTGCCACTGGGATTCAATATCCACCCATCAAGAACTGTAAATTGAAAGATCATCAGGTACATAGAATAGACTTAGATGAAGATGATACAAGCATATCTCCCTCAGATGATTTGCCCAAAAAACATGAAGTCAGAGAAAATGGTTGTTACGAAAATATTTTCTAGCAATCCAAGCAGCTGAAAAGTTGAAGCCTAAAAATCCTTCTTTCATGGGTATCTCGCGGCCACATAATAAGGTGGTGAGGCTTTATACATAATGTGGACTTATTATTCTCTTAATGCCTAGTTGTTTCTCCTTCTTGTGTAGTATGTACCTGCTGAATTGTTTACCAAGTATATTATTGGGAAGCAAATTGTCACACTTCAATGTCTTGTGCTATTACCCCCCATCAAAACATATTCAGCAACGAGATTCGGGAAGGGATGAGGTGCATTTTCGAAAGACAATAATTTAGAACAAGGAGATGTTTGTGTCTTCGAGGTGATTGAAAGGAAGCCTATTGTGCTTAGTGTCTCAATATTGTATTCCTTGTTGACCATCAGAGTTCGTACTAGGATAACCTGTTTAAATTTTAAACTATTGATGTTTATGTTTATATTGGTATGTCTTGTTGGAGACTATTCAGCATTCCTGTGCTTCATCTGACATGACTTGACTAGACAGTGCCGAGCTGTGTTAAATGTATCATAAACTTTTCAGGGATGCTATGCATCCTTGGAAACGGTGCATTGCAAATGGATGCATACCTGTGTATTGACATGCGTGTACGTGATATGACTAGATAGGGTTTAACAGTGCGAAGCTATTGAGCAGCACATGCAGTACTGCGAACATCAGTGTAGCAATGGTGGACAGCTCACCCCCAAAATTATAATGAACCAATTTAGGGATGCTCTGCCTCCTTAAAAACGGTGCATTGCAAAGGGTTGCACATCCATGTATTCACGTGAGTGGGGATGGGTACGTGTGGTCAGGGTTCAATAGTACGGAGCTGTTGAGCATGACATGCATAATTGAAAACATCAATGTAGCAATGGTGGATAGCTTACCCCTAAAATTTTGCCTACACTTTTGAGGGATCCCCTGCATCGGTGAAAACAGTGCATTGAAAACAGTGCATTGCAAAACAGTGCATATCTGTGTTTTCACGTGAGCATTGATGATATGACTTAACAGGGTTCAACAGTGACGAGCTGTTGAGCAGCACATGCAGAACTGCGAACATGAATTGGCTGAACAATTCCAACCAATGTATGTTACCATTCTCCAACCTCACTTGCCAAATGCTACTATTACGAGTAGTGAGTGTAGCAACACTGGAGAGTTTTACCCCCATATTCCCTTACAAACTTTCCAGCGAGTCTTTGTGAGTACAAGATGTAGTTACATTTTCTCAACATGAATGTAAAATTACATGAGTGCAATTATGCTTCCAAGGTTTACATCAATGACTTTTGATCATCACAATTGCAACATTAGGGGGCTTTGGAGCAATGCTACAACAAACCAATAACTTGAATGAAACATTTTAGAGGCTAATCAGGCTTTTAGGCATTTGGCCTATTCCTAAGTAAGCCAAATATCATCGTAATGATGACCTTGTGTGAGCCATATGGATTTTTAGTGAGTGAGTGGTTAGTTTTGTTTGGATGAGTCTATATGTAATGTATTTATATAAAGTAGTACACTAGCAGAAATAAGATACACAAATACGTGTATATGATACAACGACTTAATCAACTCATATAAATGAATTATTCGTATTATTTCATCATATGTGTGGTTGGTCTGTGTGGTTTGGATGAGTCTGTATGTATTGAATCTATTAAATTTTCCTACAAGCAATGTGCAATAAATCTAATTTGGGTGATGAGTGTTATGTGTGTAACATTTCAAGTTACACAGACAGAACATTGGAAACATGAACATATCTAACCGGAGGCATTTAATTTCTTAAGGTTTTTCATACATTAGAACGCAGAGGACATTGTCCAACCAAATCACAATAATCATATGCAGCAACAAAGAACAGCTGGGAAAATAAGAGAAACAACTTTACTTTTACTTAGCCAAAACTAATGAACAATTAATCTGTAGAGTTCAAAAAGTTGAACGTATATAATCATCATTTGTCAAACATTAACAACAGCATTTTGTATTGCACAGAATGTGTAGATATTAACAACAACGTCTAATGTTCGTAGGTAGAAATTTTTGGAAATCATCATTGCTTGAATCTGAGAAGTCTGAAATATCTCTTTCATCATCTAACGCAGTAATTTCATTAATAGACTTAATGGCTCGCTCTTGTGACTTCCCCTTTAGATGCTTCCTAGCTTTTTGGATTGCATGAAAACGGTCTAGTCGCCTTTGCATTTGATTGTTCTCTTGTTCAAGACGAGCAAGTATGTTGGCAGGTTCATCTCTAGGTAACTCGGCTGAGCGTGCCTTAGGAACTCGTATCCCGTGCCATCGACAATACACCTCTAACTCACACCTCTTCTCATGTAGGGTTGACCATGGTGGTTCTGCTACAGTGAACTCTATTGCGGTGGTATCTGTACTTAGTTTTGTAGGTTTGCCGACCATGATGTGTCCGACGCTTCCAAGACTCTCATACGTGTATATTGGCATATTAACGAAATCTCTCTTCTTTCCAAACCATTTCCCTCCATAGTGGTCTGTGTATATCTGTAGTTGTTGATCTGTTGGAACTTGTGATGATTCATTTGTTGAAGTAGATTGAAACTTGTTTCGCATTGAACAATTTGATGTTGAGGCATTGCGACGCATAGCTTAATCAATGTACGAAGTTAGCAGGGTAGAAAGAAGATCATTATTGTGTTGCATTTATAATGTAATGTCATGGTCCAAGCATTACAATGTCAGTTATTAGGGCTTGTCATGTCAATACAGGCTGGAAAAACATTATATCAACAGGATTTTAAAGGTTTCCAATGTCACATCAAACGTGGGAAATAGTTGCAACATTATTAGATGTAAATGGGACATCTGTGCATCCAATTCCACAATTGTGTATCCACGTGAGTGTGGGTGTGAAACAGTGCCGAGCTATTAAGCAGCACATGTATAATTGCGAATTGCCAATATAAACGACCGCGTCTATTGGCGCATGTGCTGCGATTGAAGGAATTTGATATGACTAGAGTTGGTGCTACAGTAGCGGGCTGGTGACGTGCCCTCAAAGTTCGAACTTGGTCTTCTTGAAACTTTGCTATATTAATTGCGTATAGCGACATACGCTGAAATTATACTATATTAATTACTTTACTTGTGTTTGGACTTTCACAAAACGTATCCTGAACATCACAGCGTTTATTATCTTTGGTCATTTTGAAGGTGTTTACACATCACGGTGTGTAAACTTCACAATGTTTATTATCTTTGGTCATTAAACATTTAGAGGTTAAACGCATCACTCTTAGAAATTATGCAACCCCACAGCCTGAAACACTGAAATATCTGTTCTAATCGTAGCCAATTAATGTGACACAGCGAGGACTGTGTGTGTGATTGGTCAACATCACTCTCACTCAATTTTTTTTTTGTTTGTTTGGGAATGACTTGGCGCCCGTTGTAGTTATTATTGCTATTGTACTTATTATGACTATCACTGGTGACTAACCCGTGCGATTGAACAACACAATGAAGATTAACATTCTATAAAATTACCGTTCGTATACTCCATTGCAGTAGCGCGAAATCAATACTCTCCATATTTGATTAAAAAGAAAACCGTTAGATCTAATGCAGTCCAAGTCATGACGTCATGGCTTGAATGCAATCACTTCTTTTTGGATGAGTCTGCACTGCAAGGTTTCATCAATAAATGTTGTAATAAAAATATGATGCATGAGGTATAGTCCAAACGGGGATCAAATTCAGAATAATATAACTGCTGATTTATGAGCAACAACCATATCCAATTACCCTCTCTAAAATTCATCACTGAAAAGCAAAACCTCCAATAAAAACAATTGCCTGAATTCAATATATAGGTTGAGCCATTGCGTCAAGGAAAATCTCCTAGGTGGTTCATCGGCAATATCAAACCCTATAAACCAATTGTGCTTTCACAAACCTTAAATTTGTATTACTAATTACTATAATGTAATAACACGTGAGCGCCGTATAGAATTATAGCATAATTCTTATTTACATATTCGGATCTCCTTTATATTATATAGAATCACATAATAACATAAACAATTGTTACAGTTACAACCATTTCAATAATACCAATAACAGTAACGATGAGCATGAAACTAACCATCATGTGCACAAAATAAAATTACTTTCCACCATATGATGTTCTTCAAAGCTGCCACTAAAATAACAAAATATACAATTGGCTGAAAGCCACATCATAGTTGGAAACTATACAATTCTCCAAATATGCTACAACAAGTACTAAAAAGGAAGTCCCCCCTTGGGTACAATGGCCAATGGCAATCATGAAGAGTCAGCTGATGGAGAAGGTGGAACCAGACGTCTAAAGTCAGTTACGTCTGCCCGCAGAGCTGCAATGTCGCCAAGAAGACCATATAAAACCTGCCCATGGGTTGCTTGAGTCGTCATAATGGTCTCCATCATAGCACGAAGAGAGGGAGGAGGAGGGCCTGTTTGCGCTGCGGCGGTAGTGTCAACATCTACCTCATCATCACCATCCTCGACAACAGCAGCTGTGGGATCTCCATGCATGTACTCATATGGAACATCATCTCCAGTAGTAGACTGTACTCGTGGTCTCTTGGGTGAACCAACACTGGGTTCGGCAAACTTCTTTTGGGCACTTCGCTGCTTCAGAAATTTGGTTCCTATGGGGGCTTGGATGTGAACCACCTCTTGGGAAGGAAAGTTCCGTAATCCTAAATATTTGAGGACCCTATGGATGAGAACTGGAAAGAATAGACCATGCCTCTTATACTTGCTCCTACGTACCTCCACAATGGTTTCAATGAAAAGGGAAGGAAAACAAATGGAACTATCGGTGATGAGGGCGTAAAGAAAGAAACACCTGTCTATAGGGATTGTATGGATATGAGAGATAGGAAAAATGTTGTGACAAGCTATCCTAAAGAAGATATAATTAAGCTCAGTTAACTCACTCGAGCTAATACTTCGATTAGAAACCCGAGTGACTGATCGTCCACAAAGAACATTCATAACATCATCAATACGAGGAGACACAGAGTATGGATAAGTAGGTGTGCGAATTCTAGGTACATCAAGAGCTGCAGCTACGATGGCCCTAGTTATTGTAAACGGTTCACCACGTACCCACGATGCCATTGTGTGACCACCGCACTCCTCATGCACCGAGAGATTCGAATAGAATTCTCTAATCAAGTCAGCTGGAGGGGGTTCTATGTTTGTACACAGGGACAGCCAATGCCTAGACTGTAGCTTCTCATAGACAGAAGGATGCAATTCATGTAGATTGATTTGCCTTTCTCCCCAAATACGCCTATGCTTAATCAAGGTTTCAAAGGTTTGCTCATTTTCAGGCTTGTTGAACCTTAATTGATCAAACACCACTTTAGGCTTGGATGCAGCTTTGGATTTTCCTCTCTTACCCCTCTTCGGAGCCATAACTAATTGATGGTCAGTAGTGGAAACACGATCAGGCATCAACAAAACATAACCAAAATCTGCATTTTGAAGATATAAACACAACATGCCTACTACCTAACCCATTCATATTTTCATAGCCAAACATATCATTTCATCACAATCTACATAGACAATGAAGATTTTTTTTCTTTGAAGCAGAGAAGAAAAAACCATTGACTAACGTACTGCCATGTGTAGAAAATCATCCATACAATGTACCAACTAGAGCAGTTTACAACAATACACTGAAAAAACAATATTTTTACCAACATGTTGTTTAGTTCGTGAAATATTTGTAATGCATTTCGCACCGACTCAATAATTTGAAGATCTCTGACCTATGGTATATAAACTTCAGTTTAACTCAAAGAGCGAACATGCAATTTGTTAACATATTGAATTTTTTCAAAATGATCAACAATGTCACGCACCAATAGCAAGCTAAGACATAGAAACAGCATAAGGACTACCACACACATATGGAGCCCCTGGCAAGTTCATTTTGTGGAAGGAGACTAGTTGAAGACAACCTAAGAGATAAGCAAGTAACCTTACTAACAACAAACCAGTTGACTGGAGAAACACCCTATTTCATCCCAATGTACATAGACATTGAAGTTTGAAGCATCATCCAAAAATGAATATATGATTAACGCATCACCAATGTGTAATTTTAAAGACAATAACAGTTAAAGGAGTCTTACCATGTAAAACCTTCGAAGATTTTCAGCGGAAAAATTGTCGATTCTAGCGGATGCAGCTGCGAGCAAGCTCAGATGTAATTTCGGACTGCTGCACATTCTGCACAACAGGGGGAGCCTTAATAAATGTGGGTAATCACGTATCTCGATTACCCAAAAGTCGAGTTACCTTTATACTCGATAATATGTAAATCGAGTTATGTTCTGTCCCCCAGCCAAGCCCAGCCCACTTATTTGGACTGATCCAGATGCAGTCCAAGAGGATTCCAACTGTCCAGAAGGGTCTTCCACATAACTCGATTATTATAGAATCGAGTTCTGTGCAGCATACCACTCCTTTTAGTCCCGTCAAACCACATCGGTCCAATTTACAGCACTTCGGTCCATTCAGTCAAGTTTGGTCCATTTGGTACATATGGGTCCATTCAGTCCACTTTGGTCTTGCAGCAACTAGAATTGGTCCAGTGAGGTCCACTTCAGTCCCGAAGGTCTACTTTAGTCCATTTGGTCCAGAAGTCCACCACCTTACATTCGCTCTTTATGGTCCATTTTGGTCCACTTCCGTCCCTTAGGTACACTTTAGTCCATGAGGTCCTTTTGCTCCATTTCATCCGCTTTGGTCTCTTAGGTCCCAAATGATTTGGTCCTTTTGTCCACTTCACTCTATTAGGTCCACTTCGGTGAATTCAGTCCGCTTCTGTCCAATTCAAACCATTTGCTACTATTGGCTACTTTATGTAACTATTGATTACAGCTTTCACTTATGTAACTATTGGCTACTTTATTTCCTAATAATTAAAGAATATAGGATAGCTATGTAAGAGTACAACCAATTTTTGATGTGAATTGAACTTTGTTTCAGACCTGGACAGAAACTTTGTTTCTCCAGTTTCTCTGTAATTCCAGCTTTAATTCTTAATTTTAATGCAAGTCTAGTTCAAGTTCTCATCCAATTAATTTTGGTTTCTTGAAACTTTGCAATCAAGTTTACAGTTTATGCAAGAGCCATTAAACTTCACTAATTGCATATTTGCATGTATTAAGAAATCATAATATAGAACAACCGATATCAAATCATAACAGGATTCAACAGTAAATATATCATAAATACCAACACACAAATCACACAAAACAACTCAACCGCTATAGATCATAACTCAAAAATACCAACACATAAATCAGCCATCCAGTCTATACATAAATACTGGTAAATACTAACAACCCAACAAGTTCACAAGTCTTGACATTTGTTCTGCTGAAACATTGTCCAGAACAGTACATATCCAACCTTTTATTGTCAATGCAAAGTTAGTAACCACCTAATGAGGGCATCTGAAAATGTGGACTTTGAACACAACTTCGTCCCTCATAATCACTTCAAATACACACACATCTCCTAATTGCAATGCATTGTCCCTCGCAAATGTAGCCCAACCAGCAGATACGACACAGGATGTGTACTTTCCTTCATAAATGTATAACTTCACAGGCCATAGTCGGTCCACAACCTCGAGCTTCACAGTGAATGTACTTCCTTTGGTGGTGTAGTCCTTGGTAAAGCCTTCTCTTGGTAAGTAGTTGATAATGCCATGGGGTAAACTCTGTACAAAAAATGTCATCGGACATACAATTAAAAAAGAGTTACACATTATTATGAAATGCAGTTTTTAGGCAGTACTATTGATGTCTTTCTACCACCTAAACATGATACTATTTGAACTAACACAATGACGCAAATCAACAAGTCTCTGCTACATGGTTTCTAATTGATCTATGGAAATTGTAAGTTAATGAGAGTTGCATTCCTAAAACCCAACAATATGTTCAACTGGGAAAGCTTACCGCACGATCCTTGCCATTAATGTATGATGGATGAATGGTAACCGTGAAAAGGGGATTTTCAGATTTCAAAGCATTCGCTCTCACAAGAGTTTCAGCTACACCAGCAACCCCATGAGCTGATCCTAAAATGACATGGAAATATGAAGTCATGCACATGAAATTTATAGTGAACAGGCTTACAAAATCAACGAGTTCCTTACAGAACTGTAAGATTCATACCTGAACTCTCTCCCCTAGTCAAATATACCCCAAATGGCATTTTCGATTTCTCTAACCTTGACCCCTTAGAACTTGATGGATTGGTTTTTGCCCTCTTCTGAGGTAGAGGTACTGGTGGTTTCTCCCCTGTACCATATTGGAGTTCAGCTGCAGGATACTCTATTTCTGTTGCAGTGGCGTCAAATATGACTACAAAAAATTCTGAATTTCCATCATATCTGAACACTAGGAAGTGCCCCAGGGCTAGAGCATGAGAGCTTGCAAATTCACACCAGCCATTTCCAAAACAAACCTCCCCATCAGACTTTGTCAACTTCACTTTCCATTTTGTACCATTTGGAATCGTAAGATAGGCCATATCTGACAGATGACTGCCATATTCCCTTATAAACTTCTTTGGAATCCACTGTAAAAAGACCAACATCAACATAAATGCAAGCTTTGTAACTAAACACATGCAATCAATCAATCACGAGGCATACTCAGGTCAGTATTTAGTCTGCTTTTTCCTTTTATATTATTTAAGATTACCATAATTATTAAAAAATTGAAAACATAATGCCTATGGTTTCCAGATTACCTGCATGGAATAAAAGATAGTGAAGTGCAAGAATACGACGGGGTAAGATTACTTTAATAGATGGGTGAATTGGACTTGAGTCAAATGAAAAGTGATATGTACTGGATATAAGTTCAATATTCAAATTAAGTTTATTATTCAACTTGAAATTATTCCTGAATGAACTTACATCTCCATTATAGTTTTTTGTTTTTTTCCACATTTTGCTGTTCAGGCTGTCAATGAGATTGAAGCCCTGAAACATTATGTACAAGATCAGCAACAATTTGGTTCAGACGTAGGTAGTGAAGAAATGAGAACTCAAGTTGTTTAAGTTTTAGAATTTTCTTAAATAGACATAGTTTGTGCCAGCTAATCAAAAGTGAAAGTGCAGCTCAAAGGTTTTCCTTCTGTAAGAGCTTCTTTGAGGAGTAACTAGGGAGGAAATTTTTTTGTTTTTATTTTATTGTTAGTAACAATGCTAGTGTTTGTGAAAATCATTTTTACTATCTTTTCTGTCTATAGCATTATAATTTTAGTTTAATAGACTAAATATGACTAAATAATAGGTGTTTTGAAGATAGTGAGCATTCTATACCTGATCTCAACTTATTCTTTTTTATAACATTATTGGACTAGTTGTCAGTGTGGAGAAACCAACCCTTTTTTCAATTTTGGATTTACTTGATTTCTGTAATTTTTGTATTTGCTCTGTAGACCCTTATAATAATATATAAAGCAACTACTATGAGAAGAAAAGACCTGGAAATAATAATCATTGATTTTATACATGTAACATGGATTAACATTATCACATAGCATTTTTCTTGAATTTGGTCAACCAGAAATGTACATTTGTTCAATCATCACAACTAAAAAACATAAAAGCTGATGTCGTTAATTCCCATATGATTTTCAACAATCAAACTCGGCAATGAAATGAAGTTTACTTACAAGCTTTCCTTCTTGAAGTGTTTGAGGCATAATAATCTTGAAAAAGTGTGTGGGAAGATGAGCAGGATCATCCACAGAGTCTCTCCGCCATTGAGAAGTCATCGTTCTGGTGTTCTCCAAACTGTTTCTTCGCTGAGATTCGTAACTGTTGTTGAGAGACACTGGGGAGTACTGAAACAGAGTATCAACGATGCTGTTTAATATTCCACATAACTCGATTACCAATTAATCGAGTTAAGTGCAGTGTAACTGTAACGAATCCATGTCGTGTGCGGTGTAACTGTAAGGAATCCATGATGTGGGTATTGGCTTCCACATAACTCGATTCCTAAAATATCGAGTTATTTGTAACAGTACTCGATAACTAGTTAGCCGAGTTATGTGCACTGGCCTGCCACTCCGAGCCCAAATATTTGGACTGATCCCGATGCAGTCCAAGTGGAATCCAACTGGCCAGAAGAATCTTCCATGTAACTCGATTATTTAGGAATCGAGTTAAGCATCAAACCACTTCGGTCCAAGTTTGTTGATTTGGTCCAATTAGATCCATTTCGATCCAATTTTTATCACTTCGGTCTATTCAGTCACTTTTGGTCCATTTGATATGGGTCCACTTGGACTGATCCATATGCAGTCCAAGTGGAATCCAACTGTCCAGAAGAATCTTCCATGTAACCCGGCTATGCAATAATCGAGTTACGTACAGCAGGGCATTGCAAGTAACTCGATTATGAAGAAATCGGGTTATTATTATTACTCGATGTTGAAGTAATCGAGTTACGTGAGCTGGGCTTCCACGCCCAGCCCGTATATATTTGGACTGGTCCATATGCAGTCCAAGTGGAATCCAACTGGGCAGAAGAATCTTCCACGTAACTCGATTATTTAGAAATCGAGTTAAGGTTCAATCCACTTCGGTCCAAGTTTGTTGATTTGGTCCAATTAGATCCATTTCGATCCAATTTTTATCACTTCGGTCTATTCAGTCACTTTTGGTCCATTTGATATGGGTCCACTTGGACTGGTCCATATGCAGTCCAAGTGGAATCCAACTGTCCAGAAGAATCTTCCACGTAACCCGGCTATGCAATAATCGGGTTATGAAGAAATCGGGTTATTCATTATTACTCGATATTGAAGTAATCGAGTTACGTGCGCTGGGCTTCCACGCCCAGCCCGTATATATTTGGACTGGTCCATATGCAGTCCAAGTGGAATCCAACTGGGCAGAAGGATATTACACGTAACCCGGCTATTTAATAATCGAGTTAGGTGCAACTCACCCTGCACTGTTCATAGCCATACTAATTTCGTTCCACTTTCGTCATAATAAAGGTGGACCTGTACACGACCACATTGGTCAACAACTCATCCATATTGTTCCAAATACTTTTATAATCAATTCATCCATACAATTCCAACCAAATCACTTCATTAACCAATCACATGAAGTGAAAATCATCCATACAATCTGCAATGGAAATAAGGAGCCATTATCTACCATAAAACCATTGAACCAAGTTGTTGACAATGTAAGTACAGCCATTTACATATAAAGGTTGTTTTGTCATATTTTAGTTTACAAGAAGAAATTTGAGTTGAACTACTGCCACAGCAACTGCCCCTTTGCCATAAATCCCATATCTGCACAAGTACAACAAAAAATACCTCAATACCGCATGTTGTACTCATATTTGAAAACCATACTATCATGGTTACAATGTACACATTACTAGCAGGACTTGTGAGAATAACCTATGGCTTGTAAGAATAATTGACAACACTAAATAAGAATAACTTATGAAATATCCCCCCTCCTTACTAGGACTTGTAATTGTTACCTGCTATGTACAACCCCGGCTTGTTGATTCCACGTTCCGAGTCGGACATCTACGACCGTTATGACCCTCTTGGCGACACAACCCACACTTGGACTTTGGTCCGTTCTCAATCCACAACGAGGTTGGCAACTCCCTATCCTCGTCATCCATCTCATTGCGGATTCTTGTCGACTGAGGGCGCCCTTTCTCTCGAATCAACCGCGGGTTCGGCATCACTTTTCTCCTTTCTGCCGGCTCCGGCCATTCTAACCTATCTTTTAACGGTTGGAATATCGGCTCGTAACTCTGATACCGTTCGGACACGCGGTAGAAACGATCCATAAACTCCGTTGCATCGTGGTTGTACTTGGCACAAACTGCTATCAAGTGTGAACATGGGATCTTGTTTGCTTCCCATTTCCCGCACGTGCATGTCCTGTCCATGAGAGAAACCCTATGGGTGTGAGCTCCCCCACCAGTTCTCAGTAGTGAGGACTGTGTCTCCACTGTATACAAGCGATGTTGCGCACTCATCCTTCTAACCATATGGCGCTTTGCCTTCTCTTGATTTGCCTCGAACTTGTCGTAGGCATATTTGCACCACTCTTGCCCCTCTTCCAACTGCTCTAGGGTTTTGTTTCGGCGGTCATCAAAGTACGAGTTCACTTTGTAAAATGTGAACTTCACCATTGCAGTAATGGGCAAGCAACGTGCACCCTTAAGCACCCCATTAAAGCATTCTGACAGGTTTGTTGTCATTGCCCCATATCGGTGCCCATGGTCATGTGCAAGTGTCCACTTTTCGAAGCCTATGTCGTTCAGATAGTCGTACGCATCTGGATTGACATTCTTGATGCAATCCATGGTGTTTTCAAACTTCCTAACTTGGTTTGCGGTTGCTGCCTTCCATACCAAGTTCTTCAACACCACGCTATTGAAGTTAGTGTTAACATTGCTTACTAAATGGCGGATGCAATACCGGTGATGAGCTAACGGCGCTTGCAAATAGCCCCTAGTGGTGTCATCAAAGCATGATTGTATCCCACGGTGCCTATCGGAGATTATACAAAAATTGGTCCGATCCGTAACTCTGCTCAGCAGGAATGCCAAGAACCATCCCCATGTCTCCGTGCTCTCACTTTCAACAACGGCAAACGCAAGTGGAAAAACCTCATTGTTACCATCTGTTGCCATTGCTATCAACAACTTCCCTTTGTACTTGCCATACAGGTGTGTTGCATCTATGCTTATCACTGGCCTGCAATGCTTGAACCCTCTAATACACGGACCAAACGCCCAAAACACGGAGTTGAATATACAAGTCCCCGGGACACGGGGGTCACATTTTAGCAAAGTTACAGTGTCCGGATCTGCATCATCCAATGCCGCTAGAAACCGTGGCAATTCCGCGTAGGACTCATCAAAATCCCCGTAAATACGCGCAACTGCCTTCTGTTTGGCTTCCCAAACCTTGTACATAGTTACGTCATGCCCGTGCTTCACATGCAGCATACTACGCAAGTCCTTTATGGATCGGGTTATGTCTTCCCATACATATTGCTCAAGTGCAATAGAAATGAACTTTGAATCCATCATCCGTCCATCGGTCACTACCTGGAGGGATGTGCAACTATGGGGACCTGTACATTTACTGATTAGCCACAACCTGTGCTTTTTGCTGAAAATAGCCCGAATTGACCATGGACATGCGTCATGTGTGCAACGCACAACTAGCCTATTGGTGTCAGACTTGATGACCTTGTATTGCTTATTATGCTCCACAGAGTAAAGGGTAAGCACATACTGAACGGAGGCTTTATTATTGAATAGCATCCTCTTCGCCGGCTGGTCACCTTTGTGCCAACTTGTAAGCTCTTCTGGAGCCAATGCAGGTGATGGGTCATTAATATTGTCCCATGTGTTTGATGTGAACCATCCCGGGATCACTGTAATAGGGCAATCCCCCTCGTTGTCTTTCAGCTGTGTTCCATCTAAGACCTCCGCTTCGTCCACCGGTCCATCAGTATCAATGAACTCTTCGTACACATCTCGGCTAGCATCAATATCAATTCCCCTGTCCATATAGGGTTCGACATGTTCATATGCGTGAGTAGACCCTCCCACATCATATGTCTGGGTGGCACCCAATAGTTCGGTGTTGTCCAAATGGTCAACTGCACTGCATGGTTCAGTATTGTAGGGCAATGGCATGGCATCGGCAAAGGAAGGTTGCACGTGAAGATATCCTGAGCGTGGCTTTTCCACCGCACTGGCTTGTTGCGAATTTCCACCATCATGGAACCCAATAGCCTCAATAGTTACATACAAGTCGGACGCTATGAACTGGGGGGTCCGCTTAATCACTGCCCACATCATGTCAACATTGGCGTCGCCACACAACGGATTTGAGTTGTAAACAACCTGAGTATTCACAAGTAGTTGGGGAGCACGGTACACGATGGATATCTTATGTGACTCCTTGTCCAACCCTAGCGCTTCCATTATCTTCCGGTGCATTTTTTTGAAGTGTGTTTTGCATTTCAACTGAATGAACTTCTTCTTCACTGACTCGCCTCCATAGGACAGCCCATGCAAGTCATGGAAATACTGCTCCCCATCATAGTAAACGTAGAAGCAATGACGACCCATGGCAGACCTGGATAAGGACATATAATTGTGGTTATCATACAGAAGATAGGGGGTTATGTGAACGCAACAGTAATTAATCTGTATGCACGTGAACGGACAATATAACTTTTACATACGCACTATAATCATATCCTAAGTATTCAGTGCAATCATTGATTCGTTTGTACACAAACATTGATTCCAATACAGTCAGCAAAACTTGTTCACCTCGTAGGCTTTCTTTTTTTAGAACCCACACATTGAAGCCTTTTAGAATTAAAAGAGCCATACAATTTAAACCAATTATTGCACACATTACATAATAGTTGATACCTATCGATGAATGCATATATCATCATAGGGTGGCCATACAATGTTTGTTTAAATATATATTCTCAGGTTTCTATACATACATACATGAATGCATATGTGTGTGTGTGTGTGTGTGTGTGTACAGTGTCACACATACACATACACACACACATTTTATTGAACCAATTTTATGTGTTATTGATTTTGGTAATGTGGTATAGCTCATTTTTTTGGGAAATTTGCATTATGAATTGATTGAGTATTGACAGGTTTTGCAATTTCAAACAAAATCCAACCAAAAATAAATGGTTTAATATGCCACACATTATATACAACAACAATACCTATATGTTTATATATAGATATATGTACACATACATATATAGATATATATAGCAACATGTGTGTGTGTATATCCATCCACGTGTATATATATATATATATATATATATATACAGTGACACATACATAATGCTGAAGGTAATGACATTTATACCAACATTAGAATCCAAGTGTAATCACAGTTTTTTGTAAGAATAGATATACCTTTTGAGAAGAGATGTGCCACAACAATGACAAGGGGACCACAACAATAATTTGTGACAGTTGGTGAGAATTCAATACAGAGGAAGAAGATGCTCAGTTGAAACTTGTTCAGCTCATAGGCTTGCTTTTTTCAGAACCCACTATGTAATGGTTTAAAGCACACGAATTGCCAGACACGTGCATGGGGTCTGATAATGAGGGGGTCAACGTAACTCGATATCTAGATAATCGATTTATTGTAAAACTCGTCAAAGTAATAATCGAGTTACTGCTATGATAGAATCTATTGATGGGATGGCAATCCAGTAACTCGATAATTGATAAAGCGAGTTATTTATAACTCGATCACGAAGAAGTCGAGTTATTTTGGTAACTCGTCTTTCTGATAATCGAGTTTTGTGGCCATTTTTCCTTTAAGAACCCAGTCTTCAACACCAAAATGGTATGCATCCACCATTCTGGTGCAATAACTTCCCACAATTGCGTGTTTGTGGAGGAAGATGGGACGTACCTATGTTGTGTTTAATGGTCGTATTCCAGGCATATACGACAGTTGGCTAGCTGCGAGCAGACAAGTTCATCAGTTCCCAAATGCTAATCACAAATCATATAAAGATCGAAGGGAAGCAGAAGCTGCATACATGGAGTATTTGCATTGTAATTGTATGGACGGGCAGCGTGGTGCATCTGCATCGTGGGCAACTCCGAACATGTCAGCCTCAACTCCATCGGGCACTTCTCCAAGCGAAGGAACCAACTACTGCAGTGGAGACATTACAAACACAATGTTAAGGTATCAGTTGGAAGTTGCCATTGAGGAGCGTGACCACGCAAGGAGGATTGCAACCTTGACTACGAACATGTTGAATGAAGTGGTGGCCCATGTTGTGAGGGATGATGAAGTTGATGCACCTACGAGACAAGGTACAGATAAATGAACGTGAAAGTTAGGGGTTATAGACCCATAACTCCTTCTTCATCACTCGCAACTAGGCACGTATAATGAGTTGTACTAAAAGTTATGTAATTATTTATGATTTGGCGTTATTCAAAATGTTGTCCTAGCATATAATGTAGGTGGTGTGGGAAAAGCACGTGCATCAAAGCATTAACACGATTAAGATTTAACGAGGAAATTGAACAGAATATCATATTTATCACAAACCACCCCCCTTCCCCCCAATGTTTTTTATTAATCTATGTAATGTAAAATAATTTGAATGGTATTTTGGGTTTTTGTACTAGTAGATGGATTGCATTTTATTTATCTACATAAAAGCATTCACATCAGCTCATTTAAAGTCTTCTAAAATACATATACAATGCAAATTTTACACATTTTGAGTAAAAAAACACCCACATCAGTGGGTGTAAAAACAGTTATGGATTGTTTTTATCTGAATTTGTTCTAAAAGGCAATGGGATTTATGAGTTATATTTTTGATACCATGCCCAAGTTTCTTGAGACTAGGATAAAAAACACAAAATGGAAAACCATAAGCAAAGATAATTTTTGTTGAGAATAAACGGTAGAAGCAAAGCTAGTTTAAGATAAAGGATGAGTGAAGAATTAATTATTGGAAAATACTCCATATGCTTTGCATAAGTTAAGAAAAAAGACATGAAAATGACAACATAAAAGAAAGGCATGAGTGATTTTTTAAGCACCTAGTACCATTAGCGTTGTATTATTATGAAAAATAATGACAAGGGAGGAAGAATCATCGGTGTTTATGTATAAACTAGGAAAAACTCTCCTTCTATTATGCCTCATCTTCTAATTTGTTAAGTTATCATAACTTTTGATTTAGTCGTTTGCAGATGTTCAATCTAATTTTTGATCAGTTACAGTTTTCATTTTACAGAGCTCTGTTTCTAGAAATTTTCCTAGATCATTTTGGGAATCTTCTTTCTCTGTTGTTCAAGTTCTTTAATCATCTTGAAGTTTTAACGGTATACTTCCTATGTTATTTTGAATCATAAATTACTTGAGAGGAAAGACTGTCAAAGTGTCAGGTATTCTAGGTGATTGCATTTCATGTATCGTAATGTTAAGAAATTACACAGAAAATACAAATTCATTAGACATTTTCATAATGTTAATAAAATATCACATATATGACCACTGTTCAGCTAAAAAAATACTCAAACATGTATAGACAAAACCAACTTCTTTAAGTATCTTCTAAGCCAACTACAAAAAATACCAAAAAGTTGCTAATTTTCTCATAAATTAGCCAACTGCAAAACCAACATCTTTTAAGTATCATAAATTTTCTCAAGATCAGTCTAGTATGCAAGTGATAATTGGCCTTAATTCTACTTGTGAAAATAAACACTCTATGCCAACAACAAAACACTATTTTGCGTGAATTTGGATATGCCTATCAAGTGTCTTGTTCAGACAATGGCAAAACTAAATAGCAATTTTGTTTACAAAAAATAGAAGGATAAATGTTTAAAAAGTTCCACCAAATGTACCATTGCTTGATGAATTGCCCCTAATGTAGCTATGGTGCTTAACTGCTTATACGTATTATATGACATTGTGACTCCACATGCAATTGGCCATCTTCATCTTGTGTAAAGGCATAAAGGCCTGTACCACACTAACATCAAGTCCTGTCCATATGCTTAGTTGAGAAGAGTTGTTAAGTTAAGCTCTTGGTGAATCAAAATTTTAGAAGTAGAAAAAAAGAAATAGTTACTTCAAGGGTAACCAACATCCTGAATTGAGAGAGAAAGAGATAAGAACAATTTGGTTAATTTTCTAGATGCTTCTCATTATGTTGCTTATTAGTTTATATACAAGAATTCCTTAATCATTTTCCCGCAAAAACTAACCAAACACCTCAACTAACATACCAGTAACTAACATACCAACACATACCAGCAATTCAGTAATACTAATATACAATGCAATCCACCAATCTTTCAGTACACCATTAAACTATACTCCTAACATTACCCCCTCCACTAAAACATTTTGCCCACAAGATGTGGAAATTGCTGCTGAAGAGCAAACAAGTCCTACCAAGTAGCATCATCAGAGGAGCCCCCTTGCCACTAAATCAAAAGCTGACTAATGGTTCTATTGCGTAGCTGGCATGATCTAGTCTGCAGAACAACCATAGGTTCAGAGGCAAGGATGCCTTGAGAATTGACAGAAGGCAAAAGTGAAAGAGGCACTGTCTTCGTGTCCCAATTTGGCTTTCAAACAAGAGACATAGAACACGGTGAATAAAGAAGGTTAAAGGCCTGCTACAAACGGACAATTGAAAGAATTCAACAAATTTTGTTGTTCAGCAACAACATATTCTTGTGTTTTTTTCTAAATATTGATCCGACTGATACTAAACCTGGGAAAAAAAAAGTGCATGAAGTTAAGATACTTTAATAGCAGCCCACACAAGCAAACAATAAACAACACAGCAGAATAAAAAATCCAACTTACCACTCCTGTATAATGAACAATGGTTCACACAAAAGCATTATTTGGAACATAATTTTGTAATTTAATGCCATAGAGGACATAAATAACCACTGTTATTTTTCTGTATAAGAACTAATTCCTTTGCAAGAACAGAAACACAATAACAATTTGAACGTTTGGCCTTCCAATAAGCAGGTTTCATAGTGACACATGATATACCAAAATATGCCAAAAGGTAGCCTAGAGCAAATTTATTGTAGAACCTATTATCATTAAAATGAACCCAAAAATTTCTTGAAAAATATGAAACTTTAGTGCAGTGTAATGAAAATTGTGTATACCACAAAGAAGGAAAAAAAAACAGAAGAAAAGAAATAGAAACAGAGTAATAGCAACTCTGTACCCAGGCCGTGACGTACTTATGCCATGCTAGAAATGAAGTTCCTTCTTTATAAAAGGCCTTCCACGGTTCCACCTAAATACAGAGCTACCCACAAGCACAAGAAGAAATGTAAATAAAGTCAGCTTATCAACTGTTGAGCCAACTACAACATCCATCTAAGGGCTGAGGCCACTTGTTACATTGGGTGCAAGCACCTCATATCATATAACTGTTGTCCATATCAAATCCTAAACAATTAAATCCAAAAGAAAATAAAGGAAGAAGAAGATTTCAGCACCACACTAACATGAACCCACAGCCCCTAATAATAAGAACGCAAGGCCACAACAACAAGAAGTTTGGAAAAATGAATCTCTATGAAGCATTTCAGCAAGCAGTTTCTGTACAACAAAAATAGGAACAAAATTGGTACCTTGCAAGTGCAGAAATGTTTCCAACGTTGAGATGGAAGGAAGTGGCAGCCAAACGGTGGTGGTGATGATGAACACAGAGAGTGAGAGAGAGCTCCAAAATTGAAGATTGAAAATGAAAAGCTTTTTGAAATTTTGGAGAGGATCCAAGCAAAGTCAAATTGTCTATGGACTAGTGTGAGATAATGGTGGCTAGGCACGAGGGGTCATGGTGGCAGCAGCAATGGCAGGGTTATGAGAGAGATAGAGAGAGTGAAGCTTGGAGATGGGTTGGAGAAAAGAGAGATTTTTTGAAATTTATAGAGTCCACCAAACACTTGGAGTCCACCAACTTGGTCTTGGTGAAGGATGGTTAAAGAAGCTGGATCACAATGAGGCCCTCTACCTATACTAAGGTCAGGTTTTTGACATGGTGGATAGTAGTTGAGCCTCATTATCGAATCGTTCTCTCCAAAATTTTTAACACACATGAGCTCGGTTTTTGACATGGTAAACCCTCCTGATGACAGCAACAACAACCAAAATAAATTGTAATTAGTATAAACTGCATGAACAAAAAAATGAAATATGACATGGAAATTGAAAAGTAATAACAAAAAAGGTAGCATTTGTATGTACCCAAACGGCTTGAAATCTTCACCCATTGTGTTGGATAAATAGTCTTGGACAATATCGGATGAGTTAGTTTGAGCTGAATAGCGAAAAGAAAGTGTTTCTTTCCAAGGTAGCTTGTTGGAAAACCTGCCAGTGAAACTACTAGCATAACCACATGGGATTACACACAAGTTCAGTAGCAACATAAATGTCCATAACTGACAGACACACAATAAGCAATGAAGGATGAAACTACAACACATTATCAGTTAAGGAGGGTCTTGACAATTGATTTGACCTTGAGTTTCTTGAGATGTGTATATGACTGCCCACAGCCAACAAACATGACTGGTGCCCCAGATATGTAAACCATTGAAACTGCAGCTCCAACCTATAACATGAACAATTACACACCATAACATCAATCAAAAATTGTAGACCATGAACAGGATAAAAGTATAAAGCAAGAGAAAATCTAAATACTCCTTGCAGTTTGAAGAGTGACTACCTTATCATCAATTGTATCAAACTTTGTGAGCAAGATCCCATCTATCAACCTGGCACTAGGTGAAGATGAAAGGTCGGCTACCTTCTGTAGGCACATCAAGAAGCATAGTTCAGATAACTTACTTATGATAAAAAAAAGATTCAATGGATAATGTTTTCAAAAGAGCCAGAAAACAATTTATGAAATCCTGGATAAAAAAATCAAACCTAATCGAACATGGAAAACTGATCAACTGCATCATTTCCAATCAGTGCCTCTCCAACAAACAAGACCAGATCGAGGCTAGCTGTGAAGGGAAATAAGCTTTGACAGTGCTCTCATCAATGGTTCATTCTCCTAAAAAGCATACGAATTGTATCATAGCAAAACAACAAAGAAAGAACATGTAAGAAATACTTATATAGCCCTGACATACACATAAATAGAATTATACATGTAGCATAGAACACTGCAAAATCTTGCTGATAATACCAGCTAAGAGCATTCTCAGCAGGTGTGCCAAATGCCAAATACTTGGCATTTGGCACACCAAACACCAAAAAACCGTTCTCATGAGGTGTTCTCATAAGTACGGCATATAAACAAATCTAGCTTGACAACCCTTGAAACATAATAGAAAGACAAACAGCTAAGAAAGAAAAGACAAGGGGGAAATAATTGTTGGGTCAAATTCGGGACCCACTTTTCCAATCCAGCAGAAGATTTTTGTCATTGCTGTTTATGTTATTACCTTTATTACAAGAAGTAAGAACAGAACCAAAAGCTATTCTTGTACCTCAAAACAGCATCTTCAACTTCAAGCAGTCCATCACAAAATAGAAGTACTAAACTAATATTATGCCTGGTCGGTCTTTCTCTTTCTTCTAAGTTTTTTTGCAGTCCATCACAAAATACAGTAAGCAGTCCAGAAACTAATATTGTACTTTACTAAGCAGTCCATCACAAAGTAATCAGTCTACTAAGCAGTCAATCACAAAATACAAGTACTAAACTAATATTGTACTTTACTTTCCTCAAACTTTATTCGTAGAATTTTTGCACTCAGATAGTGCAATAGGGATATATTTTCCTGAAGCTGCAATATCCACAAATACTCTGCTGCCTTCTGTGTTTCTGGATTTCATTTTCCACACACTTTGCATGCTTCTTCCAGTCAATGGCCTTTTCGTTTCCGCCCATATGCCCTCACAGGTCTCATCTTACCTATTTCATCAGACACAACAGCTTAATTAAATGAACATATTCAATATAATGCACAGTACAATTAGCTGAATATGATGGGCAATGTAGAGGAAGAAGATACCGTCCCCGGTCCCGCAATCAGGAGCGTGTGCAGGAGGGCGTCGCGATCTCCGCAAACCCTCCACTGGCTGAATGTCCTCACCCGGTATCTGCTCAATCTGTACAGCCTCTTCTTGGGGGGTTGGAGGTGAAGGTCCTATGGTGGGCTCCGCATGCACTAGAGGTGGGGTAGGCATGCCTGGTGTGGGGACAAATATGCATCCACCATCATGGGCAGATCCACTGAACACTGGGGGCGACATACGGGGGGCCTCGTACTCCTGGCTAGCACCACAGGACATAGTACGGGATGGCCCAGCAGCATCACCGGCGGGGTGGGATGGCCTGTCGCCATCATCAGAGAACACCCAATCATCCTGAAGCCATGATTCTTCTGCGGCAGACTCATCCCCTTCCTCGTAGATGGGTTCCGGCTCAGTCGCACGTCCGGGACCAGCTCGACCACCTCCACAGCGTCGACCCCCTCGAGACCCACCACTTTGCCCGCTGCGACCCGGGACCTGTGTATGAACGTCGGCTGCTTCCGCAAGCGCATCCGCCAATTTAAGTCGGCCCAGCTCATCCACAACCTCTAGTGTAAACTTAAGGTCATTGTACATGTCGGACCCTCGGTTGCATCTCTGTAGAGACCGAAGCATGGTCCGAACCTGCAAAACAAGGGCATCATAAAATGAGGAACGCAGGTATGATGGAAAACTATAATAGGGGGTCATGTGAAATTATCTTTTGATGAACTTATAAGTAATTTTGGTTACAACACAATGACAGTTGAAGGGTTTTAAACGGTCCAAACTGAAATAACTTTAAACTTAAAATGTAATTAGCTTGCACAATTCATATGCTTTCTCAACAGTCAAGTAATTCCAAGTTCTTTCCAATGTCCTCAAATCCCAAGCAAGGATGAATCCTTACCACTTTTTAATATAACGCAAGGCAAATATTACACAAATATCAAGTATCAATATATTGTTAGCAAGTATCAATTAAAAAATGACCATAAAATTTAGGGATAAGATAAGATTAAGGGTGCATTGGCCTGATTGCAAATCTAAGGAAAGAATGCATGCATGTGCATGGTGGTCTAATCAATGAGAGCGCATAAAATGATGATGCTTTGAGTACTTCCTCATAATAACAGCTTCACAATTATAATTGATGGGAACATAATCATAGTCTTATAAGCTGTAATCTCTCTATCTCTCTCTTCACAAAGAAAAAGAACTTCAAATTATTTTAATGAATCTATTAATCTTTAAGTTTCCAAAGTTTCAACATCGCAATATTCACATGAACCAATCTTCTTTGGTAAGGAAAACAACCCATGTGGGAGCCAACATATAAGACTATGTAAACTCCTATGATAAGTATAGAATACAATGCACTTTTGGTTAACTGCACAGAGATGCTGACATAGCTTTGAACTCATCCAACTCAATAGGCCACATATCCATTCAATAAAGGAAATTCTCTAATCAAATCACTAATCAAAGTACTCTTTGTTAAATAGGACACAATCCTCTTCAACCACCTCAAACGGCCAAGGATGTTAAAGCATAAGCAACATGACCAAGGAAAATGTATAGGAAATCAAGGAAAAGTAAAAAAGGGGGTACTATCTTTATTTTCTAGGGAATATAGGATTATGTTAGACCTTTATCTGATATATATATAACAATGCGAACTTAAAGTTCGGAAGCAACTGCACAATATTATCAAGAACAATAGCAAGTATTTGCATGGTAACTTGGGAGTTTTGAATAATGGCTGACATGCAAATTGTACCAGCTTGCAAGAATGTGGAAGCACAATATGTGGAGATGATGGTGCCTCCGTATGTCTGTAGGGTCTGAGACGAAAGTGAAGAAGACCTTATCTCATCTAAAAGGTATATTTAGAGGATTAATTTCCTACACTTATTTTTTCAGGACAATAAGATTAATTATATTTCGTGTTGCTCATGTATTTCGTTTGGAATAGTATTCATGTGTCATGTAAATTTCTGTTTATCTAAGTAGAACATCCAATCTATTTTAATGGAAAAAATACACCATTTATTTGGTACATGAGTCATCCCTCTTATATGGGGTGGTGGACCTCAGATGATATACCTCCTCCTTCCAAGAAAGCTAGGTGATAGTTGTATTAATTAAGTATAGCATATACCATTTTATTGAAGTGTTGGTCAACCTACAGATAAGAAAGACTTCGACTTGGGTGGGACATGGGCTTGGGCCTGAGCATGTGCATGATTTCTATATGGGCTAAACCCAAGGCCATGAAAGATCAAAGTGCATTTAATTTTAGCCCCAAATCCATCCTCTCTCTGGGCTGGAGCAGCCCAATTATTTTTCCAAGAAATCAGACATGAAAAAATATTGATCTAACCATGTTCAATCCATAGGGTGGCTACTCCTGCTCCTAGATTTACAAAGAGTCATTGTATGTGTCGTGTTACAATGACTCTTGCTGGTCCATTGAGTTAGGAAAATAGCAAATAGCATTCACCTAATGAATGCTACTCTTCTTCCTAATCTCCCTTCTCTTGGTAATTGAGTACGCCATATGGATTTTATCAACTAATTAGTTACCTTTTACAAGACAAGACAAATAAAACTTCTATCAATCTACTTTTATTTTTGGATAATTCCTTTATTACGATAAATAGTAAAAAAGATAAAATTTTATATTAATGAAACCAGAGTCTTGTCGATGTTATAGTTCAAATCTTTCTATTGTGGTCAGTTTAAATGGAGGGAGAGTAAAGAGGATTAAAGTAAAGTTAGCCAAATAACTGTACTCTACTCTCCCCTCATCCGAACTATCCATTAAAGAAATTTGGTTCAAATCTCAAAATCTCTTATTTTTTGAAAGCAATTAATTATATTAATGAGGGTATAATTATTGACTTTCGGACTTTACCCACAATTCTGTATCTGACAGGTATCCATTAAGGAAGTTGCATGAATGTTGCAAATAATGGGGTCTCTTTCAGGTTTTTTTTTCTAAACTATTATTTTTAATTAGTTTTCAATTCATTAACAAACATGATAGATTGGGTTTACATTTCACTTTTTGTGAAATTCATGTGTTGTTGTAAATTTTCTTGGCTGCATGCATTGGAAAAGATATTATCACTTTCTTCTCAAGTAAACAACCTAATAGTTGTCACATTGTTGTTGCGCAGTTGGTAAATCATGGAGTTAGTTCTTCACTCTTGGAGAAGCTGAATGATGAGATTGAAGGATTCTTCAAGCTTCCTTTGGAAGAAAAAATGAAGTACAAGATAAGGCCAGGTGATGTTCAAGGCTATGGAACCGTGGTCCGATCCGATAACCAAAGGCTTGACTGGGGTGATAGGATGTATATGATAATAAACAGGGTTCATAGACGAAAGCCTTACCTCTTTCCAAAGCTCCCTTCATCTTTGAGGTTCCCTCTCTATCTCTCTCACATTTATCATTTGTTTTGTTTTTCATAAGCTTTACAAACAAGCCTACATCGTTAATCACAACAAAAACAGTTATATTTATTTTTAATTTTGTTAAACTAGCATCAATTATATTTATTGTTATATAAGTTTGTTTTTAGTAAAATTTGTAGCTTTCCCCTTCTTTATTTTTTTAAGCTTAAGTTTTGGGTCACTAAACTAATTTTCTGTTTTCACTAGAGAAACTTTGGAGGCTTACTTATTAGAGTCACAAAGAGTTGCTATGCCACTTTTTGGTTATTTGGGAGAGCTCCTAGAGAGGAAAATGGGAGAGATGGAGGAGTTGTTTGAAGATGGGATGCAATCTGTGAGGATGACATACTATCCTCCATGCCCACAACCAGAGATGGTTGTAGGTGTCACACCTCACTCGGACGCAGCTGGTATCACCATCCTCCACCAAGTTAATGGAGTCGAAGGTTTTCAAATAAAGAAAGATGGTGTTTGGAATTTGGATACTACACATTCACTAAGTTAGTGAAGAACGTAAATCATAGTATGTTTCTCACTTTAAAATATAATGAAAGATAAAACTCATTTTCAGTTAACGACAACAATTATTGTGAAGTTTTAATTACCAGATAAACATGCTGAAGATATTTAATCAAACAATGGTTTCAACAAAGGTTCAGGAATTGTTGCCTCACCATGAGTTCCCAGTACGCAGACTCTAATGTTATGTACCTCCTTGTGCTGCCATTGTACCATGTCATGTACTCAGCAAGGTATGTCGTATCACCGTCCAGGAGAGGGGCAGCGCGAACAAGTTGCCCTCGGTTGGCCCATTGCTGAATATGGGCATCATGTTCTGCCACCCAATCCTTCTCCCATTTACCTTGGAGGGATATCTTGTGAAGGTCGATTGACGTATCCACGACCATTGGAACCGGTTGCTTCATTCCAAATTGACGGAGGACCCGCTCGGGATGATGCCCCTCCACTATCCAAAAGTATATCAGTGGCACCTCGGCCCTCCAAATATGCTGGCTGGCAGAGCAATACGCAGGCAGGGAGGCTAGTGCAAACGTGTACGGCTCCCACACAATCTGCATAAATGAATCGTTATTTTAGTGATTATGTCAAGATGGATGGTTGACATTTGTCATGGAACGTAAAGAGTATTTATCAGCACATTATTTGATTACTACTACACTGCAGTTTCAGATTTGAAATATCTAAACACAAGCAGGTTTATGACAACATGGACTTATTCCCCATAAAAACACTAGAAAAATGCATGTAAATTAGACAAGTTGCATATATATATAACTCTCAATACAGGCTTTTCATAGCAACTAGAGATATCAAAGATGAAGGTGTGCAAAACCAATCATTGCGGAGACCTCAAAAGTAGGAAATTGTAAATGTGATATACAAGATACAAAACACTAAAATCTAGTTTATTACCAAAAGGTTGAGACAAAAAGCACAAAAGTTTAAAAATAAATAAATAAATACAAAAGGGAAATAGGTTAGAGCCAAACACACTAATATTTTAATTGGGTTTCATTGACATTCTAACCATACACTAACACACTAATATTTTCCCTAGTTTCATTGACACCGTACATAACTAACTGAAATTTAGGGTGTTTAAGCTCAAACGTGAAAGGTTAAAATTTATTCTGTCCACTCGGTATTTTTTGTCAACTCCAACTATTTTTCAAGTACTTTGAGCACAAAAAAAAAAAATATATATATATATATATATAAGGACTCATTATTGTACTAATGGTAGTAGGACCAATAGTAATGGGAGTCGGTGCATTCACTAGTAAACTAAAAGCCTAATAAGGTAATAACTAATAAAACACTTACTAGGACTCGTAAGAAAATAAAACCTAAGATACTTATGATCTCCTAGAAAATCCTTGACTCAACTAAATTACTAAAATATCCCTAATCCACAAGAATTGCAAAAACTACAATTTGTCAATATCAACGAAATTTACCATAACTTTTAAAATACAACTACAAACCCAAATTAAATTTCATTTTTGAACCTTAGGCAAATATAACTAGGCCTTTAAACCACTCAATTTTCAGTTCCATTGGACTTCATACTTGAACCCCAATTAAATATTGAATAGACAAAATAAATTGCACTATTAAATCAAGGTAGTATTAAATCAATCTTATCTGGAGCTCTATTAATTGCACTTGTTCTTTGTTTTTGTGTGCATAATGATTTAAAATTTGGTAAGCTAGATATGGGTTTCAGCTGATGGTACTTGATATCTGAGTCCAAGTCTAGCGGTCAAAAAGAACCAATTAATTTTACTATATGTTCTGGCTTTTTATTTCAAGATTCAATGCATGATTGAATTTGGAAGAAACTGAGAGTAATGAATGTCTTAAAACTACAAAAGTCTCAATATACAAGAGATTAAAGTTTTCTGTCATCGAGGTTTATTTATATATTGAGTAGCATGAGCAAACTCTATTTTATTGCAACATCTATGTAATTGAGATGTGAAAGTTGGGCACAATTCAATCATGCATCACAACCAAAATTGGAGGGTTGACTTGTTAATATGCAGTGTAATGGCAAGTGTGTCTCCTGCCCAACTAATTGAGAATGTACAACATAACTGGACCATGGTCGTAAAATTTGTTCATGCTCAAGTAAGTTTAGATATTTCGGTCCAGCACAACCAACCTAGCAAGGAACCAAAATTCTGAGATCAACTCGATTGAGGGAAACAAAAATAAAAACCTCAAATTGTGGCGAATTGAGGTCGTAAGTTAACCGAATACGAATACCTGCTATGCCCGTACTGTAGCCAATGACGTCCGGTACGCAGCAAGGACGTGTGTGGCATGCTGTGCGGTACTCTTTGGCCCGCTCCACCTAGCAAACATGGGGTTTAGACGAATGGTCATTAGTGAACTTTCGTGTGATGAACTGTGAACAATGTCATTACTGATAACAATGCTTTATATTTTTAATCCATATAAGCATTAGCAAAGTTTCGTTTCTTTGTTAGTTTGGCATATTTTTAATTATATCAAAGAGGAAAATTATATATAATATACTATTACACTTAAATAATGAGAACTCAATGAACGTACCTAATGGCAAGGGGCCCTGAGTGCACTGGCGGTAAAGGTGGCCTCACAATTGGGCATATTCGTGGGAACCTTGAATAGGCCCACAGCTGCACCAACACCAGTGCTCCTCCAATCTGCATCGCATCCTTCATGGATGCTCTACAAAGGTGCCTGTAGAGCCAGGCCAACGCTACACTACCCCAGCTATATTGTCTCGCATTGCTGATTGGGTTGAGGAGCTGCAGAGGCAGGAGTGAGACCCGGTCCGCCGACTTGTCCATGAACAACAAGGCCCCCAACCAAACAAGTAGGTGGTAGCGGGCATGTTGCTGCACTACTTCATCACCGGCGTCCGCAGCTGGGGGGGGCGGGAAACCGTGCATCAAGCCACTTGTATTTTATCCTCGCCCCAGTAAGGGTAGACTTGTTTGAGTTGGGTATCGAGGGCGGAGGTTCATGGCCCAACAACTCTTGGCACAACCGACTCCAGTTCATGTCTGTCCTCCCAGTGACAGGCAACCCATCCACCGGAATCCCCAACATCACCTCTATATCTTGCAAGGTGATGCCCATTTCTCCATGGGGTAAGTGGAACGTGTGCGTCTCCGGACGCCACCGCTCGACCAAGGCCGTGATCAAGGCGTGATCGATTTCCATATCGGGAACCTTGAACAAGCCAGTGAAGCCTGCTGCATCTATGTACTGCATGATGCGTGGGTCTAGCCCACCTTGCGGCAGTTCACATTTGCGGCGTCGAACCTTTACGATGCCAGGCACCTCCTGCACACAAACAAGCATTGTGTTAGGTAGTACACACGAAGTAATTATAAAACGGAGATGTATTAATAATACAAATACATACCTCGTTGGCGGGGTGCCTCCAAAGCGGAGTTGACCGATGATTCGGCTGCTGGTTCAACTGCCTATCATCGTCGGGTACAGGCTGCAATTTATCCAGTGCCTGCATATCTGACATGGCAGCAAGTAGATTGTTAGCAATTATTCATGATTCACTCTATGACAATATGTAATTACAATAGCAAATCATGCAGTCCGGCACAATCATATAGTAATCAAATTGTGGGTCAAAACTCATAAAAAAGAAAGATGACCATATAACGATCAAGTATTGCCATAAATGAAAGATGACCTCCTGGAATTTACAGTTCAGATTCCAAAGTTCAAAAGCCCTATCCCCCAACTATCAAATAAATGCATATTAATAACTATCATAATTATCCAATTTCATATTTGGACAAAATTTAAAGGAGAGAAAAAGTAATATTCAGTAAAACTCTTCTTTGGTCAGGGTTACCGACTAGTTAAAATAAAAATAAGAATCAAAGAAATTAAAAATGAATTAGGAAACAAAACATTCAGATAGACAAGGATGACCTTTCATATTTTAGTGTTATACACTACTTTAAAGACTTCCTTCACTGTCTTTTATTAAACTGCAACTATGGGGATGGTCTTATACATTCTATGACCAATATAATGAATTTGTAGTTCAAATCACAAAACTCAACCTTAAGCCTCTGTACCAAACTGCTGCCTCTCCCACTTTAAATCAATCAATTGAAGAGAAAAGAAGAGAAGAGATGGGGGGTTTGATTTAAGGCAACTCACACAAGTATCAATATATTGGTCACGGAACACAAACCCTTGATGACATATTCATGGTACCAAGGTAAAGTAGATCATCTCAAGACAAAAAAAAATGGAAATTACAAGCTATATATATGCACATCCTTCTTAAAAAACTGACTTATAAAAAACCGATTGCATTTGACAATAAAATGATAAATGGTAATAATTTCAAAGACAACCAATTGTTCACACACAGTGAGTCTTTGTGAATTATCTTTTTCAATATCTCATTTTATTACACTTCATTGTATGAACCATGGGCTACTAGCACATAGTATATAATGAAGCTGTTCCCACATAGTATATAATGAAGTCAAATAAAAGGCCAGCACACATATAATAGAAATATAAGGCTTTTCTTTATCTCAGCACTGAGGCTACAAGGGTTGTTAAGCAACAAAATGAATTAATATTTTCGTAGGTAGGTGATTCTTATCATGTTTTAAGACTTCTACATGTTGAACACATGCTTACCCAAAGTTTAAGTTCAAAGTTGAGACAATAGCTAAGCCATTTTAGGCAGCCAGTTACCTATCCTATTGTGGACTCACCTGAATTAATCATCGTAACTTAATTAAAATATTTTGTTACCAACTATCAATCTATTGGTCACATAACACAACTCTTGATGACAAATTTCATCTCAAGCTATATTGACATATCATCTCAATAGTTTATTTATTAACAAATCAGACCAACAGTTATTTAAACCCAAGATGCCAAGATCAATAAAAATTTGAGGCACTAGGATTCAGTGCATACATTATGCATTCAGCACAAAAGGAGCAGTCAAATTTGTACAGCTTCATCGAAATATGAAATCGTATAATGCATAGAGGTGAATTATATGAAAGCTACGACAACTGTTCAGAAAGGCTTAATTAAAAAACAAAAGGACAATAACAAGCAAAGATAACTTTTTTCGTAATAGGGATTGAATATACAATTATACACTTCCTCTTCTAACAATAGAGATAGAGGTGATGCATGATTTCAGACTGCTGTAACTTCACTCTTACACAAAACAAGAATTGTGACAACTTTAATTTCATAAATCTGATACAGGACAGAAGCCTTAATGGATCTGATACAAATTTTGATGCAGGAATTTTAAAACTCAGCATTCAGTTAAGGTTCTTGAATAGGGTTTTGATGTTTAAGGGTTTACCTACGTTCCCTAAGCAATTTTTACAAGTTAATTTTCACACACTATGCAAAGTATTTAAACAAAACAATCACATTACATTTATAATGTCATCATTGCAGCATGTAAAACACAACAAAATTCTCATCTTCATTATTAAAATTACTACTTTTGAGTAAGTTTCAAAGAATGCACTTTGCCAAGACACACGGACAAAATACATCTTTCACCATTGTCATCCAAATATCTCTACTTGAAGCTAAAATTCATGAACCCAGAAACACAGAGATCACAGGAAACTGCAAATGAGCACGACCCATATAAACAGGAAACTGTAAATGAATCAGGAAGACGTAGGTAGCCATTGATTGGAGTTATTTATATGGTCTCTACACGGGTGCGCACACACAAGATTGATTGAAAGCCCAAAATACCCACACAAAATACCCACACACAATACCCACACACAACAACAAATTGCTTCGTATGTGTGAAACAGAGATTTCCAAATGACTTTTTCTAAACCAACAAGATGCATGCAAGGCTAATTATGGTCAGTTGTGATACACAAAACAAGAGAAAGAGAAGAGCAACGTACCCGTAATCAACGGCGGCGGTGAGGGTTCGACGGAAGCACCACGGAGAGTGAGAGGGTGAGGGAAAGTGTAGAGGGAGAGTGAGAGGGTGAGGGAAAGTGTAGAGGGGTAGTGAGACTAACGGAGAGGGAGACGTTGAGGCAGAGTTCAGGAGAGAGTGATGGCAGAGCGAGGGAGAGAGTGACTGTGTGAGAGTGAACAGTTTCTGAGACGTTGGGGTTTGAAATGGCAACAGGTTCATAAAACTCGATCTACAAGTTACCGAGTTATGTGTGCATACATAATTGGAAGAAGCCACTTCTGTTTTGTCCGCGTGGCACAAAGTTCACACATAACTCGCCCATTGAATACTCGAGTTTCTCAGTATAACTCGATTTCTCGTTTGTCGAGTTACAAAACAGGGGCATTTCCCTATTTAGTTTGGAGAAAAGGGCATAATGCTGCTACTTTTGCTCAAATAGGGCATTTCCCAATTTTGTCCAATTAGGAGTTGTGATAATATACAATTTTATAATTTTAAGGTTACATTACATATAGGAGCATATTCTTTTTTTTTTTTTAATGATAATAATAATAACTACATTAAGAGAGTTAGAAAAAATATTTTCAATAAACAAATTATTATATTTTAATAACTTATTATATTAAGGTAATGGGCAATAGTGAAAGCTCGGAAATATGTTGAAAACACAAGAGCTGTTTAGACCATCAAATAAAAATTACAGCTCGATTAATTTTACACTAACTTAATACTAAGTGCGGAATAGTATAAATGCGAGCAAATAAACAAACAAGCTACTCTAATCCATAATCACAACAATACAGCAGTAAAAAGAAATGAAAAACAGTAGGGAAGAAAAATGCAAACACAAGATAACACGCTGATGTGTTATCGAAGAGGAAACCGAAGAACTTGGCGAAAAACCTTTCTGCCGCCCTCCAAGCAATAATCGATCCACTAGACAATCAATTGGGATACATGGGTTAGCAAGAGACCCTCCAAGCCTAATCTACCCGATATACCTAAGCCATCTAAGCTCCTACTCCAACAAGGCTTCTTAGAACCGTGTCTTGTCTAACTCTCCAGATCCCACAACAAGCTCCATGTTGTATCTGCCATCCTTGACTTCTTTTAATGCTTCCCAGCAGCACCAAAACTTTACTTGATACTCTGAAAGGGTGTGGTAAGTGTTTGGGCTATCAACATCTCAAATGTATGGAAATGGAGAGGTAGGAGTTGAGGAAATTCCCAAAACAAATGTGTAGAGGATTATAGGTATAACAATCTCTAACTCTCAAGTTGTTTGGCTAAGGTTTTCTCTCAGAAGCACTCCTCTGCATTTGTGGGTAATATGGGTATAAATAGTGTAGGTATAAAAAGTGTGTATCATACTGGACAGGCTCGCGGAACAAAATGTCTCGCGGGTGTCTCACAGGAAGGCCTTACTCGCTAGATACTCGCGAGACATAGCTGTCTCCATCTAGCTTGACTCTTCGCATTCTAGCATGTGCAAGGCACATGAGTTACTTCGCGAGATGCTAAGTCGCGAGCTACCCGCGAAAACTCTTCAGTCTTCAATTGCTTGAGTCTTCACACACTCTCTCTCTAATACACAACTCTTACAATGAAATCCCACAATAAATACAGGGTATAAAATATTAAATAAAATTATAATCAAATTTGGCACAGAATATAAGCCAACAAAAACACATAGTTGTAAATAACAACTTTACAAATAGCAACAAAGGTAATGGGCAATAGCATCTTTGTTGCTTAGGGGAAGGAGGGTTTCGGCTCCGCCAGGAACATAAGTACCTAGTCTCGGATCTCCGTAATTAATAAGAGTTTGTGATTTGTAATTTGACAATTAATATTGAGTAATAATAATTACTTTTTTTTTTTTTGGAGGAAAGAGTAATAATAATTACAATAATAAATACTAATTTTTTAAAATTATTATAACTATATAATTATAAAATAAAAATTCCTCCAACTACATGCTCGAGTTGGAAACAGCTGGTGTTTTTGTTTCTTCCATATGGGTTGTGCCTTATGTCAATGGTCTGCTCCCTATGACTCGAACTATTGGCGATGTACGCTTAGAGAACAAATTCAGAACTTATATAGTTCGTTAGATTTTTTTCTACCTTTTCAGTCAAAAAAGAACTTATATAGGTCAGTGTCTTTATTAATGGGGGAGAGAGAATCAAAAAACACTTACAGCCCGTTTGGTTTATCAGTTCAAACACATTGTTTAGTTTTCAAACCACAAAACAGTACTGCCCAAAACCAGAAAATCATGTTTGGTGGCCCATCTCTGTTCACGTGAAGTTTGAAAAATGTTGCTCAAAATCATGGGCTTTTTAAAACATGGTCCAGGCTGTTTTAAAACAATAAACACACATTTGAGTGGCAATTCGGTAATAAAAATGAAAAATATGGGGCCCACCTGATCAGCCTTTTTATCATTTCCTGTCTCCTGTCTTCCAGCAACAAAATGTTATTATCTTCTCTCTCCTGATTTAAAAATATTATTTTGTACTTTTGGTCAGCTTTTTTTATAAAATTAAACACGCATACCAAACACATTTTTATGTTTTTTAAACACTAAAAACTATTGTTTAAACTATAATACCAAACACATTTTTTTGTTTTATAAACACTAAAAATACGTTTTTCAACAACACTTTTTAAACAATACTTTTTACATCTTTTTAAACAACAATTTTTAAACTCTATGACCAAACGGGCTCTTAATTATTCAATTATTGAACTCATAAGCAAAACATTTTCGAAAGGTTAAAGACTTAAAGTCTTAGTAAAAACACACTCATAGACATAATTACGTGACGGATAAAATTTAGTTATAAAATTAGTTGTAGCCTAAGCCTTCAACCTTAATAAAATAAATATTACTATCTATTTTGAAAATCTAACCATTGAATTACGCTCTTAATACACATATTAAATTTTGTGTCAATCGGATATTATTTAAGATATGATCTATAAGCTTATATTTTATACATAATTTTAAACTACAAAAACTTACAATTTAAACAATTTATTGATAACATATCTATTGATCTTTAATTTTTTAGAAAATTTGCAATCATGGAATATATAAGAAAAAGATGTAATTCAATGGTGGAGGCACCTTCTTGTAAATAGCCCTTAAAAGATCAAAGTAGAGCGGAAACTGTGCTATGGTGAAAAGGATTACCGGCAGGCATGTAATTGCATATACTAGAAGTGCATTGTTCTTAAGTTTATCCTTAAGCACAAAGAAATGTCCTCCAAAGAAAGAGATTAACATCGACACAAGGGATACAAAGAGCAAAGTAAAACCAAACAGAAATTTCTTGGGCAAGTCACTACGAAAATCGTTCTGTTGGTATCGAGAAGTGAGAATGGAGAGGAACAAGAACAAGGAAGTTACAGAGAAGCCTAGGGCAACAAGTGAGGATGCAACAAAGATGTCAAATGCTTGATGGCTTTTGAGGATTGGTGTGCCATTGCTCTTGACACTGCCTGGGACAGTGATTAATGCTGTAAAGGCAATAGTGGCAACTAATGCAGCCACAAGTGAATAGGACTTAGAGGTTTTGCTTAACCACTCACCTCCCTAATGCAAGGAAGTCGATACTGTACTATACTAGCCGGTACGCCCGAAATTCTCCGTACCAGTCAATGAACCGGTACCGAAATATCTTCAAAATGTACCGCTCAAGATACCAGCCTATATCGAACAATACCGACCGTACCGGAGTATACCGAACGTTTTGGCCGGAAAAGAGAAATTCGGCCGGTACAAAAACTAAAAGGAAAAATAGAAGAAATGCGTGATTTGATCAAACCCCAGTGCAATAAGTTGCCACCACATTGACATCGCCAATTAGATCATCTTCTTCCTCTCTTTTTTTCCTCCTTCTCGTCTATTGTCCTTCTCCACTGCTCTGATTTCTTCTCTTTTTTGCTGAACAATGGACATTTCTGTGTGGTTTCTCTTCCTTTGTTTTGTACTCCCTCCGTCCCACTTTTTTTGTCCTCTATTCCATTTTGAGATGTCCCAAAATATTGTCCTGTTTCTAAAAATAAAAATCATTAATTTACTAATGTTTCTATTATACCCCTATTAATTTACTAATTCAATTTTTTGATAAATTTTTTTAAGGGTAGTTTTGAAAACTTATACATTTTTAAAAGATAGACAAAACAATAAATGATATTCCCTTAAAAAATTTGACTTTTCAAACAGGACAAAAAAAGTGGGACGAATGGAGTATCTTATTTGAAATTTTTTAAGCCCTTTTACACGTGACTAGCCTTGGAAATGTTGAAAACTTTTATTTTTTTAATAAAAGATGGGCTAAATGGTTCAGCTTTTACTTCTTTTTCAGTTTTGAGCCCCACGTTATGTGATGCATTAATTGCATCACATCAACAGAACCTTTTAGCTTTTTTTTTTTTTTTTTGAGCAACAACTTTTTAGTTTTTTTCTTTTTTAATGTGATGAACAATTAAGTTTTTTGCTTTTTATATTGTGTTTTTTTTTTCCTTAATATGCAATAAACAATTGAAGTAATGTTTTATGGTAAATAGGGATTTTTGAGGTAATGTTTTTATGGTAAATAGAGATTTTGTGTGTGTGTATGTGTGTATATATATATATATATTAAATATATAAAATAGTGGTAAATCTGAAACGGTACACTGGTATTGACCGGTATCTGAAATATATCGTACTGCTGGCCAAACCTTTACAGCCTCCAGTACGGTATTGACTTCCTTGCCCTGATGACGAAGTCTTCATGGGTTGTTGGTGAAGATTTTTGCTAGGGTCTCACACCCTCCTTGTTGAGTTATGTCATGGGAAATGGATCTATCTTTAAAGTTTTATTGGGGTTGAAGCTTCGTTATTATTATTTTTTTTCCATAGGAAATACTTGACCATTTAACCGTCTCTCTTAACCTTTTCACTGGGCCTCATGAAAACAGTTTATTAGATTGTCAAATGGCTGGATATGAATTAAAGATAATTTAGACATAGACTTGCATTATAAAAATTTTGAACTTTAACAAAAATGTTGTGTGTGTGTCTCTATATGTATATGTATATGTATATCTAAATATATACATATATATATATATATATATATATATATATTTATTTATTTATTTATTTTTGGTACACCAGTATTGATATGTATCGAAATATTTCATTTCCCTCGCTAGCATAGGAATTAATATTTCTTATTTGCCTTATAAAAGTTATGATAAGAAAAATACATTTAAAAGATAGATTTTTACATTTATTTGGACTATTTTAGTCAATCTTTATATTTTTACTAATTTAATATATATTTATATTTTAAATAATTATTAAATTAATTATGATGTCACCACGATTCGACCTCAATCCAATCTCAAAAATCTTGAATCTCTCCTTTTTATGGTTCTTTGAATGGTCCGAGTCTAAAAACCATTATCGTCCATTATCATAAA
This sequence comes from Quercus aquifolioides, assembly GCA_019022515.1. NCBI lineage: Eukaryota > Viridiplantae > Streptophyta > Magnoliopsida > Fagales > Fagaceae > Quercus > Quercus aquifolioides. The sequence continues at coordinate 48,378,739 of CM032336.1, read as the reverse complement.
ATGACTTTAATTTAACTAAGAACTTTGTATATATTTCAAAAAAAAAAAAAAAAAAAAAACCTTGCTGGGGTCAAAGGATCTTCCATCCATGAGAATGAACTCTAATGGTTCGTTTCGATTGAGGGAAAGGGAGAGGGAGTGGGAGTGGGAGTGGGAGTGGGAGTAGAGTAGAGTAAATTTGGCCATAAATTAGCCTATTTTTAGCCAACTCTACTCTACTCTCAACCACTCCCCCTTCCTTCTCCTCAATCCAAATGGCCCTATGGAAGAGAACATCTTGAGAAGCCTCCAACTGAATAGTTAATATAACATATAGAGACATACACTTAACCCAAAAGATCTAATCCCAATGTGTATAAATTCAATTATATTATATTAATCACACATTCATCTCATCAATATTCAATGTGAGACTTCACTTACACGTGTATATTTAACAATCTTCCCCTCACATGTGAGTCTATACCTCTTTGTGAGTTTTAAGACTGAACGGTTTTAGACCCCTTAACTCAACCAGATTAACCTAGTTAATTAGCCAAGTAATTAACTTAGTCAAATTATTCAAATTTAGGTTAACAAATCAAACAATCATATCAATTATATAAAGCAGCGGAAAAGTAAATAATACAATGATATGATGACCCAGGAAACCACACGGTAAAAAGCTAGGGAGGATTTGACCTAGCTATCCTCAAGGTAAACTTGAATCCACTATCTAAAAAAATCGAAGTTCATACAAAAGGACTTACAAGCTCCCCGCTTGACTTCCTAATGCTACCCACCAGTAGAACTTACTGACACGACCACGTGCAAACTCCGAATCCACGGACTCCTTCTTTCTTGGATTCTCCACAAGATACAAGCATCCCCGCTTGTTTTTCTTTAAGCTCCAATGGCAGCAACTGAGTTGATCATCAAGATGTTGATATTATCACTACCTTGAAAACCCTAAGTTTATGTGAAGGAAAGCTCCTCAAGGATTTCACAAGAGATTCACATAAACAACAAAGTATATGCAACAATACACCCAGAGCAACTCTCAAAACGTGGCTAGGGTTTTGCCTTATATACCTAGGGCAAAAACATAAAACCCTAAATGTTTAATGAGGTAGGGCTGAGTTGGAAATTCTGTAGAAAAAACATTCTGGCCGACTTTCGATCGATCGAGCCAGGCCGAAATGCACCAATACATCTGCAGCCACTCGATTTCAACTTTACATGAATTACACAATTTTAAGCAAGCCTAAACAAGACTAAACATATTGTTTTGATCATGGTTTGCCAACATTACACATTAGAGTTCTAAATACATCAATTCCTAAGTCTTTAGAACCTAACAAACTCCCCCTTTGGCAATCCGTGACAAAACACAAATTAAAAACTCAAAGTTTACAAATAAAAGCCCTTTACAAAAATAATGCTCATAAACACAAATTCAATCCTAACTACTATCCATCAGTTGTAAGTGTAGACAGCAGCTCAATTGAATCAACCTGTATATTCCTAAAACATTCAACAAACGCATAAACGCATGTGTGACAGAAAACAGTAAATCAATAGATATGTAAACTAACTCTCCCCTTAAGTTAGATACAACGAAAATAAAACATTCTTGTAAAAATTCACACAACACATAATAAAGGCATATATCAATGAATAACTCATAAATATAAATCAATAAGTAGTGAATACAAGAAACAAGAATCATATATCAAAATAAATGTATCTCCCCCTAACATGAATAGCCGTAATAAATGATATAAAAAGTGAAGCACCTGGATACAATCTAATCTCTCCACTAGCTCTGCAAAACAAAAAAAATCTCCCCCTAACTACAAAAACTCCTCTACAAGTGTCAAAACTCTACTCTCCCTTTTTGTGACGAAATGCCAAAGGACAATCACAAGCCATCATCAAAAGGAGGTGGTGAAGGTGAACGAAGATGCACTAAGTCAGCTCGTAAAACATGTATCTCATCAATTAAGTCCACAAAATCTGACCATGAGCCGCCTGAAAGGTCATGACAGTCTCCAAGGTACGACGAATATCAAAGTCATCCGAAAGAGGTGGAGGAACATCAGCAGCAGTAGCATCACTAACAGGATCATCAACATCCTCACCAGCAGAACTTGTAGAAGAAGAAGGAGGTGGTGCGGTACCAAAAGGCTCAAACCTATGGTGTTTAGAGCCAGCTCGAAGATGAGCAGCCCTCTGTCTAAGGAAAGACGCACTTATGGGAGCAATAACATGAACGAGCTCAAAAGAAGGGAAATCATCTAGACCAAGATATAACAAAATCCTATGAATAAAAATGGGATGGACAAGAGCATGAGAGGAAGATGAACTCCTATAAATTTCGTTCAAAGAACGAAGAAACAAATGAGGAAAACTAATAAGAGCATCGGTCACTAGAGCATACAAAAAGACACACCGCTCGAGAGGAATGGTATGAAGATGAGAAATGTGCCAAATAGAATGACATACTATCCTAAGGAAGAGATAATGCAACTCAGATAGCTCAGCAGTGGTGATCCTAGGATCAGAACCCCACGGGATAGAAGACCCAGTGATGTATAACATGACATCACTCAAAATAGGAGGCCCATCATAAGGGTAGACAGGGTGCTGAATTAACGGTACCCCTAGAGCATCAGCCACTATAGTAGGAGTAATGGTGTACTCTACGCCTCGTATCCAACTCTTTACCAAAGTGTTGGAATCATAGATGCGGATAGAGATGTTCAAAAAGAACTCTCTAATCAAGGTAGCTGGAGGAAGAGGATCAGAAATATCCACCAAGGGTAACCAGCTCCGATGCTCAAAATTTGCCCTGATGGCAGGATCAAGCTCATCTAAAACCACAGCACGCTCAGATCAAATCTTTCTCCTAAGATTCAAACGCTTAAAAATCTCCTGGTTTTTCTCACTCGGAAACTTCTCTCGGTCAAAAGAAGGTAGGGGAGGAGAAGGTGAGAGAATAGACCTACGAGCTCTAGTCTTCCTAGGCATGATGCTAAGGAAAGGACAGAGACACAAAGAAAGAACCAATAGAACAAAAACAAAAACACAACCCAAGGGCAGACTGCAAGTTAGCACAAAAAAAGAACAAAAATCTATATGATGCATGAACAATCAAAATGTCATGATGCATGTTCTTAATGCAGTAAAACTAAGCTCAATTTAAGTTCAATTTAACAAAATTGACTTGAGCATGGAGTTTCTAACAAAAACCCCAAAATTGAAAAATCACTTATTAAGATTTTGAAAACAAATTGATGAATTGAGCATCACACAACTCCACTTATAGATTATAATGCTTAATTACATCAAAACAACAAGCCAATTTCATCAATTTCACTCTAATTGAACAAAATCCCCAATTCGGGTTCATTACAAGCTTTAGAATTTTTAATTTTCCGCGAAACCTCAAATTGATCAAATTAACCATCATAGATCATGAATATATCAAGATACCAATAAAACCCATTGATCAATTTCATAAAATAAGGCTTGATTAGACAAAAATCCCCAATTATGCATAGTCCGAAAATATCCCTCAAATGCATGAATTTATGCATGAAATCATGAAAATAAATGAAAAAGGAAGGGTAAAATAGACTTACCGGCCTTGGAGGACAAATTCTTTGCAAAAAATTCGGAGAAAAACGACAAAAAGTTGTTGAGTGAGCTTGCCAAGTCGAAGAGAGAGAAAAAGGTTTTGAAACTATTTGAAAAGATGATTTGAAAAAGTCAAGAACAGTGTTTTAAAAAACCTGATTCGCGATATTCGATTGATCGAAATTTACATTCGATCGATCAAATCAATCCGAGATTTCTAAAAGAATTTTAAATAATTTTCGATCGATCGAAAAACAGATTGTATCAATCGAAACAGGCAGAGGCTCACAAAATTTTGAGAAAAATCACAGTTTTGAAAAACAACAACCACATTTTGGGCACAACTCCTCAAAGCATTAAAATTGTTGAAACAAAATGCATAAGTATGAGATGAAATGCTTTTTCAAAAACCCAAGTTTTAACCCCAATTTTTCAAAGAAAATTTCAACCATTCTCCCTCTAAATTCTCATGCAAAAAAAAAAAATGTGTTTTGCATAATACTCAAGGTATTTTCAAACTTGGTTGGTCAGATAAAAAACACACACAATAACATGTACAGTGTTTAGCAAAGAGTAACTTGTATAGTGTGTGCAACTAACAAAAACTTGAGATACATGTGAGGTGATATGTGAATAGAAATCAATCACAAAGTCTACAAAATTCATCACATAAAATTTAAAAGAGACTATCACCGAAAGAGTTACATCATATAACTCCCACATCTCCTAGATCATAAGCTTGTAATCATGTAAGTTTCTTGAATTTTGCCTCATAATATACACACCAATTTTAATTTATGTGATTTGGTATCAAGCCTAATAGTACACACCAATTTTAAGCATTAAACAATTAAACTGAGGCTTCACCTTATGTTCTTTTTGTACATGTGCTACACTTTCTCGAGCACAGAATCTTAAGATATGCACTAAGGTGTTCATGATTGGCTAGTGAACAGTGGTGAGATAGTTATTTATGCCTTTCTCAAAAGGTTCAAGTCCGACAGTCAAACAACATGTGACTTCAAGATTAAGACAAAGTGATAAACACCATAAACATCTTTCCCACACAACATGCACTACAAAGTTTCAACTAGTCAAGTGCAAAAAATAAGCTCATCAAAGCTAAACAGGGTATAAAGACATGTTCTATGTAAATAAATTGACTAACCTTGTTTTCAAAAACCAAGAAAAAAAAATGCGAAACACAATTTGCTTTCCCTTTTTTTTTTTTTTTAAAAAGAAAACAAAAAAAAAAAAATCCCAGAATAAAATGCATGAATGTTATGCAATGCAAGTCCTAGAAACAAAACAACACAAAATCCAAAGAATAATGGTCACAAAAGAAAGAGCAATGAAGTACAAGGACCATGTCAGAAAGACTCAATTAGATTGAGTCTTTTGCATCCAAAACCTATTAGATGCACCACGAGCATTGGAGTTCTTATTCATGTTCAAGTGATTTCCAACTCCAGGATTGGAATAAAAGTTTAAAGCCTTTACCAATTCACCAATGAGTGTCATAGAATCTTGTGCTTAAGGTACAAAAACTTTTGGTTTGTTTGCTCTCTTTGCAGCTTGAAGCTTGTAACAGTTAGGACGAATGTGTCCAGACTTTCCACAAAAATGGCAAATCCAAGCAGGTTTACCATGCATCTTTTCCTTAGAAAGGATAGACTCCTTAGGTTTAGATTTTTTCAGATCAACCCTAATCATCCTAGATGGTGAAACTTCTATGGGTTTGACAACTTCACTCACAGAGGGTTTAACAGTTTCACTCACAACCTCACTCACGAAAGGTTCAAAAGAAGATGAAGGAACAAAGTTTGTGGAAGTTGGTGCAGACACAGTGATGCTTTCAACAAAACCTAATCCAGATTTATCAGAAGGAGCCTTTTGAACACTCAGCATTTGATCAAGTTTAGAACTAGCAGATCTAGCAACGAATAAATCATGTTCCAAAGTTTTAACTTTATCAAGCAAGAGATATTCTCAAATTTCACATTGTTCAAAAGATTATTAGTATCAAACAATTTAACAAGCAGATTCTTCTTTTCAAGCTCAAGAGATTCAATTTTCTTCAGGCCAAGTTCAACATTCATAACATCCTTTGCAGCAACTTTGCAAAGTTTATTATTGGCCTCTTCAAGATCTGCATCCTCAGAGAGTTCCCCATCAGAAGGGTTCTCTTCAACAGATACGCTTTCATTGACTACAGCAGTAGCAGTGAAAGCAATGAAGTTTCCATCATCGTCACATCCAGACTCATCATCAAAAACCTCATTATCACTAAGGATTACAGCCATAGCTTTACCCTTAGACCTCAAGAATATAAGACATTCAGATTTAACATGATCATACCCTTGACATCCAAAATATTGAGAACCCAAAGAATTATTGAAAGATTGACCTACTTTTTATCTAGGTTTTTCAGTGTTGCTAACCTTTATGGGATCATTCTTCCTAAAATTTCTAAGTTCAGCAGTGTTTGTATTTCTTGCCTTTCTGTTATTGTTCCTAAGAAAATTTCTAAAGTTCTTGGCAAGGTATGCAATCTCTGTAGCAGAGAGCTCATCATCAAATCCACCAACCTCAACATCATCAACTGACTTAAGAGCCATTGACTTGGATTTGCTAGCTTTGGGTAGGTCTAGCTCATAGGACTGAAGAGATCCTACAAGCTCATCAACAAGGATGGAGTCCACATCCTTACTCTCAGTAATGGCAGTCACTTTGGACCTAAAGTCCTCAGTTAAGGATCTAAGAATCTTCCTAACAATTTTAGGTTGATCATAGATTTCACCTAGATTAAAAGCAGAATTAACAATATCATTCAGTTTAGCATAGAATTCATCAAAATATTCATCATTAGACATCCTAATGCTTTCAAATCTAGAAGTTAATTGCTGTAATTTATTAATCTTAACTGCCTTTGTGCCTTCATGCACAGTCTGGAGGATTTCCCAAGCAGTATAAGCAATCTCAACATTAGAGATTCTCTTGAATTCCTCCATAGAAACAGTGTTAAAGATGGAGTTCATAGCTTTGCTATTGAACCCAGCTGCTTCTTTTTGAGAAGTTTGCCACTCACTCATAGGAGTAGTGGGCTTCTCCCATCCGTACTCAATGGAATTCCAAACCCTCTCATCAATAGATTTCAGGAATGCTTTCATCCTTACTTTCCAATAAGCATAGTTATTCTCATCGAAATGAGGAGGAATAACCAGAGAGTGTCCGTGTTCCATGACAACAAGGGTCAAGGATCAGCTCAGAGATCAAAAGATCTACAACAAGAGAGCTACCTGCTCTAATACCACTTGAACGGTTTTAGACCCCTTAACCCAACCAGATTAACCTAGTTAATTAGCCAAGTAATTAACTTAGTCAAATTATTCAAATCTAGGTTAACAAATCAAAAAATCATATCAATTATATAAAGCAGCAGAAAAATAAATAACACAATGATATGATGATCTAGGAAACCACACGGTAAAAACCTGGGGAGGGTTTGACCTAGCTATCCTCAAGGTAAACTTAAATCCACTATCTGAAAGAATCGAAGTTCATACAAAAGGACTTACAAGCTCCCCGCTTGACTTCCTAATGCTACCACTACAAAAAAAGCGGTCTATAGCCGCGTTTAAAAAACGCAGCTATAGCCCAAAAAAACGCGGCTATAGCCTATAGCCGCGTTTTTAAACGCAGCTTAAGCACCGCAGCAACAGAACTATGGCCGCGTTTTTCAAAAACGCGGCCATAAGTTATACCTATAGCTGCGTTTTTTAAAAACGCAGCCATAGGTCAGACTTGAAGCCGCGTTTTTAACACGGCAGGCCTATAGCTGCGTTTTTGAAAAACGCGGCTATAGCCCGCTTTAAGCTGCGTTTAAAACACGGCTATAGGTTTTTCTAAAAACAAAAAAAAAATAATAATAATAATAATAATAATCTGGGTTTTTTTTTTCCCCAGAAAATTCAAAATTCAAATAAAAAAATTCAAAATTAATCACAAATCCAAAAAATTCAAAATAAAATACAAACCAGAAAATTCAAAAACAAACACAACATACTCATAATACAAACAAACCCAGAAAATTCAAAATCAAACACAACATATTCACAATACAAACAAACACAAAAAATTTAAAATCAAACACAAACCCTGAAATTCAAAATCAAATACAACATATTCACAATACAAACAAACCCAAAAAATTTAAAATCAAACACACACCCAGAAATTCAGAATCAAACATAATGTGCTCCAAAATATAAGAACACAAACCCACTTAAACGTAATCACAATATCAGCAACACAAGAGCACAGATCCACAATAGCATCTCCTCCATTTTCTTACTAGCTAAGCATAAAATAACCAACCAAAAAAAAAAAAAAAAAAAGGATCTATTTACAAATCAGTGTGCTTGAGATGAAGAAAAAAATGAAAGAAAGAAAGAAAAAAAAAAAGCATCAGCTCCAAAGAAACAAAGGAAAAAAAAAAAAAAGTTACCCAGTGAAGAAAAAAGAAAAAAAAAAAAAAAAGAGTTATCCAGATTTGAAGAAGGAAGAAAGAAAAAGGAAAAAAAAAAGAAAAAGAAAAAAAGAAGAGTTACCCAGATGAGGAAGGAAGAAAAAAAAAAAAAGAGGAAAGAAAGAAGAACTTACGGAGGAGTAAGTGAGCAAGTGAAGAATGAAGAGAGAAAAAAAAGAAAGAAGGAGAAATAAGCTGAAGAAAGTGGGGGTAGGTGGGGATGTAGGTGGGAAAGGGGGGGCACGTGGGAAGCTGAAATTTTTTTTTTTTTTTGATACCTATAGCCGCGTTTTTTGAAAACGCGGCTATAGGTAACGTCACAAAAGGATAAACTATAGCCGCGTTTTCAAAAAACGCGGCTATAGGTCAATGACATATTTATAAGGTTGGACATATAGCCGCGTTTTTTGAAAACGCGGCTATAGGTAACGTCACAAAAGGGTGACCTATAGCCGCGCTTTTATGAAAACGCGGCTATAGGTCAATGACATATTTATAAGGCTGACCTATAGCTACGTTTTTTGAAAACGCGGCTATAGGTAACGTCACTAAAGGCTTACTAAGCCGCGTTTGAAAAACGCAGCTTTAGGGTATACAGCTGGACCTATAGCCGCGTTTTTTAAAAACGCGGCTATAGGTCACCTTTAGCTGCGTTTTAAACGCGGCTAAAAATTAGCTATAGCCGCATTTTCTAGAAAATGCAGCTATAAGTCCCCTTTAAAAAAATTATTCGGCTGGACCTATAGCCGCGTTTTTGAGAAACGCAGCTATAGGTTGAGGCTTTAGCCGCGTTTCTTAGAAACGCGGCTATATGTTAGCTATAGCTGCGTTTTTTGTAAACGCGGCTATAGCCCGCGTTTTTTGTAGTGTATCCACCAGTAGAACTTACTGACATGACCACGTGCAAACTCCGAATCCACAGACTCCTTCTTTCTTGGATTCTCCACAAGATTCAAGCACCCCCGCTTGTTTTTCTTTAAGCTCCAATGGCAGCAACTGAGTTGATCATCAAGATGTTGATATTATCACTACATTGAAAACCCTAAGTTTATGTGAAGGAAAACTCCTCAAGGATCTCACAAGAGATTCACACAAACAGCAAAGTATATGCAACAATACACCTAGAGCAACTCTCAAAACGTGGCTAGGGTTTTGCCTTATATACCTAGGGCAAAAACATAAAACCCTAAACATTTAATGAGGTAGGGCTGAGTTGAAAATTCTGCAGAAAAAACATTCTGGCCGACTTTCGATCAATCGAGTCTATCCTTCGATCGATCGAGCCAGGCCGAAATGCACCAATACATCTGCAGCCACTCAATTCCAACTTTACATGAATTACACAACTTTGAGCAAGCCTAAACAAGACTAAACATATTGTTTTGATTATGGTTTGCCAACATTACATATTAGAGTTCTAAATACATCAAATCCTAAGTCTTTAGAACCTAACAAAGACTTCTATGTGGGCCATGAACTACAAGTCTTGCTCACTCCCCCTTGCCTTATGGGCTTTTTCTTCGTTAACGTGTCATCTAGGGGCCTCTCATATGTCATTCATGGGAACCACATTTTAATTCCACAACTCATCCATGGGAACCTCATGCCAAACTGTTATCCAGCACCATTAGCAATACTCCATTGTTGGGCATTTTTCCAAAATTGTATACATGGGTTTTATGGGCTTTGCCTTATGCGATCCTTATACTTGTGAGAGCTCCAAGTACACACACCTCACCCCTACTCTAGTTGCAAAAGGGACATTGATAACCTTGCCACCTTGCCCTGCACCATTGATTAGGGAGATAACACATAGATGAGACACATTGAGTAGTTAATATAATATATAAAGACGCACTTAACCCAAAAGGTCTATGCTTAATGTGTATAAGTTCAACTATATTATATTAAATATTCATTCTTTACATTATCATTTAATGTGAGATTTCAATCACACGTGTATACCCAACATAGATAAGCTCCAAATGGAAGACATGCCAAGTAAGATAAAGTTTGTAGGTACAACAGAATCTCATAACAACATTGTTTTGAGTTAAGGTGGGTTCAAATGTGCCAGTGGGACTTGTAGCCTAGTGGCACCCAGTTTCATTGTATACCTTTAGCTCCGAGGTTCTATTCCCGCATTTACCCAGCAGGAAAAAAAAAAAAAAAAAAAAAAAGGGTGGGTTCAAATGTAATTGAGAATTTATTATCATTCATAATGTGAAAAAGCATGTATTTAAATATCTAGTTATATTTGCTAGAATCTTAGAGACACTCATCACTGTACACTAGGGTATCCACGAGTTAGGTTTGTGCTCAACACAAACTCGATTAGATCACTTCAGGTGGGAAAGAACATAACTCACCATCAACCTTGAAGGAACCATGGTTTGGATGGCTCGGTTGGATTCAAGTTTTCTTGCAACAATCTACCACTCAACCCAAAAGCCATCAAATTTCAAAGGAGGAGAGCACCGTCAACCGCCGCATTGATCAGATCGGTCAAATCTTGGTTTTGGCCTAGTCAAATCTGTCATTTTGACGGGTATCTGTTAGGTTTGGACTACCATACCACACACAACACTTGTTAATTTATCAATTCCATAAAACATAATTTGGAAATAAGACCAGAAAAATATCTATTGATATAAGGAAAAAGAAAGTAATCTTTTAAAAATATAAAATTATATTAAAAAAAAAATTATCCCATATTTTTTCCTACATCATTCATGGTTCAAGCCTTAAAGGATTCCTTATCATACATTGAGCATAAGTAATTTAATCTTTTATGGTGCAACATTTTTAAGAGAATTAATTTTGAAACATAACGTGGAACACGCAACAACTTAAGATCCAAGTTTGATGAACACAATCATGGAGGACAATTTTATATTTCACTCTAAGCAAATGCCTGTAAAGAAAATAACAAAAGAACTTTATGTCCCCGATACTTAATTTACTAGAAGAGCAAGAAGAATAAAGAGGTAAAACAAACGTGGAACACGCAACAACTTATATTCTTGGTACTTTGATAACAAAAGAACAAAAGAACTTTATGTTCCCAATACTTTGATAGAACAGCAAGAAGCCAAGAAGAATAAAGAGGTAAAACAAATGCTAAAGCTTCCTTCTAATATAAAAGCGAAGTTCTTGTATTGGAAAATCAAAATACAAAAAAACAAAAGAACTTTGCTGACTATAAGAAAATATAACTATAATGAGTTTAAGTTAAGGCTTTCATGCCCATTTGGGATGCAATTATAAACTAATTTATTGTTTATTTTTTTTACTATTTGTAAGCTTTACATGAACCGCCTATTTATTTTATTTAATTTTTTCTTATTTACAATCATCTATCATTTCTTGAAGAAATTGCCCCTCACCTTGAGTTTGTGAAAAGAAAGTTTTAATGTAAAACAAGACAAAGACATATGATAAAATAATTCATATGTAATATAGGATATGCGTGTTATATAAAATTGAGTAATACTACAGACACAAACTATTTACAACATTTTTGCAAACTGCTGATGTGACAAACTCTTACTATTTCTAATATGGACCCATCACTAACATCACATTTTTACTTACAATAACTATTTGGAAAATGTTAAAGCCACATCAGCAATTTGTAAAAATGTTATAAATTAGTTTGTGTCTGTAGCATTACTCTATAAAATTTAGGCTAGGATGCCAAGTTGTAAGCTTCGTAAAACTTAATACGGAAATTTATTTAATATTTTAGAGTACAATAATGTGCCCATTTGATACCAAGTAATATATTTGCAAATATATTTTAATCAAGAAAATTATTAGATATTTTTGGAGTATAGATATATGGTACTTCATTTTCTTACATGAACAGTGAATCTAATCATGATATTAGTTAGTTACTAATATGTGAAATGGCCGAGAATGTAATGCACTGTTGTATTCTCAATCAAGAAAATTAAATATTTACTCTTTCAATTCATTCTATGTTAATTATAAAATAAAAGTTCACAAATTTGACTATAAAAATCCAAAAACAAAAAACGAAAATTCAAAGTAAGAGGAAATTCTTAATATTTATTGAAAAACCACATAAAATATATGGCATTCATAAATCATAAAATTAAAATTGATCTCATACTTAATAGTTCTACGGTGCAAAACCTTATGGGAATTTCGAAACATATCATGAAACACACATGTTCCACGAAACAGATCGTGAAACACACATTCAATAGCTTAAGATCCAAGTGACCAAAGTTTGTGATGGGACAGATCGATCATGAAACACGCATTCAATAGCTCAAATCCAAGTAACCAAAGTTAGATTCGAAACAGATCTTAAAACACACATATAATAGCTTTTAAGATCCAAGTAACAAAAGTTAGTGGTGAAACTGTAAAACAATTGCACATTCAATGTGAACTCTCACTCTCTACCTCTCTCTATCTCTCTGTTTCTCCCTAGAAAGAAAGGTAAATAGAAGATTGCTTTTTATTGAAATGAGCATCTCAAATGATTTTTTTTTTTTTTTTGAGAAACCATCTCAAATGAATTTACAGAGTAGCTTTGCTTTTATATGTACGAGCAAGCATAAAAGGGAAAAAAAACCAGAAAAGCTAACTAACTAATCAATCCGTGAATCAAGGAGTTAGTTGCAGCAATTATGGAATTAGTTAATGCCTAATGTACACGTGTCTGCACCTAGCTGCTCCTTATCAACTAATTCTTCCTTCATCAAACCTTCACTAATCTCCTGCATGTGAAGCTCACGTGCCTCAATGCTCATCTTACTTTTCTTCTTAACAGAAACAACGTGCAATAGCTTTTAAGATCCAAAGTAACAAAAGTTAGTTTCAAAACAAATCGTGAAACACACATACAGCAGCTTAAAAAAAATATGTCTCCATTTTGTATACCATTACCTAATTTAATTTATAGTAGACATGTTTAAACTTAAAGTGTCAAGTTCTTAATGAGTTTCAGTTAGCTCAACCGGTAAAGTCTCTGATAATTATATAAGAGATCTGGAGTTCAATCCCTAAAACTGTCTCAAAAAAAAAAAAAAAAGTGTCAAGTTCTCAATAAAAATTTTCTTCTTGGCATGTGGCATAAAATAATTATTCATAATTTCCTTCTCTTTCTTTAAAATTTTTATTTTTCTCTTTCAATGGCTCAATAAAAATTTTCTACACACTCATATGTGTGAGTGTTCCATTTGATGTTTAACCAATGGCAACTTGTCACATGTTCATTTTTTTTCTTATAAAGTAATCAAAGTTATCATTATTTTTTATATATATAAATACAATAAATCTAGCCGTATAACATTCGTTCCATGAATTCAATAATAATAAATTTCACCAATTGAGCTGATTGGGACTACAAATAAAAGTTTATAAAGAAAGAAGTGGTCAAGAATCTTATAACTCAATTGATACTCTCTTGGTATTTCCAATAAAAATATTATTCTCATTGTATCTATTGAATTATCAAGAAATAAATAAATAAAATACTAAGAGTCAAATTGAAGATTTTTGTTCATCTCTCTTGATCACCTCCCCTGTGGTTATTTATAGCCCGATAACTTATCCACATTACCAGCATTGCTAGGCTTATTCGTATATCAAATATTTTTGGTCATTGTTCACAGTTGTGAGAAAGAAAATGGCAGAAGACATGGCGAAACAGGATGATGGCCGGCTCGCCATCGATTTGTTCAATAATACAATGACAGGTGATTGGTGGAAGGTTGTTGAGATGTATAAACAACACAAATTATCAGCCATTGAGGCCAGGATCAACACATTAGGGGACACGGCATTGCACGTAGCTGTCTCCATGGCGCCAAAAGAAAAGGTGCGACAACTTGTACGTGTAATTATCGGTGTTTCGGAGTTGGGTTTATGGACAAAAAACAATGAAGGGGATACCCCTTTGCATGTGGCAGCATCAACGGGAAGATTGAAAATATGCAAGCTCCTTGCTGCAAAACTTTATGAATCTTTGGAGGTTAAAGATTCGGTGGTTCAAGAATTTTTTCGTAACAATGCTGGTGAGAGCCCTCTCTTCTTAGCCGCTTTTCATGGTCACAAACCAAACTTCCTTTGTCTCGAAAACCTGTGTCCCTTCCCCGATGTGAAACACGGCCAAAGCAATCTCTTCTCCAGAAGAAAGGATGGTGATACTATCCTTCACTGTGCCATCAGGGGGGAGTATTTTGGTGAGTATATATTTTTGCTAAACTTTTTTGACAAAACCAAATAATGAATTTATGTATACTACAAAGCCAAACTTCCATTAATTTGATATACAGAGAATATAACAAATGGTTGCCACTTGTTCTAATCGTACCTCTTGAATAATTGTGTCTATTTGTAACAAAATTCTAGAAAATTTTGTAACACACTCGTGAGTCGTGACTATAGTCAAATTGGGCAACTAATGGAATACTGTTGAAGCCTATTTAAATTTTAAATTATTGTGCTTCACAGATTTGGCATTTCAAATACTTAAACTGGACCATACACTTGCTTATTCTGTGAACGAGCATGGAATCACCCCTCTGCATCTCCTAGCAAGTAAGCCTTCGGTCTTCAAAAGTTGTTGCCGCCTTAAATTGGACTGGAAGAGCATCATTTATTATTGTAAGTATTACTCATTTGTCTAGCTGCTAATCTCAAGCTTTCTTTAATGGTGGATATCCGGCCGAGTTCTAAATACATCATGAGTACTCCTGTTTTGCTAAGCGTATATATAAACATCGGGACATATGTATTTAATTTTTTTTATCCGTACTTTTAAATCTTATATATACACCAAAAGTAAAACTAACATTTATGATTTATTCAGTATTAACAAAATCTATATAACAGAAAAAACCCAAAATAGTTTTTTCCTAATACATTTAAACTCAGCTATTTATGATCTATCAAAATTAAACTCCACGTTTTTTTTTTTAAATCCCGAAATTTTTATGATTGCTTATATATTATATGCTATAATGATTCCTCTTTCTATGTATAAAATTAAAGATTCCGTTAGAAAGTCATTTTATTGCGAAACCTAGTTTTGACAACTTCATGACTAAAATGTTTCTTTTGTGGTTGTAATAGAAACAAGAAGAATAAGTGCAAGCATAATCACTCTATAGATAAGTTGATATATTATTTTAATTTTTGGTCTTTAACAATCATTAGCACAATTCAAAAATATTTCAAAATTTTTTAAAGTACCAATGTCGAACTACATTATGATCATAATGGTGATGCTCCATTTTCAGTACTAATTTTTTCCATAATATATGAAGTATTACAAATAATCTATGAAGTCTTGTGGTAATGTTTCTATTGGGTAAGATCGCTTCACCCTCGTTAATTAATTCAATTACCCAAGTTGATTAATTAGGTTAAATTGTATGCAAATCGTGAAGGCACTAGCAAATCACTAATTAAACTAAATGCAACGGAAATTAAATTGATATGGTGACTTGTTGACAAATGGGAAAAACCTCTCGCAAGGCAAAAACTCCACTAGGTGATTTTAAAGTCACAACTCCCAAGAATCCACTAATCAATAATCAAGCGGTTACAAGTATAAGGAATCTTACCACTACCTTGGCCTATCCCAAAACACCAACCTACAGTTAAACTTTTACTTCAATACCCAATTAAACTTGATCTTGTAGTAGCCTTCTTTCCCTTGATGCACAAATCTCCAATTTGTGACTAACCTTTTTACACGAATCTCAATACGTGACTAACTCCAGCAACTTGAATGGATGTTGTTGGCTACAAAGTTCTTCACTTCATCAACAATGAAGATCAGGAAGCACTTGGTTACAAAATCCTATGGGGTACAAACGCAGTAGCTTCTCACAGAGAAAAATAAACTCTTGATCTCTATATCTGTGTGTGACGACTCTTAAAATAAGCCTTATATATGTATAGGGTTGTAAGAAAAAAAAACATAAAAAATACAAAAGCTTAGGCCAAATTTCAGATCTGGAAAATTGAAAATCGTAATTCTCGATAGATCGAGATTCTATCGAGCCATCTGTCGAGCTTCTCATTTAGTCTCGATAGCATATCTGTCGAGACTTAATGAAACAGCTTTTCTTCACTTATTTTTTGGATCAATCTTCATGTCTTTAACACAAACACTTGATATGCTTGAACAACATATTTCTTGATATATTAAACATAACTTAGATCTACCCAATTACAAGTAAAGTTTATTTTGTCAAAAGATTAGCTAATTACATCGAATTATGACCCTAACAGTTGCCAAGTAATAATAATAATAATAAGCCAAACATAATAAATAAATAAATAAAAGGAAAAAAAAAACACAATAAAAAAATAATAAAAAAGGAAAAAAGAAAAGTATAAAACTAATCTGTATGGTTCGTTTGGATTGAGGGAGGTGGAGAGGGAGCAGAGTAGAGTAAATTTAACACAAAACTATCTTATTTTTAGCCAACTCTACTTTACTCCCCTCTATTCCTCCTCCTTCCCCCCTTCATCCAAATAGGCCATTAGGTAGAATCAGACAACACGACAGCACCCAAATTCCAAAATCTAGTATTTTTTATTTTGTCCCAAACAACAAACAATCAAAATTTCATTTCAAACATGAATATGGTTGATCACGTGGCGATTTTAATTTGTTTTGGATTCTTTGGGTTGAACTTTCAATTTAATTAGAAGGGCCAGTTTTAATTTTGGGAGAGTAAGATATATATTTTCTGGATCAAATTTTAAATGTTATATATTTATACATTACACCATGGAAAAATAAAAAATAAAAAAATAATTTCAAGGGTCATATATATCACCCATGTCTTAAATAGCAGTTACGGCACTTTATACATCTCTCATTTATCAAATGGATTAATTATTTCGATTTTATTCAGCTAAAATAATTTCGATTTATGTCCTACGTCACCCATCGTTATCCTTTGTTGTTGTGTGAAAGGTACATGGGTTAAAGAGCTCAAAAAGGAAACAACTACTGAAGAATTGATTAGTTCTGTTGAGGAAAATTTTCGCGGATGTTCCCGGCTCAAATTTCAAAGTAGATGCCAAGAATGCATCTATCCCATTTGGAAAATGGCTCGTGCCGGTATGAACTGAATCTTCTTTCTTTACTTTAAAAGTAGATAACATGATAACAGGGCAACTCGAAAATGTTTAGATGTACGCTAGAGAAGTGAATTTTTGTAGGATCATTTACGACTCTAGGTTTATCAAATTCATGCAGTTTCTTCTCCATTCATTCATATCGAGGTACAGCACTAAGAAGTACATTTGCAATATCGTGCGTTAACATGAATCAAGTAAATAAAAAACACTTTTAAATTTACCAACTTACAGTTTCATGTCATATAATAATTTCTGCAGACATTATCTCCTTTAGAATTTTCAAGTCTCACACCCTTAAAACTTATTTTTTATATTAGTAATCAGCAAATGGACAATAATCATAGCTCATTACTTGCTTTAAGACATCACTCTCTATTCCTCGATCTTAACTAATTGGTCTCCATGGTCATTATTTGACCAAAGAAAAGTACCATGTTTATTTGAATTGAAATTGTGCCTTGAGATCACGATTTTAATGTAAATCCCCCAAAGATAATACTCGTCCAGCAACAGAAATAAGAGGACAGCTTAACTCCTGAAGGAATGCACCACCCAAAGCTATGTTCTCCCCTTCTCAAACTTACTCTTCTCTTTTCATCATGTTTATAAAAGTTCACTGTAGAAGGTTATGTCAGTGTACCAAAGATATTTATTTGCGTTGTGTAAATTTTACTTATCTGACATGACTGGCCACTCATTACTTGACTATAAAAAATATTTTATCTTGTGATTGTTGAACATCTAGACTTAGCTTTGCTAAGCTCTTTACGATATTTTGCTAAATCTATTTGATAGCATTGCTGGACTTCTTCATTACTTTACTGAACACACCTATTTAAATTTTATTACAATTACTAGATATCTTTATTCTAGCAGCATCATTAACTTTACTCTGACTTCATCGACATATTATTTAGCATTGTTGGATGAATAATAAAAATTTTATGTGTTGCTTTAATCTTCTCAAACATCCTGCTTTTGAATTTCAATCGTGACATACACACTGATCTTGTTTTACTAGCACTACTAAAAGCGAACCCATGTGATTCTTCACTACTTTTGTCACTTAAATCTCTACTAAACAAGCTCTAATATTTTGGATTACTTTTGAACTAATTTTAATGTTCTTAATGTTTCTGTTGGAGGCTTTGTTCATAACCCACCTCTTATTTTATTTCACTTACTAATTACATTATTTTACTATTTAAAGGGAAGCAAAATAGTAGTGGTTAACGGGTGAGACATTGGCATGAGTTCTGTACTAAACAAACCTCCAAAAAATTGATTCTAACGTATCAAAGCACGACACAATGCATGTTCAAGCAACAAAAAAACCTCCAAACATATATTCTTTGAAGATAGGTTGAAATTCATTATTAAATTTTTTTTTTTTTTTTTTTAATTTACACAAGATTGTTGCCCAACAAAAATACCTTGTACAGAATGATTATAACTTCAACGTACACAGCAGAACCCAAAAACCATCAAAAAGCAGTGTTGATTTTTTTTTTTTTTTTTTTTTTTTTTTTTTTAACCCTGGTCTCCTCTTTCCTTAGTTTCTATAACGTTACTTTTCTTTCTAGTGACTATGAGATGCAGGGACTTAAAAAAGAAGATTAAAAGAGGCGGGGATGAGGATGTAGAGAGTGCCAAATCAGAACAAGAAGGTGAGAAATGCATAATGTATAAAGCGAATGTGAGTTGTAATTGTTAGAGAATCCCAAATCAGTTGGTTTGGGATTTAAGATGGGTTTAGTTCTTAGTTGGTCCTGTCCATCTATTAAATTTTTGGGTTTAATGGTTTTCGAAGTACTGCTAATGCGAAAACTTATATGCGCCACTTCCCTTGTTATTTGTTCATTATAATCTATAAAGAAATAATTGTGTTTTGTACAGGACCCCATGCTCGTAGTGAAGCTCAGGATTTTCAGGGATGGTTTTCCAAGTACTCTGACATTCTCTTTGATTTAGGCAACAACATATTATTCATTTCGGGCTATAAGTTCATTCATGATCTTCTAAAAGGTATTCACATTGCCAATATATCAGATAATCAAACTACCTACTTTCGTTTTTCCCCCCACTAACCATATAACCATACCTATATATAAACTAATATAGGCATATAATATATTTTCCTTTTTTTTAATATAATTGTTATTTTTATGATTATAATAAGGTATAATGACGATAAAACGAAAGCACGTACATTCTGTTAAAATAATGGAAAAAATAATCGAACATACAAAAGCGAAAAATATGTACTTCAACTTCTCAAGCGGGGGGCACCCAGGGCAAACATCCGAGGTGTGGGAGCACCAACAGGAACCATCGGCAGTCCAGGCTACGGACGCCAGTGCCACGGCTTCCAAAACTGACCAACAGCATAAGAGCAATGGAACGGAAACTGATTCAGAAAAGAAAGAGAATGAAAAAGGTAATTTACTAATCCCCATCTCCTCCATACATAGTACATGAACTAGCTTATTTAAAGAGAGACATGTAGTAGATCTATCTGAGTTAGTTATATATATAAACGTTATTAAATATTTTAATTGTAATTAGTACTTTTTAGGGCCGGATAATAGTTAATACATATAAATAATATATGATATGATATGTGTTCAACATTTGATTCTACCCTTGTGTTATTTGCAGGAAAGGAGGAAATGCCTAAAATGGAAAAGATAGAGACAGCCATATTGCTTGCGGCACAAAATGGTATCACAGACACGGTCAAGAAAATACTCAAAGAGATTCCAATGGCCATTAATGTCAAGAGCGAAGGAACAACATTATGTTTTTGGCTGAGAAGAACAGGCAAGTCAACCGCTATTAGCTTTACAAAGCGATAACTTAAATTTTAACATAATACTCACAAGAAAGAGGAGAGTGAAAATTTTATTAGAGTAATTCAAACTTACAAACAAATATATCAAGCTATTGCCTTGAGAGCTCACTACAACTTTTTCTCTCATACAGTTTCACATCATACATCTATCCCATTTTATAGGATGAAGTTGCAAGAGCTGTCAAAAAATTCTAGAATGTGGAAGACTCAAAAACACAAATGTTAAGGAATGATAATAGACACAAACAGTCATGAAAAAACAAAAGACACAAACAGTTATGGGAAAAAAGAAAAAAAAAAAAAAAAAAAGACACGAACTGTTATGAAATATCAAGAGACACCTTTTGGTTTACCACTTCCAACACTTCCCTCTAAACCAAAAGCATCTTCACACCAAGCATTGTCCTCAATCTTCTGAATCTATCAACAAATAAGGCTTTGGTAAAAATGTCTACTACTTGCTCTTCTGTATTGCACTTCTGTATTGCAATACTGGAGCTTCACAACAATCTGTTTCACATAATCTCTCAAGAAATGATACTTCATGTCAATATGTTTGCTCTTTCCATGTTGAACAAGATTCTTAGAAAGTTCTATGGCAAACTTGTTATCCACATAAATAATTATGGATTCTTCTTGTGGATGATCAAATTCTTTTAATAAATTCTTCAACCATATTTCTTCACTAATAGAAGAGAATACTATCACATATTCAGCTTCACGTGTTGACAAAGCTACAATACTTTGCTTTTTGAACATCCAAGTGAAAGCTATTGATCCAAGATAGAAAACATATCTAGTAGTGTTTTTCCTTTCATCTTGATCACCTCCCCAATCAATATCTGAATTTCCATATAATGTGGCATCATTATTATATGAATATAAAAGACCAAAATCCATGGTACCTTTTATATATTTTAGGATCCTCTTCCACGACCTTTGCCATGGTTGCTATTGGTATATCCTCCATAGGAGCCATTAGGCTTCTCCTCTCTTAGAGTCAATTTTGACTTTAATGCTTGCTCAATGACAACAGAGCTAGAATTCTTTTTCATACGCTGCTCATGCACTTCAAGAGATCCCATTAATTCCTCAATTGAGAGAGTCTCCAAATCTTTGGACTCTTCAATGGCCACCATGACATGCTCAAATTTATTTGCAAGAGATCCTAATATTTTCTCCACCACATGAACATCTTCATACTCTCTCCATTACTTTTCAAACAATTAACAATTACAAGTAATTGTGAAAAATGATCAAAAATAGTCTCACCATCTTTCATGTGAGCAACTTCAAACACGACACAGAGAGTTTGCAAACGAACTCTCTTCACACAATCAACACCCTTGAAGAAAATGAGAAGAATCTCCCATGCTTCTTTGCTCGGCTTTTCTTTGGCAATTTTCTCAAAAGTTGACTCATCCACCCCTTGATAGAGTAGAAACAATGTCTTCTTGTCTTTCTTCCTCTAATCCTTGAGCAAATTTATTTGGTCTGCGTTGTAGGTGACTTCTTGCTCACTTGTGGGTTAAGCTCTCATAGCTCTTGTGATCCAAACAATGCTTTCATTTGAATCTGCTAGCTCTTATAATTTTCTTTCGTCAATCTAGGAATTTATGGTTGCACCATGTTAGAAGACATCCTCACTAATGGTGTAGACAAAGACTTTAGACTATAAGAACTTGGCTCTGATCCCACTTTGTTGGCTTTACAAAGCCCTGACTTAAATTTTAACAAAATACTCACAAGAAAGAGGGGAATGAAAATTTTATTATAGTACTTCAAACTCACAAACAAAGATATCAAGCTACTACCTTGAGAGCATACTACAACTTTTTCTCTCACACACTTTCACATCATACATCTATCTCATTTTATAAGATGAAGTTACAAGAGCTGTCATTATTGTCATTACTCTTTGTTTTCAATGCCGGCTCAATAGGTGAGCCAAATAGGCAACTGCCTAAGGCCCCTAAATTTTTACCAATAGAGATATTCTTGTACCAATAAAAGTATTAATTAAGCCCTAAATACTCATTAATTAATAAAAAATTTTTGTTTTTTTATCAAAGAAAAACCGGTTAAAGAAAAATGTTTTCGTTGGACGGGTCAATCATTTAATCTCTCACACATAAATGTTAAAAGAACTCATCAATCTTAGACTAGTAAATAAATTTATGCTCAAATTTTATTTAGAGATATCAAATATATAACTTATTAAAATTTTCAATCATAATTTTTTAGTATTTGGTTACTTCTTTCAATAAATAGTATTTATTTTAGTTGTATAGTTATTGAATAATGCGATGGGTTCATTTTAATTTGTAATTTTTTTCTAAAAAATAGATTTTAAATGAGGAAAAAAAAAACCAAAAGTTAAATAAATATTCTATTAATATTCAAAGTATAAGAATAGAACTCACTTGAAGTAGATACCTTAAGCCTCACAATATCTTGAGCCGACCCTATTTGTTTCATATCAGAAAATTCTAGAATGTAGAAGACTCAAAGACACAAATGTTATAGAATGACAATAGACACAAAAAGTTATAAAAAAAACAAAAGACACAAATAGTTATAGAAAAACAAAAAACATGAACTGTTATGAAATATCAAGAGGCACATTTTGGTTTACCACTTCCAACAACCGCACATATATATATATATATATATATATATATATATAATATGATTTGTGGCTAACATTTAATTCTACCCTTTTGTTATTTGCAGGAAAGGAGGAAAACATAGAGACACCCATATTGCTTGCGGCCAAAAATGGTATCAAAGAAATGGTCGTGAAAATACTTAAAGACATTCCAATGGCCATTAATGACAAGAGCAACAATATTGTGCTTTTGGCAGCGAAGAACAGACAAACACATGTTTTAAGGGTACTATTCAAGCAAGATCTTGTGAAACGTAAACTAATTCATGAAGTGGATGCGAACAGATCAAACAACGCATTACATCTAGCGGCAGAGCTAGGAGAACAAGAGCCCTGGGTAATTCCTGGGGCAGCATTGCAAATGCAGTGGGAAATCAAGTGGTATGAGGTATGAACTCAAAACCAACTTTGACCTTGATTTTTATTATTAAGCAACTTAATTACCGAAATACCTGACCACCTATTCACGGAAGCACCTAATTGTGTAATTATAGCACATCATAGCAAATGCCACCACATCTTACATGAATATTTTTTTTACTCAAATTATTACAATGGGCGAGAATTTAAACCTTTTGAACAAAGGCAAAGCCAAAGGAGCCAATTGTCCCCGTCCATCCAAGAAATTCTTAATTAAGTAATACTTGTGAGTAATTAGGATTTGAAGCCCTCCATACTTTTTAATTTAAAATTTTGAAACCTGGACCCTCCAAACTTAACCTAGAATATAATTGGACTTTCTTTTTGTTTTTATTTTGTAAAATTTAACATGTTTGTGTGGAATTGCATGTGGAATATACTTCATAACCAACCATAATAGATTTTCTCTGTTATTACAATTTGAAGATTCGAACATTTTGAGTCAACACTAGCCAAAATTTTATGTGTCAACATTAATATTTATCTAACTACTAAAATCATTCCATTCATAACTTAAATTTTGACTTTGAAAACTACATTAAAAAAAAAAGATTATTCATGAGATAAAAACCCTAATTATTAACAATATAGGAGTAATAAATATTGTTACCAAACAAAAAATCAATGAATATGCTATCATTATGTGAGTTTTTTTTTTTTTTTTTTTTTTTTTTTTTTTTTTTTTTTTTTTTTTTACATTTAATATATATAAATTAGTGTTCAAATAAATAGTTTTTCATTCAAATTGGTCTCAAATGCTCTATACATATATAAATGCATGTGCATAATTGCGTGCGTCATTTATAAATTCACCCCTAAGTCATATATTGAGTGCTAGTTTAGTTATGAGGCTGTTGACATATCCTACAAATTGTTTTTTGTTTTTTTTTTTTTTTTTTTTTTTTTTTGACTGAATATATCCTACAAGTTGGTATAGAATTTTTCACCTTGGACATTTGATCAATTAATGCAGTTCGTAAAAAACAACATGCCGGAAGACTTCCGTTATCAACTCAACCAGGACAAAATGACTCCTGATGAAATCTTCAACCGCACCCATGTGGAATTAGTCAAGCAAGGAAGCGAATGGCTAAACAAAACCTCTAAATCCTGCTCAGTTGTGGCTGCACTCATTGTCACTGTTGCCTTTATGGCATCGACCACTATCCCAGGTAATATAGACGAGAAAATAGGGAAGCCGAACCTTGAACACCGATCGGGGCTCTCCATCTTTGCCTACTCCTCGCTGATTGCCTTGTTCTTCTCCACCACTGCTTTGTTCTCGTTTCTCTCCATCCTTACTGAACGATACAAACAGAAAGATTTCCACTTCAAGTTGCCAACGAAACTTCTGTTTGGCTTATCTACGCTCTTCATATCCATTGTGTCGATGTTGGTTTCTTTTTCTGCTGGACATTCCTTTATGCTTAGGAATAAACTGAAAGACAAAACCTTTAACATATATGCAGGACTGACATGCCTGCCGATAATCTGTTTTATCTTACAACAGCTTCCGCTCTACCTTGATTATGCAATGGCTAACTTGCACGAGGTGCCTCCGTCAGGCTACAAGGCGATTACTCTCTAAGGGTTTCTTCTATATTCTACAACTGTTTGTTTGAACTTTTTTACTTTTTTTTCCTATCCTACGGGTTTGATGGTTTGCTCTTAAGTTTCAAATAAGGGGTTTGCCATTTTAAATTAATTTGGGATGTATTGTATTTTTCGGTGTTTTGTGTGTGTCGTGCACCTGTTGCTGTGTGTCTTCGTTGGAATTGAAATTTTAAACTTCCAAAATGTTTGAGTTATGAATGAGTTCAATAATTTTATAATTAATTTATCACTCTCAAATAATTTATGATTTAAGTTGAATGGTTGTGACATGCTATTCTTCTTATGCAAAGTTACACTGCCTCTTTCTTTTTTTTCTTTTTTCTTTTTTTTTTTTCTTTTTTTGATAAATTCAATAGTTACCATTGAGGAATGAGGTATTTGAATTGTAGATATCTCCATTAAAAGCATTAAGAGTTGTACTACTTTTCAAACACATTAGTTAGTTTCAAAATGATGGTCGTTTACACACTATCAATAATACAATGGAACAACTGCCGTTCGCTGTCCATTCTGCTTGATTGTCATTCTATGGGCTGTGTGTCGTTTCCCTAGTGGCTAGTAGCGTGTCCTAACTCCAATGAAGTTACTGCCCATTGCACTGCCAATTTTGTAGCCCATAATTTGGGCCATTGGGCCTATTCTTGTAACAGGACAAAGTCCGTTGTCGATTGTGAAGATGGAGATGGGTAAAGTCCTTTCTTTGTTATTGCTTCAAATTCAATAAAGTTATTATTTAAAAACAAAACTACAAGGAAAAACAAAATGATATCAAGTAAATCGAAGTTAAAAACATATATTCTTTATTAATTGTTGGATAAAGTTAATTACCATCGGAATAACTATTGCATGACAAATGCAATGCTTGGACCTTTGAACTAAACAGTTCACATAACAAAAATGGTACACACACATAAGAATTTAGTATATTTTCTGATCTGTTAGTTTTTAAGATCCCCAAAATATCGGTTAACCAATTTTAAGACCAGATAATTAATTAAATTAATTATGAACAACACATGGTTAACAAAGACAACACCAATATAATGCAAAAATAAATAATAGCAGAAATAAATACCACACAATATGGCAACACATGGAAAACCAATGAAACAATGGTTTCAAAGTAAAAGCCACTAGGTGAAACCTTCTCCAGAGAAAAATT
Organism: Quercus aquifolioides; assembly: GCA_019022515.1. NCBI lineage: Eukaryota > Viridiplantae > Streptophyta > Magnoliopsida > Fagales > Fagaceae > Quercus > Quercus aquifolioides. Next base: position 48,352,740 of record CM032336.1, on the reverse strand, counting down.
CACTATATTGAGAAAAGTTTACAATCTAATATAAAACCTTTCGATCTAGACTCAACAATTGGTGGATAACTTACAACAAAAACTTTCTACTACTTCAAAATTTCTGAATTCTTCAATATTTAAAAGTTTTCATTGATGACATTCTATACATAATCAGAACCTCCAATCGACTCTAAGAAACTCTTAAAGGATATTGTCTTCAAATCTACTTTTTGAATGCTAGTATGATCGTGAAATAGAGATAAATAGGTTTTGGACTTGTTTGTACGAAAAAATTACTGTCTTGTTTTGGTCATCCCTGATGTGTTTTTATGTAGTCCAACAAGTTGGCCACAAATTAAGTGTGAAACAGACAACATATTAACTTGATCTCACAAAATTCACGATTTCCAATCTATTCAAAATAATTCTCGATCTATCCAACGGCTTTGACACCTTTCAATTGAGATTGAAAAGCTATCGAACAGTAGTCAACAACTTGTAACTCACCTTGGCTCTTTTACTTGGACTTAAAAATACACCTTGTAACTCAACAAGACTTACAATTTGTATGCATGGTTTCCCAACACTAAACCTGTTAAAACTTAAAATGAATTATTAATTTTTCATTTTTAGTTTTCATAATGTAATTATATTATGTAAAATAAAATTTTAAATAAATATTAAATATTTAAAAGATTCTCCTACATATATATGACTCTTCACTGGTGTGATGGTGGAGGTGGAGTGTAGTGGTGGATATGAAAATCCGAGTGGTGTGTGTGTATATATTCCACGTTGGCATGTTATTATTGACACCGAAAAGAGAAAAATGCATATCCACGAGAGTCCAAGTCTTCTGTTCTACTTTACCTACTCCACTCTAAACTCCACCAATAAAAGTGTCACATGTCCCCCTAATTAATTATATTCTAATTTTATGCCTCTATTATTTGTTACCTAAAATAAACAATAGATTATAAATTAAAATAAACAAATCACCCAGGCCAAGACATCCCATAACTGCACCTTCGTCGGCGATGTCTGTGCCGACCAACCACCACCACCACCACCAACCACACTGCTTCCACTACAGATCGCAAACACGTCAACGCCAGCCAACCACTACCACCAGTCCACACCCTTACAACCACAACCTAAAGTTTATCAAAATAAACACACAGAGAGACCTTGGATGAGTGGGATAAAAAGTTTCAAAGAAACCACCCTTCTTAAGTTTCAGGCATTGATCCTTGCCTGTGAAAAACCGTATCAAATTCAAACCATTCTCAGTGGCATTTTCACAAACACATACACAACAAAGAGAGAGAGTGTGTGAGATATGCATTTTCTTGTCTACAAGTCATCTAGGCAATTGAATAGGAAAATGAGATGGATCAAGAAGATAGAAAAGGAAAAGGAAATAGAGAGAAAGTGCAAGAAAATTTTGAAAATCCATGAGAGACATACAAAAATATGAGAGAGAAAAAGCTTTCCTTTGGTTTGAGGTTTTATTTCTCTATAACTTTTGATAGTCTTGCTACTGCTACCGGCAAGGTAGTGATGGTGGTTGGTTGGAGTTGACAACGTCGACAATATGTTGCTCCTACCGTCAGCGAAGGTGGTGGTGGACCGGTTGTGGGGTTGTCTTAGCCTTGATGGTTTTTTTTTTTTTTTTTTTTTTTTTTTTGGATAATTACACTTTACCCACATGTGGTTTGCCTCTAATTTGATTTGCATACCCGTGGTTTCAATTTTGACATTTTATCCACCTATGATTCCCTCCGTTACTAATCCTTAACCCACCTCTACTTCAGCCGTTACTCTAACACATAATATGTCAAAAACAAAAGCCCAAACAGATCAAAACACTCCTCACTCCCAAAACTCACTCCTAACCAACTTGCTCACCAAACTAAGACTATGATCCTAGATCCAAGGCAATAAATCTACATAAACAAAGCAGACTACAACACCTCAAACTGCATTGTAGCATCTAGGATTCTTGTTTTGATCTATTTTTTAGGTATTCAAAGTCTTCCCAAGAAAATCAAGATTTTCTTTCCAAATAAAGACTCAAAAATCAAAACAAAAATCCAAATGAAGCGAAGCAAATGGAAACAAGCACAGAAATAAAGAAAAGAACTCAGATAGAAACAACATCCCTCATTGTTAGTCTCTGCCTTGGATCTGGTCAAATGCATTCTTGGACAACTTCACAGATGACATCAAGCTCATTATTTTTGAAGGACTTGAGTGACGGATCAATCAGGTAGCTGATGCACCACTTGTCATTTAAATATTCAGCAGCCTGGCAAGTTGATGATGAGTTATTTCTCTTCAAGTATTCAAGAATTCATGTATATTACTTATTAAAGGGGCCTCACTAAAAGATTTAGATCTTTAGACTAAATTACAACTTACCCAGTTAACAAGGTGCCCTTGTTCTTCTGAGTATTGGAGCTTTCCAGAAATGATTCTAGTAACAATATTCCAAAACTGTAGACATTTGTTTCTAGATCAACAAATGGCGGTAATTCTGAATTCTCTTTATCATCTTCACTTGAGGAGTTTCAATTTTTGTTGGCATAAGGAGTTTCAATTTTTGTTGTTTGAAGTTTTCTGGGTTTTCAACTTTTCTAGGTTTCCAGTTTTTGGACATGAGTTTCAATTCTTGCTGTTTAAACTTTTCTGGGTTTCTAGATTTTGGACAGGAGGAGTTTCAATTTTTGTTGTTTGAACTTTTCTGGGTTTTCAACTTTTCTGGGTTTCTAGTTTTTGGACATGAGGAGCAGGAGATTTGATTTGATTTATTTGAACGTTGTTGAGTTAGATTAGGAGTTTTAATTTTTATCTAATTTTTCTCATACAGCTTTATCATGCTTTCAGATGTATAATTAGTTTTTTTGTGGTTGAAATGATAAGTTCAAATACAAGTTGAAGTTCTAAGAAATTGCATAATATTTTTTTACCAATAGCACATTTTGATCTTGTTTTCTCTTGAATTTTTACATGTTTTATGTTTTGGGAGGAGTGAGACATAAAAATAGTGCAAAAATACATATTTAACCTTCTTGTTAATGGAGGTGGGTAACAGAGCCTTAACAGAAGTAACCTCAAGTGGATAAAGTGTCAAAATTGAAACCACGGGTAGGCAAATCAAATTAGAGGCAAACTACATGTAGGTAAAGTGTAATTATCCCTTTTATTTTAATTTATCTACTATTATTTATTTTAGGCAACAAACAATAAAAGCATAAAATTAGAATTTAATTAATTAAGAGAACATGTGTCAAACTTTTATTGGTGGAGTAGGCAAAATGAGACAGAAGATTTGGACTCTATCCATAACTACAAATAGGCTTTAACATGTGCAATTCGAAACAAATGTACGCTACAACTTGACTGATCAACTGCCTAAAATAGAAAAATTAATCAACACAAAGATCTGTTGATGTGGGCCGTGTGTGGCTTGAATTGCCACAAGCCCATGTTTGTCTAAGTCGGTCAAGTATGACCGAATTCAACTAGGAATATAATTCCTAGTTCAGCCGACCTATATATATACATATATAAATATATATTAGGTTTGTGTTAAAAACAGCAATAAAAAGAGAGAATTAGAGAATTCCAATTAACCTAGTGAGCAGCAGCCGCATGAGAGAAAAATAGAGAAAAGAGAGGCAGCCAGCTTCTATTCTTATTGTTTCTGTGAGAGAGTGCTGGGGTGTAATTGGGATTTGGGTTTCTTGAGAGTGTTCTTGTGCACTATTGTATCTCCCTATTTTTATAGTGAAATTTCTCCGTCATCTCCGTGGAGGTAGGCAGTTTGCCGAACCACGTAAATTCTTGTGTTCTTTGTGTGTGCTTGTTATTTAATTTCCGCTTATTTACTGTTATTGATTTGAGTCCTGGGGTGCTATCTGCACAACAAGTGGTATCAGAGCTAAGGTTAGGATTCAATCCTTTGAACACAGTAAAGATGTCAAGCACAAAGTATGATGTAGAGAAGTTTTGTGGCAAGGGAAATTTTTCTCTTTGGCAAAGGCGGATGAAGGATCTCCTAATTCAACAAGGAGTTCACAAGGCCTTGCTTGGGAAGGAGAAGAAACCGGAAACGATGAAGGATGTAGAATGGGTAGAGATGGACGAGAAAGCAGCTAGCGCTATTCGTCTCAACCTTGGTGATGAGGTCATTCACAACATCCTAGAAGCAAAGACCGCAAAGGAGGTTTGGGAAAAACTAGAAGGTCTATATATGAGAAAGAATCTGACGAACAAGTTGTATGTGAAGAAGCAACTGTATAGTTTGCAGATGAAGGAGGGTTCTGATCTGTTGGAGCATCTCAACACATTTAATATGTTGAACACCCAACTGTCAAGCTTTGGGGTGAATTATGAGGACGAAGATAAAGCATTACTCTTGTTAGCGTCGCTTCCTACTTCTTTTGATCATCTAGTGACTACGTTGATGTACGGGAAAGAGACTATAGTACTCGAGGAGGTGACTAGTGCTCTCTTGTCACACATAAAGATGAAGCAAGATGGTGATGGTTCTCAGGCTGATGGACTTATTGTAAAGTCTGAGTCAAGCAATAGGGGTCGAAGCAGGTCAAGAGGACGGAACTCCAACAGAAACAGATCACAGTCTAAATCACGTGCAAAGAAAGATGTAGAGTGCTTTTATTGTCACAAGAAAGGACACTACAAGAATCAGTGTAAAGAATTGAAAGAGCATTTACAGGAGAAGAAGAATGGAAAGAAGCCCCTAGAATCAGCTAGTGTTGCTGAAGAAACATCAGATGACAGTGAAGTTGGTGCAGATTTATTTTCAGTCTCATCAAGTAACAACGTTCTATTGGAATCTTGGGTTTTAGATTCAGCATGCTCTTATCATATGACTCCAAAGAAAGATTGGTTTGACACGTATAAGCCTTACAACGGTGGTATGGTCCAAATGGGTAATGATGCTACATGCCCAGTTATTGGGATTGGTACCGTGAAGATCAAGATGTTGATGGAGTTGTGAGAGTTCTTAGTAATGTCAGACATGTTCCAGATCTTAGAAAGAATTTGATTTCTTTAGGAGTATTGGATGATTTGGGCTATTCATACTCATCAAAGGGTGGAATCATGAAGATTACCAAAGGTGCTTTGATGGTGATGAAGGGACAGAAAGTAAGCACACTTTATAGATTGATTGGGAACACAGTTGTAGGAAGAGTTGCAGTCACCACTCCGGTGGAGTCCAGCACTGACGACACAAAATTATGGCATATGCGACTTGGCCATATTGGTGAACGTGGTATGTTAGAGCTGCACAAGAGAAATTTATTGAAAGGAGTGAAGACATGCAAGCTAGACTTCTGCAAGTATTGTGTGTATGGGAAGCAGCATAGAGTCAGTTTCAAGACAGGCTCTCATACAAGTAAGGGTGTTCTTGACTACATTCATTCAGATGTTTGGGGTCCAGTATCAGTTTCTTCTCATAGTGGTGCTCAGTATTTTGTCAGTTTCATTGATGACTACTCTAGAAAGGTATGGATTTATTTTATGAAGCATAAGTCTGATGTGTTTGGCATATTTAAAAAGTGGAAAGCACAGGTTGAGAATCAGACTAGCAGGAAAATAAAATACCTTAGAACAGATAATGGACTAGAGTATAGAGATAAAGAATTCATAAAATTTTGTGAATTAGAAGGCATTACTCGTCACTTCACAGTTAAAGGAACTCCACAGCAGAATGGGGTTGCAGAGAGAATGAACAGAACCTTAGCAGAAAGAGCCAGATGCATGAGATTAAATGCAGGGTTGCCTAAGGTGTTCTGGGCAGAGACAGTTAACACAGCAAGCTTCATTGTTAATAGATCTCCATCATCAGCCATAGATTTCAAGATTCCAGAAGAGGTTTGGTCCGGTAGACCAGTTGATTATTCGAGTCTAAAAATCTTTGGTTGTCCAACTTATGTGCATGTGCAGAGTGGAGAGCGTTCTAAATTGGATTCAAAGTCAAGAAAATGCGTATTTCTTGGTTTTGAAAAAGGTGTTAAAGGCTACAGGCTTTGGGATCCAATCTCAAAGAAAACGATGACCAGCAGAGATGTCATATTTGATGAAGCCTTTATGTTGAAACAGAATGAAGCAGAGACATGTGATGATAGTCCACAGGAGAAATTAACTGTTGAGGTGGAGTTTGACGAGAATAGTTCATTCAGTGATAAGGGTGATGCTGAGATTGATCCACAGCAGCAACAAGAAGAGCCTTATTCAATTGCTAAAGGTAAAGAGAAGCGGGTTCACAAAGCACCACAGAGATATGGCTTTGAAGATATGGTTAGCTTTGCTCTCGTAACCAGCAGTGGGGATCCATTCACTTTCAAAGAGGCTACAAATAGGAAAGACAATGATAAATGGCTTGTAGCAATGTCAGAAGAGATGGAGTCACTACAGAAGAATAAGACTTGGGAATTAGTAAAATTGCCTAAGGGAAAGAAGGCTATTGGTTGCAAGTGAATATTCCGCAAGAAAGAAGCATTGTCAGAAAAGGAAGGTGAAAAATTCAAGGCACGGTTAGTGGCTAAGGGTTACTCACAGAGAGAATGAATTGATTATAATGAGATTTTTTCACCAGTTGTGAAGCACACCTCAATTCGAGTAATCCTAGGATTTGTGACAATGCATGACATGGAGTTAGAGCAGCTAGATGTGAAGACCGCATTCCTCCATGGAGATTTAGAAGAAGAGATTTACATGCAACAACCCGAAGGCTTCAAAGAACCTGGCAAGGAAGATTATGTTTGTCTATTGAAGAGATCATTATATGGCTTGAAGCAGTCTCCCAGGCAGTGGTACAAACGATTTGATTCATTCATGGTTACACATGGGTACATGCGCTGTGAGTATGACTGTTGTGTTTATTTTAGAGTACTTGCTGATGGCTCCTATATATTTCTTGCTCTATATGTTGATGACATGTTAGTAGCTGCAAAGAGTAAGCAAGAAATTGTGAAGTTGAAGTCTTTGTTAAGTAGTGAATTTGACATGAAGGATCTTGGAGCTGCCAAGAAGATCCTTGGGATAGAAATTCACCGAGATAGAGGGGCTGGTAAATTATGGTTATCTCAGAAGGGATATCTTAAGAAGGTGTTAGAGAGGTTTAGTATGCTTGATGCAAAACCTGTTAGTACACCACTTTCTGCCCATTTTAAATTGTCCTCAGAGTTGTGTCCAAGTACAGATGAGGAGTCAAAGTATATGTCTAAAGTGTCATATGCAAATGCAGTTGGGTGTCTCATGTATTTGATGGTGTGCACTAGGCCTGATATTTCTCATGCAGTCAGTGTGGTCAGTAGGTATATGGCAGATCCAGGGAAAGAGCATTGGAATGCAGTAAAGTGGATCTTTAGATATCTTACAGGCACTCGTGATTTCGGTATCCTATTTGATCAGAAAGCTAGTACAGAAGCTGTGGGTTATGTGGATTCCGACTATGCAGGGGACCTTGATTCTAGAAAGTCCACGACAGGCTATGTGTTTAGGTTTGCTGGTGGCCCAATTTGCTGGAAGTCTACACTACAAGATGTAGTTGCTTTATCCACTACAGAGGCAGAATATATGGCAATGACAGAGGCAGGAAAAGAAGCCGTTTGGCTTAGTGGACTGGTTAATGAGCTTGGTTTCAAGCAGGATAGCATGGTGCTACATTGTGATAGTCAGAGTGCAATTCATTTGGCGAAGAATCAAGTATATCGTGCAAGAACAAAGCATATTGCTGTGCAGTATCACAAGATCAGAGAATGGGTTTCGTCTGGTGATATTTCTTTGTCAAAGATTCTCACTAGTGAGAATGCCTTTGATATGTTAACAAAGCCAGTTCCAACAGACAAGTTCAAGCACTGCTTGGACTTAATTGGTGTTTGCAACTTGTGAGCCCTTAAAGGCTAAGGTGGAGGCGATGGAGGAGTTTGCTCGTGTAGCTTGATCAATTCAAGCCAAGGTGGAGATTTGTTGATGTGGGCCGTGTGTGGCTTGAATTGCCACAAGCCCATGTTTGTCTAAGTCGGTCAAGTATGACCGAATTCAACTAGGAATATAATTCCTAGTTCAGCCGACCTATATATATACATGTATAAATATATATTAGGTTTGTGTTAAAAACAGCAATAAAAAGAGAGAATTAGAGAATTCCAATTAACCTAGTGAGCAGCAGCCGCATGAGAGAAAAATAGAGAAAAGAGAGGCAGCCAGCTTCTATTCTTATTGTTTCTGTGAGAGAGTGCTAGGGTGTAATTGGGATTTAGGTTTCTTGAGAGTGTTCTTGTGCACTATTGTATCTCCCTATTTTTATAGTGAAATTTCTCCGTCATCTCCGTGGAGGTACGCAGTTTGCTGAACCACGTAAATTCTTGTGTTCTTTGTGTGTGCTTGTTATTTAATTTCCGCTTATTTACTGTTATTGATTTGAGTCCTGGGGTGCTATCTGCACAACAAGATCAAATGCACAGGCTTAGCCGCTTATTAGTAATTGAATAGAGGAATACCTCCGGTTCTTATTCATCAACTTCGAGACAATATTTCTAAGCCACCATGCACGTCATTTTTATTTTATTTATTTATTTGAAGACCAATGAATGGAACTGGATATATATAGTATACTTACTTATATTTTGCATTGGTATTGCCCAAAAAATAAAAAGCTTGTTCACGGGTATAAGGTTTAACATATGGAAATGGTAACTCTTGGGTCATTGTAAATGACCAAGTCTAGTACCCTCCGGAACAATGTAGAAGATTTGCTTGGATAAATCATAAACTATTGCTGCATTGCATGTCTTTAGTGGGTTTTAATTTAAAAATAGATGTGGTCCTCTTGCCTGGGAAGTAGTGAGACTATTTTGTGGGATTTTTTTTTCAAAATAACACCTATTTTCAAATAATTTCGTTAGTTAGCATCGTTTCCAAGCTATTTAGAAAACTAACTTCTCGAGTCAGAGAGACTCGAGATCATTGTAGCAAATCGAGTATCAAAAACTCGATTTATATGAAAATCCACATTAACTCAAGTTCCACAAAAGAAAACCAGGAGTGAGTCTCTTCTTCTTCTCCTTCTGAAAAAAAAAAATCCACAAGTTTTAAACAACCAAAGAAACAAGAAAAACAAAAACACAAACAAACATCAAGAATCAAGAAACCCAAAGACACAAAGAGAAACATCAACAACAAGAATCAAGAAATTCACCCAAAGACCTAGAGAGAAATCAACAAACCCCGACGAAACATCAACAATCCCAAAGACCCAGAGAAGAAAATGAAGGAATTAGAGGAAAACCTTTGCCTGGAGCCTTTGCTGCCACTGCCTAGAGCCTTCTCCACCTAGATTCAATCGCCGCTGCCTCTTAGAGCCTTCGCCGTCACCGCCTTGGTTTGATCTCTCTGATTTGTTGTTTTTGTCTCCGTGGTTTCGGTTTAAGTTTATTCTTCAATTTTTTTTATTTCTGGGTTTGTGTTTGGGTTTCTGTCTTTGTGATTCCTAAGTTGTCTTTGTGATTTCTGGGCTTTTGGGTTTCTATCTTCATTTCTTCTTTTTTCATGATTTCTAGGTTTCTTTTACTCTGTTTCTCTATTTTTGCAAGAACTCAAGTCTTTAATACTCAAGTTCCACACCACATCATTGAAATTAAGTCTTTCAGACTTAAATTGCTACAATGAACTCAAGGCTCAGACACTCCAGATGTTAGTTTCCTAAATAGTTTGGAAATAATGATAACTAGCAAAATTGTTTGAAAATGGGTGTTATTTTGGAAAAACAAAAATCCCTTTTTTGTGTTATTCTTACCGTGGTTTTAAAAACCGGACCGAACCAGCCAATTCAACCGATAATTGAATATTAATTTGGTCTAGTTATTATTAGAAACCGAAAATAAGAGAAAAATAGCAAAAAATCGAAAACTGCTGGTTCAACCGAAAACTGGTACGATTAAATCGATGTTAAGTCATTCTTCATAAATACTTCTGCTGTTGTGTTTTTGGAAAAGAGAAAAATTAAAAGAGAGAGATCCTGTTTCAGATTTAAGGAGAAGATCGATTTTTATTTTGAGAATGCTCTTAAGCCTGAAGTGGTGAAGCCTAAGACATTCACAGTGACTCCAAAAACATCAGATTTACTATCTTTGTGTTGACAAAGAAACCCAAAGACAAAGCAGATTTATAGTGATTTGAGTTGACCACTTCAATTGAGACTTGAAAGCTTTGTTTGCTGCTCTTGCACATGCGCATATTGACAATGATGAGAGAGACTGAGAGAGAATATTTGAAGAGAGAAATATAAAAAAGCAAAAGGTGAAATAGGAAACCATATGTACAGAGTTGTTGTTATACAAACATGCGGAGGTAGGTTTTCAAAATAAGTCATGGTTGGGATTGCAACGTGTAAAGTGTGGGATATGTGGGAAAAAAATATCAAGTGTGCAATGATATTGTTACTTATTAGTGCACTTGCTTTTTGTTATTTGAAAATTTTTAAAACAACTAAAATATTTATTGGCAGACTTGTGGCTACCTCTATATGTTTTTTTGTTTTTGTTTTGGTTGAATTTTGTTAGGTGGTATTTAAAAGTTGGTAAGTTAATGTTTAATATTTTACTATCATTTATTTTATTTTTTTTTAGTTAAAATGACTAATTATAAGATTATTTATTTACTTTTATAATTTCATAATTATTAATTATTTAATTATGATATCATCGGTTCGACCATCGGTCTAACCCTGGTCTGACCATAAAACCGAAAACCATTCTCTATTCTAGTTCTTTGATCGTATCAGTTTTTAAAATCATGATTCTTATCATTTTCATAGTTTAATGCAATAATATAATATTCTTTCACCTAATATTGAATTAAATAATTGCAACTTGTCAAAAAGAGAGAGGGAAAGAGCAAGCAGTGTGTCTTAATTCTATAATAACAACATGGGGTCTTCTTTGCCCTACTTCACACCAATTGAAATTACTTAGCTTCATCTCTTTAGCACATTATAAAAAAATTACCCACATTTTCTCACTTAGCGTGTAACTTACTAACGTGTCATCTAGGGTTTTCACTAGCATGCCATTTATGAAATGCCTCTTATAAAGTATATAATTTTTTAGTGTCTATAAAACCTAGTACAATTTATTTTATATGATTAGTGTACGGTGAGCAAATCCACCAACCCATTCTCTGATGGCCCATGGGCCATGGATTGCATGAGAGCCATACCATTGGCCTAATCCATATTGTTCGGCCCGAGACATCTTGTGAACTATTACAACCTCGGGGTCTAGTGTTGCTTGAAGCCTGTCTCTAATGTATCTCGGTAATACCTTGGAGGAGATCGTCTGCCAAGCACTATCCAGCGTCAGTCACATGTTCCAAAACTGACATACCCATTCCCAAAGTGGAATTCCCTTTTGTTAGGAATGATCACAAAGGGGCTCCACTTGCACAAAAAGCCACTCTATGAAATCATAACAAACCCACTAAGCAAGTCTATAAATAGAGGCGAAGAAGAAGGAAAGGGGGTTGGACATTTTTGAGTGAGATATCAGAAAGAGTGAGAGAAAACTAAGAAAAAGAGAGAGCTTACTCGGGAATCATAAGGGAATCGTCAGTAAAGTAGAAGAATTGTGTTTCTAGGAACTTCCCGTTGTAGGATATCCATAGCCCACACAACAACAAATAGATTGTGGGCATTGCCTAGTAAACAACCCATTAATTGAGCTGTACATGCCACAATTAGGAAACAAGAAAGAGTAACATACCTAACTATTACTAACATTCAACAGATTTGAAAAATCAAATTATTATAAATTAAAAAAAAAATTAGCCATTTTTTTTTCATTTAGAAACTAACGTGTCATCTTAAAGTTTTCACCACATATATCTCTTATGAAGTATATATAATTTTCTTATGAAGTATATAATTATTTAGTATCCCTAAAAGCTAGTACAATTTATTTTATATGATTAGGAAACAAGAAATAAGAATAACATACCTAACTATTTCTAATGAGTCAACACGTTTGGAAAATCAAATTTGTATACACGTGTCGGCTTATATGAATGCCACGACCTAAGAGTTCTCTTATGATATTTTTCAAAGATAATTTTTTTATGGAAGAAGGTCTTCAAGATATCTGGTATTGTAGATAAACGAAAAAAGTGCAAGGGAAAAAACCAATACTAAGCACTTTGTAAGTTGTACACGTGTCTTCCTCTACCTAGGCCGTATTTTCTTTTCTATATTAGTGTCCTATAATTTAGTTACCCCCCCACCAATCAATCAAAACGCTCTTCATAGCTCCAAATTAAACCCTCAATTATATTTATGATTTTGACTCACAAAACAATAATCGTAATTCTCTCTCCTACGGCTTGTGGGAGAGTAGGAGTTTTCTTCTCTCTCCCTCAGTAGGAGTAGTTGTTTTCTCTTGCCTTAGTACAAGCCCTCCCTCCCTATTCCTATACGGGTTTCTCTAAGTTTAGTTGCCTAAAAGGTTTGATAAAACCTACTCAGCAACATGGATCTAATAATCACTGGGGGATTTCAGCATTTTCAACTCACTACAGAAGAGGAAAATGAAATCTCCATCTCAACCACGAGATCGGATCACTTAGAGGTGTGCGCACGAGCCTTCAAGTCCACTCAAAGAACTGCCTGGAAGGTGGGTTTGGATCTAAGGTTTGTAGATATGGAAATAAAGGTCTTCCAGTTAATGTTCAGTTCTTGGTTTCATATGGAGTGGCTTCCTTTCTTTTGCTTTATTTGTGGTATTTTGGGTCTTGGTGAGGCCGAATGTCTCTGGCATTTTGGGGGTTGGACCAGAAAAAGTAATGGATTTAAGGGGGTTTTTGAGAAACATTGTGCTACTAGCAGAGGTGGGTCGGAGGAGGAAAGAATGGTGGAGATCACAGATGTTCAGCACACTCCGGTGGCTGCTAGTCAGGCATGGCTGGGTATGGAGCAAGCATGGCACTTTATGGCGTTGTCAAATCACACTAGCTTCAACATTGTGCTGTCAGAGAGCCAAAGCAATGATGCTCTGGTATGCCCCTTGAGCCCAGCGCCCTTTTCTGTTGTGCTATCACGTGTTTCCCTATGGTCCTCACTGAAGGGTAAGGAAGTGGTTGACAAGCCTCAAATTTGGGCTTTCCAATGTCTTTCTCTGAGGCCCAAATATCACCCAGCCCGGAACCCACAAGTATTCCCTCTCCTTTTAATGAGCCCATTAATACCCCTTTATGCCCAAAGAGTGGGCATTTAAATGGGGTTGCTAGAGCCCAAGAAAAGAAACCCCAAAATTTTAATATGCAATCACAGGTTAATTGCTAGGCTTTCGGGTTCGTTGAGGAGAGGGATGTGTAGTTGTTTGTTATTTTTCTCCCAGTTGTTGTCTACTTTCTATGTTGTATCTCTTTTCCAGATGAATGAAATGTTTATGTATTTCTCATCAAAAAAAAAAATTATATTTGTGATTTCTACTCAATCTAGTAGTGGTTTCCAAATGGGGTAACCTCTCTCTCTCTCTCTCTCTCTCTCTCTCTCTCTCTTCCAAATGGGGTCTCATTCTTTCCATCGAAGGTCACCAATCAATTACAAACAAAGTTTATCTTATTCTCTTATCGATCAAATTCATCCAATCACGAATAATGTTAAAATGTTAACATTTTTTATAGTTTTTTTTTTTCATAAATTTTGATATGGTCTATTATAACTCAAGTAATATCATTTTCACATATGTTAATTATTAACACAACTAGTAAGTTGTCCGTGTGATACACGGATAATATTGTAATATTATATATATATATATATATATATATATATATATATTGTTTAGAATGTTTTACATATATTATAGCATATTTGTTATAAAACATTGTTAGTAATGGGTTTATCATATGAAACAGCAATTATAAATTGCACACAAATATTCATTATAATTATTATATTCAAGTAATGAGTAATAAAAAACAACTTTGGAGTAATATTGTATAATAGAAGTTGATAAAAGCATGCTAATTCATTCCATATTATTGATTTTTATTATGTGATGTAATAAAGAGCTTCATTGCATTTTTTTTTTCTTCAATGTATATATATATATATATATATATTTTTTTTTTTTTGGTCGCAATATGGCAACACTTGTAAAGCTTGTTTAGGGGAATGTTATCATCATATGTTTCTTCATCTTTAATGTTTGAAGTATAGTCCATCTTATTTGTTCAATTTTTGAGCTTTCATCACTTTTTCCTTTTGTTGCATCATTTATGTTGATCACTAATGAATTGGTACTGGAAGATTCTTGAGTGGATCTTACAAAGTTTGGATTTGTGAATTTGTTGTTGCTAAGATTTTGCATAGGTATCTACATTTCAGCAAGTTATTTACATCAATCTAAATGTGCTATGATAGTTTTTTGTAAATGTTTTTATATTTTTTTTTGTAACTTTAGGATTAGTGTAGAAAAAGAATTAATATAGCATAAATCCTCCGATGAAAATTGTTTTTCATGCATTTTTTATATTTCTTGTATAGGATCGTGTTTTTTACCATTCCTATCATTGAATTCTTTTAAAGAAAATATTATATAAATGGTATTTTGTTAGATAGTATATATTATTTATCAAACTCTTTTTGTTATTAATAATTTTAGAAATATGCACCTGTCAATTATTTCAGGAATCTTAAGATTTATATATATTTTTGTTGCACTGGTCGACATCAAAGAGAATTTGCCTACATAAATTGCTTAGAACATTATTAGTAAACAAAAGCATATTGAATTGAAATTGAGAAAAAGGAAGACATGATTTATGAATGAGATTTTCTAGAAGTATCATCTACACATGAGGGAGGAGGAAGAGAGTTTGTAAGTGGGTAAAAGTTTTGGCTCTGATCTACAAATGGGAAAGGTCATATTTGGGTCATAATATGTAAAATAATAACTGGGTTTAGGCTTTTCACAAGGTTTGATTTATTTTTGAAAGGTAGTCTATTTTGTAAAGAATAACATTTTGGTCTAATTGTCAAGAGAATCTCATATTTTATATAATAATAAAAAGAAATTACCATTATCTATTGAGTAAGAGTTAAAAAAAAAAAAAAAAAAAACTTAACGAAAATAGGTTAAAAATGCT
The DNA here is from genome assembly GCA_019022515.1 of Quercus aquifolioides. Lineage (NCBI taxonomy): Eukaryota > Viridiplantae > Streptophyta > Magnoliopsida > Fagales > Fagaceae > Quercus > Quercus aquifolioides. Next base: position 48,337,581 of record CM032336.1, on the reverse strand, counting down.
AAATGAAATATTAAAGCGCCAAAGAGGAGCTCATGCACTCCTGTATGAAGTCTCTATATATATGTGTGTGTGTGTGTGTAAGGACGCAGTTTGGGTCCCTAGCCCAAGTGATGGACGAACTTAGACCCAAAAAGCCCAATACAATGAATTTGTAGAGAGTGGATTGGAAAACTAGACTTTAATGAGTTCGATGACAAGTAAAATGGATTCAGATGACATAAAAAGGAAAATAGACTGATTTAAACTAAAGAAAACCGTCCTCGGCAAAATTCGAGGAGATCAGTTCTTATATATTTCTCTCAAGTTGGATTACAGATTTAGTTCTTGGTTGCCACAGTGTTTTTCTCTTAATTTTCCAATCCCTCACTCTCAGAGTCTCTCTTTCATTTTATACTATCTTCCCCTTTACTCTCCGCCTTCCACGTGCAGATCAGATTGTTGGTGTTGATACCTATCCATCGGCCCCTTCCTAAAGTTTTTAAGTATTAGCTGTGACGCTGAAAATTGCTGTTTAGGTATTACTTCCTCATCAATGCGGCCAAAGAGTTAGCTGTAGAGCATTTAATGCGGTGAAAGCAGCTTCCCTTGAGATATTTCTTGACCTTTCTCTGTCCTATTCCTTCCTGATACTTATCCTCATTCATGGAATGATCCAGAATGTTACTTTTGATGGCAGATCACACCCTCTAACCTCAGCTTTGCTCAATTGAGGGGGGGTTTTTCCTCTGACCACCATTCTGGATGACCTTAACCGGATTTCACTCTTTATTTACTAACACGGTTCCTTATGAAAGTGTTCTACCATCCTCAGATTGTTTAACGTCCTTGAATTGGGCCCCTGGCCCAATATATACATAAATATGGGCTCTTGGGCCTAACACCCCTACAATATATATATATATATATATATATATATATATTGATTTCATTATGTATTATATACAATTTATTATGTCAACAATTATGATTTAAAAATAAAAATAAAAAACAACAATATTATGTTCTTAAACATAGGTGATGATATCTTATATAACAGTTATATACCGTACCCACTTCACATAGAAGTAGATCCAACACTTAATGAGGTTGATGTTCCATATAACTCTATAAGAGGGATGTTGCCTAAAATAACAAGTCCACCTCCCCCCCCCCCCCCCCCCCAAAAAAAAAAAAAAGAACTATTACGAATGGGCATCTTTGTTGTTTAGGGGAAGGAGGGTTTTGGCTCCGCCAGGAACATATATATATATATATTCTCGGATCTCCGTAATTAATAAGAGTTTGTGATTTTTAGTGTGACAATTGAGTAATAATAATTACTTTTTTATTAGGAAAGAGTAATAATAATTTCAATAATAAATACTAATTTTTTAAAATTATTATAACTATGAAATTATAAAATAAAAATTCCTCCAACCACATGCTCGAGTTGGAAGCAACTGGTGTTTTTGTTTCTTCCATATGGGTTGTGCCTTATGTCAATGGTCTGCTCCCTATGACTCGAACTATTGGCGATGTACGCTTAGAGAACAAATTCAGAACTTATATAGTTGTGTCTTTATCAATGGGGGTGAGGGAATCAGAAAACACTGAATTATTCAATTATTGAACTCATAAGCAAAACATTTTCGAAAGGTTAAAGTCTCAGTGAAACACACATGTAGACATAATTACATGACACAATACACCCAAAACAAACAGTTGAATTCAACGTTGAGTCAAACCTTGAAACCCAACCAATAGAAAAAGTAAAAACATTCAAACAAGCCCAAATTAAGTTGTAGAATGTAGAATAGAAACACCCTACAGAGATCAATCCACATTGTAACTTGGTAAGCACCTTCTTGTAAATAGCCCATAAAAGATCAAAGTAGAGTGGAAACTGTGCTATGGCGAAAAGGATTACCGGCAGGCATGTAATTGCATATACTGGAAGTGCATTGTTCTTAAGTTTATCCTTAAGCACAAAGAAATGTCCTCCACAGAAAGAGATTAACATGCGAAGTTAAACCAAACAGAAGTTTCTTGGGCAAGTCACTACGAAAATCGTTCTGTTGTTATCGGGAAGTGAGAATAGAGAGGAACAAGAACAAGGAAGTTACAGAGAAGCCTAAAGCAACAAGTGAGGATGCAGCAAAGATGTCAAATGCTGGATGGCTTTCGAGGATTGGTGTGCCAGTAGTGTCCTTGACACCGCCTGGGACAGTGGTTGATGTTGTAAAGGCAACGGTGGCAACGAGTGCAGCTACAAGTGAATAGGACTCAGACGTTTTGCTTAACCTCTGACCTCCCTGATTGACGAGGTCTTCATGGGTGTGGGTGAAGATTTTTGCTGGGGTCTCACCCAAATCGTTGAGTTGATGACGAAAGTATTGCGGCAAGTTGTTGCTTACAAACTGCATGGATTTTCACATACTGCATTAAATATAAATATATATATAGAGAGAGAGAGAGAGAGAGAGAGAGAGAGAGAGATTTTGTTTCTAAACATGATTATTTGATTAATAATTGAAAAAAAAAAATCTAAGAACACACTTAATTTTATAGCTTGTTGATTTGTGTAACTGTAAGTAGTGGTAAATTTCTACTCACTCCTGATTATATAGATCATCATTTTTCATTGACTATTCACAATGGTACAAGTCAAAAAATTGTGAAATTGAGCGTAAAAATAAGTGTGTCCATGGTATTATTGTTATTGATTATACTCTTAATGGTGAAAAGTTCATATAAAGTATTTGTAGGATAGGTCTCCAAGGGTGAGAGGTACTCTACACCAATAAAAGCAATAGAACTTATGGAAATTTTATTTTTCATGTGATTTTTGGGCTTGTCATATTTTTTACTAGGTGAATATTTCTATTGATGTATAGTACTACATCTTTTGTTTTTCGAAAATATTTAATAATTACTCAGGTGGTCGTCAAATCTCTAGGTAAGTCGTTTAAGATATAAAATTTCGGGTCATGCATAGTTCATACCTCATACCAGGGACGGACCCAGAAGGGAGGCAAAGGGGGCCCGGGCTCCCCCGGGCCAAAAAAAAAAATTTTAACAGCTTAAATTTTCTTTAAAAAAAATTGGGCCCCCCCTTAGTTTTAGCTTGGGCCCCCCTCCCAAAAATATGAACCCCTACCTGACTGCCCATCAGATTCCGGCCAGCCCATGACCCATGTAAAAAAAAAAAAACAAACAAACAAACAAACTCAGTCCAAAACCAACCCAAACAGAGAAGCAAAAAAACGAAGGAAAAAAAAAGAACAAAAAAGAAAAGAAAGGAAAGTAAACTTGAGAGCCCATAAGATTCCGGCGGCCCATGATCCATGTAAAAACAAAAAAAAAAAAAACAAAAAAACAAAAAAAACAAAAAACAAAACAAACTCAGTCCAAAACCAACACAAACGAAGAAGCAAAAAAACGAAGGAAAAAAAAAGAACAAAAAAGAAAAGAAAAGAAAGTGAACTTGAGAGCTGAGACTGAGAGCCAGAGGCGACACAGAGAGATCAGAAATAGAGAGGCGAGAGTGACAGAGAGACCCACCCCGATCCCGTGACGCCGCCGCTGCCACCGACGCGACGCCGTGTCGCTGTGACGATTGCGAGAGCGAGACGCCGAGACCCATCTTGTCAAGAGCGAGAGCGAGACACTGTTGATCCTGCTACCAGTCACGCCGGCGAGACCCACTTGCTGCCGTCGGTTGCTCAAGAGTCAAGACCCACTGCCACTTGCCGCCATCGCCGGTTGCTCAAGAGTCCAGACCCACTGCCACTTGCCGCCGCCGCTCACAGGTATTTACTCTTACAGTTGCCTTCAAAACTTAATAAATATAAATGTTTGTGATATGATCTGAGAATCTGAGATTCACAAAAATTGTGCTTGTTTGTGTTTTTACTGATGAACTGAACTGATTTAATGTTGGTGATTGATTGATTGTGAATTGAATTTGTGCTACGGCTGCTACCATTGGTGTTTTTTTTTTTTGGCTTTTTGGCTGTAACTCTGTGACTCTGTGGAACTGTGTTTGTGACTCTCTATATAGATAAGAGAGATAGAGAGAGAGAGAGTAGAGTTTGTAGTTGTAGGAATTAATTTTTCCTTTGTTGACTGGTAGTTGGGCATAATAGGGACAACCAGACAAGTGGAATTGGGGGTTGGGCAATGGACAAAACAAAAGGTAAAGTTAAAGACAACTTTACCTTTTTTTTTTCTGTAATGTCAATTGGTGTCGGCAATGGGCAGTGGGCAGTGGGATTCATTGGGTTAGCGGGTCAGTGTTAGAAAGAGGGAGACAATTAGACAACATAAAGACATAAATAAAGGCAAACAAACACAAAGACATAAATAAAGACAGACTAAAGACAAAAAGAAAAAAATAAATCATATATTATAATTTATAGAAAATTGTCACACAAATTTAAGAAAATAATGGTGATTCTTATTTTATTTGTAGATCATGAAAAAATCAACTACAATGCTTGATTTTTTCAAAAGAAAAGGTTCAACTTCAAATTCTTCCGAAGTCAACGTGGAATTGCCAACAACTAATGTTGCTATTCCAATTCCAGAAAATGTGGATGTTCCAATTCCGAAAAATGTTGATGTTCCAATCTCTCAAACACAATTTCAAAGAATTGACCTTGATTCTTTGGATTATGATCCCGGAACACGCAAACAAATATGGGAATATCATGTTAATCAACGTGATGAAATTCAAAGGGCTTACATTAAAAAAGGTCTGCACCAACCTCCTCTAGGGACATTCAAAAAAAGTGGAAAGCGCAATCGTAGCTTTCAAGCTTCTTGGTTTAAAAATAATTCAAAATGGCTTGAATATTCTCCTACAACAGATGCAGCTTATTGTCTACCTTGCTTTGTCTTTCATAATCCAAATGGGGTTGTGGGACAACAAAATGCATTCATTGTTGGTGGATTTAGATCTTGGAAAAAGGTTGGGGGCAAAGATTGTTATTTTCAAGGTCATATAGGAAAAGATCCTAACTCAGCTCATAGAGTTGCCGAGCAAATGTGTAAGGATTTGATGAACCAATCGCAGCATTTGCAAAGGGTAGTTGATCATTTCACTACTGAACAAATTGCAAATAATCGGTTGCAACTGAAGGCCTCAATTTTTATTGTCCGGTATCTTGCCTTTCAAGCTATAGCTTTTAGAGGTAATGATGAAAGTTTTAGTTCATTAAACCGTGGGAACTTTTTTGAATCATTGGGTATTGTGACTTTTTTTAATGAGAAGATTGCTGAAATAATAGGAAAAACTCAAAAAATGCAACCTACACATCACCTAGGATTCAAAAGGAAATTTTACATGTTTTCTCAGCCAAAGTGAAGAAGGCCATTTGGGAAGAAATTGGTGATGCAAAGTTTTGCATAATGGTTGATGAAGCTCGTGATGAGTCCATGAAAGAGCAAATGGCTGTAGTCTTTAGATATGTTGATGTAGAAGGCTTTGTGAAAGAACGTTTTTTTGGGCTTATTCATGTTGTTGACACTGCGACTTTGACTCTAAAGAAGGGGATATATTCATTGTTATCTCAACATTGCTTTGATATACAAAATATTCGAGGGCAAGGATATGATGGAGCAAGCAACATGCGAGGTATGTGGAGTGGATTAAAAGCTTTGATTTTGAATGATTGCCCATATGCTTACTACATCCATTGTTTTGCACATCGCTTACAATTGGCATTAGTAAAAGCATCAAAACAAGTTGTTCCCATTAGTCATTTTTTTCTTACATTGCTTTTTCTGATTAGAATTGTTAATGCTTCATGCAAGCGCAATGAGCAATTGAAAGTTGCCAATGCTAATGAAATAGCACGTTTGATTGATCTTGAAGAGCTTGAGACTGGAAGTGGACTTAATCAAATTGGCACTTTACAACGACCTGTAGAAACACGTTGGAGTTCACATTTTAGATCAGTTTCTAGCTTATTAAGGATGTTTACTTCAACCGTTGAAGTTTTGCAAAATATAATTGATGATGCAATTGATGGAGAACATCGGGCAGAAGCAGAGTCAGCTTATGATGGTTTAACTTCATTTGAATTTGTCTTCATCTTGCATCTTGAGAAGAAAACTATGGAGATCACTGATAAACTTTGTCAAGCTTTGCAAAGCCAATCTCAAGACATTTTAAATGCCATGCATTTAGTTTCATCTACTAAAGCACTTATCCAAAAATTTAGAGATGATGGATGGGATGGCTTACTCACCACTGTGATATCATTTTGTGAGAAGCATTGCATTGATGTCCTGGATATGAATGCTCGTTATGTTGCGAGGCGAGGTTGAGCTCGTAATCAACAAGATAACGTTACAAATGAGCATCATTATCGAGTAAATATTTTTTATGCTACAATAGATTCTCAACTACAGGAACTAAATTATCGGTTTAATGAAGATGCAATGGAGTTACTTAAGCTTAGCTCAGCTTTAGAACCTCGAGAGGCATTAAAATCTTTCAGAAGTAGTGATCTTTGTTTGTTGGTAAAGAATTTATATCCACAAGATTTCACAGATTATGACAAACAAGTGTTGGAGAAGGAGCTTTATCATTTTAAGCATAATGTAGTCTAGGATCTGGAGTTCAGAAAATTGAAAAGTTTATCTGAGTTATCTCAATGGTTAGTGAGAACTGGAAATTCAGAATATTACAAACTTGTTTATAGAATGGTGAGACTTGTGCTTACTCTTCCAGTTTCTACTGCTACTACAGAGCGAGCATTTTCAGCTATGAAAGTTGTCAAAACTAACCTTCGAAACAAAATGGAAAATGATTTTTTGACGGACTCTTTGATGTTATACATCGAAAAGGATATAGCTTGGACATTTAGTTTGGATTCAATCGTAGATGATTTTGAAGATTTGAAAGAGCGTCGAGTTCCCTTTTCATAGATGATTGTATAAAGAAACAGTAGTGTTTCGTGTATTTTGTTTTTGTTAGTAGATGATTGTATCTTAATATATTAAGAAACAATGATTTTTGGGTATTTGTCTTGGTTGTTAGTTTATTAATACTATATAGATGTGTATTTGAAAAAAAAAATTTCGCTTATCTCCGACCCCCCCAACTTAAAATCCTGCGTTCGTCCCTGCCTCATACCACTTGATTTCCCATTGCATTTGCAATGCAGCCCCAGGAATTAGCCAAGCTTTATGCTTTCTTAGCCCCGCTGCAAGATGCAATGCATTGTTCCCCTGCTCATCCACTTCATAAATAATTGGGCCTTTGAGATAATCTCGCTCGAGCAGCAACTTTAATACATGTGGTTGTCTACTCTTCGCTGCCAAAAGCACAATATTTTTTCCTGCACTCTTGTCGTTGATGGCCATTGGAAACTGTTCAAGTATTTGCTCAACGATTTCCACTATGCCATTTTTTGCTGCAACCAATATGGCGTCTTCCTCTTTGCCATAGGTGGCCCCTTTCCTGCAAATAACAAAGAGTGCATTTCAATTGGTGTGCCTATATATTTAATGTTTAGCCCTCTTGATTTGAAGGTTTTTGATATGTAGTGCTTAAATAGCAAGGACAGATTGGTCAGAACAAGTTATCTTGAATTTGTTGGACCATCCTGATTAAATGGTTTTATATATGAAACAAAATAATAGTTTTCGATACTTCGTGCTGCTTAAATAGTAAGGATAAATTGATAAGAGTTTTGTAATTCAACATATATTAATTCCATAGTGTTTTCAATAAAGATATCTTCGATTTAATCTTTCATTTTCCAAACTATTGAATTATAAAAATTAAAATAATTAATTAATTTTAAAAAATTGAAAAAAAGAAAAATTAAGGATAGATAATTGGTAACACTCTTTCATTATTGTGTCCCAAGTGTTGGGTGCAGTCCATATCTAATGTCATTATTGTCTAAATACAGATGACATCCACTCTTTACATTTCAAATGTAAATTGAGAATCCTTCCATACATGCACGAGTCCAAATCTTCTGTCCCACTTTTTCTGCTCCATTCTATACTCCACTAATAAATATTTGCCACGTATTCACCTAATTAATTAAATATTACTATTAATTAATAATTGTAGTATTAATAAGTCAATAACGATAGTATTTAATTAATTAGATGAATACGTGATAAGTTTTTATTGGTGGAGTATAGAGTGGAGTAAAAAAAGTGAGACAGAAGATTTGGACTCTACATGCACGACATTATTTTCATAGTCTAAATCTAAAGTAGGTTATTAAACACTACAACAAAAGTGGGCTATGGTGACGAAATTTAGTGAGGATAAACAATTTCGTCACCAAATGATAACATTTAGTGAGGAAATGAAGAATTCATCACCAAATATTGTAAAATTTTTAAAATTGGTGACGAAATCAATATTTCGTCACCAAAGATGTACAAATTGGTGACAAAATATTTATTTCATCACTATAGGTCATGAAAAAAAGGCAAACCTAGGGTGACGAAATATTCGCATCACCAAAGACTTACCAAAGTGACGAAATTCTAAATTCGTCACCCAATATTAGGATGTAGGTGTTTTTGGTGATGAAATACATTTTCGTCACCTATTGTTTAACCAAAGACTAACCGGAAGTGATGATATTCCAAATTCATCATCCAATATTAAGAAGGAGGTGTTTTTGGTGACAAAATAAGTGTGTGTCACCTATTGTTTACAAATAATTAAGGATGGCCATAGGCAGGGTATACCCATATATATCCGACCCATTTAATTTATCTATGGATATCCGATTACCTTACCCAATTAGTATCCATATCCAATTGTTACTCGGTCTATTTATCCATAGATATCCATATCCTACCCAAAGCCGATTTTTATAAAATTACCAAATATGCTCAAAAACCACTAAAATGACCAATATATCCTCAAAAACCACTAAAATGACCAATATATCCTCAAAATCTCTAAAATAAGCAAAATTCCCATAAAACCTTTAAAATGACCAAAATACTCTTACAATCTCTAAAATCACCAATTATGCTAAAAACCCACTAAAATTATCAAAATATCAAAAAATCTCTAAAATGAGCAAAATACCCATGAAATAACCTAAAAATGACCAAAATACCCCCGAAATCACCAAATATGCATAAAAAACCACTAAAAATTACCAAAATATCCCCTAAACCTAATAAATGACCAAACCCCCAAATCCTAAAAAATGACCAAAGTACACACGAACTTAAATAATTACCAAAATACTCCTAAAACCTAAAATTTGGCCAAAAGACCCCTGAAACAAAAAACAAAAAACAAAAAAAAAAACAAAAATTACCAAAATAACCAATAAACCTAAAAAATAACTGAAATACCTCTGAAACCTAAAAACTGACTGAAATAGCCTTGATGCTTGAAAATTACCAAACTACCCCTAATCCTAAAAAAAGACCAAAATACCCACCCAAAACATAAAAAATGATGACTAAAATACCCCTGAAACCTATAAAATGAAAAAAAAAAAAAAAATGGCCCTAAAACCTATATGATAATAAAAATACACCCTAAACCTAAAAGATGATCAAAATACCCTCAAACCTAAAAATAACCAAAATACCCCTAAATGACCAAAATACTCATTTTTTTAATTTTTGGCTATTTTGGTCATTTTTTAGGTTTAGGGGGTATTTTGGTTTTTTTTTTTATAAGTTTTAGGGGTATTTTCAGTTATTTTTTTAAGTTTAGGGGGGTATTTTGGTAATTTTCATATTTTGAGGGCATTTGGGTCATTTTTAGGTTTCATGGGTATTTTTGTAATTTTCAAATTTTGGGGAGTATTTCGGTCATTTCTTAGGTTTAGGACGTATTTTTGTCATTTTTAAGTTTCGGGGGGTATTTTGGTCATTTTGAAGTTTCCGGGAGTATTTCGGTTATTTTTTAGGTTTAGGGGGTATTTTCGTTTTTTTTTTTTTAGTTTCCGGGGATATTTTGCTAATGTTTTAATTTTTATGGGTATTTTGGTAATTTTATGATTTTAAAGGTATTTCAATCATTTTTTAGGTTTAGGGTGCATTTCCGTAATTTTAGAGGATTTTAGGAGTACTTTAGTTATTTGCAAGTTTTAGAGGAAATTTGGTAATTTTGATTATTGGATAATTGGGTGGGTTGAGATTTACCCATAATAATTTGGTTGAATTAGGTTTGGGTTAGATTTAATTAGTTAAATGGATAATAATGGGTAAATGGGTAAATTACACCCAATTGGCGTGAAAATTGTCGTGCATGTTAAGAACATATAGAAAATGTAATCCAACAGTTAGATTTTCAAAATATAAATTCAATAATAAGTTATTGAGTGGTGTAACATTTTTTAGAGTTACATCAGGTGTAACTTGAACCAAGCCCTATATTTCTTAATTTTATGAGAATTTTGACAAATCTATCGTTAGATTACATTATCTTCATATATTTTTCATGCTTACCAAATTTCAAGGTAATCAAAGATTAATAGGCACGTCAACAATTAATAGTCTAAATTCAAGTTTTTGTAGTTTAAAATAACGCATAAAAGATGAGTTTAAAGATCAAATGGTAAATTACACCTGATTGGCATAAACATTGGCATGCATGTTAAGAACATATAAAACATGTAATCCAACGGTTGGATTTTCAAAATAAGAATTCAATAATAAGTTATTAGGTCTTGTAACATTTTTTAGAGTTACATCAGGTGTAACTTGAACTCAACACTATATTTCTTAATTCGATGTGAATTTTGACAAATCTACCGTTAGATTACATTATCTCCATATATTTTTCATGCTTACCAAATTTCAAGGTGATCAAAGATTAATAGGCACGTCATCAATCAACAGTCTAAATTCCAGTTTTTGTAGTTTAAAATAACGCATAAAAGATGAGTTTAAAGATCAAATGGTAAATTACACCTGATTGGCATGAACATTGGCATGCACCTTAAGAACATATAGAACATGTAATCCAACGGTTGGATTTTCAAAATATGAATTCAATAATAAGTTATTGGGTGGTATAACATTTTTTAAAGTTACATCAAGTGTAACTTGAACCAAGCCCTATATTTCTTAATTCGATTTGAATTTTGACAAATCTACCGTTAGATTACATTATCTTCATATATTTTTCATGCTTACCAAATTTCAAGGTGATCAATGATTAATAGGCATGTCATCAATCAATTGTCTAAATTCAAGTTTTTGTAGTTTAAAATAACACATAAAATATGAGTTTAAAGATCAAAATGTAAATTACACCCGATGGGCATGAAAATTGACATGCATGTTAAGAACATATAGAACATGTAATCCAACGGTTGGATTTTCAAAATATGAATTCAATAATAAGTTATTAGGTCTTGTAACATTTTTTAGAGTTACATCAGGTGTAACTTGAACCAAGCCCTATATTTCTTAATTCGATGTGAATTTTGACAAATCTACTGTTCGATTACATTATCTTCATATATTTTTCATGCTTATAAAATTTCAAGGTGATCAAAAATTAATAAGCATGTCATCAATCAATAGTCTAAATTCAAGTTTTTATTGTTTAAAATAACACATAAGAGATGAGTGTATAGATCAAATGGTAAATTACACCCGATTGACATAAAAATTGGCATGCATGTTAAGAACATATAGAACATATAATCCAACGGTTGGATTTCCAAAATATGAATTCAACAATAAGTTATTGGGTCTTGTAACATTTTTTAGAGCTACATCGGGTGTAACTTGAACCCAGCCTTATATTTCTTAATTCAACGTGAATTTTGACAAATTTACCGTTAGATTACATTATCTTCATATATTTTTCATACTTACAAAATTTGAAAGTGATCAAATATTAATAGTCAGGTCATTAATCAATTGTCTAAGTTCAAGTTTTTGTAGTTTAAAAGAACGGATAAAAGATGAGTTTAAAGATCAAATGGTAAATTACACCCGATTGGCATTAAAATTGGCATGCATGTTAAGAACATATAGAGCATGTAATCCAACGGTTGGATTTTCAAAATATGAATTTAATAATAAGTTATTGGGTGGTGTAACATTTTTTAGAATCATGATATTGCCTACCGTTGTTTTAAAAAACCGATACGAACAAAGAACCAAAAAAGTGACTAATTACCACAAGTTTTGGTCTGACCGGTGACATCATAAATATTTATTTTATAATTATAAAAATATCAATATAATAAGCTTATTACTAATAATATTGAGGTAAAATTTTGCAAAAGATTTATGTGGGTTTTCACATCTTATATTTAGAAAATAAAAATAGCAAAAATGTAAAAACGTAATTGTGGGGGAAACGAATTTTTTCCCAATCTGGTATCGTTCGTTTTGGGAATGGGCCGAGGAGCTGATGCCACCCTCACGAATTTGTTCAATCCCACATCGTGGAAAGACGCCTCCCGCACTCTTGCCTTATAAGCACTTGGCTAAGGAAGGGTGTACTTGGTGTTGAATTGTAATCTTAAAAATAAATTGTTTATTATTTATTTATATGTGTGTATATATATATATATTAATGAATTAATGTTAGAGAAAAATTAAGTAATTTTTAAATTTATTCACTTAATTAATTAAAAATACTATTTTTTTTTCTAATCATAATTATCATAAGAAGAAAAAAAAAACTAAACTCCGTGAATATCAAAGCTAAATCATAATTATCAAGTAGTAGTGGTAATATATATATATATGTTATAATGTTTTTGAGAAGTAGTACGTAGTACAATGTACACTTAACCAAAAAAGAAAAAGAAAAAGTAGTATAATGTACAGTGTTGCAAGTAAAACAAAAGCTAAAGGCTTATAAGAATATCATAATTATGTGGCTCTCATTCATTCTATATTAAAAACTAAAAAACAAAGGTGTGGCTGTCAATGATTTGTTGTGTATACAAATAGCACTAGCAGACTAGCAAAGCAGTGAAGCACACGGTTTGTAGACTAAAAGTAGAGGTTCAGTTTTTTCTTTTGAGTAGTCAACAACACATAGTGAATTTTTTTTATTTCATTTTGCGCGGAGACCAATTTTAAGGCGGGTTCTCAATTTTTCAGTTTTTTTTTTTTTTCATTATTTTTTATTAGATAAAATTCATGTATAGTATTTTAAGTGCTGTTGCTTAAGTTTCTTTTTTAAAATGCTTCAATGTGACTACTTAATTTTAAAAATATACTTCCATCATTTTGTTCCTAAAAAATGTGTTTGTGTTTTTTTCTTTTTGGTTCTTGAAAACTTGTCTACCAGTGTTAGAATAGATTAATTTAGTTTCCACATACAATTAACGTGTTCTTTAGTAGTCTACTGGTAGCACTTCTTTTTGGAGTAACACTCCCTCAAGGGTTCAATTCCCAACGCCAACATAATTTTGGCTTAATTTTAATTTTCAGCTTTTTCTTTTTTCAGCGCCATGCCCAATTTTCAGCGCCAATTTTTTTTCAGTTATTCTTTATTAGAAAAAACAAAATCCTAACCTATCTTTCTTGCTCCTCTACTCCCACGTTTCTGCCTCCCACAGACCTCGCGCCTCTCCTCCCTCATTGATCAGTAAGCTCTCTCTTTCTCTCTCATTGATCACCATTGTTAATGAGTAAGCCATTTACATCTCTTTGTACATTCACATTCCCATTCACTTCTCATGTCTTACTGTTTCTTTTCTGCATATAGTGACTTTGGAGTTATTGTTTTGTGTTTCCATCTGATGCTCACTTAACAAAAAAAAGAAGACTGAATATTTTTTACTGTTAAATGATGGACATAGACAATCCAAGAATTTTGTTATGCTAGGGTTTTGATTTGATTCCTATCTTGTTGAGGTTCATTAAAATTTGTGAGTTTCCTCCAATCTCATGTTCTTCTCTTCTGATGTATCCCTCTTAACTAAACATAACTTTCAGATTTCTCTATTTTGTGTGCTTGCTAGATTTCTTGAATTTATAAAAGCTGTGATTACAATTAGTGGCGGAGTTAGGATTTTAGTTTAGGAGGGCAAGGTATAAAGACAATATTAAACTAAAATAACCTTTAAAAAAAACTAATCAATATTAATAACCTAATAAATAAACAATTGTAAATAACTATAATTTTTATACAAAATTTAATGTAAGTATAAACTATAGTTTATTTTTTCATAACAAATTTAATTTGCTCAACAGTATTTGATGTTTTAAATTTTGAAACCATTGCATAGTCACTAATAATCAAAGTAAAAAAAGTATAGCAATAACCTATAAAATTGGAAACTAAAAAGTCAAGAAGGAGAAAAAATGGATAGTGGAGGTTTGAGAATTTCAATACCGTACTGGGACATTAGGCAGTTTATCTTTTCTATATAAAAAAATAATAATAAAATAATAATAATAAAAAAGAGTGTAAAATTTAAACCACCATCATTGGGGTGAAAAAAACCCAAAAATAATATTAATAAATAAGAAGAAGGATAACAGAAGAAAATTGAGTTAAACAGTAAAGTGTCATATATGGTGATAAGCGATAAATTTGGACAATATAAAAGCTTAAAAGAAAAAATAAGTAGCACTAGTGTAAATGGGATGATCTATGCAGCTTTTTACCTTTTTATTTTTACGTGTCAGGATTGTTTTTCTATAACAAGACATTTTGTCTTTTTGAATTTTTTTTCCTATGTTGGGCAAAGCATTTAAGAAAGGAACCTAAATGCTATCATCCAGGGGACTTTTCAGGAGGAGTCAGGGGGGGTAGTTGCCCCCCCCCCCCCCCCCCCCCCTTGGCTCTGCCCCTGATTACAATGCAATAGAACAAAATAACTGTGTTTGTGAAGATTATTGAACTTAATAAGTCAGGCACCATCCTTTATCTTCTAATATTTCATTCTTCTTTGCTAGGTTCAAAATTTGTGGCAAATTGATGTCAGTCAGAGCTTGAGGACCCTGCACATGTTATGATTGTCATTGAAGTTGGATTCTTGAAGGTTTTATTAATCTATCTTTTTCTATGTTGCTCATTTTTTTTTTTCTTATGCATCTTCTATGCATTGGAATGAAATCATGCATCCTGGAGATTTTCTCTTTCACACGTTTAAGACTATAGATGAGTTCAATGATAGATATTTGGAAAACTGTAATGCATGTTTTATTATATCTACTTTTGGTTTATGTGTAGTTGTATTGTTGTTTTCATTAGGACTAAAGATCATCTTGGTTGGACGTGACTAAATGCTTAGGGATTTTAATTTTTAGCTTTTATATACACTTTTTAAAATTTCACTTTTTTTTTTTTCACATTTTGGAAATATAAATATATTTTAACACAATTTCAATAAAAAATTTTGTACAAAAGGTTAGATAAACAGTTGAAACAAACACGCAGTTAGTTTTATTTTATCTAACTCTAATTGATAACTCTATAGTTTGGGACGTGATAGAAGGAGTGTCAAGTTTCCTTAAGGAAGTAATCTGGACTCTATTTTACTTTGTATAGCATGCATGTTTATTAATTTTTCATCCTTTTCTAGACTTTTTGTCCTCTATAGGCAACTTCTACGAAGCACCCTAAGTCCCTAACTGCCTTTTAGAGCGACTTCTAAAAATATTGTCACGTTCTTGTATCATTGGAAGTTTTGAAAGCTCCTACATACCAATACATCAATTATTTATTGCAGCATAATTTTGTGATCAACAGCTAGGCACGTGTGCATTGGGAATATAATCTGAGAATTTCTTACAAAAGTCTTGAGCCCCACCTTCTAATCGAGTTATAGTCTTCAGAGTTTGTGAGCTAGCTAGACACGTCAGCCTAGTACAATTTTATTGTTTTTCTTAAGTTGTATCATCATATCATTTTTTTTTTTTTTCATTTATGCATATTGATGCTTTTGATATATATATTTAAAATGGTTATTATTATTATTATTATTTATATGGGCTTGACACACTTTTTTTTGTTTTGTTTTTTTATATTTTTTCATTTGTGCATATTGATGCTTTTGATATATATTTTTTAAATGGTTATTAATATTATGTAAATGGGATTGACATTGATAAATTCATTATGGCTTGACATTGTTAAAATTCATTATGGCTTGTTTTGTAATAAATGGAGAGTATGATAAATAAACTTCTTGTATTATTGATTGTGTATTAATTACATCACTAACTTCATGTTAAGAAAAGATTATTAAAGCTAACTGATTGAAACTAACTAATTCACTAATTAAAAAACTAGCTTATAAGAATCAAACCCTACATTTGCAAATTATGCAAATCTTCATTCAACCCTTGAAATCCTTTAGGTTTGATAGCAATTTCACCTATATATAAACTAAACTTGCTTTTCTTATCCATGCTTAACCTGCTCGGCACAAAGCATCACCAAGCCCATTTAGCAAACCTAATTATAGGCAAGAACTACTTGTAAGGCATGACAAGACAAAACAAAACCCTCCTACTGATCAAAGAGCTTCAAAGATAAAAAAGAAAACCCCATATCAGAAGTGACTACCAACCCCTATTTTGGTAGGTAGATTCATGGTACTTAAAAGAGCATGCATCATTGGTGTTTTTAATCAAGGTAGATAAATAGTACTAGGTAGGAAACAAGCAAATATTAGTAGTTTAAAAAAGTTAAAGAGATAAGACCCTATTAATTGCTAATTTGGTAGATGTTTTTGAATTTTTTTTTTTAAATATTGTCATCATTTTGTATGTCATTGCCCACCACAAAAAGGAAGAAACCCAAAATAAAAATAATGATTATTAAAATATTCCTTCTTATTTTGCAGAATAAAATAGATACAATTTTTTTTTTCTTTCTTTTTATTTGTTTTCTTATTTGCATGGTGTTATATGGCGATTGAGTTGATATTGGGAGTGTTGATTTCTTTGTGTATATTTTCTAAATTTTGAAGTATATCTAGAATTGAATACATAAAGTATTTATCAATTTTTAAACTTTAATTCTTTTTGGACTAAAAATAAAGGATTGTAAGAATGAAATTGTGACTCTTGGTATTATGTGTCGCTCCAAAGTAAATTGGAGGTTTAGATGTTAGAATATGTTATGTATGACATTTTATTATCTTGATGACTTAACATTCACCTTGCATGTGTGATCAAATGTGGATAATAGTTGGATGACACTTGGTAAGACACCTAGAGACAGGCTAAGTCAACAATATATTGATGGGGTGAATTCATTTCTTACGTTTGCAATGACTGTTGTGGACCGAAGTGGAAAAATTCTGTGCCCATGTATTGACTGTTTGAATTGCTATCAACAATATGCTCACATTGTGCAAATTCACTTGCTTCACCGTGGGATTATGCAAGATTATACTAAGTGGTACTATCATGGAGAACCTCGTGAATTAAATGAGCACATTGATGATGAAGAAATGTCAGACAATGATCATCTAGATGGTATTGATGCCTTGGTGGAGAATCGAATTAGAGGGGAGCCAAGAGATATAACCCAGCAAGATAAGGAAGTGCGTAATTTTGATAAAATGTTTAGTGATTCAAAGCATGAGCTGTATCCAGGTTGCTGATAACGCCTTAAAATGTGTACTTGTTATATATTTATGTGGGTGTTATCTCCTTATTACTATACTTAATTTGTATAATTAAGCCATGATTTGTATTAGTCCCTATTATTTATCTTTACATAATTTCTTGAATAAGATGCTATTCATTGTGTGTAATTTTCTACTTTCTGTAAACTCATCTTTCTCACATGATTTCCTGAAAGTAGAAAATTACACACAATGAATAGCATCTTATTCAAGAAATTATGTAAAGATAAATAATAGGGACTAATACAAATCATGGCTTAATTATACAAATTAAGTATAGTAATAAGGAGATAACACCCACATAAATATATAACAAATACACATTTTAAGGCGTTATCACACCCCCTAACTTAAATCTTGCTAGTCCCTAGCAATCCACAAAGCACCCATGTCTACTAAAAGTGAAAAATTAAAACTAAAATACAAGCCACTTTCATAGGCTACACGACTGCACTTCCCATGTGCAGCAAGTCTTTGAACCCTTAGGTCAACCTAGTGGACGAGTTTACTCTCGTAAGGGTTTGCAGTGACTCTACCCACAAAAGTCAAAGGTTCCCTGAAAATTCCTGCAGCAAATGTTAGTCTTCTTTATCACTATATCATACAAATGAACTTTCAATTTTTGAGTTGGGATACTATTCATCATATTAAAGAGCTTTCACTAGCTTCACTTTTGGAGTGTGTGTGTGCAAAGCCCATCCAGTCAAACCAGCTTTTCCAAACATGCATATACCAAGAATAATCTAGATTAGAGCCTCTACTCCAAAACCTCTCTTAGGTCATCAACACTCTGAAAGAACACACATAGAAGTAATGGTTTCTCTCTTCAAATCACATGTGAACAAAAAGGAAAGAAGAAGTTTTAAGAATATCACATGTGTATACAAAAACAGCCGCTAAAACAACGGGAAAAGATCTCTTGGAAAGGATGTTGAATTCCTGGAAACATGAGGTTAATACCATTCTCATCCCTAGTTTTTATTCCAAACACATACCAGCCATGCACCTTTAGGATCAAGTAGGACTTTAGGCTCAATGGTAGTATAATCTTTTGCCTAGGTAAAGGCAAACTGCTCTCTTTGAAATATGAGGTATATGAATTAAATGCAGAAAATTCAAGCCAAACCCAACTCATAGCAGTAACAACCAACTTGAATCAAAACAACCTTTACTCAACCATATAACCCTTCTGAAATACATGAAAGATGTGTAAGACACCAATGATTTATATGTATGTCTTCTCTTTCTTTTTCTTTTTTCTTTTTTCTTTTTTCTTTTTTTTCTTCTTTTGGATTTTTTTTTTTTTTTTTTTGAAAGAAAAGAGAGACAATGGTGGTATCTAAACACATCAATTGCTCGAAACTTGAACCCCCAAGAGAACACCCATAAACAAAAATGTTTTGTGGTATTGTGAAAATATTTCTCATGGCTCAAATGATGGTGACAATGGTTAATGTAAAGGTAGGCTGAATATTTGTTTAGCTGGTGACAAAGGATTGATGGCCTTAAGCTCTCATCTCCTAAAATTCCACATAAACCAGCATGCCGAAGGACAAAAATAAGTAAGATCATGATATATCTCCCCAAAATGTTTCCAGTAGTCAACCAAAAAATATAGAGATCTTTTACAAAAACTGAAGCATATGAGAGAAATTTAAGAGTTTAAACAAAGATATACTCTCACAAAGAAAAGTAAGGCTCAAAAACTCTCCTATGGGTTGAGTTTCAGCTTATATCTAGCTTGTTCATGATCCATGCATATCCAACATCCAACCGTCCGCTAATCTGGCTATTGTGCTCAAAAGTTTCCAATTGTGCTCTTCATGAAAGAGTCTTAATATAACAAATAGTATAACCAACTCAGCATTATTCATTCCATCACATGATATAAAAATAAAGCTTATAACTCTTCTGCATTCAAATTCAAGGGTTTTTTTTTTTTTTTTTTAATTGAAAAGTTGCAACCAAAAAGAAAGAGGAAAAAAAA
Source organism: Quercus aquifolioides (assembly GCA_019022515.1). Lineage (NCBI taxonomy): Eukaryota > Viridiplantae > Streptophyta > Magnoliopsida > Fagales > Fagaceae > Quercus > Quercus aquifolioides. The sequence goes on along the minus strand of CM032336.1, from coordinate 48,318,042 downwards.
AAATCATGCAAGGTGCAGCAAAATGTGTAGACCTCTCCCCCCAACTAAAATATTGCATTGTTCTCAATGTATCAAAGCCAAAATAAATTCAAGTATAAAGGGAAGAAGTTACCTTAAGCATTTGAATTTTTTTTTTTTTTTTTTTTTTTTTTTGAAATGTCTTTCACACCTGCAAATGTTAGCTCACAAAAGAAAAATAATAACAAAACAAAAAAAAACAAAAAGCATAAACAAAAACAAAAGGCAAAAAGAAAAGAAAAAAAAAATTAAAACAAATATGGTACAACTTCATAAGGCTCTTTCAGAGTTCACATAGCATCCCAATAGGCAGGGATCTCCAGTGACATAGACTTCTCCTCTGGTATAACTCCCCCTAAGAATGGTTTTACCCTTTGTCCATTTACTTTCAAAATCCTACCATCCTTAGGGTCCTCAACTACTACAGTTTCATGGTTAAACACTTCCCTTACAATGAAAGGGCCATCCCACCTAGGTTTTAACTTACCTGGGCCTAAATATGCATATTTAAGACCACCGGGCAGCGGCTTAAACTCTAGCTGTGGTCTCTCTTCACTTGAATGCATGAGCTTTTTTTCATTTTCTAGTAGCTCCTCAAAATAAGGCTTCCATCCTTTATTAATTGCCATCATCTGTTGTTCTTCCAAAACCTGTGAGGATTCCAACAAAGAAAAATTTTCAGATACATGAATATCACATTCTAAATCATAAGAATCAACAAAATTATTAAGAAGAGCTTCAAGAGGATCAGAAAAACAATTCTTATTAGACTCTTCTTGAACCACCGCCTCAATGAGGTTCACATAAGCACAATCATCTTCCTCATGTGGTTGTTTAGCCACATGAAATATGTTTAGCTCCAAAGTCATGGAACCAAAAGTGAGTTGCATCCTTCCATTCCTGCAATTAATTAAAGCATTAGCTGTGGCAAGAAAAGGTCTACCCAAAATAATAGGGGTATGAACACTAGGATGTAAAACAGGTTGGTAATCTAGAACAATAAAATCAACAGGATAATAAAATTGTTCAATTTTCACCAACACATCCTCAACAATCCCTCTCGGTTCCCTTACAGAGCGATCAGCCAACTGTAAAGTTATTGAAGTAGGTTTCAACTCACCAAGTCCAAGTTTTTGATATACACTGAAAGGGATCAAATTAACACTTGCCCCAAGATCTAGCAATGCATGCTCCATGATGTAATCTCCAATAGTACAAGAGATCGTAGGACAACCTGGATCCTTATACTTTGGTGGGGTCTTATGTTGAATAATTGCACTTACCTGTTCTGTTAGGAATGCGGTCTTCTTCACATGATGCTTTCTCTTGATGGTGCATAGATCCTTAATTACCTTGGCATATGCAGGCACTTGCTTGATAACATGCAATAATGGCAAATTTATCTTGACTTGATGCAAATGCTCTAATATCTCAGATGCGGTGTCCAATTTCCTAGGTAATTTTAAGGCTTGTGGAAATGGTGGAGGGATTGGGTATTGTTCAATTTCACCAAATTCAAGTGACTCAGTTTCATCCTTCTCTTTTTCAACTGGGGTCTCCTTAGATTTCTTAGTTACTAAAGGGGAACTTTTATCAATCTCTTTACCACTCCTCAAAATGGTCACAGCTTTTACTTCCTCATGTTTATCCTTAGAGCCAATTTTTAGATTTTGATTGATGGGATTGGGTTGAGTTTGGGAAGGAAGCTTCCCTCTCTCTATCCCACTCAATGAATTTGTAAGCCTAGTTATATGACTCTTGGTCTCTCTTACCTCTTCATCTAGCCTAGTGAGCATGGATTCAAACTTTTGATTTTGTTCACTTTGCCTTTGGATGAAAGTACTAAGTGCATCCTCCAAGGAAGTTCTAGATGATGATGATGCATGTGGTGAATTAAAATTCCTTGGAGCAGGAGGATTCAACACATTGTCACTCTTATAACTCAAATACGGATGGTTTTGCATATTTGGGTTATAATTGTTAGAATATGAAGAATTATTTGGCCAATATGAATTAAATGCATGTACTTGTACTTGTTCTTCTGGCACATTCAAGAATGATGAAAGTGATGCACATTCATTTGTAGAATGGTTTATCTCATGACAGATTTTACACACCTCCATTGGGTCCTCTCTAAAGGTAGCACTAACACTCCTACTTCCTTTCATTTTGAGTGCTTCAATTTCTTTAGTTAACATGCTAATTTTTGCACTCATGTTATCATCTTCCCTCAACTTGAAAACACTTCCACTAGAAGTGGTAGTGTTAGTTCTAGTCCTATCAGTGGAGTCCATAGGGCAAGGTCCAATCCATGTGTTAGAGTTTTCAGCAATCTCATCAAGATAATCCATTGCATCTTCGGGTTCTTTTTGTAAAAAGTCCCCTCCGCATGAGAGTTGAATAAACTGTCGGTCCCTAGGTGTAAGTCCTTCATAAAAATAGCTAACTAATCTCCAATCTTCATACCCATGATTTGGGCAAAAATTGAAAAGATCTTTGTACCTTTCCCAAGCTTGGTATAAGGTCTCATTTTCGCCTTGGACAAAACTAGCTATCCTTCTTTTTACTTGCTGGACTTTGTGGGGAGGAAAGTGTTTCTTAAAAAACTCTTTGGCCATCTCCCCCCAACTACCTATAGACCTAGGTTTCAAAGTGTAAAGCCAACTTCTTGCCTTATCCTTAAGAGAAAAAGGAAAGAAACGTAACTTAGCAGTCTCAATAACATTTTGTGCATAGAAATTACTAATTACCTCTTCAAAAGCTCTAACATGGACATAAGGATTTTCATTTTCTTGTCCCCTAAACTCAGGAAGTATTGCTAGTAAACTTTGTTTCAATTCTACATGTGGTGCATTAGGTAGAAACATGATGCATGAAGGAACAGAATTTTGTGTGGGATGCAACAATTCATACATAGTTCTTCTATTCTCCTCATGATTATTACGTGTTTCATCACCCATGATTGATGAAGAAGGTGAAGGCAAAGGTGTGTCAAAAAGATTACCAAAATAAGTTTCAAAAATTTCTAATCTGCCTCTATTGTTTCTAACCCAAATGCTCATGTAACAATGAATCCACAATAAAATAAAATAAAATAAAATAAAATAAAAACAAACAGAAAAATAAAAACAAAAAAAGGGAAAAAAAAATTGGAACGAAGTTACCAATAGAAGAATTTCCACCAGTTGTGCTTTGCTCCCAAAAATTGCCTCTGAACACGCAACAACTCCCCGGCAACGGCGCCAAAATTGCTTGCTCACTCCCAAGTGCAGGAGATCGTAGCAATATAATTCTCGGAGTACCGAGGTCGAACCACAAGGAGCAGAGTAAATTCAAAGACAATATAATTAAATAACAATTTGGGTGAAGAAGAAAAATACTTTTGCTTGGTGATTGTTAACAAGAATAATAATAAAAACTGATTAAATCAATAATGTAAATACTAGGGCATCGGGGTGTTTCCCTATATCGATATGAAATTCTTTGTGATCTAAGAAAATATATATTTCATAATTGATTGTTCTTATACAATTAAAAACTTATGATTCGGTTGAACTGAGACAATTCAAGAACGCATGATAACCTCGATTAATAATGCGGTTAGAAAAGTTTTCAGAAAAACCCATTCACTTTAAAACATGATTTCTATTTGAAACTATTAGAAATTCCTCTAAACAATAAGAAAAACATGATTGAACTTATTGAAAGCATGGAAGAACTAATACATCAAAAGAAATCTAATTGAACAATCAAATATGTCATTGATAAAATCCTAGAAAGAATCACATTGAATATTCATACCGTAGAGAAGAAACATAACCCCTAGCCCTAGCAAAGAGTTTAGGCTGCCATTAGAGAAAGAAAAATACAAGGTTTTCTCTGCCAAAATTCGTTCTCACCGCCTCCCTCTAAAACCCTAATGTCTAAATGTCCAAAGAAAATAAAACTTTTCACTATTTAAATTTCCGTCCAGGTTTACAGCAGTAACTTGTGAGTTAATTTCGGCCTTCAAAAATTGAGAATTTCGGAAAACTCAAAACTGAAAAGTTGTAGATATTTAAGTCACGGCTCCAACCCATCTGGTCTTGTGTCAATTGGATTTTTGGGGAGAGAGATACGCCCAAAATACTGATCAGTGCTCAAATCAGATTTTTCCTTTTCAGATTCTGTCTCTTTGATTTCTTTCCTTATTTGAAGCTTCCAATCATGTTAGATGATCCAAGCACTCCAGCTGCACCTCCTTAGACATTTAGGCATGGTCCTTTAGCTCCACTTTAATTCTAATTTGGCCTCCATTCTCTCACAAATTTCTGTAAACTCATCTTTCTTACATGATTTCCTGAAAGTAGAAAATTACACACAATGAATAGCATCTTATTCAAGAAATTATGTAAAGATAAATAATAGGGACTAATACAAATCATAGCTTAATTATACAAATTAAACATAGTAATAAGGAGATAACACCCACATAAATATATAACAAGTACACATTTTAAGGCATTATCAGTTGCACAGATTACACTCTTTTGAAGTTTGTCATTGAGATGCTAAATATGAAGGTAACAACCAACTTGAGTAATAAGGGGCTTGACATGATACTAGACTTGTTGAGTAAGCTTTTACCAAAAGGTAACTTGGTTCCAATGTCAACTTATGAAGCAAAGAAAATATTACGTGACTTGGGCTTATCATACGAGCATATTCATGCATGTAAAAATGATTGTGCTCTCTTTTGGAAGGAAAATGAAGACCTTGATAAATGTCCGGTGTGTCAGACGCCTAAATACAAGGATAATAGAACAGGTGGTAAGAAGATTGCTCAAAAAGTATTGAGCTACTTCCCATTGACTCCAAGGTTGCGGAGATTATACATGTCTAGAAAAAGAGTTGAGGACATGAGATGGTACATAGAAAAACGTGTGAATGATGGGATATTAAGGCATCCAGCTGATAGTCACGAGGGGAAGGAGTTTGATTTGAAACATCATGAGTTTGCCCTAGAACCTCGCAATGTGAGGTTAGGGATGGCTACAAATGGTTTTAACCCTTTTGGGAATATGAATAATAACTACAGTATGTGGCCTGTCATACTCATTCCCTATAACCTACCGCCTTGGTTAGTAATGAAAGAACCTTATTTTATGATGTCCTTACTTATTCCTGGACCCAATCAACCAGGAAATGAGCTTGATGTTTTCTTAAGGCCATTGGTTGATGAGTTGAAGGAATTGTGGGAAGAGGGTGCACGCACTTACGATGCATCTTGTGGTATTCATTTTCAGATGCGTGCCGCTTTGTTGTGGACAATACATGACTATCCTGGATTTGGTAATGTGTCTGGGTGGAGGACAAAGGGTTATCATGCTTGTTACACTTATAATGATGAACCATATTCGGAGACATTGGAAAGTAAAATTGGATACACTAACCATCGAGCCTACTTGCCTATAGACCACCCTTGGTGAAGGAGTTGCTCATTCAATGGTAAAATTGAGAAACGGATGAGATCATTGGAGTTACCGGTGGAAAAGATAAATGAGCAATTTGACCGAATGCCAAATATAATTTTAGGAAAGGATCCAAACAACAAGAAAAAGCGTCCAATTATTGGGGGACCGAATTGGTCAAAGAAAAGTATCATATACAAGCTACCATACTGGAGGAATAAGAAGCTTAAACACAACATTGATGTCATGCATGTTGAGAAAAATATTAGTGAGAGTACATTCGGAACTTTGTTGGGAATTGAGGAGAAAAACAAGGACACAGACAAGGCACGCAAGGACTTGAAAAATATGGGCATAAGGAGTGTTTTGCACCTCCAAGAACGTTCCAATGGATCATTTGACAAGCCTCGTGCCTTCTTTTCTTTGTATCCTGAAGAAAGAGATGGTTTTTATGAATTTTTGAAATCAATCAAGTATCCAGATGGCTATGCAGCAAATATATCGAGGTCGGTGAACACAAGAAATGGTAGACTATTAAATTTGAAAAGTCATGACTGTCATGTGCTATTACAGCAAATTCTTCCAATTGGGATGCGGGGTTTTGCTGATAAGGACATTTGTACAGTATTGTTTGAGTTGGGTAGTTTCTTTCAAGACTTATGCTCTAGGACCCTAAGGAAGAGCGACTTGGAGAAATTAGAAGGACGTATACTTCTCATACTATGCAAACTCGAGAAGTACTTTCCTCCAGCCTTTTTTGATGTAATGGTTCATCTTGCTGTTCACCTACCTCATGAAGCCATTCTTGGAGGACCAGTGCAATATAGATGGATGTATCTCATTGAAAGGTAACTCTCTCCATCCATTAATTATAGTATGCCAAATGTTTTTTTTTAAGCAAATTATGTTGCGTATGTAGTCATACTCCCAATTCATTTTTCCTTGAAGGTTTCTTGGAACGTTGAAAAGATATGTTTCCAACCAAGCTCGACCAAAAGGTTCAATTGCAGAGGCTTACATTCTTAAAGAGTGTATTACTTTTTCATCATTATATCTTGATGGAGCTAAAACTATGCATAATCGAAGAGAAAGAAATGCAGATTGTGGTGAATATGGCCAAGGGTTGACAATTTTCTCACAAACAGCTCGACCCACTGGGTGTAGGCAGAATGATGTGGGGATGTCACGTGAATTGCGTGATATTGCTCAATGGTATTTGTTGTACAATTGTCCCGAGTTGGAGCCGTATTTAGAGTATGTGAAGTCATATTTTGATTATGTTTGAATTGTCCTTAATATTATTTGCATTTTTTAGCTGAATATAAACCACTTGTTTTGAATAGTGAACACAAAAACACATTACATAATCCAACTAGAGGAGGCATAACTCAAATAAAACGACGAGAGTTTCCTAAGTGGTTCAAAGAACATGTAAGAAATTTTGAATCTTGTGACACATTAAACAATATTAAGCAGTTATATAGTTTTCTCACTACTAATGTCACATGTTGCATGTCATTATAGATCTATAGATTAAAAGAGAACGACTCATCAGAAGTTACAAAACAAATGTGGTCATTAGCAAATGGTCCTAAGTTGCTAATGAAAGACTACTCGGTCTGCATGGTCAATGGTATAAGGTTCCATACAAAAGACTTAGACAATCATCGTGTAACCCAGAATAGCGGTGTATCTACAGAAGGGGACCATGATGGACAAATACACGACTTCTATGGTCATGTGTGCAAAATTTGGGAATTGGAGTATATGTATCAATATAAAGTTGTTTTGTTTCAGTGTGAATGGTATAATACTGGTAATAAGACCGGTCGAATGAGAACAATACAAACTGAGACACATTGCACAAGTATCAATGTGCAAAGTCGGTGGTATCAAAATGACCCTTTCATATTACCTAGTCAAGCAAAACAAGTTTTCTACCTTCGTGATACCAAATGGGGTGAACCTTGGCATGTTGTGCAATGCGTACAATATAGAGGAGTGTTTGATGTGCCAGAGGTGGGTGATGGAGATTCTAATGATCAAACAGAAGCTAATGAAGCATTCCAACAAGAGGCCATTAGCGATGTTGTTCCTATCGATGTTGAAGATAATGTTCAATATTGTAAGGGTGGTATTGAAGTTGAGAATATTCCAGAAGGTTTGGAAGAGCAAGGGGATAAAAATGAAGATGAAGTGCATAACATACCAGATTCTGATATAGATCCTGATATGGATTATGATATGTAGATTTCATTTTTTTTTCCTTTGTATATGGAAAAGTGCGTTTAATAATTTTTGATTCCCTATTATTTGTTCATTTATATTTCTATTTGATGTTCTAATTTATGTTTCGTACTTGGGAAGAATTTGTAATAAATAGACATTATATTTTATTTTCTATGTAAATCTATAGTTGCAAAAATGGTCAAAAAGGGCAAAGATACTCATAATAAAATAACAGATTATGAGATGGAAAGAGCACAAAGAATCAAGCAAAACCAAGAGAAAATAAATGCTTTGAGATTGAAGCATCTGTCAACTTTTCTGCCTAAATGCGCAAATGTGGGAAAAAAGAGAGTAAGTGTTCAGGTAGACGACGACGACTATGTACCAGCTATTGGTGATGATGAGTTATCTAGTTCTTTAAATAATGAGGTACTATATATATGATTTGGTGCATGAGATACTTCGTACTTTGTAATATTGTAATGAAATAACTTTTTTTTTTAATGAATTTAAAAATCTATACATATTTTGGTATGATACATATGGCACTAGGACGTAGCACTCGTTCACGCCGTGAGAAATTTACCCCAACAGTCTAGCATAAGGGCCCATTATCGAGCCTACTTCCCGGTGGAGATTCTGAGGTACTATATACATGATCTGGTGCCTGAGATACTTTGTATTATTGTGCTTGGAATAATCAATGAAAATCATCGATTGAAGATATTTTAAATGATGAAATAAATTATTTATATCTTAACTTGTAATGAATTTAGATATCTTTATATACTTTTGCATGATACAGATGGCTCGTTATAGGTGTGAGAAATCTACCCCAGCAGTCCAGCATACCGGCCCAGCATCGAGCATGCATCTTGGTGGAGATTCTCTTGCCCAAATTTCTACTAATGTAGAGGCACAGCTTGTGGGCACACCATCTACCATGGATGGTGAGATATTTAAGTTTTATTACTTGATTTTGTAATCATATTATATTTGGTTCACTTGTTGATTTAATTTATATTATGTCTTGATAGCATCGACTAGTAGACGTGCTCGTGGCATGACGCGTGGATTAGGGGTACGAGGACTTGTTGAGAAACATGGGAAGCTACCGGTCCGCATTGCCCCAGAGTTTTGTGCTCCTGTTGGTGAACATGCAGGGAAGTTTGCTAGCCAAATTGGTGTACAAGTGCGTACAAACTTGTCCACTGTGAATACTTATAGTTGGAAGAATGTTGGTAGCGGTGAAAAAGAGGCAATCATTCAAAATGTGGCGGTACTTTAAATATTTATAGTTGTCCATGAGCTTGATTTTTTTGTTTTCATTACATTGCTTTATACTTTATGCTGTATTTTATAGTGTATTGTTGATGTTGTCACTAAGCATATTGAATTCAAGGCATAATATTTTCTTTATACATACCTCACTTTGCAGGATCAATTTGATATACAAGGAGAATCTGTACTTGTGAACAAATCTCTAAATACAAAGTGTGGTAGATTATTGAGCAACCACAACTACAGGTTGTTTGCAAAATATAAAAAACTTGTAAAGGATGAAGGAAGCATGTATGCAAGAAACCACCCACCAAAAAATGTCACAAGAGAAAAATGGATTGAACTAATTGATGGAAAGTGGAGTGACGAAGATTGGCTGGTAATTAATACTTTGAAAATTTTAATTACAAGTAAAGTATGTTCTCACCTTTCTCCTAGATAATACCTACCTATATATGCATTGGATTAATGTTTTATGTAGATCTTATTATGGTGTAATGTCTACTAGATTATTTGTTCTATCAAATTTGTTGGATTAATACTTATTTGGAATGTGGAGTAGATTTATATTGTAATATATATATATATATAACTTAAGTCAAAACTCTAATATTTTCTTGGTCTTTATTCTTTATAGAAAGTTTTAGAAAGAAATGCTAAAAACATAAATAAAGAGGAAACGGTTGACAAACACATTCATAGATGTGGAAGCAAGTCGCTTGCAGTTAGGGTGGATGAGGCGGTGTGTTATTTCAATTTTTCAAAAACTTAGTATATTATTTGTTGTAATTAATTAACTTGTCTTCTAACATTTGAAACCAAATTGACCAGAGACAGAAAAATGGAGGTCATATTCCTAAGCTGGCACAACTCTACTATGATACCCACTTCAATTCAAAGACAAAACAGTGGGTACACCCTGATTGCGAACATACATATGTATGTATATTAGTACATGCCTTGAGTTTGCAAAATTAGAATATATGTATTTTTATTCTATATATGTTTCCAAAACTAGAACATATGTATTTCTGATGGTTTCTATTATTTGAAATGACAGCAAGAGATGTTAAGAGTACAAGATGAGCATTGTAGCACTCCTGAAGCACAGCCTTTGACCGAAGAGGAAATATCTATGATGGTTCTTAAGCCAAGATCTGGCTATGTAAAGGGGCTTGGCATGAGGCCTTCCTCATCTCTTAAGACTCCTGCATCATCTTCCTCAACTCAATATACTCAACAACTTGAGGATCGAGTAAAAGAGCTCCAGGATGCAAACTTCAGGCTGGAGGAGAAGATGGATTGCATCATACAATATTTGAGGAGCAAGGGTGATAATGACATTTGTGGCAGTGGGGGGAGCTCATCTACTAACTAGAACACACCTTGGTTAGCGTTTTATTTTCCTACCTAAAAGCATTAGTATTGGGGCTTGTATATGGTATATGTTGCTATATTGTTTAATGGTGGTGGTGGGTTTTTTGTTTGAGGTGGTGGTTGGATTTTTTGTTTAATGGTGGTGGTGAGTTTTGTGTTAATGATGGTGGCTAGATTTTTTGTTTCTTATGTGGTTGGGTTTTTGTGTTTATGGTGGTGGTTGGATTTTTTGTTTAATGTTGGTGGTGGGTTATTTGTTTATTGTGATGGCTGGGTTTTTTTGTTTATGGTGGTGGCTGAGTTTTTTGTTTAATATTAGTGGTGGGTTTTTTGTTTTCTATGATTATTGGGTTTTTTGTTTATGGCAGTGATTGAGTTTTTATGTTATTGGTGGTAGCTGTGTTTTTTTTTTTTTTTATGGTAGTGGCTGAGTTTTTTGTTTAATGTTAGTGGTGGGTTTTTTTTTGTTTATTGTGATGGTTGAGTTTTTTGTTTATGGCAGTGGCTAAGTTTTTGTGTTAATAGTGGTGGTTGTGCTTTTTGTTTAATGGTGGGGTTGGATTTTTTATTTATGGTAGTGGCTGGGTTTTTGTGTTAATGGTGGTGGCTGTGTTTTTTTGATTAATAGTGGTGGTGGGTTTTTTGTTTATGGTGGTGGTGGGTTTTTTGTTTATGGTGGTGGTGGGTTTTTGTTTTGGATTTCACTTTATTTGTTTTGTTTTAAATTGGGATTTTTCTGCATTCTCTATGATCCTTCCATGGTTTGTAATGTGGGTTTTGTTTTTATTTGATGAGAATGTTGTGGGTCTTATTTCTTTGATAGTTTGGCTTCAACACTATGATTATTTTGTCTAGTTTGTTATTGGGTATTCTGTGGACTTTTTCTGCATTGTCTTACTAATAGTAATCTTTTTGTTGTTGTAGTACATCTTATCAGGGATATAAGTTTGCAGTCTAGTTTGTTATTGATGTATTTTCCTTTAAACTTGTGCAGATATGGGATTGGTGGCAAAAAGATAGCTTTTGTGGGACTACTTCAACTCAAATAATTTTCTGTAAAGTTTGGAAGCTAAAACATCATTTGTATATAAATGGTTGTAATTACTTTGTGAACATCTTTATTGCATTTTTAGATTGTACGGATGTTTGTTTTTATGGATTTGGTTAGAAATGAATGGATGTTTGTTTTTATGGATTTGGATGGATGTTTGTTTTTATGGAATTGGTTAAAAATGAACAGGTTAATGTAATGGCAAGTAAATGTAAAGAATATTAATAAAAATAAAATAAAATTGGTGACGATAATTTTTATTGCCATATTTGACTATAAGCAGAAATTGGTGACAAAATAATTCATCACCTGATCTATTGAAATATATATATATAAAAAAAACAATCGGTGATGCAAAACTTCGTCACCTAATCTATTGAAATTGGGAAAAAAAATACATTTGGTGACGAAATATTCCGTCACTGAAAATAAGGTTTAGTGACGAAAATATTAGGTGACGAAAATATTAGGTGACGAAAAACTTTTGTCACCTATCATTTTTTATTGGTGATGAAAAAATTTCGTCACCTATCATTTTTTTATTGGTGACGAAAATGTTTCGTCACCAATACATTCTGTGACGAAGGTTAGGTGACGAATGCTGTTTCCTCACCATATGTATTCGGTGACGAAATAAGGACATGTTGTGACGAAAGGTTTCGTCACCATAGTCCACTTTTGTTGTAGTGAAAGTATCAAAGAACAGTAAATTGCCTTCTCCATTCTTTTTATTTGTTAAGTTAATTCTCTTGCTTTGGCCCTATTGCTTAGTTTCGTCAGCCTCAACAGTGATAGTGACATTGCCAGGTTCAACAGTGGAAGTTTCACTTGCAAACGGAATGTGCACATGGATGGATGGTAATTGCTGAAAGTAGGACTCCCTATCTTTAGAAATTTCTGGCTGCGAAAGTTTTGTCAGAACAATAAAATTTACACTTAAAAAAAAAATTATCAAATACTTTATAATAAGTCTCACCACACTCAAACAAAATAAACAAAGAAATTGTCAATGAAATAGAAATTTATTAATCTTTAAATACTACACACATTTTGCTCTACACACCACACCACTCTTCACTTTCACTTTTGCTCTTTATTTCACATACAAGCTTCCTGAATATACTCACCTAAACTAGTTATAAAAGTTGAATACATAAAAGAAAAGTCAATAGAAGCAACTCTTTCTCATCTAGAATTCTAAAGTTAGATATTGTCCCTATTTTGTTTTATAGCCGCCTTAAAGACATGCAAACACAAAAAATACCAATATACAAACTTTTAAAAATATCACATAGTCCAATTTGAAAGGAGCATCGTATACCTCTGTTACATCTGGTAAGTGGTAACATCTGGTCCTGCTGGCGTGCTAGCTGAGGGTTCATCCCCTTTGAGAAGTACTGGTATTTTATTCTAGATTGGGTAAGCTTTTTAACGATTTGAACAGAAACTTTGTGCTTCTCTTTTATCTTCCTGTTATCCCTATATCTCTCTAATCATATGTAGCAGAACATTTATATTAATCCAAGTATATTTAGTTATATAGAAACAATAAAAGAAAGGAAGAATACGATGATAATAATCTAATAGAGGCATACCATATCCAAAAATAACCAGCATTAATGTCGTATATACAAGATTGACAAGGTCAGAGTAGATGCCATAACCTCTCCGAAAAAATTGATGCTTTGGCTTAATACGAGCTTCCGATCCTGTACACAACAAAATCAATTGAGTGAATATGTCAAACACTAAAACTTTTAAACACAAATAAATAAATAAAATCACTTATTATATTATTGATGTGAAATTAATCATATTTATTGTCATATTAATTTATAAATTACCACCACGATGGTCATTCCACATGTAAAAGAAATATGTAATACACAAGTGTACTGAATAATTTCAGTGTTCAAGCCGACTAATTTGCATTCTTCTTCTTTTTTAACCATTTCAACGCACGCTATTTACAATTTGCATTTCTCACCCTCTTGTCCAGATTGGCGAGTCACATTTGATCCACCGAGACTCTCTTCATCTACCCTCCTGCCCTTCTTAAGTGCTTTTCCTCCAATATTTCAAGAAAAGGAAAGTATTTCAGTTATAGAATGGGTAAAATATCATTTTCGTCCCTAAACTATCACAAAAGTTCGTTTTTCGTCCCTAAACTTTTAAAAGTTCGTTTTTCGTCCTTAAACTATCACAAAAGTTCGTTTTTCGTCCCTAAACTTTCAAAAGTTCTATTTTCGTCCCTAAACTTTTCCAAACGTATTGATTTTCGTCCCTCCCACATCCGCATTCCGTCAAGGCCACGTCAGCACTCCGTCAAACGGAGGAACAAAAATCAATACATTTAGAAAAGTTTAAGGACGAAAATAGAACTTTTGAAAGTTTAGGGACGAAAAACGAACTTTTGTGATAGTTTAGGGACGAAAAACGAACTTTTGAAAGTTTAGGGATGAAAAACGAACTTTTGTGATAGTTTAGGGACGAAAAACGAACTTTTGAAAGTTTAAGGACAAAAAACGAACTTTTGTGATAGTTTAGGGACGAAAATGATATTTTACCCTTATAGAATTTAAGGGCACACAGCAATTAAAAGAAGAAAGAGGAGACCCAAAAAATAAAGGATAATATGCTTTTTAATCCTTAGAATTTTAAGTATATGTTTGATTTAAATCTAGAATAATGCTAGAGATACAAATTATTTTATAAAAAATTCTACAAACTGTTGATATGGTAAGTGATTATTGGTAAATGAAAAAGTGATATTAATGATGGGTTTAGATGAAAACTAAAAAAAAGTTGGCCACATCAACATTTTGTAAAAATATTGTAAAATAATTTATATCTATAGCATTACTCTTAAATCTATCTTAAGTTTTCAAAATGTTTCATTTGAACCTTAAAGTTTTTAAAAAACGTACTTTATAGTTTCAAATAGTTTCATTTAAACGTTGAGTTTTTGGTAAATTTCATTTAAATCTCAAAATTTGAAATAAATTCATTTAAACCAATTATCCATGTGGTGTTTAATGGTGTTAACAGCAAAAATGAGACAAAAAAGTTTAAATGAAACATTTTTAGAAATTATGAAATTTAAATAAGACATCTTGATTGTTTAAGGTTTGAATAAAATATACCAAAAACTTGCTAGCCGAACTGTGATCCCTCGACACCCTCCACCAACTTATTCATTGAATTTAAGTGCCTCCGACCAATCGAACTAATTGGTCACTCTGGCCTAGCGAGTAGGTCATTTTCTCTGTTCAGGTCACATTACCAGCGAGTCATTGGGCAACCAGACTTCTTGCTCAACAATCCTCTGTGTGATTTCTATCTTCTGTTAAATTAGTGGAAGCTTTGACACTGCAAAAAACTAAACAGTAAATTTTTATTTAAAACTTGATTCTTTAAATTACAACACTTTACCGGCACTATTGTTACATCAATACACAAGGCGCTGCTACATACACTCACTCACCAAATACACATGCACACCTTCTGACACTATAGCCCTCTTTGTTGACTTTGCTTCACTTCTTTCTAATTCACTTCCCCTAGTCATATCACTCACTTCACAATACTTCACTCTACACGTCTCTCACAGCTCTCACTAATCTCACACTCTACTTCACAGGTCTCTCACAGCTCATGCAAGTGGGAACCAAAGGTTCCTATTTTTACAAGCATGAGGTCGGTTAAGTAACCGACATTGAAGCTTCTAGCTTCATCTACTTTCTGCCACCAGAGTTCTAGTAGTTCTAGGTCTTAGTTTATTTTTTATTTTAATTTCTAGCCCCTTCTAGACTATTACAAAAATTTATGGCTGAGTTTCAATTTTACATAGAAGTCTCAAGAGAACTAAAAAGAAATATCTCATAGAAAAATCTGGAATGCAAGAAAATGTTCTAGAGAATGAGAGAGAGAGAGAGAGACGGTGCTTAATTTTAACATTCTCAAAACTTCCCACTTACACCTAGATTCAGTAAATGATCCTAGAAAACTCTTTCAAGGTCTAAACAATCTTTGAGTTGCTATGATCTACTGATCTAGTATTATATCATTAGGTTTGCATTGCCTTTAAGAAAAGTTAATTTAAATTAAAGTAAAGAAAAAAGATTCACTTCACATACCAGCTTGAGCCATAGTTCGCAGGAACTGCATGCAGCTTTGGTAGTTCTCAGGTAAATCAGGATATATTGCTTTGTATATTTTAAGCAATTGTCTCGGATTGGTAGCCTTGGGCTCATTAGCATTTGTACCTTCAAAACAATAGTAGAGAATAATGATGGACGGTGTTAGACAATGCATACAAATCGAAAGAACCCATTTAATAAAAGAGAGAAATTTTTTTCTAACAAATAAAAAATTTGTCTGTAACACAGTTACAGCTAGCTCGGAACTCCAAAATTAGTAAGAGCATGTGATTTGTAGCTTGAAAATTGAGTAATACTTACAATAGTAAATGATTTTCTCCCACCACTGAAGGTGGCAAGCACTTCTGAAAGCTGAAGGCTTGCATGCTATGAGGTGCATAGGGGTGATTCCACCCTCATTCACAGAATAAGCAAGACTTGGGTCCAGGTTTCCAAAGTTATGGCTTGTTTGGAAGTTTAGAGAGGGAGGAGAGTAGAGGGGAGTAGAGGGGAGTAGAGTAGTGGAGAGGGGAGTAGAGGAGAATGAATCCCCTCCACCTTGTTTGGATGTTTTTAAAATTAGTAAGGGGGAAGGGAGTAATTAGCCCTTCCCCTTGTGTAATTTTGTTAATATAATAAGGGTAAATTAGGTAATTTACTTGATCAATAGTTTATATAATCTACTCCCCCTCCAAATCTCTCCAATTTGGGGGAATTAAAAATGAGAGGCTAGAGGGAGTTGAAACCCCTCCAAACTCCTCCAAACCCCTCCCCCTCCTTCCTTAAAAAACTTCCAAACAATGTAATTAGATTACTCTCCCTCCCTCTACTCTACTCCCCCTCCTTTTTTAAACATCCAAACAAGCCATTAATGTAACAGTCAGCAAAGGAAGTCATAAAAAAAGTCAAGGCTTCCATTTTGCTAATATTATATAGATATATTTTTTTTTTTCTTTTTTTTTTTTGAGAATATTAGTAGTATTCCATTGGTAACCCCATTTTGATAGTGTATTATATAAATTTTCTACATTTTTGGCACAAATAGAGACGGTTATCCGTGGTGTTAAATATAGCACATGCATGGCAACCATCTGTTATTTATTTTGCATATCAAATTAATAGAATTTTTTTTGTATTACGTACGTAGAAAATCTGTTTTGACCTCCACGTGATTTATATATGCTACGAATTCAATAAGTTATTTAGTTATCGATTAATATACGAGCTATTATTTAATCCATGCACATAAATAGTTCAACCACAATTTTAACTTATAATCACCAAATTTCTAAATAAGAAGGCAATAACATACACAGAGAAATTTAATAACAAAGTGAAAAAATATTAATAACCTCTTCAATAATTTTTTTTTTTTTTAAATACTACGAGGGATTCAAATCTATTAAAAAATCCACTACAAATAAACAGTTAATTTTTTATTCTTTCTATCTATTTAACATTATAATTTTTTTTTTATAGTTTCAATCTATAGCGTCCGCTTCTGATAATAGCTCTTTATCATCAGAGCAAGATATCAATAAGTTTTTGGTGTAGGCGAGAATTAAATCTCAAATCTCTTATTCAACTATCAGATACTTTACCAGTTGAACTAACTGGAACCCACAACATTAAAATTTATAAGAAAACATAAAATTTTCCTAAAATGAACATTACTTCATAGCTTATTTAAAAGGTGAAGGAAAAAGGTTAAGAAACTTGTAGCTTTTTATTATTATATATATTTTTTGAAGAATAACTTGTGGTTTAATGGTATTGGCATCTCCCCTATTATAGAAAGAAACTAAGATTCAAATCATTTCCTCCCATTTCTTTTTACAATTTATTTTTATCAATATATATAGGTGAAGACCATGAATAAAAGTGTGCATGGATTGGGATGGAGGATTTTTTCAACCCAATCCTAACCCAACCCATCACATATGTAGAAATCAACCAGACTCAACCCGATCCAACCCACATGGGTTGAATTGAGTGTGGTTGGATCCGTGGGCTGTGCATACATATATTTTATGTCTTGTAAAAAATTAAGCTTTCATAAATTTTTTTTAAAAAAAAAATTTAAACAAATTTTTACAATTCATATAATATGCTTAAATTATATTCTAAATTCATTAAAACTAATTCTCAAAATACCAAAATCAATCAAACTAAAAAATTAGAATGAGAGTAATAATAAGATAGACTTATATACAAAGTAACTCAAGTTGGGTAAACTAAGTTGAAAAAACTATCAATCCAATTAAAGGCTCAAATAAAATTCAAACCCTACTCATCCCACCAACTCAAGGCGCCAGGTGAGTAACTTTATTGAGTTGGTGGATTTGATACACACTCCTTACGAAAAGTGAAAAGGTGAAACGAAATACTCACCAAAATACTCCCACCTGATGGCGCAGTGAAGTATGGTCTCACCACCCTTTCTTCGGTAGGAGGGGTTGCTTTTGTAGTTAGGGCCTTTGTCGGGGGGACAACAAATATAATGGATGCAAAGGAAGATGTCTTTTTCACCATGAAAAGCAGCTAAGAAGAGAGGGCTCTCTCCGTCATTGTTACGAACATCCCCCAACGATCTATCAGCTTCAGCAATGCAAATGCATGTCCTCACTTTTGACGTTGATGCTGCTACATGCAAAATGGTGTTCCCTTTCTTGTTTATCATTCGTAGACCGTTCTTGTCGAATTGGGAAATTATCAGTACAAGTTCTTCAACGATGTCTTCTGGGGCCATGGACACAGCTAAGTGCAATGCCGTGTCCCCTAACTCGTTGATCTTGGCCCTGCAGGCCTTGAATGTTTGTTTCTTATATATCTCAACAACTTCCTTCCATTCACCTCCCATGGTTTCCTTGTACAAATTATCAATTGAAAAATCATCTTCAACATCATCCATTCTAGTCGAGCAACTTGCCATTTTCTCTCTCACTGCTTGGAAAAATGAAGAAGAATATTAGATATAAGAATAGGAAGAGAGAGATGAAAAGAAAAAGATAAAGTAAAGGAAGAACTTGGCACTTCTTTTGTTGTAGAAGAATGAAAAAATCTAACTATTTGACAGCCAGGGCCCCCTACTGTCAGAGGAGGGGGAAAAATTAAATTAAGATGAATAAAAGATTGAAAATTCTTCACTGGAAAATAGCAAAGGAAGCTCTGTCCGCTAGAGCTTGCTTACACAACAAAATCAATGCAGTTGATCCTTATGTCCCAGGTGTAGTTCCTCTACTCATGAGCACTTCTTTTTTCTTTTCCCTTTCCTTTTTGTAGTTCAAATTTAGTCCTTGTACCTATGGAATCTCAACTTTGCTACAGGCTACCGGACAATCCACCAATGGGTTGAAATGTTGAATGCTGGAAAAATTGGTGGGCCTTTCTTCACTTCACACACCACTCAAAGAAAGTGGCTCACACTCACAAAGCAAACAAAGGAAAAGAGAGTGGAGAGGGAAGAGTAAGAGAACTCTTTAATACTTTTATATATATATATATATATATATATATAGTTATGTTTCTCTTCTTTCACTCTTGCTTTGAAATTGACAGATACATGGGTTGTATATACTATACATGCCACAATTGACTCCTAAGTTTATTTTCTTAACTCTTAAGTCTTAACATAAAATACCACACATTAACTGCAAGAAATCCCCCACATACATTCACCACGATCTAATTTAATTTATAAAACTCACACTTATTAATGAAAGTTTAATTAAAAACAAGTTTAACTTATAACATTGAAATGATTCTTTATCCGGTTCTTAATCTTGGATTGGGTTGAAAAGAGACCACAAAATTTATTCTTTATGCAGGTATATATAATATGTGACCTAATCGGGTGGCTTAGGAATGAAGAACTTGGTTCATCAAGAACTCAAGTCCTCTTGATCAATATCAGCCTGGCCATTCAAATAAAAAAGGTCTTCCAGTGTCATTTGG
The DNA here is from genome assembly GCA_019022515.1 of Quercus aquifolioides. Taxonomy (NCBI): domain Eukaryota; kingdom Viridiplantae; phylum Streptophyta; class Magnoliopsida; order Fagales; family Fagaceae; genus Quercus; species Quercus aquifolioides. The sequence goes on along the minus strand of CM032336.1, from coordinate 48,298,543 downwards.
TTGCTTGGGATTCCCAACAAAAAAAAGAAAGGTACAAAATTAATTTTGATGCTGCTATTAGACAAGATCACTGCTCTATTGTTACTGTTTGTAAGGATTTTTGGTAGCAATCATTGCCAAAGAACCTACTGTTCATCCAGCCTGGACTAAAACCAAAGCCTGTCTCCTACTTCTCTAACCTCCAACTTAAAGCTTAACCACATATTATATTTTAGGGTGATAGAAATGTATCATTGAAGATGTTTATGATTCTGATTTATCCCTCATTTGTCTCGTACCCCAATTATTTTGGACATACTTAGGCTTTAGCCTATTTATCTTTTTGGGATTGTTGTTTTGTTCACAGATAAGTAAATGTGCTAGCCCACAACTTGGCTGCTGGGCCCACGGCCCATGTTAGCTTTTGTATCCTTCTTTTTTCTTTATTCTTTTTTTATGAACTGTATTCTTTCTCTATTAATGAATTGCCTTTAAAATAAAGTACAAATTAACCTAGGATAACAAAGATCCTAAAGATCCGCCTCTAGAGTTGTCGTACTATACATATTGGACGAACAAAATACAAAATAAACTCTGCATGGCCAAGCTGACAGATGAGGTATTAGCAATCAAGATTCACAGAACTCAAGGGGTTAGAACTTGGCCCCTTCAAATTTAAAGATGTCTACCATTATCTTAGTTGCGATAGTTGGACTTTGCAGATTATACAGTAACACATACGTTGTTTTTGTTTAATTCAAATATTTTCTCAAACTGCTTTGTAATTTTAAATTAAGAATTTACTGAATATAAAATAATCAAGATTAGTACAGCCATTATCAGAAATTCTAAGGCGCACCTCGTCAAAGAAAGTAATTAGAACTATCATGAACCTTCTGATTTGGATGAAGCAGAGAATTGTCCTCCAATATGGTGTTCATAAGACTTGGATCTTAATAAGTTTTTTTTTTTTTTTTTGCTAATCGGATCTTAATAAGTTATGCACTGTGTCAGTGTGTGCCACGTAAAGTTAAGAAACTCTCATAAAGGCTTTGTTCCATAGAACTTTGAATTACATATGCTTCACATGCATTATGTATGATCATGAATCCTTAAAGCATGATTTTTATATTTTACGTTTCTAAATATTAGGTTCCTTTTCTTTCTTTGGAAGATTTATTTTTTCCTAGTCAAATTAAAGCTCTTGAATGATAGTATAATCTACTTGGGAAATTTTATTTTGCAAATTAAGTTTTATAGAGCCTATAAATTGGCATGTTGTGTCTAATAATGACTCTGTATCAAATTTTTGTAATAAATAACTAGGTATTTAAATGAATAATTTTCAGGTTATGTACGTGTATGACAAAAACTTCTCATTAAGTTCCTCCTCGTACAATTTTAAATTGCATGCATTCCATATTACATACGAAGTGTCATGATGAATTCTTGTCCAGTGTTTAACTTTAACATTCACAAACTCAGGCCCTCAGGGTGATCCGGTGAGGAGGAAGTTCTTTAAGAAAAAGAAAGACAATCATCCATATGTTGTACCCACATGATCGAGCAAAGTGAAAGACGTTATTCTCCCGTTAACCTTATCTCATAGTAGTCGTTTTCTTTTGGTCAGTAAAGTTCTTTTGTTGTTTTGTAAAGAACCTTAAAGGAAACAATTAGAACTGTCATGACCCATCATCAGGTTAGAGTGAAACAGAAAGTTGTCCTCCAAAGATGGTGTTTATAAGACCTGAACCCTAAGTTAGTGTGTTCCACGTTATGATTCAATCTTTGCATGGGAATAATTAATTATTTTGTAATTGTAATATAATGTAAAATTTGTTCTCCCTAAAATTAAACAATTATTTTTTTTGTTCAATTAGGTCTACTTTGGTCAACTACGGTCCACTCGATCAATTTCAGTCTCCTTCGGTCCATTTTGGACTAATTTGGCATTAAATTGATTCTTTTAGTAGGTTTCCTCTTCAAGTTTAGCTCAAAATTTCTTTTTCTTTTTTCTTAATTTTTGTGTTGAAAAGTATAAAATTTATTATATTTAGACTAAAATCTTTAGTTTTTAGTTAAATAATACAAACAAAATAAACATTAGAATTTAGAAATATGAGCTCTAAAAATGCAATAAAAATGATAAATATTCAAGTCTTATTAGGTCCACATTGGTTCTTTTTGGTCTATTCTTGTCTTCTTCGGTCTAATTTGGTCCTATTCAATCCTATTCGGTCCATTCAGTCCTATTCAGTCTATTCGGTATACTTTGGTGTTATTTCGTCCACTTTGGTTTAGGGATGGCAATTTTTGCTCGACCCGCGAGTACCCGGCCCGGTCTGACCCTAATGGGCCGGGTTTTACCCTGTTCGATTAGGAATAGGGTCGGGTATGAGTTTTAAAAAAAAAAAAACCCGAACCAGGTTCGGGTCGGGTCCGGGTTTTATCAAAAAAACCCGAAACCTGGCCCGGATATAACTTGGTTACCTGAAATTACAAAAAAACCCCTATATATAATATAGCTATAACTAACCCTAAGTCCCTCATTTGTTCAGCAGCACAGCAACTCACACCTCCCTCACAGCGCCTCACCCTCACCAAAGCACACTCACAGAAGCACACTCAAGCTCTCATTCTCACTCTCATCCATCCTCACAGTCACAACTGCCGCCTCCCTCAAGCCATCACTATCATAGTCTCACGGTCTCACCCACCCACATGGTCGTCGCCCCCCTCAAGCACTCACTCTCACCCACCCTCACGGCCTCACTCTCACTCAGCCACTCCTCCTCCATGTGTTTCCACATCCACCCTGCCGTCAACGCCAAGCCAACTCTCTGATCTGTCACCGCTCACCGTAAGACCGTGAGAGTGAAATTTCTTGGGTTTGCCTTTTTTTCTTTTTTCTTTTTTGGGTTAATTTCCTAATTCTTACATGATTTCTGTTATTGGGTGGGTTGTATTGTTTTTGGTTTGATAATTGATAAATTCTGCAATTTTTTTTTTTTTTGGGTGATTTGTGATGTTAAGTGTGGAAAATGAAAGCGTGGGTCTTGTGATCTATTGATCTGTAACTAGCTTACCATGCATTAATGAAAATGGCTTGGCTATGATTTGTAATTTTGTGATTTCTGATGTGAAGCCTGGAATTTTTTTTTTTTTTTTTTTTTAAATTGGGTCAAGGTTTAGGGCCTTTAGATTGGGCCCTAAAAGGGACGACTGGACGGGGCCCGCGGGGCCCAGCTGGGGCGGGTCCGGGCCCCGGGAAAAAAACTGGTTAGTAAACGGGCCGGGTCTGGGCCACGTGTCTTAGCCCGCAGGTCGAGTTCGAGTATGGAAAAACTCGGCCCGAACCCGACCCGTAGCCATTCCTACTTTGGTTCTATTCGATCAACTTCGGTCCTGCTCGATCCACTTCGGTCCTATTCGGTCCAATTTGATCCTATTCGGTCCATTCAGTCCTATTTGTTTCTATTCGGTCCACTTTGGTCCTAGACTGTCCATTCATTCTTATTCGGTCCTATCCGGTCCCTCTTGGTCCTATTCGGTCGACATTGGTCCACTATATCTTATTCGGTCCTACTTCATCCACTTTGGTCTTATTCGGTCCACCTTGTTCTTATTCTGTCCATTCGGTCCACTTTGTTCTATTTGGTCCAATTCGGTCCATTTATGTCCACTTCGGTCTATTTGGACCATTCACTCCATGTGCACTTACCTAATAGGAAAAGACATGTTTGTGTTGAAAGCACTTATTTTAAATTCAAATTTATTAAAAACAAAAATAGTTCTCAAACTCGTAACATCTAAAATCTTAAGCATAAAATTTATTATTGCTATACTTTTGTTGAATCAAATTAACATAGCATTTTAGTCTACTTCAATTTGGCTAAATATAAGTAAAATTCTTTCTAAACATGAACTCTACGAATATACAAATGAAATCTTTAGGACAGTTACTCATTTGTTTTAACATAATTATTTTTAAATGAATTGCATAAAGTTGATTATACATTTAAGTAATATATATATATATAATTTTTATTTAAATAAATTATTCAAAATCTTCATTCTCTTAAAAGAGATTATTATGATAATCAAAATCGTAACAAACTTATACTAAATATGTATAATTTATTTTTTAAATTTTATTATAGATAATTTGTTCTTTCTAAAAATTAAACAATTTCAATTTCCAACACTCTACCTTTACAAATATATAATTTTATCATTTTTGATATTTTTGATTGATATTATTCTTTTTTCGAAACTGTCCATATTCTTTTAACTATTTTTATTATGCTTTATATTTTCTTAATTTCTTTTGGTACAGTAAAAAATTTTAAGTTTCAAATTTATTAATCAAATTCTCAATCTCTTAAAGAGATTATTATGATAACCAAAACTTATCATGTAATTACAATTGAAATTACTCAAATAATTAATAGCACTCTCAATCCAAACTTGTCTTTTCTCATTCTTATGTAGGTACACCCAATCAGACTGAAGTGATTTGAAATAGACCAAATGAACCAAAATGAACAAAATAGACCGAATAGACTAAAATGAACCAAATGGACTTAATAAACTGAAGTGGACTGTATGGACTAAATTAGACCGACAGAGACCAAAATGGACCATAGTGAACCAAATGGACCGATTTGAACTAAATTGACCGAAGTAGATGAAATGGTCCGAAGTTGACCGCAGTAGACGAAAGTGGTACGAAATGGACTGTAGTAGACCGAACCGGACCAAATAGATGAAGTAGACCAAACTTAAAATGAATTATTAATTATTCATTCTTAGTTTTCATAACGTGATTATATCATATAAAATAAAATTTTAAATAAATATTAAATATTTGAAAGATTCTCCAACATATACATGACTCTTCACTAGTGTGATGGTGGAGGTGGAGTGTAGTGGTGAATATAAAAATCCGAGTGGTATATATATTCCACGTTGGCGTGTTATTATTGACAGCAAAAAGAGAAAAAAAGTAGGGTTTGTTTGGGATCCGCTTATTTTGCTAAAATTAAAATTTTTTTGCTGAAAGTACTATAGATAAAAGTAAAAGTTAGTTGAAATAGTACAGTATGACCAGTGAATAGTACCAAAAAGTGTAGTGAGACCCATGAATAATAGCAAAAATAAGACGAATAGTAAAATAAGCTAGCAAAAATAATCTTTACCAAACGGGCACATATTATATGCGACTTCGAGTAGGCTTTAACAAGTGGAATTCCAAAAAAACGTCACCATACGCTACAACATGACTGGTCAACTGTCTAAAATAGAAAAATTAATCATCACATAGAATCATAGGTGATAGATCAAAATGCACAGGCTTATTAGCCGCTTAGTAATTGGATAGAGGAATACCTTTTGGTTTTTATTCATCAACTTTGAGAAAATATTTCTAAGCCACCATTCACGTCATTTTTTTAAAAATTTATTTTAAGACCAATGAATGGAATTGGATATATATATATATATATATATATATATATATATATATATGTATATATATATATACAAGATAGAAATTCTACTTTAGCCTAATCTAAGTTGTTAGGTTCTAAAGGTTTAGGAATTTATGTATTTAGAACTCTAATTTGTAATATTGGCAAACCATGATCAAAACAATATGTTTAGTCTTGTTTAGGCTTGCTCAAAGTTGATTAATAATTGTAAAGTTGGAATCGAGAGACTGCAGATGCATTGGGGCATTTCGGTCTGGCTCGATCGATCGAAGAATAGACTCGATTGATCGAAAGTCGGCCAGATTGTGTTTTCTACAGAATTTCCAACTCAGCCCTAACTCATTAAACGTTTAGGGTTTTATGTTTTTGCCCTAGGTATATAAGGCAAAACCCTAGCCACGTTTTTAGAGTTGCTCCTGTTGTATTGTTGCTCATACATTGCTGTTTTGTGTAAATCTCTTGTGAGATTTAGAGGAGCTTTCCTTTACACAAAGCTTAGGGTTTTCAAGGTAGAGATTATTTCAATATCTTGATGATCAACTCGGTTGCTACCATTGGAGCTTAAAGAATAACAAGCGTGGGTGCTTGTAGCTGATTGGAGAATCCAAGAAAGAAGGAGTCCGTGGATTCGGAGCCTGCACGGGGTCGTGTCAGTAAGTTCTACTGGTAGGTAGCATTAGGAAGTCGAGCGGGGAGCTTGTAAGTCCTTTTGTATGAACTTCGATTCTTTCATAGTGGATTCAGGCTTGCCTTGAGGATCGGTGGGTCAAATCCTCCCCAGGTTTTTACCGTGTGGTTTCCTGGGTGATCATATCTTTGTGTCTTTTATATTTCCGCTGCTTTATATTATTGATATGATTGTTTGATTGTTTCAACCTAGAATTGCATAATTTGACTAAGTAACAACTTGGCTAATTAACTAGGCTAATCAATCTGGTTGGTTTAAGGGGTCTAAAACCGTTCAAGTGGTATCAGAGCGAGTAGCTCTTCTTATTTGAGATTTTTTTATCTCTGAGCTGATCCTTGACCCCTGTTGTCATGGAGCATGGACACTCTCTTGTTGTTCCTCCTCACTTTGATGGGAATAACTATGCTTATTGGAAAGTAAGGATGAAAGCATTCCTGAAATCCATTGATGAAAGAGTTTGGAATTCCGTTGAGTACGGATGGGAGAAGCCCACTACTCCTGTGAGTGAATGGCAAACTTCTCAAAAAGAAGCAGCTGGGTTCAATAGCAAAGCTATGAATGCCATCTTTAACGCTGTTTCTATGGAGGAATTTAAGAGGATCTCTAATGTTGAGGTTGCTCATACTGCTTGGAAAATCCTCCAAACTGTGCATGAAGGCACAAAGGCAGTTAAGATAAACAAACTGCAGCAATTGACTTCTAGATTTGAAAGCATTAGAATGTCTGATGATGAATCTTTTGATGAATTCTATGCTAAATTGAATGATATTGTTAATTCTGCTTTTAATTTGGGTGAAATCTATGATCAACCTAAAATTGTTAGGAAGATTCTTAGATCCTTAACTGAAGACTTTAGACCCAAAGTAACTGTCATTACTGAAAGCAAGGATGTGGACTCCATCCCTGTTAATGAGCTTGCAGGATCTCTTCAGTCCTATGAGTCTGACCTACCCAAAACAAGCAAATCCAAATCAATGGCTCTTAAGTCTGTTGATGATGTTGAGGCTGGTGGATTTGATGATGAGCTCTCTGCTATAGAGATAGCTTACCTTGCCAAGAATTTTAGAAACTTTCTGAGGAATACTAATAGAAGGGCAAGAAATACAAACACTGCTGAACCTAGAAACTTTAGGAAGAATGATCCCATTAAGGTTAACAACTTTGAAAAACCTAGAGAAAAAGTTGGTCAATCTTCAAATAATTCTTTGGGTGCTCAGTGTTTTGGTTGTCAAGGGTATGGTCATGTTAAATCTGAATGTCCTACATTTTTGAGGAATAAGGGTAAAGCTATGGCTGTAACCCTTAGTGATAATGAGGTTTCTGATGATGAGTCTGAATGTGACGAGGATGGAAACTTCATTGCTTTCACTGCCACTGTTGTAGTCAATGAAAGCATATCTGTTGAGGAGAACCCTTCTGATGGGGAACTCTCTGAGGATGCATATCTTCAAGAGGACTATAATAAACTTTGCAAGGTTGCTGCAAAGGATGCTATGAATGTTGAACTTGGCCTGAAGAAAATTGATTCTCTTGAGCTTGAAAAGAAAATTTTGCTTGTTAAACTTTTTGATGCTAATGATCTTTTGAACCATGTGAAATCTGAGAACATGTTTTTACTTGATAAAGTTAAAACTTTGGAACATGATTTATCTGTTGCTAGATCTGCTAGTTCTAAACTTGATCACATGCTGAATGTTCAAAAGTATCCTTCTGATAAATCTGGGTTAGGATATGTTGAAAGCATCTCTGTGTCTGCTCCTCATTCCACGAACTTTGTTCCTTCATCTTCTTCTGAACCTTTCGTGAGTGAAGTTGTGAGTGAAACTGTCAAACCACCTGTGAGTGAGGTTGTCAAACCTATAGAAGTTTCACCACCTAGGAAGATTAGGGTTGATCTAGGAGAGTCTAAACCTAAGGAACCTACCCTTTCTAAGGACAAGATGCATGGTAAACCTGCTTGGGTTTGTCATTATTGTGGAAAGTCTGGACACATTCGTCCTAATTGTTACAAGTTTCAAGCTGCTAAGAGAGCAAACAAACCAAAAGTGTATGTGCCCCAAGCACAAGATCCTATGACACTTATTGGTGAATTGGTAAAGGCTTTGAACCTTTATTCCAATCTTGGAGTTGGAAATCACTCGAATGTGAATAGGAACTCCAATGCTCGTGGTGCATCTAAAAAGTTTTGGATGCAAAAGACTCGACCTAATTGAGTCTTTCTTTCATGGTCCTTGTGCTTCATTGCTCATTTCTTTGTGACCATTGTTCTTTGGTTTTTTTTTTTCTTTTTGTTTGTTTTGTCTCTAGGATTTGCATTGCATAACATTCATGCATTTCATTCTAGGATTTATATGTGTTCTCTTTTATAAAAAAAAAAAAAGGAGAAAAGCAAATTGTGTTTAGCACTATTTTTTCTTGGTCTTTGAAAGCAAGGTTGGTCAATTTATTTACACATAACATGTCTTATGTACCTTGTTTAGCTTTGATGAGCTTATTTATTACACTTTACTAGTTGAAGTTTTGTAGTGCATGTTGTGTGGGAAAGATGTTTATGGTGTTTATCACTTTGTCTTAATCTTGAAGTCACATGTTATTTGACTGACGGATTTGATCCTTTTGAGAAAGGCAAAAAACCATCTCACCACTATTCACTAGCCAATCATGAACACCTTAGTGCATATCATAAGATTTTGTGCTCGAAAAAGTGTAGCACATGCACAAAAAGAACATAAGGTGTAGCCTCTTTAATTGCTTAATGCTTAAAATTGGTGTGTACTATTAGGCTTGATGCCAATTCACATAATTAAAACTGGTGTGTACTATTAGGCTTGATGCCAAATTTCACCTAATAATGGGGCAAAATTCAAGAAACTTACATGATTGCAAGCTTATGTTCTAGGAGATGTGGGAGTTATATGATGTAACTTTTTAGGTGATAGTCTCTTTTGAATTCTATGTGATGGATTTTGTAGACTTTGTGATTGATTGCTATTCACATATCACCTCACATGTATCTCAAGCTTTTGCTAGTTGCACACACTACACAAGTTACTTTTTGCTAAATTTTGTATATGTTATTGTGTGTGTTTTTGGTCTGACCAACCAAGTTTGAAAATACTTTGAGAACTATGCAAAACATTTTTTTTTTGCTTGAGAATTTAAAAAGAAGAATGGCTGATATTTTCTTTGGAGAAACTAGGATTAAAACTTGGGTTTTTGAAAAAGCATTCCATCTCATACTCATGCATTTTGTTTCAGTAAGTTTAATGCTTTGAGGAGTTGTTTTCAAAATATGATTTGTGATTTTCAAAACTGTGATTTTTCTCAAAAATTTTGTGAGCCTCTGCCTAGTTCGATCGATCCATTCTGATTTTCGATCGATCGAAAAAGTGCTTTAATTTGTTTAAAAATGACTGATTGATTCGATCGATCGAATGTGATTTTCGATCAATCGAGAGTCGTGAATCAGGTTTTTTAAAACAGTGTTCTTGACTGATTCAAACACTTTTTCAAAAAGTTTTTCAAACTTTTCTTTCTCTCTCCGACTTGGCAAGGCTCTACAGCGATTTTTTTTTTGTCGTTTTCCTCCAAAATTTTTGCAAAGAATCTCTTTCCTCAAGCCGGTAAGTCCCCTTTGCCCTTCCTTTTTAAGTTTATTTACACTTTTCATGCATTTTTCATGCATTTATCCTCATATTTTCGGACCTTTTTCTTTTTGGGATTTTTGTTGCTTCAAGCCCAATTTTGTGTAATTGATCAATGGGTTTTTGTGGGGACATGCTATAAACATGATCTTGATAGTTTAATTTGATCAATTTTGGGTTTTGTGAAAAATTAAAATTTCTAGGGCTTGTAATTGATCCGAATTGGGGATTTCTGTTCAATTGGGTTTAATTGATGAAATTGGCTTGTTGTTTTGATGAAATTGGTTATTCTAATCTGTTTTCAACATTGTGTGATGATCAATTCATCAATTTGTTTCAAAATTATCAAGTGGTTTTTCAAATTTTTTAGGGTTTTTGTTAGAAACTCTATGTTCAAGCCAATTTTGTGTAATTGAATTTAATTTGAACTGTGTTTACTGCATTAGTTCATGCATCACAACATTGTTATTGTTCATGCATCATATAGATTTTTGCTCTATATTTTTTTTGTACTAACTTGCAGTCTGCCCTTGGTTTTGTTTTATTTTGTTCTTTTGGTTTTCTTTGTATGTCTTTGTCCTTTCCTTAGCACTATGCCTAAGAAGACTAGGGCCCGTAGGACTATTTTCTCACCTTCTCCACCCCCTCCTTCTTTTGACCGTGAGAAGTTTCCGAGTGAGAAAAACCAAGAGATTTATGAGAAGCTAAACCCTAGGAGGAAGATTTGGGCTGAGCGTTCTGTTCTCTTAGATGAACTTGATCCTGCCATTAGGGCAAACTTTGAGCGTAGGGGCTAGTTACCTTTGGTGGATATTTCTGATCCTCCTCCACCATCTGCCTTGATTAGAGAGTTCTTTTCGAACATCTCTATCTGCATCTATGATTCCAACACTTTGGTAAAAAGTTGGATACGAGGCGTAGAGTACACCATTACTCCCAAGGTAGTGGCTGATGCTCTAGGGGTACCTTTGGTTCAGAATCCTGTCTTTCCTTATGATGTGTCTCCCGAGTTGAGTGATGTCTTGTCTTACATCACTGGGTCATCTATCCAGTGGGGTTCTGATCCTAGGATCACCTCTGCTGAGCTTTCTGGGTTACACTATCTTTTCTTTAGGATAGCCTGTCATTCTATCTACCCATATCTCATGTTTACACCATTCCTCTCGAGAGGTGTGTATTTTTGTACACTCTGGTTACTGATGCTCCTATCAGTTTTCCTCATCTATTTCTTCGTTCTTTGAACGATGTTTATAGGAGTTCATCTTCTGCTCATGCTCTTGTTCCTCCTATTTTCATTCATAGGATTTTGCTTTATCTTGATCTAAGTGGTTTCCCTTCCTCTGAGCCTGTTCATGTGATTGCTCCCATAGGTGCGTCTTTTCTTAGACAAAGGGCCGCTCATCTTAAAGCTGGTTCTAAACACCCTAGGTCTGAGCCTTCTAGTAGCGCACCTCCTCCTCCCTCTTCTTCTACAGGTCCTGCTGGTGAGGATGTTCTTGATCCTGTTGGTGATGCTGCTACTGCTGCTGATGTTCCTCCACCTCCTTCGACCGACTTTGATGTTCGTCGTACCTTTGAGACTGTCATGACCGTTCAGGCGGCTCATGGTCAGATTTTGGTGGACTTGCTTGATGAGATTCGTGCTCTGCGAGCCGACTTTACGCATCTTTATTCACCCTCACCACCTCCTTTTGATGATGACTTGTGATTGCCCTTTGGCATTCCGTCACAAAAAGGGGGAGTAGAGTTTTGACTTGTAGAGGGGTTTTTGTAGTTAGGGGGAGATTTTTTTGTTTTTGAGGAGCTTGTGGAGTTTTTTAGATTGTATCTAGGTACTTCACTTTGTATCTAGGTACTTCACTTTATTCTTGTTACTTTGTGATTCAGTGCTTATTGATTTATATTTATGAGTTGTTCATCATTAATATATGTCTTTATTTTGTGTTGTGTGAATCTTACAAGAATGTTATACCTGTTGTGTTACTCTTTTCTGTCACACATGCGTTTATGCGTTTGTTGAGTGTTTCAGGAATATACAAGTTGATTCAATTGAGCTGCTGTCTACACTTGCAACTGATGGATAGTAGTTAGAATTGAATTTGAGTTTATGAGCATTTTTTTTGTAAAGGGCTTTTTACTTGTAAACTTTGAGCTTTTAATTTGTGTTTTGTCACGGATTACCAAAGGGGGAGTTTGTTAGGTTCTAAAGGTTTAGGAATTTATGTATTTAGAACTCTAATTTGTAATATTGGCAAACCATGATCAAAACAATATGTTTAGTATTGTTTAGGCTTGCTCAAAGTTGATTAATAAATGTAAAGTTGGAATCGAGAGACTGCAGATGCATTGGGGCATTTCGGTCTGGCTCGATCAATCGAAGAATAGACTCGATCGATCGAAAGTCGGCCAGATTGCGTTTTCTGCAGAATTTCCAACTCAGCCCTAAGTCATTAAACATTTAGGGTTTTATGTTTTTGCCCTAGGTATATAAGGCAAAACCCTAGCCACGTTTTTAGAGTTGCTCATGTTGTATTGTTGCTCATACATTGCTGTTTTGTGTAAATCTCTTGTGAGATCTAGAGGAGCTTTCCTTTACACAAAACTTAGGGTTTTCAAGGTAGAGATTATTTCAATATCTTGATGATCAAATCGGTTGCTACCATTGGAGCTTAAAGAATAACAAGCGTGGGTGCTTGTAGCTGATTGGAGAATCCAAGAAAGAAGGAGTCCGTGGATTCGGAGCTTGCACGGGATCGTGTCAGTAAGTTCTACTGGTAGGTAGCATTAGGAAGTCGAGCGGGGAGCTTGTAAGTCCTTTTGTATGAACTTCGATTCTTTCATAGTGGATTCAGATTTGCCTTGAGGATCGATGGGTCAAATCCTCCCCAGGTTTTTATCGTGTGGTTTCCTGGGTGATCATATCTTTGTGTCTTTTATATTTCCGCTGCTTTATATTATTGATATGATTGTTTGATTGTTTCAACCTAGAATTGCATAATTTGACTAAGTAACAACTTGGCTAATTAACTAGGCTAATCAATCTGGTTGGTTTAAGGGGTCTAAAACCGTTCATAAGTGTATATGTGTGAAACTCACTTCTGGAGACTTGAATCCTAACTCTTATCCTCCACACTCGACAAGCACTTATACTTATAGAGTGACCATTGTGCGACTATCGCGCCAAGAGTGCGCAATGGTTATAATATACTTACTTATATTTTGGCATTGGTCTTACCCAAAAAAAGAAAAGCATATTCACGGGTATAAGGTTTAACATATGGAAATGGTGACTCTTGGGTCATTGTAAATGACCAAGTCTAGTACCTTCCGGAACAATGTAGAAGATTTGCTTGGATAAATCATAAACTATTGCTGTATTGCATATCTTTGGTGGGTTTATAATTTAAAAAATAGATGTGGTCCTCTTGCTTGGGAAGTAGTGAGATTTTTTTTGTGTTATTCACTTATTCTTATCATTTTCATAGTTTAATGCAATAATATAATATATTTTTTTACCTAATATTGAATTAAATAATTGCAACTTGTCGGGGAGAGAGAAAGAGGAGTGTGTCTTGATTCTATAACAACATGGGGTCTTCTTTGCCCTACTTCACACCAATCGAAATTACCTAGTTTTATCTCTTTAGCACAACTTCAAAAATTATCCACTTTTTTTCACTTTGCGAGGAACTTACTAACGTGTCACTTAGAGTTAATTTTCACCACGTATGTTTTTTTTATAAAATACCTCTTATAAAGTATATAATTTTTTAGTGTATGTAAAACCTAGTACAATTTATTTGATATGATTAAGAAACAAGAAAGAGTAACATACCTAACTATTACTAACATTCAACACGTTTGGAAAATCAAATTATTATAAATTTTAAAACATTACATACTTTTTTCACTTAACAACTAACGTGTCACTTAAAGTTTTCGTCACGTGTCTCTCTTATGAATTATATAATTTTACTTAAGTGTCCCTAAAAAGCTAGTACAATTTATTTTATATGACTAGGAAACAAGAAAGAGTAACATACCTAACGATTCAACACGCTTGGAAAATCAAATTAGTAACATATGTCGGCTTATATGAATAACACGACCTAAGAGTACTCTTATGATATTCTTCAAGATATTTCGGCATTTTAAATAAAGGAAAAAGTGCATGGGAAAAAACAAGTAAAATTAAAGGTAAAAATGCTTTTGCAGCTAAGTGCATACGTGTCATTTTAGATGGTTGCCACATGTGGCCCTTAAGATATTTTGCTGCAATTGATTACTGTGCCTTATTTGATTAGGAATGTGTGAAATGAAGCAGTACACGTGTTTATGTTACATATACCTTGGCTTATCTAATTAGCCTAATACTAAGCACTCTGTAATTTGTACATGTGTCTTCCTCTACCTAGGCCGTATATTCTTTTCTATATTAGTGTCCTATAATTTAGTAACCCCCCACCAATCAATCAAAACGCTCTTCACAGCTCCAAAACCCTCTATTATATTTGTGATTTCTGCTCAATCTAGTAGTGGTTTCCAAATGAGGTAACCCATTACCTACCTCTCTCTCTCTCTCTCTCTCTCTCTCTCTCTCTCTCAAATGGGGCCGGGTCTCATTCTTTCTATCAAAGGTCACCTAATTAATTACAAACAAGGCCTATCTTATTCTCTTGTCGATCAAGTTCATCCAATCAACAAATAATGTTAGGAAGTTAACATTTTTTTATAGTTTTTTTCATAAATTTTGACATGGTCTATTGTAAATGGAATGATATCATTTTCGCCCATTTCATTATATACTAATCACAATTTATTATGTCAACAATTTTAATTTTATTTAAAAAAATATTGAAAGCTTGAAAATGTGTTGAAAACACAAGAGCTGTTTAGACCCTCAAATTAAATTTACGACTTGATAGATTTTACACTAACTTAATACTTAGTGCGGAATAGTGTAAATGCGAGCGAATAAACAAACAAGCTACTCTAATCCATAATCATGACAACACAGCAGTAAAATGGAATGTAAAAGAGTAGGGAAGAGAGATGCGAATACAAGATAACACACCGATGTGTTATCGAAGAAGAAACTGAAGAAGAAACCGAAAAACTCGGCGAAAAACCTCTCCGCCGCCCTCCAAGCAGTAATCGATCCACTAGACAATCAGTTGGGATACATGGGTTAGTAAAGAGACATTCCAAGCCTAATCTACCCGATGTACCTAAGCCCTCCAAGCTCCTACTCCAACAAGGCTTCTCGGAACCATATCTTGTCTAGCTCTTCGGATCCCACAACAAGCTCCATGTTGCATCTGCCATCCTTGGCTTCTTCCAATGCTTCCTAGTAGCACCAAAACCTCAATTGATACTCTAAAATTGTGTGGTAAGTGTTTGGGCTATCAACCTCTCAATGGTATGGAAATTTGAGGTAGGAGTTGAGGAAAATCTACAAGCAATTGTGTAGAGAAATGTGAGTATAACAATCTCTAACTCTCAAAGTTTGTGGCTAAGGTTTTCTCTTAGCAGCTCTCCTCAACATTTATGGGTAATGTGGGTATATATAGTGTGGATGCAAAAAGTGTGTATCAGATATGACAGTCCGGCAAAACAGAATGTTTTGCAGGTGTCTCGCGGGAAGGCCTTACCCGCGAGCTACTCGCGAAACACAGTTGTCTCCATCCTGTTTTGACTCTTCACATTCCAGCATGTGCATGTCACATGGATCACTTCGCGGGATGCTAAGTCTCGAGCTACCCGCGAAAACCTCTTCAGTCTTCAATAACTTGAGTCTTCACACTCTCTCTCTCTATCACACAACCCTTACAATTAAATCCCACAATAAATACAGGGTACAAAAGATTGAATAAAATTGCAATCGAATTTGGCACGGAATAAAAGCTAACAAAACACATAGTTGTAAATTACAACTTTATAAATATTTTGTTCTTAGACTGAAGTAGTAATATCTTATATAATAGTTATATACAACACCCATTTCACATAGAAGTAATCCCACACTTATAAGGTTTAAGTTCCATATATAAGAGTGATGTTGCATAAATCAATAAGGGCTCATTTGTTATCGTTGTTTAAATAATAGTTTTCAGTGTTTAAACAACATTACTCGTATTTTTATACACTTTTTCACCCACACGTATTTCCAAAAAATATTAAAAAAAAAAAAAACGTTACTATAAATTTCTTACCAAACAAATCCTAAGTCCCCTAAAACTATTACAAATGGGGTTTATCTTATTCTCTTTACCAGACATCGTCACCCAATTACAAATGGGGTCTATCTTTCTATTGTCCCACCAATCAAATTCAATGAATCAAGTGTGCCGATCAAATCCATTATTTTAATTGTCCAAGTCCCACACCATTTCTCCACCATCACTATTTCCTGCCAATGTCCTTACCACCACCCCCCCCCCCCCCCCCTTCTTGAACTTCCAGAACTTTCCCATGAGGTATGGACCACTCTCTTCCTCTCACTCATTCTCTGTCCCCCCAACTTGCCAAATGAAGAAAGGCCTACCTAAAATATAAAAAATTGCAAGTTGCTACTCCTAGAGGTCTAGAACTTTCTAATAAATATTAACTTTTTTATTTTTATAATTAGCCTCATTAACTCTATTTAAAGCCTTAAACACTTAATTCTTTAGCTTCTTTGTGACAATTAAATCTACTTCATGTCAACAGACTAAACTACAAACTGTAATCAAAAGCTATAGTAACTTTGAAGGGAGTGTGATAAATTATACTACACATGCTACAACACACTTTTTTAAGCAATTTGAAGCGCACACACAAGTGTTTTAATTATCTTTGTTAATAAACATATATTATCAATACCTATTATGGTTTAAAACCTATAGAAGAAAACAAAGTTAAGGAAAAAAGAAAATAAAATAAAATAGCAAGAGTTTTAATTGAAGAGAGAGAGAGAGAGAGAGAGAGAGAGAGAGAGAGAGAAATACACTATTGTTATAAATTGGAAAAAAATGATAATAGGATCTCAATTTTTTTTGTAATAAAAAATAAAGTGTAATATCGTAGATAATTAAATATTGAATTTCAAATTAAGTGTAATATTGTATGTTTGTTTTTAGACCCCTTAAAACACAACCAGATTAACCTAGTTATTTAGCCAAGTGATTAACTTAGGTAAATTATGCAGATCTAGGTTAACACAGATAAATCATATCATTGTAAAGTGCGAAAAATAAAGAACACAACAATATGATAACCCAAGAAAACCAAACCGGTAAAAAACTTGGGAAGGATTTAAACTAACTATCCTCAAGGTAAAACGAATCAACTATGAAAGAATTGAAATTTACACAATAACGACTTAGACCACTAACATTCTATTGCTACCTTGAGTAAGAAACTTACTACCACGACCACATGACAGTTCCGAGTCCACAGACTACTTCTTTCTTGGATTTCCAGCAAGCACAAACACTCCGCTTGTATATCTTTAAGCTCTTTAATTTGCAACTGAAACGATCACCAAACTCTTGACATCAATCTTGAGATTGGAAACCCTAAGTGTATGTGAAGGCAAACACCTCTAGATCTCACAAAAGATTCACACACACAGCATAAAAAGCAACCTCTAAACGTGGCTAAGGTTTACCATTTTATACTTAAGGCAAAACATAAAACCCTACACGTCAAACAGACTTAGGCTGAGTTGGAAAATTCTGCAGAAAAACAATCTGCACAACTTTCGATCGATCGAGTCAAGCAGATTTACACAATAAATCCTGCAAAACACTTGATTCCAACTTTACATATAATTACACTTTGAGCAAGTTTAAACAAGACTAAAATGTTTTGATCATGGTTTGTCAATATTACAAAATGAAGTTCTAATACATTAGTTCTTAATTCCTTAGAACCTAACATTGTAGCTAAAGTCAAAAGTTTTAAATACAAAAATGTTCATAGTATAGTTTTAATTATTACAATTTAAATATTTATGATTCCATATTAAACAAAATAACATAAGATTATGTAAGCAACGACATTTGGTATTTATGTAACTACTAAAAATCATCACATCTGTAAGTTGACATTATACATTAAAATTTTGCAAAACACACTTTATATTCACATGCACGTACGTGAGTGATTGCAAATGTGGTATATGAATTTTTCCCTCCTGGCACATTACTTAATTAATTACTTAATAAGTCAAATCCTGGCACATTACTTAATTTTTTTGATGACCCGGCACATTACTTAATTAATTAGGATTTGTGATAATTAATATACAATTTTATAATTTTAAGTTTACATTACACACACAGCCGGCTCTAACATATAAGCAAGAGAGGAAGTCGCCTAAGGCCCCGGGTAAAAAAAAGGCTCCCTAATTTTAACCAATAGAGCTATTTCTTTCATTTTAATATTATTAATTAAGCCCAAATACTAGCCAATAAATAAAATAGTATTTTTTACGAAAAAGAAATTCTACGTTCACAATATTTTTCACAATACTTTCACAATAAATTCTAAGTAGCAGGATGTTACAAGCTGTTATTGGTGGTTAAAAAAATAATTTCAATGGTGAGTTCAAATTAGAACTAGTAACAACTTAACACCTAAAATTTGTTGTGAAAATGTTATGAATTTAGCACTTCTTAAAAAAAAAAAAAGCAATACACAAAAAATTTCACAAGATTTTTCACAACAATTAAGTTGGCAAATTTTTACTAATTCTCATCTAAGTCCACCATTAACATCACTTTTTTACTTACCATTATTGATATACTACATCAACAAGTGTGAAAAGTTTTGTCAAATTTTTTGCGTCTATAGACTAATAGACATTCTCAAAAAAAAATTCTAGGCGGTTCATATTAATTACTAATTTTGCATCTAACAAGAGAATAGAGTTTAAGCAATATTTAGATTTTTTTTTTTTTAAAGTCATTTTTAAATATAAAAAAGGCATCAATTCATTTTTCGCCTTAGACCTCTCAATGCATCAAGCCGCCCCTGATTACTCATAGGAGAATATTCTTTTTTTTAATGATAATAATAACTACATTAAGAGAGTTAGAAAAAATATTTCCAATAAACAAGTTATTATATTTTAATAACTTACTATATTAAGGCAATGGGCATCTTTATTGTTTAGGGGAAGGAGGGTTTTGGCTCCGCCAGGGCCCAGGAACATAGGTACATATTCTCGGATCTCCGTAATTAATAAGAGTTTGTGATTTGTAGTTTGACAATTGAGTAATAATAATTACTATTTTTTGAGGAAAGAGTAATAATAATTACAATAATAAATACTAATTTTTTAAAATTATTATAACTATGAAATTATAAAATAAAAATTCCTCCAACCACATGCTCGAGTTGGAAGCAGCTGGTGTTTTTGTTTCTTCCATATAGGTTGTGCCTTATGTCAATGGTCTGCTCTCTATGACTCGAACTATTGGCGATGTACGCTTAGAGAACAAATTTAGAACTTATATAGTTCAGTGTCTTTATTAATGGGGGTGAGAGAATCAGAAAACACGTAATTATTCAATTATTGAACTCATAAGCAAAACATTTTCGAAAGGTTAAAGTCTCAGTGAAAACACACACGTAGACATAATTACATGACACAATACACCCAAGACATAAAGTTGAATTCAACGTTGAATCAAACCTTGAAACTCAACCAATAGAAAAAGTTAAAAAAAAAAAATCAAACAAGCTCAAATTAAGTTGTAGAATGTAGAATAGAAGCACCCTACAGAGATCAATCCACATTGTAGCTTGGTCGAGGCACCTTCTTGTAAATAGCCCTTAAAAGATCAAAGTAGAGCGGAAACTGTGCTATGGCGAAAAGGACTACCGGCAGGCATATAATTGCATATACTGGAAGTGCATTGTTCTTAAGTTTATCCTTAAGCACAAAGAAATGTCCTCCACAGAAAGAGATTAACATCGACGCAAGGGATACGAAGAGCGAAGTTAAACCAAACAGAAGTTTCTTGGGCAAGTCACTACGAAAATCGTTCTGTTGGTATCGGGAAGTGAGAATAGAGAGGAGCAAGAACAAGACAGAGAAGCCTAAAGCAACAAGTGAGGATGCAGCAAAGATGTCAAATGCTGGATGGCTTTCGAGGATGGCGTGCCAGTTTCCTTGACACCTCCTGGGACAGTGGTTGATGTTGTAAAGGCAACGGTGGCAACGAGTGCAGCTACAAGTGAATAGGACTCAGACGTTTTGCTTAACCACTCACCTCCCTGATTGACGAGGTCTTCAAGGGTGCTGGTGAAGATTTTTGCCGGGGTCTCACCCAAATCGTTGAGTTGATGACGAAAGTATTGCAGCAAGTTGTTGCTTACAAACTGCATGGATTTTCACATACTGCATTAAATATATATATATATATATAGAGAGAGAGAGAGAGAGAGAGAGAGAGAGAAATTTTGTTTCTAAACACGATTATTTGATTAATAATTGAAAAAAAAATCTAAAAACACACTTAATTTACTTTTTACTGATTATATGGATCATCACTTTTCATTGACCATTCACAATTCTACAAAACAAAAAATTGTGAAATTGAGTGTAAAAATAAGTGTCTATAGTATTATTGTTATTGATTATACTCTTAATTGTGAAAAGTTCATATCAAGTATTTGTAGGATAGGGAGGATTCTAGACTTTTGCCCTTATTTTTTTTTTAAATCTAGCAATGTGTCTCTATTTTAAAACTATTTAGGTCTGTATTCTTGTTTTGAAACTCAATTTTCTCAAAATCGAGTTTCAATGTAAAACTCGATTGGTTTAAAAACGAGTTATGCCAAATGAAACTTTAAAAAAAAAAAAAAAATTATGGAACAAGGAACTCGAGTTCCACAATTTTTTTTTTTTTTTTTTAAGTTTCATTTGGCATAACTCATTTTTAAACCAATCGAGTTTTACATTGAAACTCAATTTTCTTAAAATTGAGTTTCAAAACAGAGACATGAACCTAAATAGTTTCAAAACATGGACATATTGCTAGATTTTAAAAAAAATAACGGCAAAAACCTAGAATTCCCATTGATAGGTCTCCTGAGAGGTACTCTACACCAATAAAAGCAATAGTTCTTATGGAAATTTTTTTTTTTTCATTTGATTTTTGGGCTTGTCTTATTTTTTACATGGTCTATTTCTACTGAAGTGTAGTAAACATCTTTTGTTTTTCGAAAATATTTAATAATTACTCAGGTGGTCGTCAAATCTCTAGGCAAGTCATTTAAGATATAAAATTTAGGGTCATGCACGGTTCATATATACCTCATACCACTTGATTTCCCATTGCATTTGCACAGGGCCGGCCCTAGGCCTAGGCCAATTAGGCCATTGCCTAGGGCCCCCTAACAGAGAAAGGCCCCAAATTTGAGGGGCAAAAAAAAAAAAATTTTTAAATATTTTTGGGAGATATTAAAAAAAATTTAGTTTACATATTTTCTACACTATTAACAACGCCAAAAGAATTAAGTAATATTAGAGATAGAAATAAGACAAATTTAAATAAATAAGTCTTACAAATAAACGTGTTTCTAATCACAAGTAATTCAAATAGGAAAATGTTAAAAATACTATAAATTTTATTACATAACTTTTATTTATTTATTTTTATACAAGATAAAAATTTTATTCTAGCATATAATTTAAGTGTATGTGTGTGAAGCTTCCTCCTGAAAATTTAAACTCCAACCCTTGCCCTCCCACACCCCACAAACACTCATACTTGTGGAGTGACCACTGCGTCAAGGGTGCGGGATGGTCTACATCTTTTTATAATTTCATGTGATAATGAATATAATAGGTGGACTTCAATAAACTATTGAATACATTTTTTAATGAATTTTTGTGATTGGTGATATATTTTTGTAATTTTCATGTTGTAAATTTTATAATATCTCTAGCATTTTTGAAAATTTCATGTCACTGATCACATCAGTTACAATATCAATTTGTAGTAAAATTTGCTATAACTTTAGCATTTTCTTTAAAAAATATCATATAAAAAAGAAAAAATGATAAATTTTTTATAATAAAAAAATTATTATATAAAATGTTATTTAAATATTATTTAAGTAATAACATAAAGTTCCCATTTAAAAATTTAGGCTTCCAAAATGTTTGGGCCGGCCCTTCATTGCAACGCAGCCCCAGGAATTAGCCAAGGTTTATGCTTTCTTAGCCCCGCTGCAAGATGCAATGCATTGTTCCCCTTCTCAACCACTTCATAAATAATTGGGCCTTTGAGATAATCTCTCTCGAGCAGCAACTTTAATATCGATTTTTAATCAATATTTTTTCCTGCACTCTTGTCGTTGATGACCATTGGAAACTGTTCAAGTATTTGCTCAACGATTTCCACTATGCCATTTTTTGCTGCAACCAATATGGGCGTATTCCTCTTTGCCATAGGAGGCCCCTTTCCTGCAAATAACAAAGAGTGCATTTCAATTGGTGTGCCTATATATTTAATGTTTAGCCCTCTTGATTTGAAGGTTTTTGATATAAAGTGCTTAAATAGCTAGCAAGGACAGATTGGTCAGAACAAGTTATCTTGAAGTTGCTGGACCCTCCTAATTAAATGGTTGTATATATAGAACAAAAGAACAGTTTTCGATACTTCGTGCTTAAATAATAAGGATAGATTTATAAGAGTTTTGTAAATCAATATGTATTAATTTCATAATGTTTTCAATAAAGATATTTTCGATTTAATCTTTCATTCTCCCAATTACTATTGAATTATAAAATTAAAAATTAAAAATTAATTAATTTTAAAAAATTGAAAAAAAGAAGTAAGGATAGATAATTGGTAACACTCTTTCATTGTTTTGTCCCAAGTGTTGGGTGCAGTCCATATCTAATGTCATTATTGTCTAAATACAGATGACATCTACTCTTTACATTTCAAATGTAAATTGAGAATCCTTCCATACATGCACGACATTTTCATAGTCTAAATCTAACGTAGGTTATTAAAGTATCAAAGAACAAAGAACAGTAAATTCATTACCTTATTGGCGCTGGTTAAAATTTGCCTTATTTGTTAAGTCAATTCTCTTGCTTTGGCCCTGTTGCTTAGTTTCGTCAGCCTCAACAGTGAAAGTGACATTGCCAGGCTCAACAGTGGAAGTTTCACTTGCAAACCGAATGTGCACATGGATGGATGGTAATTGCTGATGGTAGGACTCCCTATCTTTAGATATTTCTCGCTGCGAAAGTTTTGTCAGAACAATAAAATTAACACTTAAAAAAAAATATTTTATCAAATACTTTATAATAAGTCTCACCACACTCAAACAAAATAAACAAAGAATTTTTCATTGAGATAGAAATTTATTAATCTTTAAATATTATACACATTTTGCTCTACACACCACACCACTCTTCACTTTCACTTTTGCTCTTTATTTCACATATATACAAGCTTCCTGAATATGCTCACCTAAACTAGTTACAAAAGTTGAATATATAAAAGAAAAGTCAATAGAAGCAACTCTTTCTCATCTAGAATTCTTAAGTTAGATATTGCCCCTATTTTGTTTTGTTTTTTGATGGTCAAAAGGGGAGCAGAAGCGACTATTGTGACTTATTCCTTGAGCATGACTATAAAAGCACACCGTTAGAGAATGTTAGATTGAGTCATAGTTATTGTGGTCGGGGGTGAGCACAAGCCTCACTCTTAACCCCACAAGAGAGCTAAAAACTTGGGTTAGTTGCAGACAGAATCCCACAATTCGCCCATTGAGACTCGAACATGAGACCTGGTGCTCCCGCATTTACAACAAGACTGCTAGGCCACCTCTCTCGGCGGTCCCTATTTTGTTTTATAGGCACCTTAAAGACATGCAAACACATAAAATACCAATATACAAACTTATAAAATATCACATAGTCCAATTTGAAAGGAGCATCGTATACCTCTGTTACATCTGGTAACATCTGGTCCTGCTGGGGTGCTAGCTGAGGGTTCATCCCCTTTGAGAAGTACTGGTATTTAATTCTAGATTGGGTAAGCTTTTTAACGATTTGAACAGAAACTATGTGCTTCTCTTTTATCTTCCTGATATCCCTACATCTCTCTAATCATATATAGCAGAACATTTATATTAATCCAAGTATATAACTTATAGAAACAATAAAAGAAAGATAGAATACGATGATAATAATCTAATAGAGCGGCATTCCATATCCAAAAATTACCGGCATTAATGTCGTATATATATAAAAGATTGACAAGGTAAGCGCAGATGCCATAACCCCTCCGAAAAAATTGATGCTTTGGCTTACTACGAGCTTCCGATCCTGTACACAACAAAATCAATTGAGTGAATATGTCAAACACTAAACTTTTAAACACAAATAAATAAATAAATAAAATCACTTATTATATTATTATTGATGTGAAATTAATCATATTTATTGTCATTTTAATTTATAAATTACCATCGCACGCACCTTGGCGTGATGGTCATTCCACAAATAAAAGAAGTGTGTAATACACTGAGTGTACCAAATTATTTCAGGGTTCAAGCCGACTGATTTGCATTTTTTTTTTTTTTTTTTAACAATTTCAATGCACACTATTTACAATATGCATTTCTCACCCTCTTGTCCAGATTGGCGAGTTACATTTGATCCACCGAGACTCTCTTCATCTACCCTCCAGCCCTTCTTATGCGCTTTTCCTCCAATATTTCAAGAAAAGGAAAGTGTAGGGACCGGTTTCGAGCGCTCTCTTCGGACTGAGAGAGTGGACCCAAGCCCAGCTAACCCTACAATAAATTTATAGAGTATGGGCTCAAGAGCTAGGCCCTAGTAAAGAATGCAACGGCCATGCATGGTTGTTCGTGGATTGTGCTAAGCTAAACGTGGGTCGGAATGCCTAATAAAGCTCCTCGGACGGGTTTATAGAGGTTGAAGTTGTTCTTATTTCTTTCAAGTGAGGTTACAATGGTTGAGAGAAAATACTCTGCTACAGTATTCTTTCTTTCTCTGGTTTTCCGTCCGTCCCCTTCACAAGAGGGACTTTTTACATTATATACTTCTCTCTCAATTGATCTTAGCCCTACATTTGTTGATCAGCCCGGTTTCCACTTGAGAGCCTGTCCCATCAGCCGCATTCTCATCCCTCTTGTGGGTTGCAGCGCCCAAGACGGCACTGTTCAGAGGTCCTATCTTCATTAATGCGGCCAGGGCGTTAGTTGAGGGCATTTAATGTGGAGGTGACAGTTCACCTGGGACTTGCTCCACCACCATGCTTCAATGTCCGGTGCTTGGTTCTTGCTATTTGCTCCTTGGATGCTTTAGGGAGGTTCCCCTTAAGGGCATGCTGATTGCCTACTCTCTGACCTCGGTCTCCCGAGGATGTAAGCATCCTCGGTAATGCTCCTTGGGCCCTGGGCTCTAAACTTTCGTCCTCGGACCTCGGACCTTGGAGGCGTCCTCGGCGTGGGCCTCTGGGCCTGGTTTGGAGTGGGCCGGGGTTGCTGACTTATTCTGGCCCCACAATAGCCCCTCAAAATCATGCTGTCCGCATCCTCGGGCGAAAAGGAGGATTTTGATATCCTCGGACCTGCTTCGTGTCCAATCGAGTCTTGTCCCTCGTCAGCATTGGAGCCTTTTCACCTGCCCAAAGTGCGTTACTGGCGCTTCGGTGCGCGTAACGTGCCCTGCATTAAATTCGGGCGGCTTTATGCTCCCCACGTTCAACGGGCAGATGACAATCTAACGGTGGGGATGCGTCTGGCATTTATGGGTGGGAAAACTCGCGCGGCTCTTCTATCTAGGGTATAAATACCCATTTGAACCGCTCTTTCCTTCTTCATTTACAATCAAGAGCTCTTGCGCCTCCATTCAGAGTCCAGCCAAATCTCCACCTCCAGCATAAAAAGCCAGTCTGAGGAGCTCCTCCTCGTCTCTTATACACACACTGTACCCCAGCACAGGTACGGCAGAAAGCCCACGATGCGTGTTCAACCCCTTCTCTGATCTTTGGGCCTAACGAGGCAATTGAGATCTCCAGAGCCCAATCCCACCAAACAGCTTAATGCCCCCACTTGGGTTACAAGCTCGCGTCACAGAGCTCGGCTAATTATAACTTATCTGTTTCGTTTGACAGGCTGTACAGGCCACTTTCAGGCTGGAAGAGGCGGCCAATGAACATGGGAAGGCCATGGACTTAGAGCGCGACAAGCGCTTGGAGGCTACTCGGATCCTCAAGACGTTCGAGGAGGACCTTGCCAAGGCCAGGGAGGAGCTGAAGGTAATGACTCAGGCTAGGGCCAGTGCAATGTCAGGCCTTGAGGGTGCCCAAAGGCAGGCCGAAACTCAGACAAAGCGTCTGGGTGAGGCAGAGAAGCTACTGAAGCTTGCCGAGGAGCAGATAGCTGGCTTGACGAAGAAAGTGGCCGATGCTGAGGAGGCTAAGAGGGTGGCTGAATGAGCCAAATGGGAGGCTGAGAGGGCCAAGTTTGAGGCAGAGCAGGGCAGGGAGGAAGCCTGGGCCACCAAGCAGGAAGCCGAGGAGGCAGCCTACACTGCCGGGGCAACTGAGACAGCAGCTGCCTACAAATCCCAAGTCCCTGGGGTATGTAGGCGCTACTGCTCCGAAACTTGGAGTGAAGCCTTCAGACAGGCTGGGGTGGAGGCCTCTTCTGACTTGTGGAAGGAGGAGAACGTGTACTACCCTCCTGTTATCCGCGAGGCTGCCCCAGATAGCTCTGAGGCCGAGGAGGCTGCTGCGGAAACTGCTGCCACTCCGGGCGAGGGGGCCTCGGATGCTGGGGTCACTGATGAGCCAGTCCAAGGGGGTAATCCCTCCTTGGTGGTTGAATTGAGTGATGGCTCCAACGAGGATGCGCCTCAGCAGGCTGCAAAGCCTTCCCTCGATGCCCAGGTTTCTTCTGCCAAGGGGGCAGCTATTCCTGCCGTGCCTCTGCAAGCCATCCCCCTCGGCCAGGGCTCGGAGGACCCTGAGGCAGCTGCGGGCCAGCCACCCACCGAAGCGGGCAACTAGGCTCCTTGGCGCTTCTACCTGCTGCACTTCATTTTTGCATCTTTTTCTTCCTTTTTGCTTTATTTGTAATGTGACTTCCTTGGTGTAATTCCCTTGAACTTAATGAAACGAGAGCTTTATTTCCTTTTCTGTTTGTTGTGGCTGTTTGTTTATTTGCACATTATCTTCTTTTCCTTTACTTGCACGATTTTAGCTTCAATTGCATCTCGGCCAATCGTAGCATCAGTCATCATAAGGAGAGGGCATGTATGCTCTGATGCACTTTTCGTTTCCTAAGGACCAGATAGAATTTCTTCAAGTAGACACTTAGTGTTTCTTCAATGTAGTTAACTTCCCCTTAGGCCTGAGTCCGAGGACCATGCAGAGCCTTGGTCCTGCTTGATACTTAGCTTCTTGAGGTAAATAGTGTTCCCATAGGCCTGAGTCCGAGGACAATACAGAGCCTTGGTCCTGCTTGACACTTGAGTTTGGTTGTAAGTAACTAGTTTCCTCATAGGTTTGAGTCCTTGGACCATGCAAATCCTAGGTTCTGTCTAGCACCCAGATATAAGTGGTTAGCTCCCCATAGGCTTGAGTCCTTGGACCATGCAAGACCTAGGTACAGTTGCTACCTTCAAGATAAGTGGCTAGCTCCCCATAGGCTTGGGTCCTTGGACCATGCAAGACCCAGGTACAGTTGCTGCCTTCAAGATAAGTGGCTAGCTCCCCATAGGCTTGGGTCCGAGGACCATGCAAGACCCAGGTACAGTTGCTGCCTTCAAGATAAGTGGCTAGCTCCCCATAGGCTTAGGTCCGAGGACCATGCAAGACCCAGGTACAGTTGCTGCCTTCAAGATAAGTGACTAGCTCCCCATAGGCTTGGGTCCGAGGACCATGCAAGACCCAGGTACAGTTGCTGCCTTCAAGATAAGTGGCTAGCTCCCCATAAGCTTGAGTCATTGGACCATGCAAGACCCAGGTACAGTTGCTGCCTTCAAGATAAGTGGCTAGCTCCCCATAGGCTTGAGTCCTTGGACCATGCAAGACCTAGGTACAGTTGCTGCCTTCAAGATAAGTGGCTAACTCCCCATAGGCTTGAGTCCTTGGACCATGCAAGACCTAGGTACAGTTGCTGTCTTCAAGATAAGTGGCTAGCTCCCCATAGGCTTGAGTCCTTGGACCATGCAAGACCCAGGTACAGTTGCTGCCTTCAAGATAAGTGGCTAGCTCCCCATAGGCTTGAGTCCTTGGACCATGCAAGACCTAGGTACAGTTGCTGCCTTCAAGATAAGTGGCTAGCTCTCCATAGGCTTGAGTCCTTGGACCATGCAAGACCCAGGTACAGTTGCTGCCTTCAAGATAAGTGGCTAGCTCCCCATAGGCTTGAGTCCTTGGACCATGCAAGACCTAGGTACAGTTGCTGCCTTCAAGATAAGTGGCTAGCTCCCCATAGGCTTGGGTCCGAGGACCATGCAAGACCCAGGTACAGTTGCTGCCTTCAAGATAAGTGGCTAGCTCCCCATAGGCTTGAGTCCTTGGACCATGCAAGACCTAGGTACAGTTGCTGCCTTCAAGATAAGTGGCTAGCTCCCCATAGGCTTGAGTCCTTGGACCATGCAAGACCTAGGTACAGTTGCTGCCTTCAAGATAAGTGGCTAGCTCCCCATAGGCTTGGGTCCGAGGACCATGCAAGACCCAGGTACATTTGCTGCCTTCAAGATAAGTGGCTAGCTCCCCATAGGCTTGGGTCCGAGGACCATGCAAAACCCAGGTACAGTTGCTGCCTTCAAGATAAGTGACTAGCTCCCCATAGGCTTGAGTCCTTGGACCATGCAAGACCTAGGTTCTGTCTAGCACCCAGATATAAGTGGCGTTGGGACGCGAGACGTGTGATAATGACAGGCAGAACATCTGAATCAAAAAGGACTTCTTTATTAATAGTAATACATTTTCAGGTTATTTACATTCCAGGGACGAGGTACAGGTTTGTCATCTAAATCTTCTAAATAGTATGCTCCTATCCCTGCCACTGAGGTAATTCGGTAGGGGCCCTCCCAGTTGGGTCCGAGCTTTCCCCAAGAAGGGTTCTTGGCAGCTCCTACGACCTTTCTAAGTACCAAGTCTCCCGGTGCTAGTGGTCTGATCTTTACATTGGCGTCATATCCTTGCTTGAGCTTTTGCTGGTAGCAGGCCAGCTGGATCATTGCCTGTTCTATTTGTTCATCTACCATGTCCAGGCTCTGCCCCAGCAGTTCATCATTG
Organism: Quercus aquifolioides; assembly: GCA_019022515.1. Taxonomy (NCBI): domain Eukaryota; kingdom Viridiplantae; phylum Streptophyta; class Magnoliopsida; order Fagales; family Fagaceae; genus Quercus; species Quercus aquifolioides. Next base: position 48,269,448 of record CM032336.1, on the reverse strand, counting down.
CTGTCTGGGGTGAAGGAGCTCGTCCTTAGCGTTGGGAAGTTGGTTTCCAGGGGGATTACTGCCTCCGCACCATAAGTCATGGCAAAAGGTGTTTCCCCCGTTAAGCGTCGGGGCGTAGTGCGGTACGTCCAGAGGACATGGGGCAGCTCTTCTACCCATCTCCCTTTGGCGTCATCCAGTCTCTTCTTGAGCCCGTTGACGATGACCTTGTTGACAGCCTCGGCCTGTCCGTTCCCCTGAGGGTAGGCTGGCGTTGAGTACCTGTTTGTGATCCCAAGTTCACAACAGTACCTCCTGAAGGCTTTGCTATCGAACTGGAGCCCATTATCGGAGATGAGGGTATGAGGGACCCCGAACCGTGTAACTATATTCCTCCAAAGGAATTTCTTCACGTCTACGTCCCTGATGTTGGCTAGTGGCTCGGCCTCGACCCACTTGGTGAAGTAATCCGTGGCCACCAATAGATACTTCTTATTCCCTGGTGTTTTGGGGAAAGGTCCCATGATGTCTAAGCCCCATTGGGCGAATGGCCATGGACTGGACAAAGGGTTGAGGACCCCTCCTGGCTGATGGATGTTTGGGGCGAACCTTTGGCATTGGTCACACTTCTTGACATATTCCTGGGCCTCTTGCTGCATTCCCGGCCACCAGTATCCTTGAGTGACGGCTCGGTGAGCCAGGGATCTCCCCCCTGTATGGCTCCCACAAATTCCTTCGTGCAGCTCTTCGAGCAAGGATCCTGCCGCTTCGGGGTGGACACATAGAAGGTATGGCCCAGAGTAGGACCGCCTGTATAGCTTGTGATCCTCGGACAACCAGAACCGAGGAGCTTTCCTTCGTATCTTTTCTGCCTCTGATCTCTCCTCAGGCAGGACGTCATCTTTGAGGAATCTCACTATGGGGTCCATCCAGCTGGGACCATCACAACTTGATGGACGGGGATTACTCCCTTTGGCACTTCACTTGCCCTCTCCAGGTGCTCCACAAGTATGATCCGAGGCAGAGCCCCTGCCGAGGATGTTGCGAGTGTGGCAAGTGAATCGGCATGACTGTTCCCATTCCTAGGAATATGGGACAAGCTGAAGGGGCGAAACTCCAACTGCAAGCGCTTGACTTGGCTAAGGTATTCCTGCATCCTCGAATCCCTGGCTTCCATCTCCCCCTTTACTTGTCCTACCACCAATCTGGAGTCCGAGAACATCTCTATTGACCTTCCTCCCATCTTTTGCACCATGATCATCCCTTGCAGTAATGCCTCATACTTGGCCTCGTTGTTTGTGACCGTGAATCCGAGCCTCAGGGATTTCTCAATGACATGGTCTTCAGGGGATACTAGGACCAGCCCCACTCCGGAGCCCCTTTGGTTTGCCGCGCCATCCACATATACTTTCCAACATGGTGACTGTGGGATGGAGATTGCCCCAATTGATTTCTCATCACGGCTCTTATCCTCGGCTGTCACTTCTACGACTGGTTCAGCGAACTCAGCCGTCAAATCCGCCAAAACCTGGCCTTTTATGGATGTCCGGGGCATGTACTTGACATCAAAAGCCCCCAGAATTGTGTTCCACTTCGCGACTCGACCTGTGTAATCAGCGGCCCGGAGTACAGCCTTCAAGGGCAATTGGGTTAGGACAACCACCGTGTGAGCTTGGAAGTAATGGGGGAGCTTTCTCGTGGCGTGGACCACCGCCAGTATGGCTTTCTCCAGGGGTAGATATCTGACCTCTGCTTCGTGCAGCGACTTGCTGACGTAGTAAACTGGCTTTTGAACGCCATTGTCTTCCCGTATCAGCACTAAGCTCACTGCGTGGGGTTCCACCGCCAGGTAGGCGTATAGGACCTCGTCGGGCTCAGGATTGGACATGATAGGCGGCCGGGATAGATACTCCTTGAGTTGCTGGAAAGCTACGGCACAATCCTCGGACCACTCAAATCCCTTCCATTTATTGATCAGGAGATAAAAGGGTCTGCACCTGTCGGCCGACCTGGAAATGAACCGGTTCAGCGCTGCGATCATCCCAGTAAGCTTTTGGATCTCTTTGGGATTCTGCGGAGGCTTCATATTGTGAATTGCCTTGATCTGGTCAGGGTTGACTTCGATCCCACGGTGGGTGATCATATACCCCAAAAACTTGTCAGAGCTTACGCCAAACGAGCATTTTGAGGCATTAAGGCGGAGCTTATGCTCTCTCAGGACGCTAAATGTGCGGCCGAGGTCCTCCAAGTGCTCGGACACCAGCTTGCTCTTCACCACCATATCGTCAACATAGACCTCGATGCTCTTGCCCAACAACGGCTCGAACATTCTCGTCATCATCCTCTGGTAGGTGGATCCGGCGTTTTTCAGGCCAAAGGGCATAACCTTGTAGTGGTAGTTCCCTATGGGTGTCACAAAGGCTGTCTTCTTTTGGTCCTCCAAGGCTAGTGGGATTTGATGATAACCCTGAAAGGCGTCTAGGAAGCTCATCCGAGGATGGCCTGCAGTCGCATCTACTAGCTGGTCTATTCGTGGCATTGGGAAGGGGTCTTTTGGGCATGCTTTGTTCAGGTCTGTGAAGTCTACACAAACCCTCCACTTCCCACTTTTCTTCTTGACCACCACAGTGTTGGCCAACCATTTGGGGTAAAAGATCTCCTTGATAGCCCCCGCGTGCTTAAGCTTATTGACCTCTTCCCTGATCGCATCAGCGTGCTCCTTCGATGGGCACCGAGGTGGCTGCTGCTTGGAGATCACAGATGGGTTGACGTTAAGGTGGTGACAGATGAAGGATGGATCAATCCCAGGGGCATCGCAGGGGTCCCATGCGAACACGTCAAGGTTCCTCTTGAGGAACTCAAGCAACTCCTCCTTCTCCTGTGGAGGCAGCTGGGTCCCGACCTGGAAGAACTTCTCCGGATCATCGTCAATTACCACATTCTCCAGGTTTTCGCATTTAGCATCCTCGGCAGGTGCATCCGTAGGCGCTACCTGGGTCTTTGATTGCTATGAATCTTCCTCGGCTGGGGCCGAGGACTGTGCATCAATCCGATAAGATATGGCAGCCACCGTGCACTGCCTAGCTGTGGATTGGCAACCTCGGATCTCCAGAACCTGGTCCCCTGACAGGAATTTCACCTTCTGGTGCAAGGTGGAGGCTACGCCATCCAAGGCGTGTAGCCAGGGCCTCCCTACGATGGCTGTGTAGGGGGAGTATGTGTCCACCACTATGAAGTTCGCCTCCACCACCACTGGGCCTGTCTGTACGGGCAGTCTGATCATGCCCTTTGGGATAACGAGCTTTCCGTCGAAGCTCATTAGGGGGGAGCTATAAGGTGTGAGGTCTTCCTGTTTTAGCCCCAGCCCCTTGTAGAGGTCTGGACACATGACCTCGGCTGCGCTGCCACCGTCCACCATCACTCTTTTCACGTCATAGCCCCCTATTCTGAGGGTGACGATTAGGGCGTCCTCGTGTGGTTGGATGGTCCCAATCTTGTCCTCCTCCGAGAAACTCAGGGCTGGGGGAGGATTCCTCCTGGACCTCTTTGGCCCCGTCCGAGGGTCCTCGGCGGGCATTTGGGCCACAGACAACACTCGCAAAGGGGGTGTGCCTGTTCTTCCTGGCGCGGCCAGGATTATATTGATCGTCCCGGCGAGCTGCCCCATGGCAGCGTCCCTCCGAGGCTCTTGGTAGGCTCGGCCCCGCTGGTCGCTGGAATGGTACAGAAGGTGCTTCAGCCTTCCATCCTGGGCTAGTTGGTCCAAGTGGTCCCAGAGGTTCCTGCAATCCTCCGTGGCATGTCCGTGGTCCTGGTGGTATTGGCAGTAACGATCCTGGTTGTGCCTACCAGGCTCCCCCATCATCTTAGCCGGCCATCTGAAGTATGGCTCGTTCTTTATCTTTTCCAGAACCTTGTGCACGGGTTCTCGGAATACTGCGCCGACAGTCTGGGCATTGGTCGCCCCGGATTGCCCACCGAAATCCCTCCTCGGACGGGCGTTGTTGTACCTGTCCGACCTGAAATCCCTCATCTCCTGAGGGATAACCTTCTCCTTGCCTTTGCCTTGCAGCATATCTTCCTCCACCCGCTTGTACGTGTCGATTCGATCCATCAGCTGCCGCACGCTGGTGACGGGCATTCCGGTCAGGGACTTCCTCAGGTCGTGCCCCATTGGTAGCCCATTCTGGAATGTACTGATGGCGACGGCGTCATACTTGCCGTCCAGCTCGTTGTAGATCTCCCAATACTTGTCCGAATAAGCCCTGAGGGTCTCCCCGTCACGCATAGATAGGGACAGCAATGCACTCATGGGCCGAGGAGGCCTGCTGTTCGTGACGAAGCGGGAACCAAAGGCCTGGGTCAGCTGTCTGTATGAGTCTATGGAGTTCGTCCTTAGACCGTTGAACCACCTCATCGCCACAGGTCCCAAGCTGGATGGGAAGACTTTGCACATCAGCGCCTCATTCTTGGAGTGGATAGCCATCCTCTGGTTGAACTGGCTCACGTGCTCCACGGGATCCGTCTTGCCGTTGTAAGCAATGAAGGTTGGCTGCTGGAACCGCCGAGGAAGCTCTGCCTCTTCTATACGACGCGTGAAGGGCGACCTGGAGAGCTGATCCAGCGCCTTGCTCATGGCGTCGCCTCCTAAGCCCCTAGGGGTAGGGTTGGCACGCCTTCGCCTCTGGTAGCGCTCCTCCTCGTGGGAGAAAGTCTCGCTGGGGGCGTTCTTGACCTCTGCCTGTATTCATCATCGCTCTCGTCGTCGGAGGACAGGTCAGGGCTGAGCTCGGACTGTCTCCGCTGCGCACGGCGTAGCTTCCTCTTTAGATCGTCTATCTCGCGCTGCATGGCCACCTTACCATCCTTCCTCTGGGAAGTGTGGCTATGGGCCTCTTCCGATCGCGTGGCCTGGCCATCGCCGCGCTTCTGGGGAACGTGCCCGTCCCCCTGGCTTTCGTTCGCCGTTGAAGTACGCACGCTTCCTTCTCGAAATCGTCTGTTGTCGTTCTGACCGCCCCCGGGGTCGCCATAGTGATCCTGAGGCCGTGACTTCGCCAGTTCTGGTCGATTGGGAGTTCTTTGGTGAGGGCCTGATCCTACCATGTTCGACTGTTGTCCTTACTAACGCACAAGCTCTCCCCACAGACGACGCCAATTGTAGGGACCGGTTTCGAGCGCTCTCTTCGGACTGAGAGAGTGGACCCAAGCCCAGCTAACCCTCCAATAAATTTATAGAGTATGGGCTCAAGAGCTAGGCCCTAGTAAAGAATGCAACGGCCATGCATGGTTGTTCGTGGATTGTGCTAAGCTAAACGTGGGTCGGAATGCCTAATAAGGCTCCTCGGACGGGTTTATAGAGGTTGAAGTTGTTCTTATTTCTTTCAAGTGAGGTTACAATGGTTGAGAGAAAATACTCTGCTACAGTATTCTTTCTTTCTCTGGTTTTCCGTCCGTCCCCTTCACAAGAGGGACTTTTTACATTATATACTTCTCTCTCAGTTGATCCTAGCCCTACATTTGTTGATCAGCCCGGTTTCCACTTGAGAGCCTGTCCCATCAGCCGCATTCCCATCCCTCCTGTGGGTTGCAGTGCCTAAGACGGCACTGTTCAGAGGTCTTATCTTTATTAATGCGGCTAGGGCGTTAGTTGAGGGCATTTAATGTGGAGGTGACAGTTCACCTGGGACTTGCTCCTCCACCATGCTTCAATGTCCGGTGCTTGGTTCTTGCTATTTGCTCCTTGGATGCTTTAGGGAGGTTCTCCTTAAGGGCATGCTAATTGCCTACTCTCTGACCTCGGTCTCCCGAGGATGTAAGCATCCTCGGTAATGCTCCTTGGGCCCTGGACTCTAAACTTTCGTCCTCGGACCTCGGACCTTGGAGGCGTCCTCGGCGTGGGCCTCTGGGCCTGGTTTGGAGTGGGCCGGGGTTGCTGACTTATAAGGGCACACAGCAATTAAAAGAAGAAAGAGGAGACCCAAAAAATAAAGAATAATATACTCTTTAATCCTTAAAATTTTAAGTATATATTTGATTTAAATCTATCTTAAATTTTCAAAATGTTTCATTTGAACCGCAAAGTAAAAAAATAAATAATAATAAAAAACCTTTATACTTTCAAATAGTTTCATTTAAACGTTAGATTCAGTAAATGATCCTAGAAAATTCTTTCGCCAAGCAAGGTCTAAACAATTTTTGTGTTGCCATGATCTAGTGTCATGTCATATCATTGGTTTGTATTGCCTTTAAGAAAAGTTCATTTAAATTAACGTACAGAAAAAAGATTCGCTTCAAGATGTTTTGCTTTGTATTTTTTAAGCAATTGTTTCGGATTGGTTGCCTTGGGCTCATTAGCATTTGTACCTTCAAAACAATAGTTGAGAATAATGATGGACGGTGTTAGACAATGGATACAAATCGAAATAATCCATCTAATAAAAGAGACTATTTTTTTTTATAGCAAATAAAAAAAATTGCCTGTAACATAGTTAAGGCTAGCTCGGAAATCCAAAATTAGTAAGAGCATGTGATTTGTAGCTTGAAAAATGAGTAATACTTACAATAGTAAATGATTTTCTCCCACCACTGAAGGTGGCAAGTACTTCTGAAAGCTGAAGGCTTGCATGCTATGAGGTGCATAGGGGTGATTCCACCCTCGTTCACAGAATGAGCAAGACTTGGGTCCAGGTGTAACATCTCATAGGCTAAATCTATCCAACACAATAATTAAAACTAATGTTTAACTCGTGTAAAGAATGGAAAATCTTATAATATTTTTATACGATATATTATTTAAATTTAATTATTAATAAAATAAAATTCAAATAAAAAAATCTAGTAAAAAAAATGGCCTAGAATCTAATTTAAAGAAGACAAAATATAGGTTAATGAGAAAATTTTTTCAATGTAGGGTTGTTTTATTTTCATAAAACAGTGATTTTTTTTTTTTCAAAAGATAACAATGAGTTCTAAATTCTAATTAAATTTAGTTATAACGTTGATGTTAAAGGTTGATTTTCAAAAAGTTTATGGAACAGCCAGCGAAGGAAGTCATAAAAAAAAAAGTTAAAGCTTCCATTTTTCTATTATTATATAGATATACTTTAGTAGTATTCCATTGGTAGCCGCATTTTGCTAGTGTACCATATAAATTTTCTACATTTTTGGTACAAATAGACATGGTATTCTGTGGTGTTAAATATAACACATGCATGGCAACCATCTGTTATTTATTTTGCATATGGAACTAATAGAATTTTTTTTTTGTATTACGTACTGTGGAGGAACGAATCTCTCCCTTAGAAGGTATTGTCTGTTTTGGAAATGGGTCGAGAAGGCCGATGCCACCCGCACGGATCCCACATCGGGGAGAGACGCCTCCCACCCACAGCTTATAAGCATGAGCTCACATAGACAACAACTTGACTGGTCAACGGCCTAAAATAGAAAATTAATCATCACATAGAATCATAGATGATAAGATCAAATGCACAGGCTTATTAGCCGCTTAGAGCAACCACATCAGTCCGTCTAAAAAATTCCGTCTATTTTACACTAAAAACCTACTTTTTCTATTTTACACTACCACATTTTCAAAACAGTTCTAATTAAATAATATAATTTTTTTTTTTTTATTAATACCCATTCTCTCTCATAAACACCCACAGGCCACAACATCAGCTCTCTCACTTCCTCTCAAAAAAAAAACATTAGCTCTCTCTCTTTCCCTCACTCTCTTCCTCACAGCCGCCTCACCCAGTCCACCGCCGCTGCCGATCCAGCTCGCCGCCAATGCCCTCCGCCGATTCGACCTCCCTCTCGCTTTCGTCCTCCCTCTTTCCTTCGCCCCTCCCTCTCTTCCTCCACCACCAATCCTTCGCCTCCCACCCCCAACCGACGACAACAATGGAAGATCCGGCAGATCGGGCAACAGCAGTGGCAGCAGATCCGGCTCCGTTGGGCATTTCACGTGAGTTTTCCGTTGAGTATAGTTTGGGCTGGGTTTTCCAATGGGGTTGTATTGTTTTTGGGTTGGGTTTACCGATGAGTTTTGATTGATTTTGAGTTGGGTTTTCAGTGGGTTTGTCTTGATTTTGAGTTGGATTTTCTAATTGTTTTTCAGTTGATTTTGGGTTAATTTTCTGTTGATTTTGGTCTAATTCTCTGTGTGTTTGGTGGTGGCGCTGGGTTTGGTGGTTGGGTGGTTATTCTGGCGCGCTAGGTTGTTGTAAATATTGGGGAAGAGAAGGAGTTTGACAAAGGGGAGAGAAAAAAGAATTAAAAAATCGTTTACACGGTGAACAGTAACCGTGTATATATGCACGGTTACTGTTCATTTGCAAGACGATCATGTATATTTAGACATTTTTACACAGATTGATGTGGAAGGTTTTTGGGATAAAATGTGCAAATTGGAGCACTTTTTGTATTTTAAAAGAGTATCCACGAGCTGATGTGGATGCTCTTAGTAATTGGATAGAGGAATGCCTACCGTCTTTATTCATCAACTTCGAGACAATATTGTTTCTATAAATTAAAAAATAAAAAAAAACTTCAAGACAATATTCCTAAGTCACCATGCACGTCATTTTTTTTTTAATCTATATATATATAATCGAAGCCTTTAGAGCTCCCACCATTTTTCACATCACTATTATTTTTTTTCTTTTTATTTTAGATTCTTTTTATTTTAGGTTTTATATCTTATATATATATTATTTCTCTTCAACGTATAATTATCTTATCAAGTGTTACAATAATTTAGTTTAAGTAAAACTCTATTAGATATATGTTTCAAGAACTTGAAAATTCTACTTCAACTAAAATTCTATAACAAAAATTTCAACAAATATAAACCCCTACTCTTTTTAATATTCGGACCACAATATTTAAATAAAATTATTATTTTATTTAAATAAAATTATTTTTGTTTAGTCCAAACTTAACAAGGAGTGAAACTTTATCTCTTTAACAAGTCCAACTTAAACTCAAATTCATTATTATCATTTTTTTTAAACAAAATGATTGAAAAAGCTTTTTCAAGGTTTTCCCAGAAGAAATTTATTACCAAACAACACGTCCCATTCAGGTTTAATCATGTACAAGAATTTTTTTTTCTTCCTTTTATAATATATAATTGTTAATAAATAAACCAAAATTAAATCATATATTAAAAGAATACTTAATACATTTTCTGTGCATTGCACAGGTTAACGACTAGTTTATTTTAAGACCAATTAATGGAATTGGATATAGTTAACTTACTTTTATTTTGTATTGGTTCTTACCCCTCCCCCCCCCCCCCCCAAAAAAAAGAGCATATTCACATGAATAAGGTTTTTTTTTTTTTTTTTTGGTTTTCTACCGTGTTTTTTCAAAACTTTCAAAGACTAATTACTATTCGCAACGGGTGGATTTATAGCAGGGTAAATCGCTAACTCATAGAGTTTTTTTAAAATGTTAGTATCTGGACTTGAATTGAAGGGCTTCCAATCAAATCTAAGACATCCACTTTGAGACTAAATATCCAACCGCTCGACCAACCTACTAAGGTTTAACATATGGAAATGGTGACTATTGTGTCATTGTAAATGACCAAGTCTTGTGCCATTCGGAACAATGTAGAAGATTTGCTTGGATAAATCATAAACTATTGCTGTATGGCAAATATCTTCAGTGGGTTTATAATTTAAAAATAGATGTTGTCCTCTTGCCTGGGAAGTAGTGAGACTTTTTTGTGTTATTCTTATCATTTTCATAGTTTAATGCAATATATATATATATATATATATATATAAAATATTCTTTTACCTAACATTGAATTAAATAATTGCAACTTGTCGGAAAGAGGGAGGGAAAGAGTGAGGAGTGTGTCTTAATTCTATAATAACAACTTGGGGTCCTCTTTGCCCTACTTCACACCAATCGAAATTACCTAATTTCATCTCTTTAGCACAACTTCAAAAATTACGCACTTTTTCTCACTTTGCGAGAAACTTACTAACATGTCACTTAAGAGTTTTCACCAGGTATATTTTTTATAAAATACCTCTTATAAAATATATAATTTTTTAGTGACTATAAAACCTAGTACAATTTATTTTATATGATTAAGAAACAAGAAAGAGTAACATACCTACCTAACTATTACTAACGGTTAGAGATATATTAGCACATTAGTATAAGCCCAAGTCTAATTCTATTTTGTGTGCGAACTAACTCTCCTACTTGTTCTAGAAGTCTATTTTTCTAGGATTTAAGTCTACTATATATACACATGTTACAGTTCATTGTAATACAGGATTTATACTATACTCTAATATATTATTGATGTAGCCTTTTAGGGTTTCCTCCGTAGATATAGGCCATTAGGCTGAACCACGTAACTCTCGTATATTATTGTGTTATACACTTTATACTTTCGCTTCTGCATCCATACTAGCATATTCAATATGGTGTATCAATACTAATATTTAACATGGTATCAGAGCCGCCTTCTTGTGGCCATGATTTTCTGTCCTTACGGTGTATTAAGAGCAATTTTTGTCTTTCTCGGTGTTTCTTTACTGCGTTCATCTTCTTTGACTCCCCACTACTGCCTCAAAACTCTTCGGTATAGTCATGCTATCGTTAGAAGTCACATTAACACTGCAAGACTATTGCCTTCTTCAAACTACCGTTACAGAGCCAAACTTCATTCAAGGGATTTTCTCAACCTTATCAAATCTCAAGGTTTCATCAAGCTTTCATCTCAAGTTTGAGATGGGGTGTTAAAAATATATTAGCCCACTAGCATAAGCCCAAGCCTAATTCTACTTTGTGTGCAAGGCAAGTCTCCTACTTGTATTAGAAGTCTATTAATCTAGAGTTTAGTCTACTATATATACATATGTTACGGTTCATTGTAACACTGAATTTGTACTACATTCTAATATATTATTGATGTAACCCTTTAGGGTTTTCTCCGTGGATGTAGGCCACTAAGCTAAATCACGTAACTCTCGTATGTTATTGTATTCTACACTTTATGTTTTCGCTTCCGCATCTATACTAGCATATTCAACATAGTCTATCAATGCTAATATTTAACACTAACATTCAACACGTTTTGAAAATCAAATTATTATAAATTTTTAAAAAATTACTTACTTTTTTCACTTAACAACTAACGTGTCACTTAAAGTTTTCACCACATATATATCTCTTATGAATTATATAATATTTTAGTGTCCCTAAAAAGCTAGTACAATTTATTTTATACGACTAGGAAACAAGAAAGAGTAACATACCAAACGATTACTTAAGATTCAACACGCTTGGAAAATCAAATTAGTATACATATGTCGGCTTATATGAAAGCCACGACCTAGATAAAAGAGGTAACCAAAGAGTACTCTTATGATATTCTTCAAGATATTTTGGCATTTTAGATAAAGGAATAAGTGCATGGGAAAAAACAAGTAAAAATAAAGGTAATAGTACTTTTGCTGACTAATGCATACGTGTCATTTTAATTGGTTGCCACATGCGGCCCTCAAAATATTTTGCTTCAATTGATTACTGTGCGTTATTTGATTAGGAATGTGTGAAATCAAGCAGTACACGTGTTTATGTCACATTTACCGTGGCTTATCGAATTAGCCTAACACTAATTTGTACATGTGTCTTCCTCTATTAGGCCGTATATTCTTTTCTGTATTAGTGTCCTATAATTTAGTTACCCCCCCACCAATCAATCAAAACTCTCTTCACAGCTCCAAAACCCTCTATTATATTTGTGATTTCTGCTCAATCTAGTAGTGGTTTCCAAACGAGGTAACCCATTACCCCTCCCCCCCCCCCCCCCCCCCCTTCTCTCTCTCTCTCTCTCTCATCTTGTATAACAATTATTTACAACACTCATTTCACATAAAAGTAAATCACATGCTTATAAAGTTCATGTTCCATAATAGAGGGATGTTACCTAAAATAATAAGTCCCCCCAAAACTATTACAAATGGGGTTTATCTTATTCTCTTTACCAAACAACGTCACACAATTACAAATGGGGTCTAATCTCTATTCTTCTCCCACCAATGAAAGGTCACCCATTTACAATGGGCTCTATCTTTCCGTTGTCCCACCGATCAAATTTAATGAATCAAGTGTGCCAATCAAATCCATTGTTTTAATTGTGCAAGTCCCACACCATTTCTCCACCATCCCCATTTCCTGCCAATATCCTTACCCCCCTTGGAATTACCAGAACTTTCCCATGAGGTATGTGGACCACTCTCTTCCCCTCACTCATTCTCTGTTCCCCCAACTTGCCAAATGAAGAAAGGCCTACCTATAATATAAAAAATTGCAAGTTGCTACCCCTAGAGGTCTAGAACTTTCTAATTAACAGTAAATTTTTTATTTTTATAATTAGCCTCATTAACTCTATTTAAAGCCTTAAACACTTAATTCTTCAGCTTCTTCGTGACAATTAAATCTACTTCATGTCGACAGACTAAACTACCTCCCCAAGAAGAAAACAGAGTAAGTGTCTCTGCTAAAGAAGAAAAATCTGAAGGTCCACTTTGTCCTCCTCTTTTTATTCATTACCATCACTTACTCTTTCAGAATTTTCAATTTATATCACTGATTCTCACTTGGGTTCTGCTTCAAAATCCTTTTTTTTTTTTCATTTTCTTTACAACTTTTCTGGATTTGAGGCTATAGTATTTTCAGCTCTGTTTCCTCTGTATCATTAACTTAACATTACTATTTTTGCTCTTTTATTCTTCTTGCTTTTTAACACAAACCCAATTAAAATTTCCATCTTTGGACTCTTCCGGAGCTTCTTCTTTGCATATTTCAAACCTATTGGATATTGATTAAGATCCTTATGGGATTTCAGGAATTCGATCAAAAAAATCAATCTTGCATTTGCATTGGACTCTGTTTTGATTTGGAAATTTAAAAAGCAACAACTTTGCTATAACAATCAAAGGCAATCAATTTTTTTTAGCAATGAATCCATTGTATCCAATTGAAGAAGTGTACCTGGGATCAAGTTCATCGCAGCCACCGCGGCCGCCGATGATGCCACCACCACAGCCAATGGAGGGGCTTCATGATACAGGGCCACCACCATTCCTGAACAAGACCTATGACATGGTGGATGACCCAACTACCAATCACATAGTCTCTTGGAACAGAGGAGGTAACAGCTTTGTTGTCTGGGATCCTCATTCATTCTCCACAAATCTCCTCCCAAGACACTTCAAGCACAACAATTTCTCAAGCTTTGTTAGGCAGCTCAACACTTATGTAAGTATTCTCTTCTCTTCATCACCAAATTTTCAATACTCCTTTTTTTTCTTGGTTCTGAGTTTAAAATGTTTACAGGATACAGAGCATTTCAATTAGATAAAAAAGATAAGAACATTTTGATTTAATTTCTTTGTGAATTATCATTTATCATCCATATAAGTTATTTGAATGAAAGCTATAGCGATGTCCTTTTGGGTAGAATGTCTATTGAACTTGTTTTCAATTATTCCACCCTCTGGTTCCTCACAGTTTCGGGCTTTTTTTTTTCTCCCTCTCTGTACTTACTGTAAATGCTTGGTTGTTTTATCTTGGTTCTTGAATGTCACTTATCTTTAAGCATTTATGCTCATTGAAAAATGAGAACTTGAGAAGTCCTATTGGTTGGATGTTCATTATTTATTAGTATTTCTATTTTCGGTATAAAACCTTGTTCTCAATTAGTTATACTTTCATTTACCATAAAACAAATGGTATATTTAGTACCTAGAATGTTCATTTTTATGCCCTTTTTTTTATTTAATAATCTCCCATTATAAGCTGCAATTTTACTCCCACTACTACTTTCAAAATTTTAAATCTATGGTTCTCTCTGGATGTGGTACCTTTCTCAATTTCTTCTTGGTTCCAAAAGTCAGAAATATTATATTTGGCACACTGTTTCTACTCTCTTTAGCATGTGCAGCACATTAAAATTTGATCTTGGTGACCAATAGAAAATAATAGTCTGACTCAAAAGTTTGATGGGCTGAGTCACCAAGGAAGAAGATATTTTCAATCTGATTGGGGTTTAATTTTCATATGTTTATGGAAATACTAAATGTGGAATTTAATTATTGCAGGGATTTAGGAAGATTGATCCAGATAGATGGGAGTTTGCCAATGAAGGTTTTCTAAGGGGCCAGAGACGTCTTCTAAGAAACATTAAGAGAAGAAAGGCACCTCCTCAACCTTTTCCTCCACAACAAGCTCTTGGTCAATGTGTTGAGCTAGGCAGGTTTGGTCTAGATGGAGGAATTGATCATTCGAGGCATGACAAGCAGGTTCTAGTGATGGAATTAGTGAAGCTTAGACAGCAGCAACAGACTACTAGAGCATACCTTCAATTAATGGAACAAAGGCTACAAGGGACAGAAAAGAAGCAACAACAAATGATGTCCTTCTTAGCTAGAGCAATGCAAAACCCAACCTTTCTCCAGCAGCTTGTCCAACAGAAGGAGAAGAGGAAGGAGCTAGAAGAAGCCATGACTAAGAAAAGGAGGAGGCCTATTGATCAAGGACCTAGTGGTGTTAGTGGTGTCGGCCAATCAAGCTGGGGTGGTGAAGGATCAAACCAAATTAAACTTGAACCTCTTGAGTTTGGGGACTATGTTTTTGAAGAATCAGAGCTTGAAGCACTTGCAATGGAAATGCAAGGATTTGGTAGTGCAAGAAAGGTACAAGAGGAAGGAAATGAAGAGCTAATGCCACCAGAGAGTGGAGATAAAGAACTTGATGAGGGATTTTGGGAAGAGCTATTCAATGAGACTTTTGAAGAAGAATTAGGCATACTAGATGCTGAAGGAGGTGAAGATGAAGATGTTAATGTCTTATTAGCTGATTGCGTAGGTTACTTAGGTTCAAGCCCAAAGTAGAGTAGCAGAACCTTTTTGTGCATTGCTATTCATCCTCTTCAGTTCATTGCCATAATGACCTTTTCCTAAGTAGCTTTAGATAGTAGTTGGTTAGTGTCTCATTTGGTGTAGTTTGGGTCTCTAAAAACGCCAATTGGCCATAACATTGATCTGCATTTCTTACTAGTAACAGGGCAGGAGAAGTAGCAAGCGGTGTAGCCATGGAAATTATTGGTGTTTCTAACCTCTATTAATTCCTGTTGTCTTTATTGTTCTTGTGCATCCCTTCCTCTTATTTTGCTCTATCTTGGTTAGGTTGCAGGCATTGCTTGGACAGATTCTTTGGTTCCTACGTTGTTTGTCTCAAGGTTCTTGTCCTTATTTTTCACCTCCTTAAAAACCCATCATTCAGTGGGTGATGCATCAAATTTCATTTATTGTATCTGCATCTTGTAATATATATTCTTGGCCTCAAATTAATGTAGATTGTTCAGAAGCTGTTGAAATTGGACAAGGTGTACCTGCAAGCTTCAAGAACCACAACTGAATATTGCTTTTGAATCCAAATGGCAGTTGGTAGTTATCTTTGTCGGTTTGATATTTCTGTGTCTTTGGGTTGCCCTTTTTGTTTAAGAAAGATAGAGAGATTTGGTCGGTGATGAATATCTTGATGTTACATTTGTAGTTCCTTGTAGATTTTTCCAAGTCATGGCAATTTGGTTCTCATCGGTCTTTTTCCAACAGCTATGGGCTCTCAAGTGGTAACCTATTGCTCTCTTTATGCCATAACCAAACAAATTTGTTCCTCATGGTTTTATTCATTTTATTGATGTCCTCCAGATGAATATAGGGGTGAGTGCTAAAAGTCAAATGTGGGCTCTCAAGGGGTAACCTATTGCACTCTTTATGCCATAACCAAAGAAATTTGTTCTCATGATTTTATTCATTTATTGATATACTCCACATGAATACAAGAGTGAGAGCTAAAAGTAATGCGTGGGCTCTCAAACGTTAACTTATTGTTATATATGTTATAACCAAACAAATTTGTTCCTGATGATTTTATTCATTTTGTTGATGTCCTCCAGATGAATACAGGAAGTGAGAGCTAAAAGTAAAATGTAAGCTCTCAAAGGGTAACCTATTGTTATATATATCATAACCAAACAAATTTGTTCCTCATGGTTTTATTCATTTTGTTGATGTCCTCCAGATGAATACAAGAAGTAAGAGCTAAAAGTAAAATGTGGGCTCTCAAAGGGTAACTCAATGTTATATATGTCATAATTAAACAAATTTGTTCCTCATGGTTTTATTCATTTTGTTGATGTCCTCCAAATGATCATACAGGAAGTGAGAGCTAAAAGTAAAATGTGGGCTCTCAAAGGGTAACCTATTGTTATATATGCCATAACCAAACAAATTTGTTCCTCGTAGTTTTATTCATTTTGTTGATATCCTCCATATGAATACAAGAAGTGAAAGCTAAAAGTAAAATATGGGCTCTCAAAGGGTAACCTATTGTAATATATGCCATAACCAAACATATTGGTTCCTTATGGTTTTATTCATTTTGTTGATGTCCTCCAGATAAATACAAGAAGTGGGAGCTAAAAGTAACAAGGCTATCAAAGGGTAACATATTGTTATATATGTCATAACCAAACAAATTTATTCCTCATGGTTTTATTCATTTTGTTGATGTCCTCCAGATAAATACAAGAAGTGAGAGCTAAAAGTAAAATGTGGCCTCTCAAATGGTAACCTATTATTATATATGCCATAACCAAACAAATTTGCTTCTCATGGTTTTATTCATTTTGTTTATGTCCTCCAGATGAATACAAAAAGTGAAAGCTAAAAATAAAATATGGGCTTTCAAAATATAACCTATTGTTATATATGTCATAACTAAAAAAATTTGTTCCTCGTGATTTTATTCATTTCGTTGAATTCCTCCATATGAATACAGGAAAGAGTACTAAGAGTAGAATGACTTCGTTGAAGTGCAGATTATGATTCTTTCTACAATGCTGTTGCTGCCTCTAATACAAAATGCAGTATATTTGTCTGCAATATAGATTTCTATAAGTAATAAGTGAGACTTTATGCAGCAGGTATTATAAGTTGAGATTTGTAACATAATATGTGCTGCATGTACAATTGATTTCTGGGTAGCAGTGTGAGCTAATGTACCCCATTTGTTCATCAGAGGGCTGAATAAGGCCTAGAACAAGATTATGTTCAGCCTATTCCTGAACATATGGATTAGAAATCTAAGTATAATCATGTTATGTGCCTAGACAGTCAGCTTGCTAAAACTAGAGTTGTGGGAAGTTTGATGAAACTCAATAGAAATCTAAGTATTGGCTACGAACAGATGGATATATAACCCCAAACGTTTTAACAACCACCAGTCCATCATACTTCTAGTTTGATGGCAGTTATCCTTTTTTGTTTTCCGTGTCACGGGTTCCGCCTGTCTTTCTCCTCTCCTAAAAAAAACTTTGACCAATCACTATGTAGAGAGACACGTGACATAGCAAACACGTGGAAACTGTAAAATGTTCATAAAAGTTGTTTTTAGTTGGATTCTATCCTTAGTGCAGATGCAAATTGAGATAATCATCCTTAATCCAGAATAATATTGTTTGAGACCAGTATGCAGTATATATAACTGCCCAAAAGGTATATACGGCACTCTTTGGTATTATTTATTAGTCTCATTGTACATTTCGACTAATTTTTATTTTTATTTATAGTACTTTTAGCAAAAAAATTTCAATTTCAGCAAAAAAAACGGATTTCAAACAGACTATTAGAAGGCTTTTTTTTAATTTATTATAAAGTGAAAAAGGAAATGACTGAATCCGGCTTAGCATGTTAGACAATAAGACTGACTACGAACAAATACAAATTTAGAGGGGTAGAGTTTCCTACAGAATTGTGTAGGAGCAGATTATTGTGTAAATTCATGGTAATTTGGCCCCTTCCCTATTAAAAGCATGAGAAATAATGACTTTCGTCTCAGCTTGAGAATACAAAAGATCAAAAACTTGCAATTCACTCCAATAATAAGCCATTCTACAACTAACAAATCGTATACCAGCTTAAAATTGATACTTTTTTTTTTTAAGGAGGAAAAAATTGATGACTTTTAAAATGATGAAAATTGTTATTTTTACATTGCCTGTTTCATCCGTACACACCACACGTAATCTCACACTATCCGCGTGACTTTTCATAAAGTTTTCCTTCTCATAATTATATATACTTTTTCCTATAAAATTTCATAATCATGAAGATGTTCATTCCACATACTCATTAAAAGTGCCCCAAACAGACAAGCTTATGGTCTTTCAAAATTTTGTTATATCAACCATTTTTTGACACAACTTTATTTTCTTTTTTTATTAGAAACAAACACACATGAGAGAGAGAGAGAGAGAGAGAGAGAGAGAGAGAGAGAGAGAGGGTTATATCGACCATTTTTTGACACCACAACATACAACTTGCGCATTATAGATATTTTTTTTATGAAAAAGTTTAGCTGCAAAATTAGTTGTAACCTAAGACTACAACCTTACTCAGTATCTTTTTATTGGAGGTGAATTTTGACAAATTCACCATTAGATTACATCTTCTTCTTATATCTTACATATTTGTAAAATTTCTAGAAAATTAAAGATCAATAGCTATGTTATCAATAAATTGTTAAAATTGCAAGTTTTTATAGTTTAAAATTATGAATAAAATATAAGTTTTTAGATGATATAGTAAATGATATCCGATTGACACAAAATTTGACATGTATATTAAGAGTATAAAGAACATACAATTCAATAGTTAAATTTTCAAATTATATAGTAATATTTATTTTATTGAATCAACCAATTTTATAACTAAACTTTGTATTTTTTTTAACATACAAGCCAGTGATGTGTATTGAAGCGAAAAGACGAGCTTTCCTAATATTGGAAGTAGTCGGCCCAAGAGAGTTTTTGGTAACGATCCTTTCAGTTTCAGACTGGCTGGTTTCTACTTTCTAACAACAAGAGATCTTTTTCTATCAGTTTATTGGGCTGGAGAATGGCAAGTTAATCAAGAGAAGCCCAATATCGATTGTTTCCTTTAACGATATCATAAAGTAGAAATTCTTGATTTTATTAGGCATTTGATTTGAGGCTCAATACCATATAATGTCATCTACTTTTCTATGGGGCTTGGGGTTCAATACGTGTAATGCCATTTAATATCTGAAGACCCAATGCTGTGTAGCACTATCTATTAATGTGATTGGGCTTGGGCTTAACTTCATAAAGCCCACACACCCAAAAAACCAAGACCTGAACATATGAGATGACACACAGGATATCTTCTTCTTCTTCTTCTCCTCCTTCTCATTATTATTTTTTAAATAATTTTGATCTTCATTAATCAAACCGAAAAGTCAACAACAATTCCATCAGTGTTACTTTTCAGCCTTCATGCTTATAAAAAAAATTCAAGTATCACATAAAAAGTCACAATTTTTACCAAAAATATCTACTTGGCAGACTATAAATGATGGAGAAAAAATAATAAATTCATCTAAAAGAATAGACAATCAATCGCAGTCTATCACGTAAAATAAGTGTGAAGTTACAACGTGGTACTAGAATTAGAATTACTCCATACGTGTTACAACATAAATGGCTTTTAACCATACCTAGCAAATTTTGCAGCAATGTGGGCTGCAAAATTTAAACTTCTCCTTATCCAACTAAACTTAAATTTGATAAAAGAGTTGCTAAATTAAAGGAAAAACACAAATAATTGTGCTAATAGACCAGTCAACTTATTCATCCATTAGATTGGCAATCAACACAAGCTTTAGCATTACCCTCTATGACAACCTGCAACCAGTTCTCCTTAATAGTAACTTATAAGTCCCATAGAATGGTTGTTGCCTTGGTCTACAAAGGAGAGCACCTCTCATATAGCTTGGCCCAGACTTTTCGCACTTCACCAAAACTATCTCTTGGCACTTCACCAGAATTTTTTTAGACAAAAATGTATGTAATAATGATTGGTTTAAGTTAAGATAGCTTAAGCATTAATGTAAATGTGAGATTTTGCAGGCTTTATCAAATATTAATAGCACATACAAGACGAGAGAATTTGACATTTTATAAAATCTAGAATATAAGCTTTTTTTTCTTTTTCTTTTTCTTTTTTCTTTTTTTTCTTTTTGGTTATATAAGAGTTTGAGATTTTGACATTCACCCATTCAAATTCAAAAACTGTTGCATAAGAACAATTTCAAGTTTGCAATAAGAATCCGACATTGACCGTTCACCTATGAGAAGAGTTTCCTTTAAAACACTGGCAACTAATGCCAACAACAAGTCTCAACCGATAGTTTAGGCTGTTTTTTTCTGGCTGCCAATCTAGTGCCTACGGCCTACCACAACCAAAGTCTGATTTTCGTAGCAATTTCAGTAAGCATTTTTCTGCAACATCGTGTTTCAAATGTTGTTATAATATTCTCAACAAACTCCCTTAGAAATCCTTAATAATCATAAATTAAAATATTACACAATTCATAGACTATGTGGGCGTTTGGATTGCGTGTATCTGCCTCACGTTTGCGTCTGTGTTTACACCATGGCTACAATGCACGTTTCTGATACCAGTTTTAGCTGCGTTTGGCTGTTTTCGAATCTCACGGCACTATTTACACATTTAAAAATTATTTTGTTACAGTATTTTCAGTTTTTAGTTTTCAATTTTTAATAATAAGCGGTATCCAAATAAACCCTATATATACTTTATCATATACACAAATCAATAAGGTTGATTTGGTTTAATCAATATATGAACTAAAAGTGTGAGGGTATTTCCCTGCAAATAAGAACTCTAATCCGTGGCAACAAGCATTAGAAGATGGTGCCCTAATTATTAAATGGCCATATTTTTTAAACCTTGAGATTGTGTTCAAAGAAAGAATGCAACATAGTGGTTTCTTTTCTTGTCGTGCTCACTCGTTTAATTAATCATTAAGCAGAACTATTCATTAATTGATGTTGTGGAAAGAGTTTTAACTTGTAGTTTCCTCGTACGTGTATTTGTAATTTCTTTTTCTAGTGAGACATCTCAGTGATGTGATTGATGACCCTTTGTCATATATATATCTTGCAGTTTTCTCATACGTGTATTTTGGATTTTGGATATATAAGTGGGTTAAAATAATATTTTTCTTATCTAATACACGGCTTAAAAACCAACAATGAGAATTCAGCAAAAAAAAAAAAAACCAACAATGAGATGAACATAGTTTTTGTACTTAATTACCTGGTTTCCCTAGGCATTTGAAAAAATAATAAAATAAAACTTGCTTAGTTTAGGTGCCTATACAACATAAGTTTGGATGACAGGTTTGGACATTAGATCCTTTTTCTAACAAAGAGAAAAAGATCTTAGAAGATTTGAAGGGACATCTTACCTTTTTAAAACATTTCCTTTTAACTCCCTTCAATTTGAGAAATTTGGAAAAAGATAATAAATTCTTTAATAAATTTAATTTTCAGCATTTTGATTTTTATTCTAAAAATTTTACTAATACTTAAATAAACACTTATCTCTTTTGTTAAAAGTATTCCATCTATAATATTCTCTAAGTAATAAATTGTTACTAATTGTAATTTAAAATCAACCACCAAAATAAAGGAAAATTCTTTTTAGTCTTCCTCTCATATTCTCTCTTAATTTAACTATCCCATGAATTTCTAAAATTAACTTAGTATTAGTAAGTTGCCCATGCAATATACGGATAATGTTGTAATATTTTATGTAAAATAGTTTTGGAAAATATTGTATATATATATTATAGTATAATTGTTATACAACTTTGTTAGTAATGTGTTTATCATAAGAAGTAACAATTATAAATTGTACACACATATCTATTACAATTATTTAATTAAAATAATGAGGGAAAAAAAACTTTGGGAGAATATTAATGTAGAAAAAGAATTGATATAGAACTTATCAAAAAAAAATTTGATATAGAATGTGTCTTTCTCTTTCTCCTTAATTCTAAAACAAAATACACATTTCAAACAATCACAATCTTTACAAAACTCACAAATCTACCATGTCTGAATTTAACATCTAAATCGTAATATCAAAATTGTAATTGCTGCTATCACTCAATATGAAATGCAAGTCCTCTTCATTGGTTGTAACCAACTCATATGGGTTAGGATTAGATGGGACAACAATGTTGAAGCTAGGCAGGTGCTATCAAAAGATTGAAGATAAATTATATTGTTTTTGGTCTGTGTGTATGTAACATGGAATGACATGAAGGGCTATGGATAAGTATATATAAAGGAGTAGAAGTGTAAGAGGTAAAAATGATGAATTGAAATGCAAAGAGTTTTGTGTATATGTATGAAAAATGAAAAATCTTAAAACATTGAACCAAATGATGAAACAAAAAGTCAATATTTAATTTATTCTTATCTTTGATGTGGCACTTAGGATTAGATGGGACAACAATGTTGAAGCTAGGCAGGTGCTATCAAAATATTGAAGATAAATTATATTGTTTTTGCTCTGTGTATTTAACATGGAATGACATGAAGGGCTATGGATAAGTATATATAAAGGAGTAGAAGTGTAAGAGGTAAAAATGATGAATTGAAATGCAAAGAGTTTTGTGTATATGTATGATAAATGAAAAATCTTAAAACATTGAACCAAATGATGAAACAAAAAGTCAATATTTAATTTATTCTTATCTTTGATGTGGCACTTGAGAATATTCAAATTCTTTCTGTAGAGAGAATGTGTCAATTAGCGGAACCTTATGTGTATATATATTAATATTAATTAATTTGGGGACTGTTTCCATTACATAATGATGTGATATAATGTAGATTCTCGAAGGAAAGATGGTCCACTGTGCAAATTACTTCATGGTTAAAAAAATAAATAAATTTATCACCGCACACCCTTGGTGCGATGGTCACTCTACAAGTATAAGTGCTTGTGAGGTGTGGGGGGTAAGGGCCGAGGTTCAAGTCTCCAAAAGGGAGCTTCACACACATATACACTTAGATTAAGTTAAAGTATAATTTTTATCTTATAAAAAAATAAAAATAAATAAATAAATTTGACTGCCGCTAATTGGAGCCACCAAAAAGAAAGAACAAGCATTCTTTCATGTTAGGGTTTAGGGACATATAGTGTGCTTTCAATTTTAATTTCCAGTGGAGTTGTTTGGTGTCCTTTTTAACCTAGCCATCCTAACCATCGATCTGTACACTAGAGCCATGTTCTTGTTAACTAAATACCTACTATACATTCTATTCTTTACAAACACATATTCCGTTAAATGTTTACTTGGTAAGAAATACAAATTCGATTTAAAAGGTGGATGATATGGCTGAATAGACCTTATTTATACTTTTCTTATTTTTACCAATGATTTATGAAGACTAAGTCTATTGGGATTGAAGTCAATAAGTCTAAGTGGGAACGTCTTTTATTTATAATCCCCCTAGCCCCCAAAAAAATCTAGAGTTGACGGTATTATTTTTTCCACTATAGAGCTTTGCCAAAAACTTGGATATATTGTCAATTCTCTGTGATTTGGATTAATAGTATCAAAAATAAAGAAATACTTGGTTTTGTTTGGTTGGCAGAAAATTAGAACAACGTCCCATCCAGGCTGAAATATTTTTTTTTAAATCACGGGCTAAATACATGTACTTTAGAAACGTCTTTGAATCTTCTTAATCAAAACTTGTACAGCCGACTAAACAGTGATAAACAAAGGTGGCAACTAACCAAAAAGAGCCAAAAATAGGCTAATCATGTCATCATCATTTTTACCATATACTCTCTCAACCCTAAATTCTGGTCCTACTCTCTCTAGCTGTAGCCAGCCTTCCCATCCGTGACCCTCAGTCATCAAAAGGGACAAGTCAGAGAATTAATTAATCTAATTTAGCCAGCCATGAATTTGATATTTTAAAAAAGGATCATAATGCCTATTTATATATAGGAATAAAAAATTCTATAAGATTGATTAAGCTTTTACTATATAGTTAACGCTCAAACTTATTTATAAATTTACTGTTTAGTTATCCTTCAAATTTGACTCATCTAAGGCTGGGTTTGGATTGCGCTGAAATGAAATTTCAACACGTTTGTGTCTCTGTTAGTAGGTTCTGTGCACTGTTCATGGAACTCACAAATTGTCTAATTCAGCAAAATTTTCATTAAAACTGGATCTCATGGCACTATTCACACATTTAAAAATTATTTTTTTACAGTGTTTTCAGTTTTCAACAATAAACAGTATCCAAACATACCCTAAATCTCTAACAAATAAATTTATCAATTTTGAATAGGATTGTTTAAAAAACTACTTGTCATTTTCATGAAAGACGGATAGAATCATTTATGGAAGTTAATTTTTTTTTTTTAATAGAGTAGTTACATTTCTCGAACTGCCTAATTTATTGTTATAAATATTTTTCTTAGATTTATAGTTTTCTTTTTTCTTTTTCTTTTTTGCCAACAGCAAATTAAAGTCATTTTCAATCTCTTATAAAAATATATACAAGAGATCCTGTTCTCAAGCTATAATATTTATATGTGTAAACAATGATCATTTTACATTCTTCACAGTGATGGTTTTACTTTAACTTAGAAGAGGATGAAACTCCAATCCTATCTATGTATGAATACATCTTAATCTTATGTCATTGTCCTCTTGGCTCGGACTGAAATAACAAATTCTACTATGGAGCAGTTTTAAGTTAGCTTTCGGGTTCTTGAAATAATACCTGAAAACCTAAAGAAATTAAGAGAATATATAATGCATGAAATTTTCTTCCTTGTCTGGTAGATCAGTGGCAGAGTTAGGAATTTATCTTTGGGGGTATATATATATATATATAAAAATAAAAAAATAAAAAAATTTGTGTGTATGAAATCTAAAATAATAATGTACAATACTTCATAACTCAATATGTGCTATAAACAACAACTAAATAAATGTTAATATAATAGTATATACTGTATATTTTAATCAAACTAATCAAGTACATTTATAAATTATAATGCCATACGGTATATAATATATTGATTATTATAATAACAAATAATATATTATAAGGAAAATAAAAAAGAAAGTAAATGAAATGTAAAGTAAAAAAATCAAAACAAACCAAATGAAAAATAAAGTAACACAGGAGCACTGCATAGGAGTGAGGAGCCTACGGAAGCTTCAAGCTCGTTTTTCACTCTTTCTTGTCTAGTCTAGTCACACAAAACTTTTACTTTTTATATTGTGAACACAAAACTGCAGCAGCAGTTGGAAAAGGAAAAAGAACTAAAAAGAAAAAAAGAAGAAGAAGGCAAACGCCAACGTAGAGAGAGAGAGAGAGAGAGAGAGAGAGAGAGAGAGAGAGAGAGAGAGAGAGAGAGAGAGCACTATGAGCAAAATGTTCTGCAATTGTATGGGGAACTTGGTGGTGCGGCAAATCAACAAAACTTCTGGCCTTTCAATTTTTCTATTGTTGTAGTACAAGTAAGCCCTACATATGTTGAGATAAAAATTAGAATTTTTTTCCCTTTTATTTGCTAAGGTAATTGTTAAAATACCTATGTGTTCATTTTAAAGATGCTAAGGGCTCGTTTGGTAATGTTGTTCTAGTAACGTTGTTTGTTTTTTTTTTGAAATACGTGTAATATTATTTAAACACTGAAAATTGTTGTTTAAAAAACGGTAATAAACGGGCCCTAAATGTTTAATTATTGTAATTTTTTTACATATATATTTATGGTTGTATTCTATTTAAATGAAAGTTATTTTTTTTTATACTTTCTTAAATATATATGTGTGTGTGTATTATCAGAAATGGGGTGCCAAAATGATAAGGTTCATTTAAAAATTTTCAAATTATATAGGATAATTTCAACAACAAAAAAAAATCTTTAATTTTTTTCAAAAAATTTGGGGAGGGGGGGGGGCGCCAAGGCCCCCTCAGTCCTGTTGATTATTCGCCACTGCGGTAGATATTATAAGAAGGGCTCAATAAAATTTATATATATATATATAAATACATCATTTGACCTAAAAGTTTAAGCTTATAAATTTAAATTTAGTTATGCTATAGTAAGTAGTAACCACACAATATTGTCATTAATATCCAATATAGAACCTCACTACTTAGTTATTCACAATTTCACACCACTCACACACGTTAATATTCCAACCCTTCTTTCTTATTTTCTTTTTTCACCCGTCTATGATAGCATTCCTCAAGTTACCTTGAATCAAGGATTTATAGATGCTACAATTTCAAGTTTGGTAAATTGAAGTATTGAACTAGTACCCTCTCTCTAAACTTTTATGTTGTTACGTTAAGACCCCTTAAACTTTCATGCTGTTAAGCTAAGATCCTTTAAACTTTTTTTTTTTTTTTTTTTGTTAATTTGGTACTAGAACTTTGACATCATATAAAATAAGCCCCTCATATGACTATTCAATCGTGTTTGTGGTTTGTGTTCAACATTAGCACACCTACTATCAAGGATTGGTGCTAACAGATAAGGCAAGGACTAGTGCTAGCGACCAGCTACCTTAAAGAACCATTTCTACATTTTCAAGTGCATACATTATAATTCAACTTGATATGCTTTAAGTAATTGGAGGATGTCTCTGGTCTCTAAACACTATATAAGAATTTACAATATTTATGCAATTGTAGAAATGATACCATCCAATCATGCCCGTTATATTTTATCAAAATGTAAAAATGATACTACCCAATCATGCATGTATGGTTGCTTTTCATTTTAGTTCTTTTACAAGTTTGGGCTACGCATGTCTATCTGTCTGTCTTGGAAGCACGTGAGTCAGACACGTGGATCGAGGCTGTGGGTCCAATTCTTCAGCTCAACGCTCGTGACTAGCTCAAACTTGAAAAAAAGCCTAACTTCCTTGCCTTCTCGTTAGGTCATGATGGTCCTAGAGTGGGGTCTTGGTCTTGGATATGTATGGTCCTAAATGATTTCAGGACACGAGGGCTGTGTTTTGTTTGGGCTCATTGGCTTATTCGTAGCAAGTTTGGGCCCTATAATCGGGCACAAGCCTCACAACTCTACACTAAGCTTCCTGACATCGTGAAGGTATATTTTGTACTCGCTGGGTACTCTAAATGAACCCCACACACCGATAAGACCGACATGTTATGAGAAATCTACCGCATACAATAGATACATGATA
This sequence comes from Quercus aquifolioides, assembly GCA_019022515.1. Lineage (NCBI taxonomy): Eukaryota > Viridiplantae > Streptophyta > Magnoliopsida > Fagales > Fagaceae > Quercus > Quercus aquifolioides. Next base: position 48,242,271 of record CM032336.1, on the reverse strand, counting down.
TATCTTCTCTATTACATCTCATATATATGAAATATTGGTTTATATTATAGGATAAATTTCATTCACACTTTCTGAGATTTAGGCTAATACTAATCAGGTCTAAGTCTTTTTAAAACTAACTAATTTGGTCCTTAAACCTAATTTAGTCTTTAAAATAGTTAAGAAAAAATAACTAAATGTTTATAGACTAAGTTGGATTTAGGGATCAAATTGACTAGTTTTGAAAAATCTTGAATTTAGTTAGCATTAATTCAAACCTCAGGGTATATTAGTAGAATTTACCCTATATTATACAATTTTTTTCTCATAAACCCAATTAATTATAACCACTTAACGTACCAAATTTATGATTAATCCGAGTTTTCCTCTCTTGACCCATGTCCCGAAGAAAGATTATAGGGTAAGCAAGAAGCCAAGGAGTGCTTTGGACAAACTAAATTGACAAGAAATGAAGCCCAATCCTTTTGCTTCTGACTTCCACTAATGCCCAAGTTTAAGCATAATGTTATATGGACATTGCAACATGCAGAACACAATAATTAATAATTGACAAATTAAACTCATAACTTAATTTTATGGGATCTATATATAGCTGTCCACCTTTCTCACTCATGATAACGTTGTAGTGGAATGCTATTAGTTTATATATATTTTGAATCTGAGCAAGATATGCACGGCAATATTTTTATTTTTTTCAACTGCTACACGTACGTTCCAGATAATTTTAATTATCATACTCTATTATTTTACCTAAAACAGAAGGAACACGAGATAGGCATTTCTCTGTATATTTTTCGTAGTCTTATAGTAATCAAATACAAGACTAAAACATCATATATTTTTGTTGTAAAATATAGGCAAACGTAACAGTATAACACAATAAATTAAAAGAAGTGATTTTGCTTAGAACTAATTACAAGTTTGGAAGTACAGTTCAAAACTGCATTTGTTAAATGACATAATTATTAATTTTTCATCATTTTGAAATTTTACAAAGCATAAAATGTATAAATATGTGTATATATATATATATAATTTAATGGTGAATTTGTCAAAATTACTATCTAATAAAAAATATATTAAATAGTGTAACATTACTTAAATTCATATAACATATAACTTCAACCTAACTTATTTTAAATTGATTGTTTTCAAAGTTTTGAAAAAAGAACTATACCAAACATTGAACTAAATTTGAAAAAGGGATTTGTTAAGCATGGCAAAAGACGGTAGATATTCGATACCAGCATTTATTCCCAACCTCACGAATTTAATAAAAATAATTTATTGAAGGTTTATTGGACGTGTGAATTTTTTTCCTTAATTTGTCTTATTTAGTGTAAGTATAATTCAATCTCAGGTTTCTCATTTTCCTCATCCACACAATTCTCAGATTTCTCATGCAACAACAAAAAAAACTTTTGTACAACACTTACAACAAGTTTACGGCATCATCAGTTTGCTAGACACAGACAAATACACGGGTGAAATTATGGTTTATATGAGACTTTTTTTTTTATATAAAAAACAAACTGAGATTCTGGTCCAAACACGTACATGTGCCATTCCACACCAATCATATAGATCATGTCCCAAGAATCAACGGTTTGAAATGCCTTAGTGTAAAGTGGCAAAAACTAAAAACTTTAGGAGTGATAGTAATATTTTATAAATAGGCATACTCTATATAGAAAAGTTTTCAATTATTCAGCAAAAAGTGAAAAAGAAAAGGCCGGATGGGTTAATAAAGTGGGTAGGAATTCAAACTCAGCTGGTTCAATCCTAGTTAGTGTCAATGAACTGTTATTCAATGCATAAATTCTATTATCTGGGATGGGAAACCCTGTAATGTTTAGAGGTTCCGATGCAGAGTCCAAGTATTTAATTTCAAGCTCCAAGCATTAACTTCGACTAAACAACTTGTACAAACAAATTTTAGTTTCTATTTGTTTATGAATATTTTGGTTCTTCACCTTGTTAGAGCAAGTTTACTAAGGCATTTCTTGGTCTTCACCTTGTTAATAGATCATGTTCATACAAAAGCATTTCTGAAATCCATTTTCTCCACACAAAAAAAAAAAAAAAAAAATACCTCCAAACTTTTGAGTTTGATGCACCTAACCTAATTCATTGGAGATGAGTGGGTATAACATATATTTGGACAACGTAGGATAGAAAATACAATGATCTTGAATAAGTTCTTAAGCAAGACAGATATAGAAAAAGTTAAAAATATTGGTGCACTAGTACAATAATGCCTTTGGTTGTGGGCTTGGGAGGTAAGAAAGCCAAAACCTGCATGCGAGAATCTAGTAATAGAAGAACCCGTGAATAAGGTATGGCCCGCATGGGCTATTCTTTCTCATTCATCAATGTGCCTCTCTGCATGCAGAACAGAGAGTAATAATAGGAAAAATAAAAAATTAGAAGACCAAGTATAAGAGACACACTTTTATGAGATGGCTATCATAACATCATGTGTACTTCAGTCACTTGAAAAGGTCAAATATATCCATCCTAGCTAGCTGGATTGATCAATATGAGGAAATTGGGTGTTCAAGAAGAGCAATCTCACTTCTTCTTCTTTCTTTTTTTTTCTTTTTTTTTTTTTTCTTTTTGTCTTATCTCTTAACACCAACTACCAACGCTATAAAAGGTGTTAAGCCTTGGTAAATCTTATTGGTGATTGTACCAAACACTTGGAATTGATTCTTGTCTTTGCAAGGGTTGGCTGTTTATGAATATGGAAAAGGATTGCATCCTTACATTGGTCTTTCCTAAATTCTATATAAAAAGGTAAAAATACTAATGGTTATCCTAACATGACAAAGGGTGGGGCTTGAATTCTTCACCTCTCTAGTAAGTCGAAAACTCTCTCAATATTCTCTGACTAGTTATCAATTATCTTTGACATTTAGCAACTCCTTCTCTCTCTCTCTCTCTCTCTCTCTCTACCATATGTTCAACATAAATTGAAATTCTTAACATATATGAATAACAAGAATAAGCAACTCCAAGTTAGCCAAATTACCAACTATAACTAATATGGGTTACTTTGTCCAACTAAATTCTTACTCCAACTAAAATTATCATTCCAGGTGAAGTTTAGAAATTTACTACATTGAACATTGGTCTTTCATAAACAATTAAGAGTGAGAAACCACATCATATGCTATATGGTGCAAAAGGCTTGGTACAATAACGGTGCAATATATGTAATGAGTAGTGTCTATTACGCCCACTCTAGTATACACATAGTACATTTAAAGTAACAAATTCCCTTATAAAATGCAGTTGTGCGTTTTATGTATATACTTAACTGTATGTACTAGTCATTTCTCATATGTAATACTGGGTTACTTCAATTTTTTTTACTAATTATCTTGGGGCTCTTGTAGCGCTAATTAACTGCAATACAGATCACTAAACAATACTTCCATCTTTCTGTGGTCGTGAGGGTTTTGTTAATTTGAGACAATATACCTTGCATTCTTTTCTTTAAAGGTGAATCAATAATGAAGCATAAATCTCATCTTATCCCAAAAGAAAAGAAACATGAATCTCACTCAAAAAGCTCTGCCTGCATATTCAAAAGATTTAGATCAAAAGTACCCATATTGGATTCCAAAAAGATTTATAAGAGTGGCATTAGACAGCAATGTATTTGTACCAGAAGGTCTAAATGCAGATAAGTCCTTTTTCCTACACCCCTAAAACTTATGGACTTGCTTAATTAGTTTATCCATGTTTAGGCCAGGCATATGGCTTTTTAAAGATAGGGAATTTTCTGGTAGCTAGTCTCATATAAATATTTAAAGCAGATGTAGTTGTCCATTCAAGATAATATTTTACATAATATTATTGAAGTTGGCTGATTTTAGGGCTATAGGGAATTAACCCATTTTCTTAATTCTAATACTCATATTCGGGTTTCAAACTTTCCAAATAATTTTAATAGAATATTTTTATGGAGACATTTGCGATAGAGCCTATTAATATATACTGCTAAAAAGATAGGGAATCCCTTATATTCTAAAAAAGACCATTCTAGACATCAACATTGTGTAACTTCTAGTTAATTTTGGTAAGTGAAGGGGATAAAACGGGCAAATTGTGTTCTGACTCCATGGCTTTAGATTTGGGTTTGGAATAAAGAAAGTATAGAAAGAGAGAAAAGAAAAGAAGTGACCTTCCAAATTCTCCCCTTGGTGGGGTTTCCTTGAGCACTTTCACTATACACAAGGATGTAAGAGAATAATAACAAAAGAGAGACAGAAAGGGGAGGAAAATCCTCAATGAAATAATGGAAAGCAAGAATTTGATCATGATCCCATGAACAAAATAATAATTTCAAGGAAACTTTGTGAAATAATTTCAAAGAATAATTGAAATTTATAGAGATTCAAATGATAATTTAGAAAAAAAAAATCATTTTTCAAAAATAATAATAATAAGAAGGCAGAAGAAGGTAATGGTAATTTTTTTTAAAATTGTATTTATTGTACAAACCTTCCACTTCTACGGGATTTAAGAGGGTTGATTAAAAGGCATTCTTATCTCTATTTTTTTTTTTTTTCTAGGAAAGGCTAAAAAATGACATTCTAATTGGTCAAATTCATTTCTTAAGGGAATTTGGAGGTGAAGAGACACAGGTGGCTAGTTTGAAAATATATCAATAAGCTCATAAAAATTTTATAGTTTAAGCACGGTGTGTAGGTGAGAGTCAATCAATGAATCAATCATGTTAGTGTGGGGTTATATAAAAGGTTGAGAAGCCCTATCTCTAACACTTTGCCTTTACCACCTCCCATGCTTTTTAAGCTTCTCAATCTCCTTAGCCTTCTGGTAAGCAATCCCTCCTTTTAAAATCATTCCATTCAAATCAAGGGCCTTTTAGGATTTGGGTGTTTTATTACAGGAACAAAAGAAAAGACAGAAAGTGCCAACATCAATCTCAACTCAAAGGAAAAGAAAATTTTTTTTTTAAAAATAAAGAGAAAAAATTTGCTGCATCATGTGGGTTTGGATTCTTCCCTAGTCTTTGCAGTATTCCAAGCTTTTTTTTTTGGCTTTCTAGCCTTTTCCCATCTTGGTTTCTTTTAAAATTTTTATTTTCAATTTTTTCATTTACAATTTGCCACCCCTCCTTCCTTTGTCTGCCATTGTAATCATCACCCTCTGTACACACTATCATCTACAACACCCTGCTACTGATTCTTTTTCTGTTTATCTCTCTCTCTCTCTCTCTCTGTGTACACATATGTACAGAAAAGGTAAGGGTTATTGGGTTGTGAAGAAGTTTTGAGGAAAACCCATCTTATTGTCTGTTCTTTCCATGTTGGCCTGCATGGTGAAAGCTCTTGATGTGTTTTAGAGAGAGAGACTAGAGAGAGATATATCTGAATTGGTTCTGCAGAGTTGCTCAGACAAGCAATCCATGGCCTAAGATAGCGACTTGGAGAATAACCTATCATCATCATCACCATCATCATCTCTTCACGAGATTAATTTTGCTTTTGCAAAACCAATGAATGATGCCTTTCTGTGTCTATGTGTCACTGCCACCTGTTCTTCAACAAGGCCAACTTTGCAGCTTATTAGTTGTGTCCAAAGCTGGGATTCTCTATTTCTGAACTGCCCTTCTTAGTTTGTTCAAAGGTGCAAAGTTGGGTACTTGAAGAAAGTTATAAACTTGGAGAAGAATTTAATACAAAGAGATCAGATATTTGGGGTTTTCTTGTTTTTCTCTAAGGGGGTCAAAAGCAATGTTTCCTGCGGCTATGTCCAATTCAACTTCTTTGTCTGAAGAAGCCAGTGTTTCTTCTGGTACTAGAGTTCAAGACTTTGGTGGCTTAAATCCAATGGTTTCAAGTATTTCTCCACCACAAACACAGAAGATCAAGAAAAAGAGAAGCCTACCTGGAAACCCAGGTAAGATTATGTTTTGGGTCAATCTCTTCAAAATTTTGTCAGATTTGTCTTGTCTTTATTTTTATGTTCTTCTAAAAAAAAAATATTTGTTTCTATGTATACATGATGGTGTTTCAGACCCAGATGCTGAAGTGATTGCATTATCCCCAAAGACCTTACTAGCCACCAACAGATTTGTATGTGAGATCTGCAACAAGGGGTTTCAAAGGGATCAAAACCTTCAACTTCACAGGAGAGGCCATAACCTTCCTTGGAAGCTAAAGCAAAGAAACAGCAAAGAGATAAGAAAAAGAGCCTATGTTTGCCCTGAGCCTTCATGCGTTCACCACCATCCTTCAAGGGCTCTTGGTGATCTTACAGGAATTAAGAAACACTATTGTAGGAAACACGGAGAGAAGAAGTGGAAGTGTGAAAAATGCTCAAAGATCTATGCAGTTCAATCAGATTGGAAGGCTCACTCCAAAACCTGTGGGACAAGAGAATATAGATGTGACTGTGGAACCCTCTTCTCCAGGTTCTTCTTTTTATAATCAATTTTCTTACACTTTTTTTGTTTTGGTCTTTATACACACACATATATACACATATATATATATATATATGCGCGCGCGCGTCTCAAAGCTCCAAACTTTCCCTAGTTTTGGTGTTTTCTTAGCTATCATTCATCACTTTGGACTAGAAATATGATTCATATAAAAATTGGTCTTTTGTTTAAAGAGGGAAGTCTTTAGGATGGTCTTTGTTTTTGTTTTTGAGTGGGTTTTGTTTTGTGGTTGTTCTTACACAAGAGTGGTAAGCCCTCTGCATGAATTATATCTGGAGCTTAGATGCAGTGGCAGCTTGCATGAAAGTCGAGACTATTAATACAAGTGTCTGTAGCTGGTGACATTTAAAGTGAAACTGATAGCAATATCTCTGAAATCTGAACCATATAGCTAAGTTCATATATAAACAACAAAAAAGATAAACTGAATAGGAACAATCAATGTAAAATTTTGTTTTATATACTGTTTTGTCTGTGATTCAATAGCAAACTTAATTTTTTTCTCTTATGCTTAGACTGGACATATATGCATGAGTTCTTTTATTCTTTTTTTTTTTTTTTTTTCTGTGGCCTAGGGATTTGTATTTTGAGACCATTTTGTCCGTCCTTATACTTGATAAACATGATATTTCATGACATCCTAAAAAAAAAATATATTAATTTAAAATGCTCAAATTATTGATTTCCTTCAAGGGTTTACTTTTGCCTCTCTTTCCTGTGTATATCCTCTTGGTACTTTGTAATGGAGTGACTGCAGTCTCAAAAAGAATGAGTGGATCTGCTCTTGTCTAGATAAAAGTTAAAGAATATGTTAATTACTTTTGGTGTTTCATGGCTGGAAAATCCGTGACATTTTTATTTTATTTTATGAAGCATGCAATTAATTACTACCTGAACAATGAATCTCTGAACAATTTCATCATTGTGAAAACTGATAAATCTGCAAAAATATCTGATATAGTGATTTGCTTTTCTTTCTTCTTCATTATCAATAGATACGTCGGGCTTCAATTACATATCATTGTTTCATGCATATGCTCTACTTTCAACAATTCCACAATTCCATATTTTTGTTTCATGCATGTGCTCTATCTAGTCTCAAAAGACTTCTGCCATTGTAATTTTTCCGATTCCTGGACATTATCAATGCCCATTTTTGCACGTATAAACATAAACCAATTGCTCTCTCTCTCTCTCTCTCTCTCTCTCTCTCTCTCTCTCTCTCTCTCTCAACTTTAATTTTGACCTCAAAGATAATCTCTCCTTTATGCTCTGTAGCTTTTTTGACCTTTGTGTCTCAATGCAATCCGCATGCATGAGTTCTTAGCCTCTCACCGTCTTTTCTCTCTTTTAAGTTTTATCCACAAGATAAACTAAGGAAAAGACATATTTGCATCATCAATCTTAAATGCATGGTGTCATTCTTAAATTCAACAAAACAAATTACTTGCAAAAAAAAAAATATTTTTCCCTTAAATCTCAAATTGTGCTTGATGATCACACATAAAATTTTCTAGAAACCAAAAACCGTGGATATATTTGACACTCATTTGGCATTGCTAAACTCTTTCACGTGGAAAGCACAAAACATTTGCACGATAGAGATTCACAACCATCTTCACCCCACATTTGGTACCCCCACATTGAAAGTACCAAAAGGAATTTATAAGACAAAGTGAAACACGTCAATTTTTTTTTTTCCAATTGGTTAGTACCTAGTAGTACTAGTACATTTGGATTAGCTTTTTTCCATTATCTTACTAATTTATTTATGTATATATAGTTTTTTTAAATCTCTCTCTCTCTCTCTCTCTACAATTGTACATACATTAACTTTCAGCAAATAAAAAAAATAAGATTTCCAGCAAAATAATAATAATAATAATCCTAACGCACACTTACTAGCATTCACAAATATAATTATTTTCTTCTTCTTTTTTTGAATTTTTTTCCTCTCTCTAATTTCATATAAAATTGACAGGAAGGACAGCTTTATAACCCATAGAGCATTCTGTGATGCATTGGCTGAAGAGAGTGCAAGACTATCAGCAAACCAATTGGCCACAGGCAACACAAACCCAACAATAGTCCAAACTCTTTTTCCCTTTCAAACCCAACAACACTTCACAAACCCACCACAAACCCACATGTCCCTCCATCCCTGGGACCCACCACCACCCCAACAAAACCCTAACCCTAATAGTATTAATAACAATACTAATAATAATAATAATAATCCCTCACAAAACCCACTACTACTTCATCAAATCAAGCCTGAAGAACAACTTGAACCTCACCATTTCCACATCCCACAAACTTACTTCCACAACCACAACCACCACCACCACAGGGCTTTGATAAACTCACCCTTCCAAACCCTCTCAGACCCTGCCACGTCAGCGCACCTCTCAGCCACTGCACTTCTCCAAAAGGCTGCAACCGTTGGTTTAGCCTCAACAGCCAATGCAGCCCAACAGGCTCAGTCAGTGGGTCACATGATATCTTCAGCTGAGTTTGGAACACCGAGTCACCATCATCATCATCATCATCAAATTCAAATGGACCCAGTAGTGAGTCACATGATATCTTCCTCTTCCAACGATCAGTACAATATCGCTGATCAGTTCACGTCACGAAACCTCGCCACGTGGCACAAGACTGACCGCTTGACCAGGGATTTTCTGGGTCTCACAGATATTGCTGGCAATGGCAATGTTACTGCTAATGCTACAGCTACAAATACAACAAGTACTGGACATGGACATGGACATGTTAACGTTAGCATTAACGTGAAAAATATGCTATCGTACACGGATGGCGTAGGGTTCCCACGCCAACAACAACAACATTATAATGAGCGTGACCACACGTCGATGTTGAACATGAAGTCCCAAGGTTTTGGATTGGCTGACCCTTCCTCGGAAACGTGGAGGGACTGTTAGAGAGGTAAAAACATTGAAAGGGAAAGGCTATAATAGTAATTTCACACAAATTACTAGGCTCTTCTGTGAAATGACAGAAGTATCCTTCTACTTCTACATCTACTTCTAGCTAGAGGAAGTCTATCAAGCATATGTCCAAGTTCTATGCTTTTCATTTGATTATTATATAGCTACTTTTTTTTTTATGAACAATTATATAGCTACTTTGTTTTTGTTTCCTTTTGGGTTTTCATTTACTAAATGCTTTGTTGTTTACATTTTTCTTTTTTTATTATAAAGATTTATGTTACCAGTTTAATTACCTTTTGTTGTTTACATTTTTCTTTTTTAATATAAAGATTTATGTTACCAGTTTAATAACCTTTTGTCTATAATGTGTTTATGTTAGTTTTAAATGGAAGTAAGCATTTCTCTCATGAGGAAATTTCCCTGCATGTTGGAAGTTTTATTTGGCTTGTATTTTTCCTTTCATTTTTTTCTCACTAGCTCCCATGTCTTTTTCTTCTTTTCTTGTTCTCCTTTTTTCACCTCCTCTTTGATGCAATGATTAATGGTAGATGAGTGTGGCATTCTTGTAATTCAGAAGAAAAAAGGGATTATCTAAATAGCTATAGAACAAATCGGGGGGAAGTTTGAGTTAAAACAATGCCTTATCTTCTTATTTTATAGGTTAGATTTTTATCGTTTTCATTTGAAACACAACAGGTATATGGAGCTACAAATTTTCCGCATTTCTTTTTTCAGAATTGTTGAGGTGAAATGTCATAAATGGCGTTCATAAAAATGATTTAAAATGATGTTGTGAAAAAAAAAAAGTCCTACAACTCTCTCTCCTTCCAAAAAAAAGAAAAAGTTGAAACCCTATCTCTCTCTCTCTCTTTTTTCTTGTTCCTCACCAATGAGGTTTTAGTGCCTTGTTCATACATATGCCAAAGTCATTTAAAGAATATACTTAGAGGTATTAGGGCGGCCACCGCCCAATGTTTACTGTTATCATGATATGTATAGCTTTTTAAGGCTCACCTACAAAATCGAATAGCACATCTGATAGGACTGACGATCTCTCTCTCAAACGAACTAACCAAATATCTCTGTTAATATATCCACGTCACTGCCGAAGTTAGGGAAGCTATTCAATGCAATCAATGACGCCTCAGACGGTTACAAAACCAACTATACAGACCGTTGGGGACCCATCAAAACCTACATTATTGAGCATGAAGCATTACTAAGAGAAGCATTAAAACCACAATAGCAGCCATAACGGCTAGTGGCTGTGGAGACATATATAAACCCCTCGCAGCACCAGCACAAGATACATAGACACTCCTAAAATCACCCATAGTTATTCTAATATTTTGTGTTATTCTTTAAAGGCTTTCTTATACTGACTTTGGTATCGGAGACATTGTGGTAGGCACCACACCGATGACCACCTTGAGGGAGCCATCTCACTATATTTGCAGAGACATGGAGGAGGACTTAGCTCCATCTGGACACACTTACAAAGACTGACGATTTGCACTTCATCAATACTTACCTAGTATATATACTTATAAGCCTTAATTAACAATGTAATAGGGCCTAGGACAATATTGCCAATTAATCTGAATGAAAGTAGATCGAACCCAATTGCCCATCAATTTGAAGTTGAAGAAAGGTGTCACGCATTGTTCCCTTTGATAGAATTCACTCTAATGCTACGCATCTATTCCAAGTCTTGTCAGTTGTCACAATATATATGGAGTTAAAACTTCGATTCATTAGAAGGATAAGCAATGCACGAGACGAGAGGATAGTCGATCAAGGGCTAATTGGTTATAGTTCATGGAAACACATATTACAATGCTATGGAGGATTTTGCATTGATCCTATTCAGTGTAAAGAAGGTGCAGTTTGAGCATATATTTTTGTGTGCAATTAATTAAGATTGTCTCAATCCTCTTTTCCTTTGAAAAGGACGCTGTTGTACATGCTTGTTAAAGCCACTCCACTGTCTTAGCATGCCTCTAGAGTCTAGACTCTAGTGAGTATCTTTACATGGCACACTTCCTTTTGCAAATTGAAACAAAAACTACAATAATATTTTCAAAACTTAACTGATTAATCAAAGTCTTATAACTTAATAATATTTAATAATATTGTTAGGAACTCTTATGAAGAAGGATTTAAATTTGAATCCTCTTCTTCTAAGCAAGGTTTTCAGACCCGGACCGTTCATTGAACCGTAAAATGGAGAGGTTCAAGATTTTTGAGGTCAAACCGGGGTCGAACTGTGATGACGTCATAATTAATTTAATAATTAATTAAAGCCTAAATATAGATATTAAATTTATAAAACTAGCAAAATTGACTAATATATCTATATATGTAAGGGAAATTTAATGATTTTCAAACATATATTTAATAATTAAATAAGAAAGTTAACAAAATAAAATAATAACCATGAAAACATTAAAATTTATGATTAATTTTTGAAGTAAAGTTGAATATCTTTAAAAAATTTAATTATAATTTTTTTTATTCCTGGTAAGAAATGAATAATTTAATTAAGTATAATAAAATTGTGTTAAGTTGTTTTTATAAAAATAAAAAAATAAATGCTAAGGGGTTGGACCGCACGGTTCTCACTGGTTCGTGCAATCCAACCCCGATTTTAGGGGTTCACGAAATTAACAAAAAATCTGGTTCTTTAGGTTTAAAAAACCGATTTTCATCCCAGTTTTCGGTTCTCACGGTCCGACTTTTCAATCCGGTCCGGTTTTGAGAACCATGCTTCTAAGTAGGTGGTATAATTAACTTATTAGCAGATTCCTAGTCCTCTTCATACTAATTTTTTAAGCTTGATTTTATTTTTCTATTCATTGGATCTAATGATGGAAAATTAAGAAAGTGAGAAAGAATCCGATGTCATGTATGTAGCATTTTCCACGTGATGTTAGCCATACACGTATAATAAAACGAGAGACTTGCATGCAACAGAATTACGATTACACCCACAATTTCCAAGAAAATTACCAAGAAGAATGGTACTTCTATATGATTAAGAAAACTACAATTAATATGGGTTGGACTATTTGTAGGCCAAGAAAATACTACAAGCAAAGACCAATGAGACTGATGACCAAGTACGAGATGAGGTAAGCATGGGCCCACACTTTATATTCCATCGATTTTACGAATATGCCCTTCAACCAACCGAAACCTGACCGACCTTGCTGACATTAGTGCACTTGATTATTTGGACCTTCAAGCTATCCAGTCAGATAAACCACAAGAAAATTCGAGGTGCCTGTGATATGAAAGTTAATTATAATAAGCATGAAAAATCCACTATATTTTTTTATTATATCTTTCTCACTGTATGACTCTAAGATTTTTCTAAATGTTACGTCCAAAAGATCATATAATATAATGCCCATAGTCAATTCCAGTTAACTCTCCTATTGTATTCAATTCGAATAGTAAAGACTTTTTCAGTTCTTTGGGCAAAGTTTGAAACTATATAGACGGTAAATAATAGGTTTAAACTCTCCCATTAATTGGTCTCTCTAGGTAGAAGAACAGAAGGCTTTTGGTAAAACCAAAGAAAAAAGGGATGGAAAGTACTAGAATTAATTAAGTAGGCTTTGAGTCAGAAAAGGTCAAAAAAGGGATACAAATGAGAGCAATTTCGGTTTCTCAACTAGGCATATATATATATGGTCAAAAAATTCCCCTAAAAGTAACCATGTTTTAATAAGTCACAACTTTAGTATATGATTGCATGATTAGAAAATAATGACCATCCTCTAGAACACATAAAAAAAAAAATGCAAGTTGTTTACATGGGTCCAGTAGAGTTGCCAGAAAAGAATCACCCAAAAAAATAAAATTAAAAAGAAAAAGTTTCAAAGATACTGACATGAAACCTGAATAGACCAAACAAGAGGGGTAGGAAATGGGTCAAAAAAATGTTTTTGAAGGAGTCATCATAAATTTTTGTTTGTTTACATGAACTATGTTGGAATTTAACAGATGAAGTCCTTCATTTCCAATTTGAATTGGATGACTAGAAGAAATTGCAATTGGGAAATTTCGTGCAACTTTCTTTTCTTTTTCTTTTTTCTCACGTCAAATACCATTGAATCTTTAAATAATAATAACCTACCAAAAAGATTTAAAAGTATAATCAAATTCCGAGAAATTCTTTTCCCCATTACTTTCTTTTGATAATTCCGAAGAAGTGTAGCCTTTTCTAAAGAGAAGGTAGGAAGAGTGTAAAACCTATCGTAAGCGTGAGTGAAAAGGCAAACTAAGTTGATAGTATATGTCTATTTGGGTGTGATGGTGGTCCGGCACATATAAGTGGTACTAAAAAAAAAGGAAAAAAAGAGAAGGAAAAGAAAGGAAAAGAAGAGAAAATAATAGAGAAGAAAAATGTCAACGGCCACGAAAAGATGCTCAATAGAACTTTGAATTACAGTTCTGATCAGTCTTCTTCTTTCCTTGATGACCCTTTATCAATTTCTGTGCACGTCCCCATTTCGCAGCCTTTGGTTGGCAGCTTAACTAGCAAAAACCACCACATATTCTAAGTGTTTCTTCATGCTTAGTTCACATGGCCCACCTATGATCAAATCTTAAACCCTTCAATTGGTGAGAAAGCTTAGGAAAACCATGCTCTAAAGATTATAAAACTTGAATCTTAATGCTTTTACAACCAATTATACGGATTTAAATACATTGTCAACGATATCTTACGAGGTTTAGGCCTTATTAATTAAACTTAGGGGTCCCATTTAGAGGTTCAATTAATTTAGAGGGTATGGTGATGAACAAACAAATAGTCATTCCTCAAATAATTAGTGTTACATGTTAAAGAGCAGAGTAACATGCTTAATAAGCAAACGCAAGATTTTTTTTTACAAGATTTAAAGGTTACAAGTACTATTCTCGACATTCTTAGCCAAATAAAGGAAGAGGCAAAGTTCCTTGCCACTACAACCAAGTATATTCACCAAAAGAGAGAGAGGCAGAGAAAGGACCTTGGGATTAATGAAAGGAAGGTTAGGTGTTATGGTATATCCAAGCTTTTAGAAAGTATATTTGAGTGGCAGGGTTTAGGAACAATACATGCCATTTGCCTATTAAAAAAGACTGCCTCTTTTTATCTCTCTCTCTCTGCTCCACAACCAGACAAACCAAAAGCTTCTCTTCTAGTCTTCTATTCTCTTCCCCTTTCCTCCTCTCTCTCAAGCACTCTTGCACATGTCATCTTCCATCATCAAGGAATCTCATCTCATCAAACCCTGCTTTTATCTCTCTCTTGCTTCCAATCTTAATAATTACCAAACCTTTCTTTTTCATGCTTTTTCTCTCTTTTTCCCTTCTGCAGAAATCCCCATACAGCATCCTGTCTTCTCCACAAACTTCATCAGAATTACCATAACCCTATAATTAATAACAAATAAGGAAAGTTTTAAGGACATTTTTACAAAGTCATTATTGATAATGTTTTAGTTTAGTTTAGTTTTTTTTTTTTTTTTTTTTTGGTAGATTTTTTAGTTTAGTTAGTTAGTCTGAATATTCATTATCATTCATATTATTCACATCTTGGCAACTTAGTATAATTGTAATTATAGCAACTGATAGGGATACAATATTATTTTCACAACTTTTTTTTCACCTATTATTGCCTTAATATGTTGTGATCCAAGTAACATAATTTTTACATAGATCCAACACTGACAGTACTTTTTTTATGAACCAATCATGTCAGCAGTTATAAAAAAATGTTATGTTTAGAGACTTATTATGACTAATAGACAATCAAATGAAATAATGTGATAACCATGAGGCAGATAATTGTGGTCGAGGCCCATGGTGATGTGAAAGGGTACCCATTGTTTCTAATCAAAATCTCAGCAAGCCCATTGTTTACGGCAAATCTCAGACCTCGGGTCAACTGGAGCGTATTGCAAACGTTGGGATTTTCGGTAACTATAGATTTGTATAAACTATACAGCTATAAAATTAAGTGAATTTTGGTTAGGCTTGAAGCAATTAATATATTATACCATTTTCTTAATGATTTTATGCAACTTGCACTTACACGTGGATCTGTCAGAATTAAGTTACTGTCATACTCTGACATTGACCTTGTCATTAAATTCATTGACACATTCAGTAGAAGTTTATAATGAACACTAAATGTAAAGAAGAAAAAGAAATGTCACAGATCTAACTAAAATAATTAGAAGCCTGTTCACCAATTATACAATTTCGCTGTACAGTCTTAATTAATGTACCATGTTAGATCTTAAATAAGGAAACAATTCAGAGTTGCACTGCAAGTCAAATAACACAGATCAGCCAGCATGTACAAAGTTGAGATACACAAGAAATTATGGTAACGTGTATATGTAATGGTCCTCTTATGTATGGGACCTACATCCATGAGTCTCATTATATGTGAAAGGGGCATTGCATAGAGCTGTTGCATGAAATAGTGATAGTGATGTACATAACACTGTTCAAAGTAATTATTCCTAATATACAAAATTGTGGATGGCTGACATGAAAGCACCAACTAGGGCAAAAGTTTCTGCCGTGAACATGAATGAGTACTCTTCTCTCTAGAGATACTGCAGGGGCCAGTTGTTCCAAAGTGTCATTAAAACCCTGGTTTAGGTCCGTCCAAGTTTACTCCCACGTATTTATTCAAAACAACATTGAATGCCTGCAACATAAAACAACGAAAACGAAAATTTACCAAGAATACACTGCAGTTAGGTTTCAAATTTTTGGATAAAAGTTAACCTATTCAAGGGCAAAGTTGAATGACACTCTAGGCAATTTGCACGTTCTGTATTGGTGCTCACTGCTCAACATATGGAACTAGAATTATAGTTATATGTTTGCAGGTAAGCCAATATACAAGCATGTCTACCAAGATGATGATATGGTAATTGGGAAAATGTAAAAGAGAAAAAATGAAGAAAGGACATGATAATAGATTGAGACTTATTTTGGGGAAAAAGACAATGCTGTCAAAGTTTAATTGATCACAAAACTACGAGCACTGGCTGTACAAGAGTAAGTTAAAGTGGAAATGTATATATTCCAAACAGTTAAAATATTATATGCCATGACAGAATCAACCAAATCCACCAGGCAAAATTCTGACTAAAAAAAATTGATATTGAATTCTTCACAAGATATCATACAATGAACTTTTTTTTTTTTTGTCTCTATTCATGGAAATAATGATAGACAAGCATTAGCCAGTATTTTTCATGACTAGACGACCTCAATAAAGTAAGGGGCCTCTATTCCAGGAGAAATTATAAGATCCACATGGTGGACAAGTGATGTGGTCCACCATTCCACTAAAAAACTTCTACCTGTTTAAAATTGTTAGTTAGAAAATTTTTTTAAACAGAAATTAATTATTGACTCAGTAATTTTAAACAAGTGAAAGTTTTTTAATGGAATGGTGGACCTTGTCCACCAGAGGACTCTATAATTTCTCTTGTTCCAGAGAAACCAGCTACCAAAACTATAAACATTTTAACCTTCATTTATTCTATGCACTGGCTAATGCAAGTGAACCCTGACTACCACCAGATTCCCACCACGATACAGCTTTGTCATTTGTTGGGACAAGCTACTGTAAGAAACATAGTATGATGTTTACGGCGCAAAGGCATTTCATATTTTAAAACAATGAAAAACCACAATAACAACATTATCAAATGGAAGGATCCTAATCCACAAAAGCATTCCATGGCATCTCTGTAAATTAAATTTAATTATGAAAATTTTCCTTTCGGGTGAGATCTTCCTCAGTAACTATTCCTTGCAAAAACAGGCCAATCAGGCGAATGAAATCCAATGAACGAACATGATCAACATTGAAGACCGTTTTTTCATTGTTTCATGCAACTCTAAAAGGCATATCATAGCAATTCGTAATGATGGCTGATCTGCTAGTTTTTTCTTTTCAAAACACACTATTCAAACCAAAGATTATTATTTTTTTGATAGATAAGTAAAATTTTATTGATCAAATCAAAGAGATTATTTATAGTCTTGACATGGAAGAAGAGCCACATTATTTTTTTCTTTTATTTTCGACTAGTAATTACACATGCACTGGGTGGGTCTTGAATCCTCAATCCCTTCTACCACCTTGCAGTTACAAGGGAGGGAGTGACATATGAACTAGAGCTCATTGGTGAAGATGAGCCACACTATATCCTATTTCTTCACTCAACCCCCACCCAACACAGCAAAAATGGATGTTGCGTACATCCACAGACAACCTCCCAGCAATGCAGTACATATACATTTTGCAGATGAGTAGATGATACTAGAAGATATGACAAACATTGAGTTCCAAAAAAAACACATTTGACGAGAGCACAGCATTACCTGGAGTGCAAATGACTCTTTTCCATTCAGAATTGCATCCATTGCACTAAATTGATCATCAAATGCACCGTAGAAAACCTGGTAGAACTTGTTCCTGACACATAGTGATGAATGACAAAATTAAAAACCAAAAAGTAAATGCATTATTCTTTCACAAAATTTATGTAAAGAATGATTGTGAAATTAGCAAGTACCTATCTTCCTCAGTGATCTGTTGATCCATCTCATCAAATTTCCGAGTAAGGACTTCTGCCCCCACTGGTGAAAGCAAATGAAGGATCAAAGCCTCCAAAGTTCTTGGGAAATTGTACTGAAAGAAAAAAGGGTAATTAGTTTTACATGCTTGAATATAAGATGACTAAAATTTAATCAATAAATAATCCTCAAATGGCCGAACATACAACAGGCTAATTAGGATATACAAAACAATTGGAAACAAAGACGAAGCACAAGACATGACAACCGAGCCACATGCACACCCCCCCCCCCCCAAGTGGGGCTTCTTTTACCTCGTGAAAAGAAAAAAAAAGGAAGATATTCCTGTGACAAGACCACCTTTGGCAAGGTGGTAAAAATTCCTTCTAAAGTTTGATCATGCAAGTGCTAATCAATGTGAGGCAAAGGGGTTGGAGCTCATAATAATTCATTAGCTATTAGAAAATGGATAGGTACATAAAATAAAATTTAAAGAATTTCAAATTATTTCCAGAAATGAATAAGAATAAAGTATAAAGATATCAGTAATTGGAGACCCTTCAAATCTCGTAATTCCTTTTACTTTCTTATCACTTCAGTCAACACTTTGTTTGCCACATAGAATATTAAAGGGAAAAGAGATCACACTCACCACATTCCTTCTTTAATATCAGTCAAGCAACAACTTACATAAAAGATGCCATTTAGATTAAACAAAACTTTACCACCTCATAATATGTATTGAATAAAATTATTTACCATACCCTTTATGTACCAAACAAGTATTAACACAAGACTCAGTAACCTTTTTGAAGTGTAAGCTTCATTGGAGCGTACAAACTCACCGCCATAGCTAAAAATACATGTTGCAGGGTACTTGGTTGAAGGCTCCAAAGAATTTTAGCAACTGGATCATCTTCCAAGTGAAATAAATTAGCTGGCACAATTTTCTTGCATTCACCTTTCACTCTAGCAGCAGAATCATCTATCAAAGTCGATTGCAGTAGTTGACTGTGATCAGAAATGTTAATATAGTCATGAACCAGAGAAACAATTTCATGAAGCACCTGGAGAGCAATGGGTTCCAGGTCCTGCAACAGATTCTTCTGCTGCACTTCTTTTTCTTTTGAATCTGCTTCCTCACAAGCCTGATCCAAATCATTGCCACAATGATCTGGTTATCAAATATCAAATTATGATGTAAGAAAAAGTATATAGCCACCGGCTTGGAAATGAGCAGCAAATTTCCTTCTTTTTAATCCGATATATAAAAATAATAATTAAAAAATAAGAATAGAACAAATAATCCTGATATATGACAGAGATTTCACGGGCTTATAAGAAAATGACCTGCTTTTCCATTACTAGGCAGCTCACATATATGCCTCTTCATGTCCCCCATTATAGTAGAAGAGGTCTTATGTAGCACTTGGTCCTGCCCTAATTGTACATCACCAAATATAACAGCACTCACTAATAAACTTCTTATTATATATTGAAAAAATAAAAAATAAAGGAAGGTCTTAAATATGACTCCACCACAGAATTAAGACTGACACAGACGAATGAAATCAAAGATTTCATCAGTATATCACATTTAACTAGCTATGAGTCTGTCTGAAATTCATATTAAATTAGTTCCATAATCAACTTTTACAAATTTGTAGAAAATTTTGTAAGAGACCTGAGATCCTAAACTTCTGCAGGATAAGAAAAAAATGTTATAGAAATTAAGCATTAAAGGCCAAAAATAATAGGGGAAAAGAAAAAGAAGATTTCAGTAAAAGTTTTAGAAAAATTATGCAGACATATGAAATCATCTTTAATTTCATGACTGCTGGTAATTCTGAAGCTCTAGGACATTTCAATGAGTATCTTTCCCAAAATACTTTCCATACCCATGGAAGTAAGAATGAAAAAGACAACTCAAACGATAGAAAATACATTCTAAAGTGGAAATCATAAATATAAAAAGGATTGTTTCTGTCACTCCCCACCCCCCACCCCATAAAACCGCTGTTAGCCAACATTATCTGGCATCAAATGACATATGTAAGAGAGATACATACCATTTCTTTATCCGTCAATCTTTTATATAAAATGTTGATTCGATGAGTGAATGACACATGAAATTGACACAGAATTAATGTTAGCTTTTCACACTAGCTAGCTTAACCAACATATTTTAAAGAATCTATACTACAAGTACCTTTTCAATATTCTGCGCAAATAATATGCATCCATGTGCTCTTCCATGGAAGACATCATGTTGGATCGCCACCAAAAGTTAATAGCAATGGTCAAATCATCACTGTCTACTTGGTGGAACCTGTAACAAACAGAAAAAAACAATCACCTAACCTGAAGATACATATAGAAGAAGGTTAAGTCCACAAAGAAAAATTATTAAATAATGAGTAAACACTGTAATGATATGACACTCATTACTTTAAAAAAATAATAATAGAAAGAAATAAGTCAACTACGCTAATAATGTCACAAACACTGCCATCCATCCAGATAACAACCAGCTAAGCTTTATTTATTGTTGGTGTTGTTGCATTACTAGTAAAATGGTAATAAAAATTATTGTGAGTGATTTAAGAATGCCACATAAATAATGATAGCAGAGGGAACTAAAGGCACAGAGATAGGTACTGTCAAGGAAAAAATTCTATCATGTGCAATGAAAACCATTGAGAGCGATAGTTGAGAGTGCACCATCACATGTGGAATGATTGAGGATCATAAATTTGTAAGGTTAAGGTAAAGAAAACAAAGTCATGCATTTTAACAGATGGAGTAGCCCACAATAAAATGGAATGACAGGAGAATATGCACAACCGACTGAAGTAAAGAAGTTAAGCATGAATCAGATTTTGTTATGCAGTACTGCCAAAGGATGCATTAACAGGTATCCTAGTCAAAATAAAATTTTTAGTTTTCAACAACCATGCAGATATTGCACATTAGAATTTTCACAGAAAATGAATAACCATATTGTCTCTAGTTCCATTTCAGAGATCAAACATGAGTCTAGACAAGAAGCAAAGAAAATAACTAGCACACAGCTAATAAGTTGGAGTTGAAGGCTAAGCTTCATATGATAAGAATGTAATCATAAGTAGACAAAGTAATCATCACCAAAAAGAAGCAGATCACAATAAAGAGGGGATAGAGAGATGGTGAGACCATACACTACTAAACTTGAAGAGAGGGACATATCATAAAAGTAGAAAATGGTCAACAATATATATATTTGTATAGAAGGGATCTAACAAATTCAACATTGGTATAAATAGACAGAATTAGAAATTACCAGCCTTCAGGAATGAAAACTGCATCACCTGCATGAAGAACAACCTTCTGCGAGTGCTCCATTGCGCATTTTGCTCTTGGATAAGTTGAAAAATCAGGGTTTTCTAAAGCAACAGAACTGCCAAATGCACAAAAGTTTTTTTTTTTTTTTTTTAAATGCAGGCCACACAAAAATTGAAATCTGAAAATTAGTTATGTCATTGAGCAAAAATTAGAAGTATCAGCATTTCATAAATCTTATGGGTAGAGAAGAAGCAAATAATTAATTTCGTGTTGCCAGTATTGAAAGTAGCATACCTATGGTTTGAGGCCTCACCATATATTGGCAATGGGTACAACATTGGAGTAGCAGAAGGAGGCCATAAGACAACTGCATAGCATGGAAGCTCTTATGTTGAGTGCCCATACAAAAGAAAACTATTTTATGCAAACCCCCCCTCCCCACCAACAAAAAAAGACTTATGTTGAGTTATTTAATATTCAAGGGTAAAGGTGTTGGGTGCGTGTTATACACCAATGTTATTGATAGACCAAAATCTCAGTATCTCAGCTCATGATGTCATCCCCTGAAAACTAGCCATGAAATGCCAACCATCTCAGTGAAACAAATCAGCAGTCAACATTTTGTGGACATAATGATTCATAAGGTATATATAAATGTTACTTCCACTTAATTGATTGTATCCTCAAATACATTTAGGCCAATGCGAACTTGTGCTTTGCAAAAAGAAATGCCTAACATGGTTTTACAACTGAAAAGGAAATAACAGTTTTAAAAATTGCAAGACCCCAACCCCCACTTTCATTCCCCCCCCCCCCCCCCCTTCTTGTCATTTGATAAGGTAATTAGGTCATCCAGTCTTGGCATGCATATGGGCCATCCATCGCATAGTAAAGCAAAATAATGACTTCACCTTGTTTGCAGCCAGCAACTACGCACAAAAGGTTATGGTGTGGATCATAGTGAGTACTTGATCTAGCTTGAGCATTGTTCATCCACAAGTTGATAGATGCTAGTGCTTTCCTCTCCAAAAATGCAGGCTGCAGAAGTAACCAAGCTTGATTAGAAAAATAAAATCTGTGAAAGAACACTTTTGCAGAGAGCAATGGACTAGACAACGGTAGATAGTGAAAAGAAATATACTTACCATTTCAATATCTTCCCTCAAAGTTTCCAACTGAACCTTCTCTTCATTATCAGCATTCATAATTGGTGTCTAAATAATAAAATACTCAAGGTTGTTAAACCATAACTCTCCCAAAGGCAAAGTGCAACCTAAAAACCGAAAATTGATACATCCAAATCAAAATAAATACAAATTTATGAATTACACAAAAGCCCATGAAGTTGGAACCTGTGCTAAATAGATTTGTTCAGGAGCATCTTCTGCATGCTCTGCATCACACCCAATTAGGCCATGACTTTCCAATTCAGAATTGGCACAACCAAAATCTCTGTTTTGTATTCGTTGCTTACAATAACCAATGAAGGTAGAAAATGGTAATGGAACCTACAAAAAGAAAGGGAATTAAAGTAATTGGGTTTATTGACTTCCATGAGAGAGAGCAATTCAAAGTTCCATAATGTTTTAAAAAAATATACAAAAAAATTACCCTCTCATGACTTCTAAGGTCACCATAAAAGACAGGCGCTGATTTTGAGAGCATGGCCTCCACAATAGCAGACCCTACTCGTTCCTAAATTTCCATTAAGTTAAAGAAATCAAAAATTCATCTAATGACTTTATAAAAAGAAAATTAATAACTGCAAAAGCAAAAGGTAGAACAATCTTTGTAGCTATGCTACTCAAGCATACAAATAAAATTTAAGCGTATGTGTATTAAGGCTTATTCTTTGAGGCCAAAATCAAATATATTGGTCACAGTGTCAAGAAGATCATGCATCATGCACACACACATTTGAACAAGAACTTTAGGCTAAAACACACTTTTGATTCCTAGAATTTATTCCAAATTTCATTTTCATTCCTCAGTGCCATGTCAGCACTTTGTCACATGTCGCAATTGAGTTCTTGAAAAAATTTGAAACATATCCCATTACAAAAATTGCATACATGGCAAACAAAGTGCTGACATGGCACATTAAAAAAATTAATGTGGCATGGAATAAATTTACCATAAAAAAGAAGAAGGGGAAAAATTAATACCTTTTTAAATATTTTAGGGTCGTAATTGCAACTTTTTAAATTTTAAAGTACAACAAACTTGAGCCAAATTTTGAGAACTGAAAAGCATATCTCAGCCATAATTTCAAGGAAAATGCCAAAGCTCCTAACAACTTCACTACATAAAGTACCAATGAGCTCTAGCTCAATCGGCATTTCCTCCCCTAATAAGTGCTAGGTGAAGAGTGAAATCGTAGGTTTAAGACCCATCAGATGCGTATGTAACTTACCAATCAATTTTTACAAATGGCATTAACTCCAAATCTAATTTCATCCACCATAACAATATCATTTGCAAAAGACATACCCCCAAGGTACTTTCTGTTGAATCGATTTAGCGAGCATATTCATCTAACACCACTAGTGCAAAGATATTTGGACAAAATATCGCGACAATAAATAAATTTCTATGTTATTTTTTTGTCCTGTGTTTAAAAGTTGGCACATCAATTTCTAATACAAATGAAAGTAAAATTTATTGGTAACTGTAGGTGTAGCATCACTCTAATTTCAATTATTGTATTTGATCAAATTTCAAGGGATATTTGATCCTACTCAAAGACAGTTATTGTTACTACACAATTTGGCATGAAATTTCTTAATGCAATTCCAGTTCTCAAAGAGCACCTAAGCAAAACTGGAATTTCTTTTACAGAGTTTGAAAAGAAAACCTGCAAATAGTCAAGGCCACCATTGGACGGATTCCACTTGGAAAAAGCTTTCCAGTCCTTAACGCATCCAGTAAACACCTGTAAATGAATAATAAGAGAAAAAAGTAGAAAGTTTTGAGAAAAAAAAAATTTCCCGAGAAACAAACAGAAAATATAGAGAGAGAGAGAGAGAGAGTGTGTGTGAATTTTACAGCGGGAACGTTTGTGGATTGGATCAGAGACTCGAACTCTAACGACGAAGGAATTTGTTCGAATCTTTGGATTCGAAGGGACTCGTCCATGTTTTCTCCGGTGCTATCTAGCTGTACGGACATTGCTCCGATTCGTTTTGTTTTTTGTTTTGAGAGAGAGAGAGAAATCAAGCGTTTTGGGCTGGTCCTATAAGTTGAAGCCCGAAAGTTCTAGGTCCACATTAAGGGTTTGGGCCTTTTGGGCTGGACCGCAATGGACCGAACTGGCTCACACAGTCAGGTCACCCAATTTGTTTAGTAAGATCAGGATAAGAAAGACTTGATGAATAAAAAAAATATTTTTTTGGAGAAAGATAAGGAGGGATATTGTGATCAATGACACAAAATTAATTTTTACTTTAATTATCCAAAATTAATATTAAAAATCAGCCCCAAGTTACTGTTTGGTATACCATATTTATAAAAGCATTAACCCCTATATTGATATTTAAATTTTGAGGTACCTGGCCAACTCTTAGGCCTTTTAATCTTTCAAACAAGTCATTGTATCCTTGAAAGATTTGATTTATAATACTTCAAATATTTTAAGCACCTTAACCTACTATGTTCTTATTTAATTTTGATAATTCAATTGTTACAAGTTACAGGGGAAGGGGGTTCAACTCTGTGTTCGCTTTGTATTTTTTATTTTTTATTTTTCAAACGTATATTATTGTATTATGTAACATACTTAAAACCTTCCTTAAAATTTGATTTTATAACATTCACTCTTAAGTCTTAACCTAAGAAGTATGCATACTTTATTTGGAGTGTTATATCCATGTTGTACCTGTGTCGAACACTTAACATGCCTGGGACACTTCTGCATGTGTGTCACAAACGTGTCATTTAAAAAAAAAAATGCAAGACACGGCTGAGACGTACACAATAACAAGAGGAAACAAATACCCTTCCGCAAAATAAAGAGAACGTGAATGAATAATAATAGTGCATTTGAAAATTAATAAATATCTTTATTCTTGGTTCATCTTTTAATTTGTAAACATCATTTAATAGACATGAATTTGCTCTATTATCCATTAATAGTTATGATATTTATTTTAATCTTTTATGCTTTATTCTTGGTTCGTAGTAATAAACACCATCTTCATCATCATCATCATCATCATCTTCCATGGCGATCATGGGTGGAGGAGCCAAGTTGAAATTGCCACCGCCAACTTCAATATCAACATTAATCATCAGCACCTCTAGCAGAGTAATTTCCTGCTCTGCAACTAAGAATGGAGGAGCCGAGTTAGACGTGCTCTTCATTGGGATTCCCGGAATAATTCTTAATTAGTTACTCTCGAAGCATGGTGAATGATGCTCCCTCTTCTCACATTTATGGTGGGATTCACTCATTAAATTCATAGTGGGGTCCATCATGAATGTAAGAGAATAGAGCACAATTTCACTTCACTCCGGGAGTACCTAAGTGTTTTCCAAATATTTGTACCCCATGACATCAACATTGAAAATAGTTTGAAAGCAATGTAATATAAACAGGGAATTAAAAAAAAAACAAAACTAGCATCACATCTTTAGGGGCTGCTTTTCCATAGGTATTAGGCACTGGTGTGCAAAGGCATTACATTATTTCTAATCTGTCACTTGTGCAAAATCCACAATAAAACTTTAGACGAACTATGATCTAATATTTTCAATAAGAAAAAAACAGTCTTAGATGTCAATATACAATGCTTTCAGTGAGACTAATTGTAGTCATAATTTTCTACTTTCTTTCAATTCACTTTAACAACATTAAGAGGAAAAGAAAAACTTTTTATATCTGTAAAACAAAACAAATATAAGAAAGATACTTATTGCTCACAAAAGATAAATCTAATTAATCAAAGGTTAAGTAGAAATTGTCCTACACAACTAAAGCCTTAAAGGCATACAAATTGATCCATAATTGGATAAAACAATAGAAGACAACATAAATGAACTAACTAAAAACACAATTAGTTTCTGATAAAAAAATCAACAACTAAGGCAACCTATAGCGACACATTAGACACAAATTACTCGTCCCTAACCACAGAACAATGCAGTCTTGATGATAGATATGAGAGCATGCACTACATCAAAAAATGTCTATTACATCAAATGTTAATACAACAAAATATTTATATAGTAGTTTTAGATAAAATATCGCATCTACAAGTTAAAATGGTTGCAATAATAACTTAAAAGTGTTAAATTATTGCATCAACAATAATAAGTTGCAATAACTTATAATTTTCAACTGCAATAAAAGTTATAATATATTAAGAGAAATTGTTGCAATAACTTAAAATGAAAGAATCGTTGCAATAAATTGATACAAATTGTTTTTACAATCTATTGCAACGAAAATTTCGAATTAATAGCTTATTGCAACGAAGTTACCATTACAATAATTTGATATTAATTCTTTTACAATCTATTGCACTGACAAACACGTAATTGCAACGAATATTTCGTTGCAATAATTTGATATCAATTATGTCATAGTCAACTGCAGTGACAAAATGAATTAATTATCTTTTACAATGAAGATATCATTGCAGTAATTTAATCCGACTCATTTTGTTCAATTATTTGCAATCTATTACAATAAGTTTCATGAAGTAATAGCCTATACTTACAAGATATTCAAAATAGTAAATTGTTTATTGCAACAATATATATATTGTTAAGGACATATTTTGTGTAATTGGCTAATCCTTTGACAAAACGCACTTTACTTGTATTTGGGTAGATCTAGGATGTGTTTAATACTTCAAGGAACATGTTGTTCAAGTCTAGTATTAAAGCCATGAAGATTGGACCAAGAAACAAGTGAAGAAAAGCTATTCAAGAAGGCTGGACAGATATCTCGACACCTGTGGACAGATAGCCCGACAGCTGCCCGACACCTCTCGACAGCTAGCTATCTATCGAGCTCTTAAGGTGTTTTCTTATCGCAATCTCGACACCTTCTCGACAGCTGGTGGATCGATCGAGAAAGCTTCTGTCTTCTCGACAGATTCTCGACACCTGCTATCTATCGAGGATTAAATCTCGACACCTCCCGATCAATCGAGGTATCTATCGAGGTTACGGGATTTCAGATTTCCAGATCTGATTTTTGGGCCAGGCTTTTGTATTTGTGTAGGGTTTCTTTTCTCACAACCCTAGACCTATATAAGGCTTATTTTAGAGGCCGTCACACAAGAGAATAAGAGAATACAAGGAGAACATATTCAAAAGGTTATTCTCTCTGAAAGAAGCTACTGCGTCTTTGCGCCTTAGGGTTTTGTAACCAAGTGCTTCTTGATCTTCATTGTTGATGAAGTGAAGAACTTTGCAGCCAACATTCTTCTTCCTCAAGTTGGTGAGTGAGTCACGTACTGGGATTCGTGCAAAGGAGTTAGTCACGTACTGGGATCCGTGCAACAACAAAAGGGTGGCGTTCATATATTGAAGAGTTCAGAGGTTCTGAAGCGGTAGAAGGTTTCTGCTATGAGTTCATCTACGGGGATTGTAGAGTCTAGGGACAAAGGTTTTGTACTAGATCTGAAACTTCTCTTTACTATAGTGGATTGCTTTTCGGGAAGGTTTCCCCCTAGGTTTTTTACTGTGAAACTGGTTGGTTTCATTGGTTTTCCTAGGTCATCATATCTTGTCTTATTTACTTTTCCGCTGCATTCATTATTGACATGATATTGATGTTTGTTGTTTTTTTAACAAGTTTAATCATAATAAATCTAATTAACAACTTGGGTTAAAAACTTGTTAATTCTATCAACTGGGGTCTAAATTTCCTAACAAGTGGTATCAGAGCGGGTACACTCTGATTGAATTAATTTCCTGAGTGTGATCCTTGACCCCTGTTGTCATGGATAGAGGACAATCTTTATTTATTCCTCCTTTATTTGATGGAACTAATTATGCGTACTGGAAAGTTCGTATGAAAGTGTTCTTGCAGGCTCTAGGTGAACAGGTATGGCAAGCTGTTGAAATTGGCTGGATTAAGCCGAAGGAAGCACTTGTGGATTGGGATGATGCAACAATTGTAGCTGCAAATTTCAATAGTAGGGCCTTGAATGCTTTGTTTTGTGGGGTGACCAATGAAGAATTCAAGAAAATTTCATCCACTGAAGTTGCCAAGGAAGCATGGACTATTCTTGAGACCACCTATGAAGGTACCAAGGCAGTAAAGACTGTGAAGCTTCAACAACTCACTAGTAATTTTGAAGAAATAAGGATGGAGGAGGATGAGACCTTTGATGAGTTCTATGCCAAACTCAAGGATATTGTGAATTCTGCTTTCAACCTTGGAGAATGTATTGCAGAATCCAAAATTGTTAGAAAAATCCTTAGGTCCTTACCTGAAAGATTCCATGCCAAAATCACTGCCATTGAAGAAGTCAAGGACATTGATCAAATTCCTTTGACTGAGCTTGTAGGGAACCTTCAAACCTATGAGATGGGATTAGGCTCAATGGGAAAATGTGGAAAGAGCAAAAACTTGGCTCTCAAGGGTATAGAGGAAGAGACTGAGGACTCTGAAGATGAAGATCAAAGTGAAGATGAGGATGAGGATCTAACCTTCATAACTGATGAGATTATCAAGCTTCTTCAGTTTAGGAAAAAGAATAAGGACAAACCTCCTAGGAAACTTAAATCCTCTAGGAATGGCAAGAATGAAA
Source organism: Quercus aquifolioides (assembly GCA_019022515.1). Taxonomy (NCBI): domain Eukaryota; kingdom Viridiplantae; phylum Streptophyta; class Magnoliopsida; order Fagales; family Fagaceae; genus Quercus; species Quercus aquifolioides. The sequence continues at coordinate 48,213,160 of CM032336.1, read as the reverse complement.
AACCCCTTATTCAATGCCATGAGTGCAAAGGTTTTGGTCATATGAGGATAGAGTGTCCAAACTACCTCATGAAGGAAAAGACCAAGAAGCCAAAAGAGAAAGGGTTGGTTGCTACTTGGAGTGATATTGAAGATGACTCTTCTGATGAGTTTGTGGATGAATGTCGTCAAGTTATGGCCTTTGCTGCCACAACCGATAAGGTGATTGTGGAGAGTGCTAGTGACAGTGAGGATTCTTCTGATGATGAAGTACCTAAGAAGATGACCCTTCAGGAAGCCTCTGATAAGACTGGCTTAGGATATGCTGTTTCCTCCAACCCCTCCTCATCCACAGCTTCTGGATCAAAGATTGTCTTTGTGCCACAATCTGAGAAAGGTAATAAAGGTATGAAATCCAAAACTGATCTGGTTAATTCTAAATCCTTTATTAGACCTCATGTTTGTCACCATTGTGGTGTTGCTGGACATATTCGTCCTAATTGCTTTAGGTTGTATCCTCATAAGCAATTGTCCAAACGGTCACAGGTTCCCTCTCAAGGACCTATACCTTTGTTTGGAGAGTTATTAAAAGTCTTGAGCTTTTTAACTCAATTTCAGGAGAATCTTAATTCTTCTATGTCCTTTAGTAGACATACTAAGACACGTGCATTTTCATCTTCACGGCCAAAGACTCGTGCTGTGTGGGTGAGAAAGGAGCCTAAGACTTAATTGTCTTTTCTGTTTGTCCTCTGCTTTAATTCTTTCTATCTAAAGTAGGACTTTCTTGCTTGATTTCTTATCTGTTCTTGGAATCATGCTTTCATGCATCTGCATATGCATCCATCTTTCTTTCATACTTTCATGTTGTTTATCTGTTTTTGTTTGGTTATTTAGTTTTTATTTTGTTTTGTTTTCAAAATAAAAATAAAAAGGAAAAATCAGAAAAATACAAAAACAGTGTGTGTTTTGTATACTTTGGTATTTGTGTACCTTGGATGGCCATTGAAACAAAGTTTTAGACTTTGTATCTCTTGTAGCTTAGATGAGCATCTCTATGCACAACTAAGCAAGTGAGCTTTGTGGCTCTTGTTTGTGATGAGTAAGATTAAGTTATCTCTTAAAACTTAACACTCATATCACTCTTTTTGACAGGTAGGACTAGAAAATCCTAAGAGAAAGGCATAAATAACCATCTCACCACTGTTGCCCGCCAATCATAATATGACACATGTATGCTTCGGCATAGCAAAAGTGCAGTGTCAAAGACATTCGTATGCTTCGGCATAGCAAAAATGCGATGTCAAATGCTTAACATCTTGGGTATTTCTTTTCTCTCTTTTTATGCCCATGCATGATATGCTTAAAAGAAAAAATATGCAAAGAAAATATAAAGCAAAAAGATTAAAGATGCTTTAAATATGATTGCAAGCGTGTTTTCTAGGAGATGTGGGAGTTATAGGATGTACCTCGAAGGTGATAGTCCCCATCAAACAGTTATGATTGTGTGTGAGTTAAAGTTATTTTCTCATATCTCAGATCGTCATAACATGTATACACATATGCAATCTTGCGATGTTTTTCACACACAACACGCAATATTCTTTGCTACTCTTGATACATGTGCAGGTACAATGTGATTTGGCCATCACAAGTGTTTACATATGCTAATGTATGCTCACTAAACTGTCTTGACTTGTTTTTGAAATATAAAATTGGTTAGACTTGTTTAGTGTGTGTGTGTGTGTGTTTTGGGATCCATGTGTTTTTCACATGTTTTGCATCTTTCTATTATATTGTCATCCTTAGCATCTTGTTTCATTACATTCATGCATTTATATGGATTTCTTTGTGCCTCCTTGATCATCCTTGATCATCTTTACGTTTCTCGGGCGAAGCTTTCTAGCTTCTTGTACCCTTTGTCAATCATGACAAAAAGGGGGAGAGAAAGTGTGGAGAATTTGTGGTTTCTTTTTAAGATTCTACATGTTAGGGGGAGAAATACATTCCTTTGTAAGGGGGAGATGTGTTTCATCTTGTTAGGGGGAGTGTTTACTTCCTTCTTCTTGTACCTTGGGTCTTGTGACCATTGTTTACATACATTGTGCTTATCTTCTTTATATGCTGATGTATGTTTTCTTTCACCTACCTTTACATGTGTTGTTTCTTTTCTATCTTTATACACATGTTTCTTATACTTGTATGCAATCTATTATTTCTGTTTCACACTAAGATGCCTTGATGAGTTTTGTTTAAAGTGTTTCAGAAATACAGGTTGTCAAAGTCTACTTGCCATAAACTCTCTTCTTGCAAAGTTTTTCAAGAGTTTGTGCTAGGATAGATTTTATTGTATTCAACAAGTGAATATGAGTTGAGTGATTTATGACTTCTCTCATATGTTCATTTGTTTGTTGTGGTTTTGTCACGGATTGCCAAAGGGGGAGATTGTTAAGGACATATTTGTGTAATTAGCTAATCCTTTGACAAAACGCACTTTACTTGTATTTGGGTAGATCTAGGATGTGTTTAATACTTCAAGGAACATGTTGTTCAAGTCTAGTATTAAAGCCATGAAGATTGGACCAAGAAACAAGTGAAGAAAAGCTATTCAAGAAGGCTGGACAGATATCTCGACACCTGTGGACAGATAGCCCGACAGCTGCTCGACACCTCTCGACAGCTAGCTGTCTATCGAGCTCTTAAGGTGTTTTCTTATCGCAATCTCGACACCTTCTCGACAGCTGGTGGATCGATTGAGAAAGCTTCTGTCTTCTCGACAGATTCTCGACACCTCCTCGACACCTGCTATCTATCGAGGATTAAATCTCGACACCTCCCGATCAATCGAGGTATCTATCGAGGTTACGGGATTTCAGATTTCCAGATCTGATTTTTGGGCCAGGCTTCTGTATTTGTATAGGGTTTCTTTTCTCACAACCCTAGACCTATATAAGGCTTATTTTAGAGGCCGTCACACAAGAGAATAAGAGAATACAAGGAGAACATATTCAAAAGATTATTCTCTCTGAAAGAAGCTACTGCGTCTTTGCGCCTTAGGGTTTTGTAACCAAGTGCTTCTTGATCTTCATTGTTGATGAAGTGAAGAACTTTGCAGCCAACATTCTTCTTCCTCAAGTTGGTGAGTGAGTCACGTACTGGGATTCGTGCAAAGGAGTTAGTCACGTACTGGGATCCGTGCAACAACAAAAGGGTGGCGTTCATATATTGAAGAGTTCAGAGGTTCTGAAGCGGTAGAAGGTTTCTGCTGTGAGTTCATCTACGGGGATTGTAGAGTCTAGGGACAAAGGTTTTGTACTAGATCTGAAACTTCTCTTTACTATAGTGGATTGCTTTTCGGGAAGGTTTCCCCCCAGGTTTTTTACTGTGAAACTGGTTGGTTTCATTGGTTTTCCTGGGTCATCATATCTTGTCTTATTTACTTTTCCGCTGCATTCATTATTGACATGATATTGATGTTTGTTGGTTTTTAACAAGTTTAATCATAATAAATCTAATTAACAACTTGGGTTAAAAACTTGTTAATTCTATCAACTGGGGTCTAAATTTCCCAACATATATCGTTGCATCAAAGTTATTATTAAAATATTTGGAGTTTATTGCAACAAAAATTTTTGTTGTATAAACCTATTGCCTCAAATTTTATTGCAACATCTTGTATCAACTATTGCAATGACTCTAATGCTATTGCAATGTTTTTTTTGTTGCAATAAACGTTTTTTTGTTGTAGTGATGGCATACGCCTAGCTTCTGAACCAATAGAAAACTCATCCAAACACACTGCACAATCCTCACCAATAGGATAGGACTATAGTATTAGGCATTAATCTTCAAATAAAATTCTTTTAAATTTTTTTCTGTCTAAAGTCGGTAAAAATTAAGTAGAAACTTGGCTTAATTTATTTGTTGTAAAACCAACATTATTATTTTTAGATACAAAATTAATTTGCATGACACGTAAAAAAAGGGGTAATAGGTGGTGATTGTCCCACCCTCTCCTATATAAATTGCAGTCCCCAACCCTCCTATTCGAACACAAACCGAAACCGAAGCAAAAGTTTATATTTTGATAAACCGAAGCAAAAGTTTAGTAGTATATTTTCTCCTATATTTATATTTCTTTCTTAAGTTGTTGAGAATTAATAATGATGGATGAGAGCGAAATCCCTGGCTCCTTATGGTCTTCTTCTTCTCCTAGTCATTATGACAACTTACATCAAAGCGAGTCCATGATGAATTTGTTGTTGCTTATCCAACAGTTACCGTCTTCTGATTCTGCTACACAAGTTGTCGACTCCGAGGTTGTTATTACCGGAACCAATCAATTACAATCTTCTAATTCTGCTGCGCAAGATGTTGATTTTGAGGACGAGGAGGAGGATGTTGTTATCGGAACCAATTCCAACTCCGAGCTTCGAAGTGACTCATTTTTGGAGTTTATGGCTGAACAGTTACCACCTTTGGATTCCACTCTGGAACATGAGAGTACTAAGTCAAAGGCACCAATGTACGCTGATGTTGATTCCTCCAAAGTTGCTATCTGTAGCAATTCAAACGACTTGGTTCCTCTGCCATTGAATTCTGCATCATCCTTCTTGGTTCCTCTACCGATGCCTCCTCTTGCTGCTGCTGTTGATTTTGTAAGTGAGCGCACTTGTTACAAGAGCAAGCCGAACCTCGCTTGTGTTGCACTCAATCAAGTTAATCAACAATTCAATGTAGTGAACAATACTCAATTTCAGCCTCCAATTGCTAATGCTAATGGTATTACTTCTTATCATAATTTTGCAGATGAGTTTGTTTCTCTACAATTGAATTCTGCAGTGACTGGTGCGGTATCATCGGTGGAATCATATTCATCAGTTCCTCTACCTATAGCTACTCCTCCTCCTCCTCTTACTACTACTGTTGATTTCGATAATGAGTGTGCTTATTACAAGAGCAAGCCGAACCTCGCTTGCGCTGCACTCAATCAAGTTAATCCACAATTCAATGTAGTGAACAATGCTCAATTTCAGCCTCCAGTTGCAAATGCTAATGGTATTACTTCTTATTATAATTTTGCAGGTGAGTTTGTTCCTCTATCATTGAATACTGCAGTGACTGGTGTGGTTTCATCACCTCTACCGATGGCTCCTCCTCATGCTCGTGCTGTTGATTTCAATAGTGAGTGCACTTATTACAAAAGCAGGCCTGACATCTCTTGCGCTGCTACCAATCAAGTTAATCAACAATTCAATGTAGTGAACAATACTCAATCGCAGCCTCCATTTGCTAATACTAATGGTATTATTTCTTTATCATAAATTTGCCTTTAAAGAGTTTATTTTGTATTTTTATTTGTATGTACTGCTTACAAAATTTCAACAATGCTATTATTTATATCACTCTCTGTCACAAATGAATTCTCATAAAAAGAAATTTTTTTTTTTTTTGTACATTGGTCAGCTATGTATTAGCTTGAGTTTTATTGCTCTTTGTTTTGTATTGTTTAGGTCTCTGTTTAATTGTAACTAGGAACTAGCCTTGTTTCTTCTAATGAATAAATCTTTCTGATTTATCAAATTAATAAATAAATAAAACAATTCTATTATATCTATAATATCTATAATATATGTTTATTTGCTTTGAGAATAGAGGCTTGTTTTTTTCAATTTAGCATTTTCTATTGAACAGTTATTTGATGATTGAATAGTTACATCAATTTGTGTTGTGGTTGTGGGTTTCTGCAATTAGCTGCCTCTACATCACTTGCTAAATTTGCTTTCTTGACCATGTACAATTTTTCAATTTACAGCAAAGATCATTGAAAATTCTGATGAGGCAAAGCGTCAAAGGAGGTTGGTAACAAGAAATTTTATGTTTTTTTCAAATATTGTACAATGGTTCTCAATTTGTTTTTATATTTAAAGTGGACTGCATACCAATTTGATTATTTTCCACATTAGGAAGCTAGCAAATCTAAAATCATCTAGACAGTCTAGAAAAAGAAGACAAGACGTGATGAAGAACACTAAGAAAGAGGTAATGCTTTGTGTTTTTTGTTAACGCTAAACACTCTCACCAACAATATCCTTACATGAATGATAATTTAAGTTTTCATGGTTTTATATAGGTTGAAGATCTTAAGAAGATAGCCTCAGAATTATCGCAGGCTTGCTCGGAGCGTAAAGAAAATTGTGACACATCTCATTATTGGAATAGAGTTGCAATAATTGATCGTGTGACAATTATTGCACGGGTAAGTCTGAGAAACAAATCATGGAAGTGTAAGGGTGTAAAATTACTTTCACTTTCTTTCTTTCTTCCCTTTGTAGTTTTTGCATCCATATAGAATATATTGTTTATATATCATATGGATTTTTTCAAGTCTTTACATCTGAGGAACAACTTATGAGAGTGACAGGGTTCCTCTCACTTGATGACCCAGTTTTTATATCTATAGCTGAAAATGCTGGTATGAATTTCTCGGATGTTAGAAGCCTGATACATGCACCTACACATCTCACTTCACCAATTCCACCATACCTTAACTAACTGGTTTCTACTTTTTCCAATGCTCTACACCCCCAAGGACAACAAGTGCAAAATCAAAATTTTATGAATACTGGTTTGCATGGGGCCATGCCTAGTTAGGACAATAACCAACAGAAAAAGTATTAGTTTAGAATTATTGATATTGATCTGTACAACATCTTTCTAATTGTTATTATGATTTAGTTAAATCACTATTGGTTGATTTGGACGGAAGTACTAATAATGTAGGATTTGGATTTCAATTTCTTGTTGAAATGACTTGAATGATATGTTAAATTTGCCTTTTCTATTGATGAAATTTATGGATGGTTGAGCTTTATTAAATTTTTGAGTTGAAATTATTATACGGGATATCACTAGTGTTTTTGTTGGAGCAACATACCAAAAGTTCAAATCTTCTGTTATTAAATTTGTATCAACCAATATATAGCAGCAATTGTTCTCTAGATCACTTGATCTAAGATTTTGAAGCCCAAATGCAACCCTGTTGAAGACACTTTGTATGTTTTCAGTGTTGAAGTTTATTGCCCCATATATGTACTTTTCTTCCATTCCTTATTCTCTATCTTGTACTTTCTTGCAGAACTTCTCTAGCTTCTATATACTTCTCTAGGAAAATAATGCATTATGACCAATATTTGTTTCAACGACTAAAAATTTTGGAAAATAATTTGTTTTATGAACTTGGTAGATCAGGTGGTTATTATTATTTTTAAGATGTCTCCCTCGTTTGGCTAGCAGGCTAGGAATGATAGGTTGAAAGCTTTCAAATCGTTGAATTCCATTCCATCTTTGCATTTTCTTTGCACACTTTGTCCTCTCTAACCTAATGGATTGAATTTTCCTTCTGAATCTGTCTCCACTAAAATTTCCTTATCATGGAGATTGAGTGAGATTCGTCATGTAAAGACTAAGGCAATTTAAAAATCTTTGTTTTTTGTGCTTAAACTCACACACTAACACAAGTATATTTCATTCATATTCAACAAGACACAACCACCTTTGGTCTTCTATGGCAATTTATTTTATGTCACCAACAACCAGCTTCTTTTAACTGAAGGAAAATAACCCGAAAACCAATTATTTTCTTTGTTTTTCTTCTCTGAGATTTGCTATCCCGGTTAATATATCCACTCCAATGGCTGATACCAGCATTGTCCCTACCATTGAGCTTTTTGAGACTTTTACAAGATTGAAAAAACAAGGCAAAGTAAGCAAGTATCTTTCATTTTGATTTCAAATCCACACCTTTCACTTTCTATTGTGGGTACTTTGATGTTTGACTACTAGTATATTTGTTGTTGTGCATCTTATCATTATGGCTTTCCTGTTTTCTTATTATATGCCATTATGATCTTGTCTGATATGGTAATGGAGCATGAGTTAATAATTTTAAATTTGGTTTACTATTTTATATAATTGCTCCATTGTTGAGTGAGATAAGTCTTGGGGATTTGGTTGTGTTGTGAAGGGTTCTAAGTTTAATTTGTTCAATTGGTCGACAACTCTGGTGGATTTTAGTTTATGGTGTGTTTGAATATGGTAAGAAAAGATGTATCATAAAAGAGCTAGTTGAACTACATAGTGTTTTGGGGAGCTAAAAATTCAAATTTATAGGGCGATGTTACCGACTTAATCTCTTTAGCAAATCTTCCATGCTTCTCCTATGAATATGTGTGTATCATTGTAAAGCCTTCAATTGAAAATTATGCTATAAGTTTGTAATTGTCCATGACTAGGCATAGAACACAGCTGGAATGCATATGTCTGGGTCAGTTATCCATTTTCCATGAACTGGGATCTTGTACGGTTCTCTTAGTAGTTTTTGGTGGTAATTTGTTGTTTTAGGTCTCAAGTTGTGATCTTGCTGTTGGCCAATGACCTCTAACTCAAATGGTACCTCCTCCTGTCATAAAATGCAATGGGAGAGTGAGTTCATACTTTCAAGAGCACAGATTAAATAACCAATAAAATAAAAAGAGAGCAAATGAGGTTGTAGGCTTCCAAATGTATTGGTATTGATGTGAACTTGTTACTTGGCCAATGCTTTGCCAACTTTATGAAACATTATTCAAGTTCCATGCCATCTTTTGAAGCATAGCTTTCTAAATTATCTCTTGTAATTGCTAAGGTCCTATATCGTAGATTTTGGCATCTTCCTGAATTGTGAAATCAAATGCACTCATTTCACTAATAATTTCAATTACATATCATTTGGGATCAAGTGTTAGCAATTGTTAAACATGCAAGATTCTCTATCAAGTATTGTCTCTATAACGAGCATGCTCCTGTAAACCCATACACCACGGCTGGTGATTCTAACCTTTCAACCACAACAAAAGCATTGAAGGTTCTTGACTGGCATAGATCAGACATTATTGAGCTAGGTACGCGACACTCTAATCCTTTGGTGGATGCTCCAATTATCCAAGTATTATAGTTGTCTTTTATGTTTGTTAAAATTAATGTGTGCACTTCTCTTAATGATGTGTCTTTTTGTTCAAGCTGCAGCTACATGTTCATTGGCAAGAGGGACCAATTATAGTGCAATCATATATATATATATATATGGTGGAGGTAGGATCATTATACAATGCCATGCCATTTGTTGCCATCATCAGATCAAGATACAAAGAATGCTCTATTATTTTACTGTACTCTTTCTCATCTGTTTTATTTTAGGCAAAACATCCACTATCAAGTCTTTGTGAGATGGTCATAAAGAATAGTAATTTGACTTACGCCATACCACCTTTGTTATTAGTGAAAATTCAATTGCAGAACTAGATTGAAAAAACTTTTCCTGCTATAGTAGCGTTATGCTTTGTTGCACATAAAGATTGATACTTTGTTGATATGGCATTCTTTAATGCGGTGCAGTAAATATTTTTACAATAATAGCAACAAGTCAATAACAATAATGGTTGTTGTAAGTGTTATAAATTATTTTTCAGAATAGACATGTATCCTGATCTTTCATGAAAGGACTCTATACCTGACTATATATGAAAAGTTGCCTTAGCTCTAGCATGCAATTGTTTCTTTAGAAGTGGTGAAAATTCTTTCAGAAAAAAAGGGAAATAAAATTATTTCAAAACCTCATATACATTGATGAGTTAATTGTTGGTTATTTTGAATGTTAGGTAAGCTCAGTTAACGTCATTGGTGCCCGTGCATTTGTGAGCGATTGAGTATAATTAAACTCTTCTTTGAGAAATTATAGATGTTTGTCTACTTAATCTCTTCTCGGCATCCAATATATACCTCTTACGATAACCTTTGAAATTTTGAATGAGTTTCAAGTCCCAATCGAAGAGAAAAAAGGAGTTTTAAGTCATTAATAAACCACAAACAATAACTATCATAGAAATTGGTGGATTGGAATCATTAACATGCCCCTGAATGGTGTCTATATTTAGGAAGCAAACGCGTATGAAATCTAATTATGGCTGTGCTTGGTGTGTAGATAAACCATTTCAATGAGTTGATTTTAAATACCAATGAGTTCATTATCTTAGTATCTTCAAAGTATAACTTTGTCATCTGTTAAGATGCTTGGAATGTAGGAAATACCTTTGCCTAGCATGATATAAAGCATGTTAAAATTTCTTTTTTTGAGGAGTAGTCTTAGAATTTGAGATTAATTATCTACAATTAGCATGAGAAATGGTCATTTAACAAAGCCTTTAGGTTGATGATATGAGTGATTTCTAACTCGTTACATAAGCTTTATGTGTGTGTATATATATACATCTAAAAGTTAAAGCGTAACATTTATTGTTACTACACTCTCGTTTAAACGATTTTCTCTCTCTCTCTCTCTCTCTCTCTCTCTCTCTTCACTTTTTATTCTTTCTTGCAACTCTACTTTGTATTGATGGATCATTGTGATTTTTAAAACTCTATTTTATGTTCATACATTTTGGTGTTGTATTTTTTAATTCCCCATTACAAGTAGTATATATCTCTATCTTATAGTTTTGGTTTGGTTTGATTTTTTTTTTTTTTTTTTTTAATACTTGATTATTTTGGAAGTAAGAATTTGGGTTTTTTCAAAACACAATCTTGGCTATGCTAATAACATATCAGCATTCGGTCCATTTCAGTCTATTTCAGTCCACTTCATCAATTCGATTCGGTTCGGTCTACTTCAATCCACTTTGGTCAATTTTGGTCCAATTCGGTTTACTTCAATTCAATTAGGTCCATTTGGCCTACTTTGGTCTGTTCGGTCCCCATTTCAATTCACTCAGTCTACTTTGGTCAATTCAATCATGTTCGGTCCATTCTATCAAATTTGGTTCATTTGGTCTACTTCAGTCCAATTTGTCCCATTTGGTCCATTTAGTCCATTTCAATCTATTCAGTCCAATTTGGTCCATATGGTCCACTTAGGTCTATTCAGTTTTGTTTGATCCATTCGGTCCATTTGGTCCATTTTAGATTACTTGGGTCCAAGTTGGTGTACCTACATAAGAATGACAAAATACAAGTTTGGGTTGAGAATACTATTAATTATTTGAGTAATATCAATTGTAATTATATGATAAGTTTTGGTTACCATAATAATCTCCTTAAGAGAATAAGAATTTAAATAATAACTTTAAAACTTAAAAATTTCAATTGTGCCTAAAGAAATTAGAAAAATATAATGCATAATAACAATAGTCAAAAGAATATGGATCATTTCATAAAAGAATAATATTAATAAAAAAACATTAAAAATTGTGGTGCCTGAGCCCAAGACACTTGAGAACCTTCTCTTGGGCCGTTGGGTTGGCATTTTTGGCGAGGGACACATGAGAGAAAATTGAGGAACAACTTAAAAGAGTATCTTCAGCTTAAAATAGCTTAAACCTTCTCAGGAAACATAAAGACAAGGGAAAAGAATTTAGAGTGATACTTGAGAACCTTCTCTTGAACTTTTGGGTTGGCTCTAGGAGGTTTTCCCATTGTAGGAAATCCCATACCCATCAAAAACAAATAAATTGGGAATCTGACCCAAAACTTATCAAGTGTCTTGGGCTCGAGCACCACAAAAATGGTAAAATTATATATTTGTAAAAATAGATGGATGAAAATTACTTTTTGATATTGTTTAATTTTTAGGGAGAACAAATTATCTACAATAAAATTTAGATAATAAATTAAACATATTCAGTATAAGTTTGTTATAAGTTTTGATTATCATGATAATCTCTTTTAAGAGAACGAAGAATTTGAATAATTTATTTAAATAAAAATTATCCATATATATTTATTTATTTTGCTTGAAAGTATAATCAACGTCATGCAATTAATTTAAAATTAAGGATTTTACAATAAATGAGTAACTTCCCTAAAGATTAGATTTGTACATTCATACCTCATAACCTTAAGGTTTGCAAAGACTTTCACTTAAATTTAGCTAGACAGCAATGAACTAAAATGCTATGTTAATGTGGTTCAACAAAAGTGTAGCAAGTAGCAACAATAAATATTATACTTAAAATTTTAGTATATATATTTTAAGAATAATATTTATTGTTGTTATTTGCTACACTTTTGTTAAGCCACATTTAAGTGTGTATATATATATATATATATATGAATTTTGAATAGGTACTCTCAACCTAAACATGTCTTTTCCCTGTAAGTGCATAAAAATGGACCAAAGTAGACACAAATGGACTACATGGAGTGAAGTGAAACGAATGGATAGAATAGAACCAAATGGGAACAAGGTGGACCGAATAGGACCAAAGTGGACTGAATAGGACCATGCGGACATATGGACCGAATAGGAAGAAATAGGTCCGAATAGGATCAATTGGACCAAATAAGACCATATTAGACCGAATAGGACCAATATCAACTGAATAGGACCGAAGTAAACCAATGTAGACTGAATATAACCAAAGTGGACAGAATGGACCGAATAGGACCATGTGGACCGAATAGGACCAATGTGAACAAAATGGACCCAATAGGATCAAAGTGGACCAAATAGAACCAAAGTGGATTGAAGATGACAGAATGGACCGACTAGGACCAAATAGAACTTTTAAATATTTATCATTTTTATTGCATTTTTAGGTCTCATATTTCTAATTTCTAATGTCTATTGTAAGGGCAGGCTTTGGTTCCTAAGCCCAAAAGATGAATGGATTAAAGACCAAACAGCCCAATACAATGAATTTGTAGAGAGTGGGCTTAAAAGCTAGGCTTCAATGGGTCAAACAACATGCACAGTGAATCAAAGATAGTAAGAAAGTGAAGGAAAACAAAGCTATGTGCTAAGAAAACCTTCCTCGGCTAAATCCGAGGAGAGTGGTCCTTATGTATATCTCTCTTAAACTTGAATACAATTCCAGTTCTTGTTGCTACAGTGTTTCTCTACTGATTTTTCCGTCTTCATCCTTGGAGGGTCTCTCACATTATATATATCTCCCTTCAGGCGATCTTGGCCCTCCATTTGTTGATCGTTCAGGCCACCACTTGAGTACTTGTCCCATCAGACACCTTCCCAAACCCCTTGTGAGTTGTGGCAGTCAAGACAACACTATTCAGGGGTCTTCTCCACATAAATGCAGCTAGGAGATTTGGTGGGATGCATTAAATGTGGGAGCAGCCACCATCCCTTCAGTCATGTTAGGGCTAACCCCCTCTCCAAAGCTATTTCTCAACAGTAGGACCTCCCCTAGCAACGTGCCACTAACGTGGCCTTACCGTCCGAGGGGTGATCTCCTCGGAATGGCATGGCCTCCTCGGCCTTAGGTATGACACGTGGCAACACCACTTTATCAAATTTATGTACCCCACATCTATTTTGTTTGTATTTTTTAACTCAAAACTAAAAAGTTTAGCCCAAATATAATAAAATTTCTTACTTTTCAACCCAAAAATTAAAGAAAAAAATGAATTTTTGAGTTAAACTTGAAAAAGCAATCTACAAAAAGAATTAATTTAAGGCCCAATTAGTCCAAAATGGACAAAAGGGGACCAATATTTACTGAGTGGACGAAATTGAACCGAATGAGACCAAAGTAGACTAAAGTAAACCTAATTGAACTGAATGGGACCGAAGTAGGCCCAATTAGACCGAATAGCATTTGTTTAATTTTTAGGGAGAAATTATCTTCAACAAATTTTATAGAACAAATTATACATTATATTATAATTACAAAATAATTATTTATTCTCATACATCACGTGGGTCTGCAACACAAGAGTTCCATGCAATCATTTCGAATTAATAACTTAATAAATCTCAACCATCCATGAATTCATAAAAAGAAAAGGAAAATTTACCACTTTATTCAAGTCATTTAAACTAGAAATTAAAACTCAAAGCCTAATTTATAAGTATTTCTGTCCGAATTAATTAAATTATAACAATAATTACAAAGATGCAACAGAAATCGATATCCAAAAATAAATCTAAACTAATATTATTCTGCTCAATTCTGCCTATTATTGATGAGAAAGTTAATTGTTCCTATTTAGGAAAACCTGCTTTTGCCCTTGCTGCATGCTAGCTGTGTTCTACATCAAACTCATTTTAGCTGCTTTGTTTACCCCAATATCATTTTGTTGGTTTCCAAAAATAGGAATTGGGGGTTGTTGTATGCAATTGTGGAATACTGTTGGCAACTGTAGGCACTGGCTGGTGAAAGAAATGGTGCCTTGATGGAATTGGCCAAGCAGCATTTTTAGATGCATGCGTCGGGCTATTGACAAGAGCTAGAAACTCTGGGTTGTTGAGTGGGTGTAGCCCCGTCAACCGCATAATCTGTAGCTCATGCATAGAGATCTGGGAAAATCCATATAATATATTAGCCACATATTCCTTGTGAATGCAAAAACTTCATCGAAAAAAAAGAAAGTGAAAGCACTTCATGGCAAATCTATTTTGTTATATTCATCCACATCGTTTTAACACCAAATCCAATTTTCACAGACTTTATGGCCACACAATAACCTCCATGACATTTATTTTCAAATAAAGTATAAAACAATAATAAAGCAAGTGGCCAAAGAATTGCATAGTTTGACGACAATGGTAGCATACCTGTGTTTTCGTTATCTCATACTCATCTCTTAAAACTTTAAGCTCATAATAAGATGTGCCACACTTTTTTTCCATTGCCGAGAGATTCTCTAATAATTTAGAGTATGCAGCCTTAAGAACACCAACCTATATAAAACCATATAAACTTTAAAAACCATTAAAAAAAATCACAGATATTTAAGGATATAGATGGTGAGAGAGCTTAGTCATTAACAACAGACATAAAGCTTTACCTCTCTCTCAATTTGTTTCATCTCTTCTTCTTTTCTTATTATAGAGCATCTAGCTGATTCCCGATTTGCCATCATCCTAAGCCGACCACAATTCACAAACATAAACAAGAAACAAGTGAGTTGAGTAAAAATATTAAGAAACACAGAGACCAAATCAGGTTAAAGCATTGAAGATGTAGTTACCTCCTAATATGTCTTGCCTCATCTCTGGAAGATCCACAAGCTGCTTGTTTGACTTGAGCTCCTGATCTTCTCTGCAAAGGAGGTAATGCTGGAATTTCGTATGGTGCACCATAAACCTCACTTTGTGCCATAGGGAAATCACGACCACTACCTACAATAATCAAAAATCAAATGTGACATTGTATGTTAGACACTAGCGCAGGCACACACAGACAGTGAGTTATTTATTTTAAAAAAAAATAATAATAAAAAAATTGAAATGAATGTAGTCCTTTATAAAGCAAAATTAAGAGGGTGCTTACTGAATTAAACTAATTAAACTAATATTTATATTTATAAACACAAAACAAGAAAAATTGTGCATAAACATATATTGTAATTAAACAGCAAATAAGAGGGTGCTTTTGTTTTTTTAATAAATTAGAATGATTTATTTATTGAAAAGAACCCCTTTTGATTTATTTATGCAACAAGGCCAGAAAGTACAGTCCTAATCGCTCAAGCCACAAAGTTAGTTCTGTTCCTAATCCTACTCCTACCTAAACAACACAAAAACACAGAGGTACAGAGCAGAGCAATACAACTAGTCTCGAACAGAGACACAGCAGAACAGAGACTGATATAATAGCATTGATTGTGTTAACCATAAATAATAAAACCCATTGAATAAAAAAAACGTTTAACATTACTAGTTGGAGGCTTTGAACCCTGCCACCTTTGAGCAACAGAGGCGCAAGCGAGTTGGAGCTGGTTTATAAGATATCCTCGCAGACTATCGGAATCAAGAGGAGGAAGAGGAGGAAGATCCAACGGCCGAAGAACGAGCTCTTTGGACAACAACATACTATTGACATCGGAGTTGGACTCGTCAGTGATCATGTCCTCATCTGGGTCCGAAACCAAGCACCCATCAGCAAACTTTACCGCTTCCTCCCATTCTTCAGGGGCCAGGTCGAAATTGGGAGGGGAATCAGAATCTGTGTCTATCACTGGCGGATTATAGGCCTGCTCTGCAGCCGAAGTTGAGGCCGAGAACTCCTCCATGAACTTCTCGAATCGCAACTCCGAGTTAGTCCGAGTTAAGTTGGTCTGAATTGAGTTGAACCAGTAGCAACATTCATCACTCGGAGGAGACCAGATGGAGTCTGCGCTTTCATCCTCTGAAAACACTAGCGAATTCATTGAAGAAGGGAAATACTAATACTAAGACGATTTTTGTGTTTTTTGATTTGAGCTCTGTACTTTGAATAACAGAGCGGTATTTAATATTTATAGAAGCGGGATTTCCTAACCGATTTTCAAAAGAAGAACCCACCGCCTTGCTATTGGAATTTACGACACTATCCTTAACCTCTAAAATTTGTTTTATCTTACTAACTCTTTTTTTTTTCTGGCACGTTGTATTTACAACTAATCCTTACGCAATCTAATTAACCTGATTTTCTTTTATCTTTAGGAGTAGGACAATTGTAGAATTAAATAATGTTTTCTTCAGATAATATAATAACGTAAGACCCATCTTAGGATTACTCCTTCTAATTTTCAATCATCCCAAGGTTAAGTTTTTTTAGAGATCACGTTATACATTCGGAAAAATAAATAAATAATTATAAAAAAAAAAAAAAGAATTGAAAGAGTGAGGTTTATTCAAAAGTTGAGAGGTTATGGCATTTAATTGGTCATTCACAACTGGAAGTCACATGTTATGGCATCTTTGTCTCAAAGAATTCCATTACTACATTCTATGGAGATGGTAGAGGCCCTTGCAGCAAAATGGAGGGAGACTTTGAAGGCTTTTCTCCCAAAAAAAAAAAAAGTTAGTGTTGATTTTGCACAAGATTAATAAATTTTTTGACATGATTCTAAAAAAATTAAAAAAAAAATGAGCGAACAAAAAAAGGGCAAGAGAAGACCAATACTAATTGTAGGGTCAATTTTTGTAGCCCAAGCTCAAAAGATTTGGGTTGTGAGTCCAATAAACCCAATACAATGAATTTGTAGAGAGTGGGTAAGAGAGCTGAGCTAATTGTGAATTAAACAAGAGCTAACTATGGTATTGAAAGGTGATCCAACAGAAAAATACGCCAGAAAGTTAAGCAAACAGTCATCCGAAGAGACGTATTATTGAATGAAAGGTGATTACAACTCTTAGAGTTACAGTAAATCTATTTTCTTCTTTTCTGCCTTTTTCTCCCGATCTCCATTACCAGAGGCCTCTTCTCTTTATATAGCACCCTCTCTCATCATCTTCATCGTCCACTTGTTCTTCATCTAGGCATTCACTTGAGTGTATGTCCCATCAGGTATCTTCTTTAGCTCTTTGTGAGTGGTGATAGTTGAGATTATACTGTTCAGGGGTCTTTTCCACATTAATGTAGCCAGAAAAGCAGCTGCAATGCATTTAATGTGGTGGTTGCAGCTTGTCTCCTAGATATTTTTCCGTTCCTATCACCTCCATATGTGCCTGAAGTCTTCTCTTATCATCAGAGTCATTAAGAAGATTACTTGAACTCTCCGGGTGTTTGCTTGACCAAGGCTCTTTGTGTCTGAAGATGATGACCTCTTCGGACCAATAGCGATCTCTTCAGACTACACTCCTCCTTCACTCCCAGGTATGTTTCTTCCACATAGGCTCCTTCTCACACATTTTCCTCTCTTCGGACAAACAGTAACCTTCAAATAGGGTCCTAGACCCAATACGTAAGGTTGAACTTTCACCCTCCCCACACTAATATTAGTAGAAGTAGTAAAAACTAACATGTCCATTGAGGAAGTAATAACATTTGTTGACTATTCGACTCCAAAATTCAGGATTAACTTTTTATTGTTGTTGTAAGTAATAAGAATTTAAGATAAATTACTATTGCATGGTAATTTATCTTCAATTCTTATTAATTACAACAACAATAAAATAATATGCAATGAAAACATTCTAAGTTCAAATTCCTAATTTTTGAATTATATATAAAAAATTAAATAAAGAAAAGCAAATTTAATTTAATAAAATGAGGTCATACATGCATTGGCAACATATCCATGCAATAGTTTGTGTACAACAAATAATATACTTAGAATGCAACTCTAAAGGGTTAGTCTAATAATCTCAAGTCTCATATGATCCATGAGATCTGCCTACAAGTTTCCCAATCATCACCTTAGAACCACCACAGAAATTCCACCCGATTACTATTCAATACGTATGGGAACAAGGGACTGCACACACCCATAAATTAGTCATGTTCTTTAAGAGCCCACCTCCCATGTTAAAAAAGAAGAAAGAGCTTAAATTGCAATTCTCAGAGTTCAACAACATAATCTTTTTTTTAGAGAGTTTCAATTCGTCTTTGATGATATCTCTTTATCATCAGACCAAGACACCAATCGGTTTTTGGTATAGGCAGGAATTGAATCTCGAATCTCTTATTTAACCATCAAAGACTTTACCAGTTAAATTGACTGGAACCTACTATTAACAGTATTGCTTGATTGCATAATTCATTTCCTTCAGTAACTATTACTAATAGCATTTCAACCACATATTATAAAAACATAGCAAACGAAAACAAGACCCACAGTTCTGAAAATGGCATCCCAGGAAGCCTCTTTGCCAAATACCATACAGTAATTCTCCCGTAGACTTTACGAACCCATGCAACTTTAACCCAAAACAAAGCTTCTCTTTCCTACTTCCACTACTTTCAAATAAAATCAAGGTGTTGGGCATTGTTAAAAGCTCACCTGACCTTCAAGGGTCATACTGTTAAGATCAGTTTAGTAACTTTAGTTTGATTGCTGGCAGTCCTTCTTTTTTAAAGTATTTTATTGCAGTCTTGAAAAAGCAGCAATGAACAATTTATATCTTGCAAGTTAATTCTCAGGGATGCCAATTTAAGTACAAGAATAACATCTACTGGCAACTTATTTTCAGATTAAAAACTACTAAATGAAACGAGAAGAAATTTTGGCTACAAGGAAGCATTCTGATAAAATTTGGTAAAAGTACATTTATATCTAAAAAAATGTTGAATTTAAGAAGTGGTACATAAGCAAATAAGTTAACGAGCTAATAGAAAAAAGTGAATCCAAATGCATTTTTATCCATTAACCAAACATCTAAAACTATTTTCTCCATATAAAAATGAGGCAACTGGACAGCTACAAACAACAAGCTGCATAAATAAGTGAGAAAGATTGAATAGAATCAGAATTCATGTTAGGATAGAAATTAAGAAAACGAAAAATTAGCAATGCAATTGCAAAACAGATATTTAAAAGAAGGCTCAACAAGCATATATAGCATTCTGCAGAGGATCGTAGGAGCTACTTATCTATTGATCCATGTTCGAACCACTTCCTTCATTTTCAGAGTTCGAACCTTTTGATTCAAAGGGACTCGTCCATGTTTTCCCTGGTGCTAGCTATCTGTACGGACAAATAATCCGAAGAGAGAGCTATATGATTAAGTGACAAGGATCATAAGCGTGTATTTACTTAATGGCTAATTTTTGTTTCACACTCTCGAATGTGGAAATGTTTCATACAATGTTCATGCTTTCATGCATGTGTCCACATTAAATAATGTGAAAAAGTGAGAAAACGGTTGGATAAAACAATCAAAACCTTTACTTAACTAAACTAAACTTTTGAGCCTTCATTGTATCCCAATTTTGTGAACTACTCTCTTATTAGATCAATTTCAAACTTCAATGGTAGTGGTAGTGAAGTCAATTAAGGAAGTAATAGAAAATATTATTTTGATAAAATAAAATAATGTCTACCTGTCCAGTCTTTTTTTTTTTTTGTCGGGAGAAAATTTCAACCTATGACGTCCGCTTCTAATAATAGCTCTTTATTATCCGACCTAATGAACTTAAATTTCATAATTACCATTTTTCGTTGGGAAAATCTGATGCTAGCTTGGAGGTAAAGATTTGCTAACAAAAAAGCTTGGAGATAAAGATTAAATACCATAAAGTATTTCAAATAGTTTACCAAATACAGTTTCAACTGCATTCCTGCAAGTATCATTACTCAAAACACACCATTAATCTCCTTCCTCGAAGTAGTTTTATAATTATAAGAACATTAAGCCAGTCAAGCTCAACCGAATAAAGCAAAAGTCAAGAATTAATATTCGTAGTTTAGAAGCCTAACTGATTAAATCATGAGTCTTGTTCTGATGCATTGTCACTCTTTGAAGGTGTGTTTACAAACCTCCAAGAGGACAATTCTATCCCTGCATGGATTCTAGCTCCAGCCACCTCATTGATGGCCACAGCATCTGTAATCTCTTTCAAGTCCTCTGCAGTGAGCTTCACTTTCAAGGAGCCAGCATTATCATCTACATGCTTAACCTTGGTTGTCCCTGAATGTTTGCAGAAAAGGCATGTGAAATGTAGAATAGAAAGTTTGTGAAGCATGAAAAAGTAAGGTCTAGCCAGGGCAGTGAATATGCTAGTACTTATTTTCCACAAAACATTACAGAATGATACTAACTAAATAATGAAATGTAACAATGAAAATTTTAGGAAAGCTTACAATGTTGATCCCTGTGAAAAGAGTACCAAAGGATGAGTTAAGAGACAAATAGAAATGAAGAGCATCAATTTTGTAAACTCTCTAAGCATTTGTGTTCAATTAATAGTTTATATTTGTACCAAGGAATATGATTATTTAACAAACCTCAAACTTCAAAAACAAAAACTTTAAGGAACCTCAAGTGTAACGTAGAAAAAATATCCTTTGAATGCTTAAGTTGCTTTTCACAATTCAGCTTTCCTACTATGATGAAAGGTGACCCATCATTAGTTCCAAGAGGCCTCATGCTCTAGTAGCTACTTTGAGATTGACAAATTCCTTTAATGCACCGTGATGAGGGGGAGAAAGAAGAGAAAACTAATCATTCATTACCGTCAGCTTATCAATTGTCTGCTATTTCATTAGATTCTCTTTTGAGCAAAACACCAATTGCAGACCAGCAATTGCCATATAGCAAGTCTACTGTAAGATGTTTGGATCAAAGTAACAAGAAATGGACAGTGTACAAACACTTGAGATGCGCATAAATAACAACTACAAAAATGATGACATCCAATTGCCTTTAGAAGAATATCCGACCTTATTTCAGATGTCTGCAAGTAACATCAGGGTTGAGATATGTTCAGATTTCTAGTGTTGGCTAATTCCGTGCCAAATTTTTTTATTGTAATATGCAAATATTCCTTGTATTGTATTTCATTGAGTTGTATTTGCATTGGAGACAAGAGGATCAGAAGCATCCAATGTCAGGTGAATTTTGAGCAAACTTGGAAATTTCAGAAATCAGTTCAAGTCAGATACGTACGCTCGTCTCTTGCCCATAACTTGGCCAAGTGAGCTTGCACCTAAGAGGAATTTGTTGCTTTGTTCTAGGCTGTTCCCCATCCAATTACCCTCTTTAGCCTCTTACAAATCCACAAAATCACACCCTAATGATAATAAGATAGAAGGAGAACTACCCATTCCCTAGAGAGAAAACCATAGTAACCACTATACCTTCACCCTCTCCAAATTGTCATACAGTAAGAGAGGAGATTAAACCAAATACTCCCAATTACCCTTGTGAGGTATTGATTAAAGTGATTGTTACTGGAAATTACAAAGATCATCCAAATAAATCCTTCAAGTGGCCTTAAAAGTATCCATTGGCTTGGATTTGTGATTGACATCTCAACTTGCAGAATTGATACTAGGAAGAGAAAGAGCTGACGCAGCCAGTTGCTAGTAGGAGGGAGGAGCTCAAATACAAGTACATCAACTATCTTTTCTAGTGGATTCTTTTGCTAGGCTAGGCCCCAAAGAGTTTTTTCCCCGCTACGGGTTTTTCTCTCTGTAAACACATCTTGTGTTTGGGTGTGTGTGTTTGGGATTTTCTATTCTTTGTGATTATCCAAGCAATATATAATTGGCTAACCATTGAATCGGACTTAATTGATTAGTCAATTAAAATTTGGTAGAAAGCCAATTTAGGGATCAAATCCATTAATCCATTAATTGAGTAGATTTTTCAAGATATATAGCCTTTGGCATGCAAATTTATACCATTGCCATTGCAAAGTCCAAATGACTTCTATTAAATTTTTACTGGATTTAAGAAATACCGGCTTCTTTGGGAAGTACAAAGATGAAGTTGTTGATGGGAACTTGATATAAAACATATAATTGGTTCTTGCATTAGTGCACCATAAACTTACCAGGGATTGGGATCACATCATCACCTTGGTGGAGAAGCCACGAGAGAGCCAGTTGAGCAGAAGTGCAGCCATACTTAGAAGCCAACTTCACAACTCGCTCATATAGTACTTTGTTCTTGTCTAGATTTTCCCCCGTGAACCTTGGATGTGTAGACTTAAATAACAGTATGCATTCCAAACAAATCAGAAAGATCAATAATGTAATTCACAAAAAAGAATTAATTCCTATTACAATGCTTTGTCTATATCTCACTGTCTAATTTGCAACAGAATTCTAGTCAAATCCAAGTTCATACCATTAAACCCACTGCTGGCACACTCTCAATAGCTGCCCTCCCTCCAAAAAAACCACGTCCAAGAGGGCTGTAAGCCACTATCCCGATTCCAAGTTCCCTGAGTTAATGACAAGAATATATTAGATAGGTTAGTAAACAAAGTTCTTAAAAATCTGAAATCCCATCGACAATATTTATGAATACAACAAAGATTCCTTCCACTGGATGTAACACAAGTATACAAAGGAATTCAGCCATCTCAATCCTTGAGAAAGAAGGGGCTAAACTCTATTAGACATCCAGAATAAACCTTAAATCTCGATGGAGAATGATAGTAAAAATGAACTAGTAAGCCAACCCCAGTAGTAAGGAAGATAGGGCTTAATGGGTTGACTACTGGAAGAAAAAGGGTAATGATAACTTTTTACCCTTAATTATGGAAGTAGAAGTGGCTAGAAGGGCTGAATTGCTTCATATTTTGTACTAACAACACCTAACCTGGAGTTTGGACCTTTTATCTGTTTCCTTACAGTAAGGAAAACACCTTGGGATTCCATTTAAATAAGACTCAACACAGATTTTCATTATTGTCAAATATAGAACATGGAATCCTCTTATGAATGACCTGCAAAGTGGGACTATCTCTTCTTCGATATCACGAGTCCACAGAGACCACTCCATCTGTAATGCAGTAATGGGGTGAACTGCATGAGCCCTCCGAATTGTATCTGGGCTAGCTTCAGATAACCCAATATACTTTATCTTCCCCTCTTCAACCAAGTTCTTAAGCTCTTCCATCTACCATACCAATAATATGAAGAATTAAAAGCAAGATCATTAAGTGAAATTGATGTAACAAACCACACAAGATCTATTTCCCAAACAGGATGTCATCTGTTGCTCCATTTTGGAAGTAAAATAATATTTGATCTAAAAAAATTTCTTAAAACATTTAACAAAGATTCTAAAAATTAGTGTTTGAAGAGGTGAAGATTGAGTGAATACCTGAAATATAGTAACATCTATATAGAACACTAAAATCTTCTTTAAAATATGGATTCTTGGAATAGAAGGGGAAACAGTAACATGAATTTGCAGCTCAATTTTGTTACTAAACCAAAACCTAACAAAAATCAATTCAATCATTGTGATAAGGTAAACAGAAACTGTTACTTTAAGAGTACTAGTATACTACAAACTGAAAAAGTAAATGAGTGAAGCTAGCTACATACAGTGTCCTCAATTGGAACCAACTTATCAATCCGATGCTGATAATAAAGATCAATGTAGTCCACGCCAAGTCGTTTAAGACTAGCCTCACAACACCTCCTTACATATTCTGGGCGGCCACAGACTTCCATACCATCAGCTTCCATTTTAAGAAGACCAAATTTGGTGGCAAGCTGGATTTTATCCCTAGGCAACTGCCTCAAAGCCTGAAATGTTTCTGATTTTCTTATAACCAACATCTCACATTGACATTGCACTCAATTATGTAAATGTGAGCCACACATAACTTACCTCACTCAAAAGCCTTGTAAATAGAAATACTTGAAATAATTACAGTTGATATACCTTTCCAATCATGATTTCATTAGCATTGGCTCCATAAATATCTGCTGTGTCAAAGAAAGTGATTCCCTTACTGAAAGCATGCTTTATGACTGAAATTCCTTCTTCATCAGACAGGGGATCACTATATGCCCCAGTTAGCCCAGCACACCCAAATCCCAACTTTGAAACCTAATCACCCAAAATTCACAACCCAAAATATATATATATATATATATATTGTAATTCATGTTAAACCCAACTGTAATAGAATGAAAACTGAACAAGTTTTAAGAAATGAATCAGACCCATTTACCTCTAAACCCCGGTTTCCAAGTTTGACTCTTGGAATCTGAATTTCAGCGTGAGACATGGCTCTGTGAAGAACTGGAAATTTGTGTTACTGTCCTTATTTTTTCGTTCTCTAGTGTATTTGCAAAAATGATTTTTGATAACTTATTTTACTATTGAATTTATTTTTTATACTGTTTATGAGTACTGTTTATGAGTACTATTTCAGCAAAAAGCTCAACAAAAAGTTTTCAACAAGATTGACTCTTTATAAGTTAGTCAAGCATTTTTCATAAAAATTTGTGTTACTGTCCTCATGTCCAGTAAGTCAGTGAACCTGCTAGTACCATCAGATAAACGGTGTTGATAAAATGAATCTACAAGTGTGTCACACATCTCATGACAGCACAACATGTTCATGCATGTGATGCCAAACAATAACAAGCCACCTAATTAAACTAGAAAACAAACAACAATGCCATGCAATTGCAAACCCCATTTCCACAACCGGACATATCTTCTCCAAGCAACAATTTTGAAAAACTTTCCTTCATCATCTCAATCTCTATCATCCCAAAAACCCAAAATCAGACTATTTGACAATATCATTTAAACATTTGTGTCTCTGTGGTTGTATGTGTCTCACTGTGAAGGAGAGAGAGAGAGAGAGTTAAAACCTGACATTGCTGAACCTTGTTTCTCTAAATTCCTATCACCATCCAAGTGGGGTTTCTCTTTCATCTTCATTACCATTAGAACTAGTGCAGTCTGGTACCTTCAGCTTTCTGAATAGGCCAACCCAATGAAGGTAGTGAAGATGACTCAGAGCTACTGTGACTCTGTTCCTCTTCCTCATGCCCTGTCATCTCAGATGTCAAAAAAATATCAGAGCTTGAACTGCTCTCTCAAGGCGCTTTCTTCAATCAAAGCCGCAAATGTTTCAATCTCAACCCCATTTGTTTGCACCGTTCATTTTTATCTTCAATGCCTTCCTTCTTTTCAATCAAAACCTCCATTGCAGCTCTCCCCTCTTCAAGAAAACCAGGTGACTCACGTAAAAATAGAGTCGTTCACCACCATTCCATTGTACTGAAGCTGAGAGTAATGAGAGGGCAAAAGAAGCCGTTTAATAAGAGATTTCTAGTATTTTTTTGGAAATACGATGCGGATGAAAATGTGCGTGATATCCGTACACTATCTGAAAATTTTAAGTCTTTGCCCAGATCCGACCCGATTATCTTTATCTACTACATATCAGATATTACCCAAAATTTTCAGGTCGGGCCAAATACCCATTACCCATTGGATTTGGCCATCCTAGGAGGCTTGGACTCTCATATTTTCATTCTTAAGTTCAAATATATCATATCAAGAAATTTATCACACTTGACTTTTAAAAAAATTGTGTTTTCATTGACTTTACATGGAGAATCCATGACAAACTATTAATCTAACATCAAAATGGACTAAATTGAATTGAGTGGATCCAATTAGACCATAATTGACTAAATGGACCGAAATGTTACGCTAATGTAATTCAACAGAAGTGTAACAACAATAAATATTATGCCTTAATTTTTAGATATTACTAGTCAAATTTATCATTCTCTTAAGGAGATTATCATGATAATCAAAACTTATCATACAATTATAAATGATATTGCTCAAATAATTAACAGTATTCTCAAGTCAAACTTTTATTTTTTTTCATTTTTAATTAAGAACACTAATCTTGCTCAAAAAAAAAAAAAATAAGTATGCTAAAGTGGACCCAATTAAACTGGACCAAAGTGGACTGAATTTGACAAAATAGACTAAAGTGGGCCCAATTAGACCGAAATGGATTGAATTAAACAAAATGAACCGAAGTAGAGCAAAATAAACTGAAGTTGATATAAATAGGCTGAATCGGAGTGAATTCCATACCATAATTGGTAAACATAACTCAAAAAATTAATAATAATTAAAATTTAGAGTGTACTTTGCAATTTACATCCTCCCTCACTCTAGCTTTGTTCTCATTGCACTATTGCAAAATGAGAGGACCAGACAACGTGTTATGTTGTACTTGTACATGTTCAAACTTGGGGAGGATTTTTTTTTTTTTAGCAGCTAGCTGCAAGCACACTTCAAGTGCTTTTACTAATTGAGTATAACTAAGATTATAATTTTTTTTCCTCTCTTTGGTCCATTTAAGGCCTTTTTTTTAATATATAATTCAATAGTTGAGGAAGAAGAAATGGAGGATTTAATCCTAGATATCTCTGTTGGAGACACTAAAAAGTGCCAACCAGTAATAATAATAATTGAGTTGTTAAATGTATTTTAAATTTTATTTTAAGTCCTCAAGACAATCGTTGACACAATTTATTTAATTCAGGCAGACCTAATGAACTTAAACTTCATAAATACCATTTTTCCTTGGGAAAATCTGATGCTAGGTTGGAGGTAAAGATTTGCAAACAAAAAAGCTTGGAGATAAAGATTAAATACCATAAAGTATTTCAAATAGTTTACCAAATACAGTTTCAACTGCATTCCTGCAAGTATCATAACTCAAAACACACCATTAATCTCTTTCCTCGAAGTAGTTTTATAATTATAAGAACATTAAGCCAGTCAAGCTCAACCGAATAAATCATGAGTCTTGTTCTGATGCATTGTCACTCTTTGAAGGTGTGTTTACAAACCTCCAAGAGTACAATTCTATCCCTGCATGGATTCTAGCACCAGCCACCTCATTGATGGCCACAGCATCTGTAATCTCTTTCAAGTCCTCTGCAGTGAGCTTCACTTTCAAGGAGCCAACATTATCATCTACATGCTTAATCTTGGTTGTCCCTGAATGTTTGCAGAAAAGGCAAGTGAAATGTAGAATAGAAAGTTTGTGAAGCATGAAAAAGTAAGGTCAAGCCATAGGGTTGTGAATATGCTAGTACTTATTTTCCATAAAACATTACAGAATGATACTAACTAAATAATGAAATGTAACAATGAAAATTTTAGGAAAGCTTACAATGTTTATCCCTATGAAAAGAGTACCAAAGGATGAGTTAGAGACAAATGGAAATGAAGTGCATCAATTTTGTAAACTCTTTAAGCATTTGTGTTCAATTAATAGTATATATTTATACCAAGGAATATGATTATTTAACAAACCTCAAACTTCAAAAACAAAAACTTTAAGGAACCTCAAGTGTAACGCAGAAAAAATATCCTTTGAATGCTTAGGTTGCTTTTCACAATTCAGCTTTCCTACTATGATGAAAGGTTGACCCATCATTAGTTCCGAGAGGACTCATGCTCTAATAGCTACTTTGAGATTGACAAATTCCTTTAATGCACCATGACAAGGGGGAGAAAGAAGAGAAAACTAATCATTTATTACCGTCAGCTTATCAATTTTCTGCAATTTCATTAGATTCTCTCTTGAACAAAACACTAATTGCAGACCAGCAATTGCCATATAGCAAGTCTACTGCAAGATGTTTGGATCAAAGTAACAAGAAATAGACAGTGTACAAACACTTGAGATGTGCATAAATAACAACTACAAAAATGACAACATCCAAATGCCTTTAGAAGAATATCCAACCTTACTTCAGATGTCTGCAAGTAACGTTAGGATTGAGATATTTTTGGATTTCTAGTGTTGGCTAATTCCATGCCAAATTTTTTCATTGTAATATGCAAATATTCCTTGTATTGTATTTCATTGAGTTGTATTTGCATCGGAGACAAGAGGATCAGAAGCATCCCATGTCAGGCGAATTTTGAGCAAACTTGGAAATTTCAGAAATAGTTCAAGTCAAATACTTTCGCTCATCGCTTGCCCATACCTTGGTCAAGCGAATTTGCACCTAAAAGGAGTTTGTTGCTTTTGTTCTAGGCTGTTCCCCATCCAATTACCCCTCTTTTGCCTCTTATAAATCCACAAAATCACTCCCTAAATGATAAGAAGATAGAAGGAGAGCTACCCATTCCCCTAGAGAGAAAACCATAGTAACCTCTATACCTTCACCCTCTCCAAATTGTCATACAGTATGAGAGGAGATTAAACCAACACTCCCAATTACCCTTGTGAGGTATTGATTGAAGTGATTGGTGCTGGAAATTACAAAGATCATCCCAAAAATGCTTCAAGTGGCCTTAAAGTATCCATTAGCCTGGATTTGCGATTGACATCTCAACTTGCAGAATTGATACTAGGAAGAGAAAGAGTTGACGCAGCCAGTTGCTAGTAGGAGCGAGGAGCTCAAATACAAGTACATCAATAGACTAGGAGGGTTTGTAACTTGCAAGTGTATTGTATCACATCTTTTCTAGTAGATTCTTTTGCTAGGCTAGGCCCTAAAGAGTTTTTTCCCCACCACGGGTTTTTCTCTCTGTAAACACATCTTGTCTTTGGGAGTGTGTTTGGGATTTTCTATTCTTTTTTATTATCCAAGCAATATATAATTGGCTAACCATTGAATCGGACTTAATTGATTAGTCAATTAAAATTTGGTAGAAGGCAAATTTAGGGGTCAAAACCATTAATCCATCAATTGGGTAGATTTTTCAAGATGTATATCTTTTGGCATGCAAATTTATATCATTGCCATTGCAAACTCCAAATGAATTCTATTAAATTTTCACTGGATTTAAGAAATACTGGCTTCTTTGGGAAGTACAAAGATGAAGTTGTTGATGGGAACTTGATATAAAACATTTAAACATATAACTGGTCCATGCACTAGTGCCCCATAAACTTACCAGGGATTGGGATCACGTCATCACCTTGGTGGAGAAGCCATGAGAGAGACAGTTGAGCAGAGGTGCAGCCATTCTTAGAAGCCAACTTCACAACTCGCTCATACAGTACTTTGTTCTTATCTAGATTTTCCCCCGTGAACCTTGGATGTGTAGACTTAAATAACAGTATGCATTCCAAACAAATCAGAAAGATCAATAATGAAATTCACAAAAAAAGTCTAATTCCTGTTAGAATGCTTTGTCTACATCTCACTGTCTAATTTGCAACAGAATTCTAGTCAAATCCAAGTTCATACCATTAAACCTACTGCTGGCCCACTCTCAATAGCTGTCCTCCCTCCAAAAAAACCATGGCCAAGAGGGCTGTAAGCCACTATCCCGATTCCAAGTTCCCTGATTTAATTACAAGAATATATTAGATAGGTTAGTAAAAAAAGTTCTTAAAAATCTAAAATCCCATCGACAATATTTATGAATACAACAAAGATTCCTTCCACTAGCTGTAACACAAGTATACAAAGGAATTCAGCCATCTCAATCGTTGAGAAATACGGGGCTAAACTTTACTAGACATCCAGAATAAATAAACCTTATATCTCGATGGAGAATGACAGTAAAAATGAACTCTTAAGCCAACCCCAGTAGTAATGAAGATAGGGCTTAATCACTACTGGGAGAAAAAGTGTAATGATAACTTTTTACCCTTGATTATCGAAGTAGAAGTGGCTAGAAGGGCTGAATTGCTTCATATTTTGCACTAACAACACTTAACCTGGAGTTTGGACCTTTTATCTGTTTCCTTACAGTAAGGAAAACACCTCGGGATTCCATTTAAATAAGACTCAACACAGATTTTCATTATTGTCAATTATAGAACATGGAATCCTCTTATGAATGACCTGCAAAGGGGGACTATCTCTTCTTCGATATCACGAGTCCACAAAGACCACTCCATCTGCAATGCGGTAATGGGGTGAACTGCATGAGCCCTCCGAATTGTATCTGGGCTAGCTTCAGATAACCCAATATACTTTATCTTCCCCTCTTCAACCAACTTCTTAAGCTCTTCCATCTACCATACCAATAATATGAAGAATTAAAAGCAAGATCATTAAGTGAAATTCATGTAACAAACCACACAAGATATATTTCCCAAACAGGATGTCATCTGTTGCTCCATTTTGGAAGTAAAATAATATTTGAACTAAAAAAATTTCTTAAAAAATTTGACAAAGATTCTACTAATTAGTGTTTGAAGAGGTGAAGATTGATTGAATATCTGAAATATAGTAACATGCATCTATATAGAACACTAAAATCTTCTTTAAAATATGGATTCTTGGAATAGAAGGGGAAACAATAACAAAAATTTGCAGCTCAATTTTGTTATTAAACCAAAACCTAACAAAAATCATTTCGATCATTGTGATAAGGTAAACAGAAACTGTTACTCTAAGAGTAGTAGTATACTACAAACTGAAAAAGTAAATGAGTGAAGCTAGCTACATACAGTGTCCTCAATTGGAACCAACTTGTCAATCCGATGCTGATAATAAAGATCAATGTAGTCCACGCCAAGTCGTTTAAGACTAGCCTCACAACACCTCCTTACATATTCTGGGCGGCCACAAACTTCCATACCATCAGCTTCCACTTTAAGAAGACCAAATTTGGTGGCAAGCTGGATTTTATCCCTAGGCAACTGCCTCAAAGCCTGAAATGTTTCTGATTTTCTTATAACCAACATCTCACATTGACATTGCGCTCAATTATGTAAATGTGCTTAAAAACCACACATAACACACTTCACTCAAAAGCCTTATAAATAGAAATACTTGAAATAATTATAGTTGATATACCTTTCCAATCATGATTTCATTAGCATTGGCTCCATAAACATCTGCTGTGTCAAAGAAAGTGATTCCCTTACTGAAAGCATGCTTTATGACTGAAATTCCTTCTTCATCAGACAAGGGATCACTATATCCCCCAGTTAGCCCAGCACACCCAAATCCCAACGTGGAAACCTAATCACCCAAAATTCACAACCCAAAAAAAAAAAAATGTAATTCATGTTAAACCCAACTGTAATAGAATGAAAACTGAACAAGTTTTAAGAAATGAAATAGACCCATTTACCTCTAAACCCTGGTTTCCAAGTTTGACTCTTGGAACCTGAATTTCTGCGTGAGACATAGCTCTGTGAAGTGCTGGGAATTTGTGTTATTGTCCTCATGTCCAGTAAGTCAGTGACCCTGCTAGTACCATCAGATAAACTGTGTTGATAAAATGAATCTACAAGTGTGTCACGCATCTCATGACAGCACAACATGTTCATGCATGTGATGCCAAACAATAACAAGCCACCTAATTAAACTAGAATACAAACAACAATGCCATGCAATTGCAAACCCCATTTCCACAACCGGACATATCTTCTCCAAGCAACAATTTTGAAAAACTTTCCTTCATCATCTCAATCTCTATCATCCCAAAAACCCAAAATCAGACTATTTGACAATATCATTTTAACATTTGTGTCTCTGTGGTTGTATGTGTCTCACTGTGAAGGAGAGAGAGAGAGAGAGTTAAAACCTGACATTGCTGAACCTTGTTTCTCTAAATTCCTATCACCATCCAAGTGGGGTTTCTCTTTCATCTTCATTACCATTAGAACTAGTGCAGTCTGGTACCTTCAGCTTTCTGAATGGGCCAACCCAATGAAGGTGGTGAAGATGACTCAGAGCTACTGTGACTCTGTTCCTCTTCCTCATGCCCTGTCATCTCAGATGTCAAAAAAATATAAGAGCTTGAACTGCTCTCAAGGCGCTTTTCTTCAATCAAAGCCATTTTGCTTGCACCGTTCATTTTTTATCTTCAATGTCTTCTTTCTTTTCAATCAAAACCTCCATTGCCGCTCTCCCTTCTTCAAGAAAACCAGGTGAATCACATCAAAATAGAGTCGTTCACCACTATGCCATTGTACTGAAGCTGAGAGTGAGAGGGTGAAAGCCTAAAACTAGTTCGGTAGTTCTTTTTTATTTTTAATGCGGGTCGGATGTGGGTAATATAATATCAGTACACTACCCGAAAAATTCAAGTCTTTGCCCAAATCCGACCCCAATATCTTTATCTATTACATATCAGATAGTACCCAAAATTTTCAGGTCGGGGTAAAATACCCATTTGGTGTGTTTGAATAACATGATTTGGGCATTTGAATTTGTTTGGGTGATTAAAATCCAAATATCTTGTTTAGGAAGTTTAAAAAATATCAAGGATTTGGATTTAAAAAATCCACCAATAATTTTAACCCTTTAAAATGCTTTGATTTGAAATAATTTCTAAAATTAATAAATTTGAAGTCAAGGCATTTCAAATCTATTAATTTAAAAATTCAAATTCAAATCCAAATCAAAGTTTCCAAACGCAGCCATCACCCATTGGATCTGGCCATCCTTAGGAGGCTAGGACTCTCATATTTTCATTCTTAGGGTCTGTTTAGATACAGTTTATTGTTGAAAACTGAAAAAACTCTAACAAAATAAATTTTAAATGTGTAAATAATACCGTGAGACCCAGTTTTAAAAAAAAAAAATTGTTGAAATTATTTAAGTGCAATCCAAATGTAGGCTTAAGTTCAAATATATTATATCAAGAAAATTATTACATTTGGATCAAGTGTTTTCATTGATTTTACATGGAGAATCTATGACAAACTATTAATCTAATATCAAAATGGACCAGATTGGATCAAGTGGATCGAATTAGACCAAAATTGACTGAATAGACCGAAATGTTACACTAATGTGGTTCAATAGGAGTGTAACAACAATAAATGTTACGCTTTAGCTTCTAAGTATCACTAGTCAAATTTATCATTCTCTTAAGGAGAATATCATGATAATCAAAACTTATCATATAATTAAAAATAATATTACTCAAATAATTAATAGTACTCTCAACTCAAACTTCTATTTTCTCATTCTTAAGTAAGTACGCTAAAGTGGACCCAATTAAACTAGATCAAAGTGGATTGAATTGGACAAAATAGACCGAAGTGGGCCCAATTTGACCGAAATGGACTGAATTAGACAAAATGAACCGAAATGGAGCAAAATGGACACAAATAGACCAAACTAGACCAAAATAAACTGAAGTTGACAGAAATAGATTGAATTCGAGTGAATTCTATACCATGATTAGTAAACATAACTCAAAAAATTAATAATAATTAAAGTTTAGGGTATACTTTGCAATTTACATCCTCCCTCACTCTTGTTTTGTTCTCATTGCACTATTGCAGCGAATGAGGGGACCAGACAACGTGTTATGTTGTACATGTACACACTTGGAGAGTATGTTTTGTTTTTATTTTTATTTTCTTTTGCAGTTAGATCTAGATGCAAGCGCACTTCAAGTGGTATAAATTTGCCTCCTCTTCAGCAAGTTACAACAGAGTTTGAACTTCAAATTTTATGATCATAGCTGGTTCATTCACTTGTTTTTGTTAACCTTTTTTGTTCACCTTGCTCTTGATAATTTTCCATTTTTGTAAGCTAGCAGCTTACCAAAAAAATGAAATCATTGATTATGGAATTGACCAACTAATTGAATACAATAAGATCTCTTCAAGTTTCTGAAGTCATCCTGTTGAGAACTGCTTATTTTTTTCTGCGTCCAACAAAGAAAATGATTTATTTTTAACTGTATGTTCACGGTAATGACATTGAGAATACAATGATCATGTGAATGCCTATATTCTTAGCTGATTCTAACTGCTCCACCTGGAATAATAAAGACAATCATGAGATATAGGCCGTCCATGACAATTATGCCTCTATTCATAATTAACTTGTTATAGTAATAAATTATAGTAATTGGTACAATATCACTCAAGCATGGATCAAAAAGTCTAGGCCTTTCAAGATTCAACACTTTTACACCGCACCCATGTGAAAAAAATTGTGTTAACTGTCCTTATTCTCTCTCAATTAGTCAAACATTTTTCGTAAAATATACGTAGCTCAATGCTTTATAGCCTTCCAGTCCAACCACTACAAACGAAGGATACAAAAAGAAAATGCCAAATAACAAACCAGTCAAATGTTGGGCTTTTTTATATGTTGGCCTAAGGTACGATATGCTTACAAGGTTCCAAGGACAGGTGGGTCTAACTTTGGTAACATTCCTCAAAAGTGTGTAATGGCAAAGAATTCACTCAAATCAATATGTCCGAGACATGAGAGACTGATGCTCCAAATATTTCGATGGCTACTCAAACAAATGGTCATTGTCTTGTGGTCAAAGTATTAGTTGGATCACGCTTGTTAGGCGACATCATGAGGCATAGCTCAACTTCACAGTGGTTGGGTATATGAAAATAAGCCCAAACCTAATAGCTACTACTACATATTTTTTAGCAAAATCCAAAAGGCTCAATGAGGTCAGGTTTAGTTTGATCTTATAGATTAGGATAAATTTAGTGGGTGGCTAGTTTGGTTTGGTGGAGTAGAAAGTCTAGAGTGGATGGGCGTGCTGTATATTGTAAGTTGTGATTTCATGCTATATGAGTTCGTATCTAAGAAAACCTTTTTATTCAACAAACACAATAAACATTTCCAATTAGATTGGGTTTAATTTTAAAATCCATAGTGCCTTGTAAATGGTTTAATTCTTCGTTAATTTTTGTGAGAATGACCTCAGATTTTAGCTAGCCAAAGCCTTAAGAAAGTGTGGTGGATTGGCTGCAAGTCCAACCAAATGAAACTTTTCTCTAAGTGTTATGCCTACATGTGCAGAAGGTTTAGAATCCAAGGAAAATATATGTACAAAAATCTCTCCTGCCGTTTACTCAACAAGGACAATTTAACTCACCAATTGACCTAATTTAAAGAGCATTAGTCTTGTCTCTAACTCTAACTAGCTGAAACTTACCACATAAATCTCATAGCTCCAAATTAAACACCTCCCACCACTCCGCCAAGGGGACCAAAATAAAATGGAACTGAATTGCTAGGCTTATATGTGAAAAGTGAAGGATAAATTTTTCTTCCAAGTCGGGTTTTAAGAATATTTTCTAACTCATTACACTCAAAACTAAACTATCCACATATATTAATTCACATAACTTATTAAATAATTTAAACAAATTACATAATTATTAAATAGGTAACGTGACTAAAAATACACTTGATACTAGTTTGAGCTAGCACATAGTGCGTTGGAAAAAATTTCCAATAAGCAAATTTGGGAAAAAAAATTACTTAAAAAAGAAAAGAAAATTACATTTTATATCTGATAGTTTATATGAAGGTTTTCAAATTAAATTTGATAGTTTCATAAGTTACATATTAACGCACTATAGTTATTAGTTAAGGGAAGGTTTTAAGTAAAATCCATAATGGTTTCACAAGTAACAAATTAAAAGTTGAACATTTAATTTTATTTCAATTCAAAATTTTAGCCTTACACTTAATGACGGAGAGCGATCAAGAGCGAGGTTTAAAATGAAATTGATTAGAAAGTTCAGGGTTTGATTAAATCCCATTAAATTTTAAGGTTTAATTTGTAAGTTATAGAACTATAAGGTTTAAGTTGAAACCCTCCATAAACTATAGGATTTAAAATTATTTTTTTCTATAAAAAAATTCCACAATTATATATTACCTACAGAAAAATGAAACCATTTGGTGTATTAACTTAATACTAAAGAGTAATTATTCATCAATTCATCATCATACAGTGAACAACATAAGGTTCAATTCCTATTATATATTTTGAAAAAAGAAACTTTCAAATTATAATTTGTCTCGTGTTCTCCTCCAAAAAAAAAAAAAAAGTTGCTTAATGTTATGTAATTTCTTCTGAAGGAAAATAATTCAAATATGTGAACTTTAATAATTTATGGCAAAATAAATAAATAAAGATTTGACTTTAATTAGACAGGGTTGACAAATTAAATTCGCCCCAACCACATATCCAAATCCTTTTTTTTTTTTTTTTTTTTTTTGATGAATAAATCCATTCTCTTTAGATCAAAGGAATTAGTCCTTATCAAATTCATAGATGCTTTGTTAGAAAAATCAAAATTTGATCCTTGTATTGTAATATTAGAAAAAAATATACTACTATCAAATAGTACTGTATGTAGTAATGTACTAGTATTATTTTTATTGGTTAAAATTTTCAAATTTCTGAAAAATTAAAAAAAAAAAAATTAACACAGGGGACTTGGTGAACGAACAAATCAACTTTCAAATTTGAAGTGTTCAAGCCACCAAAAATAGAACACTTCGGATGGGAGAATTTTTTTTTTTTTTTTTTTAAATTTAAAAAAGTGGAAACATTCAAAAGTCAGCGAGTTGAAAAGGCAAAGACCTAAGTTTACTTTTCCCTCCTAGTCCGGTACTCTCGCGCTTTCTCGCATTTGAACAGAGACAGACACTACTTTAACATAAAACAGTGGGGGCCACTTTCACGCGCTTCTGGAGGGTGGTGGCGGTGGATTGTGGAACCCATCTAATATCTTTTCTGTTTTTACTTTTTCCTTTCCTACTTCCTTTGCCTTGTGATTTCAAAGCTGTCATGTTCTATATACGCGCCTTATCAAGGTACTTGCACACATGCTTTAGAGTTTTTCTGTTTTTCATTTTTCGATTCGATTCGATTTGATGGTTCGAAACTTCGTACAAAAAAGACTAGAATTTTGGTTATTTTTAATAAAAACATCTAGAATTGATAATTAAATTACAAATCTATTAACACACGCTTTCGATTATTTTATTAGTACCATTTTGTTAAAAACTTTAAACAATAATAGAAATATCCAAATAATTCATACTACAATTTGGAATTACCGAGTTGTATATATTTCTGTTATAAAAATGTTATGTAAATTTATTGAAACCTTTAATATGATTAAAAATCCCCCCACTTGATTGAATATTTCTAAAAGTATATTATGAATTTATTTGGATTTTGTATGTGAATACAATTCTAAGGAATAACGTAATTGCGATAAGGACTTCGATGGGAGTTGGACCTCGGTGGAGCCTATCAGAAGAGTACACTACTAAGAAAAGAAACCTAAGTTTGTTCGAGACCAATCAATGGTTTGCAGTGGCGGCTCCATGAAATTTTTTTAGGATGTTTCTTAAGAAGCATAAATTAT
Source organism: Quercus aquifolioides (assembly GCA_019022515.1). Taxonomy (NCBI): domain Eukaryota; kingdom Viridiplantae; phylum Streptophyta; class Magnoliopsida; order Fagales; family Fagaceae; genus Quercus; species Quercus aquifolioides. The sequence continues at coordinate 48,175,887 of CM032336.1, read as the reverse complement.
ACAATCTAATGAAAAGAGAAATTCATATATTAACAACAACAACAATAAAAAATACGCAAATACATAAAGTTTACAATTGCCTTCTACGAGTTTTCATATTTTGAAATCGTTGCATGATAGTCTCATTATCATTTATCAATACTACAAGTCACATCTCTTTCAATGTACACAACCAAACAATCATTTATCCACTAAATGTAGAACAAATTATGGAGCAAAATTTAATTTTATTGCCATAAAAAAAACTGATAGTGTTTCCAAATTTTTTTTAAAGGGTAGACAAATAAATTTTTTTAAATTATTTTATATATATAAAAAAAAAATTCAGGCCTTAAGGTGGCACCGCCTCTGATGGTTTGCTATAAAGACTTTGATAAAAGTCAATAATAAACCAATGGGAGGAATGAAAATGGCACAATCTTAGCATGTGAGGTTATGTATCTTACTTAGCATAATGGAAGGGTTCATATAGGCATACGACAAGTCGATTTGAGTGGGAAAACATTTTCCTCAAGATTTGTCAACTAAAAGTCCCCTCAGTTTAGCTAAGTACAACAATTCCCAATATGCAAAAATCCCCTCAGTATAGTTAAGTACAATAATTCCCAATATGCAAATGGATGAGACATTACTCAATAACATTAAGTGCAATGGTTTGTTGTAAGGCATAATTGCTTTCGAATGAATTAGTCGGCATTGCTTTTGAGGATGACTGCAATAGACTTCGTACCAGCTGGTGAGAACTATCAGTTGACAACAAGAGGTATCTTCTCCATTTAAGAGATAAACTCATTTAGAAAAGGTAAGCAGGAGGGCACCAAATCACTCCTTCAAATGCGAGTAGGATAAACAAAACGTACACTTCATTGAGGGTAGGACCAAATCACGGGACTGGCGGGAGATTTTGTTAACTCAAAACTCAGGATTTAAGCAAAGAAGACACGCCCCCAAACAGTGCTTTCAAACAAAATCTTTACCTAAAAAAAAGCAACCAATAGAATCCTCTTAAATTGTTTTCGATAATAATAATTTATTCTTAATCTTTAATTACAGCGGAATGACCACTACTTTAAAGCAATACGAAACCAAAAGACAGAATTGCCCTCTATCTACAAAAGTTGAAGATAGTGTTTCCTTTAATTAGGGCCCTACTAGGCTACTAGTGCCAAAGTGCAGCATTACCAAAATCAACTTCTAGACATACATGCATGCGTCAGATAGATATTAGATAGAGCTAGTGATAAGCTAATTAGAAATTAGCTCATGAGATATTAGTTCAGTTTTAAAACTTTAGTGGGTAATATGATTTTTGGTCTACCTCCACCATGTAAGTGTACAAATGAATATTGCGCGTCACATGTTTCACTTTCACATTGGTTTGAGATTTATGAAAAAAGATTCATTATGCTCATCTTGACTTGGTTCACATTTAGCATTGGTATTTTTTTGACAGTGTCCATGTTACCAAAGAAAAGGACTCATTCATATACCTAACTTCATACCTTTAGTTCTCTTCAGCAGAAAGACAAGCCAAAGCCAAAATATAGGAGAGTAAATTGACCCGATCCAATTTTACTCAATTGTGCCAAAACCCAAGATAAGTGTGGTTTTGTGGTATTATCAGCTTCCCTCCATATAAAAAAGTTAGGTTCAAATTGTTGAGGAAATTGATGATGATTATAAAAAGAATACGATTTTTTGACTTTCTAATTGTACCCACTCGAAATCATTTATTGAGAACTATTACCTAATAGTTGGAGAATGGATCAAGTCAATAATGTAGCCATTATTTCATTATTATTTTTTTAAATACAATAGATTTGAACATGTGACATTAATTGATTTTTTGGTGCATATGAGAGTTGAACTTAAATGTTACTAGTTGAAATAATTAGAACCCTTCATTATTTTAATGGTTAATGCTTGTATTACTTCCCACCAAAAATAGTCGTTGGCGTTAGATTTCTATAAGGTTATAACTTATAAGCCATAAAACACAAACACTTCCCTTCTTCCATATCACAAATTCACAACCTACTATCTATATTTTTAACAGGAATCCCCCATACGTAATTCTAAATCTATTATTTTATGCAACAAAAGAAAAAAAAAATGGAAAGTGTAATTTTCCCTTCATTTTGCTTACCTTTTAGGTTTGCTGTCAGACTCCTATATATTCACCAAACTTACTTCAGCTTCATAGATTGTTGATGGCTTGTGCTTGGACAATAATCTGAGGGAGATATTCTTGCTGTTTAATAAGTAGCCAATTCCAATTCAGTAGATCCTAAAAAAAAAATCATATTCAGTTGGTTTTCTTTTTATTATTATTATTATTATTTTGTTTAAGTAGCAAATTTCCATTTTATGATATAAATCAGAAATGAAGCAACATTGAAACACATGTTTAGAAATATGCAATCTTAACCACAAATTAGCACCTAATAAAAAGCTCTCTTGAACTACTTTTTCTTGTCAAGAGTATTGTAATTTAATGGGATTCACAAGTTTTTTTTTATAAAGAGAACTAGCTTGTATTTCATGCATACGCATAGATGCATTTAAAAATAAACAATTTTTTTATCATATAAATATACATAAGTAATCAAATTATATGGAAAAAATAATTGTAATTTGATACATGTTACAAATCACGCCTAAGTTTAATACTATTTATGATTATTTTTAGTCTAATTTTTAATAAGATAGAACATGTGATAATTTTTGCTAAGTAGATATATGATAATTTTTTTGATAGGTCATTAATATTAGACTCTTAGTATATAGGGTTTGGTTAATGTATGTCCTTAGGGCACACATTAATCATCAATTTTAGGAAGATTTTTATGGAAAATCGAAAAAGCTATCAAACTAGTTAGTTATTATTTATTTATTTCTTCCCATAAAAGTTTTCTAAAATGGTTTACTAACATATTCCCTTAGCATATACATTAGTAAAACCTATATATATATATATATATATAATACATGTTAAAAATCATGCCTAAGTTGAATATTACTTATAATTATTTTTATTCTAATTTTTAATAAGATAGAATCGTGTGATGATTTTTGCTAAGTAGATATATGATTAATTTTGTTTGTTCTTTTTTGTTTTGTTGTTGTTGTTGTTTTTTTATTTTTATTTTTTATTTTAATAGTTCATTAATATTGACTCTTAGTATTTTGTATTCATTAACTCACTTTACACTGAGATTAAAAAAAGAGTAACGCTACAGACACAAACTATTTTATAACATTTTTACAAATTGCTGATCTGGCTTTTAGTATTTTCCAAATAGTTATTGTAAGTAAAAATGTGTTGTTAGTGATGAGCCCATATTATAACTAAAACTAGTAAGAATTTACCACATCAACAGTTTGTAAAAATATTGTAAAATAGTTTGTGTCTATAGCATACTCTTAAAAAAAAACTTAAGTGGACACATGACACCAAATTAGTTCACAATTAAAATCTAATTTGGATTCTAATTATATTTTCTCTCATCTTTAGCTTTATATATATATATATATATATAGATTAGAGTTCAAATCTCTCTCCCCAGTTGTTATAAGAATTGATACTATATATATATATATAAAGGAAACTCTTGAAGTAAATCATTAATGCTAATGATAGAAAATAGGCAGTCACACCCATTATTCATTCACTTGTTTTATAATAATATTAGTAGTGAGTACTAACTCTTGTTATTATAGCAATAACCAATAAGGTGTGTGTTGCACGTCCTGTGCCAATAATTCTTTTATAATGTTTACAATGTGATGAGACAAATAGAAGAAAGGGCCTTCATACTTGATGATAGAATAGAATACTAAACCACGAAACTTTTCTATACATTTCAGTTTTGAATATTTACTAAATAACAAAAACTTCCTCAGTGTGGGCAAATTGCTGCTCCTTTAAGCCATCTAAACAATAATGAACTTGTATGAGAAAATTGGCAATAAATAAATTTCATTTTGCATGGTTATATGTCTCTTTGATCCCACCTCTAGGAAAATAAATATGAAAATTCCATGAATTTTTAGGCCTCCTGTGAAAGGACCAAAGTTGCAGGCCATAAGAAGCACAATTTGCCAATAACTCTAGAAAAATAAATATGCAAATCCCATGAATTTTAAGGCCTCTTGTGAAAGGAACAAAGTTGCAGGCCACAAGAAGCACAATTTGCCAATAACACAAGAAAATAGTAACTAATTAGTAAAAAATAATTTAAACCCAGTTCTCTCTCTCCCGTGTGTGTGCCACACCGCCTCATAACCAATGGCTTTTACAAGATTTTAAAACCTCATTTTTTCTTCTATGTATGTGTCACACGACCTCATTGTGACAAGTTAAGTGCAACTTAAATTATCCATAATGACGTTTTTCATGAACAAAATCATTGCCTGTTATTTCTTTTTGCTGAATAACCAGTACCTGTTATAATATACTTCTTGTTTCCTCTGATGATCAGTTGGCTGACATTTTCATCAAACATCCTCCACCAAAGAAGTTTGTGTGATGTTTATCTAAATTCAAGTTGGTGTTTCACAATTTCCACGAGTTTGAGGTACTGATGGAATACAATAACGGTAAAAAAGTCCAAGACATATTGTATGGATTCAGGGTATCCATACAATGTATTATCATTTTCTAAAAAAAGAAAAAAAAATTTATTACTCTTGCAATGTAATAGCGTTGTAATAGTGTACCCAGTACTATTGTGTACAATTATCAACACGCATACGGTGTCTTTTCAAATACGGCAGTATATAGGGATTTTTCTTTCTTCTTTGGATGAGAAATAAAGAAATTAAAAGTCATCATTTTCATGATTAAAAAAAAAAAAAGTCATTCTTTTATTGTGTCTAAAAAAGAAAAGGTCACCCATTTCTGTAATCCAAAGATAATTATTAAATTCCAATTTATCACTCTCTAAATAAAAAGCAATCCAGTCCTTATAGATATTTGTCCTCATTTTAAAAGAAAGCTACGTGTGGCATACCTTTGTCATTAAGGAATGAGCAAAGGGTTACATCAGTCATTAAAGGTTACAAACAGATATTTATTATAAACAAATATTTAATTATAAATAAAATATGAATTCATTGATACAAGTAGAAGCAACATGGTCTTATTAAACGGCTTTGATATTGCTGTTTTACACATAATCGCAGAAGACCAATTAAAGCGGCCTTCACGTCATTCCATTAAGAATAAGACTTCCCAAAAATAAATTAATAAGAAGAAGAAAGCCCTCTCATGTAGTGAGCGTAAATCTCGAAGGGACACGTGGAGAAATCTCAGAGGTGGATCCCACTCTGACGTGGCATGGTCTAGAGAGAGAAAATATACTTATAGATAGATAGAGAGACAGAGAAAGGAAGGATATTATACATATTAGAGCGAGAAACAAGGCGCGGTGTGGCCGTCCGAAACCAAAGCACAGAGCCACAGAGACAGCAACAACAACAACAAAGACATTGTAGAGAGAGAAGCTCTTTTATTTTTATTTTTTTTCTCTCTCTCAAATTTCAATTTCCTTTCCTTTCCGTTTTTCTTCAACAAAAGTTCGCTACTCCGCGTTTCCGTTCATTTCTCCTCCTTACTCGGAAAAGAAACAAAACCAAAAAAAAAAAAAAAACACTTTCCACAAAAAAGTAAATTCGAAAAATACAAATCAGTAAGAGAAAAAATTTGAAACTCGTAGATCTCGCCGCCAGCTGATTTCGATTTTTCAAATTGAACACATTTGATTTTTGCAGCTGGTTTTGTTATATGTAATTTAAATTTTTTTTGGATTTCGAAACTTCTGGAGCTGGAAGAAGAGGGAGAGAGATCCTTCTGGATTGTTCTGGAAGGGTTTCGGATCTGAAAATCAAATCGGCGGATGAGAGAGAGAGGCGCACATGTTTCAGAGATCGAAAGGGAAGAAAGCGATGAAATGGGTTACATTGCTTAAGGATATCAAAGAGAAGGTCGGTTTAACTCAATCTCCATCGTCTGCTACTTCTTCTTCTTCGTCTCCATCGGCTGCGTCGTCTTCGTCGTCGTCGGCGGCGGCGGCGGGAGCTGGTGGTGATGATCACAATGCTCGGTGGCGAGACTCGTCGTTGTCGTCTCCTTCGAGGTTTGATTCTCTATCCTCTCTTTGGTTTTGGTTAATTTGGATTTGATTTTTGATGAAATGGTGTTTAGTTTAGAGCTGCATTGCGTTGATTGTGTTGAATTTTCAGATGTGTTGGTTTTGAGGCTTTATATGGTGAAAACTAGTTAGGTTTTATGGTTGAGAATTAATAAGGAGAGTGATTTGTATATGTGTGTGTGTGTGTTTTTTGAAGTCATTTTGGTGGTTTTTGTGATTTTTTCTGAGTAGGTCAGCTCTTGTTTGATACTTGTTGACTAGGTGCTTGATTAACTGTTAAATAGGCCGATGAGTTCAAGACACACTGGGTGCGTGCGTGTTAACTATTGAATGGGTACATAGATTCGAGTTCCGTAGGTTTTGTGATTTGATATTGGCCTCTTGGATGCTGATGGTGTTGTTGTGCTCAATTCATGATGTGGCACTCACTTTGGAAGGAGCATTGGTATTCTTTAGGATTAAAGTTAGCTGGTGGACTCATTTCCTATCTGTTTTTATTGTTAATAGTTGGTAGTGACTACATTCTACGATTTCATCCTTTAACTTCCAACAACTCAATTAGCTTCAGCTTTGTAAAAGGGAACTGGTTTTGAATTTTATGCTGTTGGCATGTTCGCGTCTTCTGAAATCCGTGTCTTTTTTTATCTTCAATGAAATTTCTTTTCTATGCAATGGCTCTAGGCTGGGCTTTAGCCATTTATATATCACCATCTATTGGGATCATATTCAATAGTTGATAATGCTGCTACTCATCTGCTGAAATCGTGTTGATTGACTTAGAACTAATACTTCTATACATATGGGGTGTGTTTTAAAAAAGAAAGAGGTATCAGCTTGGCTGGTTGATGTGATCAAGGGTATGTAGGATGGTTTTGTGCAAGAAATTGGTCATTTGGAGGATATGAAAGTGAACTTTTCACATATAATAAGCCTTTTTTTTTTGTGTGTGTGGGGGGGAGGGGGGGGGGGGGGAGATTGGCATCCATCTCATATCATTATTTGTTGGTTTGGGTGCCCCTCTAGGTTATAATACGAGGTATCAGCTTTGGCTAGCAATTGTTTGTAGAAAACACATTTTAATTTGATAGTGAAATGTCAAGGGTATTGCAGTCAACGTTGGTTGAGTTGAGTTGAATTGTATAATGGTGGCACATTTAAGGCAAACTATAATTTGTTTTTTTTAAGAATATTACAGTTTTTGGATGATGGGGCTATTAGAATATGTAAGATGGACTTTTGTTTGTAGAAAGTGAGAAATTTTACCCGATGACTTGGGAGAAACTCATTAGTGATTGTTGGATACATCTTACATTGATTACATGTAAGCAAAAGGCCAACTGAACTACCATCCTCTATGTCCAAGTGGTATCTTTTCCTTGTTGCAAAGGTGAGGTCTAGGGTTTCACTCATGGAGGGGAGGGAAAAGAGAGGGCAATTTCCCATTATGTGACCTACTGTGATTTGCCTAATAAAACATTACCAATTGTTCTAAAAGTTTAAACTGTTAGGAAGAGGTGAATTTAATCATTTAACCATTATTCAAACTCTCTCCTTCATTTGTGGGCCTATAATCCCCCTTAATAAGTGGGGCCCAACATGCGGGATTTTTAAGTTAGAGTCTGAGACAAGGCTTGAACTCAAGAATCAATATTACTTGCTCTGATACCATGATTAAATCTTACCTTTTGTTCCAAAAGCTTAAGCTGTTAGGAAATAATGAATTTAATCTTTTAACCATTATTCTAACATCACCAAAGGAAGAGATTTACATGCTTATTAATTCAGATAAAAATGAATGAATTGGAGAAGAGACTCTTGGAGTGTTGTGTGATAATCAAATTCCAATAAAATTCAAATGAAAACTTGATAATAAGCTTATATCATTGAGATTGCTTAATAATATGGCATTGAAAGTTGATCTTTGTAATTTAATTTTTTGATGTATTGCTACCCATGTACACTCCTGGTGTACCTGGATTTTTGATTAAAACAATTCCATTATTTGAGATGAGAGTGTTAGGATGGATTAGTAGTATCCATAGTTAAAGAGAGAAAAAAAAATCTGCCTGTGTGATGTTGAAAGCTTTAGAAATAGCACCTATTGAGATGCATGAGATAAATATAGTGGTTTGGTTGTGCGTAATACAGAGTCAAAACTGTCCTAGTAAGACAGATTTGTTGGGTGAAGACTCTAGTAGAATAAGAGTAATGCCAAAGGAATGTGAGTTGAGGCCATGAGAAATGAAATGATGGTATGCTATATAATGAAAAATATGGCTGTACAAGGAATAAAATACTTGAATATATCTATGGAATAAATTTTCTTACTCTTTTATTTTTTGGATAAGTATAAATTTTCTTACACTCTATGTGGCCTCATTTGGATTTTGGAAAAGGAGAATTCTTCAACCAAAACAACCTAACAAGAGTTTTCGTTTATCTCTCAAAAAAGCATTCTTTTCAAGAAAACTTAATGGTTAACTAGCTTTGTTCCCATGTAGGTGGTTTTGGGATCAAATCCTTAGACATGCTTGAGTTTGGAGGAATTGGATTCATTGGGGTCATTTAGCCTAAAATGAAATGTATTCCATCCAAGAATAATTATTTAATTCACTATCAAATTTCTTCAGTATATTCCTGATTCAGATGTTTCTAGTGTTGGATCATTTCAATGTTAGGGTGGCTAAGTATCAGGTTTCAGTAAAATGCTTCACCCTCTGCATATCTGATGACATAGGATATAATCACCCCACCCCCACAACAAAAAAAAGGTGGTCTAATCATAAGGCTATACTTGTCCAGTTGTTGTTATGACTGTATATCGATTATTATGGTGAACTTAATTCATAATATGGCTTTTGGTTGTCAATGCTGTTTGTTTGTATCTTCTGGCTGTTTGATGTACCCTAAATATAATAATTTTTTGGTATGGGTAACCTTCCACTTTCACACTTCATCCACTTGAGGTATGGATTAAAGAAAAAAGTGGTTAAAAGTATAGCTATTTTCTAATTTTTTTGATTGCTTAGTATTTTAATATGCTGTCAGACACCAGGATGACATTTTCAAATGTGAAATCAGAGGCAAACATAATATCCTTGATATTCTTTTTGATTTCTCTTTTCTCCTATGAAAGCAGAGATCAACATGAACTGGAATTGGACTTCAAGAGATATTGGGAAGAGTTTCGGTCATCTGGCTCGGAAAAGGTTGCCTGTCTATAAATTTGTTTATATTTCTGCTACTCTTCTATTTTCCATCTTTCTAGCTTTTTATACTTGAACTGAAATTATTTAATAATGGGTTTTTCATCATCTGTGCAGGAGAAAGAAGCGGCCTTGAATTTGACTATAGATGTTTTTTGTAGATTAGTCAAGCAGCATACTAATGTAGCTCAGTTACTTACCATGTATGCATACAGTTCCACCTTATTTAATTTTCTGTATTGCACCTATCATTCTTTTATGCAATCATATAGCTCTAGCCCAATTGTACCTCCTCTCCTTCCCCTTGTAAGCGCAAAGTGAAAGGTGAGGTCATGGGTTTAAGAACCACTAGGTGGGTATGTAACTTATGGATGAGAATATGTCGTACATACTTTATTCACCCATAAAAGATAATTTTCCTTGAATCTACTATGGATTACGGTTTTATTCTCTGGAATATGGTATTTGCTCTACTGATAAAAAGAAAAAAAAGGTATTTGCTCTGATAGTTCACATGAAAAGTGGGTCTAATTTCTTATTTTCAAGTGACTGGAAAACTTTGGGGCTCTTTTCTCTGATTATGTGTACTCTTTTTTATATTGAGTTTGTTAACTGACTTTGAAAGTTTGAATGAATCACAGGTTAGTTGAAACACACATTTTCTCTTTTGTTGTGGGAAGAGCATTTGTAACAGATATTGAAAAGTTAAAAATCATCAGCAAAACAAGATCTTTGGATGTGGCTAAGGTGTTAAAGTTTTTTTCAGAAGTCACAAAGGTTTGTCTGTCACATGTCTGTTTCAGAATGCTGATTATTTTCCCAGTGATTGGTTTCTTTATTTCATGTTATCTATACTTTCGTGCAGGATGGAATCAGTCCTGGTTCAAATTTATTAACTGCAATTGAGATCCTTGTATCTGGGGTATATTTCCTTAATCTTTGGTAGATTAAAATAATCATTATTGTTGAGGTTTTACTTCACATTTTTTTTCCATATCATGAATATTTGTATTCTGTTTTGTTAGATGGTGTGGTCTCTAATGATATTCTCTAAGTTTTGAAACTGATTACCATGCATTGAATAGTAAAAAATGATTGTTTGGATAATACATAGATGTCCATGCTTTAGGCATTCTTATCTTATGTCTATTTGATCCCTTTGTTAAGCTTTTTGAACAATTTTCATGGATGCAGCCTGTCGATAAGCAATCTCTCCTTGATTCGGGCATATTGTGCTGTCTCATTCATATACTCAATGCCCTTCTGGATCCTTCAGAGACCAGTCAAACGCAAAAGCCTGCTGATCACGAAGGACTACTGCCAGCAGTAAAAGATTATGATAGTGGTGTTGGGCAAGTCCGCCGCCTTGAGGTATCTCTCTCTCTCTCTCTCACACACACACACATGCACATTTCTATGGATGTAAGGTTCAAGTTACACTTGCTCTTAACTTTTAACAAGAGCTAACTGCATAATAGCTTTACATTAGATTAATATTTTGTCCATCTCACTATTAGATCAAATGTTATTTACATACATATCATTCATACCAAATTTATATACATTGGATCTCATTTACTATCAAATCCATAAATTCATCCATTTAGAATATTTTAAAAAACATAAAATATTTGAACAATTTATAGATGAGATTGTTCTGAATATCTGATTTTCTTGATATTTGACGAGCAGGATGGGTATGGGGGGAACCTATAATCCAACGTTAGGTTTGGCAAAATCATGAAAGTAATTATTATATATGTATTGTGTATATATGGCAAAGATTGTAGTTTGATTAGTCCTGCCTAGGTTTTCTTTCTTTGACATGGATAGCACATTTTATAATCCATAGTAGATTATAATCTATAGTAGGTTCCCCCCTAGGTTTTCTTTGACATGGATAGCACATTTTATTAGTCCTGCCTAGGCAGAATGGTCAAACATTTTATAATCCATAGTAGATTATAAAATTGTTCAAATATTAGGATTGGCAAAATCTTAGCCAATAAAAAGATTCTGGATAGCACAGCATATATAAATTGTTCAAATATTATATGGCAAATATAATACTTATATATATTTGCCATATATACATAATACATATATAAAATGTTTGACCATTCATAATGTTGAATACAATTAGGTAATCTGTAATTTTTAATTGAATATTTGCCTCGTGTTTTGTTCCTAAATTATGGGCTATACTGCTTCCTAAGTAATTCTAAAGTAACCATGTGCATGGATAAATTCATTAGCAACCTAGGAATTGGTCTTTCCTAAATAATCGGTGCATGTGCTCTAAACCCTCTTTATCCTCAGCACATGATTTGGTGCCCATGCCAATAATTCTTTCCTTCTCGAAAATTAATAAGCTGAAATATGTTCCTTTCCCTAAGCTTGGGACACATAGCTTTATGTCATCAATTTATGTCACTGTTTTGTTTCTGTATGCACTTATTGTGGAGTAGTTTGTTCCCTTAATGTTTAGAATGGTTAGAATCAAATCACTTCCTAAATGACCAGATCCAGTGAAAACATAAGAAACTTCCTTTGGTGACATATTGCATTTGCAGATTATAACGATGAAGGAGCTAAATTTTATTACTTAAAAATTTTTTGTACTTGAGTTGATCTGTGATAAAAAGCACTTGCAGAGTGTACAATCCTTGCTGAAGGTTTTCTTCTACTGAATGCATCAAATCTAATCTCTCTCTCTCTCTCTCTCTCTCTCTCTCTGCTAAAAATATTACATTTTACGTATTGATTAATGAACTTTTAACTTTACTAAATAGCAGATTAATACCTCTGCATTGCAGTTCTGTTAACATTCTTGTACTGACATGTGACTAAACCTGCTTGGATGTTATTGCTTAGTTCTTTTGGAAGTGGCCTTAGTGCCCGTTTGGTAACTCTTTTTGAAACCACACATTTTAAACTTCACTTTTTTTCTTGTTACAACCTTTTCAAACAACCCCATTATGAAAAAGCTGAAAAATAAGCTGTACCGAACAGGCACTTTGTCCAAACCTATTAAGCATGTACTTCACTAACTGCTGAATAAATGGGACATTGCCAGAGGTAGTGACATGCACCTTGGTTCTTTTAAATTTAATTTGGTTCTGCGTCTTGCTATATCACTCATGATATTTGTTCTTGAGAAACTTATGATGGTAAAAATCTGGTAAACAATTGATTAATCCTTATTCATACAGGTAGAGGGAAGTGTTGTGCATGTCATGAAAGCATTGGCAAGCCACCCTTCAGCAGCACAGAGTTTGATTGAAGATGAGTCACTTCAGTTGCTCTTTGAGATGGTTGCCAATGGGTCTTTGACAGTCTTTGTTCGATTCAAGGAAGGACTTGTTCTGCTACACAGCATACAGCTTCATAGACATGCTATGCAGGTAAATGAACTGTACATGTCCAGCTATATATTCAGTCAGAGTAACATAGAAAGATTACCTGCACTAACAATTTCAAATAAGCTTTATGACTTGATAGTTGAATTATGCCATTTTTATTTTCAATCATTGTAACAGATACTTCGTCTTCTTCTGGTCAATGACAACGGTAGCACAGCCAAATATATTCGCAAGCATCATCTGGTATGCCATTATTGCTAATATTCTTGATGCATCTATCTCTTGACCTCCAACTCCCCCCCTCATATTTTGGATGATGCAAAGTCACTGGTTATACATGTGTGTACGCATGCACATGTTATTTTTTTTGGTTCTATAAGTTTTGACCTTTTGTTCAGGAATTTGCATTCAGCTGATTGTTTTAAAGCTCTTTTTTAGTTGGGTGGTGTGGGTGGCAACGATTTTAAAATTTCAACTTTACTTCCATTATATTGATAGGAAATTCTTGAAAATAAGTACAATGTTCAATGATTATTCTACTATGTATTTCCAAAATATGTTATTTATGATTTTTTTTTTTTTTTTTTGTTGTTGCTAAATTCAATTAAGCAACCAATAATACCATTGTGTACTTCAATGTTAGCAATATACATGCTAGTGATCCACAATTTTGGATTTCTTGTTATTTTTGGCTTTCTCTGAAATTTTTATTTCCTCTTTTTTTAAGTTTAATGTCTCTATCAATTGTTTTGTATTAATTGAAGAAATATGGTTGTGTTTACTTGTCACATTTTCAGTTCTCATCCTGGGACGAAGTGCATGCTACATACTTTTTCATGTTTGCCTAACTATAACAATCCGTGCTTTGAATTACGTTGTTTACTGCTGTTATTCATATGCTTCAATTAGTGAAAGCTATGTTCACCTGGGGGATGAGGCAGTTACTCTAAGAGCCTTGGACATCCATGTTAGCCCAAAAAAAAGGTGAAAGGATCAAATATAGTTTGTAAAAACAGCTCTTTGGCTTATGCCTCTGATGTCAAGGCATGCACATGGGAAATACCTTTGGGTCATAGCTTCTTCCAACCAGAACTTTTTCTTTCTTTATTGATTTATGTTTATAATAGTCTGTTTGGCTTCTTCATCCTATGAAATATTTCACTAGCTTATATGCCATTTTCATGTGCAGATAAAAGTTCTTTTAATGGCGGTTAAAGATTTCAGTCCTGAGAGTGGCGATTCTGCCTATACTATAGGCATTGTGGAGTTGTTACTTGAATGTGTGGAATTGTCATATAAACCTGGTAATTCACACATTGTGTTTCCTTTGTGGCTTGTAGAAAAGCAATTGATAAGGGTTTTGATGATGCATTGAAATATTTTGATCTTACAATTTGAACTGTTTTATTGGTTATTCTGGTTATATTATTTTTACAGATATAAATTTGTTTAGTGTTCTGTATTGGGGCTTATTAAATGCAATTTTGATTTGTAGAGGCTGGTGGTGTCAGGCTCAGGGAGGATATACATAATGCACATGGTTATCAATTCCTAGTGCAGTTTGCCTTAACTCTTTCCAGAATTCCAGAAAGTCAGGGCTTCCTGTCTATTTATTCCCAATCTTCTGACCGAAATTTTGCTTCAGATGGTTCCCTTGCACTGGTTGGAGTAGAAAGACTGGAGTCCACAGGAAAAGAGGACCCCTCGACCCAACATCTTTCGCTTACACTCTCTAGGTTGCTTGATGTTCTTGTTAATTTAGCTCAGACTGGTCCAAAGGAATATAAAGGATCTTCTGGTGGCAAAGGTTCTAAGTCTTCTCATACCAAGACTGGTGGCCATAGCAGAAGCCGTACATCATCTTCTGACTGCATTGCTGATGAAGTTTGGGACAAGGACAATAATAAAGTTAAAGACCTTGAAGCAGTCCAGATGCTGCAAGACATTTTCCTCAAAGCAAACAGCAGGGAGTTGCAGGCAGAAGTGTTAAATAGAATGTTTAAAATATTCTCAAGTCATCTTGAGAACTACAAGCTGTGTCAGCAGTTACGTACTGTTCCACTTTTTATCCTAAATATGGCTGATTTTCCTCCATCTTTTCAAGAGATAATCTTGAAAATTCTTGAATATGCTGTGACTGTTGTGAATTGCGTTCCTGAGCAAGAATTGCTTTCACTTTGCTGCTTATTGCAGCAACCAATTACTTCAGAATTAAAGCAGACGATACTTGCTTTTTTTGTAAAGCTTTTATCCTTTGACCAACAGTACAAAAAAGTCCTGCGAGAAGTTGGTGTGCTGGAAGTTCTGTTAGATGATCTGAAGCAGCACAAGCATTTTTTGGGTCCAGACCAACATATTGGTAATTTTAATCAGTCTGATAGAAAATCTGACTCAAGCAGCTTCAAGAAACATTTGGACAGTAAGGATGTAATTATTACTTCACCGAAGCTAATGGAATCTGGTTCAGGGAAGTGTCCTATTTTTGAAGTTGATGGTACAGTTTCTGTTGCATGGGATTGTATGGTATCTTTATTAAAGAAAGCTGAAAACAATCAAGTGTCATTCCGTTCAGCTAATGGTGTAACAACTGTTCTACCTTTTCTTGTGTCTGATATACATCGCCCAGGAGTTTTGAGGATATTGTCATGTTTGATCATTGAAGATGCAACACAGGTTTGTGAAATCCTAGATTTACACTGTTTGTCAGCTTCAAATTCGGATAGATTTACTTGTTAGAATTATACTTAATTTACCTGTAAAATTATTTTCTGATCCATAAGTTTTTTTTCCCCCTCAATGAAAACTGGTGGGCTCAAGATGAGCGCTAAAATATTATAATGAATGTCATAGCAACCATTTATGTTCTTCAGTGTAAATTATAAGTCACATGATTGTGCTATATTTTTTGTACTCAATATCATCAATGTGTTACTAAGTTCTCATTTTGACCAGGCTCATCCTGAAGAATTAGGTGCAATTGTTGAAATTCTAAAAAGTGGAATGGTTACCAGTGTTTCGGGATCTCAATACAGGCTTCATAATGATGCAAAATGTGACACTATGGGAATCCTGTGGCGCATTCTGGGAGTAAATAATTCTGCTCAGCGGGTCTTTGGTGAAGCCACTGGGTTTTCTCTTCTGCTCACCACACTCCATAGTTTCCAAAGTGATGGAGAGCACTTTGATCAATCTTCTTTAGAGGTTTACATCAAGGTGTTTACATACTTGTTGAGGGTAGTGACAGCTGGAGTTTGTGATAATGCTGTTAATAGAACAAAATTGCATACAATTATATCATCCCAAACTTTCTTTGATCTTCTATCTGAGTCAGGCTTACTTTGTGTGGAGTGTGAAAAGCAAGTCATACAGTTGTTGCTGGAACTTGCTCTTGAAATTGTGCTTCCACCATTTTTGGCATCAGAGAATGCCATGTCATCTGATGTGCTTGAAAATGAGTCATCAAGTTTTCTTTTAATGACTCCATCAGGTTCATTTCATCCTGATAAGGAACGGGTCTATAATGCTGGTGCTGTTAGAGTTCTTATCCGTTCATTGTTGCGCTTTACTCCCAAGGTGCAGCTAGAAGTGCTAAGTCTTATTGATAAGCTTGCTCGTGCTGGCTCCTTCAATCAGGAAACCCTTACCTCAATAGGTGCGAAATAGATCATTCAGTGTATTTGTTTTGCTTTGCTTGAATGGTAACTAGTTTCTTATTATTTGCTTTGTATATTTAGGTTGTGTTGAACTTTTACTAGAGACAGTTCATCCCTTTCTTTTGGGATCATCTCCATTGCTCTCTTATGCTTTGAAGATTGTGGAAGTTCTTGGGGCATATAGGTAAGAATTATGGTCATGTCATGAAATAAATTTATCTGTTCATCCCTGTTTGCATTATGTGTCCTTATGTTCAAATAACAAGATTTGTACTTTTGGTAATAGATTATCAGCATCAGAACTCCGAATGCTTATTAGATATGTTCTGCAAATGAGGCTGAAGAATTCTGGTCATGTACTTGTTGAAATGATGGAGAAATTGATTCTCATGGAAGATATGGCTTCAGAAAATGTTTCTTTGGCGCCGTTTGTGGAGATGGATATGAGCAAGATTGGCCATGCTTCTGTTCAGGTTTCTCTAGGAGAAAGATCATGGCCTCCAGCAGCTGGTTATTCGTTTGTTTGTTGGTTTCAGTTTCAAAATTTTTTGAAATCACAAGTAAAGGAAACAGAACCATCCAGAGCTGGCCCTGCTAAGAGGAGGAATGGCTCTACTGCACAGCAACTTGAGCGCCATCTTCTTCGGATATTTTCTGTTGGTGCGGCAAATAATGAAAGCACATTCTATGCTGAACTTTATCTTCAGGAGGATGGTGTTCTAACTCTTGCAACTAGCAACTCTTGCTCCTTGTCTTTTTCTGGACTAGAGCTTGAGGAAGGCAGGTGGCATCACCTTGCAGTTGTCCACAACAAACCAAATGCTCTTGCTGGGCTGTTTCAAGCTAGTGTTGCTTATGTGTATCTTAATGGAAAGCTGAGACACACAGGAAAGCTAGGTTACTCTCCATCTCCAGTTGGAAAACCTTTGCAGGTAACTATCGGGACTCCGGCTTCTTGTGCAAGAGTTAGTGACTTGACCTGGAAACTCCGCTCGTGCTTTCTTTTTGAGGAGGTGCTGACACCAGGTTGTATTTGTTTCATGTACATTCTTGGTAGAGGATATCGAGGACTCTTCCAAGACACAGATCTTCTGCAATTTGTCCCTAACCAGGCTTGTGGTGGTGGAAGTATGGCCATCTTAGATTCATTAGAGGTGGACTTGACCTTGGCCTCAAATATGCAGAGGCTTGACAGTTCTAGCAAGCTAAAGGACTCCAAGGCAGATGGCAGTGGGGTTGTTTGGGATTTGGAGAGAATAGGAAACCTCTCTTTACAGCTCTCTGGAAAGAAACTTATATTTGCATTTGATGGGACATGTACTGAATCCATTCGAGCATCAGGGACTATGTCAATGCTTAATCTAGTTGATCCTATGTCAGCAGCTGCTTCTCCTATTGGGGGTATGTGATCCAATTAACTCTTCACATCCTGTGAGCATCAAATTTATGGAATGAAAGTGGAATCATGCACATTTTAAAGTTTTTCCTTTGTTCTCTTTCTTTATTATCTCATTTATTGTTATTTTGGACTTTGTAGGTATACCGCGGTTTGGACGTCTTCATGGGGATATCTACGTCTGTAGACAATGTGTGATTGGTGATACCATCCACCCTGTTGGTGGGATGACTGTTGTCTTGGCCCTTATTGAAGCTGCTGAAACTAGGGATATGCTGCACATGGCCCTTACATTACTTGCCTGTGCACTTCATCAGAATTCCCATAATGTAAGAGAAATGCAAACATGCAGGGGATACCATTTGCTCGCTCTCTTTCTGCGTCGTAGAATGTCATTATTTGACATGCAATCTCTTGAGATATTTTTTCAAATTGCTGCATGCGAAGCTTCATTTTCTGAACCAAAGAAGTTGGAAAATACTCAAACTACTGTGTCACCTGCTGCAACTGTTCGGGAAAGTAGTTTTGAGGATCTTAATTTATCAAAGTTCCGTGATGAATTTTCTTCAGTTGGATCTCATGGAGACATGGATGATTTTTCTGCCCCAAAAGATTCATTTAGTCATATTTCAGAGCTAGAAAATGGTGATATTACTGCTGAAACTTCAAATTGCATTGTGTTGTCAAACGCAGATATGGTTGAGCATGTCTTGTTGGATTGGACATTGTGGGTAACAGCCCCTGTTTCAATTCAAATTTCACTGCTGGCCTTTCTTGAGCATCTAGTGTCTATGCACTGGTACAGGAATCATAATCTTACAGTTCTGCGTCAAATTAATCTTGTTCAGCATTTACTTGTGACTCTGCAGCGGGGTGATGTTGAAGTTCCTGTTTTGGAAAAGTTGGTTGTATTGCTTGGGGTCATTTTAGAAGATGGTTTTCTGGCTTCTGAACTGGAGCATGTAGTTAGGTTTGTGGTTATGACATTTGATCCACCTGAACTGACACCAAGGCGTCCAATCATGCGAGAGTCAATGGGGAAGCATGTAATTGTGAGAAACATGCTGCTGGAAATGCTTATTGATCTACAAGTAACCATCAAATCAGAAGAGTTGCTTGAGCAGTGGCATAAGATTGTTTCATCCAAACTAATTACATATTTTCTTGATGAAGCTGTCCACCCTACCAGTATGAGATGGATCATGACTCTTCTTGGTGTCTGTCTTACTTCTTCACCTACCTTTTCTCTAAAATTTCGCACTAGTGGAGGTTATCAAGGTTTGGCTCGAGTGCTTCCAAGTTTCTATGATTCGCCAGATATATATTACATTTTGTTCTGTCTGATATTTGGAAAGCCAGTTTATCCTAGATTGCCCGAAGTTCGCATGCTAGACTTTCATGCCCTTATGCCAAGTGATGGAAGTCATGTGGAATTGAAATTTGTGGAATTGTTGGAATCTGTGATTGCTATGGCTAAATCTACATTTGATAGGTTGAGCATGCAGTCAATGCTTGCCCACCAAACCGGTAATCTTTCCCAGGTTGGTGCTGGCCTTGTGGCAGAGCTTGTGGAGGAAAATGCAGACATGGCTGGAGAGCTTCAGGGTGAAGCACTGATGCATAAGACATATGCAGCACGCTTAATGGGTGGGGAAGCAGCAGCCCCTGTGGCAGCAACTTCAGTCCTGAGATTCATGGTTGATCTGGCAAAAATGTGCCTCCCATTTTGTGCTGTCTGCAGAAGGGCTGAATTTCTTGAAAGTTGCATTGACCTTTATTTTTCTTGTGTTAGGTTAGACCTTCTAATTTTTTTTTTTTTTTTTTTTTAACTTGTAGCAGAAAATTTTTAAACCTAGGAATATGTGTTGCCTTTATTTTTTGCCCAAAGGTTTTTGGAGATTTTTTATTTTAATTTCCTGAATCTAAGTAATTAATTAATTATTTTTTGGTGTGTCTTATAGGGCTGCTTATGCTGTGAAGAGAGCAAAAGAACTCTCTGTTAAGACAGAAGATAAAAACTTGAATGATTCTGATGATAGTAGTAGCTCACAAAATACATTCACAAGCATGACTCATGAGCAGGAGCAGTCTGCTAAAACTTCAATTAGCCTTGGAAGTTTCCCTCAAGGGCAGGTAAGTACAAGTTCTGAAGATATGATTGCGTCTCCAAACTATATGGCTGATGATAAAGCAGAAGTCAATACATCTTCATCCCAACAGGAATTGAATAAATCAGTCCAAGAAGATGGCCAAGCTGCTCAGAGCTTAGATGGTGATATTGTTGACCAGATGTCTGCCACCTCTAGCACAAATGGATTTAGCTTCAGTGATGTTAAAGGCACTCTGGATTCCATTCAAGTGCCAGATTCTCAGAGTTCTGCATCTCTTACTATGCTTGATTCTCCAATTTTATCAGAGAAATCTAATTCTAGACTCCCACTCACACCCTCTTCATCTCCAGTTCTTGCATTGACATCTTGGCTGGGAAGTGCTAGCCATAATGCACCCAAAGCTGCCTTACTTGCCACTCCTTCCATGGAGTCCTCTGTGTCTGCCGGTGAACTTGATCCTGACTTCAAGTCCAGTACTCAAGGGCTGTCTACTGCAAATTCCTTCTTTGCTGTCAGTCCAAAGCTTATTCTTGAAATTGATGATTCTGGCTATGGTGGCGGTCCTTGTTCTGCTGGGGCAACTGCTGTTTTAGATTTTGTGGCAGAAGTTCTTTCTGATATTGTGACAGAGCAAATTAAAGCATCACTGTCTATAGAAAGCATCTTGGAAAGTGTTCCTCTATATGTTGACGCAGAATGTGTGTTAGCCTTCCAGGGTTTGTGCCTTAGTAGACTGATGAACTTCCTTGAAAGGCGTCTCTTGCGTGATGATGAGGAAAATCAGAAAAAGCTGGACAAGAGTCGCTGGTCCTTGAACTTAGATGCATTATGCTGGATGATAGTGGATCGTGTATATATGGGTGCTTTTCCTCACCCTGCTGGTGTACTGAAAACTCTGGAGTTCTTGTTATCTATGTTGCAATTGGCAAACAAAGACGGACGAATTGAAGAAGTAGCTCCAACTGGAAAGGGTCTTTTATCAATTGCAAGAGGAAGCAGACAACTTGATGCTTATATTCATTCAATTCTTAAAAATACAAATCGTATGATATTGTACTGTTTCCTCCCATCATTCTTGATCACCATTGGAGAAGATGATCTTGTTTCATGCTTGGGTCTGCTAATTGAACCTAAGAAGAGATTATCCCCAAATTTTTCGCAAGATGATTCAGGAACTGATATCTGCACAGTCTTACAGTTATTGGTTGCTCACAGACGGATTATATTTTGTCCCAGCAATATTGATACAGATCTAAATTGCTGTCTTTGTGTGAATTTAATATCTCTTCTCTGTGATCAAAGGCAAAATGTACAGAATTTGGCAGTTGATGTTGTCAAATATCTCCTGGTGCATCGCAGGGCTGCACTTGAAGACCTGCTTGTTTCAAAACCAAACCAAGGACAGCAACTGGACGTACTACATGATGGGTTTGACAAATTATTGACTGGGCCATTACCTTACTTTTTTGAGTGGCTTCAGAGTAGTGAACAAATTGTGAATAAAGTACTGGAGCAATGTGCTGCAATTATGTGGGTGCAGTATATTGCTGGATCAGCAAAATTTCCTGGAGTGAGAATAAAAGGCATGGAAGGTCGTCGTAAGAGGGAGATGGGAAGAAGATCTCGAGAAATTTCAAAATTGGACCTGAAACACTGGGAACAGGTAAATGAACGGAGATACGCACTGGAATTGGTTCGTGATGCAATGTCTACTGAGCTGAGAGTTGTCCGTCAAGATAAATACGGGTGGGTTCTTCATGCTGAAAGTGAGTGGCAAACCCTTCTCCAACAACTTGTACATGAGCGTGGAATATTCCCAATGCGTAAATCCGCTATGACTGAAGAGCCTGAATGGCAGCTTTGTCCCATTGAGGGTCCATATAGGATGCGCAAAAAGCTTGAGCCTTGCAAATTGAAAATTGATACCATCCAAAATGTTCTTGATGGCCAGTTTGAAGTAGGGCAAGCAGAGCTGTACAAAGGAAAACACGAGAGTGGACCTGATGCTTCTGATATTGATTCTGAATCATTTTTTCCCCTCCTGACCGATGGTGCCAGACAGAATGAAATTAATGGTGAGCTGTATGATCAATCATTTTTCAAAGAATCAGGTGATGTTAAGGATGAAGCTTCTGTTAGTAATGGATGGAATGATGACAGAGCTAGTAGTATGAATGAAGCAAGCCTGCATTCTGCCCTTGAATCTGGGGTCAAATCAAGTACAGTTTCTCTTCCAATAGGAGAGAGCATACATGAAAGATCTGAACTAGGATCTCCAAGGCAATCCTCTTCTGCAAGAATTGATGATATCAAAGTTACCGAGGACAAACCAGATAAGGAACTGAATGATAATGGAGAATACCTAATCAGACCTTATCTGGAACCTCTTGAAAAGATACGATTCAGATACAACTGTGAACGGGTTGTAGGTCTTGACAAACATGATGGTTTATTTCTGATAGGGGAACTCTGTTTATATGTAATTGAGAATTTCTATATTGATAACTCTGGGTGCATTTGTGAGAAGGAATGTGAAGATGAACTATCTGTTATTGATCAAGCTTTGGGTGTGAAGAAAGATTTTACTGGCAGTATGGATTTCCAGTCCAAATCAACTTCGTCTTGGGGCACAACAGTTAAGTCATGTGTTGGGGGAAGGGCATGGGCCTACAATGGTGGTGCATGGGGAAAGGAGAAAGTATGCACTAGTGGTAATCTACCTCACCCTTGGCATATGTGGAAGCTTAATAGTGTTCATGAGCTTTTGAAACGTGATTACCAGCTGCGTCCTGTTGCTGTTGAGATATTTAGCATGGATGGATGTAATGATCTGCTGGTGTTCCACAAAAAAGAGAGAGAAGAAGTTTTCAAAAATCTAGTTGCCATGAATCTTCCTCGAAACAGCATGTACAAAATATACTCCCTACTGGCTCCTTTGTTTTTTCCTTGCCCTTTTTGTTTTTGTTTTGTGGTAGCTTTGTGTTCCTGCTTATTTTCCATAAATCTGCCAGCCATTGATATTCCTACCTGCTCTCAAATAATTGAAATTAGGTTTCTTTGACATGCATTTACATATTCCTTTTCTAATCTAATGTTTGAAGTATCTTGTGCTTAACCTGATATTTATGAATCTCTGTGCTTTAACTGATGGTCTATATCTTTTAATTATGTACATTTGTATGTAATACTGGATTCCATTTAGCCTTTTATTGGCATCATGGTTTTAAATGGTGATATAGGGTAGTATGTTGGCTTCCTGCCAAGAGGCCATTCATGAGGTGACATTGAGTCCTGCTCTTAGTTCATTTCTTACAGGCTTTGGCATTCACATTTTATAGGTGCCATTACAATGGCACTTGACAAGTCCTGTTATATTTTATGTATGCTTGCTTCCTGAATGGCACTTGACAAGTCCTGTTATATTTTATGTATGCTTGCTTCCTGATTCATTTTCTTTCATATGAATCTACTGGTTTTCTCTAGGGCTCCCTGTGTGATATTTCCATAATTGAATGTAAACTGGTGATTTAAGGATGTGCCTTCCTCGCTTCATTAATAACACGGAATCTCGAAAGTTTAAATCTTATTATGAAATGCTTTATAGTGGTGGGTATTGGAATACACATCAATTGAAAGGGCAAATTGAGCCTAAATGATAGTTGAGCATTTTTGCTCTCAGCCTGCATTTATATGATTTAGCTGATTACAGTAGGAGAAAATATAAAATAATACTAATAGAATCTTTTATGGAGGTTTAGATCACCCTATGAATTATTCAGACCACTTAGAATTGTGGTCTGTCTACCATAATCAGAAAATGTCTAAGGAGCATCATCTTGAGTTTAAGCGTAGGTTTCCTTCTTCACATCATGCATACTAAAGTACTGCTATCCTAGCCACACCTCTTTTCCTCTTCCAAATTACTAACCAATCACAGACCTCCACCTTTTTTTTTATTTTTTTTTTATTGGTGAGTTAGACATACACACTCAGTGGGCCTTGAACCCACAACCTCACCTTCCATCCCATCATTATCGGTGGAGGAAGTGTCAATTGAACTATAGTTCATTGGCATCACAGACCTCCACTTAAAGCAGAAACATGCATAAAATGATTTAACCATAAATGCTTTACTACTGTCTCCCAGTGTGCTTCATGATGTCAATTTGAGATCTGCTTACCTGAATTGATGGAAGGGTTGGTAATCTATGGTCTACATTCTGTAATCACCTTCATTCTTGTGGTAGTTTATTGCACTTCTAAACATATAGTGATTCAATTGCAATGAAGAGGTAAACCTACTTGAGTTTATGGATTGCAATTCCCATGACTACTATTAAGAGTGGATCTGTTTGAATGTTCCTAGGGTTTCTATAAGCTTTAATAACCTTCTATTCTTTCTTTTTTTAATAATTTCACATTGTGGTTGGTGATATATATATATTCATTCTTGAGTTACTTGTACTATAATGCTTATCATGCTTAGCTGCTTCTACCTTAATCTTCTGAATCCTTTGCCATGATTTTGAACTTTCTACTTCTCTCCCTTGCCTGTCAGGTTGGACACAACCATTTCTGGATCAACAAAGCAAGAAAGCAATGAGAGTAGCCTCCTTTTTAAAATAGTGGCTAAATCATTTTCAAAAAGGTGGCAAAATGGAGAAATTAGCAATTTTCAGTACCTAATGCATCTCAACACCTTGGCGGGACGTGGATACAGTGATCTTACCCAATATCCAGTGTTTCCATGGGTTCTTGCAGATTATGAGAGTGAAAATCTGGACTTGTCAGATCCAAAAACATTTCGTCGACTTGAAAAACCAATGGGTTGTCAGACACCTGAAGGGGAAGAGGAATTTAGGAAGAGGTCGGTTGTTTATAATATACCACTATGATTTTATTCTAATTTATATTCATTTTTTCGTGGAGTTTCCTTTTTTAATTCTAAAAAATAATTTCTGTTTTCCCTATGTTATCAAAAAAACAAAAAACAATTTCTGTTTTCCAAGTTCTTGCTTTATGGATAATTTTAGTCTGCAGCACATCACAGTAGCACTGTTTCCATTCTCTTGTGTGTTTGTTTGCAAGTCATCCAGTTATTTCATTTCATTTCATATTATAGTATCTTCTGTTTTTTATTATATTTTTTGAGATTTGTTTTTGCTATGTCAGATATGAGAGCTGGGATGATCCAGAGGTTCCAAAATTTCACTACGGTTCTCATTATTCTAGTGCCGGAATAGTGCTTTTCTATCTTCTACGCTTGCCACCATTCAGTACTGAGAATCAAAAGCTTCAGGGTGGCCAGTTTGACCATGCTGATCGTCTTTTCAACAGTGTTAGAGATACCTGGTTAAGTGCAGCTGGGAAGGGCAATACATCAGATGTGAAGGAACTGATTCCAGAATTTTTCTACATGCCAGAATTCCTCGAAAATCAATTCAATCTGGACTTGGGAGAGAAACAATCTGGAGAGAAGGTTGAATTTCTTCATTGGATAAATATTTGACTGCTATAATTCTTTGTTTTATGATCTGATAGTTCACAGTGGACCCACAATTTTCTTGTAGGGGCCTTGGTGCATATTTTATTGTTTCTGTTCATGTATTATATTGAATAATGCTAAGACTGCTGGCTGTCGTATAATATTAGAAAGGCACCCCCTTGCGATAGATTAACTTTCAAAGGGAACTGAATCACTTATTAACTTGGTGTCAGCCCAGTAGCCCAATTCTGGGTCCACTGCTGACTCCAAAAAAAAAAAACCTTTCTAATGAACTTTATGCCTTCTTTGAAATTTGATCATTATGGGGTGTTTTTTCTAGGTTGGTGATGTTGTCTTACCTCCATGGGCCAAAGGCAGTGTAAGAGAGTTCATCAGGAAGCATAGGGAAGCACTGGAATCTGATTATGTTTCAGAAAATTTGCATCATTGGATAGATCTCATCTTTGGATATAAGCAGAGAGGGAAGGTTGGTATTTAGATTCATTACCACTCATATTGCCATTAAATTAAGAGCTTAGTTGTTTTTATATGGGTTTTTTTTCACATTATGACACACTTCAATTTCTGAAGTTATTAAATGACTTATTAATCATTCTTTTTTTTTAAAAATGAATTTTAGTTCATGTGAGGTCTGTAATCATGTGTTAATAAATTCTTTCTACCAGATCTTGCAGCCTAATAATTAACCTCATCTAATTAAGTATCTTTAATTTTCCCCTTTCTAAATTCTTGTTGGAGTTTGCTTTTGTTCCTTGTTTGATTGCCAAGACATCATTTTTATATTATATTATATTATAATATTTATACACACACACACACACACACACACACACACCCCCAAGTAAAAACTGTTGTATACACAAGCTAGCTAAAAAATTACAATCAAAACAAGAGACTCGATGAAATCTACAATAGAGCGAGTTACATTAGAACTCAAGACACGAGACCATTCAATAGTGATCTAGTAAAAGATATCAGATGGTATTTAAACCTTGTATCAATTGCTTTGCTTGCTTTTTGTAGAACCACTCAGACTTTAATGCTTGAATTAATTAAGATGGAACCCTTGATGAAAATATAGTTGAGTTCTATTTGAGCCAGGGCTTTAATGTGATATAGTCTATCTTTTCACTTTAGCAAAAGGAAAAGGAAAAAGAGGATCTTTTCCCTAAATGCTATTTTTCAATAAATTTCTCTTAATGATCTCTTAAGATCTCTGTAGGCCACATGCTAGATGGGTGGAAAATAAACTTCCTGCTCAACCGATATGCTAACCCCACTTTGAACTGATGTTCCATGGTTGTCATCTATTTTTTCCTTCCTTTTTGCTCTGCTTCCAATTCCTAATTTCCCTTGTAAAATTGACAGGCTGCTGAAGAAGCTGTGAATGTTTTCTATCATTACACATATGAAGGGAATGTGGACATAGACTCTGTTACAGATCCTGCCATGAAAGCCTCCATTTTAGCTCAAATTAATCACTTTGGGCAGACACCAAAGCAACTATTCTTCAAATCCCATGTGAAAAGGAGGGTTGATAGAAAGCTTCCTCCTCATCCTCTCAAGCATTCTGCCAATCTTGTTGCACAAGAGATACGTAAAATCTCATCTTCCATAACCCAGATTGTTACTTTCCATGAAAAAATTCTTCTAGCAGGAACAAATAATTTACTTAAACCAAGAACTTATACAAAATATGTTGCATGGGGGTTTGCAGACCGTAGCTTGAGATTTATGAGCTATGATCAGGACAGACTTCTCTCTACACATGAAAATCTTCATGGTGGTGACCAGATTCAGTGTGCTGGTGTTAGTCATGATGGTCAGATTTTGGTTACTGGGGCTGATGATGGATTAGTTTCTGTATGGAGAATCAGTAAGTATGGGCCCCGTGCCTTACTGCGCTTGCAGTTGGAGAAGGCACTTTGTGCACACACAGGCAAAATCACATGCCTTCATGTTAGCCAGCCTTACATGCTCATTGTGAGTGGATCAGATGACTGCACTGTCATCATATGGGATCTCAGTGCCTTGGTTTTTGTTAGGCAGCTTCCTCAGTTCCCAGCACCAGTATCTGCAATTTATGTAAATGACTTGAATGGGGAGATAGTAACAGCAGCTGGAATTCTGCTTGCCATTTGGAGCATCAATGGGGACTGTCTTGCAGTGGTTAACACATCCCAACTGCCCTCTGATTCTATTCTGTCAGTTACAAGTAGTACATTTTCGGATTGGCTGGACACTAACTGGTATGTGACTGGTCACCAGAGTGGGTCTGTTAAGGTGTGGCAAATGGTCCACTGCTCAAACCAAGAGATTTCTCAAAGCAAGTCAACTAGCAATGGAATGGGCGGGTTAAATCTGGGTGATAAGGTGCCGGAGTACAGGTTGGTCCTGCACAGGGTGCTAAAGTCCCATAAGCATCCAGTTACTGCTCTTCACCTTAGTAGTGACCTGAAGCAATTACTGAGTGGGGATTCTGGTGGGCATTTACTTTCATGGACACTGCCAGATGATAGTTTGAAAGCTTCATCTAATCAGGGGTGATGACGGATGTTTATTGGTTGAGTGTGATAAATTAAGTTCTCCAATCAGCTAGAGTCCTCAAAATCCAAGAAGGGTTCTGTTAGTCCATCCGTAAGAAAAAAAACTGGACCATACATGGGAAATGAGAACATGACAACAGGGCTGGCCTGGGATTAAAAGTGGACACACAAGATTGACAGGGAGGATGAAACCTCTCATAAGCTTGTTATACATGTTGAAAACTTTACGAGCATGAGGCCTTCCAGAATGTATGTGGCTTGTAGGTCAAGCTTCTGTTTGAGAACAAAAGGTGGAAGGCCATGCTCTTGTTGTTTTTGGGTGACTGGTGGAGGTTGCTTTCAGCAATGCACCAGAATATCAAGTCTACTGGTTTTTTGATGTAAATAGATAGATTGACCAATAGTGTGTAATGAAATTGTATAGCAGAAAATGTGCCAGCAAGGCGATGTTTGAAAATGATCGGCCGAGTATGGATGGGGGACTGTTAATTGGTGAGTGTAATACTTTGGGCTGAATTTTTTTTGCATAGTGTAATAGGGCAACTGCTGCCCATTTCTTGTTCTAAAATTATAAAAGTCTCTCTCTCTCTCTCTCTCTCTCTGTAATATAGGATGCCCATATTCATTCAAAAATGTCTTGTGTGTTTCTTCTTTTCTTCCAAGAGTAACATAAGTAGGCTAGGACTATGGAGTTTACATAATCGGTCTGTAAATTTACAGTTGAAAGCAGTCTAGGACCAAAAATTCAGATTACTTCACCAATATGGTGTGTAATTTCACATCCATGTTTGGATTTCTTGTCGATGGTTTTTTTGTGTGCATCTGAGACAGTTGCACGTTCCACATCCCCTTCACCATTTGTACTCATGCAATTCAAATGTTTGAATGAAAGATTGCAGAGCTCTTACAAACTAAGGCGGAAGTCATTGGTTCTGTGGGCAGGTTCCTAACCTGGGGTAGTGAAAATTATTATTTCAGTCACTACAGATAGAAGTGCCAAAGATACGCATAGCACAAACTGGAACCTGCCCTTTTCTCCCGGAGATTGACGCCACACTTGTTTTCTTGGTGATTTTTCTCAATCTATTATTTTTTATTTTCATTGATGACAGGTAAAACTTGTGTCTGGGAAGACTAGTTAAAAAATTGTAGCATTCTTCCATGATAGGTAATAAGTTGGAGGTGTTACTTTGCTACAAGGTTTAACGAGTAATACTAGTTAAATTAAAAATAAAAAAAGAGTTAGAATTTACAAATTAAACTCTCTAACTTCAATGTTAAATCATTTTTGTCCCTCTAAAGTTCCAATTTTGTAACTTATATATCTTTTAAACGTAGTCCTTTTGTCTTTGTCTGAGTTTCCAATGATAACGCTATAATATTTTCCTCTTAAAAAAAGCTATAATATTTAATGTTGTGATATGGATGGAAGGGCTATATTGAAAAAAAAAATGGAAGTTAATAAAAAAATATATAAATGAAACTATAGAAACAAAAAATGTAAACATGATTAAAGATAGAAGGTGTAATTTGTAATTTAATTAAAAAAACCATAAATGAAGATTAAGGAGAATCAATCTCCTAGAAAACCAACAGTATATATTTTTTGTTTTCTTCGTCTTATGGTTAAAGCCCAAGCATATTTATATATGTAACTCTATTTTCATGGCCCTTAGAGCAATTACATCAGCTGATGGATAGTTTTGCAAAATAGAAAAAGGTAGTCCTTTTACACATTTTGGTCCAAAAAACGTCCACATCAGTGGGTGTAAAATTGTGCATTTATGCACAATTGCTACAGTAACCGTGCATACATGCACGGTTATTGTAGCACTTCCATTTATTATTTTATTAGTTTTTTCTCTCTCCTCTATATATCTCTGGTTGCTCTCGCTCTCACTCTCACCTCACTCTCACTGCCGCTGATCATCAGAGAAAACCACACATGCATCAACAGAGAACGCCACACATTCATCAACAGAGAACACCACATCAAAAAATTTCTTCCAAAATCAAGCAAAACAAGAAATTAGCATTACACAAGATTTGTTTGGTTGCCGAGAAAAACACAGAGAAAACAAGAAATAAAGAAAATTAACCAAACATAGAGAAAATCAACAGATCTTTGGTTGCCGATCGTCTTTCCTTCTATTTCTACTCTTTTCCACCACTTTCTCACCAACCAAACAAGAAATAAAAAAAATTAAAAACAAAAAAGGTTGGTTCTGGGTCGACGAACCAAACAAGAAGACCGATCCAAGTTCGATCACCAGACCGCCGAAATTGGACACCGATGACAACAACGAAGCTCGCACGCTGACAAAAACAACTGCTACTTTTCTTTGCATGTTGGGTTAGGGTCTGTGAGAGAGTGTTGGGTCTGGGTCTGTGAGAGAGAGGGGCGGTGAGGGAGAGTAATAAAAAATTGTAAAAAAATGAATATTTTATTGAATAAATGTGTAGAATAGATAAACTTACGTGGGTGTTTTGTAAAAACGAGTGTGTAAAATAGAAAAAATAGGTTTTAAGTGTAAAATAAACGGAATCTAATGCACAAACTGATATAATTGCTCTTCGAATCTAATACGAAAATCTCATTATTGTACAAATTTGTGATCGAGGACCTTTGAATGATTTGGGCCTTCACTTGTTTATCCATCCCAGAAAGAGTGGTGGTGAGAACAAAGTGAAACAAAAGACATTTGTTCATGTGCCTAAGATATTGTCGCCTCCCATGCACGTACTCCTCCATTATGATTGCTTCAATCCCACACTGTCACTTCACTACCTCTTCGACCTTACTGAAACACCCTATATTGAAGAAAACCCATCTAAACCCACTTCACAAAATCCACCAATTCTCTCAGAAACCCATCAAAACCCCATCTCTTAAAGAGGTTGGCAAGCAAGCAAGCCTTAAAGAAGCTTATCAAATACTAACCCGATTGTTCCCTGACCAAAACCCACTTCAGTTTTGTCCAGAAGATGCTTATTCTTCAGTTCTTGAGCTCTGTGCAAACAAGAAAGCTCTATCACTAGGGAAACAGGTTCATGCCCATATGATGAAATCTTGTGCTGTGTGTGATTCTGTTTTTTTGAGTACTAGGCTTGTGTTCATGTATGGTAAATGTGGCTCTATTTTGAGTGCGGAGAAGGTGTTTGATAAAATGCCTCATAGAACGATTTTTACGTGGAATGCTATGATTGGTGCTTATGTTTCAAATGGGGAACCTCTTGGAGCGCTTAGTTTGTATAGAGAGATGCGGGTTCTGGGAGTTCCTCTTGATTCTTGTACTTTTCCTTGTTTGCTGAAAGCTTGTGGTGCGCTTAATAATCTCCATTGTGGAGCTGAAATTCATGGTCTAGCTATCAAATGTGGGTATGATTCTATTATATTTGTTGTCAATTCAATTGTTGCTATGTATGCAAAGTGCAGTAATCTTGACGGGGCAAGGCAGCTATTTGATGGTATGACTGAAAAGGAGGATATTGTGTCATGGAATTCTATAATTTCAGCATTTGCAGCGAATGGACAATCTGTAGAGGCATTAGGACATTTTAGAGATATGCAGAAGCTGGGTCTTGCCTTGAACACATATACTTTTGTTGCTGCTCTTCAAGCCTGTGAGGATTCATTCTTTGTGAAACTTGGTATGGAGATCCATGCTGCTGTTTTAAAGGCTAGTCATAATGTTGATGTTTATGTAGCTAATGCTTTGATTGCTATGTATGCAAGATGTGGTAAAATGGATGAAGCTGCTAGAATTTTTTATAAAATGGATGATCAGGATTATATATCGTGGAATACTTTGCTCTCTGGTTTTGTCCAAAATGGTCTCTATGAAGAATCTCTAAAGTTCTTCTATGAAATGCAGGATGCTGGTAGAAAACCTGACCAGGTTTCAGTATTAAATGTCATTTCAGCATCTGGTCGATTGGGAAATTTATTGAATGGAATGGAACTTCATGCTTATGCAATAAGAAGTGGATTTGATTCTGATTTGCAGGTTGGGAATACACTAATAGATATGTATGCAAAGTGTAGTAATATAAACTATATGGGCCGTGCTTTTGATAGGATGGCTGATAAAGACTTCATTTCTTGGACAACAATAATTGCTGGATATGCTCAGAGCAAAGCTTATTCAAGGGCCTTAGAGTTGTTCTTGAAAGTGCAGATAGAAGGGAGGGATGTTGATGAAATGATGATAGCAAGTATCCTGCTGGCTTGTGGTGGGTCAAACAACATTTCCTATGTCAAAGAAATTCATGGTTACATCTTGAGGAGAGGTTTATCTGATCGTGCGCTACAGAATTCAATTGTTGATGTATATGGCGAGTGCAAGAACATAGATTACGCAAAGCGAATGTTTGAATCAATTGAATATAAGGATGTTGTGTCTTGGACAAGCATGATGACTTGCTATCTCCATAATGGGCTTCCAAATGAGGCTCTTGAACTTGTCTACTTCATGAAAGAAACTAGTGTTGAACCTGATTCCATTGCACTAATGAGCTTACTCTCTGCAGCTGCTAGTTTATCTGCCTTGAAGAAAGGAAAAGAAAGTCATGGCTTTCTGATTAGGAAGGGCTTCATCATAGAAGAATCTCTAGCAAACTCTCTTGTTGATATGTATGCCCGGTGTGGAGTTCTGGAGAACTCCTATAAACTGTTCAATTGTATAAGCCATAAAAGTTTAACCCTATGGACAAGTATGATTAATGCTAATGGAATGCATGGCCGAGGCAAGGTAGCTGTTGATTTATTTAATCAGATGAAGGTTGAAAACATTGTTCCCGATCATATTACTTTTTTGGCACTTCTTTATGCATGCAGTCATTCAGGATTTATTGATGAAGGTAGAAGATTTCTAGAAGTTATGCAGTGTGAATATCATTTGGAGCCATGGCCTGAGCACTATGCCTGTCTGGTTGATCTTCTTGGGCGTGCCAATCGCTTAGAAGAGGCATACCAATTTGTGAAAACTATGCAGATTCAACCTACTTCTGAAGTTTGGTGTGCTCTCCTTGGGGCTTGCCGGGTTCACTCAAATAAAGAATTAGGACAAATTGCAGCACAGAAGCTCTTAGAATTGGGTCCAGAAAATCCAGGAAACTATGTACTGGTTTCCAATGTCTTTGCTGCGAGTGGAAGATGGAAGGATGTTGAAGAAGTGAGAATGAGAATGAAAGGAAGTGGCTTGAAGAAAAATCCTGGTTGTAGTTGGGTTGAGGTTGATAATAAGGTCCATACATTTGTAGCAAGGGACAAATCTCATCCACAGTCCGATGAGATTCATCATAAACTTGCTCGAATTACTGAAACATTGGAGAGCAAAGGAGGTTATGTGGCTCAAACCAAATATGTACTGCACAATGTAGAGGAAGAGCAGAAAATTCAAATGCTTTATGGGCATAGTGAAAGACTGGCCATAGCTTATGGACTGCTTGGAACTCCTAATGGGACCCCTATTCGAGTCACAAAGAATCTTCGGGTTTGTGGTGATTGCCACACTTTCTGTAAGCTAGTCTCAAAAGTCTTTGAAAGAGAGCTTGTTGTGAGGGATGCCAACAGATTCCATCATTTTAGTAATGGGTTTTGTTCTTGTGGTGACTATTGGTGATAATATTATATCTTTAAATTTTGGCTAAAGGTTGTACAGTTCTCTTGAGATGTGACTAAACCTCGAGGGACAAAGCTTGGACTCTTTGTTCTTTGGAGCCAATCAGCCAAACTTTTTCCATCCTCAAGCATGTGCAGTCTCAACATCCCACACACATCGTAATTACTATGAATATTCCTGACGGTGGCCTCAAGAGTCGACTAGATGTTAGTGGGGAGAGTTGAACTGAGATGTCCTTATGAGGATCTTGCATTCAAGGAGCCACTAGACCAATCCATTGGGTTTAATATTTTATCAATATTAGTTGAATTACAAAGACTAACTTATTTCTGCTGCTGGATTATTGGTATTACACATTTAAACTGTCAATTGGAAGAGGTAGGATTCCATTTGTCCACTTGAAGACTTCGAGTCCCCACTCTGCCAATGCCCCATTGCCAAAAAGCCAAGGCAATTGAGGTTAGCACTTCATGGGCTGAACTTTGGGTTAAAGAAACAATCAGCAAAATCATTGTTGGACTGATAAGCAGAGCCTAATTCCAGTTAAAGTAGCAGAGCTCCCAAGCTGAGATGGTTAAAGAGAGCTGCAAATGATGGTTTTCGTTTTCCACCTGCTAATCAAACGAAGAAAAAGCCCCCTGATTCATTTTCCAAATGAAACTAAACTTGTTCTAATTAGGATTAGGTTAAGTCTTCCTAATAACGTGATTTTAAACCATTAAATGCAGACCTTACGTTTTTGTTATACAAATGCCCTGCATGATGAATCAGAATGTATTTCTTGATATTTGCAAATGGCTTTGAGCCAAATAACACTTACACCTTCCAAAACTATGGGGTGAATGGTGAGATATGGGTTCCTTGAAGACTTGAGTAACTTTGCCAAGGAAATATATCATGAGTGAAGCTAGGAGTATTACAAATTTTACTAAATAGATCCGTATAAATTAATTTGTTAGTTTTAAACACATAATGAAGAATTAAATAAAAAAATTATTTATTAGATTGTTGACATAACACAAATTGCATTTATTTTTATATCACTTTGTAAATAGTTTGCAGTAAAATTGACAATAATTTTAGTATTTTTCCATATACACTTTTTATTTTTGGATATTTAGAAAGAAAAAAAAAAAAGAGAAGAAAAACAAAAGTGTTTCCCGTTAACTGTAGCAGGTTAAAGTGAGAAACAAAAAGGAACAAGTAGAAGCAAAACAATAAATTTTGAGACAAAATTGTTCACAGTTTTTTTACTGTGGTTGATATGGCCTGTTACGTTAGTGGTGGGTCTGTATATATAAAAGTGATGTTCACCTTACCGAATTGTGAAACTTTGTTGTCTTTGTGATTGCTGAAAGTGAAACCATAAAGTTATTATTGGTACTTGGTAGAGACCAGTACTGGTAGCCAACCGACTAATTAAATTTTGGAATCCAAAATAAGGGGTGGGTGGGCCGCCTCATATCATGTCAAGACACTGCAGGCCTATCTTTTGAAACCCTCATGCTCATCCACCGTTTAGAATGTTTGCTTGAGGCAATTACATGTATCCCCTCTTTACATGCCTAAACTATATGGATGAGACTATAGGAATAATTGCCTCCAAGAGATGGTAGGTAAGTATGCAATTCTTTCTCTCTCATTCTCAACATGTGAAACCAATGTTCTGAAATCTCTGGCTCTATTTTGTATTGCTGCAGGTGACAAATGTTGGCTTGTTTTTGACTTCTGAGAGGCTGAGTAAATGCAATGACAATGTTAGCATACCAAGAGGGGGAAGAGGTTTAATAGGAAAATGGAAAGCCATAGGTCCACTTTAGATTAGCACTTTACAGCAACCTTATTCAATATTCATTTACTCAATTTCTAGCTGAGAGAAGAAGTAGGTAAATACCACAATGCATCCTTCAAGTCTCCTTTAAAAGTTCATATGTACATAATTAAAGAACACTACCTATACTTTGATGAAACCCACTTCATAATGTCAACTACTCATTCTATCAGATAAACAAATAAAGATTGCCAACGTCTCGTCCCTATCAACTTTTCTTAGGGAAGTGGCAAGTGGCAAGTGGCAAGTGGCAAGAGAAATGATATTAAAAAATTATGACAAAATTTAGGTAAAGCACATGGTTGTGTTGGTCATTCAACCACACTGTTGGATTTAACTGTCTTCAAAAAAATAATATTGTTAATGTAAATACATAGTTGAATTTTATTGAAAAAGTTAGGGTTTAACACCTAAAAGACTATATATATATATATATATATTGAGAAACAAACACACACAAGAGAGATAGAAATGATTTCTAATATAAAGGCACATCACAACTTTACTCAAAAGTCATGGTAATTTTTAAGGGAATGTGGGACAAGTTATACTACATACAACACACTCTCTTAAGCAATGTGGAACAATTACCCATTCTTTTTTTTGAGAAACAAACACACACACATACAAGGGAGAGGGAAAGGGGTTCTAATACAAAAGCACACCACAACTCCACTCAAAAACCATGGTAACTTTTAAAGGATGGTAGGGCTTAAAAGACTCTATTTAAGTTTTATTCTTCAATTTAATACATTGAACCATTACCTAAATCTTGGGCAAAGTTCACAAGTTACTAGATTTGGACTAACCAAAATCTTGGATTTGGATCAAGTGTAATTAGCTCCGTGCAATTGCACTTTAATGTGAGATAGAGAAATTAAAAAGGTAAAAGGGTAAAAGATTTTATAATTCAAAGGTTGAGAGTCAAAGTGAACTTTTTAACTTTTGATAGATTGAAAGTATCTCAATCCTAAGATCTCCACTTCCTCAATGATTTAATGGTGATCTAATCTAAAAATAAGCTCATTTGGATTGAATATCAAACATTTTTTAGCTTAATTAGTAGAACCCACTATTTATGTAAGATAAATGAATATCGTATCACTGAATAAAATGTCTAATTAATACATAAGTTAATCTTGACATGTTATTTTGGTTTACATTTGTAACTACTGTACAAGCTCATAACATGAAGGCCAAGTGTAAGAGCCAAAACTAACATATTGAAAGAGAGAGACTAAGATCGAAATTGATATCGGCACACCAAAAATCGTGACCTACAAGATCTAAGACGTGGAGGCCTAATTGGGGCATGGGTGTGTCGCGGTGGTCAATTAGGTATGGTGGTGGGTGTTGGTTGGGTGGGGGTAAGTGGTTTGGTGGAACATGACTATTGCTTAAACTTAAACATGAATATCCCTTGAGGTGTTAAAAGTTATGACAAAAAAATATAGGGCCTAAAATATTTTATGTCAAAGCCCTTTCTATTTTATGGTTAACTTGACAATATTTTCAAGTTGATTAGTATTTTTAGGAGTCTTAGGGTCTGTTTGGTTGTGTTATTTAAACAATTGTTTTTGTTGTTTAAACAACATAACATGTATTTTCACAACACTTAAATAATGTTACTAAAACAACATTACCACACAGCCTCTAAACACCACAAATGGAGAAAATATTTTCCGTAAATTAATTTTAGTTGAAACAAACAGAACCTTAGATGGTAATATAAAATTTGGATACAAATTATTTTTATTTTTATTTTTTTCAAAAAAAAAAAAAACTTTTCTGGATCATCAATCTTATCCGGATTATTTCTTAAAAAAAAAAAAAAAAAAAAGAAAAGAAAAGGAAATTACTTGGAATCTCCAATCTGATCTCATTCTCTTAAGAGCATTCACATCAGCATGTGTATTTTACACATCTATTTTTACACTAAAAACCTACTT
Organism: Quercus aquifolioides; assembly: GCA_019022515.1. Taxonomy (NCBI): domain Eukaryota; kingdom Viridiplantae; phylum Streptophyta; class Magnoliopsida; order Fagales; family Fagaceae; genus Quercus; species Quercus aquifolioides. The sequence continues at coordinate 48,138,551 of CM032336.1, read as the reverse complement.
TTTCTATTTTACACATTCACTTTTACAAAACACCCACATCAATTCATTTATTTTACAAGATTTTATAATAAAATATTCATTCTTTCCAATTTTTTTATTATTTCTCTCAACTTCCTATACATACACGTTCTCTCTCTCTCTATCTTACTTTCTCTACCCATTTTTTATGATCTGTTGCTATCTCTCTCTACTCATCTCTCTCTTTATCTCCATCTCTCCACAACTTCACTGAAGCTTCTTAAACAACAAGACCCAGCAAGCACCGATCAGCTTCACTCCTCAAGCACCGATCGGTCATCTCTCTCTTTATCTCCATCTCTATACCGGTCAGACAAGCACCGATCGGACAGCTTCACTTCTCAAACAAAACCCAACTCTATACCCGATCTCCAACAAAACCCAATCTCCAACAAGCACCGATCTGATCTCCGAGCAAGCACCGGTCAGATCTCCGAGCACCGATCTCCAGCAAGACCCACTCCCTCTCGGTCAAGCACCGATCAAGCAACTGTAGCGTGGGTTTGTCTGTGTTCTTTGTGTGTGGGTTTGTTTGTATTCTTTGTGTGTGGCTGTGTTTGTGTTTGTGTGCATCTGATGAGGAGAAGAAGATGAGGAGGTGAGGTAGTTGTGCACGGAGAGAAGAGAGAGAAAAATTGGTGCGAATTTATATTAATAAAATAATAAATACATGAGCTACAGTAACCGTGTATATATACACGGTTACTGTAGCTCATGAATAAATATAGATGATTATACCAGACTTTGAAAGCACTGATGTGGAGACATTTTGAGACAAAATGTGTAAAAATAGTAGTTTTTTCTATTATACATGAGTTTCTATCCACTGATGTGAATGCTCTAAAGCCAGGAAAAAACAAAGATATTAAATAAAACTTGATAAAATCAGGGTTGTCCTTGTCCTAGTTCACAGGTCTAGCTGTTATTCTCCTAAGGAAAGGAAAAAAAAAAAAAAAAAAGGGTCTAGCTGTTATTAGGGAGGTAAGCTTGAGTCACAGACTCTGTAACTATTAGCTAGGCGTCAAAAAGGAACCGTGCAGGGCATCCGAAGGTCAGCTTTGACATTTCAGAAAAGCAACCAATCAATTCAAACCACGTATCGAATCTCTCTCTGATCCCAGGGCTTGGGCTTAATTTGAAAGGAAAACGCTGAGGCCAAAGAAAATAGTACAAATAGTACAATTTTTTGCCACAACGAATTATAATTAGTGAAGATGTGTTTCTAATATTTCTATAAGACCAACGTTATTTTTTTATTAATTACAATTTATCACGTTGCGAATTATGACATAAAATTGTATAATTTTAAACAGTCTTATCACATCTCGATTTGAAATCCACTTTTGTCTTTCAACAAAAGGATGACTCAGCTGTCACCCTTCTATTTTCTTTTCTAGGAATAGTTGTCACTGTTCAATTTCACTGTATATTTTTTTTTTAATTCAATGGTAAGGTAAGAAAGTAAAAAAAGGGTTTTACCAACGTGCCTTTGTTTGTGTTATATTGGTTTCCTTTCCTTTAGGTGTGCCGGCAAGGGAGCGAGAATGCCTTTTGAGTATACATTCATAAATTAATTTTTTCTTAAAAAAATAAATATTTGTAAATTATTTTAAGAAATATTTTATAAAAGATAATTAATTATTTTTACAATTTTTTCAGTTTTTCAAAAAAATTTCTCAAACCCAATTAAAAATACCATTGAACTATATATAAAGCTTTTGGTCTCAATTCCTAGAATTTGAAGAAATTTTGTAATAAGCTCAGCTATAAAGAATTTCACAACTGTTATGATAGTTATTATTAGGAGATAAAAAAGTATTTTGATGATGAGCTAGATAAAAACCAATAAAAACCAATAAAAACTTATTCACACAAGTATTGCGAAAAATATTGTAAAATTGTTATATATGACTCAAAATGTTAGTGACAATTTTTTCTTTTTCCTTTTTATATTGTTTAGATAAATACAATAGATTTTAATTGTATGATACATAAGAATATATATATATATATATATAGGTTTGGATAAATGTTGGTCACATGTTGAGCTTGTTTGACCATATTGCTTTTATATAATAGTACACGAATATTACAGTAATGATCTTGTCTGTGACTAAGTATATAATGTTACAGTAATTATTGGGTATGTTGTCAGAATTCTGATGCTATCTTAGAATCATAAGATCCTCCTATCATATTCTATAAAAATGATCCAAATAAATGTAGAATATTTTTTGGGTTAGTATTGGCATGTGATGGCAATCTTAGATGATGGAATGTAAGATTCTACGATTTTGCACTATAGAATCTTTACGATCTTACCCCCATAGAATCAATTTAGATTGATGTACGATTGTTTATATAGCCTCCAAGTAATATAACCAACATCCATTAAAGTTATTATAATTATTTGTAATTATGTTTCTCTATGGTGAGATTAAGATTGTCCAATCCTATTGATCTAAGTTGTAATTTCTTATAATTTAGTCAAAAAGAAATGTGTGCTTTAACTTGTCATTACTTTTTAGCAACATTTTAATTAATTAGTTAAAATTTATCAATGAATGGGAAGTAGCATTAAAATCACCCCAGAACATTTATTGACAACCAAATTTGTTGAGAGAGAGAGAGAGAGATTCTACGGGGTGAAATACAAAACTACCTTCACAAATGAGCTAATATAAGGCACTACAAAGATTTCTTCTTTTTATTATTATTATTTCATTTTGCTTTCTAATCACAAACAACAATTAACACTATTTGAAATGTTTCTTGCTCCAAGTTTTTTGCTTCATTCTCTATCTATGGCGGCTATGCATCTATCATATGCCACCCAATAGTTTATCGTGTATATAGTTATCACAATTCATACATTGTGAGACGTGTGATTAAGACTCAAGACCAGTAGTTGGACATATGCAAAGGGGTCCAAATTCTTTGATAGGATTAAAATATTGAGACAAACTTTAAACACATTTTATTTGAAATTTTCCATCTATATTGCTATTTAAGGAGGGTGAAGGTCATGATTATGGAGTAACACAACTAGTAATTTGAGAACAAATTAGTCATAGGGAAAGAAACATATGCAGTGTTAGGAAAAATTGGCTATCTCTTAAAAAGTCTGGTTAATGGAAGTCGAAGTCCATTACTTAAATTTTAGTTCTTTTTTGTAACCGATTAGCTTGTTAATGAGTATCGAAAACCATTGATTAAGGTAACAATTTTTATTTTATTTGATTAGGCTTTTAAAAAAAAGGTCGCACAACAATGTTTCAATCGGTATTTATTTATTAGATTTTGATCATTTGTAATGTAAGGAACTACCGTATTTAAGTTTTTAACCTTTTGTATTGTAAGGAAGAGTAGTATTCCTTTTTTTTTTATATATTTTTTTAAAGGAAGAGTATTTATTAAGGCTTTCTTTTTTTTGCAAGGATATTTATTAAGGCTTTCAGTTTTATGACAAGTAATCCAAAAATGCATTGAGATTCTAAACAAAGTTGTACTCAACCCAATAATTGCAACTCACTGCCCCTTCTGCCCCTCCTCTCAGGAGGAACAGTCATTTTGAATCGTTTTTTGTACAACCCCTATGTTCATCTACTCCTCAGCCTAGGGCTCAGAGGGCAGTGAAACAGAGCCACAGAGTCCCCCACTGTGACCTGCCAGGCCGCCCTATATTTCTACCACCTGTGATACCTAATACTCTTCCCATTATACATCTATTGCCAATAGCTGCTTCTTAGCTGTTTTTTCTTTCTGCTTTCTCGGCTTGGCCAACTCACATATAATAATGATGCTTTCTTTATTTCACTGTTTCACGAGGTGGGCAGTGGGCTATGTCTTTATGATTCTCTACCTCTTTAACATCTGTCTCTTAATCCTTTTGGTATAAATTTAACTATCACCCACTGCCATTTATGCATTCAACTCTTTCGGATTACTTATAGATTCGGATCCCTTCTTTTTTTAATCTTTGCATTCACCTTCTCTCTCTCTCTCTTTCTTTGCTTCTTAAACAATTAGCGCAACTTCACTTTCCTTGAATTTCTTTTATAAATTAGCTTACTTTCTTTTCTTTTCTATTTTGGTAGAAAACGGTTTACCTATCTATAAAGCTCGGTATCTTTCTTCTTGGCAAATACTGATAATATTTCCTGGTTTATGCAATATATAAAAAAAGAGAGATAGAATAAGATATTTTGCTTTATTTTTAGATGTGGGGCTGTGCAAAATTAGAAAAGGAAAAAGAAAAAGAATTCTGAGATTGCATGCACATGCATGTTTTTTTTTTTTTCTGTTGTTGATAACCTTTAATTCCTGGTTAATTTATGCAAGTTTTTAATTTTTGTTTTTATTCTTCTCTTCTGGGGTGTTTTCAAAGTGAGGAAAGGAAAAAGAAAAAGGTTCTAAGAAGCATGCATTTGCATGTTTTCCTCTTTTTGTTTGTAGGAATGTAGGATCTTTTGTTCTTTTTATGGAAGTTCATGAATATCCTTTTTCTTCTTTCTCTTTGCCTTCTTCTAGAATTATTTACTTTCATTTCATTCAGTTATTGGCATGGTCATGGATGCTAGGGATCGAGTTGACCTATTCTTTTTTTAAAGTATATATATTCAAGAAGAGATGTTCACAAAGGAAAAGGTGAAGCTGCCAGCATGATCTAGCTTTGGTTAGCATATATGACTCTGATGATAATACTAACCCTAACTAGGTCATGCTCTGACAGCCTCACTCCTTCCTATTTGGGGACCCATTTGGTTCCAAACACACTCCAAATCTTATGGGGAAAAAGCATAAAGTAAGTATGAGAAATTACTGTTAAGTATAGTATATTCCTCCCTCATGAGTTTCTGTTTATGCCCGGCGTGCGTTCTTACTTTTCTTTTTAACTTTGCTTTTAGTTTCTTTCTCTTTTAGTTTTGCTTTTGTTTCTAATTTGTTACCTGTTTTAACATTTAACAGTGGTTGCTTTTTGCCTTTCTCTTTTGCCAAGTCAATGGGATTGGTGTCATGATGGTTTATTTATTTGTGCAGAGAGATGCGGTTCAATCAAGAACAAGAGGTAACCGAAAGTATTTTTTTAGATAAAAGTATAGAAGAGGAAAAGAATATATGAGTTACTCTAACTAGTTTGTAGATAAGACTTTGTTGTTGCAATGATGCGGTGAAATGGAGTTTCATAATCATTAGTAATTATGGGATGTTTTTTCAAGTCAATTAAGCTTCATTTTGCAAATTGAACTTGGGCATTTCCTGTTGTTCCCTAACAAAAGTTGTTTTATGTTACATACATAATGCTTAATTTTGGTTGAGATCTGCGGAGTTTACAGTGCATCTTTCACCATTGAGATGTTATAATTGTTTAAATTTTGCCGCATTATATCAATAAAGAGAGTCTAGGGGCTTTTTTATTTTCCAAAACCTGCAAAAATGATAAATTATAAATAGTAAAAGGAATTTAATTATTCAGAGGTCTTTGTTAAGGTAGAATTTAAATTATTTCGTAACTTGATTGAGCCACTTCTCAACTCAAAGTTTAATATTTTTATTAATTTTTGCTATTTTTCAATACATGTGTACTTCTTTGTTACCTCCTTGACTGGTTTTTTTATTTATCAAGGCACCTCTTGACAAAAGATAAGTAATAACGGCGAGCGCTAATTATTACCCTATATAGAATTATCTCTACAAGTTGTAAAAATACTTGCTAAATTAGTTGTTTTCCTAACAAAATTGTTATCAATTACTTCAATTAGATGACAAAAGCAATATAGGGACAAAAGAAATAGGACAAATATTAGTGTAAAAATTTGACAAATTGGCTGATGATATCATGGACTTCGCCAAAATCCTAACAAATCTATTTTGGAACCAGAAACTAAAAATAAACAATAAAAAATTAGGGCCTGTTTGTGTTTTCAAAACTTGTCTTAGGTGTTTTCAAAAACTTGGGGCTATTTGGTAATGACGTTTGAACCACAATTTTCATTATTTAAACAATAAAATATGTATTTTTATACTATTTTTTTATTCCAACGTATTATACTTAAACGTTTTTAGAATATCTAAGTTTTTTCTTTTTCCTTGAATTCCTTTTATCTTCCAATAAAAAACCGCCATCATCCACCACCAAACCCAAATAAAACCCACCAAATCAAGATCCATCACCACTAAATTGGGAGGAAAATTGTATTAGAGAGAGAGAGAGAGAGCAAATCCAGCAACAATCTCAACTCTGCTATTGCCATTGCAAAATATTAAAAAAATGGCAAGACTTATAGTATGTAGATGTTTGCACTATCAGCCGTGGTGATAAAAACCTAAAAAACTATTTTTAGCACCATTAAAAAGCTAGTTGGAGCTGCAGCAGTGGAGCTATAACCAAAAAATTTGACTTTTTAGCTAAGTGTACAGTTAAAATAGCTGGGCACCTTAGCTCAAAGGTAAAAAAAGAAGTTATTTTATTTTGTAGTCACAAAGTTAGAAGATTTGTGGTGTTTTTCTTTTTAGTAGGATGTATTATTTTATTATAATAGATATATTATTTTATAGTGTTGAAAGGTAAAATAGATTCACTGTTGCAGCATGTGAATAAATAAAATAGATAAAGTAATTTTTTGTGGTGTTAAATAATTAAAAATATAGTATCATTGTTGTGGATGCTCTTAAGTACTTATTTTAAGATTTTGTCTTGTGAATTTTTTGCACATGAGATGAAAGTGTATTAACAGATGTTTTTTAAGTTTTCTCTTTAAGATTATGTCATGTGAATTAAGTTTTCTCTTTAAGATTATGTCATGTGAATTTTATATGAGATGAAAGTGTATTAACAGCAACTAAGTTACTCTACTTAAGTTTAATTCTTAAAAAAATGCTACTCAAATATTTACAAAACTGTCACAAAATCAGAAAACGGGAATTGAAGACTGGTGGGAGTAGTTTCATAAAAATCAGTTTTGCAAAGTAAACAGTGGGATTGGCTTTTCAAAAAGAGTTTTCTGAAAACAGGTATAGATGCGTGGTGTGGTGCTCACCGGTTTTTATTTTTTAAAGCAGAACTTTTTTTTTTATTATGTAATTCTATATTGATTTCAAAAATTATTTTATTTGGAAGAGTATATTTTCATTGGTATGCTTGATTTAAAATTTAATTTGCGTAAGGGTATATTATACCCTAAAAAATTTAAGTTAGAAATTGAAAATAAATTATCTTAATCGAGCATCTGACCATAACATACCTATTTATAAAAACAAAAATAAATACGACCAACAAATATAATTATATATTGGACGATTAATGATGATTCACTTAGAAAAAAAAAGAGCAAATTTAAAAAGTTGCATATAAGAAAATAAGTTAAAATAAAAAGATAGTGCCAATATTTTATTGGATGATGTTTCGGTTTGGTAAGAGAAATATTTGGAAATCTTGCACCATCGGCTTATTGTCCTCAGATTATTGATTGAGAGGTGGGATTGTGATTGAGATTGATAGTTGTAAAAAGTAATTTTTAATCTTAATTATTGATTTAAAAAAAGTAAAAAGAAGTAAAAAGTGAAAGTTAAAAACATGAAAAATTAAATAATTTGTGAGAGGAAATGGATGACTTACATCCATGTATTGCACTGGATCCTAATCTGATTCTTGAGAGATGATTTGCTAAATTAAGTTCGACTATTGATTAGTAGAGAGAAGGAATGAGAGGGCTACGAGAGTAACAAGGTGTGAGAGGAACGTTGGAAAGAGAGTCCTAGCTCTCATTTTTTTTTTTTTAAAAATCTTTGTTTAAATCGTGAAAATGTGATTTTTGATAAACTAAAACTATTTAAGGGTGGAAAGGAAAGTTTTTATCTCAAGCAGCGATTTTGATCAAGACCGTGGTTCAAGCTATTTCAACATATACAATGAGTTGTTTCAAGCTCCTAGAATGTCTATTTACGGAGACTAAGAGCCTGATCTGGAAATTTTGATAGTGACAAAAAGGTGATAGAAGAAAAATTCATTGGATCAAATGGGAAACGTTATGTTAGGCTAAAGTCGAGAAATGTATGGGTTTGAAGGACCTTGCTCTCTTTAATGACGCGTTGCTAGCAAAACAGGCATGAAGATTGCTACATAACAAGGACTTACTCTTCTATCTGGTTTTCAAATCCAAAATTTTTTCCCAATTGTTCAATCTTGGAGGTCCCCGAATCAAATGTAGGATAATATGCATGGCACAATATATTAAAAGGTCGTGATGTCCTTTTGAAGGATGCTCGATGGAGAGTGGGTAATAGAGAGACAATCGGGGTGTGGCTGGATGCTTGACTACCTTCACATGAACACCCAAGGATCTTAACTCTAATGGTGGCTGGTTTTAAGGAAGCAAGAGTGGCAGACATCATTGATCCAAGCACGGGACAATGGGACTCAAACCTGCTGCAGGGACTATTTGCACCTAATGAGGCTGAACTAATAAAAAGTATTCCGCTATGTAGCTCGTCAATGGAAGATAAAATGGTTTGGCCCTACATAGGTGTGGTGATCCGAGATAATCAAGGTCAGGCCCTAGCTTCTTTATCGAAGCAAATCCCTTTGCCCTTCAGCTCGGACGTGGTGGAAGCTCAGGCAGCAGCGAGAGCCATAGCTTTTGCTTTGGAAATTGGGTGCAGCTCCTTTGTTCTTGAAGGTGATTCAAAGTCCGTGATCAAGACACTCAGCAGTGAAGAGGAGTCTCTAGCCCCATTCGGTCACATTCTCACCTCAGCCAGAAAAAAGAAAAAAAATGCCAAGTGTATCTCTTTCTCCCATGTATGTTGACTTGGTAACTTTGTTGCATATAACCTAGCTAAACATGTTAGCTAGGTTATTTGGTGTGAATGGAGGATATTCCTCCACATCTTTACTCTGTACTCTTAGTTGATTTGAGCTAACCTTTCTAATAAAATTTCCAAGTTTCATTCTCTAAAAAAAAAGAAAAAGGTTAGGTATGTGAAATATAGGTTTTACATTTATCACAGGGCACTGAGAAATATTCTTAAATTTTAAAATCCTTTCAATAAAAAAATTAAGAGAATTTGCTAGCTAAATGCTTATTTACTAAAAATGGATATAATTATACATGAAAAAGTGAAGTTGTAAAAATAGTATACAAGTTAAATAAGCTTCGAAAAAAAAAAAAAACTAAACTAAATGCATACTTATAGTGATTAGTTGGAGTGGCAGTTCCTTTCCTGCTAAATGTGTACGAGTACGAATAATCAAATGAACGTGTAAAAATCTTTTGTTCCAATTTATCTCATGCCATGTGACTTTGCTTGCAGTACTGTGCTCTGGCTTCTGTGAAATAGTAGCAAACTTTCCGCATGCTGTACTTATGCAAGATAAAAACAACCAAGCCTGTTTTGTAGTATAGTGTTATTTTCCAATTCTTTTTTTTTTTTTTTGGTAAACAATTATTGTCCAATTCTTCCTATTAACAGAGTCTAGGTTTAAATTCCCCTCTCCCACTTATTATAATTTAAATTAAAAAAAAAAAAAGTCGTGTGACCTCTTTATAAAGAGAACAATGGTTCAAACTGTCTTTTCCTTACACATTTTAACAATTTATCAAAAAGAAAAAGAGCAAAAATGCCTAGGGTATATGTTGCTGATACAGTACTGGTACCAGAGACTATGCAAGCTCATTAATGAGCTTTCGTTCATTGTGGGCTGGAACACATGGGTTCTGAGCAACTCAACAGTGTTTGCAGTTTGCTTATCAGCATCAGCTTGTTTTTGCTAGTTGGTTAATATAATTGTCACAAAGGAGAGTGAAATTTGTATTTAAATTGTGTATATATTATCACTACCAATACATTTTTAAGCATTTGGTTAACTAGGGAATCATTTCAGTTCTTACCTTCTTAATTATGGTCTGTTTAAATACTGTTTATTTTGCTGAAAATTAAAAACTTATTGTTGAAAACACTATATCAAAATAATTTTTAAAATGTAACAGTGCTGACGTGGGTCTGTTTCTTGTGTTTTTCATTTGTTGGCTGGGTTATGAACAGTGCTGTGGGACCCAGTACTTAAAACGCAAACACAAAATAAGCGTTAGCTAAAGTACCGTGCACTGTTCACGGGAACCACAAGTACCTCTTTCAGCACATATAACTTCTAACTTGAGTTTTACAGCATTATTTACATATTTAAAAATTATTTTGTTAAATGTTTTCAGTTTTTAATTTTTAAGTTTTAATAATAAATAGTATCTAAACATACGGCAATTTTGTGAACTGCTGCGGACGAATAGAGACGCAAAAGGAAACTTGAATGCCAATGATCAATAATGGAATACGAACAACCAAAAGATAGTACCAATTTATGATGTGGTCACAAGCCTCACAACTCACAGGTAGTGAAACAGTATCTGTACTAGAGAAAGAAAAAAATACAACAGGGCATCTTTGTAGGTAGGGATGGGCCAAGTAGTACTAATACTCTCTCTCTGTTTTGCTAGGTTGCATGCTGGACTTATTTTAGTAGGGTTGCCTTCGAGTTTCTATTTTTATCCCTGGAATCTTTTTTAATGTTTGGCAAGTATCGCTGGAATCTTCTATTGCTTGATTTGAGATATATTTACTTTTTTGTGTTAATGTTTTTTTTTTCCGGAGAGGGGGGGGTTTGAAAGGAAGTACGATATGATTAATGTCTGCACCAAATTTTCTTTCTACAATCCTAATCATATTGTCTCTTGATTATTTCTGTCCAGATTTATGAAATAAAAAATAAAAAACAAGGGAAACTGGAAACTACATATTTAGCAAAGAAAGAAAGAAAGAAAAAAAGTGAAAACCACACAAATTGAAGGAAGAATTGTAAATATCAATGATATATCTAAGTTATATATATTTTATAGATTGTCGCTTGATTGGCTGATATACTATGATAATGGCTATGTAGTAATCTTGTCTTCTCAATCTTTAACAAAGTGCATCGAAGTTGGTATGAGATGACAAGTGGAGGACATCGACCATAGTAATATATAGACATGCATGAACAAAGCTTGCTACACTATTATTGTTTTGAAAAGTCAATTAAACTATATTAATCAAACTCAAATACCCAATAATCTTCAATAATTGGTTTTTCTTTTTGGGGTGGGGAACACCTAAGATAAGATACAATAAATGGTCTTGAGATTCCACAATTTGGTGTAATTGAATACTAATTTTTAGGGTTTTATTCATGCAATCATTTTTTTTCTTCACACTTGTTTTCACACTATTAGATTACAATCTCACTATCTCGTATGTTTGTATAGAAAAATACAACATAGTAGCTGTAAAATAGTACCACCATCCCTTTCAGAAATGTCATGGATTTCATTTCTGTACTATTATCTACATGAGTATGTGTCATTGGGGATGTATATATTTAGTTATTGACACTGATCGATCATAGTTTCTTTTTATATATTTTTCTAAAATTTCTCCAGAAAAGTTAGTTGAAGGTGTGAATGCATTAAATTACCTACAAATCATGTCCGATCGATGTGTCAGCTCCTAAGGGCTAAATCCAAATAATTTAATTTAAGAGCTATTATTTCAACTATATATGTCAAGATATGATCATATATATGAACACTCCATCAAAGTGGAAATCTAATTTGGATTTTTTTTTTTTTCAGAGCCAATCTAAGTTGGATTTGTGAGGATGAAAAGTTGGAAAAACCTTTACATGTATAGCACCATAGTCTTGTCACGATATTAATTGACTGCTAGCCAGGGGGAGGGGCAGGGGTGGAATTGAGCTCTTACGGCAAAAATGAAGGTAAGTAATTATGTCGATCAGAATTCATTACACAAGAAACCATACATATGATCCTAATGGATTTTGTAATTTGGTGTTATTATTATTTCTTACTAGTTTAATTTTTATTTATTTCTCTATTTTTGGTAAGTAAGAGCATCTTCAGCAGAATAGTCAAATTTTTGTACTGTTTGACTAATGAACAGTGACATTTAGTTTTTGCCTACCCACTTTTCAAATTTATTTTCCAACAGACTCTCTATCCCATTCTCTATCTCATTTAAATATTATTTTTTCATTCATTATTTATTCTTTTTTTAACAACTACATATCTTCCAACATTTTTTTACTCAACACCTAATTATTATAATAGAAAATAAAAATTTGAAGAATGAACAGTAGCCCATCAGACTTGATTGAGCCAAAAAAAAAAAGACTAAGTTTGCCGAGTCTGCTGGAGCACCAACACAGCATATATTCTCCAAAATTTAGCTAATATATGTGGACGCCTCTACCGCTGGAGATGCTCTAAGGGTAGGAGAGGAAGAGGACTACTAGTGTTAGAAACTTAGAATGTTTAGGATATTCTAATAAATAAATAGATAATGATTTTGTAGAATACCATATTATGGTGGTTTTGTAATACCATGAGCTACTGTAATTTTAAGGTTATTTTACTAAAACTTTTTTTTATATACCCAATGTTGAGTTACTTATGATATACAATTATGTATAATAAAGATGTAGCTACTAATTAAGAGTTTTCTAATATAGATGTAGGCTATTACATTAATCCACACCCCAATCTAGATTCATGGGGATTCCATCTATATATATAGACTCCTCATATTTGCATTTGTGTTGTAAGGACCCAAAGAAAAACAATAGCCACATTTGTAAAACACACTCAACTAATTCAATATCAGTTTGGGGCACATCACACAGTTCCACTTAGAATTCTATTTCAGTATCATACACTCTTATGCATTGATTCAATTCCGATTGATCATGCACTTCCTTGAGGTTGCACACACACGCTTACAGCTCCGAAGACAACCTTCACATGTCTCACATGTGCTTAGATCCATTACATGCTAGTTTCATCTTGGCAACGCGCTTGGCCAATTATCTGACTTCCATAAGATTTTGCCGCTTATAGTACAGATTCTTCGTAGACTTCTGTGGTATTAGAATTACCATACTAAGCCTAATATTGAAATGTATATTATAAGTCTCTTATAATATACATTTCAATATATTAAAATATGTAGTCATGAAGTTCATCAAATTTTTTTTTTGAGAGTCAAGAGCTTTTTATCAGAGATTAATTTGTGTTGTTAGGTTGAAGCATTAATTTACTTCTTGTAGTTTTGCTTTCTCTTTCTACATGATTATGTATATTTTCTTTTCTTCCAAACGAAACGCATATAAGATCTATTTTTAGTTTTTTATTCAAACCCACCCCATGAGGTTGCCGAAAGCATATCCCTGCAGCAATAAGACACGATAACAAAGTTAATTAAGGACAGATGGAAGCCAGGGAAGATCCTTGAACTAAATAATAGAATCCAACTAAGTACAGTGTTATTCTCAAAAAAAAAAAAAAAAAAACTAAGTACAGTGTTCCATGGCGATCTAACAACTGAACCAATCAATTTCAATGTATTCTTCCAATGTACCCAACAATTATTTAAAAAATTTAAGCATATAGGAAAAGTAGTTTGTTTTAACGTTGAGAATCTTATTATAATTCGAAGTAGTTAAACATGGCTCATGAAACTCAAATCAAGCCAAGATGTGAGGAACTTTTTCTTTGGAATATTATTGTTTCCACTTTTTGATACTTTGATATGGGGATGACTCTGCATGCGTCTATTGGTTCCATCTCTTAAACCTACCAAAGGGATCAAAACAACTTGAAAGAAACAGAATGTCAAAATCATAAATCACTTTATTGGAATACGTTTATGTCAATTTCTTACTTTGCTTGTGCCTCTGATCGTTTACTTTACAGAGCAGACTCCAAAATGTTACTTAATCCATAGTAATGTCTTTTTAACATTGCTTTTAATGTGTATCTGACACCACTTAGATGCAGAAGAAGCAGGCCCCTAACAAATGGCATTCCATTCCATGTATATATAAAAATAAGAACAGACACACAAAAAAGAGTTATCTTCACTCGAACAAAGTAAAGATACTTAAAAAAGAAACGAAAACAAAGTACACCCTACTTTTTTCGTAAGTGCGAGATAATAAGTTACTAAGATCATTCTTATTAAGGATGGTAAAAATTTTAGCATTTAAGCATCTAAAACATTAATTTTATAATATTTAACACATCACTTTTTAATATACCTAACATTAAAAATTTTATTTTTTTACCACTTCATTAAAATATTATTTATTTATCATTTTTTTTTTTTTTTTTTGTTCTCATCACCCAACCACCCCAAACCCGCACAACCCACGGCACCACTCACGGCACAACCCACCGACCTCAACTCACAACACCACCCATGGCACACCAACCCACTTTTCCCTCTCACCCTCTCTCTTCCTCAACCCACTTTTCCCTCTCATTCTCTCTCTAGCCATAGCCAGCACCGCCTCAGCAACAACAACCACGCCTCAGCCATGTTTAGCCATTGTCACACCCCCAACCACCACAATCACAACAAATTGCAACCCACCACATCCAAAAAAAAAGTATATATAATCACCCAAAACCACCATCACTGCCTCCCACAACTTGCAAATCAGAACCCCACCATCGAATCAATCAACCCACACCCACCTCTCAGCCACCCCGATCAACCCAGCCACCGAAATAAAAAAACCATCGAAATCAAAACCCGTCGAAATCCATCAAAACCCACAAAATCAAAACCCACATATATCAAATCACAAAACTCGCTGCAGCCCAGCCATCGTAGCCTAGCCACACCTAGCACCACAGAGGGAGAAGAGAAGAGCTTGCCGGTGTGGGTTGAGAGAAAACCAGAAAAAGAAAAGAAAAGAGAGAGAGGACTTTGTGGCAGTGGGATTTTTTATTTTACAATTCAGCTCACTGTAGCTGTGTGTCAAAATTTTTGGTATTTGAAATCTTTGATGTAGTGATATAATTTATGTGTGATGGTGGTAAAATTTGGCTTTTGCCATTTTTAGCATTCTTGATAAGAATGCTCTAATAATATATAAAAAAAAGTAGTTTTATCGTTAGGTTTATATCAAAATCAATGACAACTTATTAATTTAGAAGTTGTAATAATGTTGCAAAGGAAAAAAAATTAAAAATTTTGCACACACAAGAATGTGTTAGGTAGAGATGCTTGTTATTAAACTTTTCAATTTTCTCTTGAATTTGGTAAGAAACCATGCAAATGGTCCCCCACAGACTTATTTTGGAACATATGGTGTTTACAGAGAGAGAGAGAGTGACAGACCCACATTAAAGTGAGTAAAGTCTCTATGTCAATTTTAGAACTGCACACTGCCTTGTCTGCATGGTGGCGTGGTGGCGTGGTGGCGTGGGCATGATAATATTCAATTTGTCTTACTTTGGACCACAACACTACCGTTTATCATTTCCGTTCATGAATTAATTTTAATTATTATTAATTTATTATCCTCCTAAACTTTTCAGTCTCTCAAAACAACAAACCACTACAAGACTAAACAACACAACACCAAAGGATTAGAATATATGAGTCATTCTTGGCCTCTATTTATATCCCCCCCTTCCTTTCTCTTCTACATCATCCATATTCAAACTACAAAGAAACACACTCTTTCTCTTTCTCTTTCTCTTTCTCTCTCTCTCTCTCTGGGGCTGCCTTAATTACCTGCTCTCATCGTGCACCACTAGCAGTTGAAGCTGCCAGCATGATCTAAACTTCCCTCTTGATCATTCAAGGAAAGATCGGATCATATTGGCAGCTTCACCTGTTGATGGGATCACGGAAAATCCTTGATTCTTTTCACTAATTGGTGTAATATGCCCATCTGGGTAGTCTGAGAAAACCCTAGAATGTAAAGGTTTGAAATCTCCATTTAATTTTTCACTTTTTTGGGTATCCAAGATTTGCCTTCTTGTAAATCAAATTGTTGGAATATATATTTTTTGTGGTAATTTTTTTTAAAATAAATATATTTTTTTCGCTATTATTGGTTACTGTATTTAATTTCCTAGAATATTTTGACTCTTCATTGAAATTTCTTTTTCTGGAATGTCCTTTGCTTTCTCATTTTTGTGATATACATTGCATGTAGCACGTTTAGAGAGAGTCTTGAAATAGGCCAGTACTGGCTACTGAGAATTTTGAGGCATAAAAAAATTATGTGATATGTAGGAGATATCCAAGTTTACTTTTTTATATGTTGGATAATTATGCTGGGGAATCTCATTGACAGTAGGGAGAGAGATATGACTGTTAGGGTTTTCAGTGACAGAATTTCTCATGTCTAAACTTTCTTGGTGCTTTTGAGATCCAATCTTAAGTATTCCTCATGCATAGAACCTTTACATTCTTATTGGTGGGTAGTGTGTAGTGTTACAATTTTCATTTAGGCTGTGCTTTATATCAATTAGTGTATGGGTTTTGGTGAAGAGTAGCTTGGTCCATCATCTATATATATCATGAAATTATAAAATTAATGAAAAGGAGAAAGAAAAGGGAAAGTTATTGAATAAAGCTTCTGAGTTTAATATTGTTTATTTTGGATAGTAAGTCTCAGGATATTTTTGTTTAATCATTGGAATCATGAGAGTGTCTATGAACTTATCAAATTCGGACAAGTTGATTATAGGAGTAAGAATTTAATCTAAGAACTGTTAGAGTATTACATAACTACTAGATTTCCAGAATTAATTCAATAAAAAGAGAGAGAGACTCGCAGAATTTAGTGGAAAAGGTTAAGAGTCCCTTTCTTTTGTTTCTTTTTCCTTTCTATCTGCATTTCCAACTATTTTATGTAATATTCCGCGTTTTGAATTAAGAGTAGTTTGTTGGCCCTTGCTGCGTGATTTCTAGCTAGCTTTTAGGATTAGACAAAGCCAATCGTTTTCAAAAAAACTAAATTGGAGTTTTCATAAAAAAAAAAAAAAAAATCGACAGTATTTTTTGAATTAACTATTTCTGAAAATTGAAAACAATAGCAGGGAACCAAACCACTTACAAAGGATTTTTTTTTCTTTATAGAAAATCGAGAAATTGTATTTAGAATTAGTAACCAAATAGGCCCAAGCCCATAACTCATTTGGATGTCAAGGTCTTTTTATTCATAGATTAAGATTATTAGAAATATATTAGCCCATTAGTATAGGCCCAAGCCTAATTCTACTTTTTGTGCAAGCCAAGTCTTCTACTTGTACTACAAGTCTATTAGTCTACGGTTTAGTCTACTATATATACACATGTTATGGTTTATTGTAACACAGAATTTGTACTACACTATAATATATTATTGATGTAGCCCTTTAGGGTTTCCTCCGTGGATGTAGGCCGTTAGGCTGAATCACATAACCCTCGTGTGTTATTGTGTTCTATACTTTATGATTTCGCTTCCGCATCCATACTAGCATATTCAACATGATGTATCAATGCTAATATTTAACAAAGATCCTATAGAGCTCTTGGGATTCACTATGAAATTCTTAAAATCCTATTAATCCATTTTGAAATATGCAAATTAGATTTTAGTATTTTACCATGTCATCGATCTTCATATAAACACTAACTATCAAAATTTTGATATTTCTTGAATTATTGATGTGGCAAAATCAAATTCCCTCATTTTAAAATGTATAGATAAGATTTTAAGAACTCTATTATTGTGGAGTTATATCCTTAAAAATTTAGAGAATCCTAGCCCAACTTCTACCATGTAACATTGTTGTTTGAAAAGAAAATTGAAAATTCTCTTTAGTGCTTCATAAGATTGTGCATGGATAAAGAATTTGAAGAATTACTAGAATTTCAAAATGATAAGATTTAAATGAATAGGAATTTCAAATTTATGAATTTAAATTTTTATTATTTGAATGAGTATATTCAAAAACAAGAAAATTAGAGTATAGTAATATTTACAATACTAATGATAATAGCGATGCTATGATGTCGTGGTGTTGGTGGTGATATAGTGTCGTGGTAGTAGCAGTATGGCAATGGTGGTGGTAACAAGAAGTTGTCATGGTAATAGCAGAAGGTGGTAGTCATGGTGGTAGTGGCAGCAGCGACGATTGTGGGTGGCCAAGTGACATTTCTATATTTAGAGCCATTTTATACTATATGTCCAAACAAATGCTGTTTTTTCTAATTCGGTTGATATGGATTGATTGTTGTTGGATGCCCTACATAAATTAATGATTTTCAGGTTGAATATGAAGGCATTTATGAATGAAATACCTCTTGGATTATGCAGCTCAACGGCTTACAAAATTGTAATTTTTTATTATCATTTTTAGTGGAGAATATTAAACCATCCAAAATAATAGACGAAATGCCTTTTGGATTGTGTAGCTTGACAACTTTCTAAATTGTGAATTTTTTTTATTATCGTTTTTAGTGGAGAGTAAACCATCCAAATTATGAATTTGCTTAAGCAATATATTTACATTCCTAGATTAAAATTGAATAATTCTATTGTGATTTATAACCTATATTTCTGTTTCCTTTTTCCCTTCAAAATGACGCATAATATAATTGATATTAATTTCCCAAATATCAGTATTGCACTTTTCACATCACTTACTTAAAATTCGAGGGCAGACTTTGTTCTAGAAATTTATCATTCTATATGCCACTATTTTTTTTTTTTTTTTGGTGCTAGGTAGGAAACACAATGTCATACAATCCCTTAAAGTATCATATTATTAAATATTAGCATTGATACACTATGTTGAATATGCTAGTATGGATGCGGAAGCGAAAGTATAAAGTATAGAACACAATAACACACGAGGGTTATATGATTCAGCCTAATGGCCTACATCCACGAAGGAAACCTTAAAGGGCTACATCAATAATATATTAGAGTGTAGTACAAATCATGTATTACAATGAACCATAACATATGTATATATAGTAGAATAAACTCTAGACTAATAAACTTCTAGTGCAAGTAAGGGACTTGGCTTGCACACAAAGTAGAATTAGGTTTGGGCCTATACTAATGAGCTAATATATCTCTAACACCCCCTCTTAAACTCAAGATGGAAGTTTGATGAAAGTTTGAGATTTGATAAGGTTGAGAAGATCCCTTGAATGAAGTGTGGCACGTACTGTGACGGTGGTTTGAGAAAGGCAATGGTCTTGCAGTGTTGATATGACTTCTAACAGTGGCATGACTATACCGGAGAGTTTTGACGGCAGTAGTGGGAAGGCAAAGAAGATGAACGCAACGAAGAAACACCGAGGAAGACAAAGTTTGCTCTTAAATACACCGTAAGGATAGAAAACCATGGGCATAGGAAGGTGGCTTTGATACCATGTTAAATATTAGTATTGATACACCATGTTGAATATGCTAGTATGGATGTAAAAAGCGAAAGCATAAAGTATAGAACACAATAACACACGAGGGTTATGTGGTTCAGCCTTACGGCCTACATCCACAGAGGAAACCCTAAAGGGTTACATCAATAATATATTAAAGTGTAGTACAAATCCTGTATTACAATAAACTATAACATGTGTATATATAGTAAACTAAACCCTAGACTAATAAACTTCTAGTACAAATAGGGGACTTGGCTTGTACACAAAGTAGAATTAGGCTTGGGCCTATGCTAATGAGTTAATATATCTTTAACACACATAAAATAGATTGCCATTTTTTCTTGGTAAAGTCTCTGATAGTTGAATAAGAAATCTGGGGTTCAATCTCCGCCTACACAAAAAACCAATTGGTGTCTTGGTTTGATGGTAAAGAGCATCATCAGGAGCGGACGCTATAGGTTGAAACTCTCTCAAAAAGAAGAAGAAGCGAGGTTGACATTAATTGGTTATAAACTCATTTTGGTTTAATTTACGTGCTCAAACGAAATGGGAGAAAACATTGAAGCCATTAAAATATACTATTTTAATGTTATACTACTTAACAATTTTCATATTCATTCTCCCAAAAAAAAAAATACAAATTTTATATTATATAAACTTTGTAACAAATTCATTTTTGGGTTATAGTGCCTCCTCATACTCTACATGCTTATAAAATATTAAGACGATAATATATTAATAACTATCTTATCTATGAAATTTTGCATTATAATTCTTTTTTTTTTTGTATTTTAAAAATTATATATAACACATTTATGTGTTGGGAAATAAACTTTGTTGGGTAAATTAGACCACCCTTATTGAGGTTTATCGAAATGCAATCATTCCCCCTTGAGATTTGTATAGACTCGATAGTTGGTCCATGTACTCTCAAATTAATTGTGATTAAACTATAGAAATATTCTAATTAAAAAAATATATATGTATATATATATTCTTATTCAAACTATAGATGAAACGACACTCTCCTCCATTAAGATTTGTGGATGCATTATAAACCCTTTTTATGCATGTATATATTAATAGGAATATTTTTAAAATAGAATATTCTGTTAATGAGAACATAATTGTTACATTTATACAAATCTTGTTTTTAAAGGGAGGTGTCATGTTGTGAAACTTTTTTTTTTGTGTGGAGGATTTCGTAAAATCTCAAGAAATGTTGGTGTAATTTACCCAAAAATATTTGATCAATATAAAATTTTATGTGTTTTTATAAATGTCCATTGGACTTTAATGTGCGTGTCAATTTAGTCATTGTACTTTTGATTTTGCCGGATTAAATCCGAGTACTTCCAAGTTTGTGAAATCTAACCTTATTTTAGCATTTTTCATTAAATCCTAAGAGATTTAATTACATTTTTTTAAAATACTAAATATTTTAACACACACACACAGGAAAATGAGAGAAGGTCTTAAAGAAACTTACAGTGGTGTATATTCAAAATAGTCTAATAAATTTAATTACGTGATATGCACATATGGTAATAATGGCATCAAAACTATTAATAATATGGTAAAAACTATAAATATGTACATATAATCCGATTAAATTCATTAATATTTCTTAAAAAATACTTTTTTTTTTAAAATAAAAAAATAGTAATTGAACATAAGGTTTGGTTTGTTACAAATCTAATGTCATAATTAAATTGAAAGTCCAAGGATCAAATTGACACTTATGTCAAAAGATAAGGTGATATTTGTATTATTTTTTTTATAAAAGCTATTAAAGTGACAAAATTTAAATTTAATGAGTTAAAGTGATAATTCACCAAATTTATAAGAAGTAAATAGTATTTTTGCTTATTTTTCAATATATTTATGCAATTGTCGTTGTCATGACTCATGAGCTCATATTCTATTTTTTTTTTTGGTAAACAGCTCATATTCTATTGATATCATTAACAAAAGCATTTTAATTATCGAATAACTCTCTCTCTCTCTCTCTCTCTCTGTGGGATGTAACTTGTAAAAAGCATGATACAAGTAAGTGCTTGACTTTTCTCTAATGGACCCTCTCGTAGGAAGCTTCCCTTCACTGCAAATCTGCAAAACACAGTTACACTTACCTACGAAACACACACACGGGCCCCCCAATATAAATAAAAATATTAAATATCAAGGAGAATGTTCGGTCTGATTCTTGTTTCATTTTATTTTAAGTTCTTATAGTTGCTCAAGTGATCAAATTTTAACTATTTGAATGGGTAAATAAGTATTTAAAACAAAAATAAATAAATAAAATTTGTTGTCCAAATTCCAGCCTATTGTCAATTGCTTAAATAAATAAGAGTTCAAGTGATAGTTTAGTAATAATGATACTTTATATATATATATATATATATATATAATATTTATAGTTGGAATTCTAACTCTTTCTCTTCTATTGTTGACTTTTTTTTTATAATATATAAAAAAAAACCCTTATAAAATAGTATTAATAAATATTTATTAAATATGGATGATTTGTTAAAATCTAACTGTAGGGGGTGGATTCGAGCGCTCTCTAAGGATTGAGAGAGTAGACCCAAGCCCAACTGACCCTTCAATAAATTTGTAGAGTATGGGCTCAAGAGCTAGGCCTCAGTAAATAGGGCAACGGCCATGCATGGTTGTACGTGATTGCTAATAACTAAAACGTGGACTTAAACACACAATGAGGCTCCTCGGACGTGCCTTATGGAGCTGGAAATTCTTATTATCTCTTTTCAGAAGGGTTACAAGAGTTGAGAGAATACTTTGCCACAGTATTCCTTTTTCTCTGGTTTTTTGTCCGTCCCCTTCACAAGAGGGATTTTTACATTATATACTTCTCAATCAGTTGATCCTAACCCTACATTTGTTGCTCAATCCGGTTTCCACTTGAGTGCCTGTCCCATCAGCCGCATTCTCATACCTCCAGTGGGTTGCAGCGCTCAAGACGGCACTGTTCAGAGGTCCTATCCTCATTAATGCGGCCAGAGCGTTAGTTGAGGGCATTTAATGTGGAGGTGACAGTTCGCCTGGGACTTGCTCCTCCGCCATGCTTCAATGTCCGGTGATTGGTTCTTGCTATTTGCTCCTTGGATGCTTGGGGAGACTCCCCTTAAAGGTGTGCCGTATGCCCACTTTATGTCCTCGGACTACCGAGGATGTAACCATCCTCGGCAATGCTCCTTGGGTCCTGGGCTCTAAACTTTGGTCCTCGGACCTCGGATCGTGGAGGCGTCCTCGGCATGGGCCTCTGGGCCTGGCTTGGAGTGGGCCGGGGTTGCTGACTTATTCTGGCCCCACACTAACCTACTTATTTAATTATGAATTATTATAATTTCAAGAAATCCATAATAAATTTATCATAGAAACTTTAGAAGATCTTGATATAAGCATGCATTTAACTTACATTGTAAGCTATTTATTTTTCAAAGTAAGCTAATATATATAGCTTTAAAATATAATTTATTTTTCCCAACTTATTTAAGAAGACAATAAATTTAAGTCGTATTAAGAATACTGCTTAATCCAATTTAAGAATACTTCACTTCCATAGTACTTCACTAAATGTTTGATCATGTTGTTCTAAGTTCTAACTCACACTATGATTTGCCTTCATCATTTATGGGCAAAACAAGAACCTTGGTTAGATTTCCTTTATGAGATATTTACTAATTTCTCTTTGAGGTTTCAATAGTATTGCATAATAATAACAACGTACGTTAGCATGGAAAATAATAGTTGTCAATTTCATTCCGTTTAGTTGAAATATTTTGTTCTAATTTTATTGTGTGTGTACCCGCACGTGTGTTTCGTATCCTGCTCAAATTACAACCTATCCTCTCTCTCACATTAAAAAAAAAAAAAAAAAGTAGTGGATCTTTTACTCATAAAATAATTAATTGGAAATAAATATTATGCATTCAAAGAAATATTCAACAATTGAAATTTGGTACTATCTTATACACCATACTTCAAGTTTGGTAATACTATCTTTTATTTAATAAAGATGTCAAAATGTTTATCATTTTATTTTTTAATGGATATTTCTTTGATTCCATTTTTTAATGGATATTTTATAACTTATAAAACTATACGTTTTTCATATTAGACCGATAAAGATTTTTTTTAAAGAGAAGAAACGTGAAATGTCTAAGAAACTTTTATTTTTTTTTAGAAGAACCGTTTAAGAAACTTAAAGCTAAAAAAAAAAAAAGAAAAAAAAAGAAAAAGAAAAAGAAAAAAGTGGTCTTAAGAAACATCCATTGATGCCTATATTATAAGGCGAATTCAATTGAACAATTTCCCTAAAAAAAAGTGAAAAGAAAATTCAAGCAAAAAAGAAAGTTCTCAGAAAAGAAAAAACTAAAAATGGCGGGCCCCCCAGGCCCTTGTCAAGTGATCCCAAGATTCCTAACTGCTCCCACTTCGAATGCCACCCAAAACTCTCTCTCACGCGGACGCGGAGTTCTCCTTTTTGTTATGAGCACTACTTTGCGTTGAGTCCAATGCATTGCAGTTGCAGAAGAACAACAAATTTTGATCTTGGTGAGTTTTCCTTCTCAGCTAGCCTTCACTTTTCGTGTATTCTTGTTTTTTCTTCTTCTATTATGGTTATAAACTGGGTATTTGTAAACTTTTCACTCACTTTTCCATACATACTAATTGAAAGCTATGGTGAAACCGATGAAAAATGGCCTTATCTTTAATGGGTTTCTTTGTTTACAAAAGAAAAAGCAACCCCAATAAAAAGGGGATTGCTTTTGCTTTGATTTGCATATGCTCACTGTTTACAGATTGTGGTGATTACTGATTCAGATGTGTTTTATTGGGTTTTCTTAGAATCTTGTTGACAAAAATATGGCATCGAATGGAAAACGAATCTTCTTTTTGAATAAAATGTGAAGATGGGAAAGCCCTTTTGCTTCCAATTCTATTTCCTAAGATGTTATCTTGGGTTTTGTATTGTTGATTGGATTCTTATTAATAATTAGTCCGGATAAGTGTCGATTGTGAAAAATCAATAAATATTTAAAAGGCAAACTAAGGAAGTTTGTTCTTTCAACTTGGATGATTGATACAGTTTTTTTTTTGTTTTTTTTATTTTTTTATATATATATATTTTGGTTTTTAGCTTTGTTTAGGAGTAGTTTCTTGCTGGGTTTTCTTTACATGCTACTGAAGGAATTTCTTTTTGGCTAAATCTCACAAGTTTTTATGAATCTTAATTAGATTATAGGCAATTGCCCATGTGTGATTTTGCAAAATTGGATTTGGATTGGAATTTCAGTATTTAAAGCTCTGGCTTTTTCTCTGAAACTACTATCGTGAAAATTCAAATCAAATCCAAATTCATTGGCATGTAAAGCAACCAAATATGATCTTGGAACTACAGATTCCCTTTCCATGCATCCAAATGAAGTCTTACAATTGTTCTTAATGGCATTTGCTTGCATTTGTTTGGATTTATCCTTTACAATGAAAATATGGTTGCAGGTAAACAGGAACTACAGGGGAAAATTCTCATTGCTCATATCGATATTTGGCCAATGTGAGTCCTTCCACTTTCTATATAACCTATTTCATGAATGCTAATATGCTTTAGGAGTGATTGCAAACAACAAGAATTTTATATGTTCATGAAGTTTCCAATTATGCTTGGTTTGCAATGTCCATGATCTTTCTTTGTCTCCCTGTCAAAGATAATTGCTAGTTTGTACACAAATTGGGTCAATTTTTTTCTATTAGTAAGTTACACTTGCATCCAGTGGGTCTTGAACCCACGACTTCACACTCCACCTTCCTCTTACAAGGGAAAGAGGTGACATTTGAGTTAGAACTCATTAATTATTTTTGCCTTTAGTGTATTGAATTTTTTTTTTTTTTTGCATGGTTGACTATCCCTCTCTATGTTGCTGGGAGATTGAACCATCATCTGAGCCCCTCCCAATCAAATGATCATGCTCAATCTAACTTCTGTTTTGTAGACTTGAGTTCTTTTTACAAATTTGAAGAAAAATTCTAAAGGTTCAATTGGTTTTATAAGTCCATTAGATGGAATTTTTTATGTCCTTGATTTGTTGGGGTCATAAGGTTAACAATGTGTATGGAGAAAGTTTACACATGTAACCAAGAAAATATTTCCTTATTAAGAAGAAGAAAATGCAAAAGTTTCTAGGGTTAATCTACCTTTTTGATATATCGGAAAATAGAAAAATTACAGTTCATGGGCAGGATTCATATTGTTGATAAGATCAAATTTTAGAAGAAGAAATTGTAACTACATGTGCATAGCAACCTCATGAAACTGAATCCAAGACTGGATTTGAGTCCGAAAACTGAAGTGTTTGGACTAGAAATTCCATTTCTTCTTTCCAAGTTTTTCCCCATATGAGAGCTGAACATCTAAAACCAGAACAATGCTAAGGAGCATAAAATATGCTCGCTTATGAGCCCAGTGATGGATCCTACATAATGATTAACCAAGAGAATAATACGCCACTTAATGGCGTTATACCATTTGGTCAGCTACACAAATCCTTTAATTGTCAATTTCATCTTCATCAGTGGTTCATTAAACATGACGTGTTAATTTATTTATCATCCTAGAGCCTTTTCAAGTGGTAAGTTATTCAAACATATATTCTGTCACCAAGATTTATGCTGGTGGTCAACCTAGGGCATGGGCCAGTTGTGTAAAAAGATTAGGACATTAAGCATATATGTGGGCTAGTAGCATTCTTCAAGTGGCTCAGGAGAGATGGTATCACAGTTTCTTTAATTTTTTAAAATTTATCTTGGTAATGAAAAAACTGAGTAATATAATTAAAATTAAATATAAAGTGCATGAGAGCCATTATATATATGCCTACTAACCTTGCTAGGATAGTATAAGTTACACCTATAGACCTATAGTATAAAAGTACAAGGCAGTGTGGTACTCAATAGTATGGGCCTACTTGATATATTCCAACAATCAACTTGAACTCAAGATGGGTTAAGAGATGCCGAGTTGGATATATAATTGCAAAAGCAGCCTAGTGGAAGTGATTTAGTAAAATGTTGGTGAGCTGATCAAGAGAAGTAATTGAGTGAATCTGTAGAGTGTCCTAAAGGATATGATGATAGACAAAGTGATAGGTCATTATTGTTGTGCAATAAAACTGCGGATTCAAACCAATAACAATAAAGACATAGATAAATCAACAAGCATACACACAAAAAGTACAAGAATTTATGTGGTTTGGCATATTGCCTACATCGACAAGGGGGTGACAAGGAGAAAGTTCTGCTAAGATATTAGGGAACTATAATAGTGGTACAAAGACTCTCTCTCAATAAACTTGAAGCTTAGATACACTCAAAGATCTTTCTTACACATAACAAATACTAGAGAAACACTATTTTGTGCCATGACGCAGCACTCTTTCACACAAAACAAACATGACAAGTGGATTGATTTATGTCGTGACTTTCACTCACACTTCTTAGAACAATGAGAGGTTGAATATAATATGGACTGCTTTTGCAAGTTGAATTTAATCGTAATTTGACTGACTTGATGGTAATTCAAGCCACACCCATTGGCAATGCTCAATATGTTTAGTTTGGTTATGAAAGATATCATTATGGACTATCTAAATAGCACTTTAGTTGTCACGGTGCAACAACCATCGCAACCAAAGAAGCTCATAACGAGCGTCATGCAGGGCACAATATGTTATGAACCTAAATAAGGTAAATGGGATATCTGGGTGGCTAATTTGAGGTAGCCAGGCCTCCTTGAGAAAGAGAGAGAGAAAAGAGAGATTCAAGAGACTAAAATGTGCTTAACATTTCATGATGCCTGATTACAATGAATGGAAGCCATTTATACTAAGGCCTAGTCGAGTACAACGGCCAAGATTGGCCTAACAACCTCTCTAACTAACTGGCCATTTGGCACTAACTGGCCATTTGGCACTAACTAACTAACAAACTTCTAATTACATACATGCTTAATTGTTTTAACACACATGACTAATTGACTGAGCACATGCTCACATTAGAAGGCTAAGGTTGAACAACAATAAGTAAGGCCATATGCCCAGTCAGCATTAGCGTAAGAACAAAGTAGAAGAGATGATTGTAAAGAGAAGTATAAACTATGTTGTAATTTGGGGCTAGCGGAAGTGCATTCATATGAATAAGAAAATAAAACATCCACACAAGACAACAATATTTAATGTGGTTCGGCCAACTCTAAGCCTACATACATGGGCAATGCCAACCAAAATCCGTTATCAACAATATGGAATGCAACCACTCTCAATCAAGCCTCATATACTCATGTTTTAATAATATTCTTACGTTACTTATCAAAAAAAATAATAATAAATAACACTCACAAATGTCACAAACTTACAATTCTGAAGCCCCAATACATCCAGTAACTCTCAAACAAAAATAGACAAACACTCAAACTACTTTCCAAAGAAACTCACTCCATGTTCTTTTAGGCGTCTTCTCCTCTCTCCCTTTGGGAGGACCATTGGGCAAAAACCACCAAACCCTTTACAACAATGCTCAATTATAAGGTTCCAATTTTATTTATTGATGGATAAAGAATGTTGACTGTTTCTTCAATATGGAATACTTTTGTCTTCCACACCAAGGAAACCCAATAATGAAACCAAATCCAAATGGAAATTTGAGACAATTTCTAACACTATGGGACATGGTGCCCTTAATGTCGTGAAGAATGCAAAGGACTGTTTCGATGTGAGTGATGAATGCGATGGATTGTTGTGATGTGAGTGAAGAATGTGAGGACTATTGCCAAGTGAGTGAAACGAGGAGCTGTCATGAACTTACTACAAAGCGAGCTTGGGCTTGACAAGTAAGATTTATAAAATAACAATTTTCGATAGAGCCACTTAAAAGAAGCAACTTTTCCCATGTTTTACTCAAGGCCTTAACTTTCTCCTACAACCAATTCCAAACCTAGAGGAAGATGCTTGCATTTGATAGATCAACCCCATAGTCCTCGTAAATACCACTTTTGGTCTTTTGAGGTAATTAAGGAATGGTTTATCTGAGACAGGTATAAACTTTACAATCCAACCAATTGGCCATGATACAGCTGCAATTGCAATGCAAACGCCCCACTGTAACCCATTCAATTTCTCTGTATTTGCAAACTTCTTTAGAAATTCTACCATCACAATTTGAAGAATAATTGTTATCCCCACAATTCCAAGAAAAAGTTGGTTCTTGTGAATTCCTTTGAAAACATTCTTCTTCTCCATGCTTCTTGAATTGAACTCATTAAAAACTTGGCAGAGAACAAAAGTGTTGAAAATAACTGTATTGTTTACCTCCTTTGTAGTATTGAAGATAGACTCACCCTTGAACTGTAAAGTCAAGAGGACTGATATCTGGAATAAGGCTTGAGCTAAGAGGTTCCTCCACATAATATTTGTTATTAGAGGCTCTGTACGACCCACGGGCGACTTGTGCATTAGTTCATCAGTAGGACGCTCTGTAGCAAGGGCCAGAGCTCCCAGTGTATCCATGATGAGATTGACCCATAACAACTGGACTGTTGTTAGGGGAACCTCTCCAGCAGAAACTGCTGCAATAAAGTTGATTACAAGAGCTGCAACATTCACAGTTAATTGAAATTGGATAAATTTCTGGATATTATTATAAACACATCGTCCCCATCTTAAAACCGTGGCCACTGAGGTGAAGTTATCATCCAAGATTACAATATCTGAGCTCTCCTTAGCCACTTCAGTTCCTTGAATGCCCATGGAGAGTCCTATGTCAGCTTCTTTTAAAGCAGGCGCATCATTTGTGCCATCTCCAGTGACTGCAACCACATGGCCTTTCTGTTTCAAGCATTGTACCATTAGAAGCTTGTCGAATGGGGATGACCTTGCCATGACACGGATCTTCTCAACTTTCTCCATTCTTTCTTCGTCCGTGTAGTTTCGAAACTCCACGCCTTCTACCACTTCACCATTTAATTGATGACTCTGCTTTAGTATACCACATTCTGTAGCTATAGCTTTTGCTGTGAAAACATTGTCTCCAGTGATCATTTTGATCTCCACTCCAGCGACTCTGCAAGCTTCCACAGCTTCGTTGACACCCGGTCGGCATGGATCCTTGAGACCAACTATCCCTAGCAAGGTTAAGCCATTTTCTTTGTCTTTAGCTCGTCCTCTCGTCATCATGGCATCTCATTTCTTTTTCTGATATTTGCTTAGAAGCGAAAGCAATGCATCGAAGGCTACGAGCTGCCATGCCCTGGATTATTTTCTCAAACTTATTCCTAGCTTCATCTAGAGACTTTGTATTCCCACTACTTTCATAGAAACTTGAACACATTGCTAGGATTAACTCCGCAGCACCTTTCTAGTGCACATGGATGGTGTTATCTGTTGGGAATTCAACCGAAATTCCAACCTGTGAGAAACAAAAAACAAATAGAGAAAACACACGCCAAAGAAAAACCAATCACACGCACAAGACAGTATTTACGTGGTTCGGCAATTTGCCTACATCCACGGAGTTGCAGGGATATCACTATTATCAGGGAAGAATACAGAGTACAACTACAGTATTTTTTCTCTCTCTCTAAAAACACAACAATAGTAACAAACCTTAATCACAAAAGCGGCTTTTATATCCTGCGCACAGGATTACAATGGGCTACAAAACGGGCCAAAAATAAACTAGGCTCCACAAAGCCCAACATTATCAACCTTATTCTTTATTGCAACCTCACTTCTTTTCTTCGTGGAGTTGAAGGTTTCAACATGGAAAACTGTATAATCTTGCTTTAACTTTTCCTCGTCCATACCCAATCCCAAAAAAGCCCAAGATAGAATTGCTTTTTTGGTTGGACTACCAAAAATTTCTGGTTCAGGTCCAAATACAGGTTTGTAGATAGTACCAGTCGTGTTTAAACCAACTCCTTGGTGGAATAATGTAATAACGTTTGGTGCAATTACAATCGAAGAATCTTCTTCAATGGATTCTTCGCCAAGCCAAAACTTGGTCACTTTCATCTGATTTAATGTCAAGGTGCCAGTTTTATCGGTGCAGATAATTGTTGTTGATCCCATTGTTTTACATGCTGAAAGTTTCCTAACCATTGCTTGATCAACCATCATTCTCTTCATGGAGTAAGCAAGTGTGATTTTGACAGCCAATGGCAAACCTTCAGGGATTGCCACCACCATGATAATGACTGCAACAGCAACAATGTGCACAACTCCATTAAGAATGATGTGCATAACTCCATTAAGAATGATGCGCACAACAATGCGCACAACTCCATTGAGTACATTATCTAAATTTGTTTTGCTACCAAGGTACTCTGTCTTCCCATTTTTATCTTTTGTGTTGCCCGTAAAATAACGAATAAACATGACTACAAGGACTAGTAAAGCAACTGTAAGGCCTAACTTTCCGATAGAAGAGCTTAATTTATCAAGCCTTGCTTGTAATGGTGTCCTTTCATTGGTGTCATGAGATATTGAGCTCATCATATTACCCCATGCAGTGTTCATCCCCACAGATGTAATGAGCATTCGACCATTCCCATCTGCCACCTTTGAACCAGAGAGCAAGAACGGATTCCCAGTAGAATCTACTTCCACATGATCACTCTCTCCTGTCATGCTTGACTCATCTATCAGCAATGAGTGGCCATCTATGAACAATCCGTCAGCTGGTACTTGATCACCTGTACTTAAAAATGCGACATCTCCAACAACAATGTTAAAAATGGAGATTTCTTGGCGGCGTGTGTCTCTAAGAACGTCTACTTTGATGTTGTTGGTTAGTTTTGATAACTTGTGGAACTGTCTCTCCTGTCTGAAGTTACTGAAGGCAGAGACTACGATAACTAGAAATACTGCTGCAAAGATACTTCCCCCTTCGTACCAGCCTTCTTGCACCCCATTTTGTTTGATGCCAAAACCAAGAGAAAGGGCAGCACAAACCAACAGGATAAGGATGGTGGCGTCTTTGAAAGCATCCACCACATGAAATAGGAGCCCTTTTGGAGGCGGCTTGTGGTACGTGTTTGCACCAAACATTGCACGCCGCTGGCTGACTTCTTGATCATGGCCATGAATCCCATTCTCTAGACTTGTCTTGAGAGCAGTGGCGACACCTCCACACTGCCAAAACTGCGAAGAGCTATTATGTCTCTCTCTTTCACAATTTCTGTGAGAGTAGTTTGATCAATGTTGGGGACAAAGGAACATGGAATAGCTATTATGTCCTTTTCCTTCACAATTTCTGTGAGAATAGTTTGATCAATTTTGGGGACAAAGGAGCAAGGCGCGTGTTCAATTTCAACATGGTTGGAGCTGCATGGTTCAATATCAAGAGTGGTGTATAAGTGAGCCTTCAAGATGCTAGAATTATCCTTGTTTCTTTTAGGCCCGATCTCTTTGGTAAGGAAGACCATGAAACGGATAGAAGAGATTGCTAAATAAGCAATGCGCCACCGCTTATGGGCTCTGGTGATGGTGGCAGTAGCTATGGTAAGCAATGTGCCACAACCATGGTGCACATCATGGCTTCCTGTCATGGTTTTTGTCTTTTTGTAAAAAAGTAGAGAAATGGGTGTTTTTTTTTTTAAGGTAATTCAAGAGCTGGGAAATTTAACCCAATTGAAAACGTCAGAAGGTGCTAATTTAGCTACAAGACTTTTGACGAAAAAATAGGTGTTAGGAAGTTCAAATTGAACTTGGGAAAGGATATGAAATTAGACCAGAGCAGGAAACAGTAAGGAAAGAACTTCATTCTATATCACAACCTAATTGTGTTTTATAGGCTGGGCTGCTGAGGCACGAAGTTACTAGGTAGCTTCCCAGGGAACCTTGTGAACCGCTCTCTAGTCTTTTCTTATACCATTTAGTCAATTAAGTACTGAAGTCCGCCCATTTTAGGCTATTTAGCAATGTGAAAAAAATAAATACTTTCATTTACTTTGGTCGCATGGCAACGAGATTGCGGGCTTGTCTTGAAAGTTGAAATCGATGCTAAATCATTTCCGTTAGAGCAATGATACATACAAAATTTGACAACATTTTTTACAACAATTAAGTTGACAAGCTTGTTATGGTACTCATCTGAATTTACTATTGACATTATTTTTTTATCTATCGCTAACAATCTATCACATTAAAAAGTGTCAAATTTTCTTTCTTTCTTTTTTCTTTCTATTATCGACATCATGTGGAGACTTTTCTTTTTAACTTTTCTCTTTTTTTCCTTTTGGTGGTCAGAATTGATGGCTTAATAACTAGTAAAATCTCGTGGTTGAATAATAAATTTGAGTTCAAATTTTTTTTTTTTTTTGATAAGTAAAATGAGTTCGAATTGCCTACACCAAAAAAATAAAAATCATATTAATGCCTTAACTTTTTTTTTGGAGAAGATTATAGAATAAAAGTTGTATACATTATAAATTCTATTGTATCTATGTTTAAAATAAAAATAAAAATGAATAATGGTTTTATTATTATAAATTAATAATAAGAGAGTATTATTGTTGAAAGCGGCAAAGGAAAGGAAATGGTCCATAATCATAATGGGGTTATTTTCTTCCATAATTTATTTCATGATCCCGAAATGTGGGAACCACAGCTGTCTCTGCCGACTTTTCTAGTTTTAGACAATGGTACGGTGCCAAAGCATCAACACGGCCACGTACGGCTCCTTTTCATAATGCAAACTTCCTTCATAGTATAGCCGGTGCCGACAAAGTTGCCATATTTGACAACTATAATTTCACGTCGGTCGACTAACTAGCATAATTTGAAGGGAAAGCTTAATAAGCACCTTGTTGTACTTAATTTCTTTAATATAGGTCTCATTAATAAAAAAAAATTAAATAAATAAAAGAAAAAGACATAAAAGTGAATTTTATTAAAAAATAACCATAAAACTTAAAGTATATTATTAGTTAGGCAAAGTTTGAAACAAATGGACTCGATTTTGCTCTGAAAAAATCGAGTGTGAGACACTCGATTTCCAAGTACAAATTCACTGGGCAAAATCGAGTGCAAAAAACTCGAATTGTTAGAAACCAAATATGTTTGAAACATTGACTAACTAATAATATAGATTGAATTTTATAATTATTTTTTAATAATATCTCATAAAAGTAGCTCAACAGTTTATTTTAATATTTTTTTTCCTTTATAAAACTAACATCACAGTTTATAAAACTTGAAAAAAATAACGCACAACTACAAAAAAAAAAAAAAAAAAAAAAAAAAAAAAAAAAAAAAGACAAAAAGCTGCACAAAATAAAAAGTCAAATTGTTAACAGACATCGTCATTAAAGTTATTCCATCCCAATGTAATGTGTCCGTTAACACAATCCAAATTTTAATATCAGTAAAGTTGGTCCATTCCAACGTAATTGGTTTTACAGTGTGTGCTCGCTTTGGTTCTATACAAGAAGTTTTTCAATTGTGACAATAAAGGATCAACAAAATACATCTAACAACTCTAGGCACCCATCACACCACATGTTTGAACGCGTCTCCGCCGCCTTTTTATCTAATTTTGGAATGCCACTCTCAAGCTTATCTTTTTTTTTTTTTTTAAATAGTTTTAGTCTATTGTGTCCGTTTCTGATGATAACTTTTTATTATCATATCAAAACACTAATCAATTTTTTTGTATAGACAGATGATTGAACCTTAGATTTCTTATTCAACCATAAAAAAATTTACCAATTGAGCTAATTAGAACTCATTTATCTAATCTAAGTACGTCTTAAAATCTATTTTTAGTAATAAAATATCAAGTTAATTCATATATATATATATATATATACATATTTCAATTATTAGTATTGGCACTTTATCTGCACTGAACGTTAGATCTATTGGTGCGCGGGACGGATGTGATTTTGACATTGAAAAGCAGCCTTTTAGGTGCACCTATGGGCAAAAATTTTATTGGTCGGTAAGCGGACAAATTAGAAAAGGAATAGTACCTCATTTTTGTTTTGTTTTTCATTTTTGGAAAAGTTTTTTTGTCGCAACCCAGGCTCTTGTTCTAACTCTTTCTTTTCAGTTAAGTGAAATATTATAATATAATAAG
Organism: Quercus aquifolioides; assembly: GCA_019022515.1. Taxonomy (NCBI): domain Eukaryota; kingdom Viridiplantae; phylum Streptophyta; class Magnoliopsida; order Fagales; family Fagaceae; genus Quercus; species Quercus aquifolioides. The sequence goes on along the minus strand of CM032336.1, from coordinate 48,104,093 downwards.
ACTAAAGTGACTAAGAATTCGTTTGGATACAACTTATTTTTGTTAAAAATTGAAAATATTGTAGCAAAATTTTTAAATATGTAAATAATGCCATGAGACCAATTTTTAATGAAAAAATTGCTAAAAAGTAAAGTTTGTGGGTCTTATAAACAGTGCACTGGAGAAAAGTCCACAACTATTGCTAAAAAAAAAGTTGAAAACGCTGAAAACGTGAACATGGATGTGCTATTCAAACACTCAATTTTCTTTCTTTAAAAAAGGGGAAAATAAAATACTTAATTTTGTCATATCTCAACTAAAAAGTTAAGAAATTCATATTTTTCTTTTACACTAAATTTAGGAGACCAAAATGCAATGGTTCACTTCCATTTAGAGTATTTTACGACCACACAATATTCTTAATACACTTCTTTGCTTCACCCACTGTGCACTTATATTATGATTTATATCCTCTTAAATCTGTCATTGAGAATAATCTCTTTGTCATTGAGAATAAAAGGCAAATAATTTTCTTTTAAGGTGGCTTTTTTTCCTTTTTGTTTTTTCATTCCAAGAACCTGTAACATGGATGATCCGACTAAATCCTCAGTTCTACAATTTAACTTGTGTAAGTAAATAAAAATAAGGACCTATATGTCACTTCTATCGCATCTTTGACTGATAGATTTTGACTAAGTCCTCAGTTACAACTCGGGCAAGGAAATAAAAAGGACCTATATGTCACTTCTGTCACATATTTGAATGATGAATTTTGGATATGATTTAAAGTAAATTTAGGGTCTAGATTGTACCGACATTAAATACTGTTAACTATAAAATTTTAATCACAATCAAATTTTAAAGGTATTTACTGACGTGTGTTTTTAGGGTATATATGTAAACTATTTTAAGAAATTTTTTATAAAAAAAACGAAAAAATAATTTACTATTTTGACAGTTTTTTCGATTTCTCATAAATTTTTTTCCAAAATTAATGGCTGAAACCCAATTTTAAATGAGTTAACACAATCTAAATCTTAGATTTATCTCACTTTAAATCATAGTCTTTAAATTGAAATAGAGAGAATCAAAATCCATAGATTTCAATATGCTTGTGTGTGGTTGGGCAGTCATATGGCCCAAAGTTATGAGCAGGTTTCACATTTTGCAGAGGACATTCCCCCTACCAAAGATTTAAAATCCTAAATAAAAAAAAGGGAACCTTCATATTTGAGCCGGACCATCATCCTAGTTGATGCAAACGATTTTACTAGATTTAAAACTAAATGCGCGTTTTAGGTGAAAGTTATGATATTATATAATACAACTTGATTTATTAATTCCAGCAGATTTTAGTAATAATTAATGACTGAAAATAAAATATAATAAGTGTTAGTTTGGATACAAAAAGCGTCTACATTTGTGAATGGGCTGTGTTTTTTGTGTGGGTCCCGTGCACTGTTCACGGGACTTGCAAGTACGGATTTCAACAAATTTTTCTTTAAAATTAGGTCCCACGATACTATTCACACATTTAAAAATTATTTTGCTACAATATTTTTAGTTTTCAATTTTTAACAATAAGCAGTATCCAAACAGACCCTTAAGAGAGATAAGAAAAACATATAAAAAAATGCACATTGTATACAAGCTAAAGCTACTTCACACGCAAGATTTCACACTCAAGATATGCAAGAAGCTTTTATTAAAGGGATTCTTTTTAAAAGGTGTTTATTTACTTCTTTTTGGTAATCAAAGTTGTTTATTTTATGGTTTTGGTTCCATCAAAAAAAAAAAAAGTTGTTTATTTTACTTTTTGGCCTTTTGACCCATATGGTGAAAGTGGATAACCAAATACAAAGTAAAGTTTGCTTGTGCAATGTGCTATCCTACAAGTATGAATAATAATGTGAAACACTGGACTTTCCCTTTCGTTCTTCTCAAAGTTTCTTTCTTCCTTTCCCTTTTTCTTTTCAGTATTTAATTACGACCGTTAACCAGTCCTTTCTTCCATCTCATTCATTGCCCAGGCTGTAACATTGTCAGGAACTGAATTTCCAAAACAACTACTTCGTAATTTACAAAAGTCACATGGTCGCGTCCTTTTAACTTATGCATCATTCTGGCCCAAAACGTCAAAATCCGTGAACCACAAGTTAGAAAAGCTCATTGTCGACTGGACAAACAACATTATAATGTGCCCACTTGGTAACCAAGAAAAATACCAAGTAATTTCATTTCATGTGAACATTGACCCCGTCCAATACGTTAAAGCTAAAAGTCCACGTTATAGTAACAGATCGATACCTCGTTAGTAGAGCAGCCGTCACTGCAACTTCCTTGCACCTTCCATGGAAATTAATGTAGCTTTTTTTGAACGGAGCTAATTCAAAACAGTGTCGTGTCAACATAATGTTTTGTCGACATATGATGTGGCGTGCAATTCATGTTAGAAATTTTTTTTTTTTTTTTGAATTAGTAATGATTGACTGACTGACCATCGTAATGGCAACGATAATTGCGTTGGTGGTGCCTAGCGGTGAGGATCACGATGGACAGAGGTTGACAAGCCGAAGTGACATTTTTCTTGCATATCATTCATTTATTGCCGTTGGAATGAATTGCTCCTCGAAACCCCCACAGAAACTTCATGGTTGCATAACCCAGAGATATATATACGTTAAACAATGCTTTTGCGTGCATCCAATTTCATAAGAATGTACAAAGAAATTGTGCCCCTCTCCTCACATTTATGATAAATTCTACCATAAATTTAATTAGTAAATCTCACTATGAATGAAAAAGAAGAGAGCATCATTCTCGATACTCCTGAAGAACCTAAAAATTATTCTTAACCTACTAATCCAACCAACCCAACTCAGCCCAATACCTTGGGTTGGGTTCGATTTTTTTTTTTTTTTATATATTTTTTTTTTATACATCAATAGTTGAGGGTGAGAGAATTTAAATCCTAAATATTTTATTAAAAATACTAGAAAGTGTCATTAAGCTACAAGACTTTTGGTAAAATTGTTAGTTTGATGTATATGGGTTTTTTAAAATATTGATAACATAGCTAAACAAATCTTTAAACATTTGTATCATACAAATAAATTCAGTAAGGCAACAAAATGGATGATTAATTATTTTTTATTTAAAAATAATAATATAATGTTAACAAAGCTCATTATTGAACATTTGAATTTTCAAAGCAAATATAATAGATTATTTCTATGTAAAGGTTTAATTGTAATTATCATTCAAGACGTTTTTCCTTTTTCAAATCACTCCCCCAACAAACAATGGAACATGATGTTTATTTTTCATCCGCTCATTTCTCTATCATTCTTATTAAACAATCACAATAAAAATTAATAATATTTTTCTCCTACTACTTTTCTATCCTACTTATCTCTTCCATCCGCCCAATTTTCTATCCATCCTATCCATTCTACTTCCTATCCTACTTACCTCATCCATCCACCCACTCGTTTACGTAACATTACTCATACATGTATAACTCACATGTGTGGATCTCAAATAGCTATGCAACACTTCCTTGTGGAATCTGTGCAACACTTCCTTTACGTACACTTCTTGTGTAGAATTGGGAGCCATCACATCCATTTTGTATATTGTCATATTTCTTAGGTTTATTTTTCTTTATGAAGCACGTTGAACAAGCGTGAAAACTAAACCCAAAAGACGAAAACGCAAGCTATTCTGCAAATGTGCCCCCACACCGAGAAAACTTAACCCAAAAGACGAAGACGCAAGCTATTCTGCAAATCTGCCCCCACACCATGAAAACTTAACCCAAAAGACGAAGACGCAAGCTATTCTGCAAATCCGCCCCCACACCGCAAAACATATTGACTGACCCGTTAACTCTTGTACATATTTGTGACTAGCTATACTTACAGGATTGAAAACGCTAAACAACGTGACAAACACAATAAAGCTTCGTTTGGATTGCACTAAAAACAGGGGACATCTGCATTTGGCGTTTTTTCCTTGGGTCCCTTGCACTGTTCACGGGACCCTCAAGTACGGAATTTAACAAATTTTCCTTTAAAACTAGGTCACATAACACTATTCACACATTTAAAAATTATTTTGTTACAGTGATTTTAGCAATAAGTTTTCAGTTTTCAGCAATAAGCGGTATCCAAACAGACCCTAAGGCAAATTCGGAATGGGGCTTCATTGATCAACCTAGTTGAGAATCTGAACTTAAAAATATCAATTGGTAATTAGTATCAATTACATGTTGATTCTTGCAACATGTAAAGCAAAAGCTATGTAAGTCTTAACCAATCATAAGTGTAAGCAGTGTTTTAAAATCATATCAATTGGTTCAATTGAGAATCTAGTATGATTAGTAAACCTACAAAGTGGACAGTAGACACCCCAAAATCCATGAACACGTTGGGGACAATTCTGCTTGCGTGTCCTCAATGTGTCAAGAGAGAAAAAATATATGTTTTTCATCATAAAGTTTTCTTTGATTTAGATATCTTCTTAAAGATTTTAATAGTTGTTTATTATAAAAACTAAAAATAAATATAAAGTGTGTCTAAAATAAATAAAATATATCTAAAGATACATATTAATTAATAAACTGTCGTAATCCTAATTTTTCAGGGATTGTCATGTCTAGTGTTGTGTAGTGTCCATGTCTGTGTATGGTGTTATGTCATGTCTGTGTCCATGCTTCTTAGCTTTAAATCGTTTTGATTAAAGCAAACTATATTGAGATGAATCAACCAGCTCATTGATTCAATCAACTAAACCGAAACACCCAATTCAGGAGGTACAGCCATACAGGAATCCAATATGTCTTCACCTAACTCTAACCACCTAACATTTCAGCTATTTGCTTATTCCTAGGTTGAATATTATGCAAGCTTTATTCATTTCCAACTACCATATCACCACAACACACACACACACACACAAAAAAAAAAAAAAAAGAGTTAAGTTGCAAACAATATTTTTCACAACTTGCTTTGTTGGCATGAATCTATTACTAATACCATTTTATTATCTATCATTAACAACTTTTCACCTCAACAACTGTGAAAGACATTTGTATATGTGGACTTATTGTCTCTCAAAAGATAATATGATAGTCCACAAAACTGATAAGGCTGAGAATTTAATAGAACAAAAGATGGCTATTTCAAGAAAAGTACACAGACATTTTAAATTGAATACGTAATTACAAGGAAATTTTTGGAGGTAATGACCACATAAGCCTAGGCCACTCTCTTTCTTTCTTTCACCATCAAATTGCATATACAGTTGAATTCCATTTGGGCCTCAAATATTGGGTCATATTTAAGTTCAGTAAAAGCCAGAGAAGTCAAAATGGGCTCACGGAGGTTCAGCCTAACAGAATCCAGTGCACAACCTAAATTGTAATTGTGGGTTCAAGCCTTACTGATATCCACATGTTTTATAGGTCAGATAAACAAAAAAGCCCAACATATCACCTGCTCCAACTAACTTATGAAAATAAACTAAATTTAATTCCTAGTGTCCTTTTTGTCTCAACCTTTTTTTTTTTTTTTTTTGAAAACCCCAAAACTACTTTTTAAAATAAACTAAATTTTATCTTTTTGGCTCACATTTAGCAAATAAGCTAGCCACCAGAATTTACAGGAATCAAATAGAAAATAATGCTTTCAACACCAATAATGCCACTTAGCCAACACAAATCTGTCTGCTCTTTCCAACAAAACCAGTAATGCTTTCAACAAAACCAAATCTGTATTGCTGGGCCAATACTCCCTGAGTTTCCCAGCCAGAATACCACAGCAGACATTTAAATAAACACCTTGTTCAAGAGAGTTCATATCATTGCCCAAACATTTCAAGCCCTAAGAGCCTAATGCTAAAGGGTTCATACTGTACTTACCAAGAGAGGGGAAGGGGAGTGTTTCAGACCCACCAGACAACCCATGTTATGTTTTGCATAGAATTGGATTTGGATGTACAAATCCATCCTCGACAAGAAAAATGAACGTGTAACAACTAACAAGTCCATCAATGTCCACCTCACTACCAAAAAAGATTATTAAGGGATAAGGAGGAAGAAAACTAAAAACAGAGTCACCATCTAAAGTGAAGCGCTCAAAAGCATGAACATGGTCAATGATGTCCATTCATAAAGCCAAAGATCTCAGCAAATATTTTTTTTTTTTGATAAGTAACGAAAATTTTATTAACAAAAGAAAAACAGCCAACCCGAGTACATTGGGAATGTACTATGGGGGCATAAATCAAAAACCAAGATTACAACAATCAAGTAAAACAGGAAGGGAAGAACAAGAAAAATGACAAAAGACCACACTCCAATCGAGGAGAGTGTGCAAAAAGAAAGACTTAATCTCTAACATAGAGCGTTCACATCCCTCAAAGCTTCTAGCATTCCTTTCGCGCCAAAGACACCATAACAAGCAATGAGGCACAATTCTCCACAACCCAATATTTCTATGTCGACCAAACTTACCCTGCCAAGACTCAAACAACTCAATAACCTTCTGAGGCATAACCCAATGAATCCCAAACAAACAAAACACCAACGACCACAACTCACAAGCAATGGGGCAATGAAGAAGAAGATGATCCACTGACTCCCCACACTTCTTACACATATAGCACCAATCAAGAACAAGCACACGTCGTTTGCGAAGGTTATCTGTTGTTAAAATCTTACCTAAGGAAGCAGACCATGAAAAGAAGGCTACCCTTGGAGGAACCTTCGATTTCCAAATCATCTTCCAAGGGAAGGATAAGATGGTAGGAGTGTAGAAAGAAAGATAGAATCCTCTAACCTCAAAACCTCTACTCCTTGCTGGTTTCCAACACACCTGATCCGGGCCCAATCCCCGTACTGTTGAAGAGTAGACCATATCCATAAATAGATCAAAGGATTCTTGTTCCCAATCTTGTGGAGGACGACGAAATTTAGCATGCCAATGAATCCTCCCACTAGACCAACACATAACCTCCGCTACTGAAGAATCCTTTGTTCTACTAATACAATAAAGTTCCGGAAAAGCCTCTTGTAGAGTACGATCTCCACACCACACATGCTTCCAACCACATCATACAGAAGTAGTTTAGAAAAACTCATCCAGCCACTCCTAATATGTCTCCATAAACTAACACCATAAGCACTGGTCACCTTTTTCGTGCACCAACCACCCCAATCATTCCCATATTTCACCTCAATAACCCTCCTCCATAGAGCATCGGTCTCCATGCCATACCTCCATAACCATTTTCCTAACAAGGCAAAATTAAAACTCCTCAAACGTCTAATACCCAACCCTCCAACCTGCAACGGCTTACAAACCTGAGTCCAACTGACTAAGTGTAATTTAGAGTTACCATTTATACCACTCCACAAAAAATCTCGTTGTAACTTCTCCATACGATTTGCCACCTTCCCAGGTAAAGGCAGAAGGGAAAGGAAGTATGTAGGTAAGGAGGAAAGAGTACTTTTAATCAGAGTTACCTTACCCCCTTTAGATAAATACAACCTCTTCCACCCTGCTAATCTCCTTTCCATCTTTTCCAAAATAGGATTCCAAATTGACAACTCCTTAAATTTAGCTCCTAACGGTAGCCCCAAATATCTCAATGGAAGAGAGGCTTGCCTACAACCCAACATCCCCACCAGCACATCCATATTATGCACCACCCCTATAGGAACCAACTCAGATTTCCCCAAGTTAATCCTTAAACCTGAGACCTCCTCAAATATAGTCAGAATTGCTCTCAAACTAGCTATTTGCGTAGGATCAACATCACAAAAAATAAGAGTGTCGTCAGCAAATAAAAGATGAGACACCATCACTGAATTACCAGCCGTATTACCTACAGAGAAACCTGAGAACTGACTAGTAGTAGCAGCTACCTCCAACATACGACTCAAACCCTCCATAACAATATCAAATAGCAACGGAGACAATGGGTCCCCTTGCCGGATCCCCCTAGAACTACCAAAAAAATCAGAAGGACTACTATTGATCAGTACGGAGAATTTAACAGTAGAGATGCAACACATTATCCATTTTCTCCATTTCTCTGAAAACCCACAGCGCTGAAGCATATACATTAAAAAACCCCAACTCACATGGTCATATGCCTTCTCCACATCCAACTTACACAACACTCCTAGAACACCTGACTTCAATCTACTATCAATACATTCTGAAGCAATTAAAAAAGAGTCCAAAATCTGTCTACCTTTCACAAATGCATTCTGAGAATCTGAAATAAGCCCATGTGCCACCCTTCTAAGACGATTGGCCAACACCTTAGAAATAATCTTATAAATGCCACCAACTAAGCTAATAGGCCGAAAATCCTTGATCTCCACAGCATCCACCTTTTTGGGAATAAGAACAAGGAAAGAAGCATTAAGACTCTTCTCAAACACAGCCTGATTATGGAAATTTTGAAACACTGCCATAATTTCAGCCTTCAAAATACACCAGCAAGACTGAAAGAACGCCATAGAAAATCCATCCAGGCCAGGAGCCTTATCGCCCTTAAAGTCCCTAATCACCCCAAACACCTCATCCTCATCAAATGGCCTATCTAGCCAAATAGCATCTTCCTCCGAGATACAAGAGAACTCCACATCATCTAATAAAGGTCTATAAGCCACAGTTTCCGCATATAGCTGCCTATAAAAATGAGAAATACAACCTGCTATAGCCTCCAGATCAGAAGACAATTCTCCATCCACCATAAGCCTATCAATGGAATTAAATCTTCTGTGAGAGTTAGCTATACGATGAAAGAATCTGGTATTCCTATCTCCTTCTCTAATACAAAGGACTCTAGACTTCTGCCTCCAACAGATTTCCTCCATCAAAGTAACTTTTTCTAATTCCCCTCGAACTCTCACCAACTCCAACCTTTCCTCCTCCAATAAAGCTCGACTATCCTCAATCATCTCTAAATCACTAAGCTCTTGCCACAATTTTCTCACCCGATCTTCAACATTACCAAAAACCTCCACATTCCATTTCTTCAAATCATTTTTCAAGAGCTTCAATTTATTGGCCAAAACAAAACTTGGAGCTCCTAAAACATTATAAGATTCCCACCAAGATCGCACCCTCTCCACAAAACCCTCATATTTAAGCCACATATTCTCAAACCTAAACGGCCTCCGACCTCTCTGAAAGGAACCCCCCTCAAGAACAATCGGGAAGTGATCAAATAACAGCCTAGGCAAGCGTTGTTGAGAGACAGATGGAAACTTATCCTCCCAATCTGCAGAAAACAAAAATCTGTCCAGTCTAGCTTTCGAAGCAACTTCACGAGTATTAGACCAAGTGAAGGATCCCCCTTGAAGCGGAATATCAATGAGGCCTTGCTCAGATATAAAATTGGAGAACTCCCGCATAGCAGCAGTAAAAGAGGTAGAACCAAAACGCTCAGAAGGAAACCTTACCACATTAAAATCACCACCCACACACCATGGAACATTCCACCAACTGTTCAAACCAAATAATTCCTCCCATAAGAACCTTCTGTCTCTCACAGAATTAGGACCATAAACGCCAGTAAACGCCCAAACAAACTGATCTGACACACTTGTAAATCTACAAGAAACCGAAAATCGCCCCACAGCTTCCTCCACTTTATTCACAACCCGTGTATCCCACATCAGTAGCACCCCTCCAGAAGCTCCACAAGAGCCTAGATAAGACCAATCAACATATTGACCCCTCCATAAACTGCGTATCACAGCTCTAGTAATCAACTCCATTTTAGTTTCTTGAAGACAAATAACATCTGGCCCCCATCTCCTGACCATATTACGAATCCGAAGCCTTTTATCCCTATCATTCAGCCCTCTAACATTCCAAGAAATAATCTTCAAATTCATTGATGAACCACCACAGCCCGCTCCTTACTTACATTCCTTGATTTCATTGAACCAACCTCGACATTCATAGAGGACAATAAATTTTTTAACTCCCACTGACCTTTCTGCCCGACTTACCGTGCTTCATTTGATCATCTACTGCCTTAAGCTTTTTATTCTTTTTCCTGGCCTCTATAGCTAGCAGCAAACCTGTAATCTGCTCCTCAAAACCTTCCAAAGAAGTGTCCACTGATTTTCTAAAAGCCTTAATCCGATTTGTTACCCATTGTGATAAATTATTACCATCAACCGACTCCTTACACCCACCCCCCAGCTCGGAACTACACTCCAACTCCAAAGGAACTTCTGTGGCCAAAGGTACCACAACTAAAGGCTTGCCACTACACTCCCAAGACATCGACCTCTCATCAACATCCCACATCTCCTCCTCTGCCTCATTAACAATAGAAAAAGAATCAACTGACCCATCACAGTCCTCTGCCCAGCTAACCAACTGACCGTCATTGATAAAAGAATCATTACCTATTACAGTCTCTACATCAGTGACTGAGCAATCCGACATACTCTCTGGAGATTGATACAGAGATAGCGGAATCACTATTTGTCGACCATCCCGCAATTGGAGCATCCACTCTTTGGAATTACCCCATGATTTGTCCAAATCACTAACCAATTCCCTAATAGTGGGAGAAGAATTAAATACCACCTTACAATCAGAAGCCTCATGCACCGTCGCCCTTACCTCCGGACCCAATAATTCATCATCCTCCTCCTTTGTCGCCGCCGGAGATGACGATTTCTCCACCAGTTTTTCTATCGGGTCCCCTGAAGACACCACCTTCATCTCCGCCGGCTCCGGCGAAGGACATAACGGAGCTAAGGGTGATGAACCCAGCTCGCAGGTAGCCTGGACCATTTCCACTGTCAATATCGGCAAGGTGGGTGACTGGGTAAGGCAGCTCGAGCTCACCTGGACGCTAGACCCACTCCTGACAGGAACTTCCGGTGCCGATATGGAAGAACTCGAGCCCAAGGTGCCCATCGGAGCCATCGCCGGCCTCCTTGGTGGTAGAAGATCAACCATCGAGCTCGCTGGGAGCAACGTATCACTCGCACCATTTGAACTTGAGCTCGGGCCTACCACTTTCGTCACTGCTAGGGAGGAGATCGTGGCCAACGGCACCTTTGATAACCTCACCGGCGTCACCGAAGGCTTGTGTGAGATAGCTAAGCTCTCCTGTTTCTTCTTATCGTTCAATTCACACTTACCTGGGCTCGGGACAAAGAGACAACTCTGATCAGAAGGTTCCAGATCAGTTGGGCCACTAAAGGAGCTCTCACCAGCCTCCAAAGAAGATGGGCTTGACAGACCCAGGCCCAACATGGTATCTTTACTGCCCAACTGAGAAACTTGGACATTCTGATTTGATGGGCCCAACCCCAATTTTGAATTCTGGGCATTAATACTCCCCGTTGCTACCCATTTGCCAGCTTGCTTACCTCTCTTAACTCCATCCCAAGATACCCGCCTCTTTCCAAACTCATTCACATCCACAATCAACCCTCTCCCTAACCAACGTGATTTCCTACAATCAAGCACCTTTCCAAATTCACCAATTTTTGAATTTGAATTGAACTTGAAAGGAAAGCTGAAATTATTTCCTTCCAGGATTTCCACCTCAAGAATATTCTTACCATTAATAGCACCTTCACCAACCTCACCATCACCCATGGCTGCCAGGAGAAAACTTCCAGCCTGTGTGTCATTGTCTCTCGGAATCTCCATTATCTTCTCCACTACACCATCCTTGGCCTTTTCCTTAATGAGGGGCTGCTGAGCAGGCTTCAACCTTGCCTGCATTGGAGCTTTGACAGCTTCCACAAAGGACCTGGCAGCATGATACTTTGGGGTTTGCTTAGACTTATACAGTACAAACTTCAATCCACCCAACGCATATTGTGAAGGTTCCAAACTTCTTCTTAATTCAATCCCAAAGGTTTTCCATCCTTTTTGAAACTTTCCGGCAGGGATAATGATAGTTCTCCTCAACCCACCTACCTTAAGTTCTGTCACTGATAAATACTGCCCGAACGAGTTGGACCCCCATTGCAACGTGTAAGCAGTACCACCTTCCCTAAACGTGAAGAATTGCTTCGGATTAACCCCAATCACGTTGTGTTCCAGACTCCTCATTAACCAACCTGCTGCCCTCTTACCCATAAAAACCGATTGCAAGTAGTATTTTCCCCGTTCAAAAATCTTAAGGGAGAAAAAATTCCCACCTTCCTCAACCACCAACTGAAACAGCTTAGATTCAATAAAAAAACTTCTAAAACCACCCATACTGACCCAAGGAACTAATCTAAAAAAGGATTTCTGACTAATTTGAGGTAGCCGGGCCTCCAGAGAGAGAGAGCATTTTTCTTACTTGGCATAAAATTGAGGATGTATTTCATTTAACCATTATTCTAACAACACCAAAGGGAATTGGGATGGAGAATGGCAATATGAACATAACAAGGCTGCAGTCATTAAGTTTGTGTTGGCAACATTGGTGGTGTTAGGAGCAAAGGCAGCATAAGGATAAGACTATATGGAATCCGATTCTGGAGAAAATGGAGAGGAGATTGACAGGTTGGAAACGCTTGTATTTATCCAAGGGGGGTAGAGTCACTCTAATCAAAAGCACCCTGATCTCAGCAAATATGACAATGATCTATGCCGTCCATTCATAAAGCCACATTGATCCAACATAAGTTTTTTTCTTTTTTTTTTTGATAAATAAATAACATAAGTTTTATTTGATAAATAGATGATCTAACATAAAATTATCTCTCTAACTAAAAGAATATATGTATAATTTCACACAAACCAAGACATATCGCATATGTATGTATAGTTACAGAAAATCACAATATACTATAAATCATCTTTAAATACTTCAAAAAGAGCAATCAAGGAAAGCTATTTTCAAGTTATTTCCATTTCCTTTTGTACTTTCTAACAACCAAACAAAAGCCTAAAAGGGAAAAGCTTAGAGAGAGAGAGAGAGAGAGAGAGAGAAATCAATAAAAAGTGGTTCATGGTAGCTCTATAGTAGTGCTGATGGTGGTGATGGTTAAGAGTTTGGAAGCATTAGTGGTAGTGATATAGTTGTGAAGGCAGCACCATGACTGTTGTCCACTATAGCTATTTGCCAATGAGCTCTAGCTCAACTGTGACCTCCTCCCCTTGTAGGTGCTAGGTGGAGGGTTAGGTCATGGGTTCAAGTCCCACTAGATGTGTGTGTAACTTATCAATTCAAAAAAAAAGCTATTTAAGCTGGCAGTGTTTAAGATGATAGTGGAGATAAGAGTACTGATGGTCTCAATGACAACAAGCAGTAATAGTGATAACCATGTAAAGAACATACACACTCACACTTAAAAGTGATCGTTAAAGGTAGCCAAACCATGATTGTGACAATGGTGGTGGAGGAGGCAATTGCCAATGGCATTAGGCTTGCAATTGAAGCACCGATACTTTTAATTGGGATTGCATTTTCAAGACGAAAAACTAATGAAGTTTACTAATAAGCAGTTAATTGTAGGGGGGGAAACAGTATATTTCAGATTCAAATTTTAGGGATGATGGATCCCATTTGGTCACCATGGTTGCCTTGCACATGTTCCCAATTAAGTAGTGTAAAATTGTTCTATAATTGTAATATATATCTGTATCATACTTTACAGGGAGCAACTATATTTTAACCTAATCATCTGTATCTGTTTGTCATTCTCATAAGATATATAGACTATATCAAGGAACTCCAAACTGATAAAACTAATCATCTGTATCCTTTTGTCAGCAGCTTTTCCTTTTAACTTTTTAATTATTTGCTTATATTCAGCTTTTTAGACCGGCATGCTTGCTACACATTCTCAAAATGCATATTACATGAATTCTGAACTTTCAAATTACTGTGCCCAAGCTCAGCTTCTTTCTTATACTACAACGTTTTTAAATACTAAAAAGCCTATCCATGGTAAACACAAATATGGGAAGCAAAAACAAAAACAAAAAACAACATACCTTTGAAATACCAAGGGACTGAATGTTATTCTAAGGTTTTGACAGTGGTTTGATCATATCAAAGAATGGCTACGGATTTCTAAAATTCCAAAGGGCTAAATGTTAGTACTATTTAAATTTTGGGTTTTGAAATCCTTAGTGAATATGGCCCGAATCCAAATCATTATGCTTTTAAACTATTCAAACAAGATTTTTAGATTTAGTCCCTAAAATCCAAATTCACAAGCCTAAATCCTACTATCCAAACAAACCATTATTTCTTTTCTTTCCCTTTTTTTAAAAAAAAGAAAAAGAAAAAAAGTAATGTAACTTTTCTTTCCATTCAATTTGTTATAATGTACTTATTCTATTTTAGTCCATTCTTCATTTTGATAATTCAATTAAAAAAGAAGAAGTTAAGTGACTTTTCTTTCCATTCCATTTGTTTATAAAGTACTTATTCTATTTTAGTCCATTCTTCAATTTGATAATTCGATAGTCACAATGAGGACGGGAGATTTAAACCCTGGACGTCTCTATTGGAAACACCAATAGGTGGTAGTTGAGCTAGAAGTCTCTTGACCTACTTTAGTCGGTTCAATTCTTTTATGATGGATACATGATCAAAAAAACTTTTTCTTTTTATCGGTAGGCTCCACAGCTCTAGCTCTTGAACTTCCAATCTCACCTTCCACCTTACTCTTACAAGCAAGAACCTAGCTCATTCGAAAAAGATATATTTAGCATATCAAGTAACGTCAAACTAATAAAACTAATCATCTGAACCTTATTGTTTTTCTTTTCACTTTTTGAACTTATTTGCTTATATGACCAAAATTAATCACTCTATCATGAATAGATCCAACTAAACTTAAACCAATTTTCAGCAAATCAACAAAGTGCTCATCCAAATGCACATTCTCAAAATCCATACTACGTGAATTCTAACAAACACTATGACTAAGCCAAGCAAATATAAGAAGCAAAATAAAATTTAACCAAACATACCTTTGAAGCGATCGGATCCAAAATCGGCGTTAGAGCCAAGCAATTCGCTAGCCCTATAACAATTCGTTTCGCCGAATTCACAATCTCCCAAATCCAGACCAATCGAATTAATCCACGTACACCTCTCCGGCACCGAGGCCCAACCAATCAACCTCCTGGCAACCTTCGGATTCACGCGCGCTGCAATCCACGCGTCCCGAAACGGCGTCGCGCACTTCTCCGCAGCAAACGCGACGCACTTCTCTTTCGCCGTAACAAAGCAAGCTTCCATTTCGCGCGCCTCGCACTGCTCTCGTGCTTTCAAGTCGGTTTGTTTCGGACCAATGAGGGATCGCCACCAGGGAGGCTTACATTTGTTGGAGGCGGTGAGCGCGCAGCCGATTCTAGCTCCGGTGACGCACTGGTCGAGGATTTGGGACTCGGAGGATTTGAGAGCGGAGAACCAGGTTTGGAGGTCTCGGAATGCGAGTACATATGGGCCTGATGATGGACCGGGCCGGCGGATGGGCCCACGGAGCAAGGGGATGGGGCGGTCGAAGTTGATGACAGTTGTGGCGGCTGAGTATTCGTCTAGATTTTGCGGTTGTGGTTTTGGAGATTCCATTTTTCTTTTTGTGCTTGCTTCGATGCTAAGCTAAAGCTGACGAGAGAGCTTTCGTTGAGATTGCGTGACCCGTTGTTAATTGTTATGCTTCACAGATTTTTGTTTTTTTAGCTATTAACGGTTTAATCCTTTTTTGAAAAAAAAAAACACCGAAAGGGCCTCTTTTTTTATTTTATTTTTGGTGAAAATTACGGTGAGTATGAATACCGCTTATTTTGTTGAAAATTAAAAACTAAAAATATTGTAATAAAATAATTTTTAAATGTGTAAATAGTACCGTGAGATTAATTTTTAATGAAAATTTTGTTGAAAAAAGAAGTTTGTGAACTCTATAAACAGTGCACAGGATTCACGAAAACTCAATTAACACTCTTCTCAAAAAAAAAAAAAAAAAAAAAACATGAATCGCTAGATGCAGTATCCAAACGGATACTAAGTAGGGTGCTTCCCGCGTGGAGTTTGCTGGTATTATATTTTTGGGAAAAATGGCTATTTTACTTTTATTTTCAAACTATTTAGCTAAACGGCCATTTTTTTTTTCTTAATATGGAACTCAACATTATCCAAGCAGTCCTTTTATTTTCAAACTATTTGGCTAATGTCAAATGGTGAAGTTCTATATATATTTTGTTACTTAATTTTGTTTTTTGAAAATTTTACATAGGACTATTTTGCTAAATACTTAAAAAATAAATGGTATTTAGCCATTTTCTCTGTATATTTTTTAACCCAATTACATTTGAGTCTTTTAACTATTGAAAAACATAATTATCCCCCCAATTTTTAAAATGCGTTACACATAACCCCTTGATGCTTGTTTTGTTGTTAACTTTAACAAAATTTAACATTGAAAAATCAATTTATCCCTCAACTGTTTATTTTGGAGAGTGGCAAATTGTTCTTTCAATGTTAATTTCTATCGAACTTAACACCGAAATAGACAGTAGGGGATATTGAAACAAAGTTGTAACTCTAGGGGGTTAATTCTGTGTTTTTTTAATAGTTTAAGGGATTAAATGTGATCAAAGTGACAGTTTAAGGTGAAAATGTGTAATTTGCCTTATTTTTTATTTAGCCTACAAATTAGACTTTTGCCTTTAAAAGTTTGGATTTGTTTTTAAATTAGTCATTGAGGTTTCAAATTTTTCATTTTAGTCATTCACATTTAATTTCTTTTTCATTGTTCTTATTATCCATCTTCGTTAGTAATTTGACCATAAAGATGATTAATGTTTAGTTATCAAAAGTTTAAGACATGTTACTCATATTTTGCTATCGTCACCAAAAGCCACAACTTAGTTTTTTGCACATGGTGATGATGTTGATGATTACTAATAGAGACATGGCTTATAGCTACCTTTAACAAAATATGGGTGACATGTCTTAATGCCTAAACACTTATCTAACAAATGATGGTTAGACTCCTAACAAAGATGAACGCCATAGATACCATAAAAATTATATCAAACATGAAATGTCAAAATGGGAAATTTGAAATCTCGAAAACCAAAATATAAACAATCTTAAACTTTTAAGGATAAAGCAATAATTTAATCTTTAGTTTACTATGTTTCATTTTGGTTCCCTTTAACACATGAGAACCCCTCTCATGCAGGTTTTTTTTCCCCCCAAATAAGGGATCCTTGCCCCTAGACCCTAGTGTACATATATAAGTTACATTTTGCATAGGTAAAATATTAATTGTCCTCCCTCTCTCATCATTTTCTTCGTTGTCCCTCCCATTTTTCTCTCATCTCTTACTCAAGAATGTTGAAGGCAAAATGCATCTACTTTGTCTTGCCCGGATCCACCTTGATCTTGCCCAATGTAGGTTTACCCATGGTTTTAAAAATTGGACCAAACCGGCTGGTCCAAGTAGTTCAACCAGAAATCGAGCACTATTCCAGTTTGGTAAAAATCCCAAAAATCAATGAAAACCAACCAAAACCGATAAAAAATCGGGTTAAACCAAGAATTGGAGGCAAAACTGTTTTTTGCCCCAGTCCGGTTTTAAAATCATGGGTTTACCTTGACCCAAAAGGACCAAAACAGAATGGGGCAAATTGGGCAATAATAATTAAACCTCATACCATCCCATTGTTATTCTTAATCCTAATAAATAAATAAAAATAAAAAAGAAGAAGCAACTCGTAGGTTAGGAACTAGATTCGAGCGCTAATTTGAATTTTTTAATCAACACATGTTTAACAGGCATTCATTAAAAAAGTGAAGTTGTGGATTAAATAGTTAAGGAATTTTTAATTAGAATAGATCGGTTGACATAGTCTGATTGATGACTTATAGATCTTATTCATGCATCACTTATCAAAAAAAGTTCTTAATATATATTATTCAAAGAGCTTAATATTGTACAGGAATTACAAAATAGACAGAAGATGTATACCATATAATCTGTACCAATTTTATTACAAGGTAAAAAAATGAAGCCTAGACTCTAGTAACCCAAAACATGGTTTATTCTAATTTCTAACTTCAAATTTGTGTGGACTATCTGGCTAACCATGATGGAAATTACCAGCATCTATATTTCGTCATCATCAGTATAATAACACCATATTCTATTTATTCACCCCCCTCCACCCAAAAAAAAAAAAACTGCACAATGTATTGCAATAAAAAAATGGAAAGGAAGTTGGGACATGAATTGGATTGGGGAGGTCTTCCATTTTTATTTATTGCATAAGATCAATTAAGCATCATCATCCTTGCAAATTCTTCATAGCTGACTTGACCGTCACCATCTAAATCAGCCTCTCTAATCATTTGTTCAGCCTCTTCCACTGTCAGTCTCTCCCCCAAATTTATCATTACTTGTCTCAACTACATTACAAAAATGTCTTGGTTTAGTTAAGGTATAAGAACTAATCATATTATTTACATTTATATAAAGATAAACTAAGAAAGATATAAAGCCCAGATAAAAAAAGAAAAAAAGAAGAAAGTCTAAGAAAGATATAATGCAAAAATTATTTTCTAAAAGAATTTGTGATAGCTCCAAAAATGGAAAGGAAAAATAAAAACTTAAAAAGCCAATAAATGGAAAATAAAATAGGCAAAACTACAGTTATATATATATTTTTAAAAGTTATACACATATAAAACAAGCTCTACCACATGCATGAAGGTGGGGAGTCTCACCTCATTAGCTGAAATATATCCATCTTGATCCCTGTCAAATACTTTGAAGGCTTCTTTTAGCTCATCGGCAACATTTTCCTATTAGAATCACATCCTCGTCAAAATCTAAAAACTACTTAAGAAATTTACTAACAATTAATATAAAATCAAGCCTCAATTACCACTCTCCCACCCCCTCTCAAAAAAAAAAAAAAAAGATCTTATATACCTTCATTTTTCTTGCCATAATATTCAAGAACTCTTCAAAGTCTATTGTCCCACTTCCATCAGCATCAACTTCACCAATCATGTCTTGAACTTCTTCTTTTGTGGGATTTTCGTTCAATGATTGAATTATTGTTGCCAATTCTTCCATAGTAATGTAGCCTTCAAGTGGTGAAGTCAAGATTTTAATTAAGGGAGACAATATTAAAAGATAGTGTTAAAACTTAAAAGCATAAATAATTTAGAAAATGTTAAATAATATAAGTAACAAAATAAAATAAACAATTAACCTTTTTAATTGTCATACAAGAAATAAAATTTTCGTTTTATAAAATACTAGAAATATAATTAATGTAACTGCAAATTGAAATGAGATGGAAAGTTTTTATTTATTTGAGTGGGGATCTAGGAGATTCAAAAGATGCAAGGTGATTTAGGACTAAATAATCTAATTAT
This sequence comes from Quercus aquifolioides, assembly GCA_019022515.1. Classification (NCBI taxonomy): domain Eukaryota; kingdom Viridiplantae; phylum Streptophyta; class Magnoliopsida; order Fagales; family Fagaceae; genus Quercus; species Quercus aquifolioides. The sequence goes on along the minus strand of CM032336.1, from coordinate 48,084,716 downwards.
ATACATATTTCTTCCTAATAATAATTAACTGTGGGTATATATTTCATATAGTAAAAAGATATAAAGAAAAATAGTTTATATATATTAATTTGAAAACTTAATATAAATATAAGAAATTTTTAAATAAGTCATTTGAATTCTTAAGAGTAAATTGAAAATTTAAATCAACATAGAAGTATAAAAAAAAATGATGATGTAGTTGAAAATTTTCAGAAAGTTCTATATATGTGTTGATTTCTTTTAAGAATTTATACAATGCCTAACCTCTTTTTCTCATGCTCTCAATTCTCTCCCCCCATTATTCCAAATATGGATTTATTGCAGAAAACCCCAATGGTTCATTCGAATGGAAGTATTTGAAGAGATATATTTATATATCGACTTTAGTTTAAATAGATTAAATAAAATAAAAGTATATATAATATAATTTTATTAATGAAATTCAGGGGTAATTTGTATATTAATAATGGATTTGAAATGATTGGGATGCAAGATATTATTTCAAAATTAACACACAAGTATTTCTATTGAAGCAAGTTCTCAAAGCTCAAATCCATTATATATTGTTAAAATCCATATAAACTACTTTGTAATAGTAATTCTTTTTGAATCACTTACTTTAAATCCTTAAATTCAAATGCAACACAAAAGAGGTTTTGAATTATATAGATTAAAAAAAAAACAACGAAAATATAATATCAGTTTTATTATTATGTTAATTGTAAGACCAATAAAATTTAGAAGACCTTTTTTTATTTTTATTATTATTATTATTATAACAAATTGGAACCCCTAGGAGGAAAGGAAATTTCTAGTTTATATAGGACCAAATATGGGAGACTATATATATATATATATATATATATAGAGAGAGAGAGAGAGAGAGAGAGAGAGAGAGAGATTCAAGTTACACCTGGTGTAACTCTAAGCAATATTACACCACCTAATTTTAAGAATCCCATTGATGAATTACATGTTCTATGTGTGCTTAACATGCATGCCAATTTTCATGTCAATCGGATGTTATTTACATATGATCTATAAAATCATTTTTTATGAATTCTTTTAAATTACAAAAACTTGAATTTAAACAATTGATTGATAATGTGGCTATTAATCTTTGATCACTATAAAATTTTGCAAGTATGGAGAGTATATGAAATAATGTAGTCTAACAATAGAATTGTCAAAATTCGCATCTAATAATACGTTATTAAGTGGTATAATATCGTTTAGAATTACATCAAGTGTAACTTGAATCTAACTTATATATATGTGTGTGCGCGCGCGTGCGAGTAGGAGATAAAGGTGGCCATTTATTGTGTAAGGGAAGGGAAATTATTGTGTACTTCTGAAGTACCATAAATGTGTACTCCCTCTTCTTACCTGATTGGTGGGTTCCACTAATTAAATTCATTATAGGACTCATAATTCATGTAAGAGGGAAGACTACTTATTTACGGTACACCCAAAGTACCTAATAATTTTTGGTAAGGGAAATATATTTTTCATAGGGGACCTTTTTTGTGGAACTGGGGTTAATTAGGGGTCAATTGTCCCTTCTAGACCCCTAAATCCGTGACTTCACCCATGACTGCAACGTTACCGACAATTCAACAAACTAATGGTCAAATTTGACTAATATAACATGTCCCAATTTTATACCCAAACAGAAACATTCAACTGTTTTCTTCTCATTATGCTTGTTTTTGGAAGCATTAAGCCTATTTGATCCTGCTTTCAGACATTTGTTTCTAACAAATGTTTTCAGAAAAAGGCCAAACAAAAAATATATTTCTCTGGTTCTTCAGCAAAAAAAAAAAAAAAAAAAAAATTCCTAAACTGAAAACATAAAAATTTTCCTATTTCATCATATTCTTTGAAAAATAGGCTGTTTTAAATATAATTCATTAAAAACAGATTTCGAAACACATTTGAGAATTGGTACTAGTTTTATATCTCCGTGAATTAAGAAACAAGAACCAAACGGGTTTATTAGTAATCTGGCATAGCAAAACACAAATAAAAAAGATTGGACTCTTAAGTCTTAACTCTCAAAAATAGAGAATGTAACACAAAGTTTTATACAACTAGAACCTGAACCACACAACTATTAATTGCAAAGCTCATTTCATCAAGTATATATCCTCTGTGACATGAAAGAATTTTTTTTTTTATTTAAATCAAACCTATATACATCAATTGCTATGTGCTAAAGTAATTAAGAACAAAGATGCATGGAAAAAAAAAAAAAAAAGCTATAGGAAAACACACCATCGGAGTCCTTGTCGATGAGACAAAAGGCCTCCCGGAACTCGGCAACCTGATCTTCTGTCAATGTATCAGCCATGTTGAGTTTGATCTTTGAAACCCTAATCAAAATTGAGAAAAACTGTTTTCCAGGGTGAAGAAACTACAAGGAAGGGTGAATGGCAAGTATGATTAAGTTTTAGGCAAGAATGCCATATAAACAAGTTTTTCATTCAAAGTGAGGTGTGCGTTAAATTATATTTTTGAAATAGTCAAACACGCATGAGAAAATTTCCATTCAAAAGCTGGAATTTTTCTATAAGTCAGTCTCAACGTTTGAATGGTAACATTTTTCAACTATACATGCTGTTGGCCCGTACTCAACGATAGTCAGCCGGACCATGACTTTCATTTGCTCCTTTTTTGAATTTTTCCAAACGTTTTGCTATAGTCAAAATTCATGGAGTTGAATACACTCTTAATTTTATTTCTTCTCATTTTTTCATGTATCATTCTTCTTTTGAAGATTGAAAAACATAATATGAATATATAATAGCCCCCATCTAAAGGAGAATCACGTAGAGACAATGGTGAAGGTTGGTCGTTAATTTAGATCATGTGACGATTTTGTTGGAACAATATTTGACTATGTTCTGTGAAAAGAAAAGGAAAAATGTTTTAAACAGAAAAAGTTCATTATTTTAGAACTCAATAATTGATCATTGTTGATTGTTTAGTTTAGGAACGAGTTTATTTTTCAAAACAAGCATGCTATGTGAGAAATGTTTCAAAATGCATGTTGTTGATTAAGACGATCCTCTCCATTTGTGAACAATGGGTCACCTCTTCTAGACGACGACTTGAAAGATCTCATCTATCATGAGATTCTCAAGGACAATTCCTCATCTTTCGTAGGAATCTTACGTAGGATTGTAGAAGGTAAGTGAGATTACAGATCGTAGGATCAGATCGTGAATTATAAAATCCTATATTATTTGAAAAAAAAAATACAAAAAATACACATTGGTATGTTGTAGAGGGGGAAATTGATGTCTCTATTTAAGATGTTGGGACTTGGGAAGCCAAATAGAAACTCAACTATGGGGCTTTCAGTGTGATGACAGAGCCTATCCAAGCAAGAAACAAAGGCTGCACATGACAAAACAGCAACAAAAGCCCAATGAAAAACACGTTACAATACTTAATTAGTACATTAATGGTCCTAGTCCGATAGTTCAAATCAGTCTTCTAGTGTTACAGTATTATCTCTAGCAGTAGGGTAATTTCAGGTTAGTAAGCGTGTTTACATGATAAAAATTATATTTTTTCCTTATTATTATTAAGTCAATATAAGGGAAAACTTCCATAGTTTCCAAAACATTATGGCCTTCATCATAATAAAACTAAAATAGGATTAAAGGCTTCATAGTTACAAATAAAAGAGGAAAAATAGAATGAAATTAAGGAAGAGAGAGCACGTCCAGCTGTGTGCATAGGTTGGTTAAGTTTGTCCATTTTCATCATGCACTTAAATGACTTTCCCCATGTAATACTCTTTTAGTTTTTAGTCAAGCATGAGTGATATTATCTTTCATAAGAATATCTTTAAATATTAGAAATATATGTCTTTAATGAGAATGATTTTTAATATGAAGTCTTTGTGCCTTTTAAGAGAAAGGTCTTAATATTGATGTTCATATGTCTTCCATGAGAAAGGGCTTTTGTAATGTGTTCTTGGAAGAATATTTGATATGTTTTTAAGATGTGTGGAGATGGTAAGAAACATATATGTGTGTGTATATATATGTGTGTGTGTATATTGTGAGATATGGTGTTTGTAATATGTATATGAATTATATGTAAATACTTTGTTGGACATGGATCTTGAAGATTTATGAGAAGTATGTATGGGTATTTTGTGAGAAATGTGTTTTGGGCAGTAAAAATGATGAAGTTTCAGAATAATAGAATGTGGGAAAGATGGGTAATGGATAATGGTATGTTGTAATATGTGTGTTGTGTTGTTTTCTATGAAGAGAGACTTTGTAAGAGAGATGGGGAAGTAGGAAAGTGTGTATGTGGCAGCAAAAATGAGTGAAGTTTCAAAACCAGGGGGTGAGAGAGAGGGATGGATGGTGTCTTTAGTGTGTAACTTGGTCCTCTTCATATAGAGCCAAGCATATAATTAGAATAGAACTAGTTGAAGGGAAAATTAGCAAATAAGGAAAATTTATTGATAAAGTAAGTGGTTTTTTGTTTTTTAACCAAAAGAAGAAAGTTTGAGACTTTAATGTTAGTGACATAGCTGGATGATGTCATGAGGATGACATCTTTTGTTTGGAGGAAAATATTTGGTATTAAATTCATGGTTTGGCCAAAAAAGGCAAGATAAGCTTTATCCTATTTCTAGTACCACAGCAGGAGCCACTGCAGAAAGTGCTAGAGCTATTACAGCTTCTGTAGAAGTTGTTTCTACAGAAACTTTTTTTGCAAAAGCTTCCGTTGGAGCTGTTTGTAGCTTCTGTTGGAGCTGTTTTTCCAAAACAGCTTCTGCTAGAGCTGTTTACAGCTTTCGTTGGAGCTGCTGTTAGTATTTTTGGTTAAGTTTCTTATTTTGGAAAATTATATGCTTAGGCTGTATATAATTTTGGTAAGTAATAGACTAGTTGATTAATTTTTTATGAAGTTTTAGAGATGTAATTATGGTCTTTTTGTATTTTAACCAAATCTTGGAAAGTAAAGAGAGCATTTAATGCTAGATATGAGATACTAATATATATTTAGCCATGTGCTTGGAATTGATTTATATGAAAATAGTAATATAATTAATATGGAATGATATAATTATATTTTAAAACTTATATTATATGATGGACATTAATTTTGTAAAGAGCATAGGGAGTTTTATCATTTTAAGTATTATGTGATATGAGAGGCTTACCAAATGTTACCTATTGCACACTGACCCGTCAGAGTTCAGGGAATTGGGGAAGACATGTCAAGCAACATACTTTCCTTTATCAATTTTGAACTACTGGAGTTTTACTAAACATACTTCTTAGCCCTCCAAACCACGACTCCCAAAATTCCCCCGATTAGACTTATGAGCTTGGATCATGAGCCAAAATGAGATGATGTGCTATGAGCTTGAACCATAGGCTTTGATGCCTTTTTTGTGTAAATATGGGCTTTTTGGGCTTTAGAAGAGATTTTTTCAAAATCCATGAAAGTGTTGAGGTGATGCAGGTCGCCAATAAAATGAAGCCGTGTGGTGTAAAAAATTTGTCCTCAACATATGTTAAATAATCACATAAATTATACATTCATTGATATAACTACCATATATCACTACATCCATTTGTAAGCATTATTTAAATAGGCCAAAAACCTCAAAATGTGACACTCTATTGAATTTTTTTTTTTTGAATCCAACTGACACTCTCTACATTAGAGTGGAAAAACTTGGTCTATTGAGATTTTATTTTTCACTTGGGTCCAACTGAGCCTTTTATCAAGTTAAAGAAGATTACAAGAAACCAAGGTCATTTGGGATCGTCAGAATCATACGATCCTACCGATCCTGAATGATCGCAGAGATCCTTAAAAGATCCGGATCGTTTTTGACAGGTAGGATCGTAAAATCGTAGGATCGAATGATCCAAATTAGGATTTTGACAACCATGCTCTTGAGACAAAATTTACCCTTTCTATGACACAGTTAAGTGGTAACCCATCTCCATACTTTGACCACCCACCTTAAGAAAGTCTAGGACAAACTCCTTATGGTTAGTTTGGATAGACGAGCCCAAGCATCTCTAAGCATGAGTAACAAACAACATCAAGATTCCAATTATTACATCTTGCTCACATCTCATTATCAAAGAATTAAATCCCTAAAAACAACCCCCATGAGGACCATAATTAAAGGGAACCATTACAATGAAGCAAGCCATAGATACTATCTTCCTCTTTTTATTGATCCTAACTTAAGCATCGGAGAATTTTAGGTTGACACCACACTAGTGCCTTTCAATGACATTCTTTCTTCTTACAGGTCATCCAACACTCTTGGATGCATGATTGGCTCGCTGATTTTTTGTGAATCATCAAGTACCTTAGTGCTTGAACTCGGTTCATTTAACAAGGAGATTAGTAGATGACGGCCTTATAGTTGTAAACTCTAAACACACCCAAAAACAAGTAGTTTAACTCCCAAGGTAGTTTAAATACTTATAAAGCCAACATTCAACTCCTTCCTTAATAGTTAATATTACAAGATAAAAATAATTTTTTATTCAATATAAATTAAACAATTAATAGAAAAAAAAAGGAAGTAACGATGGCCTTATAAGTGTATGTTCCAAGTTCATCCAAAAAAGAGTACTATAACTCTTCAGACAGCCAACGTCTATGGTTTTTTTTTTTTTTTTTTTTTGATAGGGAGACTGTGAATACTTTTATTAACTTTGAAACGCAACATTAACATCATGGAGAAGAGCTTGTTCTAGGAAATAAGGATCCTCTTCAACCCAAACAGAGAAATCAGCAATGCCACAAGCATGCTTTGCTAGTAAATGGGCTGGCCTATTGCCTTGCCTACAAATATGAGAAAACTCCACAGAACGGAACTCATGGGAAACTGACAGCACATTGTACACCACAGTTGCTACCGAGGCTGGGGGAGGTGAGGCTTCTTTAAGGGCATTCATTATCACCAGCGAGTCACCTTCAAGCACAAGGTCATGGATGAGCATGTCCTTTGCGAACTGGAGGCCAAATTCAAATACCTTTGCCTCTGTCTCAACAACTCCTAGAGGCGCCATAATCTTCTTACTACACGCCCTAACCACGCTTCCTTCATCGTCTTTGATCAGAACTCCCACCCTGGCGGCATTCTGTGCTGCAAACACTGTACCATCAACATTAATCTTATATCGTCCCTACTGCAGTGGATGCCATTTTGGTTGCTCCTTTATCTGTGCTATTGCTAGTTTCTCACAACAGACCTGATATTCCCTCAGGTACTCCAAAGCAGAATCAACCATGGCCCCACTACTTTTCTTTTCCCCTCCATTTCTGATCTTATTCCGGTTAGTCCATATTGCCCATGCTATCATCATTATCTTCTCTACATAATCATTCTCCCATTTCACCACCATTGTCACGTACCATATGAGGTCCATGAACGTAGAAAACTATAGGGTCATCTACCTAAAAAACAGCTTAGACATCCTCTAAACTTCCTTCGCACTAGAGCAGCTCCAAAACAAGTGACCTGAGGATTCCGCTTCAGTTTGACACACCTCGCAGCAGCTATCCATCAAAACCTTCCTCCTTTTGAGATTTTCTTTTGTGGACAATATGTCTTTGCATGCCCTCCACACAAAATGCCGCACTTTGTGAGGAATATTCATACTCCACAAGTATTTCCAAAATTTCCTTTGGTTACTGTCATTCGAAGCACTTGCTATTCCACCCTTAGGTACCTCCTCCATTGCAGCCCAATAGGCACTTCTAACATTGAATAACCCTGTCGTAGTTGGAGCCCATATTTGCTTGTCATCCGGCGGATTGGAGCTAAGAGCAATTCCACCTATGATCTTGGCCTCATGGGGCAAGAAAACCTATCTCAAAACCTCCTGTTTCCACGGCCCACTATTGGCATCAATCAACTCCTCTACCCATGCTTCCTCATGGAGAGTAAACAGAGGAGAGGTGACCCTAAATGATGAAGGAGTAGGCAACCATTTGTCCTTCCACATCGGGATGCTCTTTCCATTCCCCACTTGTCATCGAAGACCCTTCCCCACTTGCCATCGATGACCCTTCCAAACCACATCCTGTGCAGCCATTATACTCCTCCATGCATAAGAGGGGTTATTGCCCATACTTGCTTCTACAAAGTCACATGTAGGGAAATACTTCGCCTTGAAAACCTTGTTCAATAATGAATCCCCACCCCTTTGTAATCTCCACCCTTGTTTTGCCAAGAGAGCAAGATTAAATTGCTTCAACTGCTTAAACCCCATGCCACCTTTAGCTTTTGGAGCACAAAGCTTGTCCCAACTCATCCAAGCCATCTTCCTTTCATCCTTACATTGACCCCACCAAAAATTTCTTATTGAGCTTGTCATTTCATCACACAGTGAGTCAAGGATTTTAAAACAACTCATGGTGTAGCCAACGTTTGTGTTGATCAAGCTTTTGATCTAAATGATTCTACACGTTTATTGCCATATATAGCCAAAGCATGAAATTCATTTGTGAGGACCAAAATGAAACTACCACCAAGTTTAGGACCAAAAGTTTATTTTAAACCTTCCATTTATAAACTTTCATCCCATTTATATGTCCCTCGAAGGCTTAAAGTATTTTTTACTTGCTTGACATCTTTTTTTTTTTTTTTTAATTGTATCAACATATCTCTAGCTGTCTAAATTTAAAGTTAAATTAGATGAAAATTATGGTTTTTCTCATCCAATTCTCTTTTCATATATATATATATATATATATATTTTTTTTTTTTTTATTGGACATTTTATCATCCGACTACTTCATGGATTATCATTTTTTCCACTTTCTCAATTAGTTCCATAAAATGATCAAATGAAAGAAGAAAGAAAAAGAAAGACCTTACTTGAAAAATACCTTGTTTTTCACTTTTTTTATTGGAAAAAATCAAATCAAAATCCTTTTCGGACTCCTATAAAAAAAGAAAAATGAAAAATGAAAAATCATTTTCAGACTTATACTGGCCATAAATGTCGCTTTAATAACTGAAAGTTTCGTTGTATCAAATATCAATACCAAGAACACGTGGCAAACATGGAACCGATCACCTGTGTAAAAGTCTGCTCCGCAATGTATTGGATTCTTCCTCCAAAACTACTTTCTTAAACATTTATTATATATATTCCCAGAAAATAAAAAATAAAAAATAAAAATCTCTGTGAAATAATGAGCTCAGCTCAGCCAGTTAAACCCTTCACTCTCAAATCTCTATACAAAGCTAATTATTTCGGCCACCGAGTTTGAGTCCGAGATTTCTCCCGAGTTCACTCAGTCCGACTCACTAACCAATCAAGTTAGTCTCTGCAAACGATTTTCTCTTCTTCTTCAATTTTTATTTTATTTAGATATTTTTTGTGGCTTCTAGGGTTTTAATTCTCTGAAATTTTGTTAATTTTTTTTAGTTTAATTTTTTTATCTTTTTTTATTGTCTTTCAATTCTGGACTGATTTTGGTCCGATTCAGTGTATTATTATGCAAATTGAGCTTGTTTGAGTTGAGGCACAGTTTGATTTGGGGAATTAGGGTTTAGGGTTTTGTGTATTCTGCTGCAATGTGCTTATTAATTGCATATATTTAAAGGTTTTAGCAGTTTTTTGAGAAATTTTCGAATCTGAGGGATTTTGTATTCGAATGAGTTGGGGGCACAACTTGATTGGGGAGATTAGGGTTTAGGGTTTTGTGGGTTCTGCTGCAATGTGCTTATTAGTGACCTTTATTTGAAGTTTCTTAGAGTATATATACTGCTTCAATGAAGAATTAGGGTTTTTACGGGTTTTCTTCGAATGCTGTTATGTTCAAAAAAATTTGCAGTAGTCACCAGTATGTTGAATTCTTTCTTTTTGAATTTAATGAGTGATTTGTGAATAAGCTCGATGAAGTCTCTTAAGCTTGAATGAATATTTACACCATGTATTGGTTTTAAGTAGAATTTCCAAATTTTTGAATGATTCTTTGGGTTGTCTGTTTAATTTGGATTGTGTTAGATAGATATCTGGTGAAAGTAGTATTTGCGAAGTTTTAGTTTCAAGGAAATGAAGACCTTTGTTTGCATTAATGTGCTTTCATATTGCCAATAAGCTCCAGCTCAACTGGCACCTCCTTTCCTTATAAGTACTAGGTGGAGGGTGAGGTCATGGGTTCAAAGCCCATCAAGTGTATCTGTAAATTACCAACTAAAAAAAAGCGTGCTTTCATTTTCTATTTATTCTGTCATTTTCATGTCTCTGAGGCAAATGTGTTGGTTGTTTTGTAAGTGAATGTTATATTTGAAGTGTTACTTGGGTGCTGACTTTTAAATCTCTACCTTGTTGGGAGTTTAGCCAATGAACCGTCTCATGAGATCTGTAAACTTGAAATCTACATGAACCTTGCCAAATTTTTTGTTTTTGATGACTTGGAACCTCATCAAGGCAGGGCCCTTTAGATCCACCCCTAGAGATTAAACCCAGGATACCTGCAATCTCCCACAAACCACAAGTATTAAGTAAGGGTGTGGATGGGGGATTGAACCAGGGTACTCCTGCTGGAGTGGGATTTGTCCACTACCCTAACCAATCGGCACACACACTCGCGGGACATTCGAAATTAAAAGTACTTGAGTCATTTTTTTATTGTTAAGTTACACACGCACTTAGTGGTTTTTGAAGCCACAACCTCTATGGGAGGAGGAAGTGCTAGTTGAGCTGTAGCTCATTGGCACTCGTGTCCACGTGAAAGGGAAAATTATATTGAATGTATTGTTTGAACTTAGCTATGATATAATAGGTGAAAATATTGGATGATGTGATTTCTGTGTAACAATCTAGTGTGTTTGACATAAAAGAATCAAATGATGGCTAACAAACCCAGAGTAAGAAATGGATTGTTTTGGTTATGTAGTGTTGCAATATATATGTTGAATATAATCTCTCTTCTTTTTTCCCCAGCATCCTTGAAGCAAGTAGATATGAGTGAGAAAAAGAACCCCTTTGTATTCTTAGATGTCTCAGTTGATGGGGATCCTGTGGAAAGAATTGTGATTGAGGTAATAAGATACCACAGAAATCTCTTTTTTGCTTGATGTTTTATCCTTTTTTTTCTTTTATTTAATTAAGCGTACATTTAATTTTGAGATGAAGTTCCAATCCTTTATTTTGAATTGTGCAGCTTTTTGATGATGTTGTTCCTAAGACAGCAGAGAATTTTCGGGCACTCTGTACAGGTATCGTTGAGGTTTTCAATTTTTTATTATGATTTTAAGCAGTCATTCCATGGTTATGTATGGAGGTGAACAATCCATCGTCAAAGTCTAATTAGTAGTTACCCCATCTACCAGGGTTGCACCCTAAAAGAAGTGTTTTGAGTAATATTTTGAATCTTGGTATTTTGCTGTTCTACTGTAGGAGAGAAGGGCATTGGAAAGTCTACCGGGAAACCCTTGCACTTCAAGGGATCATATTTTCATCGAATAATTAAAGGATTCATGGCCCAGGTATGTAATATTTCTTCTTTATAGACCATCTTCATCATAAAAAATTACTTGCAATGATGCTTGTTCCTTGACATTTGGTGGTGAAGACTCCGTTTAGTAGTTTCAATCCTATAGAGCTATCCAACTTATGGTTAATTTTAGGGTTGTTCATATTAATTCTTCATGTTAATGTCTCCTGATTACTCCTCTTTGAATATGAGAACAAGCTTTCAGATGATGCTTATTGGTTATTCAACAGGAATAGAGAAATTGACCCATATACAAGTTTCGATATGTTTTAAGAAATCACATTTCCTATGAAACAGAAGCATGGCTGACTCCCCCGTTCCCTGATTTTGCAATTTGCTGTGTCTACCTTGTCAGTGTCTAACTAATACACCATGTTTATTTTTGTAAATCGTAGCACATAGTCTGCATTAAAGTAATCTCTTGTGTGAAATTTGTTTATCTGAGAGATGACAGTTAAACTACATTGAATCATTTGGATTAAAATTGCATAGAAATGAATGATGCTACCAGACTTGCTTAAATTAAAGCACAGTGATTCATCCATTCATCCTATCTCTGCAGTACAGGGAATGTTATACATCATCATTTTTATTCTTTAACATACATCTGATCATACACAAATCTCCTGTCAAACATATATCTGATCATACACAAACTGTTCATATTTCTTCTGTTGTCCTTACAGGGTGGTGATTTTTCAAAGGGAGATGGTATGCTTTTCGTTCCTGTGATTTATATCTTTTGATTGATGCAGATTCTTTGTTTAACTTCTATATTCATGCCCAGATTTGTAAGGAACGAACTTTACTTGGTTTGCAGGCACTGGTGGAGAAAGTATATATGGAGGAAAATTTGCTGGTAATCTTTGTGTTTGATTGCCTTTTGCATTTGAGCATGTCTGATGTATTGGTTTCATGATTAATCGTTCCAATTGGCATTCTATTTACAGATGAGAATTTTAGGCTGAAGCATGATGGAGCTGGTTTTCTCTCAATGGCAAATTGTGGTCCAAACACAAATGGGTCCCAGTTCTTTATAACCTTCAAGCGCCAACCCCATCTTGATGGGTATTTGACATATGCTTGTGTTACTCATATTTTTGTGTCATATTACCTCTTGCTCATTACCACCTAAACTTATTTCACCTGTTCACTGCTGCTTTTCATAGTCCTGGAAAACTATGTTAGGATAATAATATACAATTGCCCCTGCTCTTCATTGTAAACTATTGGGATTTTTATTCTTGTAATAATAATATTTTCTCATGTAATTTGGGTAGGAAACATGTTGTTTTTGGAAAAGTTGTCAAGGGATTGGACCTTTTGAAGAAAATTGAGCAGCTGGCAACAACTGGAGGGAAACCTGCTGGACCTGTGAAAATTGTAGATTGTGGTAAAACTAGTGAAAGTAAAACTCATGATGCAGTTGGGAAAGAGAAAGGTAATGCTAGGGTTGTCATGGTTTGGTTGCAAGGATTTTGTGATTCACTTTCTACTTTATCAAACAGCATATTTGGCTTTTATTCTATATGTATTGCTGTATGATATTGTTTTTTCTTTCAGGGAAAAAGAAAAAACCAGTGAGGGCTCCATCTTCTACAGATAGTTCTGAATCTTCTGATGAGCAAATGAGAGGAAGACACAAAAAATCTTTGAAGGACAGAAGAAAAAAAAGAAAAAGGAGATACTCTTCATCTGATTCCTACAGCTCTGATACAGAATCTGATTCTTTTTCTTCAGATTCATCACTATCTGATTCAAGTTATTCTAGTGATGGAAGGCATAGGAAGAGGAGGTCTGCAAAAAGAGATAAGCACCAGCGTGGGAGGAAAAGGAAGGATGGGCGAAGAGAGAGAAAGAGAGGCCGCCAGGACAAACGATCAAAGCGCAAGTCTAAATGGTGTGGCTTATGCTTAATTACGTGCAGCCTTTCTTCTTGGTTTCCATTGAAATGTCCTGATTGATTTTTCCATATATTCATAATGATCTTATTGGCAGGAGTTCGGAGAGTTCAAGTGATACGGATAGCGAGAGTACAAGCATTAGCAGCAGTTCTGATGATGAAAACATTTTTTCTGCTCAGAAAACCGGTAACTCAAAACATGTCAAAAATAGACCACCTAGAAATATTGGTATCCCCCCACCTGTCCTTTTTCACATCTCATTTTTGGTTCATAATTTATATATGTTTTTATCCATGCCATTTAGATTAATGTGATACTGCAAAATTTGAGTGAATTTCATCAACGCACTTCCATTTATATGTTGCACAGCCTAAACTCCTGGGTCATTGTGAAATTACAGATACAGGAAAAGAATCCTTAATCCCTCTCTCAGTAAAAGAAACAATTGTAGAGCAACTGAAGGATCGTGAGATCAGGACCACTGGGGAATACTCCTCACATGAGGAAGGTGAACTATCTCCAAAGAATGATGAACTTTTAAAAAATGGCCACGGAAAAAATGCTAGATCTGATAAACGTGCTAATCAGCAGTCCTATTCAGATGACTCAAATAGATCCAGGTTTTTCTTCATGACAGGCTCCATTTGTATTTATGTTTTCTCTTTATCTTAACATTTTATTTGTGTTTGACCATTACATGTATAATGGGTTCTTTACACTTCTGTAATTGCGCTGACAAAGTTTCTATGAATATTAAAAATTAACAGGAGTCCGACTCCCAAAAGAATGACCAGTAACAGCAGCAGTCTAAGCCCAAGTCAAAAAAGAATTCCTCGTAGAAGTCCTGCTAGGAAGTCTGGTGAGCAAAATCATGGAAGGTATTCAAAGGGTCCATTGGGTAGTCCTGCACGCAAAGCCCCTGAACCTTCTACTTCCAACCATGACAAAGGTGTGTCGAGAAACCCTTCTCCAGATGGTGCTTCAAAGCGCGTCAGAAAAGGGCGTGGCTTCAGTGACAAGTACTCATTTGCACGTCGATACCGTACTCCATCTCCAGAGAGGTCACCTCGCAGTACCTATCGATATGGGGGAAGAAATTTTTATGAAAGGAACCGTGATAGGTAATCTCAACTCAATGTCATTTTAGTTATGATGAACACTTCCATTATCTCTCAAGTTTAATTCTTTTTGTGTGTGTGTGTGAAGGTATCCAAGCTACAGAACTTATAACGAGCGCGCACGTTACAGAAGTCCACAGGGAGGCAGAAGCCCACCAAGGTTCTCTCGCTCTCCCTCTCTCTCTCTCATGCATAAAAAGTATCTTAGGTTGCGTACTTTGTCATAGAAAGATCACATCCTATGGTTTTGAAGTTATTTCTGCATATTTTGGGGTACCATTTTGTACACTAATTGTATACTTAGGTAGTACCCCTTTTGGCAGTTTCAGTAATGTTATTACTGATTAGTGAAGAATCTGAAAGCAACGTGAAGGTCTGATTGATGTTCTCCTCTTCTTAATTTTTTTTGCTCTCTGCTCTTTAGGTTGTAACCCTCACATTTTCTTGTCAACCAAACACAGAAAATGCAGGAAATAATTTTTTTTTCTTTACTTTTCTTTTACTCTTTCTGTCAATCAAATGGAGCCTTAAGGGTGTTTGGCAAAGCACAAAATTGGTTCAGTCTGGTTCTGAACCAAACCTAAAACAAATACTAGTTGAACTTTACATAGGTTTACGTTTATTTGCAATTTATGTAAACAACATAATAATCGCAGTTTTGCCTTTTTACAGAAATAGTTTGTACTATTTTAAATGCAAAAGTAGCAAATTTACAACCAGTCCATATGTCTTGAAAGAGGAATAATTATTTATTTCTGGACCCCAACTGGCACTAAATAATTAAGCAGCCTGGCGTAAAGAGTGTCCATGGATGAATTTTAGCTCACACCAGTGTTTCCATTGCACCAATAGCAAGCAAGACTATTTATGATCAAAGTGAAAAAGCCATTTATTTTTAATTGGTTTGTTCCTTAATCCTGTAGATTATGCTATTTTGTTCCCAGCAGACTGAGGTTAATCTATGTTTCCTTTGTCACGTAGATACCATGGTAGAAGAAGTCGAAGTAGGAGCATTTCTCGCAGTCCAGGTGGTTATCGTGGCCGTAACAGGGACCATAGCCCGAGCCAGAGTCCAACACGCAGTCCAAGTCCAATAGATACACGACCACCTATAAGTGAGAGATTGAAATCTCGTCTTGGTCCTCGAATTGATGATCAGCAGTCTCCAGCCAGAGGAAGGTTGAGGTCCAGGTCCAGGAGTCATGGCTCCGCACAGTCCAGATCTCCGGATGCTTCACCACAAAAGCGTCATGACAGAAAGATCTCTGCATCTCCTTTCAGGTCTAGATCAAGCTCAAGCTCCCCATCTGGACAAAGAGGGTTGGTTTCCTACGGAGATGTCAGTCCTGATTCAGGGACAAGATAACTTCTTGTGGCATCTAATCTGAGTATGGAATTCTGGTTCTGGGACAAGGTCGTGGAGTAATTTCAAGGATCTAATCTGAGTAAACCTATCTCCTTAGTGTACGGAATTGATTGAAGGGAATGTGAGAAACTATTCCTCTTAATTTATCCTTTTTTTTTTGGTTGGTGCCGAACTGTAATTGAAATAGGCATAAGCTCGCCTGGTCATATTTTTGCTCCTTATCAATTTCAATAACATGTTACTGCTATGTGAAACTTTGTCCAAGTATGGATGTTTGTTCATGCTTTGCAACGTTTTTGGTTATTTGGTCAAGCTCAGACGTTATCAAGGAGTAGAGACCTTCAAAATATTTAGGGTCCTTGGACAGTAATGCTGATTTACGTCTACGTGTCAAAAATGTATCCTCTCCATTTTTAGAACAAATATCATCTAAGTAGAGTTTGGCTACTGTAAACATTGCATGTTTCAACCAAGTCTATTATCTGGTTTTTAAATTTTCATGGATCTAAAAGTAGAGTTTGGCTCCAGTCTTGTGTATTGAATGGAAGCTTTGCGCTTAAAACTATACATGATGATGTGGGTTCCAGTGAATTTAATTGGTAAGATTTTGTCATTGGATAAAAAGACCTAGGTTCTAATTTTGCCTATACAAATTACAAAATCTGTTGGTATTTTGATCTAGTGATAAAAAGTAAATTATCATAGATTATATAATATATATATATAATGTCACATCATTTAAAATACTATTTCACTATAAAATTAATAATAATTTCATTTAAATGATGTGACTTTATTCATGTTTAGTTTTGTGAATTACATCATTTCTTTGGATAAAATGAATTATTTCTATTTAGGAAATGGAGATGCTCAATTATTCAATCACCATCATCAACATCACGTACTTTTATTGATTATTGATCACAATAATGTTCCAACCTTAGAAATCTTTTTATCTTGGGGGGGTTGGGGGGAGGGAGGGGAAATGCATATCTAAATACTTTCCCACATTTCATTGGGGGGTCAATTGAACATGGAACCAATAATAATAAGTTGGGAAATCGCATTTTATGAAACTATGATCAAGCAAACAATAGTTGAAATAAAATTTTCATCCCTAAAGTTTGGCCAAGTTAAATTTCAATCCCCAAAACTTTTAAAAAATGCAATATTATTATTTTCAAATATAGAAGGTACCATTTATTTTAGACCGCCTAATTTTTAACCGAATGTTTTCATTTCAATAATTAACCTTTTTTTCTAAAAAAAAAAAAAAACCTCTATTTGGAATTGACTTGTAATAAATTAGTGTAGATATATGTTTGAGTGGTGATACTAATGACGTTTATATTTTCATTTCATAATACGTGAATACTCATTTGAGTAGCTATATAATGGGTAAGACATATTAGAATGCAAATCAGTATGGAGAAAAATGAAAGAAAAGAGTGAATACTTCATCACCAAAGCATTGCATTTTCAAGTTAGTGGTTACTCAGAAAACAGTGAATAACTGAACATAGATACATAAAACTACAGACGACTGGAAGACTTTAGTGCAAACTTATTTTCAAGAGCATCAACAGAACCATGAAAAGGGCTATTAAGGTGCTGACTTGTTTACAAATGAGGGAAGAAAATGTACTCATATGGATAGAGCATTGCAATCAGGTGCAGGAGCCAAGAAATTCCCTCTCAGATTGGTTGACCTTTGGGCACGACTTGATCTTTGATCCACATGTAAATTGGAACAAGAACATAGTATGCTGAT
Source organism: Quercus aquifolioides (assembly GCA_019022515.1). Lineage (NCBI taxonomy): Eukaryota > Viridiplantae > Streptophyta > Magnoliopsida > Fagales > Fagaceae > Quercus > Quercus aquifolioides. Next base: position 48,067,037 of record CM032336.1, on the reverse strand, counting down.
GCCAAGACACCCAAAATGAAGCGCTGGAGGAACACGAATGAATTTACGGGCTTTCTTACATCCTCTTCTATCGGACCAAGCTGCATTAAAATGCACTAAGTCATAAATCTCAAGAGATAATGAGGGAAAAACAAGGAAAGATGCAGTCAGTAGTAGGGTAATCAGACATTTTTGTAAAGCAATATTTATATAATGACACAAGCATAGTGGAACATGTACTATCCCCTCCAATGCAATAATACCATTCTAAAGTAGTCCAACAGCGTGGAATTTTGTAGTCACCATTCTATAACTATTATTAACGAAGGAAGATTAAAAGTAAAACTAAGATCCAAACACTTTTGAGTGAGCTGCATGAACCCTCTTTGGCCATTCAGCAAAATCTGAATGGTTGCAGGTCTTAAATAAAACAAAAGTTATTTATTTAAATTATAATTGGGATAAATTTGAATATCTAAATTAATTTTCTTCAGATATTTGGTTGTGACATGACTACAGATCAGCCCTGAAATTGTTTCAATATTAGTGCTTGTGGTGGTGGAAATGGAAAAGAAGAGAATGGCACTGAAACCCTGACGGCAAAGAATGTCTATGTAGTTTGTTTGTTAAATCCTCCCTCATGCATGGAACTGCTTTCGAGAATTCCAATAAAATTTCAAATCAGTATTAAAATAATTGGGTTCTATGGCATACTCGCTGCCGTGACCAAATTAATTCAATTACAAGCTTCAACCCATCAAATACAATCACCACCTTAAGAAGAGTGCAGAACCTACAACCAACCAAGCAAAGATTCTGATGAGGTACAAACAAAAGTTCACTTTAAAGGTATGGAAATCAGTGCTTTGGTTTAATAATTCTTATTGAAATTTTTTTTTATCTGATAATTCTTATTGACATTTTTCTCTGATCATCTATACTTAAATACATAGCCTGGATATGCTAGAGAATTCACTTTAAGCCAACGCATCAAGAGAGCAACCAACACATGTTGTCCACACACAATACTTTTAACAGACTTGATAAGATTAAGCATTCAAATGCATTAAAATAGAATCATAAAATGTCACGGGAAGGGTGCAAACAGAAAAACACTCTGTTAAGCTTTCTAACAATCTCACCAATTGTATCCATTCGTCTGTCAGCCTTAATTTAAAATGAAGTTACAAACTGGTCATAAATTTGAAGTGAAAAACTCACAGATTGGAGGTATGAGATAGCATATACACTGCACCAAATGTCTTTTAACAAAGCAACATAATACAGAGTATTATAAAGAACAATTACCTGCAAAGGAGAATCGCCAGATGCAGGTTTGACACCAGTCACAGAACAGCCCATGATCAGTCCATGGCGACGAACTCCACGATACCATTTTGGGCCAATCCTTTTCAGCTGGACATCTTTAAATCCAGCTTTTTCGAACCACTCAATGTACTCTTCCTCCTTAGGGAAAAGCATCCAGACATCTGCAAAGAAGCGAGACAACCAAAATGTTGGATAAACAGGGCCAATTAAGCATGCTTTTCCTCCAAGTTTTAACACCCTGTATGCTTCCTTGATGCCACGCTGCGGGTCTGGCCAGTACTCAATACTGAGAAGTGCAACCATAAAACCCACATAAGATATCAACTTAAAAAAAGAAAAAGAAAAAAAATCCATAAGATACGCTACTGAAAAGGTTAAAGATCCCTCTCTCCCAGATCAGCAAAAATTTCTATCATTATTACAATCTGTACATTGAAATACCAAAATCTATAATATAGACTCCTACAAGACCCTTTTGGTTGAAGGGGTTGGAGGAAAATGGGCCTAGTACACAAGAATAGCATTTGGTATTCCATATCACTCTACGTACATAATGTTTCTATCATTTATTCATTCACATGCCAACACAGACCTTATACAAAGTATCAACCTTCTTCTGCTTGGTGGTTAGTGGTGTGTTTTGCTACCCCAAGATCAAAGGTTCAGATGTTGCTCAAGGAAATAGGAGGGAAAATCCAATACAAATATGCATCTATCTACATGTATCAATTGGGTAAACACTTATATTCAAACACGATTTTGGAAAACTCATTATCAAAGTGAAGAAAGCATATTTCAAACGAATTAATAGATATTCCATCTAATTTTTTAGAACTCAAAAATCTAGGTCAAGCACAATCCTGAGCAGAATCTTAATTCACATCTTCCTGGCAATAATTATATCTTTACCTAAAGACAACACATAAATCTCACAAACAAAGCCAAGTCACCAATAAAGTATCATCCACAACAAAAACTTCTCCAATTACAAAAATCATGATGTGGTTAAGAATTGAAATTATAGACAAAATTGAATCAAAATATATACAATAGCCAATAGGATACAGTATAAAGAAAAGGTAGAGTAAGACCAAATAAAAAGATTGCACAATATACCTTCCTGCAGATACATATCTATCTGCATAATCAGTTTTGAAAGGGAGATCCTCCGCGTCGCCCTCAATAATTTTGCACTCCTTCAAGGGTTCCTTCTGCTTAGCCTTAGCAAGTTGATGAGGTGACTGATCCAAAATTGTAACATTCTTGGCATCCACATGCTTAACTATCCCCAAAGTGGTAAAACCGGTTCCACCACCAACATCTACTACTATCATATTCCGGTCACTGAGATCAGCAGGCTCAAGTGCATCATCCCTCATGTCCTCAGTCCAATGCCCAGGATTTATAACATGGTCATACACAATTGAGAGGAACCTATAGAACCAAAATGCCTCTTGCTTGTGCTGTATGAACCTAGGCTGTGAAGCTGGCCTTGAAGTTGATGCACTACACATGGGCACCACGGTTCTTGCCTTGGAAATCCTAGTACTAGACACCAAACCCAGCTTGGGAAAATGCCTCCCATGAAAATCTGAACCCTTAAAACCTAACCCATTTGGGGTTATTCCTCTAATGAGTCTTAGGTTTTCAGCTCCACCTAGCATTGCAGAAGCCATGGATATATCAAACACAGAAAACCCACGAAGGAAAGCTAGTGAATTTGAGTTGGGTTCAGTGACCCAGATGCAAAAATCTAAGCAAGTTTCGATTTTTGTTGGTTACTCAGTGAGAATCATATGGATTTTTCACTAAAAGATTGTGTTTTTAAACTACAAGAATGGAAGAAAGAAACCTATAGTACCCAGAAAAAGACGAAGAGCTTAGCTTAGCAATTCAGTGAGTGTGTGGAGATAACAAGCTCAGAAGGTGGTGCACCAGTGAATTCAAATGTGGTTGGTTGTTGGTTTGCTATGGCCCAATGGGGCAATCTTGTGGTGCTGTGGTTGTACACTTGTACTTCCACGGTGAAAGTGGCATTTTTAGCCGATGTCAATTATACTACAAAACTTTTGGCATAAAAAAGTTTGAAAGTAATGGGCCAAAAGTGACTAAAGTAAAGCCCACATGGACCAGGATAGCCCGTGTGAGTGAAGGAAATAAAAAATCTGGACTTATTGAGCCCAACACGATACTGGGCAAACGGGGAGTGCAGCTTATAGAAGTGGACAGTGAAGCAGATTCAGGGGGTCAGATGAGTAAACGTGAGAAGATACAGGAGGATGTTCTTATTAGCAAAGCGGCAGGGGTGCAGGATCACCCTTGCCGAGCACAATGAGGCTTTTAAGTTGGAATTGCCAAGGGCTTGGGAACCCTTGAACAATTCGAAGCCTTTGCAAGATTGTGAAGGATCAAGGTCCCATGGTGTGCTTTTTAATGGAGACTCGCTTGGATAAAGAGGGTTTTGAAATTCATTGTAAAGATATACCATTTAAAAATAAATTGATAGTCAAGAAGCCGAACACAGGAGGGGGATTGGCACTACTTTGGAAGGCAGAGGTGCAACTGGATGTGATCAACTATACAGAGCACCATATTCTAGCTAAGGTTGTGGAGGAGGATGGGTTTGAGTGGTTCTTAACGGGCTTCTATGGATGGCCTGAGGCAAGTCAAAAACAAAAGTCATGGGCCTTATTATCTCATTTGTCTAGCTTTGTGGATGGTCCTTGATGTTGTATCGGAGACTTCAATGCAATATTATTTTCTTCTGAAAAGCAAAGCATGCACCCACCACCGTACAAGCAAATGGAAGAATTTGGGTTGGTCTTGGACTCTTGTAACTTGGCTGATCTGGGTTTCCATGGTTATCCTTTTACATGGAACAATAAACGCCCAGGGAATGCTAACACTAAGGAGCGACTAGATCGGGCCGTTGCAAACATGGCATGGAGAGAAAAATTCCCAGCAAGTACAATATGTCATTTGTTTTCTCATGCATCAGATCACCGTCCTATTGTGCTACAAACTAGAACTGACAGAGGAGTGCGAGCAAAAGGTGTTCGTGGTTTTAAGTTTGAGGAGGCGTGGCTTTTGTATGAAGAATGTGAAAGGAAGGTGAATGAGGGGTGGAATGAGTGGGGAGGGGTAGCAAATTCGGCTTTGGCTAGAGTTAAAGAAAAAATAGTAAAATGTGGGGAAGAACTTCTTGCATGGGGCTCATCAAAAACAGATCCGGATACTGAAGAAATTAAAAGGCTTCAAGGAAGGGTAGAGAGATTAAGTGTTTGTGAACCGACTGAAGAAACAAGGGCAGAATTTTTAGAAGCTAGCAAGAAACTAGATGCTTTGTTGCGTCAGCAGGAAATTTATTGGCATCAACGTTCCCGGATTTCTTGGCTTAAACACGGGGATAAAAATACCAAAATTTTCCATTCCAATGCCTCACAACGAAGAAGGAGAAACTTTATCCAAGGAATAAGAGACCAGCAGAATAATTGGGTGGAGGAGGTTGAAGAAATAGCGGGGGTGGCAACTACATATTTTGAGTCGATTTATAGCTCAGGTGGCAGCAACCAAATGGAGAAGTGCCTTGACACAGTGCAGTGTAAAGTGACCACGGATATGATAGAAATTTTGTCCAGTGATTATAGTGCGGAAGAGATCAAAGCAGCAGTGTTTCAGATGGGACCAACAAAGGCTCCTGGACCTGATGGTATGAATGTTTTATTTTATCAAAAATTCTGGCATATTGTTGGAAATGATGTGATAGCCGCTGTGTTGAATTTTTTGAATTATACTTATATTGTCCTTATACCGAAAATTAAGTCACCAGAGAGAATCTCAGATTTTAGGCCTATAAGCCTTTGCAATGTAATTTATAAAATCATTTCAAAGGTCTTGGCCAACTGATTAAAACTGATTCTTCCAAGGTTGATTTCCCCATCCCAAAGTGCTTTTGTACCTAGTCGGTTGATCACTAATAATGTGCTAGTTGCATATGAAACCTTGCATGCTATGCATAGTAGGAGATCGGGTAGAAGGGGCTATATGGCCTTAAAATTGGATGTTAGCAAAGCATATGATAGGGTTGAATGGAGCTTTCTGAGGGGCATTATGTCTAAGTTGGGTCTACCTGAGTGTTGGATTGATAGGGTGATGAGTTGTGTGACATCCACTTCTTTCTCTATTCGTATTAATGGAAAGGCCTATGGTAATATTCGACCATCTCGTGGGCTCCGCCAAGGAGACCCTTTATCACCTTATCTATTTCTGTTGTGTGCAGAAGGGTTCTCTTCTATGCTAGCCAAAGCTCAGGAGGAAGAGAGACTCCATGGGGTGGCGGTTTGCAGAAGAGCACCAAGCATATCCCATTTATTATTTGCAGATAATTCGCTCTTATTCTGTAAGGCGAGCCAAGAGGAGGTGCAAGTTATTTCAGAGGTGCTACAGACTTATGCAGCCTCGTCAGGGCAATGTATCAACTTTGAGAAATCCTCGGTCTATTTTAGTAGCAATACCGCAATTGAAGATAGGGAGAGAATTAAGGAGACAATGGGGGTGAGGGAGGTGGAGAGGTTTGAATCCTACTTGGGATTACCTACACTAGTTGGCCGTGCTAAATACCAAACTTTTTCCTATCTTAAGGATAGGGTTTGGAAAAAAATTCAGGGTTGGAAGGGACAATTATTGTCAAGAGCTGGGAAGGAAATTCTTATAAAAGCAGTGGCACAATCTATACCTACATACACTATGGGGGTGTTCCAATTACCAGTGAAGCTTTGAGATGAGCTCAATGCTTTGTGTGCAAGGTTTTGGTGGGGGCAAATGAGCAATGAGAGGAAAATCCATTGGAAAAGTTGGAATGGGTTAACTCAAGCTAAGAAGGAAGGTGGAATGGGTTTCTGTGATTTAAGAAATTTCAACCTTGCAATGCTAGCCAAACAATGATGGAGGTTGTTACACGAGAAGGAATCATTGGTCTTTAGATGCTTTAAGGCCAAGTATTTTCCCAGGGGCAGTTTTTTGGAGGCAACAGATGTTCCCAATAGTTCCTTTGTATGGAAGAGCTTACTAGCAGCCCAACATATTTTGAAGAAGGGTTGTTGTTGGAGGGTTGGAGATGGCCGTTCCATTCGGGTCATGCATGATAAATGGATTCCAAATTATCCAACTAATCAAGTTCTTCATCCGCCATTAGAAGCAGAAGAGGATTGGAGAGTAAGTGAGCTAATAGATTGGGATAGACAGGGCTGGGACCGAGGTTTGATTGAAAGGCAATTCCATAGAGAGGAGGCAGAAGCTATTTTTCGCATTCCCTTGAGTCGAAGGTCCATACCGGACTCACTTGTGTGGCTGCCTAACAAGAATGGAGTGTATTCGGTTAAGTCAGGTTACTACATTGCAAGAGGTTTGACAAGGGAAAGGAATGGTATGGAGGAGAGTTCAAGTGTGAAAAACAGAGAATTTATATGGTCTAGACTGTGGAAGCTCAAGTTGCCTAGTAAAATAAAGGTATTTGGGTGGAGGGCATGTCAGGAAATTTTGCCTACGAAGGGGAATCTGGCTCGCAAACGAATCATTGAGGATGGGATGTGTGAATTATGTAAACAAGAAACAGAGACGGTGTTGCATGTATTGTGGGGCTGCGGGGTAGCACAAGACGTGTGGGCTGGTTGTAAGGGAAGAATACAAAAAAGGGTGGGAGGCCAAGCAAACTTCATCCATTTATTTGAGGAGATGATGGACAAGCTGGAGGTGGAGGAGCTCGAATTGTTTCTGGTACAATGCTGGGTTATCTGGGGTCAAAGAAATTCGGTCATACATGGTGGGATGCTTCAAGACCCGACTCGGCTGGTCAAGCGTGCATCAAATGTGCTGCAGGAGTACCGTGGGTCAATGGAGCTCTTGGCTATTCAAAGAAGCGCTGGGTTGGTGTTGAAGTGGGAACCGCCAGTTGGATCAAGTTACAAGATCAACTTTGATGCAGCGGTATTTGCCGAGATAGATGCATCCGGAATGGGAGTGATTGTGCGGAACGACAAAGGAGAAGCCATGGCAGCTTTGTCAGCTAGAGGGCCACCGGTGCAGGATAGCGAGGAAGCGGAGGTGTTGGCTTGCCGGAGAGCAATGGAGTTCGCGGTAGAAGCGGGGTTCACAGAGCTGGTTCTTGAAGGAGACAATAGCACAGTCATAAAGTCTATTAATTCTCTTCAACCAAATATGTCTCGTCTGGGTCATGTATATCAGGATATAAAGTGTATTGCTGCTAGTCTTCGTAGGCTGGAGGTTAGCTGTGTAAAACGTACTGCGAACGCCGTGGCCCATGCATTGGCTAAATATGCTAGGCAAATAGACGAGGAGGTTGTTTGGCTTGAGGAAGATCCTCTCCCTGCAGCAGAAACTATGTACTGTGATTCTCTATATTTAAATGAATGAATAGCAGCTGGTTCACTCTAAAAAAAAAAAAAAAATAGAGATACGTTTTCACGTTTTCCTATATTTGATAGTATCAAATAAAAATGAGTTAAAGCAAAATTATTTTTTAATTTCTTTTATTTATATGAAGATGAGTTTTCACTAAAACAACTCTATCTCATGCGAAACTAAATAAGAAAAACAACTCTATTTCATATGAATTTAAATAAAAGAAGTTAAGAAATAGTTTTTCAACTTATTTTAAGGTTGTTATCAAACATAAGAAAATGAGATAGTTTTCTAGAAAATGTTCTTTTTTGAAAAATGATAGTGTTAATGTGAAAACAGTCTACATTTTTCATTTATAATAACATATCACGTCATGTTACACTTTAATTAATACTGGTGATTTTGGCTAATTAGTTCTCTTTAGTGAATTTTTTAGCCAAATAGCTATCCTTTTTGAAAAATTTATGGCGGTAGCCTTGTTATGGACCTTGATGTTACTAAAATTGAGTTTTCCATAGAACTCGACGTTTCTAAAATCAAGTTCTTACCAAATACGGTTGCCAAGTGAAACTCAACATTAGTAAAATCAAGCACTGCTTCAGGGAAGCTAGCAAATGTGACGAAGGAGCTTTACTACAAGAGGATTTTGTTGTTTTCCCCAATCCACTTGTGGACATTGGCTTATCTGTGTTTATGAAGTTTTTGGGCATGTATTATCACAAGCCTCGACCTATTACTATTGAGAAAGTTTTAGAGATACAAAAAACTGACACCTGTTGATATAGTAGATTGTTAGTGGTAGATAAAAAAATGATATTAGTGGTGGGTCTAGATAAGAACTAATGAAAGCTTCCCAACTAAAATTAAAATAAAAAAAAGTTAAAATTTTTTTGTGTATATACCATTACTTAAGAGCCATCGCCCATGGAAGCCCCAAATATAGAAGTTAGAAGATAATTTGTAAGTGTAATCCTGATTATATATATTCTTCGCAATTGAGCCAGAAAAGATCTTGGATTGAGATCATTAGTCTTGTTAATGCCATCAATGGGGATTGGTTGAAGGCTCAGATTGTAGGTATGACGTCTTGGCTTTTCATGGTGTTTGTGGCATGTTTATCAAAAAAGTAATAAATAATAAAAAAAAAAGCAAAAAAGGCTGTTGAAACTTGAATGGGAAGCTAGCTCTGTTTGTTCCGAGTAGGGCATAAGATCATTTGAAGCCTTGAATTAAGTTTGCTAATCTTTGAGCATCCATTAACAGAAATCCAAAATGGTTAACAATAAACATAAGAGGTATAAAGGACAGGGATAATTACACTTTACCCACCTGTGGTTTACCTCTAATTCGATTTGTCTACCCGTGATTTCATTTTTGATACTTTACCCACCTGTGCTTCCCTCCGTTACTCCTCCGTAACCCACCTCCAATGCAGACGTTACTCTAACACAATTTTTATCAAAAACAAAACCCAAAACAGATCAAACACTCCTTTTTCTCCCAAAGTTAAATAGTTTCAGACTTATGTGGCCTTTATTTTATAATCCTTGTTAAAGTTTCTGAAATTATATAAAAGTTGCTAAAACGTTTAATCTAGACTAGAATCACTACTCTCTCTCTCTCTCTCTCTCTTTTCCTAACTCTTTGTCACCTCTTTCCAATCCTTCAATCTCTCTTTCTCTCTATGCTTTTCTCTCCTCCATCTTCCATGATCCAGACCCACAGCTGAGCTCCACCTAACACCGATTATCAAGATAAAATCACCAACCTAGGGCCGCTGTCACACCACCAAACCCACGGGCCATAGTTAATCTACCATAGGCAGGGGCGGTGAATTGACAGAAGAGGATAAGGGGTGTGTCTGGAGGCAGCTGATCCACCATAGGTATGGATTTGGTTTAGAAACGCGATCTTGAGATCCAGCGTCATCGCCGAGCCCTAGCTCCGCCAAGCCACGCCCCTCTCGGAAGTCTAAATCGGCCAAGGAGAATGTGCCGCCGTTCGATCTGACCTCTATCCTCTCCGAATCCAAGCCATCTCCGGCTATTGCGGCCAAATTGAAGAGTCCATTGCCGCCGAGGCCACCTCCTTCAAATTCTCACAAAAGGAAGCTCAGCTTTGAAAGTCATGGGCTCGATGTAGGAAATCGTTGACCAATCTGGTGGCAGATCTGGTGATTCCATGGGTTTTGGGTTGTTGTTTAACTTTGAAATTTTCACTTTGCTTCCATTATACCCAGCAAATCAAGTAATTTTTATTCTACTGTTCACGATGTTGTGATTTTTTCTAGTGAGTTTGTTGTGTGAGTGAGATCTTAGATGTTGAAAATCAAAAATTTAGAAATTAAGTGTTGGAAATTGTTGATCCTCCCTGTTGTCATGTTGTAAATTGTGTTATGCTTTGATTTTAATAAATTTATTAGTTCAGGCACAAAAAATTAGTATAAGGAAGAAGACGAAGAACTCTCTCTCTCTCTCATGGTTTTGCTTCATTTGATTTGTATTAGTTTTATGGTATTAGTTTTATGGGTTTATGTTTTTCATGTTTGTAAATGTTCTTCATGTTTGTCAATTATGAGAAACCAATACCATATTTTAATCTTGTTTTTGTTTTGTTTTGTTTTGTTTTTTTCTTGTTTTGGGAGGAAAGAGACATAAAATGAGTGTAAAAAGACTTATTTACCCCTCTTTTTTAACAAAGGTAGGTAACGGAGACTAAACGGACTTAACCCTAAGTAGGTAAAGTGTCAAAAATGAAACCATAGATAGGCAAATTGAATTAGAGGTAAACTACAGGTGGGTAAAGTGTAATTATCCCTAAAGGAAAACAGTGTTTCATGTCAAAAAACTGTGGTTCCCTCTATATAGTTCTTACAATTTAGTTGATGGGGTGTTTTCAACAAACTATAGGACTTATAGTAAGCAACATGTGCTGGGAGCCTGTTTGATAATATTGTTCTAATAACGTTGTTTGTATTTTTTAAAAGTACGTACAGATAAAAAAATAAAAAAATACATATAATATTATTTAATAACTGAATAAAGCATTTATTCAGCACCCAAAAAAAGAAAATAAAAAAAAGACTCTAGTCAACTAAGCCTACTTAAGCTTCTTTTTGAATGCTTTCCCACAATAGATTCCATGAAAAATTTTACTTATGAAAAAAAAAAAAAAAAAAAAATCTACGTAAAAATTTTATATATACCACGCCCAATCCCTTAAAAAAATTACACACACACTTTAAACATGTACGCATCAATGCTATTAATTCCATTCCGCTCCGGTCGGAATGGACGAAATTTCTCGTACCGGCATGAAAACCAGAACAAGAATACACTCTATTCCACCTCGGCTCAAATTCCGGCCCACTTCGGCTGGAATGAATGAATTTTGTTCTCTTTTATCGTTACATGCAGCAATGTTTTGACTTTTCTGAGTTCCACCATTTATATCCTACCTCACGGCATCAAATATAATAAAAAAGTTCTACAACAATGAGCAGAAAGAGAGAGAGGGGTAAAGAACAGAAAGTGACCTTTGATGATTCTTCTCAGGTGGATTACTCGTGAAACTTCAACCTTGTCACATATTTGCATTTTGCACTTTGCAGCACAAAGCCACAAAGAGAGAGGCAGGGAGAGTAACAAGTTAAAATTTTAAAACACAGAGATTTGAGAATAATTTGAAAGGATGCATACTTGTATTCCGGTAGAGGAGATGGAGTTAGCTGGGCTAGGTGAAAGGAATAAATGTGTATGCAATGTAAGAGTGCCACGTTTTTGGCCATTATTGCAAATAGTTCCACGTGACCATCATCCTATTAAAGCCATGAAAAGTCTCTGTGTTTAGAAATAGCTAAAGGAGGCCCCTCAGGTGGACTTTTGATGCAGCAATTCGAGAAGAGGCTTCATTTGGAGCTATTGTTTTGCAGATAGGTGAAAGGAATAAATGTGTATGCAATGTAAGAGTGCCACGTTTTTTGCCATTATTGCAAATAGTACCACGTGACCATCATCCTATATTCCTATTAAAGCCATGAAAAGTCTATGTGTTCAGAACTAGCTAAATGGGGAAATTCAAGCTGACCTTGTAGTCCCCGCCAATAGAGAGAAGACATGTAACTAAAAATGTAAGTTGTCAATTTACGTGCCACATCATTTCAACAAATCCACAAATTTAACATCGTTAACCTTTTCCATTAACCAGTCCTCGGTTCAAATTTCAAATTTCATTTGGGAATTAAATGGGCGGGTCAGCAAGAGCTTTCAAATTTCATTATTTCTGCGAATTCTCTCTCTCTTTCGCTTTTCCTGTTTCTCTCTCCCTCTAAGATATGGAGCTCCTTGTTCATCATCATCAGTCAACACTACGGCTAGCTATCTCATTAGTTTTTATTTTTTGAATGTTTCACAAGACAACACTTCAGCTTTGTTTCTATTTCATTTGTCCCTGCCCATACGGCTTTCGCACTGCCATTGTCATCATATGAATTTTGGTTTTTGACCTTGAATGTGAGCCACGCAGGTGATAAATCTTTTAGTTATTTTACTTGATAAATTTGAAGTCTTTTAGTTTTTTTTTCTTCTTAGCTCAGTATTATCTGGGTTAAGTTCTTGTTGGGTTTCTTCTGTTTAATATTAAATGGGTGAAGCTTTAATCATGTTCCTTTAGTGGCACTTTGTTGGAGTCTTAGGTTCTGTAAAACATGAAAATGGATTTCAGATTTGATTTATAATTTAACTCTATTGATCATTAAATATGAGGAATAGTTTTAGCTTTTGCTTCCTATATAAAAAATTAAAAATTAAAAAAAATTAAAAAAATAAAAAGTTTTAGCCTTTGTTGATTTGATCCAATCAGAAATTTTTTGGAAGTGGTTGGGATCAAAAGTGCTAGATTTAGGCAAAGCATCAATCCTTGCACAGTTTTTTTTTTGGTGGCATAGAAGTGTTTGTTAAAATGCTTCATAGAGTTTTGGTTTGTCTAAACTTGTTATGGCTTTATATCCATGTTTATGTGGTACATTAAAAAAAAAAAAAAAATTGTGAACTCCAGTGTATTGAATAATTTATTTCTCAAACTGAAATAAGTTTATGAATTTTTATGTTATTTTTTTATCCTATATCGTGTAAAAAAAATTACAATATTTCACTTTTCTTTGTCATTGCGTTTTTTCTATAGATCTTCTTAGAGACTAATTTTTACTCTCTAATGCTATGAGGAACACAATGGATTAATTTGCAAACCCGTTTAATGTCATAATAGCACCCTGGTTATTTAACTTTGTGAAGTGCAACTTCTCTTTGTTTTGTGATTTTGATAGACTTGATGTTGGAGGCTTCAACATGTTTGTAGCTACTGCACTATACCCTCTCGATCTATTAAGTGCAGTTGTTGGACTAAGTGACTCGCTTCTGTTATGATTCAAACACGCCTAATTGGCATTCAACAAGGGACTATAGGCTAGCTAAGAATGATGAAGATAATCAACATCAATTTTAGTATGAATGGAGTAAATATCTTGCAGCAACAATAGAATGGACAAATGACTAGAAAGGTCAATAAGCATGAGTGTTAGTTATCTAAGAGAGTTGTTAGCAGTCTATTGGTATTAGAATTTAGCCAATAAATTCCTTTTTAGGTAGTTTTTTAAAATTGAGTTATTATAGTTTATTTTTGTTCTTGTATACATTTTATTATTTGCTCTTGGATATTGTCAAGTTGATGTTTACAAGATGCATGTCCTCTCGCAGAATGTATTTGACATTATGGTAGATTGCTCAAAGAAAATTCATGATTTATAAATTCCTAAACCAAGCAAAAGCCAAGAAAGTATCACAAGCTTTGGTTATTATAGTCCATGCCTGATTGAGAATGTATGTTACTATTGCTAGGCTTCAAGCATCTTTATCTTTTACGGGGATGAAAGAAATGTGCTTGATACTGTCAATGTTGAATCTATGGAGGTACATTGGTCTTCAGTCTTCAAAAGGCATAGTAACTAGGTCCAATGGGCTGTTGCTTGTAACTTTAATTGGGCTTATTCTCATCTCTTATTTGGGTTTCTGGAGGAGAGAGATGGACTAGGCCCATGAAACCTGTAATTTTGTTCATCTAATCAAATCTTTATTTAGGGGGAAAAACGAAGCATTTTTTTTTTTTTTTTTGGTAAAAAAAGAAAAGAAAAGTAGAGGGGGTGATCAGTGTGGCTTTTTTATCTGGGTATGACCATAGTAGCACTCTGCCCGCTTTTGGACGGGATTTCATACTCTCAGTCGGTGAGAAATTCACTTATTGTTCTTTGGACTGTTTAAGATAGAGATGAGATATAAGGAGCACTGACATACAGTAGTTAGTTGTTGAGACTCGAACCCAAGTCCTGGGCGTGACCCATGTTTACTACATGCATAATAATGTATTAAATAAATTAAAAATATATCAGATATAAATATTCCTTCCTGCCGCTAAAAGGTAATATTTGGTCCGTTTGGATATAACTTATTGTTGCTGAAAACACTGTAGCAAAATAATTTTTAAAGGTATGAATAGTATCGTGGGACCCATTTTTAATATTTTTAATGCGTGAACAGTGCATAAACATGCACAGTATTTTTTGTCCCTCAAAAGTCAATAACTCCGGCGTAAAAAAAAAAAAAAAAAAAATTTGAAAACGCAGGGAACAAAACGCAACACAACATTAAGTGGAATGAAGTGCTGTCCAAACTGATACATAGTTCACACTTTGAAATTGAAGGTGAAAGTTGTGATATCCCTCAGCTTGTGACTTAAATTTTATTTTGGCTAATGTAGATCATAAGCCGAAGTCCAACTGTCCAAGCCCACAAAGATGCCTAGGCCACAACTACTACTACATTTAAAATACTTTTACAGCTAATTGATTGGCTCTCAAAGCACAATTCCCTTAGGTACTATCAATCTTAGGTCCAAAATTAAAAAAGCTTCGCAGCAGTTTGCTTCGGGAATTCCAGTGCTCTAACATCTAGATCTAGGATTCTCCGCCTAACAAACAGACACGTACAAAATCTATGAGTTTTTTATACAGAAAAATGTTTATGAGTGCTCTTAGGGCACTGATTATTAATGAGTGTTCTTAGGGTACTCATTAATAATCTATTTAAAGAAAGTTTTTATGCGAAATGAAAAAAAAAGTAATCAATATTTTGACAGCTTTTTTCATTTCCCATAAAAGTGGTATCAAAACTTTCCTAAAATTGATTATTAATAAGTATCCTAAGGGCATTCGTTAGCATGACCCATAATCCATTTAAATAAAGTTTTTATGAGAAATGAAAAAAAAAGTAATTAATATTTTGATAGCTTTTTTAATTTCCCATAAAAGTTGTATCAAATTTTTTCTAAAATGAATTATTAATGAGTGCCCTAAGGGCACTTGTTAGCATGACCTAATATATAAACTTAATTCCCTTGAAACTCTCAAACTTCCACTTTTAACCCTTGAAATTACAAAATGCTGTTACCCCAAAAATATACTTTACCAAGGACATTTCAGTAACTTCACAAATGTGGCACAATCTAATCTAGGACAAAATGTACATAATAAAAACATCACATAGAAAAAGACGTGGTACAGGACTATTACAGAAGGTATCAAAACCACTATATATATATATATATACATATATATAAGCATTCATTTCCTCCACTTCCACCACCACATTCATCATCATTTTGTGCTCGAACCCGACCAAGCAAGTCCTGACTGGTTGAACAAGGGTGACAACGCGTGGCAGCTCACCGCCGCCACTTTGGTGGGCTTACAAAGTGTTCCGGGCCTTGTTATCCTCTACGGTAGCATAGTAAAAAAGAAATGGGCCGTGAACTCGGCCTTCATGGCCCTTTACGCCTTTGCGGCCGTGCTTGTATGCTGGATGGGTTGGGGCTATCAAATGTCTTTTGGCAAGGCAGGCTTCCATTTTATAGGCCGGCCCAATGTTGCCTTGGATGAAAAGTTTCTTTTGGACAAAACTTTTAGTGGGCACTTGCCAAATGCAACAATGGTTTATTTCCAATTTGTGTTTGCAGCTATCACATTGATTTTGATTGCTGGGGCATTGCTTGGGAGGATGAATTTTTATGCATGGATGTTGTTTGTGCCACTTTGGCTTACTTTCTCTTACACTATTTGTGCGTTTAGCATATGGTCTCCAAATGGATGGTTGACAAAAATGGGCATTATTGATTACTCTGGAGGCTTTGTTATTCACATATCTTCTGGGGTGGCTGGTTTCACTACAGCTTACTGGGTAATTACTAATTACCACATAATTTTATTTATTCTTTTTTTAAAAAAAATTTCATAGTAATTTTAGAAATACAACTTTTTTTTACAATTGTTGTTGTGGCAAGCTGTGATTAAAAAAATATCATTTTTATATGACCTTACTAATAACTACTGTAGGGTCAAGATTTGTAACCCAAGCCCAAAAGGTAAGGGATTGGAGCCCAATAAACCCACTACAATGAATTTGTAGAGTGTGGGTGAAAGAACTGGGCTGTCCGTGAAGTAAACAACAGTTAATCAAGATATCAAGGGATGAACCAATGCGAAAACACACTTAAAAACTGAACAAATTGATGTCCGAAGAGGTATATTATTGATTGAAAGGTTAATACAGTTCTT
Source organism: Quercus aquifolioides (assembly GCA_019022515.1). NCBI lineage: Eukaryota > Viridiplantae > Streptophyta > Magnoliopsida > Fagales > Fagaceae > Quercus > Quercus aquifolioides. Next base: position 48,050,647 of record CM032336.1, on the reverse strand, counting down.
AGAGCTACAGTAAAATCGTTCTCCTCTTCTTCTTCCCTTTTTTTCGATCCCCCTTCATCAGAGGCCTCTTCCATTTATATTGCCTTCTTCTAAACCATCTTCATCGTACACTTGTTCTTCATCTAAGCATTCACTTGAGTACATGTCACATCAGATATCTTCTTTAGTTTTCCATGAGTGGTGGTAGCTGAGATTGCACTGTTCAGGAGTCTTCTCCACATAAATGCGGCCAGAAAAGTTGCTGCAGTGCATTAAACACGGTGGTAGCAGCTTTTTTTCTAGATATTTTTCTATTTCTATCATCTTCATATGCGCAAGGAGTTCATCCTTATCGCTAGATCATCCTGGAAGTTCACCTAAGCTGCCCAGGTATTTACTTGACCGATATTCTTCAAGTCCGAGGAGGGTATACTCCTTGGACTATACTCCTTTACCCTTTCCTTACGTGATTCTCCATTCTGGGGCATTTTTCAATCCTTTACCCCTCCTTGGAAATACTTATATCTTCAAATGGGGCTCGAGGTCCAACATACATGTTTGGGCTTTCACCCCCCACAACTACTTTTCTTATTACAAATCCTAGTATGCCACCATAAAAATTGTAAACAAGATTATAGACTCACTGATGTTTTTTTTGGAGCAACCTAAGTTGAAATTACATTAGAACAATCATTATGAAGGGGATGTTATAGGTTTTAAATTCTATTGCATCTAAAAAAAAAAAATCTATTAGTATTTGTGGTTGGTCCTATCTTTTCTAACATGATAAGTCGACAACAAGCGGGGAATTCAAACCCATATTTTCTTGAAGGGAAAGAGAAAAACCAGACAGTAAAACTTAGTCTTAAAACTCTTGTGTAGAGACAATTATCATTTATCATAATTATTAGACAGCTTAGACTAGGTTTTTTTGGAATGTAATTTGAGTTAATAGACTTGCAACTGCGGTAACTCATGTTTTGCTAAGAGCATCAGCAGTGGCCTTCTCAAATGCCAAATTGTGAAGTACATTTGGCATTTGGGCCCAAATTGCTCCAGCAACTGGATGGCTATACCTGTGACCGGCCAAATTTTTTTGGCATAGTGCTACAGTGCGATCTCATATGTGAGATTGCACTGTAGCGCTATGCCATCCAAAAAAAGTGTATTTTAATAGCACTGCAATCCATTTAACAGAAAGAAAGAGAGAGAAAGAATAAATAATGTGTTGTATTGTAAATTATGGTAATTGTGGGATATATTATTTTATTGGGTAGATTATTTTAATGAGTAGATTAGGAAAATAAAAGTTGAAATATTGGGTGTATTGTAAAATGGTATGGTATAATTGATAAAGTAACTTTTTAAGATGATAAAATAAGATGAGATATAAAAATCGATTGTGGATGCTCTAATATGTTCAGTTGAATTGTAAGCCCAACCTAGTTTCAAGAATGCTGCTGTCTCTTTTGATGCTTGTAACCTTTGTTTACAGATTAATGTAAGACTTTGTCAGAGTAGAGAAGAAAAGGTTGCTCTTTAAAGTTCATTAATTTCTAAAGATAATTTGATGAAAAAATCTTTGTGTCAGGAAACTATGCAAAAAAATAGGCAAAAGACAAAAGGAAAAACAATTATATATTAATAGTAAATTATTGTGTCCAAAAAATATATAAAAAAAATGAATGAAGAAGAAAGTCCGAATGACCAGGAAAAAAATGAAATGATGATGCAGGTGGGGCCAAGGGCAGTAAAGGATAGAGAGAGGTTCCCACCAAACAACATAATTCTGATGCTGGCCGGGGCTGGGTTACTTTGGATGGGATGGACTGGATTCAACGGTGGAGATCCTTATACTGTCAGTGTAGACGCATCTCTGGCCGTCCTTAACACACACGTCTGTACGGCCACTAGCTTGCTCACTTGGCTCCTTCTTGATATTCTTTTCTTTGGAAAATCTTCTGTGATTGGTGCCACTCAGGGCATGATCACTGGTTTAGTCTGCATCACCCCAGCTGCAGGAGGTGTTATATGCTGTACCCGGCATATATGCCGGGTACCTCACAGGGAGGTGGGTCCCACACACTGTGGGCCCCCCCTCTATGTGAGGTACACGGCATATATGCCGGGTACAGCATATACAAAATCCAGCTGCAGGTACTAATACCATCTTTTTTTTCTTTTCTTTTTTGCCGAATAGGTACTACTACTATCTACTTTTCTTTCTTTATACATTTCACATTCCACAGTAGCCTAGTAGGATTCCTATAATTTATCAACAAAATAATTAAGAGTGTGCATGGGTCGGGTTGGGTCGAATTTTTTTTAACCCACCATGGGTCGGGTAAAAAAAAATTCGACCCAACCCGACCCATCACATAAATCCAACCCAACCCAATCCACATGGGTCGGGTTGGGTCGAGTTGAACCCATGGGTTTGAAAATTTTTTTTAATTATTATTAAATTGAGTAGAAAAAAAAATATAAATATTAATATATTAAAAAAACCCAAAGATTAGTATTGATGTAATTTCTTAAGGGCAAACAACACCAATAACTAAACAACAATAATAATTTATTAGAGTTTCTGTGAACTAATTAGCTTTTATATAGGATAAGAAGAGCTGGTTATTTTAAAATTTTTATTAATTATATAATACATATTATATATATAATTAGTATTAGTAGGAGGAACTGAGGAAGTATTGCTCTACAGCTGGTTTTTTTTTTTTTAAAAATTATTAAATATAATATATATATATATATATTTAAATATATATAAGTGCCCTGGTTTTAAAAAAAAAAATTATTAAATATATAATATATTTTAAATATATATTAAATATGGGTGGGTCGGTGGGTCGGGTCGGGTTTGGCGGGTTTGTAATTTTATGACCCAAACCCAACCCGACCCGCTATAAAAAAAAATTTGTAACCCAACCCAACCCACCAAGGCCTAAAAACCGACCCAACCCGGTGGGTCGGGTTGGGTCGGGTCGGGTTTGGCGGGTCGGTGGGTTTTCTGCACACCCCTAAAAATAATAGTATCAATAAATGAAATCCATGCGACAATGAGTAAAATTTTATGGCTACGTATGATCATATGTCAATTCAAACACATATTTTCAGTTTTTAAACAATATTATACGTATTTATATATTTTTTTATCCACACATATTTTCACACATATTTTTAAATAACAAAATACATATTTTTAAGTGCATGTACTACTAAATACTCCGATATGTTTTTAGCATTCCTCTTTATTCTTTTCGAGTACCCTAAAAGTAGTCTTTAAGGTAGAATTTTTAATGTAGTAAAATTGTTTTTTCTTTAAAGTAGAGTCACTTTTAATAGTTGTTAAATTTCTTCTCCCTTGTAGATATGACTTATTTTATTCTCTTTAACGATTGCTCTGATATTATAAACAAAATGGTAAAAAGATTTGCAAATTGTGCACTTACCAAGGTTATAATTCTCGAGTAGGAATAAACATAAGAGGAGCAAATATAGTATTATTGTGTGTCAACATCTCAATATTTATACTAGCAATGATGCATAGACAGTATAACCAAGTTTTAGACAATGTAATGTCTTCTCTCACCCGGACGAGTTCACTTTGCTTTAACCTTCCTTGCTACTGTTTAGTGTTTTGTTGATTTTGATAATTCAGTGGACGTTAGTCTCAACTTGTACCTAACACTTTGTTGGCTGAGTTTAGAATCTTCTTTATATATAATTGTTGTACATAGTGGAATCCTACTCCTAGTACAAACAAGTTTGGACAAGATAATAGAATGGTCTTTTCTTTTGGACCCTCAGTACATATATGATTATCTTTTTTGAACCAGCTTGAGATGTTGTTACATTCTCAGTTATTATGTACCTAACTCAATAATTTTGTACAGGAGTGGTGCAAGGTTGGGCAGCCATTATAATGGGAATCATGTCAGGAAGCATTCCATGGTACACCATGATGGTCCTCCACAAAAGAATTGGGCTCCTAAAACAAGTAGATGACACAATGGCAGTTTTCCACACACATGCTGTGGCTGGAAGCCTAGGTGGCATTCTCGCAGGCGTGTTTGCTGAGCCTAAGCTCTGCTGCCTCTTCTACTTAGTAGATGATTGGGAACATTATGTAGGTTTTTTCTATGGTCTTCATGATGGCAACCCCAGATCTGGGTTCAAGCAAATGTGTATTCAACTCTTAGGAATTGTGTTTTGTAGTTGTACTCAATATTGTTACAACTAGCATAATTTGTAATGTGGTTGGTTTAGTGGTTCCACTTAGACTGTCTGAGGAAGAGTTGCAAACCGGGGATGCTGCAATTCATGGAGAGGAAGCCTATGCATTGTGGGGTGATGGGGAGAAGGAGAGGCTTGCGAATTCTAAGCTTAACTTAACCTATGGTGACAATTTCCCTACAAAAGGTGAAGTTCAAATGGTTTGACTTGCCTTCTGCACTGCTTGTTTAATGAGAAAAATGTGGGGGAAAGGATAGGGCTTTGAGGCTGTGATTGGAGTGTGGAAAAATGTTTTTTTTTTTTTTTTTTTTTTTTTTTTCTTCTGTTGTAATTTATGGGAGAATTATGGACATGGGTTTGGCAAAAAATGACTTTTATGTGGTCATCTTTGTAATAAGAATTATTGACATGGACTTGACATAAAATGTCCCTATACTCAAGATGCTAGGCTTCTATTAATGCATTGGAGCACTAGACATATTAGAAGAATAAATACGTGACCAGTTTTAGACATGAATTATGTTGGTGTCACATTTAACAATACAATACACTCAAGAGGGGCATGTCAAGAGCAACTAGGCCAGAGTGTGGTCATTGTAGTTGTCCTGGTCAGACTCATTTCATCCATCCATTTAACGTGTCAACTTGGTCTGCTTAGATTGTAATAAGAAAAGTCCCAACGATGGGAAGGACAGTTATATTATTCCCTAGCAGCATACATTCAACATTTGGATATATATTGAATGAAAACTATGTTTGTTAATTTATTTCCCCAAAACATATGGCAGTGACAATGATTAATAAAATGGGAATTGTGATTGCTTTGGGCACTTTGATTGGAGGGTATTAGTTGTGGTAGGCCAATCTGGACCCAGAAATAACTTTTGAATAGAGGGGAATGAGATTTTTTTTATAAGAATATTTTTTTTTTCTTTGGATGAATGATTAGAGGGGCATGAGTATTAATATTAACACTGGAGATGTTCATATGGAAAGAATAGAAAGGAAGCAACGACTAGTGAAAGGCACTCTGATAGTGGGAATGAAATAACATTAAAAAGGCACTTTCTGTACAAAAAACGGCATCCTTGTGTTTGCCAGTTGCCACCACTAGAGAAAGTGGATGACATTTTGATTTACAGCATTTTCCAGAAATCTAAAACAAAAAGGGTGGCATGACAAGAGTAATTATAGTTTTTTTTTTTTTTTTCAATGGCTAGTAAGTAGTGAGAGTTCCAGTAAGTAATTATTCTTCTTTTGCCGAGTAAGTTGAAGGAGATGATTAGATGAATAGATGAACTACTCGTTAATCTCTCTAATCCTAATGAATGTCAAATAACTCTTCCTTTCCTTTAAACTATCAATTCTTGATCCAATTAAGTAAAACTTAATTACAAGGTTCTAATACAATACAGGGCTCTATTGTGTGTGTTGGCAGAGGATTTCTCTCTTCCTAATCGGACATGTAAAAGTCAAGTTGCGGGTTAACCCTCAACTTGACTGCCACTAATTGGTGTGTTACTTGAGAATTATCAAGTAAATGACAATTCATTCCCTTGAAGTTGAAGTTTGTAGATGAATGACATTCTTTCTCTTGAGGAATGTATAGTTAATAGTAGTTTTTTAACAATGGAATATTTATACAAACTTAAGAGGGAGAATTTCTTTTCATCAAACACTGGTAGGTATGTGTGGCTTCAAGAGAAGTCAAGGGAGATTGGTGTAATTTATATTATAAAGTATAATTGAAAAGGGAAGGTTGATAAGAAAAGCGATTTTTTTGAATCAACTGAGATGGTATATTATAAATGGTGTATAATAAAAATACAATCATTAGTAAATTTATGTGAAAGTGATATCGAATCAATTAAAACTAATTACTTTAATAAATGTGCAAAAAATGCATAGAAAATTTGTGTTTTTTCTTTTTTAAAAAACATTTCATTTTTAACCACTCCAAAGAGATGACGGGATGGGAACAATTTTTCCTCGTTCTGTCTCATCTAGAATGTTTGTGTGTATATAGAAATATAATTTATTTATTAATATACAATATAATTTTTTGTTTGTATTCTATTTATAATATATATATATATATTCTACTATCATCCCCAAAACATTTGTTCTCCTCTCTACCACTCTCATAACTTTCTCTTTCTCTCATTTATTTTTCATCTCTACCTTATTACGGTGGAAGTCCCTCAAACCGTCCACCCATGTACCTATCTTGCTCTTTATTCTGAGTGGGTTTTAGGTGAGGAATAAGATAGAACACTCCTAATCCGAATCTGTCTTGCTTTTGTTACTATTATTTTCTATAGGGAGTCCATAGGATAATCAATAACAATTTACCAGCTCAACATTTTACTAGTTTATTTTATTACTTTTTAAAGAAATTTATTTTAGGTGTTATCATTATTATTTTTTGGTCCGGTTAACAGTTTAATAAACTATTTTAAAAAAGTTTTTAACAACACTTTTTTAATTATGATTTTTTTTAAAAATAATTAATTATTTTTTTCATAAATTAAAAAAAAAAATTCTAAACAAATGCTTTTGAGGCATCCTTAACATTACTCTTTATTTTTTATTTGTGGAAGAGGAAACTAAGACCAAAAGTAGGGACAGAAATCACAAAATAAAACTCAGATCTACAAGGTTTATAAGAGAGAGATAGGGGTATATACTATACATATATATATATATATATAAAATAAAGTAAACGTTAATGTTTGTTGAAACTGGAGACTGAGACTGGGAATGAAAACAATGGGCAGGTGGGTTTCGGGATGAGCTAAGCTAGCTAGCGTAGTGTTTGTGTTGTGTGACTTGTGAGCTTGGATTGGAGGAAGAGGAAGTAAGTAATGGCGTCTGAAACGGCTTCGTCGGTGGACGAAGTAGCCGTTGCTTCATCACCAGTAGCAGTAGGTGTAGGAGGAACTGATAACAGAGGCAGGCATCGGATTCTCGCTGAACTCAAGCGCGTCGAGCAAGATTCCAGATTTTTAGAGGTCTCACTTTCTTCTTCATTATTATTGTTGCTGTTTTAGCTTTGTTGGGTTTGGTTTTGAACTGGGTTTTGATGCATTTCCTTGTGTGACTATGATATTTTTGGTATTACTGCTTGTTTTGCTATGATGCTTGGAGATTTTTTTTTTTTTTGGGGGGTGGGGGGGTTGTTTTAATGGGTAGTTTTGTTTCTTAGTAAATTGTTCATTGGAAAAAGAAAGACCCCATTTTGTTTGTTTTGGTGTTAGGAGGTACTAAAAGATTAGGGGAAAAAGTAAAAGGAAAGAACTTTACACTTTGTTTAAAGCAGGGAAAAAATGGTGTCTTTTAAAGAAATGGAGTGGAAAGCTCTGTTTGGGTGGAGGATAGAATGAAGGAAATGATGGTGATATTGCTTGAAATTGATTCAATTACAATTGGATTTCTTCCTTTTTAAGTCTTGTGTGATCTTTATTTTGTGTGAGGTAAGATTTGAACAAAGCCCTATACCAATTACTAAATTACCATGACCAACCTGAGCATATCCTGCCACTTGGGGCTTGATGTCTCAAGTGGTAAGGGGTGGGCTGGAATTGCAGTGGATCTCTAGGTTCAAATCTTACTATGGTTGGTGGAACTAGTGCTGCCAGTCTACTTGTAAGCTTTTCTGAATGTTTATATGGTATTAATTCGAGAATTTGTGTTGAATAGCTGTGGCTGTCAGTACATGTGTGAGATTAGCCAAAATAGGCAGCTTGCCTGGCCACTGGCTCTTTGATTGGAGCAATGGCTAAAAGAAATTGCCCATTAACCCAGATTTTTTGGGTACAAAATAGATGCATAAGCAAAACAAACAAAACTAAAGAATGTATGTTAGGCCTAGACAGGTGATCATCATAAGTATATAGCTTGGCTGGTTGCACTGAACCAACAAGAAAGGTTTTTGCTTTTTTCTTTATATGATATCTCACTGAAATCATACTGCTTGAGCCTGTCAGATGCACCAGACCCATAGAATGTATGATTTTTAATAACTGGTACATTGTTCCCTAAAGCTCAATCAAAGGTGTTCATTGAACATCCATGCAATATTATGGAGCATCAGAACAATTATGTTGTGGTTCCTGAATGTGGGATGACTAAACCTTTTTTTCTGTCACTATTGTTTTAGTTAAGCTGATAGGATGTGCAAAGCAGTTAAGTGGTTGAACTTATCAATTTTCTGTGTCTGTATAACACATTGGGGCACACTTCAATTACTAACTTAAATTTTGCTTAGAAGAGAGCACTTAAACTTGTGTTCTGAGGTGTTGGCAATGTTAAACTTTGGGATAAGAGGAGTTGTATGTAATATTTGAGCGCACTGTGTGGTGTAATGTCACAGGCTCATAGCATAAGCCCCTCAGGGCCAAATTAAGTTACTGAATAAAAAAGTACTGTTTTTTCTCTTCAATAAGTTCCAATTTATAGTAAATGCTCTTGATTTTCTTCATACCCTTAGTCATTAATGCTATCTGATTTTTAGACTTTTGAATAGTCCCTATCTGGATTTTTAGACTTTCGAATAGTTCCAAGTTTTTACTATAACTTGGAACTATTCGAAAGTCTAAAAATCCAGATAGGGACTATTCAAAAGTCTAAAAATCAAGCGCTGAGCGCACTTAAGCGCAAAGGCCTCCTGGAGCCTAGGCGCAAAGCGCAAAGCGCAAGCACGTGCCTGATCAATGTGAAGCGCACATTTAATAAAAAAAAAAATTATTAATGATCAATACAACAATCAAGTGATCAATTAATCATATAAATTACAATAAAACGTTTTATGTAATTTATATAAAATTTATATAATTCTTTTGTGCTTTACAAAATATATGCAACCATGATATTTGATAGCCATGATTACAAAACATGGTTGAATCAAAATAGAAGTATAGAACCAAGAAGGCAAATGCTAAAAAGTACTAGAATGTTAAGTAATGTTATCTTTGTGAGTGTCTAATTTAGCGTTTGTTTGTGTGGTTATGGTTAAAAGTTCAGAAATATATAAAGAGATAGGCTTAGGTGTATGGTAGCACACCACACTATTAGTTTTTATATATTAAATCAATGACTTATATCAAACATATTTAGATCTAATGGCTAAAAATCAAATCAGGATTTTTTTTATAAAAAATTTACAAAAAGCTCAAAAAAGCGCGCTTTTGTGAGGGCACTTCGCTTTAGAGGGAAAAAGCCCCAAGGGCTCTGCGCTCTGCACTTTGCACTTAAGCGTGCTTTAAGCACGCTTTTAACAACACTGATAGTAAATGCTCTTTATCCAAAAAAAAAAGGAGTAAATTCTCTTTATTTTCTTCATGTCCTTAGACATTGATGCTATCTGGTTTTCTATATAATAATATATGTAGGAAAGGCTCTGCTGAATATGTTTAGTTCTTGTTTTGTAGCACTGTTAGATAATTAAAAAATGTGTTTCTTGAACATTTATTGGTCTTGTTCTAGATATATTTTGCACTTCTCCAGCAATCTTATGTATAATATCTAGTCTGAACTGTTCTTCATGTTCTATCAATATCTGTTTATACACTGCACAAATAGTGAAATTGTGAACAAAGGCTGTATGCCGTGGGTACGTCCTCTTTGACAGTGACAATGCTTGCCAGTGATAAAGCAGTCCATTGAATTCTAGTACTTAGAAAAGCTATGATATTCATTATTAGGGCAAAAGGGCTACAATATTCTGTTGAACTGTCTTAAAGTTTCCCTATTCTAATATCAGGGTGGGCTGATGTTTTCAAAAAACTCATCTGCACAGTGAATTTTTAGAACAGATTTGAAAAACTAAAATAATAAAAACAGCAAACCAAACACCATCTGGGATACTCTATATGTATATATATATATATATATTTTTTTTTTTTCTGTTTTAAAAATGGCTACCAAACAGCCCGTTTATCTGAATTAGAAATTCTAGCCATCTTATCTTTGTGGAGCTATAGGTTACTGTTTGGGGCATACTTACCCTCATACGTATATATGCGCACATGCTTTGGTAGTATCTTTCAACTTACAAAAGAGACCAAAAGTAAAAGCCTTTATGGTTTGCTCTATTCATGCATATTAGATCCAGTTTACTAGTTGCTCTTGCAGATGGCAATGCAGTTTAGAACTATCTTTCTTATTTCTGCATTTTCAAGCTAACTTCAGCATAAAGTCACTGTTGTGTTGTGCACTTGATTTCAATTTACAGCTTATTCCTGATTTATGTTACCTGGTTTTTGCATGAATTGTTTCCAGGAAGAGTTAGAAGAGCTTCAAAAAACAGAAAATGTCTCAACTTTATGTGAGGAGTAAGTATAAGAATCAATTCTTTTGAAAGGAAAAAAAAGGATTGAATATAAGCAGTTTGCAAAATAGGCTGGTGAAGAGGAGATAGCATATTCTTTTCAGTCCAACAGGCTATAAATATGGTGGTGAAATTTCTTGTTTTGGTTGACTTGTTCAATTACCATTTACTGAAGAGCATATCTTCAATATTTTGCCAGCCCATTCTGTTAATTAAACACCTATAGCATGATTTATAAGCTCATAAACTGACTGGCAATTTTTTATTTTGTATGATAATCTGTTTTTTGTGATTGGCTCTCAGATTGTTGCGCAACATTGAAGTCATACCTGATCCACTGCTCCCACTGTAAGTTCTGCAAACCTTATCCCACTGTCTTACATACATACTACTCTTAGTTTGATATCCAAATGCATAGTCATCAATTTATTTTTATTACAGAACAAATGGCCCCCTGAACCATTTATGGGATCGATGGTTTGAAGGACCCCAGGATTCACAAGGTTGCAGGTGCTGGATTCTTTGATTAAAAGCAATCTAACATTCATTGCCATTTGTTGCGAGAGGCTTCAAGATGTGTACTTGAGAGAATTGTTCAAAAGTTACTGCACAGTTCTTATTTTAGCAAATGTTTGATCAAAATTTTCACCATGTCTGAGATTGAAATTTGTGGGTTGATCATACTGCATGTATAATTTACAATTTATTCATATAAAGTTTGTAAATGAAAAGTACCTAGTCTTGAAATTCTGTGATTTGAAACGGTTTGGGATGGTATATAAAGTTCCAGTTCTTCAAGTTCAAAGAGCTGAATGAGCTACAAATCAAGGCAGTTTCAGTGTTTCACATTCTATAATTTTCAAATTCTACCATGCATCATTGATATATTGCTCAAAGGGATGTGAAACATGTAAGAAATAAATAGTGTTAAGCAAATGCCATTGGTCTCACCATTTATGGTGATCTTAATTGTAGTAAGGAGGACTATTCCATGAAAACAAAAGGCTCAACAACTAAGGTATTGGTGGGAAAATGCGTGAATATGGCGAAATAACAGTTTTCTGCACAAACTTAGATTGACTTGGGTCATGAACCCATTCGATCTCGCTCATGTTGGGTGTCTCAACATACGCCATAGTGAATTCTCCCACCTTCTCTACCTTCCCTCTCTTGCCCGCCCTCAGTGCCCATTTTTTCCGGTTGTAAGAGAAAATTCCATCAGTCAGGTGGATAATATCACCCGGTTCAAAAGCATCACACTCATTCCCCCAGAACTGGAAGTGAACTGCAGCTGTCTCATCAGCCACAAGTGCCAAGCATGTCTTATTTTGCCCTTCCAATGTCTTGTGTTTGTTCAAAAGTATGAACTGTGTGTTTATGTCATTCTTGGCTGCAGGTACAATGTCTTTAAGAGAGAGCATCCTTGCATTCTAACTGCAACAACCTAAAAAATCAAAGTGAGAACTCCTGGTTGGCTTCATTTCAAATTATTTCATACCCAAGCTTTTCTCAACAAGAATTTATAGCAATTAACATTTATCATTCAAATGAGCAATAGATGTTCATATGGGCAGCAAGAAACTTGGATGTTGAGTCAAGAAAATGATGATTGAAAAAAATTCTATGAAGCAAAATGATTTAATCTTTCCTGGGCATGTACTCACTCGGGATAAAATTATTAAATATTTGCACTTGGTGCTTGCTTATTATTGTGTCAGTGAAAGCATGAAAAATACTTGAGCACAAAGGAGAAAGCATGAAAAATCAACATGGTTTAGCCAACAATGTTTTACAAGAACATCAATTTAGCTCTAGCTAAAATAGTAGGATCAGTTTATTATGATGACAATTAACAACAAAAGGGCAGGCTATTACAAGCAATTTGATACTAGTAATTCATTGGGTCATTTTTTCGAACAGTTAGCATGCACAACCATAAAAAGATTGCAACTTATGAAATAGCGAAACTGAAAATTTTAGTTTGAATAAAGAGAGTGATTCATACAATTTGTTGAGTCTCTTCCAAGGTATGTTGGACACCGGTTGAGGCAATCTCCAACTGGGGTCGAAATGCGAACCTTATTTAACTACCTTTTCGGCTTTTCCTATGGTAGGTCCATAGGAATTTACAGCTTAGGTACCCGCTAAAAAGCACTATAAACGGCAGTCATATAACTTGAGAGATTGAAAACGTCAGGTCGTTTGGGATTCTGGGTATCAGTGACGTTGAGGGTTTTGATGATAAATGTCACGTGATCTCTGTGTCTGGGATAAATTTAAAGGGTGTGACTTTGGATTTTTTTTTTCTGCTCAAAGATAAAATTCTGTACTATACTGAGACTTGAATTTCAGCTTTTACCCTCAATACCCTGCAAGCACTTATACTTATGAAGTAATTATTGTGTTATAGGCGCGCGGTGATTTGGGTGGATTTTTTTTTCTTTACTTCCTATGATGAGACTATTTTTCTAATGTTTGATAAAATTTGTCATATTGAAATACCAAAATTCGGTGTATTATACTGGCAGGTAGTTAAATGCTAAAAGTTGTCTAATATGATTTGTAATGGGCAATGGGCTTGGCATCTAGTAATATCAGACCAATTTCAATCTTAATGAAGATTCAATTTCCATCATTTCTTCTTTCTTTTTTGCGTACCAAACATTAAACTCAGGAATTTCTTTATTACTACCCCGTACACAATGACATGGTGGGCATATTTCAATGTTTTTAATGATGGGCTGATTTAACGTAATTGCATTTTGGAAGGCTTAAATTTTACTATACTACAGAGCATACAGTGTGGAATGATGATAAACTTTAAAGGCCATTCAAATTATTTTATGACACTTAGTTGGAAAATGTTTATATATATTGATAGTTGAGACGGGGGATTTGAGCTACAAGGCTTATGTAGTTGGAAATGCTTGTTTCATATTTAGTAAAGCATTTAGGGTTTGTTTGGATAGGTGCAATTCATTGAAGAGGAAGAGGACGGAGCATTGAAGTGCATTGAAAACATCTCTGGCACAGCAGTTGAGAAAAAGAAGAAGACCGTTCTGAGAAATTAGTTGTTGGCGTTGCGCACCGTTTTGTGAGAAATCTCCTCTGCATTTCGTGGGTCAGATGAGTATAATAGGAATATACCAAGTTTTTAAAACAAAACGCACTGTTCAGAATTGTAGCAACGCATGTTGTGGGTCATGAACAGTATACACATGCCTAGTGTTTTATTTAAACGGCACGTTTAGCAAAATGTTTATGCATTTTTTCTGAAGTTGCTGCATTTATCTTCGTGGGCACTGTAGCCGTGGGTCCCACTGTTTAAAATGCAAATGTAGACGTGGTTGAATTTCAGTGCAATCCAAACTCACTTTTTTGAAGTGTAATTTTTTTTTAAACTTCTTTCTTAATGCGCCTTTTTCAAACAATCTCATTGCTATCCCAAGAACTGTTCAACCCATTGGCCTTGTCATGATGAGTTGGTTGAATTCTTGAAAGCTAATGGTTTGAATCCAAACGGTTCTAATGAATGGCTTCCCACATTCGATATGCCAGGACAATATTGTACAATTCGTGCAGTACAATTTCATCAACCAAGGGCTTTCTCAGCCTGACATTTCTTTGTAACTCCATTGTTGTTTATAAAAGGATAACAAACAATTGCCTCAAGTATAGTGGAAACTGCTAAAATCTATTTTACCTCTAAAGTACAAATTATATGATTAACTGAACAAAAATCTAAAATCATTAGATATTGGCAAAATATATCTTGCAGCGAAATGTCAAACTCAGCAATCAAGACGTAATCAAGTAAAGCTTGAAGAATATCAATTGGAAACGTATACAGCCTAATATACAGAAAGGAGAGAAAAATTAATAACTTTACAACTATAAGAACTGGATTTATGTCTAGGGGCAGTTTCTCAAAACCAAAAGTCAATTCCTCTCGAAAAGCTAAAAAGCTACACAGATTTACAATGGAAAAGCTCACCTAAAATACTCATGAAGTTATTTGAGAATTGGCTGGATTGTCTGTTACCAATTCTATGGCCATTGAGTTTCAGCTCATAGCAGGACGAATGACTGATAATGGCAATTGTTAACCAACTTGAGTGGATAAAAGGTGCCGAAGCTGGAGTAAATGTTCTTCATTTGAAATGTGAAGTGAGAGGCGAAGATTTGTTAAGAGGGACTCTTGCTCCCAGCTAAGGGGACCTGAAGCATACAGTGCCTGCACGGTTGAATTATAAGCTTGAAGCTCTAGTTTATGGACATCAACTTCCAGTTTGTGTCTAGGAGATGGGGGTGAGTTTCTTTTGCTGACCAAAGGTGGAAATGACGACTCAGCATCAGAGTTGTCGAGAATAATTTCCACATGGTCACCTGAATTTTCACCAGGATAGTCATTGTAAGCATTCAAACTACAGCTGGCAATAGAGCATTGGTCGCTACCCTCACTAAACAAAGGCAGTACACTAGTATTATGTATCCAATTGTTTGTTTCTTTTTTCATTTTGGCATCCATCTCAATAGATTTATTATTCCTGGATTTCTCATCCACCCGTACTTTTGGAGAAGAAGGATCATCTACCTGCATAAAGAAGCAATGATTTCTCATAAGGGGCTGGTCACATCTTCTGGCACTTGGGCTTGATTTTCTTTTCTTGCAGCTTCTTACCCTCGGGTCCTCAGAGGATGGTGGTGCAGAACAATGGATATGACTTCTCTTTGAGGTTCTCACAGGGAGACGCATTTCATTATGGTTATGCTTGTCTTTAAGATGTTTATTTGCATCTGCTACTCTTAAATGAATTCCTTGACGAATAGCTTGTGGTGGAGCCCTACAAATCAAGCTCCCAGGTTGTTCTGAATAATCTTGCATGTGATTGTTCCCAGTCTGTTTATTTTCTGTAAACTGTAAGCACACATGCTTAGATGTCAGAAACTGTAATAAGTCCCACAAACCAGCAAAATAAAGAGGTTAACTAGATATTGTGATGAGATAGCAAGCAACTATTGATCCTTGAGAACTACAGAATTATTGAAAATTTCTGCTGAAGCCAACAGGAGCAATATGCTCCATCTGAGAATACTTCTCCCACATTGGTAGCAGTTATTTGGGCCTGTTCTCATTCATCTTACATAGGGAATAATAGGATTTCAAATCCTAGAAGTATGATGTAGTTAGCAAGAACAGATTGCTCCAAGCCAATTTGAAGCAAATCTTTGTGAAACTTGTTCAAAAAATATTGTACCATGTCAAATTTTTTAAACACGTATTCCTTTTCCTTCCATATTATGAGTATGATATTAACATATCAGCAATTAATGCTAAGCCCATAAACACTTCCAGCCAGATAATATATGTAAAATACAACAGAGTGAAATTGATGTCACAAAAGGGACCTAATTGTTTACAGATATCATGTGACAGTACACATAAAAATTTGTCAATAAGAAGTGAGATAGCATCCAAGTCCCAAGGGTGAAAGCACAAACAGATTGTTACATCAATAAAGATTACAGGCACAGACTTATTTCCTCTTTAAATCAAAATACTTTCAATAAATTATATTTAGTAAATTAGTGATGTAAGAAGAATAATATATTCTACAACAGTTGACAACTCCTTTTCTTCTTTTTTCAAAAATCTCAAGGAAATGATATGATGTCATTGAGATACCTAAGCATAGTATGGGATATATGCCAATTTGGCAACATTGAAATTATAGTAAGCTGTGCATAAATGTTAAGGGATGTTTGTATTCATTAATTAGAATACAGTCTCACATGCAACAATTACTAAGAATACTCATTCAAGCTACACAAAAGCAATTTTCTAGAGCAAGAGTAAGAGAGCTCCACTCCAAAACTAAATAGGGGTGGTGTGGGGGATAAGCCCAAATCTCATTTAGTTGGGTTGGGATAGGTTGTGCGCTCCTATGGAAAATGGTGGTTTAGGGATAAGGAATATTACTACCATCAATAAAACCTTATTGGGGAAATGGCTGTGGCAGTTTGGGGTTGAGGAGACAAGGCTTTGGAGGTGAGTCATAGCATGAAATTTGGGGAAGAATGGGGGGATGGACGTCTAAGTTGGGTAGGGGTTCTCATGGTCGTGGTCTTTGGCGGAGTATAAGAATGGAATGGGAAGCTTTTAGCCCCTACACTCAGTTTGAGGTTAGGGTGGGGAATCGGGTGGGGTTTTGGCACGATTGTTGGTGTGGTGACCAACCTCTCAAAGTGTTTTCCCAGTACTGTATGAGGTTGCCATTGATAAGGAGGCATCCATGGAATCTTTATTGGTGAGGCAGCAGCTAGGGGAGGGGAGGAATTGGGACCTGATGCTCTTCATGATTTTAATGATTGGGAGTTGGATTCAGTGGAGGTTTTCTACATATTCTGGAATCTAATAACTAATAACCCTACTATTGAGGGTGGGGGCCATGTGAAGTGGAAGTTGAAGAAAAAAATGGGGACTTTGATATACATTCTTCTTATTATGTGTTAAGAGGGTCTTCCTCTATCATCTTTCCTTGAAAAGGTATTGGGGAGTTAAAGCCCCTAGGAAAGTGTCCTTTTTTATTTGAACAATGGCCTGGGGGAAGATACTTACCAAAGACAATCTGAGGAGAAAAGGTTTATCTATTGTGGATTAGTGTTGTATGTGCCGGTGTAGTAGGGAGATAGTAGACCATCTTTTGATTCATCGTGCGAAGGCTTATCAGTTGTGGTGTTTTGTCTTTAGATCATTTAGGGTTTCTTAGGTTTTACCAAAAAGGGCGCTAGATCTTCTCTTTGGATAGAGGAATTGGTAGGGGAAGCACTCGTTTGACATTTGAAATTTGACATTGTCATTTTTAATGTGGTTTATTTGGAGGGAGCGTAATAACCACACATTTGAGGATGTGGAGAGTTTTGAGAATCAGCTTCTTACCTCGTTCATCAGCACTTTGTTTGATTGGTCTTGGGCTCAAGGACTCACATCTAGTGATTCCCTTCCAATGTTTATAGACTCTTCTTTCTTGTACATAGATTTTTCAGTTTTTATTTATTTTCTTTGTACTTTTTGGCTGTTTCATGCAAAGTCTTTTATTAATAAAATTGTTCTTACTTATCTGGAAAAAAAAAATAGAATACAAGTAAATGTTTAGAACATATGCATGCCAAAAAAGATGATAAGAAGAGAGAGAGGAAGGGGGCAAGAAGAACCCAAAGAAAAACAGTGAAAGAGGAGAACCAAGGGCAAACCAACAGTAAACAAAAAAAGATGCAGCTAATGATGCAGAACTGAAAAGGCATTTTATATAAAACTTGAAAATGTCCCCTACCTTCCCAACCGATGACCACTTATTGTTATGCCAAGCTTGTCGAATCCTTAGATTAGATTTGTGAAACTCTCTCAGCTGAATGGACCCAAACAGCCTCACAACAAAATGAACATTCTTCAGTACCTTGACAATCTTTGCAACCCTCCAACATTGAATATCAAACACCTCTGCTATATCACCAACCTTCCATCCTTCCCCCTTCTCAATTGGAGGCCGAGGCCTAACATCCTCCCCATGCACTCTCTCCACAACTGGCTCTCCTTTGTTGTTTATTACTCCCTTGTACCTAACAATGCAGTTATTGCCATCTGCTGAAGCTACTATGCAGGGAAACCAGCAGCCACAAGGATCATTTTCTTTCTTTAACACCTCCACCAAATTCCCCTCCTTGAACTTCATTTTTATTTTCTATCTAGCTTGAAACTGAAAAATCCAAACAAAATAAGTAAATAAACTATGGGAACCGTATAAGAATTTGGAACATTCTTAAGCAAGTATATGACTCAAAATAAAGATTCTACCATACCCACCCACCACCAAAAAAAACCCAGGAAGTTCAATTTTGCTACAGAAGATTGATGGATCCACAAGGTTTTTGAGCTTCTAAAGCAGTGAAAAATATTTGAATTTTTATATTGCTTTCCATTTTTACATATTGAATCATTTCATAAGGTCAAAAATAGTTAATCCTAAAGAACTTTCTACCATAAGGGAGAATAGCAACCGACACAAACAAGAGACATCACGATTTCCAAAGTCCAAACAAATTAGCAACAAAAAGAACTAAACTTCCAACATTCTATGCCATTATAGGAACTCAAAACTGAGATCTATGCGTTCAAACTCTTTCCTTTAAATAATACAAAGATTCTATGCCAAAATTAGACAAGAAACAAAATGAGGACAGCAGAAATCTAATCCGATAGAAGAAATAAGTCTTTGTAACTTCAAAAATATTGCACAGTTTGCACTCTCCACAGTATACCTTTTTATTTCATCATCATCATCTTCTTCTTCTTCTTTATTTGGAAGTATTACTCAAAAAAAAAAATACAAAAAAAAAAAAAAAAATCAAAACTACTTCACTAAAAAAAAAAAAAAAACCACCTACCCATGACATAAAACTTTGCAATTATATTAAAGAGCTTGTGAAACTAAGACATCAAACAAAGTCAAAATGACCCACCTCAGATTTTGGACTGAAAAACATGGTCATCAAGGCAGAATTCATGAAAACAAAGAAGGTAAAAAAATTTACTTTTTGAGAAATTAAATTGAAAGGGACTGACCTGGGAGTGAAGGTTGAAAACGAATGGGACAAAGCTTGTTCTTGCTGTGCTCATGACCACAACTTCTTTACACAGAATGGTTTTTGTTGTGTGTGTGTGCGCTCTATTTTATTTATAATTTTTAGATAATCAAAATTTCCAGCAAGTTAAAAACCCAATTGCAGTTTGGTATTATCACGTAATTGTCTCTCACATAAAACATTTGACATAGTTACCAAAGAAGTAATTGTATCCTACATGAACTTGTAAATGGAACATCAATATCCAATACGGTATCTTCCGCTTTAGTTGCGTTTTGGACAAACCTATGTAACCTTAAAACTATATTGATGGTGATTAATGGAGATGATTGATAACGGACCCAACTCATACCAGAGCTGACCCAGTTATAATATATTTCAATAAATTTAGTCACATATTTTTTTTGAAACCAAACTGAAACAAATTTAGTCACATATAGCACTTTAGGTAAGAAGAATGACAAATGTTCCACGTCCTCCCCGTCTCAAGGAGGTGATGGATGATGGGCCGAGAACGGATTTTGCTAGTCTTATCTTGAATATGGATTTATATGTACTCGTAGCTCGATATCTCAACTAGCAAAAGCTGTCTATGGTTTAACTTTTTTTTTTTTTTTTTTTTTTTTTTTAGTATCACACGCTCTTGACGTAATGGTCACTTACAAATACAAAGTTCTTATGAAGTAGGAGGCAATAGCCGAGGTTCAAGTTCTCAAAAGAGAACTTCACACATATTTACAGTTAGATTGGATTAAAGTAAAATTTTATCTTGTATCTAAAAGAAAACTCTCATCTTTTTCAACTATCGAATTATTATATTTTCTTTTGGTACCTCTCATTTCTATAATTTCTTTTATATATTGTATTTCCATCTCAAATCATTTGTCTCGTTAAGAGGGTTGCACTTTATACACCACTTACTACCGTTTGCAACATATTTTAATTTTCTTTATTAATCCTTGGTTAATTTATAAAGGGGAAGGAAAAAAAAATAGATATATGACAAATTGTTATTGGTCTACTCCTTGGTTAAAATAGCAAAAGTGCGTGTGTATATATATACACCTTTATATGGAATTTGACTTCA
This sequence comes from Quercus aquifolioides, assembly GCA_019022515.1. Classification (NCBI taxonomy): domain Eukaryota; kingdom Viridiplantae; phylum Streptophyta; class Magnoliopsida; order Fagales; family Fagaceae; genus Quercus; species Quercus aquifolioides. The sequence continues at coordinate 48,030,362 of CM032336.1, read as the reverse complement.
TGTAACAAACGCTTGTAGTCCAAGAAAATTATAATGTTTTTTTTAAAAGATAAAAAGCACTTTTTTAATGGTGATTTCAAACACACTTTTTTTTTTTTCTAAAACATTTTTTCCTTGTTTTAAATGAGGTATTAAAAACTCTTTATTTATCTAAATGTTCAAGGTGTATAATCTCAATCCCACACGTATTAAGCAATTATTGACATAAAATTTTCAAAGTTAATCTTAAAAAATTGCCTTGAACCTTGAGTGAGAATACGGTCCTTAATTCTTGTAAGTAGAGTGTGTCTAACTTGTTCATCTCAAGAATAATTCCAATCTGATCCCATATCAAACCGAGCTTAAGAAAACAGATTTGTTTCTAGCATTTGATTGATCTCCATGATTCTGGGTGCAAGTGTTGGCCCAAATCCAAATGTATTGCATATCTAACACTTCCTCGTCGTGCACGTTACGGGAATTCAATTCAGTAATGGTGGAACAAATCAAGCTAGAAAAATAGAAATTAAATAAAAGGGTATTGTTTGTAGCAGGGAATTAATTCCCACGTTTTTCTCACTTCTTCTTTTTTTTTTTTTTTTTTTTGTGAGAAACAAGTTGTTCTCACTTTGTACACAAAATTGAAGAATTGTATGCATAGGATCCGTGTGCTACACTTATATTATTATTATTATTATTATTAGGATATATTTATTATTTATTATTGAATTTGAAGTCCTTATATTAAAAACTCTTTAAATGATTTTTTTTATATTTTTTATTGAGGAAACTTAAAATGAAACATCTTCTGTATCATATGATGGCATTGGCAGCATGTCAGGTGTCATTATCTTGAGTAGGTAGTAAAAGATAACAATAATTAGCTATGAGCTCATTCTCAAAACAAAAAACAAAAAAATAAAAGCTATGAGCTACAGTGAGGAAGCATGGTATCTGACCAAAATTAGAAAGGAAAAGACAAAAAGGTCAGATTGTATGTAAATGAAAAGTGATGAGCTTAGCTTATGGTGATGATGCTGATTGCTGATGACTTTTCTTTTTCTTTTTCTTTTTAATTTTCTTTCTTTTTCTGGGCCTTGAGGCAAGGAAACTCTGAATTTGTCTAAAACTAAAAAATGAAAGTTCTTGCTGATGTGATGGCCAGTCTTATACACACTTAAAAATTAAATTACAAGCCTATGCACTATATTTAAGCCCAAATATGTACCTTTTATGATATACATTGATGGATAGTAGGCTAGGCCCAACAAGTTCAAAAAAGGGCCAAACTATTTAATTGACTTGCGGCTTCATTTTTTTCCCCTTTAAATTATGTTTGCGGCCATGTTTTGTAAAGACAAAATTCTATCTGCACAATGCACATCTTGCATACAAGGGACAATAAAAGTTAAAGATGAGGAATTTTTTGGGACTCGTTCAAATTTAACCACCTTTGGTTTCCTTGTTGAATTGTTTGTATTTAGATTTTCGGGAAAATATACTATCCTAACTCAACCTTTATTTTATTTTATTTTATTTTTAATCATCTATCTTTGATTGATTAATAAATTTTATATTCAGAATCCTTCGCCAAATTTTTTTTTTTTTTAAAAGAAAAAGAAAAAGAACCAAACCTCTAGTAGCAATCTCTTTTTTCTGGTAAGCAAAAAGGGACTCATATTGAAAAACTTGGTGCAACTTTTTATAAATACGTTGTATATCATGATATAACAATGATTTATAATCTATACAAGATCTTTTGGCATGTAATGTAAGAGAACTGGTTCAATTTTATATTTTTTTTTGCACGAATTTTTAAGGATAAAATAAGTATGTGAGAAGCGTCGTAAACCTTTATAAATAGTAAAGAGACAGTTCATGACGGTTCATGCTACTAGCTTATACTATACAATTAAAATATAAATGTTACATGAATTTTGTTGTAGGGACACTTAAGAGCTAAGTCATGTTTTTGTATTTTTTTTAATTTATTCCTAATTTTCATAATAGAATGTATATTGTAGATGAATATTCATTGTTCTAATAGTCTTCTTTTAGTCTTTCCCATCTTTTTTGTACTTTGTCTTGATATATCATCTTTTTCTATATATAAGAGATACAATTCATTTGTAAAGAGCAGTGAATACAATAATATTACTACTTTTTTCTATATTGTATCAAATTTCTTTTTTATTTTCTCTGTCTGTAATTGGTATTTTAAAAAAAAGAAAAAAAATTTTGAATAGCCAAATTTTACTTCAGTCTTGAACTCTGATAAGTCTACAAATCGTTGGTTTTGAACTGGCTCACTTTTTAGCATTTCCTCTTCTTCTTTTTTCTTCTTTTTTTTTTTTTTTTTTTTTCACAGTATATCCTCAAAGCTTTCAACCAGAGACTAATCACTGTTCGCAATGGGTGAGCCCTAGTGGGGTAAATCATATCGCTGGCTCAAGAGGTTTTTTCAAAGTGCAGGTACCCGAACTCGAACCGGAGAGAACACCTAGTCGAACTTGGGACAAGCACTTTGAGACCAAGTGCCCAACCACTTGGCCAACCCACCTGGTTCACTTTTTAGCATTTCACGTCCATGAGCTTGTAGCTAATTGCTTTATTCAAGCAGGCCCTTTTTGAGCAAAAAGGAAATGAAGAACCTACTAAACCAGGCCTTTTTGAACTGCACGCGTACCTATCTTATAGGCAGCCCTTTTTTAGCATTTCACTTCCAAGAGCTTGTAGCGAATTGCTTTATTCATGCAGCCCACTGATGTTTATGATGTTTTTTGATTCTGAGGTACCTTGTCAAGGCCCAACTCAATAAGGTTGACGCAAAAGCAGTGGTCACTTTACTCAACTCCCATGGTTCTTCTCTTGCTTCATCTCACCAATGCAGCACTTTGATCATTGATTGCAGGTCCTCCTCCAGCTTTTTTAACAAGTCTCGTATTCACCACATCTTTTGTGAAGGAAATCATTGCAAGGACCTTTTCATCAATCAAAGATCTTCTATTAATAATAGCTTTATTTTATATTTGCATACTCCTTCCTTTATTTTGTATCAATTATTGGTGGATACTTGAGGTGTTTCTTACCCTAGACTTTGTATTCTTTAACTTGTTTTAATTAAATTTCCCTTTCACACAAAAAAAAAGAAAAAATAAAAAGAGTAAGGGATAGGAGAAAGAATGCATTTGGACAATTATAATTGTAAGAGGTCCATATTAAAAACAGTTGTATTCAATCTTCAAACTATAGCCAAGTATACTTAATTTCCTCCTATAATTATAGAGGACACACGACAAAGGATGAGTAATTGTGGGTAGGATTTTGTTCTAATATTCTAGTGTATTGGACAAGATATTAGTCTAGTGTTCTAATATATTGGATGCGATATTAATATGACATATCTTTTTTTTTTTTTTTTTTGAAATAGAGTTTCAACCTATGACGTCCGCTCCTGATGATAGCTCTCTATCATCAGACCAAGACACCAATCAGTTTTTGGTATAGGCGAAGATTGAACCTCAAATCTCTTATTCAACCATCAGAGACTTTATCAGTTGAGTTTCAACCTATAACGTCCGTTCCTAATGATAGCTCTTTATCATCAGACCAAGACACCAATTAGTTTTTGGTGTAAGTTGGGATTAAACTCCAAATCTCTTATTCAACTTTCAGAGACTTTATCAGTTGAGTTAATTGGAAACCACAATATGACATATCTTTAAAAATGGTCATGTGCTACTTATTTCTATGCCGCATCCAATGATTGGACCGAGAATTTTCACCCGTGTAGGTATAAAATTTGTGAAATGGGAAAATTAATATTCAATTATTTATTTTGAAATGTTGAGAGAAGTAGACAAAATATGCATGATTGCATGGAATGATTTTGGATGAAATTGCGCCGTATTTGAATTGAGCCTATTATCTAGTGAGTAGTGACTACTGACTAGTATCAACGAGATAAAGACAATTCCAAATTTAAAAATTTTAGCATTCGGCTTTCCGTACGGCACTAATCTTAGTATATATTATTATTGGATAATGAGGAATTTGGAATTCCCGTCTCGATTTTGGCCCCCTAAAGTAAAGCACATTTGCACTTTTAAGTAACTTTTACATTACATCTATTTTAGCTATAGTATATTTTACACCAAGCATAGCCACTGCTAGAAGCTAGACTAATAGGTATTTTTTTTGATGCATAGACTAATAGGTATTAACACAGGCTTTAACCCTCCCACAAATTTAGGGCCGAATGAGCTAGAAACAAAACACAATACGGTGGAGGGGGATAATCTATTTCATGAAAGAATTACACTAGTGTTTAGCGTATTATTCACATTTTTTTAGGTGGTGAAGGTTCTGATTTGTATAACGTATTTTACATAAGCCTATTACTAAAATTATTTTTGTTAACTTGTTATGTAATAAGTTATGAAAAAGCAATTTGTGTATTGTTTTATCTCAAGCATTTACACCACAACTAGGCAATTCAAATGATAAAGTTCATCCTTACAAAAAACTTAAAACCTTAAGCACCATGTAACCAAAGTTGATTAAAATCATACGTGGCTTGTTTACCCTATTTGGCTTATTTTTCTTTAAAAATATAAATTAGATAAAAGCACAGTTATACACTTATTATTATTTAAAAAAGGGGGGGGGGGTTTAAAAAGTAAAAACTTACCTAACTAAATAACTCAAACAATTTATATTTATATAATATTTAATTATTTTTTGTTGCTACGCTCCTATTGAGCTACATTAGCGTAGCATTTCGGTCCACTTTGGTACATTCGGTCTATTTTGGTCCTTTAGGTATATTCGGTCCACTTTGGTCTGTTTGGTCCATCATTCCTCTTGGGTCCAATTTAGTCAACTCCGGTCCATTCCGGTCCAATTTGGTCCATTAAGTCCGTTCGGTCTATTCATTTCTCTTCAGTCCAATTTGGTTTACTTCGGTCCAATTTAGTCCACTATGGTCCATTCAGTCACTTCGGTTCATTTCAGTTCACTTTGGTCCATTCAGTGCACAATGATGAAAGACAAGTTTGGGTTGAAATTTATTAAGGAAAAATTAAGGCAACCCAAATGAAGTGAGGTTGCTCATCTTTTCAAAAACTAAGTAAGTGCATGCTTGTTTAAAGATGCAAAATTAACCTAAATCAAAATAAACTCACAAAATCTTGTCATACAGGGAGAGGTCATAATTTGATTTTCCTTTTATTTTTATAAGTCAAAAGATAGCAACGTGATCAATTTATAAATTTTAGATAACAACTACTTATCCTAAAGGTAGCAATTGTAGATTGAAGTTGGGCAATTCTTGTTAGCCAGAAAATTTCCACCCCTCTAATCCAAAAAAATAACAATAGTGTTATATGTTCAATAAGCCTTATATAATTTAGTATTAAGAAACGCAAAATACGATGGAATCCAAATACCAAATTGGCCGGCAAGCATAAAATATGAAAACGAGTAATTCTAAAGATAGTTTTATATGGATAGGTTATACTTACTCTAGTATGCTTAGTTCATTGTCCTATGAAGCTCCGTCACCTGCTGATAGTGATAGTTAACTTTGAACCTAGAGAAAACAATTTTTTTTAAATGACAATAGGATATAATTTGTTACAATCAAAATTAATTAATTTTTAAAACCACAACATTGCGTCATCATTATAAACAAACAAAAAATGTATTGATATTCGAACACTTAAACGGTATAATATTTATAAAGCAATTAAACATTGCTATTAAATTCTCTAAGTTATGATTACATTAAGGTTAATCTCAGCAACTTATGAGCTATATCACGGTGCCTCCATGTGATGGAGGGCATTCATCGATGAGAAAGCTCACTACTTTTGGCAGATTAGGCTGATTAGCTACGCTTCCCAAGCAAAGTGGAGAGTGGAAACCAACCCCACACCACGTTCCATTTCATTTTTTTGTAAATGTAAATTAACCCAATCTCAGTCTCTGCAAAGTGCAAAGCTTAAACACCGTTTTAAGCATCTCTTTTTACTATCAAGTTCACTTTGTCATTCTTGTTGGCCCCATTGATTAAAAAGGGACAGTCTTAATCCATTGTCTTGGGAGAATGAACGATATAATAATGTGCATGCAAGTCCCTAGCATCCATTTTTCCCTCTGCCTCGTGGCTCTTTGAAGTGCTTTCCTTTCATTTAAAGCAAGCTTGAACATCATAGAGTCATAGAACTCTAGCGCTTTTAAGTGCAACTTTCTTGCATTAGTAGCGTGTCATGTTTCAAAAATATGGGTCATTTTAACGGATACCCTTAGCTCATCTATTAATGAACTATTTTAGAAAATTTTGATACTATTTTTAAGAAAAATATAAAAAACTATCAAAAAATCAATTTTTTTTTTCTCATAAATTTTTTTTAAAATATTTTCTAATTAAATCATAATTGCATTCAAATACTAAGGAGTTTAATCTACCTTTGAGATCAATCAGGACATGCCCTATATATAAGGGTCACATTGGCATTAATCTAATTATGCAATAACACGCACACAAAAATAAAAACCTAGCCAACTCTCTCCAAGTTGATAACATATATCCTACCTTTATTGATTAATGCATCCCCGCTGGCAACCAAATATCATAACAAAAAACCCGAAGTGCCACCTTCACCTTCGCCTACTCTCTCTACCTAAACAACTTGGAGATGGTATCTTGTGTGCCCTCACTGCCCGCTCCATAGAGCAAGCCCATAAGATAATTCCAGCCAAACTTGGGCTAGTTTCTACTTCCTTCTAACCATGATCCTTTTGCAAAGTTAAGGGAAAGTTAATATTTCCGAGGATAGATGCAGTAAGAAATTCACATTCAAAGCATTTAATCTTGTTTGAAGGGATAGATTAATTAACGAAAACTGTAGACCTAAATCGATTTTTAGTTTTTGAATGATATTATTAATGTGAATGATAACTGTGACATATGATTGCTTCACGTTGCTTGATTTTGATGTTAAATCTAAATATTAATAACAGATTAGAAGAGAGATAAGGGGTTTCTGAAAAAAAAAAAAAAAAAAAAGAGATAAGGGGCAAGATCTAGCATAAAAACATGCTTGTGTAAGATGGATGTCATTATCATGTGCAAGCTCTTAGTCTTATCCTCTCTCACCCTCTCAAATTTTTGAACAGATAAATATGTCATGTGCATGTTAGCTAGGAGAAATGTGCTTTCACTTTTTTGGATATTTGTGAAATTCTGACCCTTGTTTGAGCTTGACTATTACTCCATATATCTAGTACTTAAGGAATGATAATAGAATCCATATTCTATCAAGGAAAGAAGGATTTGCCTTCCCTACTACATGACAAAGACGCCAACTAATCATCCAGATTTTAAGATGTACTTTGTTTCAATAATTCTAAAGAATAAGAGGGTATTAAAATAAATTAACTTTCATTTTGACTCAATATTATTATTTCTTATTGCAGATTCATTGTCTTATGACACAAACTAGCCCAACATTTGTTGATTTTTGACATAACTGAAGGTTTTAAAAAACACTTCTGTAAGGACTTTATTTGAATTCCTAGCCTACTACAAATGTGGACTTAGACTCAAAAAGCCCAAAACAATAAATTTGTAGAGAATGGGTTAGAAAACTGGATTTGAGTTGATCTAACTAACACTAGGATAGATTCAAAGGACGAGAGAATGCTAAGAGATAGGACTGTATTGAAGAAAAATGGTTCTCGGCATGATCCAAGGTGGTCTGCTTATGTATATTATTCTCTAAGTAAGTTACAAGTTTATTTCCCAATGCTGTAATCTTTTTCTTTTCCTTTTCTCTCTCTTTTTCATGAAGGATCTTTGTTCTTATATAGTTCCTTCTAAAGTATTTGGTTCCTACACCTGTTGATTATCTGAATCACCACTTGAGTGTCTGTCCCATCAGACACTTTCTCTGGTCTTTGTAGACTTTGAGGTAGCTGATTTTACACTGTTCAGAGGTCTTCTCCACATTAATGCAGCCACGAAGTTAGCTGCAAAGCATTAAATGCGATGGTGACAGCTTCCTTCCTAAGATATCTTAGGATTTTCCCCGGTCTAATGTCTCCTCAATGACTATTTATACCGACAGAACTTCCTGGGAGGTTCTCTTGCATTAGTAAGCTATTTATTCTGATCTCGGCTCCCATCTGCCGAGGAGATATGATCCTCGGCTAATGTCTCTTTGTAGCTAAAACTAATCCTTGCTAACACGACCTTCTTTGACGGAGATTATTCCTACTCAGAATAGTCCTTGTCCTCGGCTTGGGCCATAGGCCCACTGTACAAATTTATAATAAACTTCTGGGCCCTAACATCCTACAACTTCTATATGTATAGAATTATATATTTTTTGCAAACTACAACCTTAGGGCCTAAGCTTTTGTGTCGAATTTAGTTCTTTCTAGCTAAACATGCAAAATATAACTTCTAAGCATGGTGTTAAAATATAAAGAAGAAATATAAAAAGATATAAAGAGAGTGGAGGCAAAAGAATATGTCTACAACAAAAAAAAAAACCCTTTAATACAGATTCTTATATATTTTAAGGAATACATTAGATTTAGTACGATAATCCTAAAACCACAAATAATTCATGATATAATAAAACCACTATAGCTCATGGTATTCTACAAAAAGTTTGGGTAATATATTCTAACACAAGCAACGTCTAAGCTGAAATCATAATAGCATATTTTCTCAACCTAAACTATTAGTTCTAAAGATATTGAGCTGAAGAGCCTCTCATTTTTCTAATGCGAAGCCAGACAGCATATTCCTCAAGAAAGCATGGTATTCCAATCTAAAAGTAAGGTGCCCTTGGCAGAGCACAGTTTGCTTGCACATGAAATGAAAAGTGAAATGTACAATAAGGTATTGTACGTACGGTTTTCAAAAAGACATGGACAAAAAGAAAGTATTCAGATACAGGCTACGTACGCTTTTGATTTGTGATATTTTAAGTTTGAAGCAGGAGCCTAGCTAGAAGGTAATTTTACACTTGATATATTCCCTTCGACGTTTGAAAACCATTGTACCACGATATTTTTTTTGTTGAACCCTGTTACACATATATGGTGGGCACAAAATTACAAAAATTGAAGCAGATGCGGCTCTGACCAAGATAAATAATGCAGCAAAATTGAAAAGGGGAGTTATAGCTATCCATTAAATAAAGTAAGTAAAATGTTCATGTGAGTAAGGGATGGATAGGACTTATCAATTATGTCTTCAAAGTTCAAAGTGGTCCAACTGCTAAACCCCAGAGAGGAATCAGAATCCCATCTAGCTCTTTCATGATTGATTCAGAATTCCCAAATCCATTGAGGCCAATCAATTCCTTTGTAGAATAAAATATTATGGTAAGGGCTTCTGCAAGCATATGGGGGGCAATGTGTAATATATATATATATATATATATATATATAGAGGCACATTTCCCTTGACAAACTTTGAATATTCATATGAGAGTTGTTTTTTACTTGCCACCTATTTGTGTTGGGTTCTTCATGATAAGACCCTCGTTTGGAATGAAAAGAAAGGTAAACAAAAATCATATAGGTAGCCTAAAATTCTATAGGAAGAAGGAATAATTTTGATTAGGCTTTTGCTTGCTATGCCCTCCTGGCTATATGTCAGTGTGGAGACAACAATTTTACTGTGTCATCTTCTTTCATATACGTTGGCATACAGAGAGATTTAAAAATCTATTTAAACCCCTTAGGATATTAAGGAATGTGTGCATAAGAAGAGGGTCGGTGAGAGAACATGGGAGTTTCAGGTTTGGAAAATGTGCTACTCACCACATTCACGTAATCAGGACATGGAAGATGAGGAGGATGGGGTCCTACTACCTTTCACTTAAAATTTTTACCATTCCATAAAAAATTTAGAGATCCATTATTGACATGATTGACATTGTAATTACTATATAATAAAACTGTTATTAGCGACTCAAGAAAAACTTATGTTATTTCTTTTTTAATAGATGCAATGTTAAATCATTTTTCATAATTATTGACATGATTGACATTGTAATTATTATATAATAAAACTGTTATTACCGACAACTGACTCAATAAAAACTTATGTTACTTTATTTTTTATTTTTTATTTTTTATTTATAGATGCGATGTTACTTTAATAACAATTGATCAACTTGACAAATCATAAAAATAATTATGTCTGGTCCTATCACATATGTGTTCACAAACTACCAATTGGAATATTTAATCTTTTAAAATTGGGACTAAAATGAAAATGTTAGGATTCCGTCAAAAATAATGGATTATATATTGTTCAGGCAAACAAATTATCCCCTTATAATCTAATTTAGTCCCATAAAAATTTTCAATTGTTATATTTAGACTATTAAGATTTGGATTAGAATGAAATTATTAGGAGCATTTTGAATGAAACTTTAACAACTTCATTTTAGTTCATATAGGGTCCCAAAAAAAAAAATTCCCCCAAAAAGTTGAAGTCCCAAAGATTACCCGATTTTCTCTTGCAATTTAATAGTGAGATCTGATGGGTGTGGTGAGATTGTAATATTTATGAAAAAGGGGGATGAAGTGGGGTTTACAGATCTGAAATGCATGTGGGTTAAATAAGAAAAGAGATACTGAAAGGTCAAAATGGTCTGCATGCTTTTTTTATGTGAGATATACGTTGTAATATTTATTAGGCTAGAGAAGAAGACAAAAGAGAGAGATGTTAGGTTTCTAAAATATGAAGTATAGGGTGAGTTTATAGGCATGTAAGTGGACTAATAGGCTCACATGCAGAACCAGAAAAGCTTATTGGTGATTTGTCCTGAAGACAAGCCACATGGGGTGGCAGCCTGAGCAGTGACCCCTATCTTTGATGATTGGAACCAGCTATTATAAGGTTCAGTCAGTCATACCAGTGATTATTTATGACTGTTTGGCAAGCAAAAAATTCATTTTTACTGTAAAAGAATGTGCTTTTACCTGTTATGGAAGATGGATTGATGCAATCCTTGTACAAATAGTCTCCTACTTGTGAAAATGGCACTAGATTTTTCTCAATGGACATTTTACTTACTATTACTATAGAACTCGGAAGGTATGAATTATGATTACGGATTGCTCAGTTAAATTCTGTGATGTACCTTACAGAATTCTCTTTATTGTCTTTCATGGCCATGGAAATGTCAAGAATATCGGACAAAGAAAAAGGGTTAGTTTGAGCTAATTAAACAGTTTAGTAAGGTTCATAGACGAACATGAACTTAGCCCCTATATCCAACTTTCGATTACGTTAGACATCTTTCATTAATCTTTAAAACTATTTCTTTATTTCATTTTTTTATTAGATTATTTAGACAAAGAGTCCAGAAAATGAAAAGGGGAAAAAAAAAACTAACATTTTTACTCCAATTTCAAATGGTATTTAGAAAAACCCTACAATTAAAATATGATTTTATAATATATTTTTGATATATTCTAAAAGAATTAATTAGATTATATAGTTCCGATCAATCTATTACACATTTGATGTGAGACTTAGTACATGTTCGCACAATCCATGTTCTTATCTAATCTAATACAAATCAAAAGGATTTAGATAAGGTAGCTAAAACCATGAAAATAAAAACATCATTTCAAAATTTTCAACTAAACAAGCTATGGTTTTTTTTTTTTTTTTTTTAAATTGGAAAGGGGGCCCGTTTGATAATGTTGTTTTAATAACGTTGTTTATATTTTTTGGAAATACGTGTGAACGAAAAAATATATGAAAATACGTGTAATATTATTTAAAAACTGAAAACTGTTGTTTAAGTGCATATACCAAATACCCCCAATGATCTGGTCTTCTATGCATTAAGAATACCTAAATAAATGAATGCAAGATAGATATTAGAATGCTCATTTAGATTAATTATATTTCTAGAGCAAGAAAAACAAAAACTAAACGGTATAGTGTCTTAAAGTTATCATATTATTGCGGATCCCCACTATGTTCAACCCAAGAGATTAAGTCAATAGGCACCATAAATTGAGAAGTTAAAGCATATCAAGCCTAGGGTGGATTAAATAATTAGGGGCCAATGGCCATTCAACCAAATGGCATCTCTATCATTATAAGCATGAAACATGAAGTGATCATGAGTGAGAACGGGGTTTTGAATCCCCTTAAGGCCTTAATTGGTGCAGTAGTATTTTTTTTTTTTTTTATTATAAAAAAGTTTTAATTTAAGTAGAGAGTTGGGATCAAATTTAAGTTAATTTAGGTTTAGCATGTGATGCTTGGTCAACTTGAAACGAGTTAAGGGTGACCAAGTTGCAAATTTACTAACATTGATTATGATCATAATTTAATGCATTATAGAGATAAACCATATTAATCATATTTGATTTGTAAATTTGGGTATTTTCTCGGAATGTATGTGTATTGACAAGACCAAGATACAGAAAAATCATTAATCATATATATTTATGGTATGTGTAATCTGTGTGTATATTATGGCACACTTGTTTAAACCAGAAGCAAAGAAGTTTGGAAGTTCAATGCAACCTTTTACTTAGAGAAGTAAATTTACCGTTACTTGGGAAAATAAACCCAAATTTAAAAATGGCAAATTTGATGAAACTCACAATAGATATTAAAGGAAAGCAGAGCCCCCTAAAATGATACTATATTTTGTTCAAGTTGTTGATCAGAAAAAATAAATTGTTCAAGTTGTTAAAAGGGCACTAATACCGTAGCATCGTTGTTGCGTAATATTCAAGCAGATGATTAAAGCCAGAAGATTAGCATTTTGGCGACCAAAAGTTGTACCACTCCTTCTTTATAGCTAATAAACCGTAATTATTTTAATATATATGATCAAAATCTGAGCTATAGTATACATCTGATGCTGCAAAGCACCTTCAACATCATACCACTCCTTATATCATATATAATATGATTAAAATTGTATTATACATGTTGTAGTTAAAACCATATGTATAATACAATTTTTATCTTTTATATCATATCACGTTGCTTTTTTATTATGCACACCTAATACATTTCATTCCATCAAGTAAAATAGTCCTCGTCGCACTATTAGGTTAATTATATTAAGTTGAAACTTTATTACTAACTCTTTTAATAGTGTGAAAGTTAATTATGGTTATTGTCGTAGTAAAAGTTTAAATTATTGTTAAAAGTTCAAAATTTTAACAAAAATTTCAGTCACATGTGACAAAATTCTATTATTTAACTTAAGGAAATTTAAAAAAAAAAAATTATTTCATTGTTTAATTTTGATTTCTTTCATTAAAAATTAAAATATAATTTGATAGTTAAAGGAATGGAGATTTGAATTCTAAATGTCTTAATTGGACATCATTTTCTTTTAAGTTACACAATAATTTTATTACTCCCTAAATTGTACAAGCATACTATACTACTTATTAATCAATATTTGTTTAGACTTTTCAGGCCATGGGTGGGCGAGTAACTTGGTAACCCACCAACCCAATATAGTAGAGAGATATATATGTGGAGTCGCAGTGACTCAAAATTGGCTTTTGTACAACCTTGCGACTGTTTTTGAAGAAAGGGTATGGCGTTTTGGGGTTTCATTAGACATTTTAACGTCATGAAGTTTATGCATGTTGAGAAGTCAAACTTGTGAAGTTGATACATATACTTCTGTAGTCAGAAAAGCTAATAATAAAGACACATCTTCTTTGCTTCTGTATTATTCTGTTCTATATACTAGTTTTAGTTTCTGCCGACTTTGGATCAAAATAGAACAAAGACCAAGGTCAATCTATTATTCAGGTTTTAGTAGATGAGAGTTTTCTAAGCCGGCCAAATTAATTACGAAGCAAATATGTGTTATAGAACTTCTCGTATCCTAGGTCAACTGATTTAAATTATTTATAATATGCACAAGTGATGTATCAGCTATCAAGGACGATGCTCATCAGTTGCACTAATAAAACTAAAATCATATAACATAATAGAATTGAAACAGTAAAGTATTACTGGACATAAAACAACATTGATAAATTAATAAATTATCACAATGCCATATTAGTGGTGAGTCTGCTCTTAAAACAGATAAGGTTGCTCAAAATTAAAAACATAACAACAAACAAAATAATGATGTTGAAGAGTGAAGACCTAGCTATCCAATGAATTTCCTTGAAAATTGTTCAAAGCTGATTTGAAGGTAATAATTTTCATAAACTTCCAACTATTTGGTAAAAATTCAATTGACCCATTAATTAACATCATTTTAATCATACGAGTCATTAAGCTTTAAATAAGCCCACTAGACTATTAAACATATAATATAATTAATGTGATTAAAAATGTATCATATGATGAGTTTTAGTTAGCTTAACTGGTAAAAAAATTTGTTGTATCAACTAATTAGTATCTTGGTTTAATTGTAAAGAACAATCATTATAAATCGGACGACATAGATTTGAAATTCTATCGTATTTATAATAAATAAAAACATAGTACGCAATTTTCTTTCAAACCAATAATTTATATCAATTTAGAGTTTGCTATTTTGTCAAATATTACACAAAACAAGAATGTTGTGAGGAACTTATCCAACTAGATGTGCTGATGATGAGAGCATGCAAGCAACAAGCGGCTGGGCATGTCTTTATTATGCCATATATGCAAGCGGAACTGGTTGTAAAGCCATACTAAACCGCGAGGTCCTTTTCATTTCTTAAACATATATATGCTGGCCTAGATCTTTGATTCCCTAGCCTCAAAAACTATATGAGCTAAGCCAAAGATATGTGTGTTTGTGTTTGTTTTTGTGTTTGTGTTTGTGACGTGTATATTAATCAGCTCCATCTGTGAGACAATGAACTCATGTGGCTGCCACGTGCCTAACAGTCGAAACAGTCACCCACCTGGCCACCCACACACTCAGCCTAGCTTTAGCTAGTTCCCATGTACTCGTCATGTAGTGAAAGCGGTGACTGTTTGTAGTACACTTATATATAGAGATAAGAGAGTTACACTTTTGGAACCATATATGTCCTCCGTTTTGATACAGCCGGTGATCAATCATGATACCTGGCTAAACTTTGCCTGCGTTTGTTTGTCTGTTAATGTTATTAGCTCTTCACAGTACTGACAAACAAACAAAACGATTGGTTTATAGTTTCCAATGTCACGGGCTTTGCTTTATCCCAGTTCACTCACTCTCCCCCTCTCTTTGCTAAAACCTTTCCAACTTCCTCGTGATTCACTTTAATAATAATGAAGAAAAAAAGAGAGGTTAAACTCTGAAAATAAACTTCTTCTTTCTTTTCTTTTTTTGACTTGTTTGGACTGAGAGAGAGAGTAAAAACATAACTCTCCATTATACTAAATTTGTGTCATATATATATAACATCATGTTATGACTAAACTCAAATTAAGGGAACATTTATAATTCTCTTTTTTTTATCTATTCTGATATTAATTCTCCAATCAATAGGGAGTTGTTATGGTTATTACAAGTTTCGTGCACTTATTTCCTTCATTCACTTTTCATATTTATGGACAAAGTCAGGGCCGGCTCAATGGTATAAGCCATTGGTGCGGCCGTCTAAGGCCCCAAGTGATAAAAAAAAGCCTCTAAATTTTAATCAATAGTATTAATTAAGCCAAAATATTAAACAATAAATAAAATAATATTTTTTTATCAAATGAAAAACAAATAAAAAAGAGAAAAAAAATGTTATGTCCACAATATTTTTCACAACATTTTACAAAAAATCTTAATAGCAGATTGTTAAAGGTTGTTATTGACAGCAAAAAAATAATTTTAGTAGTAGGTTCAACTAGAAAACAAGAAGCAACTTAACACCTAAGATTTGTCATGAAAAATATTTTGAATGTAGCACTTCTAAAAGAAAAAAAGCAATTCACAAAAAAAAATTCACAACATTTTTCACAATAGTCAAGTTAGCAAACTTTTACTAGTTTTCAACTAGATTCACCACTGACATCACTCTTTTACTCATTACTATCAATCTACCACATCAAAGTTTTGTCAAATTTTTTTGTGTTTATAAACTTTTTTTTTTAAAATTCTACGTGGTTCATGTTGATTAATAGTAATTTTATATATGAAACAAGATAACTAATTTTCGCCTTAGGCCCCCAAATGCATCAAGCCGCCCCTGGACAAAGTCACGTATTTACTTTCGAGTGGAAAGAGTTAATTATGTGTTTTTAAGTGTATATGGCTAGAACATTCATTGTATAAGGTTATAACTCTCATCCATCACTCTCTTTCATTCATTGTATTATGGGGGTAGTTTTGTATGAGTAATGCCTATGTTTATAATATTTTTACGGAAAATTATTGAATACTCCGGAAGTACTATAAATGCGTCCTAATTAAATTTATAATAAGATTTACAATTCATGTGAGAGGAGGGAGTACACATTTATGGTACTCCTACGACAAATTATAAATAGTAAATTATTATTGGTTTTAATTTGTGTACACTAGTAACATTAATTTTTTAATCTACTTATGACAGTTTGCCACTTATAATTTATTATAAAAATATTGTGTACGTTCCATTATTCATTTTAGGGATATTTTTGGATGGACAAAACTTAGATACAGTATTTTAAGTGTTGTTCCTTAGTTTCCCCTTTTAAGATTTAGTCATGTGGTTATTTAACTAAAAAATACAATTTCATCCCATGAGAAAAAATCCACATGACAGAATCTTAAAAATGGAACCTAAAGAACAATACCTAAATACTATATCTAAGTATTGCTCTTATTGGATACTCCGAGAGTATACACTTTTCCTTTCACATAAGAGTGAATCTCACCCAACATAAGACCCACCTCCATGTGAGAAGAAAGAAGTTTACTCTCTAACTACCTAATAAATTTTCATCGTTTTATTATGTTCTGTTTTCATTTCTTTTTAACTGCTAAGATGGAGTTTGGATAGCATTTACGTCTGACGTTTTTGCGTCTGGCGTTTAAACAGTGGGTCCTGTGTACTATTCACGAGACCCACAAGTACAGAATTTAGCAAAATTTTCATTACAACTGGGTCTCACGGCACTATTCACACATTTAAAAATTATTTTACTACAGTATTTTTAGTTTTCAGTAATAAACGATATCCAAATAGACCCTAATTAAGAATTACAAAACTGATAGGTGGTCATCAAAAACAACGGCTGCGATCTCCCAATGAATTGGATTGGGAAATGCGAGATGCCAATAAGATTGGGGTGGTAGTATAGGAAATAGGAGGGGTCAATGACGGGTGTGAGTGGGTCATTCAAACCTACACAAAGCCCGAGGAAGTGGGTGGGCTGACTGACATGTTGAGAGCATTGCCCACGGAGGCTTACGCTTACCTGCAAGGAATAGTGGTTTAGTATTTGGCGTTTTTCAAAGCTTTTTTATTACCATTGAATAATGCTAGCAACAACAATGCTACACAGCCAGGCACACGCAACAAATTTATAATAATAATAAAATCACTTTTTTTATTCTCTCACAATCAAAATTATTATCATATGAATCTCAATTAGATGTTAAAATTATTTTTATTATATATCTATCACAATAAATTTAATCTAGGGTACAATATTTTTTAAGTTAGATCAATATTATTTTATCATAAGATCACTATTGAGTATTGACATAACTTTTATATTCACTAATTACATTAATTGTCACAAAAAAAAAAAATTTATGAGAATGACTTATTAAAATAATACTTGTAGGGACCGGTTTCGAGCGCTCTCTACGGATTGAGAGAGTGGACCCAAGCCCAGCTAACCCTCCAATAAATTTGTAGAGTATGGGCTCAAGAGCTAGGCCCTAGTAAAGAATGCAACGGCCATGCATGGTTGTACGTGGGTTGTGATAGGTTAGACGTGGGTCGGAATGCCTAATGGGGGTCCTCGGACGGGTTTATAGAGGTTCAAGTTGTTCTTATTTCTTTCAAGTGAGGTTACAATGGTTGATAGAAAATACTCTGCTACAGTATTTCTCTTTTCTCTGGTTTCCCGTCCGTCCCCTTCACAAGAGGGACTTTTTACATTATATATTTCTCTCTCAATTGATCCTAGCCCTACACTTGTTGATCAACCCGGTTTCCACTTGAGAGCCTGTCCCATCAGCCGCATTCCCATACCTCCAGTGGGTTGCAGCGCCCCAGACGACACTGTTCAGAGGTCCTATCCTCATTAATGCGGCCAGGGCGTTAGTTGAGGGCATTTAATGTGGAGGTGACAGTTCACCTGGGACTTGTTCTTCCACCATGCTTCAATGTCCGATGCTTGGTTCTTGCTATTTGCTCCCTGGATGCTTAGGGAGACTCCCCTTAAAGGTATGCTGTTCGCCCGCTTTCCGACCTCGGTCACCCGAGGATGTAACCATCCTCGGCAATGCTCCTTGGGCCCTGGGCTCTAAACTTTCGTCCTCGGACCTCGGACATCGGAGGCGTCCTCGGCGTGGGCCTTTGGGCCTGGTTTGGAGTGGGCCGGGGTTGCTGACTTATTCTGGCCCCACAATAGCCCCTCAAAATCTTGCTGTCCGCACCCTCGGGCGGAGAGGAGGATTTTGATATCCTCGGACCTGCTTCGTGTCCAATCGAGTCTTGTCCCTCGTCAGTATTGGAGCCTTTTCAACTGCCCAAGGTGCGTTACTGGCGCTTCGATGCGCGTAACGTGTCTTGCATTAAATTCGGGCGGCTTTATGCTCCCCACGTTCAACGGGCAGATGACAATCTAACGGTGGGGATGCGTCTGGCATTTATGGGCGGGAAAACTCGCGCGGCTCTTCCATCTAAGGTATAAATACCCATTAGAACCGCTTCCTCTCTTTTCATTTGCAATCAAGAGCTCCTGCGCCTCTATTCTGAGTCCAGTCAAACTTCCATCTCCATCTCCAGCACAAAAAGCCAGTTCGAGGAGCTTCTCCTCATTTCTGTAAGTCTCTCTATCCCTCTCTGAGCTTCTTTCCTCTCTACTCGTCCTTCTCTTTCACTCGTTCCTCTTTTAGTTTGCTTAGGCGTCATTTGGGATGGGTAGACTTAAGAAGTATGTTGGCACTGAGGAGGCGATGGAGAAATTCATCGCCGATTACAAGATACCAGCCAACGTGGGCTTAAGGTATTGTGAGGAGGGGGAGTGGCACCTCCTGAGGCAGGAGGGTGAAGTGGTGATTCCTGTCATTGCTTTCCTTGAAGGGGGGATGAGGATCCTCATGGGGCCGGTGATGAGGGGTTACCTCGCCTACTTTCGGTTAACCCCCACCCAATGCGCCTCCAACATGTTCAGGATTCTGGGCAGTGTGGACGCCCTTAATGAGAAGATGGGTCTGAGGCTGACCTATCATGACGTCAATTACTGCTACAATCTTCAACATTTGAAGAACAAGTCCTACTATATGAGGACGAGGGACGACAGAGTGCAGCTTATCCAGTGCCTCCCCGAGTCCAACAAGGGGATGAATGAGGATTTCCTCATCGTGTCTGGAGCGTGGCACGATGGCCTTCATTGCCCGACGACGGAGGGAACACCAGGTGGGACAGTGGGAATAGGAGGGGATTCACAGATTCTAACTTCTTTTCTGCATTATTTCTTTTTCCACTGTTTGGTTTCTAACCATGGGTGTGTTTTATTTCTGTAGATCCGCACTCTCTCGCGCGCCACTTCGGCTTGGTCAACAGGGAGGACTTGCAGAAGGCGCTCAGGTCTGCGGAATTTGAGAACAAAGCAGACCACCAAGTCAGAGTCGCGCACAAGATTTTGGGGTACACTCCGCTCCAAAAGTCATTCGCGGCCCCAAAGCACGTGATCAAAGCTAAGGATCCTCGGCTGCCGAAAATAAAAGTGACCGAGGACGGGTTCGAGTTTCCCGAGGATCCCTCCACTTCAGAAGGTGTCACAGTAGCAGTCCCTTCGTCTTCCCATACATTCCCAGAGGCTGCGGGAGAGGACTTAGAGAGGGAAGGGGACGTTGCAGATTGTGGTCCTGTCGAGGACGATTTCAGCATTTTCGAGCAACTGCATCAGTCCGAGGACCCTGTTGGAGACTTGGGTGATCCTCGTCTAACCGAGGCAGACTTTATAGTGTCGGACAAATCTTCTCAGCCTGAGATGGGCTACAAGAAGAAAGCTCAACCCTCCCTACTTGACCTAATCGAAGGTCAGCCTGGGAAGTCCAAACCGAAGCTTCCTCCTCCTCCTCCTCCTCCAAAGGTCCGTCCTGCTCAGACCAGGTCGGCCTCAACACAGTCCCGGCTTCCTCCTCATCCGCCTCAGGCGAGCCCGCCGTCTAGGCACGAGCCTGCTGACCCCAAGCAGAAGAAGGACAAGGGCAAGAGGACCCTTGAGGACAATACTGGGCCCACGCGGGAGGGCGATGGCACTCGTCGGCCATCGAAGCAATTGAGGATAGGCTCCTTAACGCAGGAAAAACAGGTCGCTCCCCCACCCGAGGTCCAGGCCTGGCTCCCCGCCCCAATGCTCCGTGGGGCACCTCTGAGGGATGACTCCTCCCTCAGGGACTTTAAGGATGGCGAAGGCGCGTATGTGGCCGACGCTGTGGAGAGATGTCTGCTCCTCCCCGTGGACATGGCGGAGCTGGGGACCATGAGGAGTAAGGACGTCTTCCTCTGCCTCAAGCGGTATTTGGGGATGGTAAGACCTTAACACTTGTGCTTTTTCTTGCCTCAGTTTTTTTTGCTTTCATTTCTTTTTTGAGCTCGGCTAATCATAACTTATCTGTTTCGTTTGGCAGGCTGTACAGGCCACCTTCAGGCTGGAAGAGGCGACCAATGAGCATGGGAAGGCCATGGATTTAGAGCGCGATAGGCGCCTGGCGGCTACTCGGACCCTCAAGACGTCCGAGGAGGACCTTGCCAAGGCCAGGGAGGAGCTGAAGGCCATGACCCAAGCTAGGGACAGCGCAATGTCAGGCCTTGAGGGTGCCCAAAGGCAGGCTGAAACTCAGACAAAGCGTCTGGGTGAGGCAGAGAAGCTGTTGAAGCTTGCCGAGGAGCAGATAGCTGGCCTGGCGAAGAAAGTGGCAGATGCCGAGGAGGCCAAGAGGGTGGCTGAATGGGCCAAAGGGGAGGCTGAGAGGGCCAAGTTTGAGGCAGAGCAGGGCAGGGAGGAAGCCTGGGCCACCAAGCAGGAAGCTGAGGAGGCAGCCTATACTGCTGGGGCAACTGAGACAGCAGCTGCCTACAAATCCCAAGTCCCTGGGGTATGTAGGCGCTACTGCTCCGAGACTTGGAGTGAAGCCCTCAGACAGGCTGGGGTGGAGGCCTCTTCTGACTTGTGGAAGGAGGAGAATGTGTACTACCCTCCTGTTATCCGCGAGGCTGCCCCAGATGGCTCAGAGGCCGAGGAGGCTGCTGCGGAAACTGCTGCCACCCCGGGCGAGGGGGCCTCGGATGCTAGGGCCACTGACGAGCCAGTCCAAGGGAGTACTCCCTCCTTGGCGGTTGAACTGAGTGATGGCTCCAACGAGGATGCGCCTCAGCAGGCTGTAAAGCCTTCCCTCGATGCCCAGGTTTCTTCTGCCGAGGGGGCAGCTATTCCTGCTGTGCCTCTGCAGGCCATCCCCCTTGGCCAGGGCTCGGAGGACCCTGAGGCAGCCGCGGGCCAGCCACCCACCGAAGCGGGCAACTAGGCTCCTTGGCGCTTCTGCATGCTGGACTTCATTTTTGCATCTCTTTCTTCTTCTTTTTTTTTACTTGTAATGTAACTCCACTGGTGTGATTCCCTTGAATTTAATGAAATGAGAACTTTATTTCCTTTCCTGTTTGTTGTGGCTGTTTGTTTACTTGCACATTGTCTTCTTTTCCTTTACTTGCACGATTTTAGCTTCAATTGCATCTCGGCCAATCGCGGCATCAGTTATTATAATGAGAGGGCATGTATGCTCCGATGCACTTTTCATTTCTTAAGGACCAGATAGAATTTCTTCGGGTAGACGCTTGGTGTTTCTTCAATGTAGTTAGCTTCTCCTTAGGCCTGAGTCCGAGGACCATGCAGAGCCTTGGTCCTGCTTGATACTTAGCTTCTTGAGGTAAATAGTGCTTGATACTTAGCTTCTTGAGGTAAATAGTGTTCGATACTTAGCTTCTCGAGGTAAATAGTGTTCGATACTTAGCTTCTCGAGGTAAATAGTGTTCCCACAGGCCTAAGTCCGAGGACGATACAGAGCCTTGGTCCTGCTTGACACCTGAGTTTGGCTGTAAGTAACTAGTTTCCCCATAGGTTTGAGTCCTTGGACCATGCAAGACCTAGGTTCTGTCTAGCACCCAGATATAAGTGGTTAGCTCCCCATAGGCTTGAGTCCTTGGACCATGCAAGACCTAGGTACAGTTGCTACCTTCAAGATGAGTGGCTAGCTCCCCATAGGCTTGGGTCCGAGGACCACGCAAGACCCAGGTACAGTTGCTGCCTTCAAGATAAGTGGCTAGCTCCCCATAGGCTTGAGTCCTTAGACCATGCAAGACCTAGGTACAGTTGCTGCCTTCAAGATAAGTGGCTAGCTCCCCATAGGTTTGAGTCCTTAGACCATGCAAGACCTAGGTACAGTTGCTGCCTTCAAGATAAGTGGCTAGCTCCCCATAGGCTTGGGTCCGAGGACCATGCAAGACCCAGGTACAGTTGCTGCCTTCAAGATAAGTGGCTAGCTCCCCATAGGCTTGGGTCCGAGGACGC
The DNA here is from genome assembly GCA_019022515.1 of Quercus aquifolioides. NCBI lineage: Eukaryota > Viridiplantae > Streptophyta > Magnoliopsida > Fagales > Fagaceae > Quercus > Quercus aquifolioides. The sequence goes on along the minus strand of CM032336.1, from coordinate 48,007,642 downwards.
GCAAGACCCAGGTACAGTTGCTGCCTTCAAGATAAGTGGCTAGCTCCCCATAGGCTTGGGTCCGAGGACGCGCAAGACCCAGGTACAGTTGCTGCCTTCAAGATAAGTGGCTAGCTCCCCATAGGTTTGAGTCCTTAGACCATGCAAGACCTAGGTACAGTTGCTGCCTTCAAGATAAGTGGCTAGCTCCCCATAGGCTTGGGTCCGAGGACGCGCAAGACCCAGGTACAGTTGCTGCCTTCAAGATAAGTGGCTAGCTCCCCATAGGCTTGGGTCCGAGGACGCGCAAGACCCAGGTACAGTTGCTGCCTTCAAGATAAGTGGCTAGCTCCCCATAGGCTTGGGTCCAAGGACCGCGCAAGACCCAGGTACAGTTGCTGCCTTCAAGATAAGTGGCTAGCTCCCCATAGGTTTGAGTCCTTAGACCATGCAAGACCTAGGTACAGTTGCTGCCTTCAAGATAAGTGGCTAGCTCCCCATAGGCTTAGGTCCGAGGACCGCGCAAGACCTAGGTACAGTTGCTGCCTTTAAGATAAGTGGCTAGCTCCCCATAGGCTTGGGTCCGAGGACCGCGCAAGACCCAGGTACAGTTGCTGCCTTCAAGATAAGTGGCTAGCTCCCCATAGGCTTGGGTCCGAGGACCGCGCAAGACCCAGGTACAGTTGCTGCCTTCAAGATAAGTGGCTAGCTCCCCATAGGCTTGGGTCCGAGGACCGCGCAAGACCCAGGTACAGTTGCTGCCTTCAATTGGCTGTAAGTGACTAGTTTCCCCATAGGCTTGAGTCCTTGGACCATGCAAGACCTAGGTTCTGTCTAGCACCCAGATGTAAGCGGCGTTGGGGCACGAGACGTGTGATAATGACAGGCAGAACATCTGAATCAAAAAGGACTTCTTTATTAATAGTAATACCTTTTCAGGTTATTTACATTCCATGGACGAGGTACAGGTTTATCATCTAAATCTTCTAAATAGTATGCTTCTATCCCTGCCACTGAGGTGATTCGGTAGGGGCCCTCCCAGTTGGGTCCGAGCTTTCCCCAAGAAGGGTTCTTGGCAGCTCCCACGACTTTTCTCAGCACCAGGTCTCCCGGTGCTAGTGGTCTGAGCTTTACATTGGTGTCATATCCCTGCTTGAGCTTTTGCTAGTAGTGGGCCAGTTGGATTATTGCTTGCTCTTTTCGTTCGTCTACCATGTCCAGGCTCCGCCCCAGCAGTTCATCATTGCTGCCTGGAGTGAAGGAGCTTGTCCTTAGCGTTGAGAAGTTGGTTTCTAGGGGGATTACCGCCTCCGCACCATAAGTCATGGCAAAAGGTGTTTCTCCCGTTGAGCGCCGGGGCGTGGTCCGGTACGTCCAGAGGACGTGGGGCAGTTCTTCTACCCATCTCCCCTTGGCATCATCCAGCCTCTTCTTAAGCCCGTTGACGATGGCCTTGTTGACAGCCTCGGCCTGTCCGTTCCCCTGGGGGTAGGCTGGCGTTGAGTACCTGTTTGTGATCCCAAGTTCACAACAGTACCTCCTGAAGGCTTTGCTATCGAACTGGAGCCCATTATCCGAGATGAGTGTATGAGGGACCCCGAACCGTGTAACTATGTTCCTCCAAAGGAATTTCTTCACGTCTACGTCCCTGATGTTGGCTAGTGGCTCGGCCTCGACCCACTTGGTGAAGTAGTCCGTGGCCACCAGTAGATACTTCTTATTCCCTGGTGCTTTGGGGAAAGGTCCCACGATGTCTAAGCCCCATTGGGCGAATGGCCATGGACTGGACAAAGGGTTGAGGACCCCTCCTGGCTGATGGATGTTTGGGGCGAACCTTTGGCATTGGTCACACTTCTTGACATATTCCTGGGCCTCTTGCTGCATTCCCGGCCACCAGTATCCTTGAGTGACGGCTCGGTGAGCCAGAGATCTCCCCCCTGTATGGCTCCGACAAATTCCTTCGTGCAGCTCTTCGAGCAAGGGTTCTGCCGCTTCGGGGTGGACACATAGAAGGTATGGCCCAGAGTAGGACCGCCTGTATAGCTTGTGATCCTCGGACAACCAGAACCGAGGAGCTTTCCTTCGTATCTTTTCTGCCTCTGACCTCTCCTCAGGCAGGACGTCATCTCTGAGGAATCTCACTATGGGGTCCATCCAGCTGGGACCCATCACAATTTGATGGACGGGAATTACTCCATTTGGCACTTCACTTGCCCTCTCCAGGTGCTCCACAAGTATGATCCGAGGCAGAGCCCCTGCCGAGGAGGTTGCGAGTGTGGCAAGTGAATCGGCATGACTGTTCCCACTCCTAGGAATATGGGACAAGCTGAAGGGACGAAACTCTGACTGCAAGTGCTTGACTTGGCTAAGGTATTCCTGCATCCTCGAATCCCTGGCTTCCATCTCCCCCTTCACCTGCCCTACTACCAAGCTGGAGTCTGAGAACATCTCTATCGACTTTCCTCCCATCTTTTGCACCATGATCATCCCTTGCAGTAATGCCTCATACTCGGCCTCGTTGTTTGTGGCCGTGAATCCGAGCCTCAGGGATTTCTCAATGACATGCTCTTCAGGGGATACTAGGACCAGCCCCACTCCAGACCCCCTTTGGTTTGCCGCGTCATCCACGTATACTTTCCAACACGGTGACCTTGGGATGGAGATTGCCCCAACTGATCTCTCATCACGGCTCATATCCTCGGCTGTCACTTCTACGACGGGTTCAGCGAATTCAGCCGTCAAATCCGCCAATACCTGGCCTTTTATGGAAGTCCGGGGCATGTACTTGACGTCAAAAGCCCCCAGAATTGTGTTCCACTTCGCGACTCGACCTGTGTAATCGGCGGCCTGGAGTACAGCCTTCAAGGGCAATTGGGTTAGGACGACCACCGTGTGAGCTTGGAAGTAATGGGGGAGCTTTCTTGTGGCGTGGACCACTGCCAGTATGGCTTTTTCCAGGGGTAGGTATCTGATCTCTGCTTCGTGCAGCGACTTGCTGACGCAGTAAACTGGCTTTTGAACGCCGTTGTCTTCCCGTATCAGCACTAGGCTCACTGCGTGGGGTGCCACCGCCAGGTAGGCGTATAGGACCTCGTCGGGCTCAGGATTGGACATGATAGGCGGCTGGGATAGATACTCCTTGAGTTGCTGGAAAGCTTTGGCACAATCCTCGGACCACTCAAATCCTTTCCATTTGTTGATCAGGAGATAAAAGGGCCTGCATCTGTCGCCCGACCTAGAAATAAACCGGTTCAGCGCCGCGATCATCCCAGTAAGCTTTTGGATCTCCTTGGGGTTCTGCGGAGGCTTCAAATTGTGAATGGCCTTGATCTGGTCAGGGTTGACTTCGATCCCGCGGTGGGTGATCATGTACCCCAAGAACTTGCAAGAGCTTACGCCGAACGAGCACTTTGAGGCATTAAGGCGGAGCTTATGCTCTCTCAGGACGCTAAATGTGCGACCGAGGTCCTCCAAATGCTCGGACACCAGCTTGCTTTTCACCACCATATCGTCAACATAGACCTCGATGCTCTTGCCCAACATCGGCTCGAACATTCTCATCATCATCCTCTGGTAGGTGGATCCGGCGTTCTTCAGACCAAACGGCATAACCTTGTAGTGGTAGTTCCCAATGGGTGTCACAAATGCTGTCTTCTCTTGGTCCTCCAAGGCTAGTGGGATTTGGTGATAACCCTGAAGGCATCCAGGAAGCTCATCCGAGGATGGCCTGCAGTCGCGTCTACTAGCTGGTCTATTCGTGGCATTGGGAAGGGGTCTTTCGGGCATGCTTTGTTCAGGTCTGTGAAGTCTACACAAACCCTCCACTTCCCACTTTTCTTCTTGACCACCACAGTGTTGGCCAACCATTTGGGGAAAAAGATCTCCTTGATAGCCCCCGCGTGCTTAAGCTTATCGACCTCTTCCCTGATCGCATCAGCGTGCTCCCTTGACGGGCGCCGAGGTGGCTGCTACTTGGGGATCGCAGATGGGTTGACGTTAAGGTGGTGACAGATGAAGGATGGATCAATCCCAGGGGCGTCGCAGGGGTCCCATGCAAACACGTCAAGGTTCCTCTTGAGGAACTCAAGTAACTCCTCCTTCTCCTGTGGAGGCAGCTGGGTTCCGACCTGGAAGAACTTCTCCGGATCATCGTCAATTACCACCTTCTCCAGGTTTTCGCATTTAGCATCCTCGGCAGGTGCATCCGTAGGCGCTACCTGGGTCTTTGATTGCTATGAGTCTTCCTCGGCTGGGGCCGAGGACCGTGCATCAATCCGATAAGATATGGCAGCCACCGTGCACTGCCTAGCTGTGGATTGGCAACCTCGGATCTCCAGAACCTGGTCCCCTGACAGGAATTTCACCTTCTGGTGCAAGGTGGAGGCTACACCGTCCAAGGCGTGTAGCCAGGGCCTCCCTACGATGGCTGTGTAGGGGGAGTATGTGTCCACCACTATGAAGTTCGCCTCCACCACCACTGGGCCTGTCTGTACGGGCAGTCTAATCATGCCCTTTGGGATGACGAGCTTCCCGTCGAAGCTCATTAGGGGGGAGCTATAAGGTGTGAGGTCTTCCTGTTTTAGCCCCAGCCCCTTGTAGAGGTCTGGACACATGACCTCGGCTGCGCTGCCACCGTCCACCATCACCCTTTTCACGTCATAGCCCCCTATTCTGAGGGTGACGATTAGGGCGTCCTCGTGTGGTTGGATGGTCCCAATCTTGTCCTCCTCCGAGAAACTCAGGGCTGGGGGAGGATTCCTCCTGAACCTCTTTGGCCCCGTCCGAGGGTCCTCAGCGGGCAGTTGGGCCACAGATAACACTCGCAAAGGGGGTGTGCCCATTCTTCCTGGCACGGCCAGGATTATATTGATCGTCCCGGCGGGCTGCCCCATGGCGGCGTCCCTCCAAGGCTCGTGGTAGGCTCAGCCCCGCTGGTCGCTGGAATGGTGCAGAAGGTGCTTCAGCCTTCCCTCCTGGGCTAGTTGGTCCAGGTGATCCCAGAGGTTCCTGCAATCCTCCGTGGCATGTCCGTGGTCCTGGTGGTATTGGCAGTAACGATCCTGGTTGCGCCTACCAGGCTCCCCCATCATCTTAGCCGGCCATCTGAAGTATGGCTCGTTCTTTATCTTTTCCAGAACCTTGTGCACGGGTTCTCAGAATACTGCGCCGACAGTCTGGGCATTGGTCGCCCCGGATTGCCCACCGAAATCCCTCCTCGGGCGGGCGTGGTTGTACCTGTCCGACCTGAAATCCCTCCTCTCCTGAGGGATAACCTTCTCCTTGCCTTTGCCTTGCAGCATATCTTCCTCCACTCGCTTGTACGTGTCGATCCGATCCATCAGCTGCCGCACGCTGGTGACGGGCGTTCCGGTCAGGGACTTCCTTAGGTCGTGCCCCAATGGTAGCCCATTCTGGAATGTACTGATGGCGACGGCGTCATATTTGCCGTCCAGCTCGTTGTAGATCTCCCATTACTTGTCCGAATAAGCCTTGAGGGTCTCCCCGTCACGCATAGATAGGGACAGCAATGCACTCATGGGCCGAGGAGGCCTGCTGTTCGTGACAAAGCGGGAACCAAAGGCCTGGGTCAGCTGTCTGTATGAGTCTATGGAATTCGTCCTTAGACCGTTGAACCACCTCATCGCCACAGGTCCCAAGCTAGATGGGAAGACTTTGCACATCAGCGCCTCATTCTTGGAGTGGACAGCCATCCTTTGGTTGAACTGGCTCACGTGCTCCACGGGATCCGTCTTGCCGTTGTAAGCAATGAAGGTTGGCTGCTGGAACCGCCGAGGAAGCTCTGCCTCTTCTATACGACGCGTGAAGGGCGACCTGGAGAGCTAATCCAGCACCTTGCTCATGGCGTCGCCTCCTAAGCCCCTAGGGGTTGGGTTGGCACGCCTACGCCTCTGGTAACGCTCCTCCTCGTGGGAGAAAGTCTCGCTGGGGGGCGTTCTTGACCTCTGCCTGTACTCATCATCGCTCTCGTCGTCGGAGGGCAAGTCAGGGCTGAGTTCGGACTGTCTCCGCTGCGCATGGCGTAGCTTCCTCTTCAGGTTGTCTATCTCGCGCTGCATGGCCACCTTATCATCCTTTCTCTGGGAGGCGTGGCTATGGGCCTCTTGTGACCGCGTGGCCTGGCCATCATCGCGCTTCTGGGGAATGTACCCGTCCCCCTGGCTTTTGCTCGCCGTTGAAGTACGCACGCTTCCTTCTTGAAAACGTCTGTTGTCGTTCTAACCACCCCCGGGGTCGGCATAGTGACCCTGAGGCCGTGACTTGGCCGGTTCTGGTCGATTGGGAGTTCTTTGGTGAGGGCCTGATCCTACCATGTTCGACTGTTGTCCTTACTAATGCACAAGCTCTTCCCACAGACGGCGCCAATTGTAGGGACCGGTTTCGAGCGCTCTCTACGGATTGAGAGAGTGGACCCAAGCCCAGTTAACCCTCCAATAAATTTGTAGAGTATGGGCTCAAGGGCTAGGCCCTAGTAAAGAATGCAACGGCCATGCATGGTTGTACGTGGGTTGTGATAGGTTAGACGTGGGTCGGAATGCCTAATGGGGCTCCTCGGACGGGTTTATAGAGGTTCAAGTTGTTCTTATTTCTTTCAAGTGAGGTTACAATGGTTGAGAGAAAATACTCTGCTACAGTATTTCTCTTTTCTCTGGTTTTCCGTCCGTCCCCTTCACAAGAGGGACTTTTTACATTATATACTTCTCTCTCAGTTGATCCTAGTCCTACACTTGTTGATCAACCCGGTTTCCACTTGAAAGCCTGTCCCATCAGCCGCATTCCCATACCTCCAGTGGGTTGCAGCGCCCCAGACGGCACTGTTCAGAGGTCCTATCCTCATTAACGCGGCCAGGGCGTTAGTTGAGGGCATTTAATGTGGAGGTGACAGTTCACCTGGGACTTGTTCTTCCACCATGCTTCAATGTCCGGTGCTTGGTTCTTGCTATTTGCTCCCTGGATGCTTAGGGAGACTCCCCTTAAAGGTATGCTGTTCGCCCGCTTTCCGACCTCGGTCACCCGAGGATGTAACCATCCTCGGCAATGCTCCTTGGGCCCTGGGTTCTAAACTTTCGTCCTCGGACCTCGGACATCGGAGGCGTCCTCGGCGTGGGCCTTTGGGCCTGGTTTGGAGTGGGCCGGGGTTGCTGACTTATTCTGGCCCCACAATACTATTAGCTATTTTCGAGTGATACAATGAAAATTATAAATTTTATCATGTTCATTTTTTAAAAATTTGATATATCATCAATCATATAATATTAATTTAAATATTATTTATAAATTATTGTACGAGACATAATCCCGGGTCCATTGGGCCTTGGGCCTTGGCCCGAACAATCTCTAGGAACATCACTAAGCCCAAGTCTAATGGTGAGCCCATTTCATTTTGGATGCATGATAGACAAGCCCATACTGATGAGGTATGACTTGGTCAGGGATACATTTACTTGGGTCAGCCCATGATCTCGGCAGCTCAGTATTGCCTTAAGGAGTATCGCTGCCGAGCAATCTTTTGGAGGCTGGAACCAATACCAATGCCATTACCACTGTTTCCAATGAAGCATATTCCTCGGCAGGAATGATTAAATCAAATCTGTCCCACACGAGTGAGATCAGAACGTAGTCATGGACACTCCACCAACCTCAAGCTATAAATAGGTGAAGTGAATAGAGAGAGGGGGTTCCTTTTGGCGGAATGAAGATAGAGAGTGAAAGAGAGAGAGAGCATTGTCCATAAAGTGAAGTTTGAAGGGGTGAGGAGAGAAATTCATAAAGGCTAAAGGGTGCAGTTAGCACACATGGTAAGGAACTACCCTTGGTAGGAAACTTAAAACCCACACTACAAATAAATTGTGATCCCAATCCTAAGTCCAGTCTATTAGGGAGATTTTGGGTACATACAATTATTATAATCAATCTGAGTTCTAATAGGACTACCCCTTAATTTGCTAAGGTCATAATATAGTAATAGATTTAGGTTTTTCTCTTCCTTAAGGGCACTACTTTTTTTAAGTGAATAAGCGGTCTCCCTTCCATGTGCTTCTAGCTCGACAAGTTGTTTTCTCGCCTAGGCTTTCTTCCTAAAAAAAACTAGGTTAAGTTTCTCCTTCACCTCCATGATTTTTGTAAGGACACAAAAATCAGGTATTCCAAGCTCACTTAGAACAGTGAAGTTAGTGCAGCCCAACTAGATCTAAATCAATAGATATTTGTAAGAGAGTGGGTTAAAACAAAGGAAATGGGGATTAGCTCGAGAACAACAATAGGGCCAGAATGACTGAAGATTAAAGTTTATGTATATATAAGGCTTATTACAAGCTTGCCCGAGGAGGCAGTTCTTACACAGAATGGTACACTGTTCACTTTCTTTCTCTCAATGTTCTTGTTCTAATTCCTATACCTAGAGTATTTGTTTTTCTATCCATATCTCTGGAAGTTCCCTTCCTCTTATATATTCCTCAGCTTGTTGCATCCTGGCCCTTCATTTCCCATCTTCCAGATTCTCCTTTGGACACTTGTCCTCTTAAACTTCAGGTGAAGGTGGTAGAAGGAGCTGCTTAGCTGTGAATTCCACTGTTCAGGTCATTTCCTCATTAATGAGGCTGATAAAGCTGTTGCTAATCATTCAATGTGGAGGAATTAAGTGAATTTTCACTAGAAGCTTCCTTCAACCACTCTGATCCTCAATCTAAACACTATTCCCTCCATTCGGGCTTCCAGGAATTATTTTGTCTCTTCTCCTCCTTTGAGTGCTCCTCTAGTGAGAGCTATGCCTTATTGCATCCTTCCTTGGTCCTCGGGTGCCCACAATTTCTATTTGTTTTGTAGGGTTGCGAGTCCTTGCCTTTGTGTTCTTTGGACTAGCCTTGGCAACAATCTCATGTGTTTGTTCCAAAGAGTAATCTTCCCACACAAGGGGTTGTCCATCCTACTTGAGAAGCTACCTATAAATGTAGGTCTAGTTTCTATAAAATTGAACATCTAGCTTGCATCCTACCCATTTATGGAAGTCTTACCTTATTTTATTTGTTGTGTTTTTTGAGGCATCTCAGTTAAGGATGCATACGTGAAGGTTGTAGCCACTTTCAAAATAGCTTTCTTTCGCAATAAAAATGGCGTGAGAGTCAAACAATTCCTTAAGTTTGTCCCTCACCCATTCAGGATTGTGATTGGTTTAACACAATCATATAAATTTAATGTAAGGATCAAATTTGAGTCCCTAGCCCAAAAGGTGAATGGACTTAGGCCCAAAAAGCCCAAAGTAATGAATTTGTAGAGAGTGGGTTGGAAAACTGGGTTTTAATAAATCAGACAACCACTAAAATAGATTCAGATGACAAGAGAATGAAGATAGGTATGTTTATGCTGAGAAAAATCATCCTCAGCAAGGTCCAAGGAGATCTATTCTTATATATTTCTTTCAGGTTTAATTATAAAGTCAATTCTTGATGCTACAGTGTTTTTCTCTTAGTTTGTCGATCCCCTTCACTGTGGAGGGTCTTTTTCATTATATAGTTCTCTTTAAACAATCTTGACCCTCCACTTGTTGATCACCCAAACTACTATTTGAGTGCTTGTCCCATTGAACACCCTCTCAAGCCCTCTGTGCGTTGAGGCAGCCAATGCAGCACTGTTCAGGGGTCTTCTCCATATTAATGCAGTCAGAAAGTTAGCTGCAGAGCATTTAATGCGGTGGTAGCAGCCTTCTCCTCAAATATTTTAGGACCCCCTCATTCTTCCTATGTTTTTGTAATGTTTATCTATTCCAACAGGACTTCCTGAAACGTTCCCCTGGACGGCAGACCACTTCTTTGAAAATCGGCTTTGGTTAGCCGAGGAGGCATTCATTCTCGGCCCACCCTCCTGGGCCTTTATGACTAAAACTGACTTCTTCATCTACTAACATGGATTCCCTTGATAATGTTTACTCCTCCTCGGACAACCCTTCGTCCTCAGATTGGGCCTCAGACCCAATACATACATAGATAATGAACTCTTGGGCCCAATACCCCTACATTTAATATAAATATTTATTTATTAATTATTGAAATAATACTAATTATATTATCACATAATTATTTTTTCAAATTGTTAGTTCATAACATTTTCCATACCTTTTATAATTTTTGACGATGAATTTAGAATTTAGAACAATATTTCTATATGGATTTAGCCATTTTTTTGCCCCGCCCCGCAATGAGGATCCAATTGCCAAATCCCCAAACTGCCCGACCCAACTCTTATTTTGGCATTTTTCACGAAAACTACAAAAGGAGACATCAACTTTTTCATTAATACCGACTTTATCCTCTTCCTCCAACCGCACCTTTAAAATGACCAGAAAAGCGGGAGTCACTGTTAAAACCCCATGCTCTCTCTCTCTCTCTCTCTCACTCTCACAAGTCACAAATGTAGAGACGAGAGGAGGCTCTTTGAGAGTTTCGAAGCTGTTTGGACACAGAGAAAATTTTAGAAAGTAAAAGAAAAAAAAAAGTGAGGTACGAATTTTCCGGGAAATCAAAACATGACGACGGGGATAATGCAAGAGCAGAATAACCTGGAAAAAAGCATTGAAAAGCAAATGGGTTGCATGTCTGGCTTCCTTCAGATCTTCGACCGCCATCAGATTCTCACCGGAAAACGTTTTAACTCAGCAAAACGCCTCCCTCCCGCTACGGTGAGTTTTCTCTTTCTCTTTCCCTTGTTTTTATATTCTCTGTTTGGTAACTGAGAAAATGGAAGGAAAATTGATTTGTTTGCACATTTCTTAGGCGGTGGAATCAACACCAGAGTCGGAGAAGAGCGTAGTTTCGGCTTCTCCGTCGATATCGAAAGAATTGGAGAAGCAACAACAAGCGAGATCGGCACCATCGCCGGAAAGACCGAAGCAGCAGAGTCAGCTACCAGAGCTCCGATCTCCGGTGCCGGAATCAGCAACTCCTTCAGAGACACCTCCACCTCCGACGAAGTCGCCGCTTCCTTTCCCGGTTTTTGAACTAAAGGAAGGCACGAAGTCATCGTGGAAGTTCTCCAGAGAAGCTCCGAGGCTCTCTTTGGATAGCAGAGCTGTGGTTGACGCGAAAGGAAGCTTGAAGCCTCGAGAGATCCGTACAAACGGTGCGTTTTTGTCGTCGAATCGATGCGAAGCAGTGGAGAGCGATAAGCAGAGTAATAGTAAGTCTCCGAGTGTGATTGCTAGGCTCATGGGACTCGAATCGTTACAGGATTCGGATCCGGAACCAGTTAAGAAAGCGGAGCTCCGGAGATCCGCGTCGGAGTCTAGAGTTTCCAGAGATCTGTTCCAGTACGGCAACAACTTCAATTTCCAGGTGATGAGGCCAACGAATCAGAATCTGAATTCACAGAGTAATAACGTTTCGAACAATGTGATCAGAGAGAATGTAGGCTATGCAGTTGCTAAAGAAACGCACCGTTTTGGTGATAGACCTATACGGAATCATAATCATAATGTGAAGACTGAGGCGGCTAGAACGGTGTCGTATAGAGGAATGGCACAGAGGAAGAGTTTCTTTGATTCAGCGGACTTCTTTCCAGAGCAAGCGAAACGGGGCGTTTCGATCTACGGAGAGATTGAGAAGAGGTTGAGGATGCGAGGGATTGAAGAACCGTCCAAAGATTTGGAGACTTTGAAGCATATTCTCGAAGCTCTGCAACTCAAAGGCCTTTTGCATTCGAAGAAAGCTAAAAACCAAATGAGCCACCAGAACTTCGTTTACGATCGGAACGGCGAATCTCCGATCGTCGTAATGAAGCCAGCAAGGTCTCCGGCGAACCGTATTAGTCGTGGTGGAAACGAATCTTCGCCTTCGAGCTTCAGATCGAGGCCTGGTCCTCGCCGGAATACAAACGAGGTGTCGCCGGCGGTGAGTCCGAGGCGCGACTGGCCGGAGATTGATCGGAATGGAAGGTACCAAGCGAGAGGACGAAATGCAAACTCGCCAACTCGGAGTGAGAGCAACGTGAGGAGCCCGAGTCGAAGGAGAATTGACTCAGTGGAAAACAGAAGAGTCTCTCCGGTCCAATCTCCTAAGGTAAGTGCAAGGAGAATTGGATCATCAGATCAACCAATCACAAGCCGATCACCGCGAATGAAGAAACCAACGGCTGAGATTTATCAAAAGGATGATAAGGGTTTTAGTAATCCAGCTGAGGATGAGTCATACTCATCCAACACCGTTTCAGAGAGCAGTATTAGCACTTCTTCACAAACCGATATAGAGGTACATCATAATTATTAATAATAATAATGGATTACATTAATTAATCCTTGAGATTATATTATTTATTAGTGCTAGTTATTAATTTTAATGGGTTTTTTTTTTTTTTTTTTCTTAACTTTTGTTGTAGAAATTGAAGGTTGAGGAATACAAGGAGGGGAGGAGTTTATTGGAGAGGTGTGATATGCTGCTTCACAGTATAGCTGAGATAACTGCGACCGAGTTGCAACCGAGTCCAGTCTCGGTGCTTGACTCTTCGTTTTACAAGGACGAGTCGTCATCGCCTTCTCCAGTAATGAAACGGAGCATTAATTTCAAAGGTACCACCAAAATAAAATGACACACAGACACTAAATTCTGCATATGACCATTCTATGGGTGACGTTTGCCTTTGGTAACTTATAGTTCTCTAGTTGTTCTCTGCATTGAATCATTTATTATCATTGACTTATTTTCACTTGGGGTGAAACTGCAATGAACCAGAGGTACACAACATTTCTACAATTTATCCGTGGGTTCTTAAAAGAAAACGGGGGTTACATCCAATTATTATTTTTGTTTGTTAGAAGGGTTAATATATTAGAGTAAGTCTATTACAAATGTTTGCTGTGCGTCACATGAGGTGAGCAAGTTCTCCACCACAACCTTTGCATAATCAAAAGTTACAAAAACAGAGTGTCCATAATATTGTTATAAATAAAAAAAATGCCAATATGATTTTTGCATGGGTTTATGTTGCACAGCATATTATCTCAATAGTTATTAAAAGAATTGTGAAAATTGTAGTGTTTTCTATCTTATTGAACATATGCTTTACCTTGATAACTTTTTAATTATTGTAACCTAAGTTCTGTAATTAAATTCACATATGCTTGCATTGATAACATTGTAGTGTTTTTTTTTTTTTTTTTTTAATTTGAAATTATTTTTTGATAATCTTTTAATTTGAAATTATTTTTTGATAATCTTTTAATTTGAAATTATTATATTTAGTACTGACGTAGGTGGAATTAATTGGGTAGTTTTGTCATTCAGCAAAAAAAAAAAAAAAATTCAGCAAAAAAAATTGGGTAGTTTTGTCCAGTTCATTCTAACGGTACAGTATGTGGGAAATTCGAAATGTGCCATAAGGGGAACACACTGAACGGTACTAGTACTAGAGAGCAGAGTCACGTGGGAGTGGATGGGTTTGTGGTGGGATTATTGATTCTTATTACGACGGCGTATCCTAGGCAAACAGAATAGATGAAGTGTAATTATTAATATGTATTATTCAACTTTAGATTAAATTGGAAAGGGATGGAGACCTCTCTTCTCTTTCTCTGAAAATTTACCTGATGTGAGAAAATGTAACCAAACCCCACCGTACATTGTACACTGTAGCTGGTTGCAAAGAAAGAATATACCCGGCTGAAATTGACTGACTGGTATGGTGTGTGTGTCCCTTGGGAGAACCCAATAGATCGGAGTAAATTTATTAGAGCCATTTTACGTTGCTTTTGGGTTTTTGTTCAGGTCAGACCCTTTTTCAAGGTCCGTACTTATGTTAACTATATATACCATTTCGTTAGGCAGCGTCATGGAAACCTCTTATGTCGTTTTATGAAGCTTGAAAACAAAAGGACGTATTCATGCATTCTTAGCATTAGCTTCTGAATTGACTTGACTGACTCATGTACACCCTTAAACATTAGACCAGTTTATGTCACTCTTGGTTGAGTCAACTTCATCCATTGTCTTGTTACCTTCACACTGCGTACTGTAAGATATTTTAAACAATTAATGTTAGCATTATAGTGTCTGATTTTGTTTTTTGTTTTTGTTTTTTTGTTTTTTTTTTGGGGGGTATATTTAACAGATCAACCAGTTGAATTGGAAGATGATATTTGGAGCCTGGCAATGTCATCCTTGGAATCAAAATCCGATGATTGTGATTTTGTCTACATATCGGAAATCCTCCGGGCTTCAATTTATTTACCCGAAGATGCTGATATATTCCTATTACTAGAGAAGCAACAATATCTGAAAGGAAAGGACACATCTAAGGTTTCAAGACTCCAAAGAAGGCTAATTTTCGATACGATCAATGAAATTCTTGACCGAAATAGACAATTGCCGCCTTGGAAGCCCAATTCATGGACGAGTTCTGCTTCACTGCAACAAATTTGGTCAGAATTTCAGAGGATTCAAGAGAGGGATGCATCAGAGGACTTGTTTGAGGTGATTTGTGGTGTGTTGAGAAAGGACTTAGTAATGGGGGATACCATTAGTGGATGGGTGGACTGCCCGATTGAGATGTCTGAAGCGGTTTTGGATATCGAACGGCTGATATTCAAGGATTTGATTGGCGAGACCATCGGAGATCTCGCCGTTCTTGCCGGGGATTGTAATAAAGTCTCAGCACTTCGTAGGAAGTTGGTGTTCTAATGAAAGTGAGGGAAACATAAGAGGCCCTATAGTTTGTTTTTGGCGCGCTTTCTTTGAATCCTTGCTATCTTTGTGTTGATTATTGTTTTTAGGTTTTACTATTAGGTTTAGTTTGACCCCTTTTTTTTTCTTTTTTGGGTTTAAAAAAAAAAATGATGGAAAATATCTATGTGCCCCTGAAGTCCAGGCAAAATCTAACTGTCACTTTTGCAATATGTAAAAAGGTGGGATATTAATTATTATCTTTGGAACCACAATTGAAGTTATGTAGAATTGCATGTGTGTGTGTCACTTTTCAAGAATATAGGATTATGTTTGCATTTCAATAAAAGTACTTTTGGTCATGTCCCCCATGCCATTAGATAATCAAAAAAAGGTTAAGTGAAAGTGAAAAAGAAGGCAGTGTTTTCAAGATTAAATTCTTCAAAGCTAAGTTATAATGCAGTGTTTTGTCTGAGAGTGAATGCTAACCTATGGGTAATCATTTCTTGGCTGCTGCTGAAAAATATGATCTAAAAATTACCAAAGTCCTGCGGGCTCTAACATCCTAACAAATTTAGGTGGCCTTAATCACTATGCATGGCCCATTGCTACAGTATGATCAACCTCAATTATGTTTAAATTTCTTTCTTATTTTTATAAGATGAGAGTTGTAATTTGTAAGTCACCCCCTTTGAAATAACTTTCTTTCATCCAAAATTATTTCTCCTCACAAGGGTTGAAATCAACCTCTATATTAGTCTTTATTTATGACAAAGAAACAAGTGTCACTCCATGACAGAGACCCCTGGTGCCCCCATTAAATGAGGACTGCTCTATTAAAATGATAATTTAATTGACATCAAATGGAAAGATAAATTCTCTTCTTTTTTTTCCTTATTATATAGGGGAGGGGATTTTAATCAAGCTTCTTTTCATGAGATAGATCAAAACAGTGTTACAAATAAAGGAAAAAGTAATATGCAGAATGCAGTTTCAGGAAAAAGTTTAAACAGCCTCTGATTTTTGTATGCATGACTGAAATCCATCAATAACAAGTATGCATTCATTGGCGAACTCTACTACTTCGGACACGTCTCTCTGATGACTTCATTTCACCTGTGCAACAGAAAATATTGATGGGTTTATTAAAAAAATATTTCTCTAGAATTTTAAAGCCATTCGATATAATAATAGAGCAGGCAACAGGTCCTTGTTCATAATAAAAATGCCAGACTACAACTATTTATAAAATTTTTGCTGCAATTGCCAAACGCTAGCGAGTTATAGTAAAAATTGTGTAAATAGTTGCAGTAATAGCATTTTTCTGTTCATAAACATCATGGAATAGTGGGAGGGAACTAATTGTGTGACTGTGAGTGTGAATAGTGACTAGGAATTATTTCCGGGGGGCCAACGTACATATTGGCAGAAACCCTTCAGTTGTATTTACAAGGCACACCAATTAAAGGGAATTCATTTCCCCTTTGGTTTCTCCTATGTTATTATATAATGCAGCTGTATAAACCGGACAATTAGAAATACACGATTGAAATGGATTTTCGGTGCAAATTAAATAAAGTGGATAAGCTAATGGAAAAATGTTAATCCAAACGCACGTTAAGACATACGTTGGGTCAACCTATTGTTCACACTTCACAGACAGGTTGAGTTAAGTCTATTTTTTTTTTGGTGAACGAGTTAAGTCTATTTTTAACAAACTCTTACAATGCCCCTAACTAACACTGCGGTTATTGATTCTAGGCTGACAAACGAGTCAATGTTTAAGTCTTTCAAGCACTGGTACTTAAGCCACATTTTTTTCTCTCTCTTTAATGAGCCAATATGGCAAAGCCTTGCTACCTATTTAATTGGGTATGGCCCATCAATCAACACATTTTTCCTATTGCTGAGGCCTGAGAGTGGTCTGTGGTCCATTAATCATTCATGCCAAACACTACCTGATGTTAACACTTATCCTTTTAGAGTTTAGACCATAACAAAAGGGAAAAAAATGAACTCTTTCTTAAATTCATTCAATCTGCAATGTAGCATGTGGGACTGGATGGTTAAATTTGTACACTCAATCAGTGTTTATCCATATCTTTGAATTTTCTTCCTCAATGGTGAAGAATGGTACCACTCTAGGCTCATATGTTTCTGCTTTGGTTTGGCAATTTTTGATCACGCCATCGATAATAATGGCAATGAAAAAAAAAGTTCAACATGGTGGGGCTGGTTGAGAAGAGCTCAGAGCTACCTCAGCACAGTTGTGGGCCTTAATTTCTCTTCCTATTTCCCCTCTCCATGGTACGCTCTGTTGTCCATATCCCGGCTCTTTAAAACACTGCACCAGCCCATCTCTCTCTCAGAAAATGGTTTTTTTTTTTTTTTTTTTAATTCAATAAGTTTAGGAACACAATATTAATAAGAACTTTTCTTATAACGGTTGACACTTGACATGGCTTGTTTTGATTGGTGTATAATAAAAGTAATGTCAATTATAAACCCATATAAAAGTGATGTTATTTCAATCGTAAAAACAATTAAAAAAAAATTGTTATGTTCCTGTTTACTTACCGTTATAAATCACATGCACACTATTACCACACCAAAATAAATAAATAAATAAAATCACATGCAGACATAAACTTTGATTGGAGAAGCCTAACAAACGGTGTTTTCTGCCTCCTTTATTCAATCAATAATAAGTAGGGATCTTTAAAAGCAGAAGAAGCTAAAACCAAGAGTTTCTCAAACAATGCAAAAACTGGGGTCCTTGTCATCCTAAAAGGGCACAATCATATTCATATCTATGTATGTGTGAGAGATGTGGATGGGTGCACTGGCAGAGGCACATGCCATTGCTATGGGCTTTCCTTCCATTTAAGTGGTACATCTTTTATTTTTGGGATAATAACTTGGTGACCCCATATGTAAAAAAAAAGGAACTTCGTTGAATCTTGTCCAATCCTTGTTCTGATTTGTTGTCATTATCATCCTCATTGTTGTCTCCTCAATTGGGTCCTGTGCCAGTTGATAATTTTGGCTAGACTGTGTGAATCCATTATTGGCCATTGCTTTGTTGTGTGAATTTAGGCACTGAAGCTCAACCCCAAACTCATGCCAGTGCACTCCCCAATGAAATGAAACTATGAAAAGAAACCTGGTCCTGTTGTACTTGGTATGAAACAAAAAGCTAACCAAAATGTTTTGTTGTATGTGATCTACTTCTGACTACTACCAAGTTTTCAGCTAACGGGACTAACTGGTCTATTGAATCATTGATTAGGATTTAGGAGCGTTATGCTCTAAGTCTGCAAAACCAAAACTATTAGCATTTTACATCTTGAGACTGTTTATGTGCTTTGTATAGTTTACTCCTTTGAGAGAAAAACACATATTCCTTCGACTTTTTTATCTGCATTATTAATAATAATAATTTACTCTCATTCAAAAACATAGTGGAAAAGGTAATGATAGGAAATGAGGAGGGCAAAGTGAAAACTGAAAAGGATGGCTAGCTAGAATCAAAGTAGTAGGGCTTAAGCAATGTATGGTAGTTGATGAGGCTTCTCAAATTCACAATTAAGCTGAAGGTTGTCTGGCAAATTTATCCAATAGCTTAGACCTGCCTACATCACTATGACATCCATATTACAACCTAAAAAATACAAAGATCGGCCATGAATCCTCAATGTACTAATCAAGATCAACCACATATGTGTGTATGTTTTTTTCTTTTCTTTTTTAGTACCATTTTATTCTTTTTGAAGTCACAAATATGACTAAAAGGATTGCCATGACAATTTGGATCAAAATGGAGCGAGGACTTGAAGATATAGTATATTCAAGGAGAAATGCTATTACCATAAAAAGTTTCACAACTTTTGTCACAATTTGCTATGTGGCGAGTTGTGAGTGGTGAAAGTGTGGACCCATATAAACCCACTACTTTTATCTACCACTCACAACTCGCCACATGTTGAATTGTAGAAAAAGTTATGAAATTTTTTATGATACTAATATTGTTCCTATTGAAGCAATCGATTTTTGTAAAAATTGGTTATTAATAACATTGTCCCCTTTGGATACAAGTTTCATGGTCATGATGGGCTTTGGGTTCTTTTGATGGGGAGACCAACTAAATCCAGTTTATTTGAGCAACAATAATAAAAGAAATAATGGGCCATCATAAATGTTTTGAACAGAAAATTTTCAAAACGAGCCCATAAAAGAATGAGTAGGGCGACTTATATTAAACTTTTCCTAATGTCAGCCCAAGAAGGAGGTCTATATTTAGGCCTTGTTCCATGAGATTGACACGAACTACTATTTACAAACATTTAGCAAGTTGGGGTATTTGGGCTAGGATTTTTTTTTGGGTGCTTTTGTTTTGATTTCAATATCAAAAATTCAATTTGATATGGGTTCTGACCCAAGCCCTGAAAATGGTCCGGGCCAAGAAAACCCAGCCCAGAGTAGATCCTATAGGCCTAAGTTTAACACACAATAGCCTAAAATGTAAGATGTATATATCGGGAAGGATGACCAAAACAAATTTGAGCAGTTTTAAGTTTTAACCCCAAAAGCAACCCCAAAAAATAAGAGCAGAATTTTCATCTACAATTCTCTTTCTGTGGTATTTTTCTATTCTCTTGCGTTTTTTTCTCTTACATATATATAATGTGTTATTCTTTTATCAAAAATTGATGTTATTGTTTTGTTTTTATTCTTATGTATATTGTCTCTCCTAAAGAGGCTCACCTAGCCCTCACTGGCTCTAGTCTTGTTTCCTTTTGAATTAGTGACACTATGAAATAGCATATATACTCTAATACCATTTGGATAGTTGCAAATTAGTCATTTCATATACTTAGGTTTGCAATGTTAATACATAATTAATCTAAAAGCTTATTTTTCTGGACTTTTATAAATAAAAAATCTGAAAGCCTATATCTTCCCCTATGTGTTATTCATTCAAAATCAGTGTTAATAACTGGATTTCTTTGTGTGCCTTGTCATTTACCTTTAGTTGGCCTGACCAAAAAATTCCCCTACATGTCAAGTTGTGGTTATAACAGACAAAAATGTTTCAATTGAATATTCACAATATGGTTTTTCTTGGTCCTTGATAGGATGTTAAACCAGCATATAGCCTGTAAATAAGCCATCCATTAGAGTCATTGATTGACAATTTGGGGCCTCAGAGACTATCAAGATGGAGGCATCTCCCTTCCAATAAGAAATTCCTAGAATTAGAAATTTCTGTGGTCTGAGACTTTTCTTCCACAACCAAGCTCCAAAGCTTTGATTGTATATATTTATATATTCTACTGGAATGCATATGAAATGCTTATGGTTCTATTTGAAAAACAGAATACTTAAATTTAAAAACATAAATTTGATGCTTCTCAATTCCAATGCTTATTTTGTTCCTAGTATTATTCACATTACTGTACTGTACAATATCATATGCTTGACATCCCAACAAAACAGTTTTATTTATGTGCCTTTAATGTCCAAACTGGTTAGCTGAGAATAAAAAATTATTCTTTGTAGCCCACAAATGCACCTTGTCCTTCCACTTGTTGTCGCACATTTGGACACCCAAGAAAAAATTTCAAGGCAAAATTATTTAGGAGATTTTACTCTTACATTGGGTCAAAGTGGGTCGGAGCACTCGGTCACTCTCCTAATCAGACAGAAAAGACTGCAGAGGAATCTTAGCTTGGTCACTTAACAACAGCACACAAAATGTGGGAAACACTCTTGGTCCACCTTTGCTGACCTTAAACCGTATAATTAAATATTCAGTCAAAACACTTCTCCTCACAAAGAAGCTAATTGGCTTTGCCATTAAGAGTAAATAATGAAATTCAGAAGTATCATCCCAATCCAAGCCTCATCAAAGGCGGCAAAGAAACCTCATCATCTGAATTTTGAAGTAATCACTAATCACTATACAGTTCCCCAAGTTGAGATAAATATGAAGTTGTAGCATTCTTTGACATCTTTTTTTTATTTGGAGCTGTCTAGCTGGTCATGCACTATTCTGGATTTTTGCTTCATTTAGGTAGTGTCACTGCAATAATGATTAATGAGTCCCATCTGTATGAAGGAAAACTTCTTGATTTGACACCATAATAACCTCATAGTTATTTCATGTGAGTTGTATGTTCAATTTATATATCTGTCCACTTATCATAAACCCATAATTAGATATTCAGTTGCTCTTTAACTAGTGAAAGTGCGAAACTTCATATTCATTTTCCACCTATTTTTTTGGTCCCATCTGGGGGTTTGACTCCAGGAATCAATTTTTATAAAATGAGAGAGAAGACTATACTAACCACCTCTTACAGCATCTTATGAACCCTGAAATTTTTTGCACCAATTGATGGCTGCTCCCACTACAATTTGGTCTAATGACTCGAGTCTAGGATCTATACTACAAGTTTTGTCTATCATGTAGGTTTTGGACAAACACCAGTAATCTTATTTCAAATTTCAAACTTAGAAACTGCCAATAAGATCTAGCTTAAACAATACTTCCTCCTTCTGTAATAATAAGATGGAGAGTAAATTGTGTTTGAGATTTACTGTTTGGGTGAGTATTTTACCAATAAAAAAATTTTCAGATCCAGAAATTTAATATTTTATCAATTACTATTTATTTGAATTCAGCAATGGAATGAGCATTAATGAACTTGTAGATCACAAAATAATAAAAAAATCACTCCTCAGGATTGTGCCTTTACTGGATTCAAGTTCTCTGGACCCTTTTCAACAGTTAGAAGAGACAGATTACCTTGTGTTCCTGCTAAAGTCACAATAGACCCATGGTCTATGGCAATAAACACTTGAGTAAAAAAATTAACTTAGGTGATACTTATGATTACTGTAACATAACAAATTTAAGTTTCACATGTGACAGTAGTCATATATTCTTGTAATTGCATTTTCAATATTGCAACTCCAGTTCATTGGAGAAAAAGGTATGTATGTTGCTATTACCTATGCTGTCATGTATAGTATCTTTGATATCTTTTACTGTTCTCCCTCTCTCATCCACTCTCTCACAATCTTTGCATGGTCTCTTGATTAGGAAAGTCATTTTGGTTATAGATGCTCCAATAGTTGAATAGATAAGAATAACCTTTTAGCTGTGGAAGAATGATATGGCATTTCTTTTTAATTTTAAATAAAACTATAAACAAGTTAATTACATAAATAGTAAAATGAAAAGATTGTCAGCTGTCGAAAATAGGATATATATTTTCCAAAAAATGCCTCCTTCCAACATCCCTATGCTTTAACTGGAGCACTTCATGCTGTGTTTCTGTTTTGCTTTGCCTGCATGAATCATGTAAATAAATATGAGCTATAATCTAATTTCCAATACAACACATATTATTAATGTTCCTCTATAAGCAGTGCCTTTGGTGTGTATGCCAAGCTCATTACAGCCTGCAACACTCTTCTTACATGTATGTATGTACTATGCCACACGTTAACTTTATATTTATGTGAGAATGATATTGCATATATCTGTTACATAAGATACACCTAAGAAGCTATTATAGCATGGCAATTTATGAAGAATTGAAGAGGTTAATAAGGGGGTCTTTGAAATATTACATAATTTATAGCATGGTTGCTTGAGTGCTGGATCATCAGTTAAATCCAGAGGCTCCTGACCAAATATCATCTGGCAACTCATATCCTCAAAATCTGCAAATTGGAAGTTACAGTATAGTTAATGTGAACTCTATCCACCGGAAGGATTCTCATAAAATATTGCTATTTTACTGATCAAATATATTGTCAAAGCTAGTGATCATATGCTTCCCAACCATTCCTTGGCACGTAGGAATGTTACAAAATGTTCAACTTAAGTCCTTTCAGTGGGTGATTTGGATGCTTGTGATGAATTGTGTCCAAGCAATGGGTTATAAGAGGATGATTGGCTTCATGGGAAACAGATAAATTGAATTTCTTCCATTACACAATTTGGTGGCATATGGCCGTAATTATGAAATCATGATGTGTAATTTATGGTTAGGAATTCAGCTATTAATCTCATGAGCAATAACATGCATATTCGTATGTTATTAATGTATGTGCTAGAATTCTCAATGAAATTGGATGGGTCTACTTGCAGCTTTGCACCCTCAGTGGCTTATACATGGGGTCCTCCATTGACATGAGGAGCATGAAGTCCACTTCTTTAGTGCAGGTACTGTTACACTTCAAAGCAGAATTCCTTGTCTTTTGTTGATCTTAGGTTCATTCTCTGAATAGTAATTTTACTTAAAGTGGAAATTTAAGATTTTTATTAGTGCTGGGGACTTTTCCTATTCAAGTTTGTTATCAGTGCACATGCACATTGTAAATCTTCTATAGAAGAATACAACATACACCTCAATAAATTAAACAAGAAGGAAAAGTTACTTTTAAATCCTATAATTTAGAGAGTGTAACACATTAATTAAATATCTTAACTTCAAAAGTAACAAATTAAACACTGAAAATTCAAATCCTATAATTTAAACACACAATGCTATTCCACTCAATAAACACAGAAAATCGTTTTTCGATATAAATAAAATTGAGACTTTGTATCTATGAATATATGCAATTTAATAAAACTTTTCTTACAAACAAGAAGTTGATAATTTGGCTTATTACTGATGAGGTTTAAGGTAAGACTTATAAAAGGGAATCCCATAAATATGCCAGAGGAGGCCTAGTACCACCATTTGAAAATGAATTAGTGTTTGAATATTTGATGGGTGCTTGGACCTGCAATCATGATTAAACATATGAAAGCTATAGATGAGGATTCTTACTAGGGACCATGTTAACTGGTATTCCAAAGGAGTCCTTGATAAAGGTTTGGGATGGTATCTTACAGAGATTAGTGCACATTCCCACACAATTGGTCTCCTCCAAAAACCTGCAATAATATTTTAGAAACAATATTAAAGGCTTATAACATGGATGATGCCAAGCATGATGAAAACATCGGTGATGATTTGGATATTGACAAAGAATTTGATGGTGATTCATGATGCTAATGATGGTTAAAGAGAAGAATACTCTACGAGCAGCACAATCATTGGAGCAGATTTTTTTCGGCATGAAAGTGTCTTAGGTTGGTGAGGTGGGACATAGTTCTTAGGTGAAATATGTATAGTTTAAACGTCAAATAGAAGGGTGAAGCTAAACTTACCTGCACTTTTTTATGTGGACTATATTCATTTCTCTTCTTCCATCGGCTTCAGATTCCCTCACCTTGATTTGTGGAAAATATAAACTGACTCGAGTTAGAATTTGATGAACAATCTTATAAAAGCATCATTTTTCTGATTGCTCTGCATGTATATGTGCATGATGCGTGTGCATGCATATGTTTGAGTAGTTGATCCAGAAGATGAAAAATACTAACAGTTTAAGGCAATGTAGATGCAAAATTTTACTAGGAGCTGCTGCCATGATGGTGAATCACCCCAATATAAGTTACTGTGGGTCTGTTCATTTATGTACTTGATATGTTTGCTCTATGACCAATTCTAAGCCCTCTAAACATGGAATCTGTATTGGCTTTGAAGTTTGAAAGGATGGTGTCAAAGTTTGTTATTTTCTGTTAGTTTGCTATACTTAATAAATGATCTAGATTCAATCAGTCTTAAAAAATAACTAGAGAAGCCACTTGCCACATGAGTGTGTGACTTATTTGTGGATAGAAGAAAATGTTAAGTGTTAGAATGCAATGTTTGCTGGAATCAGAGGGTCTAATTGTTGAAGTTCTTGGCTAGCCATGTCATCTAGCATATTATGCATCAATGCTCCACCTCCACTCAAACGAAAAGATTTGAAACCCAATTCATGGTTCAAATTAAATTTTACAAATTTAAAGATGAATCTAGTGACATGTCCATGTAGGTTCTTAAGTTATTAAATAGTGTTGTGCGTGAATCATGAATTTTAGATTCTATATGCACCTACCATATACGCATCCAAAGAAACAATTGGTTGACACATTTAGGCTTTGTAACGAAGGCACAATCCTAATGGGCAATGTTTTGTATCAAATCATAGGAATTGGTATTATAAAGATTAAGATGTTTGATAGAGATAGGAAAGTTCTTTGGAGGTGTGATACATGTTTTGGATCTCATAAAGAATGTAATAACTTGTGTGAGTTTCAGGTATCAGTCAAAACTCATTCACACTTGCATTTTCTTAATCATGTCAAACTATCATGTGGTTCTGACCACGTACAATGAATAGGATAGTCTACCATGTAAGATCCCAGGATTTTTACTGTATACTTATTTTTGTTAGAAGTGTCAAAGTAATTCCTTTTTACTTTTTTTTTTTTTTGGATAAATATGTCAAATTGATTTCAGAAATATCTAAAAGTACTATTATGACCTTACCTCGCAGGGTCCAACTAGCCAAGCAAAAAACACAGTGGTGAAGGCTGCAAAATACTCCCTTGCAAATTTAGACGGTGGCAGCAATGTCCTTATCTGTCCTCGGCCACCACGCATGACATAAACAACAAATTGTTAATTTAACAGGGTATTTATTTATTCATATAAATCAAAAACAAAAATACACTACATATACTATAATGACTAAACTATGAGAAACAGGGTAAAGAAATTAATAAAGCATAAACTCTTCTTTAAAACTCAGTCTCAAAACAGAGAAAAACACATGGCATGCAATTCTGGCTCATTTGTTTTAAGCTTCCCTGATATTTGTTTGGTCGGCTCTTTTAGCAAAGCACCAATTAATAACATGTAAATAAGCTCCATCGTGCAGTGGTCATTTTGCTAATATTTTTCAGTCAAAAAGTCTCAACACTGCTTGTGTGTGGAAACATTTGTGTGTGGATTAGCTCACTTGCAAAGTTGATAAATAATACTGTTGTATCTAGAAAAGAAAAGAAAAAAAAGTGATAAACCTGAAATCTGAAGCTTGAAAACATTGCTTCTACATATTGGTTTTGGGAAATGTGAATATGTGTGGATTGGCTTACTCGCAAAGTTGACAAAAGTACAGTTGTATATAAACAAAAGTGATAAACCTGAAATCTGTGAAAACATTTGCTTCTTACATATTGGTCTTGGGATGGGAAAGGTGAACGCCACAAATCTTATCCATATGAACAAAATTATGAAACATAATTGGTTGCATGCATGAGAACAAATATGCATGTCGTTTTCTTCAACAAACCCTGCCCTTCTATGTAAAAGAAACAAGGCAAGTGATTAAATGGACTTACCAAGTAGAGTATTGGCCTTGGAAAGGCTCTCGAGAGAGCTTCAATGACAACCTCACGTTGTTGAATCGGATTAAACTTCTGTGATGCCACCTTAGCTGCCTCCACCAAGCTCTCATACCCACTCATGCCGTTCCTCAATCCTGCCCATATACAATTTTCAGAATCTTTCTTTCTTTCTTTTTTTAATAGAGAAGTATACATGTATAAGAGAAATGAACCTGTTGCTGCCTGAACACTCTGGGATAGATGGTTTATGGCTATTAGATCAAACCATTTATCATTATAGACACTAGTCTTTCTTGCTTCTTGAGTTATGTTTTGTGAGGGCCTCGTGAGCACTGCATGAATAGGAGTACATACTGGCTTACATGTGTGCCTACGGTGAGACAAAGTTGAGAAAGGCCTCCTGCTATGTGAAAGAAACTTTGCATCCATTTGTGTGTGAGAGAGAGAGAGTTTGAATGAATAATGAATAGATCAAATATAAGTAATTTGTAGAAAGGCTTTGAGCAAATAAAAACAAAGGTTGAATGGTAGAGTATTTCGGAAAAGGCCCATGCTAAAGATCCTGTGTGTTTGGAGTGTTGTAGAGATCAGCCATCATACATTCATGATGGGCTAAAAGATGGGGTTTGGCATTTCGATCCTTTGAAAGCAATGCTTGATGCTTCCCAATTTACAACTTGTTTAATACTTGGCTTTAATTGCCATAAAGGTTTGTCAATTCATAATTGACCAAAATTTATTGGTAAAAAGAGTCCTTTACTCCTTGGTGTAAGACCACAGC
The DNA here is from genome assembly GCA_019022515.1 of Quercus aquifolioides. NCBI lineage: Eukaryota > Viridiplantae > Streptophyta > Magnoliopsida > Fagales > Fagaceae > Quercus > Quercus aquifolioides. The sequence goes on along the minus strand of CM032336.1, from coordinate 47,980,917 downwards.
TGCTTTGAATAGTGTCTTTATACATAGCATGGCTTCTATTTAATGCGAACCTAATTTATAAATAACTAAATATAGTTGGCTACAATTAAACTTAATTCAACCAATAAATTTTGTTTACACCAAAATCAATTGCCATCTTTTTTTTTTCTTTTCTTTTTTGAGAATACTAAATGATGATGCAAAGAAAATTATAAATTTTGTTTACACCAAAATCAATTGCCATCTTTTTTTTTTTTCTTTTCTTTTTTGAGAATACTAAATGATGATGCAAAGAAAATTACTAGGCTGAATGCTCCAAATTTCAATGAACTAGTGATTATTTGGGAGGCTTGAAAAGAAAAAGACATAAGATCAAAGGTGACCGAGATAAACCAGTCAAGAACCTTCCAATGCTTAAGTTAGTTTTTTCTCTGGAACGTTAGAATTCCAACTTTCAAAGTAGTGAGAACTTACTTCCATTTGATGTGGATGAGTGCTTATATAGTATGCTTTGGAGTGGTTACTTGTCTCGTAACTTCCTCAATATTTGTGGAAGTTAGAAGGTTCAGACTTAACTTCCACAATTGCTATAGAAGTTAGAATGTTCAATCTTATCTTCTATAACTATCATTGGAAGTTAAGTACTTAATAGGAAGTTATAGCGATGAACCAGGATCTTGCTCATGTTTCAAAATAGTAACACGTGGTCCGATTCACAAGCTTTTGTGGATAAATCTTTCTAGAAATTTCCTAAGTGTTAGGGGGTCGTCCAAATGCTTTCCTGATGGATGACCCTTATGCCCATGGACGACCGTCCTACTAGGGGTGACCATTCCTATCTTTCTGACCTAGACGACTCTCATGGACGAATTGGAGTTAATTCAATTTTTAGTTCACCATCACTAAGTATTTAACTTACACACACGGGGAGAGGTGAGAATGTCTTAAAGAAACTGACAGTGATGTATATCCAAAAGGGCCTAACTCTTGGATACACAGTACAGACTTTGATCATTTTTAACTCACACTCATTTTTCAATGTGGGATTAACCCATTGTTATTTTTTTTTTTTTTTTTTTTTAGAATAGTAAGTATTTAACTCTCACACACACGGGAAGAGGGGAGAAAGAAATCAATTGCTATCTTAACCTAATAATAAAGAGTAAGCATCATGAAGAAAATGTCACGGTTCAAATTAGGACAAAATTTAGCTACAAAATTGATTGTATACTCAATAAAATAGACATTACTACATATTTTTAAAATCTAACCGTTGAATTGCATGTTCTTTACGCTCTTAATACACATGTCAAATTTTGTGTCAATAAAATATTATTTACCATATGATCTATAAGTTTATATTTTGTGCATAATTTTAAACTACAAAAACTTACAATTTAAACAATTTATTGATAACATAGCTATTGATATTTAATTTTTAGAAATTTTGCAAGTATGAAGAATATAAAAAAAAGATGTAATACAATGGTAGATTTATCAAAATTCATCTTCAATAAAAAAGATATTGAGTAAGGTTGTATTCTTAGACTACAACCAATTTTGTAGTTAAATTTTGTCTTTCAAATTATATCTTATTTATTAATATATATAATCAATTGTATCTTAACCTAATAATAAAGAGTAAGCATTATGAAGCAAATGCTATAGTTCAAATTATATCTCCGATAAAAAAAAAATATATCTCATATATATATATATACACACACACAGTCACACACTCACCTCAAATATGATATATTATCAAATTATAGTGGTTAAAATTTCAAACAAAAGTTAGGTACCATTCTTCAAATGTTGTACCTCAAATTCTTCAATTAGATTTAATCATATGGATTGTGTTGATTAATATTATCTTTTCCAAAGACAATAAAATTGATACATTGAAAAATGCCACCACATTGTTAAATTTAATTGGGTAAGCTAAAGTATAACATCTAATAAACTATACTTAAGTTTTACTCCGAGATTTTTTCTTGCTCTACGCTTTTGTGAGAGTTGCTCTTGGGTACATTCAGTATATTTAGAGTTTGCACCCTTTTAGAGTCTTTATGTCATTATTGTAATCTCTATATTTTCTTCTTAGCTGTCACTCATGGGTGTAGACAAAATTCAAAATCACATAAATTATTTGTTTTCTCTGTGTATTTTCTTGTTAATTTATTTTTATCTTTATTGACCGAATGATATGAGAGTGATATTGCACAACACAACTTAATAATACAATGAATATTAGCTACCTCCTCAAGAAGGGAAGAGCGCTTGAATGTGTGTAAACATGAAAATCAAATAAGTGAGTTGTAATTCAAATGACACCTCTAAGAAGGATAATAAGATTGAAAGTGAAATGATAATAAGATTCAATGTGTATATAAATTATCAATTAAAATGAATAAAAAATATGAAGAGTTCATTCAAAACTCATTTTTTTTAATTAAATATTTGTCAACTTTTATTTTTTAAGAATCAATTAAACATGTCATCTCAAGTTCAACTTTTAAGCCGCTTGTTTAATGATGCACTATATATTCTAGCATAGCCCTCTTTTTTCTTTCTTTCTTTTTTTTTTTCTTTTTTTTTTTTCCTTTTTATAGTTAGCATAGCCCTATTAACTATTAAGTAATTCTTTCTTAGATAGGAAACTTATTTTACAATAAAACCTTTTTTTATGTGGGCAAAATTTAAAATAAGGACTCCAGCTAATCGGTAAATCCCCTCTTTCTTTTTTCCTCCAATGATTTCTTTACCCAGCACCCAAAAAAATACAAAAAAATATAAAACAATAAAACAAAAACCATTGGATCCAACGTTACACTTAATACCCTAACAAATTATCATCTAAGCTTGCAATTTAAATAGAAGAATGCTACATTTACAACATTTTCACAACAAATTATAAGTAATAAGTTGTTATTAATTCTAATTTAAATCTACAACTTAAATTACTTTTTTGTCAACTCATAGCAACCAATAACAAACTACCACTTAAGATTTATTGTGAAAGTGTTATAAAAATTTTATAGACATAGAATTTCTTATGAAAATATGGTGAAATCAGTTGTAAATATATTGTTCAGCTTTTATAGACAGTATAGTGATGATTGTCTAAAAGCAGTTTCATTCCATTGTTAACAAATATATATAAGTAAAAGCCAAAATTAGCAACGTGGGGTAGCCATGTGATGTCAAGGTACGTAACCCTGTTCACGAGCTTAGCCAAAACAAGTACTATAAATTTTTGAAATTGCGTAATAAGCAGCTTGTTTTGTACCATTTCTTGGCCTGCAACGGCTTATTAGCTATTTAAATACTCTTGAATTCTTCTTTGGCAATAAGCAGCTTCTATAACAATTTTGTCATTTTTAAGTTCGTCAGCATTTTTCTGACGAATCATTTTCATGTTAATGCAACGCATTTTTTTTTTTTTACTAACCACACAATTGGTCATAATTGGCCTCCCAATCCCCATATCTTTTTGTGAATGCAAGAACTTCCGATAATATCAGTCCAAGACTGCAGTAGCTAAAATGCCTTCTCAAATTATGTATTTTTTACACCTATCGCAGTCCTAGTTTGAATTTGGATTTGTCATTTTAGACTGACCTCTCTGTTAATTAATTTGTGTATCCAACTTATGTGTAGTTTTTCATCGAACTAGACATGAACATGCCTCTATAGTAACGTTTTCTGAAAAGAAAACATTCACCAAAAGAATAGAATACATACATCTTATACAATACTCATCACACATGCACGTAGAACCAGCATATGTAAACTCCACGAGTGTGAAAAGAAATGATTTTTATATATACACTTGCTATAATAAGATACCCCCTTATGCTATTCTCACAATAACGGATAGAAACAGAACCTTTGTTATAATATAATAATGAAACGAGACAATTAACCTATTGGTTTTACACCAAAACACCTTAGGTCACCAACATTCTTGTTGTTTTCTTCTTAAGCTAGAAAAAGAAAGCACAAACCAGAAACAAAGATTAATTACATGAAGCCATAACAAAAAATGGAGCAAAAACACGAGTGGGAGCTAATTAATATGATGTACGGATTCAGAGGTTAATTTACATTTCACCCAATAAGACTTGGACGTGCACATATCAAATCAAGATTGAATCAAACCCAAATGATTATAGCCCCAGGATTCCTAAATTAGGCCGAATCGGCCCAAATGATAGCCCAAGGAAACGTAGAAGCATCTTTTGTGTTTGTTTCTTAGAATGGGCTGCATACAACACTGTAAGCCTCAAAAGTGTGAAACCCACCTACCTATAAAAAGTGGCCCACTTCATAGAATGAACGTAAGAGAAAGAACCATGCATGTAAAAGCAAAATTGCACGTTTATAAATTCATTACAATCAGACATTTGCTCACTGAAGAGGAAAAACAATAAATGGTTACATTCAAACTCAAACAAGAATAACAAGTTGAATGGAAAGAGAAGCCTGAAAACAATCTAAGATTGTCACATTTGTGGTCTTCATAGAAAATGCTACTACACCAGCAATCCCATCCCATCACAGGTCGATCCATTAAACAACATAAGCATCATATTACATGCAGAAGTTTTGAGAATCATAGATAATAGTTAAAGGTGGTTAGGAAACCACATTTAAATCCATTCAAGAAACACCAGTCCTACTCTAGAGTCTAAACGAACATAACAGTTTGAAGAAGGCACAATAGATTACCCAATATATACTAAGTACTAACCTAGCCCATCTAAACAAACTTCTACAAACTGAAACAAAGTCCACAGCACCATTACTAAAATGGGTCACAAACTAAACACACTGTCCTAAAGTTAACAGCCATTTCAAACCAGACACAGACAGCTTAATCTTTAGAGGTTTTGTTGATAAGGGACTTGTGAATGTGAGGGATCACTCCACCTCCAGCAATGGTTCCCTTGATCAGGGTGTCAAGCTCCTCATCTCCTCTAATAGCCAGCTGCAGATGCCTTGGTGTGATTCTCTTCACCTTCAGATCTTTGCTTGCATTTCCTGCCAGCTCAAGCACCTCTGCAGTCAGGTACTCAAGAATTGAAGCCAAGTAAACTGCAGCCGTGGCCCCAACTCTCCCATTAGCAGATATCCTTGTTTTCAAGTGCCTGTGAATACGACCCACAGGAAACTACTCCCCCATGCAAAAACATGACATATAAGATAAACAAATTCAGAATCATAAACCAGGCGAAAAAATAGAAGACCAACAAGTGCTGTCACAAACATAATTCAATTACAACAATCAAAGCCTCAGTCCCAAAATTCAGTCGATTATGAATCTGCAACAAACTAGTTAAGATCAACCACATGTATTACGAAGGCACACCAATGTTTATCCATAATAAATCTGTTAATTTATTATAGAAAAATACTTTTCGCATATCAAGATGCAAGAACAAGATCATATGCGTTATATTATCTCAGCTCCTCCTACAACTTGAGGTAAGTTTCAAAGAAGACTTTTTTGCTAGCAATCATATTTTCCACCAAGCAGAATAATCATGAATGGGCTGAGAAAAGAAAACTAGTACAAACAGCATCACAATCATAGTTCTCACCAACTTAACTGCAACCCAAACTATGTTCATATTGCTAACATTGAGGAGCTAGTACAAAGTTTTAAAGCATAATAATTGAAGCAGGAAAAAAATCATTATCACCTTCACTATGCCCAACAAAATCAATAATTATGTGACAACCTACCCAATTATCACCATCAAAATAACTTTTAGCCACAGTAAATTGAACCAGCATTTCAATCCAATTAAACCAAACACAAATTAACCATACATCAAAAAACTAAGTACCATCATCAACCTCAGTTAATTGGGACCCAGTTCCAAAAACAAGCATGTATTCAAAATTAAAAATTCTTTACACCAAAAGACAAACACATAAGTTACTTTTGAGACTTTCATAATCCATTTTTATTGAAACACACATGACAGCTCACCTACTCTCTTTACAAAAACCGACAAGTTTTTATGAATAATTAACAGCTTTAGGTAACAAAGGATATATTGTCGCGTCATCTAAAATTTTAAATTCATAAAATTAATATAAAGAGAATGCATATAAAAGTAAAAAAAAATGAAGTAGGGGGGGGTGTTTGGCAACCTGGATACCGGCACGGGAGGACTTGGAAACGGGCCTTTTCTTATCCTTATCCTTGTCCTTGTCCTTGTTAGCTGCTGTTGTCTTGGCTGCCAAAAGCCCCTTTCCACCTTTTCCCGCCATTTCTCACCTATCCAAATTTCAAACCCAAAAGAAGCCATTTGATAAATTGAGATTAAAAATTCAAATTAATGTAACCATATCAGAAACACAGCACATTAATATACAACCAAAATTATAAGCAATACAGACACCCAAAACCAAATTACGAGTTACGACTAAAGAACTTTCAAATTTTCAATTTTTTTAGGTTAAAAATATAAATGGAGAGAAAATTGTGACCAGAAATTTGAGTAAAGAAAAACCCAGATCAGATCTGGTTTGTAACTTTTGGGGTAAAACAGATCTGGGTAAATTCTCTCGAACAAAAAGTAACTTTGTTACAACAATAACTAAAACATAACCAGAAAAATTAAAAAAAACACACATGAAGCATAATACACAAATTTAGGTTAATTGCTCAAAGAGAAGCTTTGCTTTTAAAACCCACGAACAAAATGAAAGGAGAAAAACAACTAAAAGTGATAAAAAGGTTTAGAGAGAGAGACCTGAGAGCGTCTGAGAGAAGGGAGAGAAGGAGGGAACAGTGGAGAAGGGAAAGAAAATGAAATGAGAGGAAAGAACTTGTGTGGGTTTTTAATTTTTAAGCTTTGAATTGAATTGAGGTCAGAGCAAAAATGGGCGGGTTTGTTTTGGGTGGGAAAATGAAAAATGAAAAACCCAATATTTCGGATTTCAAATTCCTTTTTTCCCACACTTTCTTTGTTTTAAGTTTTAACCCTTTGGACAGTCACGTGATTATAGAGTACAGGAAGTAGACTCGTGGGTCTGGGTCTTGGCCCAATAACTGTGTATTTTAAAAAAATCTTGGTTTAGGTCCGAGTCTCAGACTGGACCGGACCGAACAGTAGGTTCTTTTAGGTGCTTGAGGGTAGGGAGGGATGGGATGGTTGTCGTTGAGTGTGTAGATGCAAGTTATAAATATATAAGTTGTATAAATTCCTTAAAAAACCAAGTACCCGTTTGGTTCAGCTTTTAAAGCTCAAAAGTTGGCTTTTCAAAAACGCTAGCTCAAATGTGCGTTTGGTGAGAATAAAAGCCAACTTTTCAGAAAAAGTTGGCTTTTATATGTCTGAAGGAATAGCACGTTTTGGTTTTGGGTCAGTTGAGCTCCATAAATGAAAAGTTGAGTCTGGGAGTTTTTATTTATATCCGTTGGGAGAGTGAAGTTACGAAATTGCCCTTGACTAAAGGGCAAGGGGTCTTAACACTTCAGAGAATCACGCACGCAGCTCCCTCATCTCATCTGTCTTAACACTTCAGAGAAATTGCCCTCTCATCTCATCTCTCTCTGCGCAGCTCCCTCACAAAGAGATCGGCTCCTCTCAGCTCTGCTCTGCGTAAGTCTCTCTTTTCTTTTGTCTTGAAAATCTTCTTCGTCTTCTTCTTCTTTCTTCGTCTTCTTCAGCGGCATTTAATTTGTCTAATCTGATCTGAGAAATACGTTTTGAAGGTGGAGTTTTGATCAACAAAACACCAAGCAAGGCCGATCTGCTACCAAAAACAGCTAGGTACCAACACTAATCTGAATTTTTTTTTTTACCTATCTGCTACCAAAAAAACCGCCGATCTGCTACCAAAAAAATTTTCAGATCTTGCATGCTTTGTTCTTGCTAAAGATCTATTTGTTCTGTTGCTAGGTACTGAAAAAAATTTGTGGGTAGATGCTTCGTAATTTTTTTTTTATTTTGTGGATGCTCTGTCTTAAGTCCTCTCCCCTGCAAACTCTCATCTCAACTCAACACCCCCTCCCTTTTCTTTATCTTTCATTTCTCTCTCTCAAAACTCTCTCTCTCACTGTGCGCGTTCGTGTTTGTGTTTGTGTGTGTCACTGTGTTCGTGCTTGAAGATGGGTTTGTTTTTGTTTTGGGTTTTACAGATTTTTTAAAAAAATTATTATTATTATTATTATTATTAATTTTTTTTGTGTGGTTCTTGATGCCATCACTGATTCAATAATAGAATGTTAACTTTAATTACTCAGAATGAATGCTTGTTGAGTTATTACTCTGCATTAGTTTTTGGAGATGGGTTTGTTTTTGTTTTAGGTTTTACGGATTTTTTTTTCTTTCTTTTGTGGTTCATGATGCCATCATTGATTCATATTTGCTGAATGTTAGCTTAATTACTCATAATGAATGTTTGCTGAATGATCATTGTTGAATGATCATAACGATTATTGGGCTTGTTTGGTTGTTGCATGGTGAGGTGCTGCAGGGTGTGCGTGCTCTGCTGATGTGGGGTGCATCTGCTGCTGATGGGGCATGCGTGTGCAGCTGCACACGCATGCCCCATCAGCAGCAGACGCACCCCACATCAGCAGAGCAAGCACACCTCATCAGCACCCCACACAACCAAAAGTTTTTGTGTTTTAATGTTGATTATTAGTTATTTAATTATCTGGGTTTTTAAGGTTGTGGTTGAAAGTCTTTTGCTTGATATGAATTTTCAAGTTTTATTAGTTATGTTATGGGGTTATATTTATTAGTTATTTTTATAGATGGGTAAAAACACATCTTCCAACCCCGAGGTAAAAAAGGCTAGAGCAGATTGGGATGTTAATCCAACATGGACAACTATTTTTTGTGACCTTTGTGTAGAACAAATTCAATCCGGGAATAGAACAAAAGGTGTTGGCTTTAATACCAAAGGTTGGGCCAATGTGGTGACCAAATTTTGTGATATGACCGGTCAAGACTATGATAAGGACCAATTAAAAAGTAGGTGGGATGTATTAAAAGGTGATTGGAGAGTGTGGGAACAATTGAGGAGTCTTGACACAGGTTTAGGTTGGGATGCAGTGAAGGGAACAATTGCTGCTCCTAATGATTGGTGGAAGCGGAAGTTGAAGGTGAGTTGAGTATTTTATTAATATGTGGTTAGTTGGAGATAGTTTTTTTTTTTATATTATTGTTAACTGAGTGAAATTATAATTACATTTTGTAGGAATTACCCAAAGCTAAAAAATTTCGAGAGAAAGGTCTACAGAATCTAGAACAACTTGAAATAATGTTTAGGGATGTTGTAGCAACTGGGGTAGCTGTATGGACCCCTTCTTCAAATACACTCCCTCCAACAATGCTAGAAGAGGGTGCTGGTGATTCAGATGGTAGCTCCGAATTTAAGGATAACCAATGTGACATGAGTTTAGACATTAATAGTTTGCTGCAAGGACATACTAGTCAATCACGTAGTTCAGGACAAAAGCGAACTAGTGAATCAATACCCTCACAGAAGAAAAAGAAGAAGATAGGAGGAGCTGCAATGTTGGACAATCGTATTAGTCAATTAATAACTGTATGTCAGAATAGGAATGAAGGTACTTCTCAAGAGTCACCAAGTTCAATTGATAATGTCATGGCGATTGTGAGGGCACTTCCTGGAGTGGATAACCAGTTTGCGATTCAAGCTTCCGTTATCTTACTAAAAAAGTCACGTAGGGAGATGTTCCTAACTTTCAAGGAGCCAGAGTCAAAGCTGGAGTGGCTACAAGAAATGATTTGTTTGAACCAAAAGAAGTGACCAACCTTATGTGGTACTCTGTATTAGCTTAGGACTAATATTAATTTTATGTTGTATTAGCATACGACTAATATTAGCTTTATGTTGTATTAACTTTAAACTAAGTTATGTGATATTTAGTATTATCTTTGGACTAATATATGTGTAATGTAAACACATTTGAAGCAACTGTTACAGTGTTATGTACTTGATGTTGAATTGTTTGATGTAGAGTTTGTTGATTATTATGTTGATTATATTAAGTATTTGCAATGGTTGATTATTTGTTACTTTGTTGTGTAGCCTAAACCAATATGGATGATTATAATGGTACTCATAAGAGTGACAATTTTATGGAACTATTAATGGATGGGGATTACAGAAATTACTGTGATTATCATGATGGTGGTGATTATAACAATGCTGACAATAATAATGATGGTGATAACAATGATGATGATGGTGATAACAATGATGATGATGATGGTGAGAGTAGTGACAGTGATGATGACAGTGACAGTAACAGTGATTCTGATGATGATGATAGTAATGACAATTCTAATGAGGAGTTTTACCAGCTTGTGGCAGTTACCTGTGAAGCAGTTGTGACATATTTCAATAAATACATTAATAAGACTCCTTGTTATGATTCTGTACAAACAGGGTGGGTTTGGGTGAGACGCTGCATGGAAGGTAATGAGATACTGTGTTACAACATGTTTAGAATGAAAAAGGAAGTGTTTAGTAATTTGTGTCAAGTTTTACAACGTGACTATGGACTTCAACATTCAAGGAATATAAGGTTAGAAGAGACAGTGGCAATCTGTTTACTGATACTAGGTCATGGAACATCTAACCGAATGGTTCAAGAAATATTTCAACATTCGGGTGAAACCATAAGTAGACATTTTGAGAAGATGATTACTCTGTTGGGTGCTTGCTTTGCAGCTGCATATGTAAAGTCTTCTGATCCAACTTTTAGTGAAGTTCCAACCAAAATACAAGACCATCCAATTTATTGGCCACATTTCAAAGTATGTGTACTATTGTATATTTGAATAAGTGTTATTGTCTTTAAGATAATACAATGCATGTGGAACTGAAAACTATTAATATTGCTCATTAGGATTGCATCGGTGCGATTGATGGCACACATGTGACAGCGGTTGTACCTACTGAGAAGTCCATTCCATACTATGGAAGAAAGGGATATCCAACCCAAAATGTGATGGCTGCATGTGACTTTGATATGTTATTCACATTTGTTTTGCCTGGATGGGAAGGTGCAGCACACGACACTCACATTTTTCTTGATACTATTCGTAAAGAAAGTAACAACTTTCCGCACCCACCACCAGGTTTGTAATTGATTAATCAATTGTTCATTATAATGACATATTGTGTGAGTGTGTTAATACAATTGAATTTTTTTTTTTCTAGGGAAATATTATGTAGTTGATTCTGGATACCCAATGGTGAAAGGCTATGTGGCACCATACAAGGGGATATCATACCATCTTCAAGACTTTCGAAGGAGAGGTGGAAGCCCTAGAACTAGACATGAAAAATTTAATCATGCTCACTCATCTCTTCGATGTGTGATTGAGTGCACTTTTGGTGTGTGGAAGAATAAATGGAGAATTATCAGAAACATGCCATATTTTCCATTCCATATCCAAATACTTATTGTATCTGCTACTATGGCTCTTCATAATTTTGTTAGACTAAATGATAGGGATGATAGGGGCTTCATAAACGCCAATTGAGATTCAATTTCTAGAAGAGAACATAATAGTGAAGCAGGTAGCAGTTCTGAGCAGAACTCAGGATCTTTAACAGACCCTGCGATGGTGGTTCTTCGTGATTCCATTGCTAATTCCATTTGGGGGGATAATAATTAGTAGTTGTCTTTTTTATTTATTTATAATATCATGTAGTACAATTTAAACTTGGGTTATTGGTATGTATTTTATCATCTTTTTTACATTTTTGTGTTGTACAATTTAAAGTTGGGTTATTGATATGTATTTTATATCTTTTTACATTTTTATGTAGTACAATTTAAATTTGGATTATTGGTGTATATTTTATCATCTTTTTACATTTTCATTTTGTGCTTCATGATGATGAAAATTATTTAGATTTAATTAATATTAATAAGAAGTCATTAATGGTAATAACAAATAATTATGACACTAAAAAAGAAAAATTGCCCAAACATTATTAAAATAATACCAATAATATATTTATTATTATTATTATTATTATTATTATTATTATTTAGTAAGTATATGACGTAGTTGATTTTTAATTAAGTATGAAATAAACTCACATTAAAAAAAAAAAAAAAAAAGTATGAAATAAACTCCCTTATAATACATTGTCCTTTTTGGTAATTTACCATTCAAACAGCCACTTTTATAAATGCTAGCCAAACACTCAGCTTTTTCAAAAAGCATTTTTCAACAGCTTTACCAAACACTCAGCTTTTTGAAACTCAACTTTTTCATTATGGACTTTTTGAAAACTCCACTTTTTCATTATGCACTTTTACAAAAAGCTGAACCAAACTCACCCCAAGTAAACTGGGTCTGTTTTGAGAGGGAGTGATCAATGGTGACAAGAAGATAATAATGATAGCCCTTGCGCTGAATTTGCTTCAATTCTTGATGATTGCAACAATTCATCAACCAATCCCAGCCTGGAAGATCAGCCCTTGCTTTAAGGAGGCAAATGCTTGTACGGATGTGTTAGTTATGAAATAACTCGTCTTTAGTATGATTTTTTTATTCTGGACACTCCGTCTGTGGAGATTGCCCAGCTTTTGCTTAGGGACTTGTACATTACACCACTAAGGCATGAGAGAATGCATATGTGATTGGATCTGGACCCTACACGTGGAATGGTTGTAAGCAAAGGAAGAGGAAGCGTTGGTTAAAATATCCTATTCTTAGTCTGTGCTAAAGACGTGACTACCTTGGGAAGGAAGTAAAATATGTACCTGACATAGTATTCAAGCACTCACAAAAAGGGAGATAATGACTTTTTAAGGTCATCAGCTATAAGGACATCCCTTATTGGTTGAATGCATATTGGACAACTTCAAAGACACGTGTATCAGTCACAGTACTCCTAATGTCCTTCTCAATGTCCAGGGGCCGTTTTCCAAGCAGTGGCAAAGTCACCTACCCACAGGCCCCAGTGCCACGTTGGCGCAAACTCTATCCTCTAGTTAGCAGATAATATGTCCAAAATAAGGAAATGATGACTTGACACTTGTCTTTGTACTCAACCATATTCTTCAGATTATAAGAGGAACATGCAGCTGTATTTTAGGGTAAGAGCCCAAGTACATATTTGGAGAAGAGAGTAGAAAGTTGATAAGATAGGAAGGTAGAAAACAAGGTCTCTTTCTAAGGAAGAACACCCTTATTGTACAAGAGTGACCACTTTTCCTCACATAATACAAATCTGAGCAGAGCAAGAACATTCAATTTTTGCTCAAACCGTGGTTTTTCATCCATTTCCTAGGATTTTCCACGTATATCTTATGTCCCTTTTTACATTCTTATTATTATTTTCTTCTTCTCTAACGATCATTGTCGCTTTGAAGCTTTTTCATATAGATATATTGTTAGATAACTTATTTTATTCCTTTATATAAATTCAAATATAACTTGCACGTACAGGACTCTTTGGGGATTATTTTGTATCAGACTCTGTTCTGATCTAGCAACCTTGATTGTTGGTTAGTTTTTGTTTGGTTATTAATCTCTGTTTACAAAAAAAAAGAAAAAGAAAAAGATAATTCACAACATATATTCCAATGTGTCAAGTATGCCAAACATAATTTGACCAAACACAAAATTATGTATAATACTTCCGGTAGTATTAAAAGTTAAATATTTTGATAACCGTGTTAAAAGTTAAAATAACTTATATATTAAAAGTTGCGACTCCTATGATAACAGCAAACAAAGTAGAATAAATAAAATAACTTATATATTAATTATAGTAATTGTAATTTCATAAAATATATATATATATATATATATATATCTACTTCTACTTCTATTTACTTATTTCTCAAAAAAAAAAAAAAATCTATTTACTTCTACTTCTACTTTTTTCTTTTCTTTTTTTGTTCTTTTTTTAAAGACTTCCACTATCTACTAACTACATAAGAAGTGTAAATATGCTTATGTACAATACTTTGATTTAGTCAAGCATTGTCTCTTTGGGGAGCCAAAAACGGTGTGTTTTTTGCGAGGAAAAGCAAAATTGTTTCTGCCTGCATGGGCATGGACATGGACATGGACATGGGCAGGGGAAAGGATTTTCATCAGTTACATTCTTTACCTTTCTTTCCATAGATTTCCTCTCTCTCTCTCTCTCTCTCTCTCTCTCTCAAATCAAAATATTTATTGACCTTTTTCTTATTTTCTTAGTCTCTCTCTCTACGAAAAGAGCTGTATATCTTGCATTGCAGGAGCAATTTGAACCAGATATTGACTTCACAAGATTTCTCACCCCTTTTCTCTCGACTTGAAAAGCTTATCTGGTAACTATCATAATCATAGTTGTCAAAATCTTAATCTGGATCCTATGATCCTACAATTTTATGATCTCATCTGCCCAAAATGATCCAGATTTTTCAAGGATCTTTGCGATCATTCAGGATCGGTAGGATCGTACGATTCTAAACGACGTTGGTTTATTGTAACTTTCTTTAACTTGACAGAAGACTCAGTTGGACCTAAATGAAAAATGAAATCCCAATAGACCAAGTTTTTCCACTCTAATGTAGAGAGAGTGTCAGTTGGACCCAAATAAAAAAATATCCCAATAGAGTATCACGTTTTGAGGTTTTTAGCCTCTTTAAATTATGCTTTCAAATGGATGTAGTGATGTATGGTAATTATATCAATGAATGTATAATTTATGTGATTATTTAACATATTAATGTGTATTTTTTTTCTCAAATAATGTAGGATCTTATGATCTACAATCCCGTCTACCTCACATGATCCTATGTAGGATCCCGATTTTAACAACCTTGATCATAATCAATTTTTTCTCTGATTGTTTGATCATGTAGTCTAGTAAGTTATGTTGGATTTTGATTATAATTGGTTTGCTTTTTTCTGTGTATGGTGATGATGATTTTTTTTTTTTTTTTTTTTTGTGGATAATTCAACTTAGGGTCTGTTTGTGATTCGCTTATTTTACTGAAATTGAAAACTTATTGTTGAAAGTATTGTAGATAAAGGCTGCGTTTGTTTCGGCAGTAAAAGGAATCCGGAAAATATTTTACACCACGGGGTGTGTTTGGGAACTGCCGGAAAATTCAGTCAAATGGAAAATGATTTCTGTTGACTGTAAAATATCAAGCATTTTGGTGTAAAATCAATTCTACTTCTATTTTACCTTCAAACTAATTACACCCATTTTCAGCCTACCTGAACCGAGAGAGAGAGAGAGAGAGAGAGAGAGAGAAACAACAAGAAGAGATCGCTGCACCCCAGCACCGGCACCGGCGAGATTGTGCCACCTGAAGCATCGCCGAGATCGCGACCCAAAGCTCACCCCCATTCTCGTTCTCGACCCAAAGCTCATCAAACTCACAGACACCCGAAGAGAGAGAGAGAGAGAGAGAGAGAGAGAGAAAGAGCAGGAAGAGAGAGTACAGAGAAAGAAGACCCACCTGAAGCACATCCTCGACGGACTCATACCCAGAGAAAGAAGACCCATCCCACTCCGGCAACCCATCCCACTCTGCCGACCCATTTCTCATCGTCACCGACCTAGTGAACGACCCACCCCTGAGCCAATCGGACCGCCATGAGCAACCCACCCCTGAGCCGATTTGTCCACCGTGTGAGCAACCCACTCCTAGATCAGACCACCCAGTGAGTGACCCACTCCTAGATCGAGCCGCCACCTTTTGATCGACCCACCGTGTGAGCAACCCACGAACCGATCTCTCTCTCTCTCTCTCTCTCTCTCTCTCACTAAAGTCCCTCTCTCACGATTGGTCTTGGGATTTTGATTTTTTTGTTTTGATTTTTGTTTCTTTGATTGTTTATATATTTTGATTCTCTGTAATAATATTTATTTAGATCCTAAGAAAATGTGAGAAACATGATAAAAATAGGTTTTTTAGAGCATTTTCAGGAACACAACCAAACACTAGAAAATATTTTCCAAAACATTTTTTGAAATGCAACCAAACACTTGAAAATATTTTTATTTCCCGAAAATATTTTCCCCTACATTCATTTTACACTCAGAATTCAATTTACATCGAACCAAACACAGCCAAAGGTAAAAGTTAGCTGAAATAGTACAGTGAGACTCATAAATAGTACCAAAAAGTGCAATGAAACTTATAAATAATAGCAAAAATAAACTAAATAGTGAAATAAGTTGGTTTTTTAAGTTAGATTGAAACGAACAAACTCCTGTTTTGACAAAATTCCATAAAGAACGTACACAATTTCCAAAACTATCTCTTAGATGTCATGTCATTGAGTCCTTGTTTATCCCTCAAATATCTCAGCCATGCTCTCTCTCTCGCTCTCTAAATTTCTTGGCAAAATTTCATGTCCAAATTCATCCATCACAGTTGCTCACGGCCGGTGTGGGCTTGTGAAATCAAGGTTTGCTCAAATTTTAACCTTAAATACCTGTTTTCACAACCCATTTGATATGATTATTTGCTCTGCGACATCATGGGGGTTTAATGAGTTGCATCAATTTGAAAGCATAATGGGTTTTCATGTTCCTTAACACCAACCTTATGTACTATAATTTTATTTAAAAGACTGGATGGTGATTTCTTTGTTTTGCGCAACCTTGTTTCATTGGAGGATATGGTATCCTTTATGTTTATTATGGGCTGAATTTTTCTAATCATGCTCATTGTTTAATATAGTTATGGTGGGTTTCTCTGTGTATTCAAGCTCCGACAATCCAATGCTCCGCTAAAAATTAAAAGGGACTGGATTTTTTTATTTTCACCTTCAAGAGGTAAAGCTCTGTATAATTGGGAAAGGAGGGTTAGCAATTCTCGACAAAAATGAAAACATTTCTTTAATTAAAAGTGGTATAAATCTTCCTAATCAACTAATCAAGAAGAGTATGTATGTGAGCATCAAGCATGGGTTATCAAATTTCTGAAGCAAAGAGTAACTTATTAATTTATCCAAGAGGACTTAGCAGTATCATTATGCAGAAAATTTGTGGTTGGAAAAAATCTCACGAGGAAAAATTTTTATGAGACCATGCAGTAATATTTTCTCATTCAGAATATGAGCCACCATCCCTAACACAACCACTAGTCAATTTTTTCATGACTATTTATTGAGAGATTTAAATCATTATTGTCATCATAGATCAAAAGGAATCTTTAAAATATATGTTGGTTTCAATGTATATATATATATTGGCCATTTTTCTGCAATAATACTGCACAATCAGTCATGTCTCAACTTAAGCTATTCATCTTGCAAGGACTAGAAAATAGAACTTCAGCCCACTATGAATAGTGAATCACAACCCAATGAGTTCAAAACAATATATTTGTAAGAGAATGGGTTTGACAATAAAACGTCTCGGCAAATTAAGTTTGAGTCAAAGTTGATAGTACAAATACCAATAAGATCAAAAGCACAAATTGATGGAAATAAAGCTCCTCGGTCAAGTCGAGGATGAGATGTTCTTATATTTAATTCAAGCTTATGTGAATATAGTGTGTTCTCCTTTTTTTTTTTCTCCCTTCTTAGATTACATGCCCCATTTTTCATGGTGACCACTAGGGCTGTCCAGGAGACTCGGCGACCCGCTCAACCCAGCCAACCCGCCCGACTCCGACCTGCTGCCACCCAATCCGACGACTCCGGCGATCGAACGCGGGTTCCGAACTGTCATACCCGACCCCCGGTAGGTCGGTTGGCGGTTTTGCATTTCAAAACCCGTGAAACTCGACCTGAATCGATACCTTTAACGTTTCCGGTGAAATATTACGCAACCCAAACCAATCTCCGATACCTTTAAACGTTTCCGGCGAAATATTAAGCAACCCAGACCAAATCTCCAATACCTTTAACGTTTTCGGCGAAATATTCAGCATACCAGACCAAATCCGACAAGATCTCGCCGTTATCCGACGAAATCTAGGCCAGATCTCGACGGATCCGGCCAAATCTCGCTGGATCCGGCCAGATTTCGACCTTAGTGATGAAACCCGAGACCGACCCGAAACAACCTGAAACCGACAAAACCTGCCAGGTCATCCGGGTCGATTTCGGGTCATATTTTAATCCACTCGACTAAGTTGGGTCGGATCTGGGTTGGGCACAAATCCGACCCGTGGACACACCTAGTGACCACTTCCTTATATAGTCCTTCACCCCATCATCTCAGCCTTCCACCTATTGATTTGGTAGAAAATCCCTTGAATGCTTGTCTCATCAGGACCTCCTGGAAGCTTTGTGGGTAACTATGAGTTGAGATACCACTGTTCATGTGTCATTTATCCATAAATGCAGCCAGTTCATTTCGTGTAGTTCATTTCGTGTAGTGCATTTAATGTGGTGGTGACAGCCTTCTTCCTAGATATTTTTTCTTTTATGGTTGACTGAGTTTTAGCTACTTTCCTTGAAGCTTATCCTTCCACAATGGTTACCTCCCTAAAGCCTTCCCGAGGTGGCCCGGCTCCTCGGAAATCAGATTTGACCCGTTATTCTTTTCCTTCGTCCTCGGCCCATTGACCCAGGCCCAACATTCCCTTTGACCATCCTTGGGCTTTTGCTCATCCTCGGGCACGGCCCATAACCCAACATTCCTGCTTGAACTTCCTATCCCCACACATCTCTTTCAAAGATATAGTTTGTCAATGATATCCCAAGGACTCTGATTGTTCGTAAATGCCAAATAAGACCTCATTGGCAGTAATACC
The DNA here is from genome assembly GCA_019022515.1 of Quercus aquifolioides. NCBI lineage: Eukaryota > Viridiplantae > Streptophyta > Magnoliopsida > Fagales > Fagaceae > Quercus > Quercus aquifolioides. The sequence goes on along the minus strand of CM032336.1, from coordinate 47,962,199 downwards.
AATAAATTCATTGAAAAATTCTTCTGGCAGCTACTTCAACACTTTTTTGGCAAATACATTTATTTATTCCTTATACCAAAGGATAATGCAGTTTTTTGCATCAGTGAATTTGTTGATTGCCTTTGATAGTGTGTGAGATAGCAACCACTCACAGTGCAATCAAACTCAGGACCCCTCTTTCTCTATTACTTATTCATTCACAAACACACACATCTTGGTTTAGGCTTTTAAATACTTTATGGCCATCTAATTTATTTGATATTATGATTATTATCAAATGTCAATCTAACGATGTGATTTATGGGTACATTGTGTATTTACGTCTCTTTAAAAGACTTGTGTGCTTATAAATATATTATAATGTTGTCTTGTGCTACTCAATATCACTACACTGCCTTGCTTTCTATTATAATATGTGACTATGAAATTTGAAAATTCTCTTAACCTCTTTATTGTCCAGAACAATCTTTTGTTTGATTTAGACAAGCTCATTTATGAAAAGATATTGTTATATCTAAATGTTACCAAGATATTATTGGCCTATGGACATTGGGCATATTGTGGTTTGTAGCAGGACGGACCCAGGATTTTAAGTTAAGGGCCGGATTTAAGCAAAAAATTATAATAATAAATTATATAAACATCTATATAGTAATAACAAACTATCAATCAAGATAAATACACAATATTATTGTTTCTTAATATATTATATTAAGATGCAATCATCTACCAACACTTTCCATAGCTGAAAATGCTTGAGAAGTAATAAATATGAGGTAGTGACGTGTTGGTAATTTAGGTTGGTTTTTTCTTTTTGTGTGTATATGATTGTTGTTGTTTGGACTGGGTTGTGATATTGTTTGGGTTAGATTTGGATTTTGGTGATGTTTGAGCTAAGTTTTAATTTTAATTTTGTGGAAGGGGCCAAGCTTTTGAATCGGAAGAGGAATAGGATAGGACTATAGTATTGGGCATTACGCAATTATATTATCTTCAAATAACTTCTTTTAAATTTTTTATTTGTCTAAATTTGGCTTAATTTATTTGTTGTAAAACCAATCAAGCAGTTGTAAAATTATTAATTTTAGATAAAAAAATTATTTTCCATAGGCGGTTGTAATGACATGTTTTGCAGCCCAAGCCCAAAGTGTAAGGGATGTCGGCCCAATGAGCCCAATACAATGAATTTGTAGAGAGTGGGTCAAAGAACTAGGCCTTAATAAATTTGACAATGGCTAATATGGGTTCAGAAGATGATTAAGCAAGAACAAGGAACAAAGAACTGAATGAATTCACTGTCCGAGGAGGTAAATCTTCATATAGATCGATTAAACTGATTACAGGTATAACTTTGATTGCCATGGTATTCTTTTTCTATTTTTCCGATCCCTCTCTCATGGAGGGTCTCTTACATTATATATCTCCCCTTAGACCATCTTGATCCTACACTTATCGATCATTTGAGCCCTTACTTGAGTGTCCGTCCTATCAGACACTCCCTTTAGCTTTCTGTGAGTTGTGGTAGCTAAGGCAGCACTGTTCAGGGGTCTTCTCTACATAAATGAGGCCAGAAAAGTAGCTGCAGTGTATTTAATGAGGTGATAACAGCTTTTCCCTTAGATATTCTTGGGTTCCCTTCCTTCTCGTAGGTTCTTGAGGCACGTCTCTATCACTGGAGCTTCTTGGAAGGTCACTTTGATCTATGGGATCTACATCTGATTTGTGTTTAGCTTATCCGAGGAGGTATTCCTCCTCGGACCACCATCCCATTTGCATCTGGCTCCTTAAGTACTAAGTCTAAACCATTCATTTCTATTCGTTCGTCCTTGGACTACCCATGCTCTCGGCCAAGGCCCAAGGCCCAATATATTATTTGGGCCCTTAACCCTACAACGGTGATTGTACTTGTCTGTTTACTAAGTGTATTCGGATTTCCCTCTCCCTCTCCCTCTCCTATATAAATTGCACTCCTATATTTTCTTTCTTACGTTGTTGAGAGAATCAATAGCGATGTTCGAGGAGAGCGAAATCCCTAGCTCCTTATAGTCTTCATTTCCTAACTTATATCGAAGTGAGTCTGCATTGAATTTTTCTGCTATACAAGCTGTCAATTCCGAGGATGATGTTGTTGTTATTGGAAGCAATGATTCTGCTACGCAACCTATTGATTCCGAGAACAAGGAGGAGGAGGGTGTTTCCAACTCTGAGCTTCGAAGTGACTCGTATTTGATATATATGAATGAACAGTTATCACCTTTGGATTCTGGTTTGGAACATGAGATTACTAAGTCAAAGGCACCAATGTGCGCTGCTGTCGAATCCTCCAAAGTTGCTAGCTGTAGCGATTTCGACTCGGCTCTTTCTCTTTCGAGTATATTACTTTCTAGAAGCGAGTTGGATCTTTTCAACCCGTTCATGGTCTCCCGGACTGTTGATTCCAATGTTGAAGCTTCCTCTTCCAAATCAAACAACTTGGTTCCTCTGCCATTGAATTTTGCATCATCCTTCTCGGTTCCTCTACTGATGCCTCCTCCTCCTACTGTTGCTATTGATTTTGTTAGTGAGCGCACTTATTAAAAGAGCAAGCCGGACCTCGCTTGCGCTGCACTCAATCAAGTTAATCAACAATTCAATATAGTGAACAATACTTAATTTCAACCTCCAATTGCTAATGCTAACGGTATTACTTCTTATCATAATTTTGCAGATGAGTTTGTTCATCTACAATTGAATTCAGCAATGACTAGTGTGGTGTCATTGGTGGGATAATCTTTTTCAATTCCTCTACCCATGGCTACTCCTCCTACTGCTGCTGTTGATTTCAATAATGAGTGTGCTTATTACAAGAGCAAGTCGGACCTCGCTTGCGCTGCACTCAATCAAGTTAATCAACAATTCAATTTAGTGAACAATACTCAATCGCAGCCTCCAATTGCTAATACTAATGTTATTACTTCTTTATCATAAATTTGCCTTTAAAGAGTTTATTTTGTATTTTTATTTGTATGTACTGCTTACAGAATTTCAACAATGCTATTATTTATATCACTCTCTGTCACGAATGAATTCTCATTAAAAGAAATTTTTTTTTGTTTTTGTACATAGGTTAGCTGTGTATTAGCTTGAGTTTTATTGCTCTTTGTTTTGTATTGTTTAGGTCTCTGTTTAATTATAACTTGGTACTAGCCTTGTTTCTTCTAATGAATAAATCTTTTTGATTTATCAAATTAATAAATAAATAAATAAAACAATTCTATTATATCTAAAATATATTAATATATGTTTGTTTGCTTTGAGAATAAAGCTTGTTTTTTTCGATTTAGCATGTTGTGTTAAACAGTTATTTGATGATTGAATAGCAACAACATCAATTTGTGTTATGGTTATGGGCTTCTGCAATTAGCTGCCTCTACATCACTTGCTGAATTTGCTCTCTTGACCGTGTACAATTCTTCAATTTACGGCAAAGATCACTGAAAATTTTGATGAGGCAAAGCGTCAAAGGAGGTTGGTAATAAGAAATTTTATGTTTTTTCAAATATTGTACAATGCTTCTCAAATTTTTTTTTTTTTATATATTTAAAATGGACTACATACCAATTTGATTATTTTCCATATTAGGAAGCAAGCAAATTTAGAATCAGCTAGACAGTCTAGAAGAAGAAGACAAGACGTGATGAAAAACACTAAAGATGAGGTAATGCTTTATGTTTGTTGTTAACGCTAAACACTCTCACCAACAATATTCTTATACGAATGATAATTCAAGTTTTCATGGTTTTATATAGGTTGAACATCTTAAGAAGATAGACAAAAAAATTATTGCTGGCTCGCTTGGAGTGTAAAGAAAATTGTGACACATCTCATTATTGGAATAGAGTTGCAATAATTGATCGTGTGACAATTATTGCATCGTGTGACAATTATTGCACAGGTAAGTCTGAGAAACAAATCATGGAAGTGCAAGGGTGTAAAATTATTTTCACTTTCTTTCTTTCTTCCATTTGTAGTTTTTGCATTCATATAAAATATGTTGTTTATATATCATATGGATTTTTTCAGGCCTACACGTCTGAGGAACAACTTATGAGAGGGACAGGGTTCCGCCCACTAGATGACCCAGTTTTTCAATCTATTGCTAAAAATGCTAGTCTGAATTTGTCGGATGTTAGAAGCCTGATACATGCTCCTACATATCTCACTTCACAAATTCCACCATACCTAAACCAACTGGTTTCTACTTTTTCCAATGCTCCACATCCCCAACGACAACAAGTGCAAAATCAAAATTTTATGAATACTGGTTTGTATAGGGCCATGCCTGGTTGGGACAATAACCGACAGAAAAAGTATTAGTTCAGAATTATTAATATTGATACAACATCTTTCTAATTATTATTATGATTTAGTTAAATCACTATTGGTTGATTTGGATGGAAGTACTTATAATGTAGGATTTGGATTTCAATTTCTAGTTGAAATGACTTGAATGATATGTTAAATTTGCCTTTTCTTTTGATGAAATTTATGAATGGTTGAGTTTTATTAATTTTTTGAGTTGAAATTATTATGTGGGATATCACTTGTGTTTTTGTTGGAGCAACATACCTAAAGTTCAAATTCTGTTATTAAATTTGTATCAACCAAAATATAGTAGCAATTGTTCTCTAGATCACTTGATCTTAGATTTTAAAGCCCAAATGCAACCCTGGTGAAGACACTTTATATGTTCTCAGTGTTGAAGTTTATTGCCCCGTATATGTACTGTTATTCCATTCCTTTTTCTCTAACTTGTACTTTCTTGTAGAACTTCTCGAGCTTCTATATACTTCTCCATGAAAATAATGCATTATGACAAATATTTGTTTCAATGACTGAAAATTTTGGAAAATATTTTGTTTTATGAACTCGATAGATTAGGTGGTGATTATTATTTGTAAGATGTCACCCTTGTTTGGCTAGCATGCTCGGAGTGATAGGTTGAAAGCTTTCAAATCTTTGAAGCTCATTCTACCTTTGCATTTTCTTTGAACACTGCCTCCCCTCTAACCTAATGAATTGAATTTTCCTTTTGAACTTGTCTCCACTAAAATTTCCTTATCATGGAGATTTAAGTGAGATTCATCACGCAATTTAAAACTCTTTGTTTTTTTGTGTTTAAACCCACACACTAACACAAGTATATTTCACTCATATTCAGCAAGACACAACCACCTTTGTTCTTCTATGGCTATTTCTTTTATGACACCAATAACTAGCTTCTTTTAACTGAAGGAGAACAAACCTGAAACCAATTATTTTCTCTGCTTTTCTTCTCTGAGATTTGCTACCCCATTTAAAATATCCATTCCAATGGCTAATATCAGCATTGTCCCTACCGTTGGGCTCTCTAAGACTTTTACAAATTAAAAAAACAAGGCAAAGTAAGCAAGTATCTTTCATTTTGATTTCAAATCCACACCTTTCACTTTCTGTTTTGGGTACTTTGATGTTGGACTACTGGTATATTTGTTGTTGTGCATCTTATCATTATGGATTTCCTGTTTTCTTATCATATGCCATTATGATCTTGTTTGATATGGTAATGGAGCATGAGTTAATAATTTTTGGTTTACTATTTTATGTAATTGCTCCACTGTTGAGTGAGATAAGTTTTGGAGATTTGGTTGTTTTTTGAAGGGTTGTTCTAAGTGGTTTAATTTGTTCAATTGGTCGACGACTCTAGTGGATTTTAGTTAATGGTGTGTGTTTGAATGTGGTAAGAAAAGATGTATCATAGAAGAGCCGGTTGAACTACATTGTGTCCTGGGGAGTTGAAAATTCAAATTTATAGGGTGATGCTACCAACTTAATCTCTTTAGCAAATTTTCCATACTTCTCCTATGAATATCTGTGTATCATTGTAGAGCCTTCAATTGAAAATTATACTATAAGTTTGTAATTGTCCATGACTAGGCATAGAACACAGCTGGAATGCATATGTCTGGGTCAGTTATCCACTCTTAAGTAAAATTATTATCCATTTTCTATGAACTGGGATCTTGTATGGTTCTCTTGGCAGTTTTTGGTGGTAATTTATTGTTTTAGATCTCAAGTTGTGATCTTGCTATTGGCCAATGACCTCTAACTCAAATGGTACCTCCTCCCCTCATAAAATGCAATGGGTGAGTGATTTCAAACTTTCAAGAGCACAGATTAAATAACCAATAAAATAAAAAGAGAGCGAATGAGGTTGCTGACTTGCAACTGTATTTCATTTTGGGTATTGATGTGAACTTGTTACTTGGCCATTGCTTTGCCAACTTTACGAAACATTATTCAAGTTCCATGCCATCTTCTAAAGCACAACTTTCTAAATTATCTCATGTAATTGCTAAGGTCTTATACTGCATATTTTGGCGTCTTCCTAAATTGTGAAATCAGATGTACTCATTTCACTGAATCATGAAATAATAATTTCAATTACATATCATTTGGGATCAAGTGTTAGCAGTTGTTAAACATGCAAGATTCTCTATCAAGTATTGTCTCTTTAACGAGCATGCTTGTGTAAATCCATACATAACAGCTGGTGATTCTGACCTTTCAACCACAGCAGAAGCATTGAAGGTTCTTGACTCCCATGGATCAAACATATTTGAGCTAGGTATGCCACACTCTGATCCTTTGGTGGATGCTCCAATTATCCAAGCATTATAGTTGTCTTTTATGTTTTTTAAAATTAGTGTGTGCACTTCTTTTAATGATGTGTCTTTTTGTTCAAGTTGCAGCTACATGTTCCTTGGCAAGAGGGACCGATTACAATGCAATTATATCTACGATGAAGTAGGGCCATTATACAATGCCATGCCATTTTTTTCCATCATCAGATCAATATACAAAAAAGGCTCTATTATTTTATTGTACTCTTTCTTCATCTGTTTTATGTTAGGCAAAATATCCACTATCAAGTCTTTGTGAGATGTTCATAAAGAATAGTAATTTGACTTATGCCATACCAACTTTGTTATTAGTGAAAACTCAATTGCAGAAGTGGATTGAAAAAACTTTTGATGAGTTAACTGTTGATTCTTTTGAATGCTAGGTAAACTCTTCTTCGAGAAATTGAAGTGGTTTGTCTACTTAATCTCTTCTCGGTATCCAATATTTATCTCTTATGATAACCTTTGAATGAGTTTTAAGTCATTAATAAGCCACAAACAATAACTATCATAGCAATTGGTGGATTGGAATTAGTAATATGCCCCTTAATGGTGTCTATATTTAGGAAGCAAACATGTCTGAAAATTATACTATTAAGTTTGCTATTGGTTTTTTCATCCAAACTTAAATTATTATAGTTTAAGGTTTGGATTTTCACGATTATAGAAAAAATAAAAATAAAAGTTTGGATTTTCACTATTTTGCACCAAATTATCATAACAAAATGTGGTTGCATATGATAATTGGTCCATAATGAATGATTTTAGAAATAGAATCATTAATTAATCTGAAACCCATCTATATACCATCGTGAAAGGAAAACATTGTGCTTCTTACTTTTTTATTGCTATCAGTGACAATGAGTACAAAACGCATCAAGGATTGATTCTTGTACTGCATCATCATCGAATGAAAATTGAAAAGAAAGTAGCAACTAGAAAAAGGTGTCCCCTTAAGGTATGTTCAAGAAAAATTAATAAATAGTGAAAAGCAAAGCTGAGGAGGAAACATAGGGATTGTGTTTCCGTGGGTCAGACTCACATCCAAAAGGTGAACTGTGAATCTGTGATGTTGCATTTGAGTCTGCACAAGCGATGACAATGTGGGGGAAGAAAGTGGGAAATCAATGGGCCTAGGCTTAGTAGCCCATTGAAACATTATGACCTCCATCTCCATTACCTAGTTGGCAGAACAAAATTTTCTTTGTATAATCATTAATGTATATCATGTCACTAAAATTACAAGGGAATGATTATTATTAATTACCACGTTGTGAATTTGATGAATTTTCCTCCGGAACTTATTTAGAATTTAACTTTTTCTTTGTAAGACTGCTTTATAACCTTGTTTTAATTTGTGAATTATAGAAATTGTGAACTAAGAGAGGATTACTTTTCTTTTTGTAGCTTGTAAATATTATTGGAAAGAAAAAATCAGTACTATTCTAGCATACATCTATCCAAGATGTCTTCTTTATACCTTCAAGTTAAGGGGGGATTTAGATCCAAGAAACAACTAGAAAATGTCATTTGCTACTTAATATTTCTTTCGTAAATAAATAGGGTCGGCCCAACACCTAGGCCTAAGGCCTCCATTACAAAAAGCACCATCCCCTTTGTAAAAATTCTCCATCCTCCATTATAAAAATACCCAAATTTTATGATAATAGTTGTTTTAATAAGAGGATAAATTTATTCTTAATAATTCGATTGCTAATTTTGATTCCTAAAAGCAATGAAAAGCCTCCTTATATTATTACAAATTGTAAACAAATATGGTACTTACAACCCAAAAAAAAGAAAAAAAAAAAAGAAAAAAAGAAGAAGCTAATTTCAAGAGGCTGCACCAATTTTGACTACAAATTACATGTTATTCAATAAGGCTACCCTTGCACAACTCTTAAGACCTACCCCACCTTTAGGCCTCCACCAAAAGTTACAAGGTAAAAGAATCTTGAAATAAACAAATAAAGTGGGATAACTTTTATCCTTTCCAAAAACAAGAGCCCCATGGCATTTTAGCATAGTAACAATATCCGGTGAGAAAAAACTTGTGTTGGAATATTTCTTATCAACTTGTTGTAGACTTTTAGGTAAAAAAGTAACTATCAAAAAAATAAAGGTAAAAAAGTAAATAAACCTGTCGGTGGGAACGAGGACATTAACATCTTTATTTATTTCATTTTATAATAAACTAATCATAACATCTACTAATTCACCGTGAAGTAAAATTAATTTTGACAAAGTTAGTCTAAAATATGGGACACACTAGGCTCACATAACTTTGTTAATTAATAGTTACAAACGCGTGAATCATTCTTGTATTGCCAAAAGATAAACGATAATAATAATTTTTTATAAAAAAAAGTTAGATAAAGAGAAGAAAAAGGAAATACAAAGGTGGTTTCTCACATTGGAGTGCTCAAAATCTAGGTAAAGCAAAGCAATAGGAGAGAAAGAAAAGAGGAAATGAACGGATTGTGTAGTATGGGTCACACTCCAAATGAGATTTGTCTTTGAAATTGCTATGATGATACATTGAAATTGCTATGATGTTACATTGAAATGAGGTTTATGTTTATCTTTGAAATTGCTATGATGTTACAGCTTGAGAGAGAAAGAGCTTTTTGATGACTAGGGCAATCAAATGGGCCTAACCTTGGTTCTAGTCCCTGTTAACGAGCAAAATCTACTTTTATTTTCTTTCACGAAGTCAAAAAGTTAATTACTTTTGTTTGTGGGTTGGTAAACCCCATATTCATCTTTTGTTTTCTTTTTCTTTTTCTTTCTCTTAAGACTTTATTTTACTTTTGTTTTTAAATTAAGTAGTGCATATCTTTAATATGAAATTATGCATAGTAAGAAGATATATACCGTTTTTGATTATGACAACTAGTGAATTCTTTTTGGTTAAATATTCTGCAATCATGTAGGTTGCTAGTAACCCGATTTTGATTTTCTTAATTTTTTTTATTTTAATAATTAAGAACAAAAATACTGTCTTGATTACGTCAACTATTGAAATTTTATGAGTTCAAAATAAATAAAAATGTAGGGTATAAGGTATCCTCTTTCTCTTGAAATTGTTAGCGCTCTAAGTGGAATTGAAGTTAGCTTATGACTAAAGCCACTAGAGAGAGTGTTCAACCCCTCGTTTAGACTTTTCAGGGATTGGTTCTCCAATAAATTAAAGAGCTATTATAGTTACTTCTGTAGAGACGATTGATCACTATCTCCGTTCCATCCTTTTATTATTATTTTTTCTCATCTTCTCCGATACATGGTGGCGTGGTACTAATAAAAAAAAAATACAGTAATACCCACAGGTTCCATTATTTTCAGCCAACAGGGTCGCAAAAACCAGGGCTTCAAATGGATAGGTTTAGAGATTATATTTTAATTTATCTTTAAGGAGAGAGATATTGGAGAAGGACATTCCAGATGAATTGTTGACAGAAAATTCCACACTATGAAATAGCATACAAAATGGGAGACAGATTAAAGTGAAATTCTATCTAGACATTTTCGTCGTATAACCAATGGTATCATGTAAAACTGTCCTTTTCTTTTCTTTGTCTACACAAGATTTGTTACATATATCCAGTATTCATAATTTTGTTAGTGTGGAAATTAAGGACTTGACTGAAACATGTTTTAGAAAACTATTCTAAAAAAACTACTGGTATTTCCTATTTCCTCAATAACTGACTACACTATACACTATAAATCAAAGACATTGAATTAATCCGAAAAATATTATATATCAAATGAGTCTATTTTGGTAATCATAATCATATCACTCCCGAATCCATGCATGTTTGGTATTTAAAAAAAAAAAAATTATTGTCTTTAAGTTAAGTTATAAGATTCTTGACTATTATTTTATTTAGTTTATTTGCTTTTGTTTTTCATAAATTTACTTCTTTTTCTTTTTGCTGTATTTATCTGATTCAATCAAATGATACAAACCAACAAAGTTTATTTTAAATTAAAATGTGCCCATAACCATAAGTACCGCTGGCGCTGTGGATGATATCATAACTAATCTTTCCTACGAAACTAGGGTGTACTGATGAACATGGTAAGGCCTTGATGATCTAAATTAGCACCTAACTTTTTCTAGGCCATCTTTTCAATGACTAGGCTAGTAGGCGTGGACTACATGATATATCTACCCAAAGGGTGTGAGAAGGTTATTTACCCACCAAAAAAAAAAAAAAAACCCACAAAATTTAAAGAAAGGCTAAGAAATTTTTAATTGAAAACGAAATGCTAAGAACATCCAGTAGGATTTTAGTTCCCAAAATTATTTTGTTGTTCCAACTTAAAATTTGATTAGGCTATATATGATTATGTTTAAGTTTGGTTAGTTTATTTTATTATTGAGCTCAAAATGATCAAGACTTTTTTTTTTTGGGTTCAAGTTTGAGTCATTAATTTCCTACAATGACCTTGGGTTTATTCATTAGCTTTGTGCAATTGGTTAAATTAATTAATTTGAAAAATATTCACTTAAAAAATCCATATTAGTATTAGTGCATATTAACCATCAAAAGGCAAGGTATTCACACAAAAAAAATACTAATTAATTCATTTTCATTTCAATAGTACTCAATTTATGGCACAAGATTTGACACTTCATCTAACAATTTTATTCCCAACCAAAAAAAAGAGGACTAAAATTTTCTGGACACATTCGGCCCACAAAATCAGTCTTTTATCCATCTCAATTGTATTGACTTGACTTAGATTTGCCTTTTTTATTTCTTTTTAAACTCTTTCATTTATATCCTAGAAGAATAGGGTGATTGGAAAGGTGGGTGCATATGTAGAATCTCTTAGAAGAAAATTATATTGATGGGCCTACATATCTTTAATCATGCAAAAGCAGAGTGGCAAGCCCACATGGAAATCATATGTAAATGGGGTAGCATATGGGTTTCTTGGGCAAGTGGCATTTGTTACGTGAGGCCCACATGAGTGACGTCGGCATAAGGACGGGTAGATGGGCCCAGGGATAGTACAAATTGTTATTCTGTCAGAGCTCACAAAAAAAGAACCAGGCCCAATGAAGAATTATTTGTCTAGTGTGTGGATGCCCACAACATGACCTCACTAGGTCCACAGGTTTTATTTTTATTACTATTTTTTTTTTTTGAGAAAAAGGGTAAGGAGTGGCAATTACTCAATTGAGAAAATAAAATAAAATCAAACTACAGTTCTACACATAATATAGAGGTGATTGAGTGTCATTCAAAAAGCACATGCAAAAACTTTGAGTAAATACTAAACAGCACAGCTCTATTCTAACACTTGAGGTTTATGAAACAGAGATGACTACGCTCGTATAGGAATTAATTAGGTGCTTTAAGAAGCTTGAACATTTTAACAAATAAAATAAAAAATACTGTAAACTAAATTGACACCACTAAGATATAATGAAATTAGACTTTCTATTAAAAAAGAAGACGAAGTACTTATTAATTTTGTTTATTACTCACGAATAATGATTAAATTCCTGTAATAAACACAATCACACTCAATCAATTCTAATACCCATATATAAATCCAACTAAATTGAAAATTTATTAAGATGTTATTAGGTGTGGTAGAATGTATTGAATTTTAAGTAAAATGTTGACGTGACAATCACTTATTGGATGGTGTAAAATATGGGTTTAACACTTCATCCTTATAGAATTTAATCTCTTTACAGATATCTAGTAATATAGTATTATGAGACTTTCAGGTTTGTATTGAACACGTAAGAGTAAAAAATTTCTCCTAAAAATGAAATCATTGGAGATCCTTTTGTCTTTTTAATTAGTAAAATTGATTATCATATGAGTCTAAACTTGTGGCCTTTGGTAAATAACATAAAAGAGACACCAAGTGAGGCCAAAAGAAGACATAGGCAGATGTATTATCAACGATTTAACAATCAACATGACAACATGAATACAATTTGTACTCTTTTAATTATGCCACATCAATTATATCTATCATTATTTTAGAGAGTACTATTTTTTTTTTTTTGATGAGATAGAGAGAGTACTATTTAATGTTGTTATCTTTTGTAAATTACAATGTGGATGTCACGTTTCCTGTCATATCTAATCTATGCCAAATAGAGGGGAAAAAAAAAACTATCTTATGTTTTACGTCTCCCTTAATTTACATCACTTTATTTATTTATTTTTAGAAACTTAATTTGCACCACTTGCCTATAATTTATAACTGTATTTGTTTCAATGAACTAGTAAAAAAATAAAATTTTAAACCCTAATTAAGGGAAGCGATGGTTAAACAATGTAATTTCCTATAATTTTAAAAGTAACAGATTAAAAATTAACTTTTATTAAACCTCAAACACAATACAATTTCAATTTACTAAGTTGAAATTTAATTTGTTATTATTTAAAACTTTAAGGTTTAATTTGTTAATATTTAAAATCTCGGGTTTAAGTTTATTATACCCCATAAATTATATATACGTTTTAAAACATGAATTCAAAAAAAAAAAAAAAAAAATGAAAGAAGCTTTCTTGTGATAATTACAAGCAAAAATCTGAACTTTTAATTTTTTTGGCTGCAAGCAAAAATCGGAGCTAAGAGGAGACGTTTGAAATTGAAACTAGCATTTCTAGGAAACATGAAAATTGGTCCTTCTAATGCTTTGTTTCTTTTTCTCTGTCACAAAAGAAGCACATCATGACAAACTCAAAGCATCCGAGCCTTAAAAAAAGGGTAATAGCCCATGTCCCAAGCTTTAAAAGGGACATTTTGTAAAAGAAAATTCAATTATTACAAATAGTCATGCTTAACGAAAACTAGTTAGGGGAAGGTGTGTAGGAAAATTGGTAAAGGTTGAAAATTGTATTGAACTATCAAAGGCAAGTTCCTAAATTCCACACACCTCTCACATCGAATAGAAAAGAAAAACAACTACTATAGTATACTGCTCCATCAATCTTGTCCTAACCAAATGGCTAAATGGCTCCAAACAAAGAGGCGAAACTTGACAATTAGAAAGAAGTTATAAGGGTGTTGAACTTTTTATTTTTTCTCAATTATTTACAGGTTCTAGGCTCTAATAAGGAGCACCATAACATGAATATCCTCTTTTACATTGCTGTCGGTCCAAACCCTAAAATAGATAAATCTATAGAAAAATAAATAAGGGGGGTAGAAACGCAAAGCCATAAATAAGCATCCAATATTGTTGTTAAATACATGCACGATGCTGATTTTTAGAGCAAAAGGTTATTGAATAACTTAAGTCACTATTCTCTCTTTTCTCCACACAACAACCAAAAAAAAAAGTCACTATTCTCTCCCAAACAAAAAAAAAAAAAAACTTTAAGTCACTATCTCTTTTAATGAATAATTGAATATAAGTGTCATTTTATTTTATTGTTAGGTAAACCATATTCGAAGGGTTTTTTTTTTTTTTTTTTTTTTTTTTTTTTTTCTCTCTCGCTCTCTCTCTTTTATTTTTTTTTTGAGAATCGAAAAAATGGGGGCCTTTATGGCTATATTTTACCCCCGGACAGGGAGCCAGCGGGAGGCCATCTCTTTTATGGTAGGCTTCTTTATGCAATTGTAAGGTAAGGTAAGGTAAATCATCATTCCAAGATTTTTCCTTTTCATGTTAGGTTTTTCTTTCTGATGAGGATGGGGGTCCATTTCTTATTAGGCATCTTTACCATCATATTTTTGGGCATATTGAACATTTTCTTTGGTCATCATACTAAATATTCAATCTTACCATTGAATCTATTTTCCATTGACAGGAATGCTAACTGGTAAGACAAGGAAGCTCCTTATTATGACTTATGACCAAATTAACGGCCACATGGTAGCTTGACAATAACAATATTAAAACTTTGTAAAAAAATGTTTCTAAAAAAAAAAAAAAAAACCTTGTAAAAAATTGCAAATTGTGAAGTTGTGAATTAGACATACTATTATAACCATAAACACAATTTTGTATACAAATTACAAGAAATAGTTTTCTTAAAAAAAAAAAAAAAAAAAACAACGAAGGAGCTATTACTCTCTTGGGTTACTTCAAACAAAGGTTTGATATTTCACTTGGTAAGACTAAGGTGAAAGCTAACTCGAACAAAGTTTAGCTCCTAACTAATGGCTTGTTTGGATGGATGGGAAGTAGAGGAGAGTCGAGTAAAGGGAGGGAGAGTAAATTAAATTATCTTGTTTGGATTTTTTTAAGGGAGGATGGGGAGGGATTTGGAGGAGTTCTAACTACTTCTAACCCCACATTTTAAATTCCTCCAAATTGGAGAGATTTGGAAGAAGAGTAGAGTATAGAAATACTTGACCAAATGAATTACTAAATTTACCATTACCATATTAACAAAATTACAAACTATGAAAAGACTAATTATTCCCCTCCCCCCTTACTTAATTTTAAAAATATCCAAACAAGGTGGAAGATAATCATTCTCCTCCCCTCTACTCTCCTTCCCTCTACTCTCTTCTACCTCCGAACTTCCAAACATAGCATAAGTTTGAGTTATCTTTTCCAAACTATTACGTAGCGATTTATAAAACTATTCATGTGTATTTTTTAAACAAGTTACATGATTAGTTCAAAAAGTTATATAACTAAAATTACATATATATGCTCTCTTTAATTGCTACATTGTGGGTTAGAGAAAGATAACCTCAAATCGATTTAGATTTAAACATTTTCCTTTATAACCCCTCATCTGAGTAGGAGTATCCTTCCCTATTTATGATTTTGTTTTTAAGTGTGTGATGTTATTTTTTTAGAGGTAGTTAAATAGTGAAAAGACTTTATTTACCCTACCAATAAGAGCATTTTAGATATAAAACTTATTTTCATGGCTCTTTGGGTTATAGGCTCATTAAAATGAGACGTGACTTCCCATCAAAAAAATATAATAATAATGAGACATGACTTACTTTGGATTTTTCGGCCTAATTAGCATTTACCCATTTAAGTTTGATTTTAGAAAACTTGGGCTACTGCATGTTATATAGGTCTTATCTTTTTATTTTGTGGATTTTTGATCCAAAATTAGTCTTATCAATCTTTTAATAAAGATTTCATTTCTACATTAACATGTAAATAAGTTTCATGAACGTGTAGAAAACTTTTTTTTTCTTTTTTCCCTAGCAAAATATAAATTGCGTTGCAAACAAAAAATTTAGAAGGCTGTGAATAAGTATCAAGTTCAACAGCCTTACACAAACTAGGAGGGAGGGAATTCATCTGGATGGATCCAGCCTTATGCCCATCTGCAAAATTCATGACCAACACCTTTGGCCTCCCTATGAACCCTAGCAGCCTTGAATATCCTCAACTTGTAATGGAAGTCGCATTTGTACGTACAAAAGAAAGGCGATAACTGATTACTCAGCCAAAAAATGATAATAATAATAATAATAATAATGGTGATTGAAACTCTAATAAAATGTTTTATTAGGCTAACTACAGTTTGAACTTTGAAATTTTGAATGCCTTACTTGAAGAAATAATGTAATTCAGATTCCGCTCTATGACTCCCCTTAAGTAAACTCTACTTTACTAAAATGTCATTTGATGAACTATGAAACAAAATTTCTTGCCAATGACTCAATGTCTAGTGGAACCTCTCTAAGTACCTAAGGGTTGAGGAGGAAATTTCTAACCATTTCAAATGTGTGTGTATATATATATTGCTTCTACCTTCTTGATCACTAGAGTTGAATGATTGGTGCTTAATAAAATATCTTCTTCCAGAGGATCAATTTTCATTTTTCCCAGGACAACAGTTTCTGTTTGGATACCTCTTATTACTGAAAACTGAAACTGAAAATACTGTGACAAAATAATTTTTAAATGTGTAAATAGTGCCATATGACCCAGATTTAATATTAGATTTACGTTTTTTCATATTTACGGGTCTCGTGAACAGTACACGAGATCTTGCCAAAAAAACGCAAACACAAACGCGTTACTATACAGAAACGCGTTACTATCCAAAACTAGCCTTCATGTGCAACTTGAATTTCATGAACCATCACAACAGTTTTTTATTTATTTATTTATTTTATGGGTTCCATCGGTTTGGATAATTAAAAGGGACCTTGGTCATTATATTGTCACATCTAAGTAAATTCATTAACTCCTTTAATTTTTGAGCCTATGACTTTGAGAAAAAGCAAGCAGTAGAGAGTAGAGAGTGGAACTGTATGAAGAAGACGTAAATGTAGATAATGCGAGTCCAAGAAAAAAGAGGAGGTTGGGATGTCAATAGTGGTGGGGACCTTCCATCGAGTCAGTGGGACATATGACCAGTACCCATCAAGACCCTGGGACATATGCATGATAATGTTGTACTTATTGAGGGCCCATTAAGCCTGGCCTTTTAAAGTATTTACTACTTTCTTACAAATTCACACAATATTTCTCTACTTCATAAATTGTGGGAAAAACATGTGCTTGGATAAAATTATCAGTTTATTTTGCTTATTATGTATTAATATAACTGTATCTTAAAAAAAATTATTAGGTAGAAATGGGCATTTATAAATTTTTAATTATAAAACATAAATATAATTACCTTAAAATTAAGATATGAATTTTGTCAATTGTAAAAATTATTTATTACATAACATATGCACCTTTGAAGTTTGATCTAAAATTATTCATATATTCTTGTATCAGAAAAGCTTGCAGCTTTTAGTATGGGTTCGATTTTTTTTGGGTAATTCAACCTTTGCTTGAGCTCAAAGATTTCATACACATTGTTGTATATGCTACATGTGCATACATATTTGAAGGGAAACAAATTGTTATTCAGTCATATAAGTATTTGATATGTTAGTAAACTTATTACCATTATGAATCCCAATATAATGTCACATTTTATTTTTTGGAGCATTAGAAAGAAAAAAAGGTATGATGTTGAGCTTCTCCAATTAGGAAGCCTGACCAAGTCACTAATACCAATTATGGAGTTTATACAAATATCACTCTTGTACTTTTATGTGAGTGTTAATTTAATGATTAAACTTTTGATTAAGATAATTAATCCATGAATATTAAATTTGCAACGAATCAAATCTTATGTTCGTTTCCATCAACAAAAAAAAAATCTTATGTTCGTATTTTCCATTTAAGTGCAACAAATTTAATTACCAAGGGTGAGTATAGTTTTTATCACATCATCAATCATTTTAACGTGCCACTAATATCAAACATATCACGCGATTACATCATTTCATTGAAGAGAGAATATTTGATTTGTCATAAACGTAATGATGATTGTTAATTGTTCATGTTCAAAATTTAAAAATTAAATTGATACTCAGCATCAAAGCCTACTGATGATATTTGTAAAAACTTTTATATTTTACAAGTCTAGAGAGTCAAAGGTTACATGTATACATTGTGGGGATAAATATGCCGAGTAGGAGTATAGGGCCATGGGCCATACCCGAGGATGTTGGATAGCCCTAGGAGGGTCGAATAGTAAGATAAGCGTGTGGGGCAATGGGAAGAGGATAAGGACAAGTAATGACGAACGAAGGTTGTCTCCCGAGGATCCAAACATCCTTAGGAAACATTGTGGGGGATTGGAGTCGGGTCGCCTAGAGAATACCGTGCAAGAGGGTACCATACTTCTAAGGATAAACTTTAGATAAAAGAGTCCATAGTAAACCAGAAAATATTTGAGAAGACTACCACCACATTAAATGTTCTGCACCTAACCAACTGGCCGCATTTATGTGGAAATGATGCCTAAACAGTGATATTAAGCCTTACAGCTACACACAAAGATTCTAGGAGGGCTTTGATGGGACAAGCATCCAGAAGATCACTTGTACAATCAACAGGTGGAAGGCTGGGATTCAAAAGGAATAGGACTATATAAAGAAAAGACCCCCGTGAGTAATGGGGTATGGAATCACTGGAAAAACAAACAAAACGCAGAAAGAACATCTTGTACTTAGATAAACTTGAGTGAATATAAGAACACTTTATCCTCGGACATGACTGATGAGTGTTATTCCCTTCAAACTGTGTTTCCTTATCTTTCTGGCGCGAATCCAATCTATTGTGGCCCATACATGATTTGCTAAGTCTTACCTGTAAGATCCACTCTTTAACAAATATATTGTTTTGGGCTCGTTGGGCCATCATTCATTTATAGTGGGCTGAGGGTCAAAATCCAGCCCTTACATACACCATTCATGGCAATTCCAGGATGTTGGAGAATTAGCTGCCTATTTATTAATGAAAAGAATAATTGTATTAAGTTCAAAAATATTGATTTGAAAAATAATTAACTATCCTCATTCATTTAATTATATAAATAAATATTTATATTAAATTCAGACTCACCCAAAAATAATCTACAAGGTTTGATAATTCAGATATTGAGCAAATAAACTACCCCTTTTAGTTTGCAAATATAAAATTCATGCCTATTTTTTTCAACTTGGTTTGCATTCTTTCTCTGTGAAACCCTTCGTATCAAGGGAACATTTATCAATTATAACCAAATAAAGCAATTGTAGGGTCAAGATTTGTAGCCCAAGCCCAAAAGGTTTGGATTATGAGCTCAATGAACTCAAAACAATGAATTTGTAGAAAGTGGGTGAAAGAGCTGGGCTGGTTGTGAATTAAACAATAATTAACTTTGATATTAAGGGATGAACCAACGTAAAAACACACTTAAAAGCTAAACAAACTGATGTCTGAAGAGGTATATTATTGATTGAAAGGTGAATACAGTTCTTAGAACTACAGTAAAATCTTTATCCTCTTCTTCTTCTCTTTTTTCTGATCCCTACTCATCAGAGGCCTCTTCCCTTTATATAGTCTTCTTTTCAACCATCTTCACCGTACACTTGTTCTTCATCTATGCATTCACTTGAATGCATGTCACATCAAGTATCTTCTTTAGTTTTCTATGAGTGGTGGTAGCTGAAGTTGCACTGTTCAGGGGTTTTCTCCACATAAATGCGGCCAGAAAAGTTGCTGCAGTGCATTAAACATGGTGGTAGCATCTTTTCCTTTTAGATATTTCTCTGTTCTTATCATCTGCATACATGCCCGAAGCTTATCCTTATCATTGGAATCACTAGGAAGATCACTCGAACCTCCCAGGTATCTGCTTGACCGATACTCTTTATATCCGAGGAGAATACACTTTTCGAACTACTGATGCTCTCTTCGGATTATATTCCTTTATCGTTTCCAGGTATATCTCTCCCCCATGGAATCCTTCTCAATCATTTTCTTCTCTTCGGACACACCGTAATCTTTAAATAGGGCCCTAGGCTCAATACATAATGTTGGACTTTTACCCCCACAGCAATCATGTGAATGTCAAATATAAAAAAGAAAGAAAGAGATATCTGAATAAAAGTGAAACCCAAAAAGAGCAAAATATGATCGGCTTACTATGCTATCTCTAGTCTCGTCTTTTTCTTTTTCTTTTTTTCTTTGACGTATTTAGAGTCATTTTTGAAATATATAAAATATAAAAATCCCATGGAAAATGTTAAGGAGAATGAAGGATAAAGTTTTCTTAAACCATCCTCTCAAAAAAAAAGTTTTCTTAAACCATTAAATATATTATATATGTGTGTGTGATTCATTAAATTTTTAAACAAATCATATTGCTGCTATATAGATCACATGATTTATAAATGTACAAATTACACATGAATAAGTTTGACTCCTAACTTTAAAATCAGGTTGCTGAATAAAAGAACTGAAGTTCAATCCCAATCTACACTAGAAACTGATTAGTGTCTTTGTCGGATGATAAAAAGCTATTACTAGAAGCGGACGTCATAGGTTGAAACTCTCTTTAAAAAAAAAAAAAAAACTCACTAAAAAAAAGTTGTAAAATAAATTCTATCCCAAAAAAGAATAAAAACAAAATCTCAAACAAAAATAAGACTCTGTTTGGTAAGAGTATTTAAATATAGTTTTTTGTTTTGCAATCCATAAAATGGTGGGTTCCATACTTAAATTTATTGTTTGGCTAATATTTTCTAAATACATTTTTCAAAAAACTGTATCTTAATTATTTTCCTGATTTAGAACAAAATTTTGAAAATGGGTAAGAGGGTCTTTTCAGGATACAAAAAATGTTTTTAACGACATAGTTGTAAATAAATTGAAAACAATGGACCCCACATATTTGTCTAAACTCTATTATCTCTTAAATTAAGAAACTTATCTTTATCACAAAAAGAATTCTCACACTTCAAATTTGAAATATATTTGTGGGGGTAAAAGTCCAACCTTATGTATTGGGCCTAGGGTCCTATTTGAAGATTATTGTGTGTCCGAAGAGAAGAAAATGGTTGAGAAGGAGTCCGTGTGGAAGAGATATACCTGAAAATGAACGAGGAGTATAGTTTGAAGAGAGCACCATTGATCCGAAGAGTTCATTTTCCTCGAATACAAAGAGTCTTGATTAAGCAAATGTCTAGAGGGTTCGAGTGATCTTCCTAACGACTTCAATGATGAGGATAAGCTTTGGGCATGTTTGGAGATGATAAGAACGGAGAAATATCTAAAAGAAAAAGCTGCTACCATCATGTTTAATGCACTGCAGCAACTTTCCTGGCCGCACTTATGTGGAGAAGATCTCTGAACAGTGTAATCTCAGCTACCACCACTCACAGAGAGCTAAAGAAGATACCTGACGTGACATATACTCAAGTGGACACATAGATGAAGAACAAGTGGACGATGAAGATGATGGAGAAGGATGCTATATAAAGGGAAGAGACCTCTGATAATAGGGATCGGAAAAAGGAGAAGAAGAGGAGGAGAAAGATATTACTATAGCTCTAAGAACCGTATTCACTGTTCAATCAATAATAAACCTCTTCGGACATCAATTTATTTAGCTTTTAAGTGTGTTTTTACGTTGGTTCATTCTCGGATATCATATTTAACAGTTACTAAATTCACAACTAACCCAACTCTTTCACCCAGTCTCTACAAATTCATTGTTTTGGATTTGGGTTACAAATCTTGACCCTACAATATTATTAAAAAAAAAAAAAAGTACATGGTGAGCTCTATTCCCTTATCATTTATCCACACAAAAAAAAAAAAGTTATCTACAGATTTTACATGTTGATTTATGTAAATATATTTTCAGTATTTTAAATTTTTATTTTTTGAATTTTTTTATACTGTTTTGAAAAAAAAAACAAACAAACAAAAATCCTCCTACTAATCAGGCCTAAAAAACTAGATTTTTTACAATCCTCATTCCTAAATATTAATTGCTCAACCTTTATCCGTATTGGGATTTTAATTGTTCATCTAATCTTCCTATTTTTTTAGTAAAAAATTCCATTATCTTACTTAAATGCTCTAAATTAAAAATTAAAAAAGAAAAGAAAAGATAAGCACATATGAAATGGAGGTGGTTGCGAGGGGCAATTGAATTCATTATATTTTGTTTTGTTCTCCGAGATGATACAGGAATAAAGAGAGGGGATTATAATAAAAAATAAAAATAAAACATTGAAAAATATTTTTCACCATTTTCAATATTTAGTATGATGAAAAATGTTTTTGGTGGTCAATGTAAAATAAACTTAATGAGTTAATGCAGATATATATATATATATATATATATCATCTACTAAATCTCACATAAACTTTACATTATAAAAAAACTCTCCCAATAATAACTTGTCAATATCAAAAACCTTGTAGTGCACGTGCAATTGACATCTTCTGGTGTTTTTAATAAAGATATTTACGGTTTGAATCTCCCCTCCTCAACTATCTAATTATCTGAATTTATTAAATAAAAAAAACTGTTAGAAATAAAGTCTGATTGGAATGTGTAAACTTTGGGCAATGAAAATGTTATTTGCGATATGTAAAGTCTATAAAGGAGATGTATATCCATAAGTGTACTCATTATTACAACCTTATCCCATAAACTTTACAAGCATCCTAGGGTCCTATATATATATATATATATATATATATGTGAGATTACTTTACTGTTAATGTAAGCATCTAAGAGAGATCAAAAGAATTGTCAATGACCACTTGAATATAAGAGTTTATCAATATATATTTCTTGTTTCTTTTACTTTGTTTTATATATTTTTATTATTTTACAACACGTTATCAGCACGTGTATCTACCAATTTCAAAAGGAAGTTGTAATCCTATTGTTCTTGAAACATCAAAGGTTATTTGTGTTGTCCTCTTAACTTACTATAAGTTTTCTTTTCTTCCTAAGAATTGGTGTTTATCCTATCTCTTTGTTATTACATTTTATGGTTATAATTTTAGTGATTATTTTAATTGATTAAAAAAAGTTTATGGGTCTCACATTATCTTTATATATATATATATATATATTGTTAAAATGATTAGTAATAAACCAACTCAATTATAGCTATAGTTGTATGTAATGTATATTGATAAATTTTGAATATGTATGTGTAGTATTGTTCCATTAAAATTGTGTGTAAGGACCAGATTTGGATCCCTAGCCCAAAAGATGGATGGATTTAGGCCCAAAATAATGAATTTGTAGAGAATGAGTTATAAAATTGGGCTTTAATAAATCAGACAAACACTAAAGAAGATTTAGGTGACAAGAAAATGTAAATAGACAGGTTTATGCTAAAGAAAATCGTCATCGGCAAAGTCCGAGGTGATCTGTTCTTATATATTTCTTTCAGGTTTGATCAGTTCCTGATGATATAGTGTTTTTCTCTTAGTTTCTCGATCCCCCTCTTTCATTGCTTCCTCCTTCTTTTATACTCTCTTCCCCTTTCATCTTTTTGCTCCACGTGCATGCTAGATAGTTGGTGTTGATACTTGTCCCATCAGCACCTTCCATAAGTCTTCATATAGTAGCTGTAAGACTAAAATCACTGTTCAGGTATCACCTCCATATTAATGCGGCCAGAGAGTTAGTTTCAATGCATTTAATGCAGAGGTAGCAGCTTTCTCTTTAGATATTTTAGGACTCCTCCTTGTCTGATGTCTCTGCAATGCTTATCCGCTCCAACAGAACTTCCTGAATTGATAACGAACTCCTAGGCCCAATATCTCTACATTGTGCATGAAAAAAAAATTAGTTATTTAATTTCTTTTGTAATTATATATTTGTTATAGATGTCAAATCTTACAAATCTTAAATTTGTTGCCCTTGACATCTTAGGCAATAATTTCTTGTCATGGATCCTTAATACTAAGATTCATCTGGAAGCAATGAATCTTGATGAGATCTATGTTGATGTAATAAATGCTGAAAATATTATTATGGATGGTAACAGAGTATCCTAGAAGGATCGTTCAAAAGCAATCATTTTATTTGTTATTATTTACACAAAACTGAGTACTTTAACACAAAAGACCCCTTAAGAGAATTACAAGTTCTAGAAGAACTTGATCATCATAAAAGCACAGTATGACTGAAGTTGCAATAAACTAAAGGTGCAAGTGAGTTAATCTGGCACTTTAAAATTATCCCACAATTAAAATTATATAATAGAAGACACATATATCATGTTTCGAATGTGCTTCTGCAGTAGCAATATCGAATGCATATGTTCATAAAGTATTATGAACTAATGTTTAATTTTCTAATGGCTAAACAAAGTAATGAGTTGTTGCTGAAAACCATCGAAGGGTCATGAAAATAAGTGTTATAGGTGTGAATGGAAGGTCATTGGTCACGTACATGTCTTACTCCTAAACATTTGGTAGATTTGTACCAAGCCTCCAAAAAAGAAAATGAAAAGGGATTTGAAACGAACTTTGCTAATCATAATGATCTTGAAGATCCTATGAATTATCTTGATTTTTTCAAATGGAGTGGATATGATTCATCTTGATATGTCGTTGATGGAAATTTTGATAATTTGATTAGTGATGGAAATCTCCATACCAGTTAATTGTTTTCTTTTATTATATTATTGCATTGTAATGAGTTTGTTTACTTTGCTATGTTTTATTTACATTTAAAATAATAAAGTTTAATTTATGTTTTGCCTATATGAAGTATCATAGGTCTTACGGGGAAAAAAAATTAATTCCAAGATGACTAGTGAAGATTTTTGTCTAGCAGATAATGTAACAACTCATACGATCCTTAAAGATAATAAATATTTTCAAAGTTTAATATTATGCAAAGCCAATTTCATTACCATATCAAGTTCATTGAACTTAATTGAAGGCTCTGGAAGAGCGATTATCATGTTGCCAAAGGGCACAAAACTTTGTATTAATAATGCTTTGTACTCTTCTAAATCAAGCAGAAATTTACTCAGTTTTAAGGATATACGTTATAATGGTTATCATATTGAAACCAATAACGAAGATAGTGAAGAATTTATTTTTATTACTTCAATAGTATCGGGCTAGAAACTCATATTAGAAAAACTGTCTATTTTCTCTTTTGGGTTATATTATACTACAATGAGAATAGTTGAAACAAATGTTACAATACACCAGAAGTGTTCGGACCCAAAGGTTTTTATGTTTTGGCATGATCGTCTTGGTCATCCAGGATCAATAATGATGCGTCGAATTATTGAAAACTCCCACGGACATCCCTTAAAGAACCAGATGATTATTTTACCTAGTGATTATCCATGTAGTGTATGTTCTCAAGGTAAATTAATTACCAAATCATCACATTCAAATATTGTTGTTGAGTGTCCATCTTTCTTAAAAAGAATTCAGGGTGATATATGGGGACCAATACACCCACCTTGTGGTCCATTCAAGTATTTTATGGTTTTAATTGATGCATCAACCATATGGCCACATGTATGTTTACTTTCTACTAGAAATGTTGCATTTGCTGAGCTTATTGCTCAAATAATTAGGTTGCGAGCACAATTTCCTGATTATCCAATTAGGAAAATTCGTTTAGATAATGTTGGTGAATTCACATCTCAAGCTTTTGATGACCATTGCATGTCAATTGGAATTGATGTTGAACGTCCTGTTGCCCATACACATACTCAAAATGGTTTAGCTGAATAATTTATCAAGAGACTTCAAATTATTGCTCGACCTTTGCTTATGAAATCAAAATTACTAGTTTCTGCTTGGGTTCATGCTATTTTACATGCTGCATCATTAGTTTACATTAGGCCAACTGCTTATCATAAATTCTTACCATTGCAACTTGTCATTGGCCAACAGCCAAATATTTTTCACTTGCGCACATTTGGTTGTGCTGTATATGTACCTATTGCACTCTCATAACGCACTAAAATGGGTCCTCAACGTAGGCTTGGAATTTATATGATTTTTGATTCCCCATCTATCATTAGATATCTTGAACCTTTAACTGGTGATATTTTTAAGGCATATTTTGAGGATTATCATTTTAATGAAATAATCTTCCCACCATTAGGGGGAGAAAAGTCATTGCTTGAAACACGACGTGAGATTACTTAAAATGTTTCCACATTATCTCATCCTGATCCTCATACAAATTAATGTGAATTGGAAGTTCAAAAGACTATTCATTTGTAAGGAATTGCAAATCAATTACCGGATGTATTCACCGACAATAAGAAAATGGCGTAAATACACTTTTGGTCCCTACATTTTGGGTCATTTCTCGATTTGGTCCCTAAACTGATTTTGCTCCTAGGTCAGTCCCTGATTTTTAAAAATCGTTTTTAAAATAGTCCCTGCCGTCAACCCAGTGACAGAAAATGCTGAGGTGGCAAATGGAATGCACTGTTTGCTGACGTGGCTAATAAAATAATAATAAAAAAATATATTTAACATTTTTTAAATGCCATGTCACTATTTAAATTAATAAAAAAAGCCAGAGAAAATTAAAAAAAAAATGTAAATTAATTTTTTTTTAAAAACCTTAAATCTAATTTATACTAAAATCATTTCTTAAAAAATAAAAATTCAGAAACGTTTTAACCTCATCAACTAAAAAAAAAATCTTCTACACTTTCCACTAATCTCAAACTCCCTCTCTCTCTCTTCACCCTACACTCGGTCTCCCTAAATTAGCAATCACCGATTCAGCCTTCTTCTCCCTCTCTATTTCTCTCTTTTTTTTTCCTCATCTCAGTCTCCCTCTCTCCGAATCGGTGATTTCTGGTTGAGTGGTGGCGTTTCGGTGGTCGTGGCTCGCTGTGGGTGGGTTCAGATCGGCACAAGTGGGATTCAGATCGCCGTGGGCTGGCGTGGGGCCGTTGGTGCTCATGGGTGGCCGTGGTTTTGCTCGCCATGGGCTGCCGTGAGTCTTGGGTTTGGTGGTTGTGGCAGAAAATGGATCTGATTTGGTTTTGTTTTTTTATTTATTTATTATTATTTGGGTTTGTGGGTATGGATTTGGCAGTGGTGGATATTGATGGTGGTAGTGGTGATGGCAGTGGCGGCGGATGGTTTGGGTTTTGGATTTGGATTTTGGATTTTGTTTGGGTGTTTTGAGTTTTAGTATGGGTCTTGGGTTTTGTTTGAGTTTGGGTTTGACTCTCGGCGGTGGGTGGTGCTAGGTTGATCGGCGGTGGGTTTTTGGTGGTGATTTGTGGTTGTTGTGGTTGGTGGTGTGGGTGATTGTGGTGGTTATTTTGGTTGTCGGTGGTGGTTCAGTTTGTGGGTATGGATTTTTTGTGTTGAGATTGATTTTGAGTGGGTTAGTCAATTGGGTTTGTCTTGATTTGGAGAAAAATGTGAAGAATGAAGTTCATGTTCTGGGTTGGAGGTTTTTGGGTTTGACATTTTTCTGGGTTGGAGGTTTGATGATTTTTCTGGGTTGGTTTTCTTACGTGGGTTTGGGTTTGATGATTTTTTCGTGTTCTGAAGGTTTCGGTGGAGGATAGGGATTTTGTATGAAATTTTGCATTATTCTGGGTTTGATTTGTGCTCTTGTTCTGGGTTTGGTTGTTCTTGGATTCGAAGCACATGAAGAACAGTAATGAAAGAAATAATAATAATAATTGTGGGGGGAGAAAGGCCCAACCCAACGTATTGGGCCCAAGACCCTATATGAGGAACACTGTTCGTCCGAGGAGATGATGACATTCAGTCAGAGGCTCATGTCGAAGGAGAATGTCTGGAGATGAACACGTGTACTATCCGAGGAGATGTTCATATGTCCGAGGAGTCCAATATCCTCGGATCCGAAGAAGTTTGACCCGACAGGTGTATTAGAGGTTCAAGTGATCTTTCTGACAAATGTTAGGAGGGAAATGAGCCTCGGACACGCATGAAGATAACCGGAACAGATAAATATCAAGGAGACAGACTTCAACCACCGCATTGAATGCGCTGCACCTACCTTCCTGGCCGCATTTATGTGGAGAAGACCCCTGAACAGTACATTCTCAGGTACCGCCACTCACATAAGGCTAAAGGGGGAGTATGATGGGACATGCACTCAAGTGGGCGTCTAGATGACGAACAAGTGGACGGTGAAGATGTAGGAAGGAAGTACTATATAAGAGAAGGGTGCCTCTGATAGAGGGGATCGAAAATCTGAAGTAAAAAAGAGTGTACTCCATTACCGTATCTCCAAGAATTGTAACCCAAGTTTATGAATGAAAAACATCTCTTCGGACGTTGCATTTACATCTGTCCGAGCACACCCTAATACAAATCCACCCACAAACATTGCTGTCTAATACTGTTATTTCATTGTTAGCCTAGCTATTTCACCCACTCTCTACAAATTTATTGTCTTGGGTTCAGTGGGCTCAAAGTCCATACCTTCTTGGGCTTGGGCTACAAAAATTGACCCCACAATAATAATAATAATAATAATAAAATTAGATTTAAAAGTTTTTTTTTTAAAATTTAGTTTGAATTAAATTGAAATTGAAAAATATAATTTATTTTTATTTTTTTAATTAAACTGACATGGCTTTTTTTAATTCAGAAAATGGTGACATGGTATTTAAAAAATGTTAAATATATATTTTTATTATTATTTTATTAGCCATGTCAGCAAACAGTGCATTCCGTTTGCCACCTCAGCATTTTCTGTCACTGGGTTGACGACAGGGACTATTTTAAAAACGATTTTTAAAAATCAGGGACTGACCTAGGAGCAAAATTAGTTTAGGGACCAAATCGAGAAATGGCCCAAAATGTAGGGACCAAAAGTGTATTTACGCCTAAGAAAATAATAAAATCTCACATTCCAGCTGCTAATACTCCAGCATGGATTGAAGTCCCTGTAGGACAATCAGTTAATACAGCAGCAAATGAATCAAAGCCACACCAGAAGCATGAAAGACCTATCAGTGTAAAAGATAAAATTTCCCAGAAGATAAAAATACAAGAAAAACAAGTTGCAGCCTATAAAGAGGCTATGCCCAGAAAACAGGTCATAGAAATAATTGATCTATCCAAAACTTATAAACAGAAATCTCCTAAAAATGAACCTCTCGAAGAGTTATACCCTAAAGAAGACCAAGTACCTGAAAATAACGAGATCTCGATATATTATGTACATACAGGAGAAATATGGGATAGAAATAAAATTATTGTCGACAACATATTTTCATATAAAGTTGCCCTTAATATTACCAGAAGTAGTGATAATAAATATGAACCACAAACCGTTGATGAATGTCAATGTAGAAATGATTGACCAATGTGGAAAGAGGCGATTCAAGCAGAATTAAATTCACTACTTAAATGTGAAGTTTTTAGACTTGTAGTTTGAATACCTAAAGGTGTAATGTCTGTTGGATACAAATGGGTATTTGTACGTAAGCGAAATCAGAAAAATGAAATTATAAGGTACAAAGCGCGACTTGTAGCACAAGGTTTCTCACAGAGATTTGGTATTGATTATGAATAAACATATGCTCCTATAATGGATGCAATTACATTCAAATTTTTGATTAGCTTGGTAGCAAAAGAAAATTTGGATATGCGATTAATGGATGTTGTTATAGCATATCTGTATGGATTGTTAGATAATGATATCTACATGAAAATCCCTGAAGGATATAAAATGCCTGAAATATATAATGCTACATATTGAAGTATGTATTCTATTAAGCTACAAAGATCCTTATATGGGTTAAAGCAATTCGGACGCATGTGGTATAATAGCCTTAGTGAATATCTTTTGAAAGAAGGAATTGAGAATAATCCAATTTGTCCATGCATTTTTATCGAAATATCAGAATCCGGATTTGCTATTGTTGCAGTATATGTTGATGATTTAAATCTTGTAGGGACTCCAGAAGAGTAAACAAAAACAGCAAATTATTTAAAGAATGAATTTGAGATAAAAGATCTTGGTAAGACAAAATTTTGTCTTGGCCTGCAAATTGAACATCTTCCACATGGAATTCTTGTTCATCAATCAACGTGCACAGAAAAAGTCCTGCAATGGTGGATCGGTCACTTGATGTCAAGAAAAATCCGTTTCGACCACAAGAAGATGATGAAGAAACTCTTGGTCTTGAAGTACATATCTTAGTGCAATTGGTGCTTTGATGTATCTTGCAAATTACACGCGGCTTGATATAGCATTTGCAGTTAACTTACTAGTAAGGTATAATTTTGCACCAACTCGAAGACATTAGAATGGAATTAAGCATATTTTACATTATCTTCGTGGGACTACTGATTTCGGATTATTTTATCCAAATGGATCAAAACCACAGTTAGTTGGATATGCTGATGCAAGTTACCTTTCTGGTCCACACAAAGGCCGATCACAAACATGATATTTATTTACTTATGGAAATACTGCAATTTCAGAGAGATCTGTTAAGCAAACAATTTATGCTACTTCCTCAAATCATGCAAAGATTATCGCTTTTTGTATTTTACAAATTTTTGCAACCACTGGTATGGTTGCTCTAACATTCTTTTGTGAGAATTAAGTTTTAACACACGAACATCTAGAATTTCACCCCTAACAAAGTTTGTGCCACAAATATAGCATTAAGATATCCAAGCCCCTTATCATGAGGTCATTAAAATTGTGACAAAGATAAACTCTATAATTAATTGGGACTGGCAAGCTAGAGAAGTGATGTGCTTAAGCCAGTGCTATACCCCCCCCTAGATGGATTTCATTGACAAGTTGATTGTTTAACCACTAAACCATCATCAATTTAAAAATCCTAATTATGTATCGATTTTAAAAATTTTTCCTTTTCAAATTAGCTTTCATTGCTTAAGCCAATTACTTCCCAACCTTTTTTTTTTGGTAGACTACGATCTACAAATATGGGGCTTGTATTCTTACTTGAGACTACTAGATGACTTAATTGATAAAATATTTTGTCATCGAATAAAAAACGTGAGTTCAATTATCATTAAGTAGACGCCACAGATTTAGTCCTACCAAACTATTTAAGCCATTATGTTTATCCCCCTTCTTAGCTATATTTATGATAGGAAGAAATTATGATGTGACAATTCAAGTTGATCTCGAACATAGTGACCAACGTGGTAACTCGGACTCACGAAATCGCAGGTTGGTTACAAACCCCAAAGCCTGCCAATAAGGTCAAACTTCGCATATATGCAACACCAATCCTAAGTGTCCATGAATAATCTCATAATACGAGAGAATTGATTGCAGGAAAATTGAATGGGGATCACAATAAAATGAATAAATTCTAATAGGTACCTTGGAAAAGTCTCCATTGTTCAACGCTCATTTTCTTGCTTGTATTTATGAGATGGGTTAAATCATTCACAATGGATCTAAAGACACAACAAACTTTACAATTGTTTGGGATGGTAAGTTATTGATAATAGATATTAAAGTAGTGTCAGTGATGATTATATAAAAATCAATAATAACCTACCAACTTAGTTATTATGAAATTTTGTGAAAATTGTTGTGTCTGTAGCGTTGCTCAATTTTTGGGCATTTTTTTCTATTTATTTTATTTTCACAAACAATTTTGTTAAGTAGCCTCATTTGGTACTCAAATTTCTAATAGTCGAGTTCTAATGTAAAGAGCTCAATTCTTTGAAACTTGAGTTCCACTGAGAAACTTAAAAGGAAAAAAAAAAAAAAAAAAACTCAATTCAAGCTTTTCTCTCTCCCTCAAAAAATAAATTCAAACTTTTTTCCACAGAAATCGAGCCTTTAAAACTCAAGTTGCACTTTGAAACTTGACTCTAACAAAATAGTTTTATTTTAAAATAATTAATGAAATATATTTGTAAAAATCAAATAAATAGCAAATAACCCTTCAAACTTTATTCAAAGCGCATCATCAGTTTAGATGGAAAAAAGAAAGAAATATTTAATTTGAAAATTGAACAATCTTTCGGTTCTTTTACATCGAAGGACAAGGGATTTTAAAATTTGAAAAAAGTAATGTAATTTGTCCTTGGGCACTTTCGAAAAGTAAAAAATCTAACGGTTTCAATTCACCACGTACACGACACGTGTCTAGATCACATAACCCCAAAAGGACATAACGTCCCTATCAAAAATGGTGCTGCGTGCCATTGTTAATGTTAAGCGACACCAGAAACCTTTCTACCGCAAAAGAGGAAAATAAAATCTCACTTTCCCAAATTGCCCTGCGCCCGTTTCGTTCTCAACTCAGTCACACTCACAAAGAAAGAGTACTTAACTGTCATTGAACTTGGACCTACCACCACTACCAAAATACTACCTCCTTCACTTTTCACCAAATTACCACAACGCCACTGCTTTTTATCACCTGCATTTTTCTACCAAATACGAAGAAAATTTTTACTTGGAAGTTTGAAATCGCAGTTCCCCAACTGACATTTCTATTGAGAGACCCAAAAAAGTGTAATATGACGACACTACCCATTTGTTCTCTACCTTCTCAAACACGATATTGACTCTTTTATGAATCTTTTCGCTGGGGTCCACACAGGGGTACTTTTGTCAAACCGTACACTCAACGACCTTATTCACAAGGCAATTTCCACCCACCACCCACAAAAAACGAACATTAAACTTGGAAGTTAGGAGAGCGTCCAAATGACCACACTACCCTTATTGTCCACTAGCGTCCTGGACAAGATGTCGGTTCAAATTAATTCTCAGAAACCATTTCGATTTTCGACAAGCCCATTATCGTCAAATAAGTACTATAAGGTGAAACTAACTTTGGTCATGTCTCACGAGTCGGTTTTTTTTTTAACGTAACTTTTAAAAGTCACCGTATCACGAGATTGGAGCCAGGGGTAAAGGGCATTTACGACATTTAACACCTCCATCACTCTCTCGCTCTTAATCTTATCGTAAAAAAAACCCATAACGTGGCGTCGTGTGAGGAGGACCACGGAGCGAACCGGGTTCTTTCCCCTACACGTAAATTATTATCGCAACTGCGAAACGCATTGCCACGTAGGATTGACACGTGTAACATCTGCCATGTCAGCAATATCCTTCCCCCTTAAATTGCCCATGTCTTCCATTCCACTCTGACTGTTATCGCAACCTCACACAGACACAAAAGCCCAAACCACACACAGTTCAAACGTTCACTCTCTTTCTCTCTAACACACTCACACTCACTTTCTCGGTCTTGTCACCGGTGATAATATCGCCGTAAAACTGATTTTTAGCCGGGAAAAATGGCGGTTCCGGCGACCGGTGGTTTTCCTAATTACCAAACTGCAAACGTGACTTTCTCGAGCCGTTGCGTATTTCGTGAAGCCTAGCCTTTATTTTCTGAAAGCCCTAAGCAAAAGCAACTTTTATCTCTTTCTTTAAATTTTTAGTTAGCAGAGTTTGGAAGTTATTCCACGCTTTGCCTTGCAAATTAAAGGCAATATTGTAGTACTATATAATATAGAGGTAGTAGTATTACTTGATTTTAGCATTGCTTAAGCGTCTCGAATTTTGGCCAAATCATCGGTTTCTTCGTCCACAAAATTTTGAAATCCATGAGTGGAGAATCGAGATAGATCGTCTTTGATGATATATCAGTAGTGGTGGTTAGAAATTGAATTAGGTTGGAAGTTAGGTTTAGGTAGGCTCTGTGGAAAAGGACAAAATGGTAAATTGAAGATTGGAGGTGGAGTTGAGAATTTTCTCGTGATTTTTGATCACGCTGATCATGCCTTTATCAATGAAGATCCAGCCGATCGATTTTAACACGCCGGAAGAGACGATGAGGATCGACTCAGTGAAGCCGATGGCGAAGTCTCGGCTGAAGAGGTTTTTTGATTTCCAGTTCCCGAGCGTTCTGAGAAATTCCACGGCGGCGCCGGAGAAGGTCGTGGCCGAGGGGCCGCATTTTCAGAAGGACGGCTTTATAGGCTCGGCTGTGGTGGCGCCGGTGGTGGCCGCTGAGTTTGAGCCGAGTTCTGTGTGCTTGGACAGTATGGTACAGAACTTCATCGAAGAGAACAATAACAACAACAACGAGAGGCAATCCGGTGCGGTCAGGTGTGGCCGTAACCGCTGCAACTGCTTTAACCGGAACTGTATTGATAGCAGTTCGGAAGATGAATGGGACTCTTTCGGCGATTCTAACTATTCTTCCACTGAAGCTTGTGAAATTCTCAAGGTCAAAACAACAAAACTTTAACGAAAATATTCAAAATAATTTTAGTTTTTTTTTTTGTTAGAAAGTGTAACTGAGAATATGGTTTTATTTGTGCGCAGGGATTGGTGCCGTGTGCGAGTATGTGTGAGAGGAATTTGCTAGCGGACACGTCGAAGATCGTAGAGAAGAACAAGATCTGTAAGCGTAAAGATGAGGATTGCAGGAAAGTTGTCACTGATGGATTGTTGGCTCTTGGATACGACGCTTCAATTTGTAAATCCCGCTGGGAAAAATGTTCCTCCTATCCTGCGGGTAATTCTTTTTCCTTCAATTTTCTTCCTTACGCTTTGAAACTACGTTTTCCTTTTGTTTCTTGTTTGGCAACCGAGAAAATTTCGGAATAGAAGAGAAAAACAGGGGAAAATGATTAGGTTAGGTTTGTTTTATGGTGCGTGTCTCTGTTTGTTATCTGAGAAAAAAAATAAGCGAAACAAAAGGAAATAAAATACAATTAGTTGTTTCTGTTTGGTTGTCGAGAAAAATATGGAACTTATTATAAGTAATATACTAATTTGAAGAAATTGTAATGGTAACAGGGGAATATGAATACGTAGACGTGATAATCGAAGGCGAGAGATATCTGATCGACATCGATTTCAGATCAGAATTCGAAATTGCTAGACCAACCAAGAGCTACAAGACGATCGTTCAGGCGCTTCCGTACATCTTCGTAGGAAAGGCCGATCGTCTGCGCCGAATCATAGCGATCGCATCGGAGGCAGCGAAGCAGAGCCTGAAAAAGAAAAATTTGCACATTCCTCCGTGGAGAAAAGCAGAGTATGTCAATTCCAAATGGCTCTCTCCACACGCGCGGTCTCAGCGCGTGAACGAACAGCCTCTCCACGTCAACGAGTTCATACTGAGTCAGGCGGCGGAGGGGACTGAGTTAGGTGAGGGCGGCGAGAACGTTTTTGCCTTGAGCGAAGGCTCCGAAGAAGAAGAGGAAGCGAAAGCGAAAGAGTGGAAGCCACCGGAGATAAAGCCTAAGCCTAAAAATTCACTGAGTCATGGGGTGAGAATCGTGACCGGTTTGGCTTCGGTCATTGAAGACTCGCCTTGAAATTTTGATTTTTGATTTTTAATATTTTTTTTTGGTTGGTTTTGTTTTGATTACTAAAAAGATTTACTAATATGGAACTCCATAATTCGATCCCCTGCTGGTTTTTTATGCACGGGCCCGATATTAGTATATTACTAATACCAATAAACAGAAGTGCTAAAAAAAAGGAATATAGTTTAGAGAAATATCATAATTTTTGTTCTTGATTTGTAGTTTCTATTTGTAATGGACTAATTGTGTAACTGTATTCTGATTTGAATGGAATCCGTAATTTTCAAGTTTGTGTATATTTTTGTCTCCTTAAATTTTCTGGCGAAGCAAAGGATCGATGAATAATTGAATATGAACCATCAAAGGGAATTGTGAAAAGGTGAAATTTCGTACTTTCATATTTTTGTGCATGATGTAAATAATTTTTTTTTCTGATTATTGATTTTATATTCTTTTCTTGAAGGAGTCGAGAACAGACTCGTGCAATCTCGAGCGCCGTGAGGTGTGGGCTAAGCGAAGTTTAATTAAATAGTTTTTAATTCATGCCCTCTAATCTTCTCTGGGTCTTTGATTATTGATTGGGTAAAAATCATACCTTTGATTGATTATTTGGTGGGTAATTACTTATGTTCTTGAAATTTATTAGTAGCTTAAGTTTGATTTCTCAAATATTTTGAATTCTGATTAAAATGTTTAGATTTGGTCTCTAATTAGAGTTTAATCTTTTTAGTAATAATGCTATTTTTGTGTTATTTTATGTTTGTTTTGATTTTGGCCTCTTCAATATCTTGTTAGGTTGATTTTAGATCCTCAAATACGTGGTTGATTCAATTTGGCTTTAAAAAATGGGGTGTCAGGTTTTATTAGTCACATTGGAGGAATTTAATTGATATTTTTTTTATTAAAAAACTTTAAACTAAAATTTAAATTTGAGGGACTAAAAATTAACT
Source organism: Quercus aquifolioides (assembly GCA_019022515.1). NCBI lineage: Eukaryota > Viridiplantae > Streptophyta > Magnoliopsida > Fagales > Fagaceae > Quercus > Quercus aquifolioides. The sequence continues at coordinate 47,925,948 of CM032336.1, read as the reverse complement.
TGTACCAGATTTTAATGAAAAAAAAAAAAAAAAAAGAGAGGATAATTTATCCTTATTTTATTATTTGAAATCGTGTGTGTGAATCATTCATTCTCTACCGAATTGGGTTTCGCTGCTGGATAATTTTCAGATGGCTGGGAATCCCTCTTTTTCCTATTAATTACAGGGGATTTGGGGTTTGGCATTGGCAGTAATGGAAAGTGCTGCAATCAATTTTTGGTCACTGGCCAATCAGAGCAATGCTATGTCAAAGTGTGGACTAGGTCCTGGACCGGTGGATCTAATCTGTTTTTGTACTTCAGGGTCAATGTCGGTGGCGCTGGCAAATAAGATCATTACATGTTAGCTCTGTACTAAGAGTTGGTGAGAATAATAAGTAGTAAATCTTATCGGTGGTTTAGATAAAAAGAAGCGAAAGTTAAAAAGGATCTGTCCGTTGGTTTTCTCTCGAATGCTTTGAAATTTGTTTTAAGTGGAGTACATTGGAGAATGGGAATGCATTTTGCGTGCAGTACAAGAAGAGTACTAGTTATTTTACTTATTTTAATAGGTTATAGTTTGTACCTATTTTTAGAACAATTTTTTATTTAATGGGAATTGAGAACAAGGTTTGTTTGTACTTTATTGTGATTTTATCCATTTATTTTTTTGGAAATTGATTTTATCCATTTATTATTCGTAAGTTTTAGAGTTTTTTGTATACTTTATTGTGATTTTATCCATTGATAATAAACTCATTTTATCTATAGTTAAAAATCATTAATGTGTGAAGATTAAAAAATTTTAGTCATGTTTATATTATATTTGTAAAAAGAATAAGTTAATTATGTAACTTGTAAATAAACTACTAATTTTGTTTTTTTGAGAAACTAATAAACTAAAGTTTTTTCAACAAAATAATGAAATAAAACTTGAATATGTAATGTTGTTTGATTATAAGCTCGAACTCGATTTTTGTTCAAAATAAAATTAAATACGTAGTTCGGCTGGATTCGTTTATAATTCTAGCTTAATCTTTCAATTTTGTTTTTCTAATGTTAATAAATTATTAGAAAAAGTAATTAGTTTCATAAAAAAATTTATATAAGGTTAACCTATTACATCAATAACTTTTAAATTACAATTTTAACATTTAACTAGTTTATAAAAATAAAATTTCGACCAAGTTTATAAAATTATGTTACAAAAGTAAGTTCCTCCTTTGTGAACATGAACACATTTGAACAACAGTGCCACCTACTACCTAGAGATAAGTTAGTTTTTATTCAGATTTAGAAATGAAATAGCACTGAGTACTGACTCATGACCACCGAAAGTGAAAATGTTCCATTGGAAGCAACGGTGGCATTTTCCCAAAGGTGGAGCTTGGGACTCAAAATTTAAACTGCTGAGTGGGTCACATAGAGAATGCCGTTGCTCTTGAAATTCAGAAATTGTTGTAACTTTGTTTTGTTCCAATCCATTACTCCTCACCTGCGCTGCACCCACATAAAACTACTATTATTTGCTGCTAACATGCATCGCATTTGTCGTTTATGGGCCTCGTACTATAACGGGCCCACATCGTATCTTGGAAATTGCAATTTAGATGCTTTTGCTATGTTTTTATTGTGTTACTTTATGTTTCTCTTGTTGAAGTACAACTTTTTTTTTAAATTTTTTTAATCATTGCATTTTGCAATATTTCTTAGTGATTTTTGGAAACAGATTATATTTTATAATCATGGTAGCTTTTCCTACCCCTTTACTTTAATTACTATCTAAATTAAAACCAGTGGTCATCATCTTTATGATATTATATTAGGAAAGACGTTAAGCTACAAGGAAGCATGAGATTAATGTATTACTTTTTGAATGGGACGCCTACCTACTTTAATTAACGCTCTCTCTCTCTCTTGGTGGCTTTTTCTGCGGAATAGTTAATTAAAGTATTAATCTCGCGTATGTGATTTGGATATACAAATATTTGCCGAGTTTACAAGGTAAACATGATTCTTTCTTAATTTGGAGTTGTTGCGTGAAGAGGCTTCTTAATTTTTAGAGTTTATCCAAACCTTGCACCCCAGATAAAAAAATTGTGAGAGTGAGACTTTGTATATGAGTAACACACGTGGATGTTTTTTTTTTTTGTTTTACTTGCACACCTTTTCGAATAAAGAGTTTTAGGCAGCGTCTTTTTTTGGTCGCTTCACATGCTCGCAGCAAATACTTGAATGACTTGTTAAGCAGTCTCTTATTTCCCAATGCATATAATACTTTTAAGGCACATTAATAAAGAAGAGGGATTAAATGGGTATATTCTCTATTCCAATTGAAGTTTCATGCATCCGTTGATTTTGGTTTATTTATATATATATATATATAGACAAAACTTAGGTACCGTACTTTAGGTACTGTTTCTTAAGTTTTTCTCTTAGAATTCAACAATGTGGCTACTTATCTAAAAAATACATTTTTATCCCATGAAAAAAAATCTACATGACTGAATCTTAAGAGAGAAATCTAAAAAACAATATCTAAGTACTGTACCTAAGTCTTGGCCTATATATATATATACACTGGAAAGTTATCGATTAAGTGGTGACAAAAGTTACCCACCAAATGTAACTTAAATCAAATTTCTAGATCAGTTTATAATGCAAGTAATGTTCAGATGAATAGAGAGTATAAGACAACCAAATCTCTTTTCTAAAGTTAATTCATGGAACTTCATTTGGTTGTCTCTGCACTCCCTGCACATTCCAAGTCTATGAAATGTGTTTAATTAAAAAGTTTTTCATGTGTAGAGTCACATGTTCCATAAGATATAAAATAGGAATGAAAAAGTTTTACCAAGTCAATTAACTATAACACTGTATAAGTATAAAGCTTGGTATGATGTATGTGTTAAAATTTATGGTGGCTTTTTCTAAAGTAGTCAGCTTTTAACTTAGTGGACTGCTCAATTGCCATTGGGATTCTATTGTCTCGGAAGGCCAAGCCATTATGCCTGTTGCAGATGTCAATGATTTTGTCCTAATTTCCTAAAGTGATTACATTTAACATTATAAAGTAAATAGAAAAATTTAAAAGCATTCCAATGTAATGTTAAATGTTTCAATATTAATATCTCTTCTGGGTTGGCTAAAGGTCAAAAATACAAGGCAAGAAAAAGTGCCATATTATCATCAATGTACTAATTGCCAGGGGAAAAAAATTTAGTGTCAATGAATGAAATCTGGTTTTTGGTGACTATATGAATCAGAACTGCAATGTCTTAAATATTTATGTCAACAAACACCAAAGAAATCTGGTGCTAGGGGTTGAGTCCCGTTTTTCTTTGTAGAAGCTTCCCAAATTAAAAATTCCTTAATACACAAGTTTGGGTTGGATTGGGTAAAGCTGGCCCAAAACAGTAAAATTTGGGTTTTGGGCTTCACAAATGAGATTAATTCTTAAACAGCTTTTTCTTTGTTATCCCAAAAGTTTAGATTTAGACTATTTTTGCCTGGCTTAAAAAAAAGTTAAAGCAAAAGTTTATGGTAACAAGTTTGTATGGACTAAGTAATTACCTATTCAAGATTGGAGTTGTTGGAGTACACTTGGCCCAAGAGTCCAAGGTTCAAGGCATAGTTATCCTGATTCAGTTTATCAATATACTGATTTAACCTTATGTGACGTTTGGTACGGGGGAATCCACATTACTTCTGGCATCCAGATTCCTTTAAGCTTGGAAACCTGAATTCCCACCTGTTTTAAAAGGAATCCACATTCCCACTGAGAGGGGTTTAAGGGGGGAATCCAGATTCCCCTGGCATCTGATTTTCTAGCATGATTTGCAACCAAACATGAGAATCTTTAAACATTCCTAAGAATCCTAAAACATTACCCTGTATCAAACGCCACATTATAGTAGTACACACCATGACCACACTAATATAGTAATATTATACTATTGTACTTCCAAGTTACCATTTTTGTTAACTTTGTCCTATTCAATGTAGCTATATTAAAGGCATCCCGTGTACAATTCTATACACAATAATATATGTACTTCAAAAAACTTCGGAAATTTCTCTCTTACCCTTCCAAGTGTCGTGGGTGGATGAAACAAGACCAAGTTAATGTTATGGGTCCAGTCATGGAATTACTAATCACACTGTGTATTGTTTGATTGGAACAAGACCCTGATGATCCAGTAGCAGAGGGACCAATTATAGCAGTTGAAATACTAATATTACTATGTATCTAAGAATCTTAGAAACAAAGAAGAGGAAGGAAAAATGGGATTCTCTTCTGTGAATTGTGACTTTCAATGCCTTTTTTTTTTTTTTTTCTTTCTTTCTTTCTCTGTCGGTGCATAGGACACGAGAGTTTCGTTTCATGTCTGATGATCCAAACACATGACCTATTGTACGTTGAATGACCATGCATGTCCTATCACAAATATTTTTGGGACCACATTTAACGTATGGTCAGATTGTTATGTCTTAACACTGCGTGAGGTTGAGGACTTGTCATAACTCACAAGTGGATTCCTTTTGAATTGAGAAAAAGTTTCTGTGCTTTTTTTTTTTTGGTCACTGTTAATTTATCGTTTTGATGAAGTGAATGATCTGTTCAATGTTCTGTGGTTGATGCCAATTTTTATCAAGTGTAACTGAAATCTATCCATGATATCATGCCTATCTCACTAGGTTGCATAATCCGACACTACTCTACGCATATGTCTGGTTTGAAATGTGGTGCAAATTATTCTGTGCATTTGGTGTATTACACCTTTCTTTAGCATAAAGGTAAGTTCTATAGTTTCTCAAAAAAAAAGGCAAGTTCTATATGTAAATTTTATACATGCCTTCACATAAGAGAAAGGTATAATTGACTGAATATATGAAATAATTTCTCATAGATAGATCTGCTCAAATCGAGTTTGTATTATGTTATTCATTTGGTTGATTTAAATACAAATAGGGTTTGGACTTGAGGTGGTTATAAACACAGCATTAGAAGCAAATCATAAAATTTCCGTAATAGGATCTTGATCAATCGTAGTTTCTGTTTGGATCATCATTCTCGCATGACCGAGTTTTGGATCTTACTCAATTGAGATCTCCATCTTGCATAGGGAATAGAATCTTCAGTCTTTAATCCTCATTACAACCATCCATATTATAAAGTACAAAACCCAAAATTACAAGTAAATTAGTCATGAAATTAGCCAACACTAAAAATACTAATATGGTTCATTTAGGAAATGCTTGAAGGGATGTGATTTTGAATACAATGACTTTTTTTTAACTAGGTTTTGTTGCTAGATCTATTCAGTTAGTCAAGCTAAGAAAATGCTTAGAACATTTTAACTTCTCGATTAGTTGATTCCATTTGTTAAGGAACAAGTTCGGGTATTTCAATCGCGTAATCCCTCAACTCTCGGGGAGTTGGGCCCATTCCCGAGTTAGTGGGCCTCTCCTTTAGACGAATGTAGGCCCAATGGGCCTGCCCTGGAAGGCCCTTCCTGGGAGTCAAAGGAGATTTGTTGCCCTTGGTAAATTAGCATGGTGAGCTGAGCACCCACTTGGCTGGCTGAGTGGGCCAATAGGCCCTTTCATCCTAGTTTTGGGCCTGGCCTTAGTCGGACCCCATGCCTTTGCCAAACTCTTGACGAAAAAGGGGTAAAAGAGCATAAAACAAAGATACATAATTATTTTCTCTTTCTGCTATATATATATATATATTGTATGAAATTAGAAGGTTTGGCAAACAAAGACAATACATGTTCATATTGAGCTGATGGCTGTGTAAAAAGAACACATGCCCTACCGACACAGAACTTGTTAAGTAATATATATTCTATAGCGGTAAATAATGAAATTGTGGTTGTGATTGCCAAAAATTTAAGCATTAAATTCAAATAGAGAAGGGTTTAGGAAAAGGTATTGGTCACCTACAACAAAAGAATATTATGCCTTAAAAAAAAGGCACGGCATACCATCTCTTCAACATGCTAAAAGTCCAAGGAAGATGCTCCAACAAGAAGAAAAATAAAACGATCATTGCATTGGAGAACTTGAAACTCTCTTTTGCTTGTTAGGCAAAACTGCAAAAGTTTGGTTTGCAATATTTTTAAAGAAGCAAAGAATCAACCCCCTTGACCCAAAGAGACATGCAACATTACCTACCCTCCCTTTATTACTACTCTTTCTTTCTACTTCTATTTTAAGTTTTCTTTCTAGTATTTTATTTTTTTATTTTTTTATTTTTTTCTGAAGGCAGTTCACACTTTACAAATCAAATAAAGATTTGAGCTCTCGGAATACTCTAAAGTCAAATCAAGCATTTTGCTTTACAGGAAATTAACTCTTTTTCTTGAAAATAATGGAGCCGCGACCAAAGCTGATTAAAAAAAAATTAATTTAATCACTTAAAAATTATTCTAATATTTATATAAGAACCTTTGAATCTCTTTCTCAAAAAAAAAGAACCTTTGAATCTGAGGAATTACAAAGAAATCTAGCATTTACCATCTGCTTGGTTGGGTGTAAGATTCATAAGAATCTAAGGATGAATTTTGATTTAAGAATCCATGGGATTTTGGGCCTGCTTATATGTTAGACCATTATACATAAGTCTATCAAAGCAAGGGCCATGCTTTAAGAATCCATAAAATGATCATTCGCTTTGGACCTTACTTGCGACACCAGTGGGTCTAAATGCATGTTCCATGGCAATTTTCTTTTGGGCTCAATACTTGCTCCACCATCCATTACATCTAATTTTTAATGGTATTTGGAGGCCCATTCCAAATCTTGGGCCTACCGTACTGTTATTGTATTTCTAATTTGTGGTTTCTACTTTACTTTACTACTAGCTTGTTATTCTGACTTCTCTATATATAGGCCCTGTCTATACAGTACTAAACATTTTACACGCGGGCCTGGCAGGAGGAGGTGGGCTGATACGAAATGAGAATGGACAATGGATTGCGAGATATGCAAGATCTTTAGGTATAAAATCTGGTCGCATGGCAGAATTATGGGCTGTCAAGGATGGGCTTATTCTAGGAACCACACGTTGGACTAAGTCTTTATGTGTGAAACTAGATGCTGAGCTTATTGTTTAGTTGCTTACCAATAATTTCATAGAATCTTATGATGGAGTCTTTGCTCAATGACTGCAAGATCCTATTGAGAAAATTTCACTGATCGACAGTCCAACACATCTTCAGGGAGGCGAACCAATGTAGTGATGAACTGGCTGTGATAGCCCATTGCCCATGGTGAAGAATTTGCTGACTTTTGATAAAGCTGAGCTTGCTTGTAACAGACTTATTTGTATTTAATCTATTTTCATTGTTGTTTACCAAAAAAAAAATTTACACCAGATTTTCTATATATATATATATATATATATATATATATATATATAAAAACGTTTTACACCAATATACAAATATCTTGTCACTATTCCTACATAAATGAACTAGCATGCAAGTGTTCTGATTTTTTTATGTTGACAGCAGGGTTCGAGTGAACAAAAATACTATGATATTATTATTCTCTATGAAAACTCTAACAAATAAGGCTGACCTTACTATGTGGATCTCAATCTGCCAAAGTATTCATATCTTCATTGATATGCTTCCAAGCGATAGTTTATAATTAGTTCACCATTTTGGTTGGACTATGTCAGAGCTACTCAACCACCAGTGCCGGCAAGGCTACAGTGATGTTATGTCCCAAGTCAAGTCTAGATGAAAACGCTTTGCCAAGTCATATACTTTTTTTAGTCTACAAAATGCTAGTAAGGAAGGAATCATTAAAAGGCTCACCAAATTTCAACCCACATGCTTAGAATATTCTCCATTCTGCACCGCCCATTTCCATAACTAGCTATTGTAATAAATCCTTTTCATGAATTATAGAAAAATAGTATTAAAAATTAAAAAGAAGATGCAGCAAGAAACTTCTAAAAATATTGAATTTTATGAATTTTTAACGCGGTCACAATGACTTTGAATGGGATGGGAGAGGAAGCAGGAAACCTCCTCAGGTCAACAAAGTACTTGGCTTCCAAGCAACTAAAAACCTGTTGATAACTTTTCAATAATTGACTCCAACCTTATGGTCTTTTTTTATTGTTATAAATTTAGATAAGAACAAGAATTGGTCTTTTTTCTACGTAGTGATCGCATATGAGATCACAAAAGATTTAAGCTAACATTGTGGCTTGATAACACCAAAATTTCATCTTTGGCCATCCAAAGTTCTCTCTCTCGCTCTCTCTCAAAATGGTAACACCATCTTCAATCCAATTCATTGATTCTGCACTTTCTTGCACTACCTCACTTGCTCTATCATATTCAGACCCTGAACAAAAATGGATCATCCAAAAGCACCTGACTTCACTACTTCAAGATTATCCCACTCTCAACCCTACAATTGATACCTTCAATCACAATGACGGCACCACTGTGAACCTTCTAAATGCAAATGGCTATCTTTTTGTGTCCCATTCCTCACCTCCGATAGCAATCACCATTTGGCTTCATGAAAATTATCCTTCCATGGCTCCTATAGTTTTTGTGACACCAAACCCCACGTCCAAAATTCATCCAAACCATCCATTTGTGGACCCTTCTGGTGCCACCAAATCTGCATACCTCCTAACCTGGCAACATCCAAAGTGCAACCTCACTGGCCTTGTGCACAACCTTGTCAAACTCTTTGCAATTGACCATCCCTTGTTCTGTGCTTCACCTAGTTCTAGCTTCACCCATCCGTCTGTTGTTTCAAAAATGGAGGCTCTAGACAAAGTCACTGGTGCCATTCACTATGACATAGTGGCCTTAACAGCCAAGAATGAGGAAGAAATAGAGGAGCTATCAAATTTGCAAGCTGTAATGAACAAGAGGGTTGATATTGCTAGAAGTATATTTTTTGAGCTTGACCATGAAAGATCGACCTTGAAAGGAAAAGTGAAGGAGTTGACTGAGGAAGCTGATGTGCTAATGAGCTGGTTGAGAGTTAACGAACCAAAAGCTGCTGTTGCCACAGTAGGTGGAGAGGATGATGATATTGATGATGCATTTGAAGCTGTTGGCAAGGTGTCCAACTTGATGCTTGATTCCTTGGCTGCTGATGGGGCAATAGAGGACTTGATATATGCATTGGATAAGGCAGTTGAACTAGGTGTGGTGACTTTTGATGTATATATTAGACAAGTGAGAAAATTGGCTAGAGAGCAATTCTCTCACAGATACAAGATTTATGCAAGTGACTAATAAAAGGTTTCCGACATAATTCATTGACATGTTGAGTTGTTGACTCTATAACTTGTCTAATCGGACATTACTATATTTTGCCTTTTTAATTCTCTACCTAGTCCTTAAATGTGAAGTATACTTCAACCAAAGGCTAAATGTTGGATTCAAGGGCCAAGGCTTAAGCAATCACAAAATGTGGAATTCGACGACCTTGCAATCCCATAGAAAAACATCACGAATTCACGATTCCCTGAGAAAAATAAATGAGTTGTGAAGATGGAAATAAAGATATCAAATTCCTACCAAGATAACTTAGATGTTGTAATCAATGACAATTAACCCTAATGAACCTACAAAAAGGATAAAGGCTTGGCAGAAATTACTTGTTTTACATGACTAAGTTATATATACGTTGTAATGGCCAATTCATATTAGATCTAGTTACTTTTTTAATTTTTTTTAATAAATGAAATTGAGAGAATGATGCAATAATAAGAATAAGAAATCTAAGGACTACACTGCTAATCAAGAAATTTAAAAGGCCAATCATATGACCCCAAAAGGGTAAGCATTGTCTAGACTCTGGAGGATGAACCCTTTTGCTGAAAGAAGGGTGAATATAAGCACATGCTTGATGAAAGTAGAGAATGAAAAAAAAAAAGTTTGAGTTGAGAGTACTTATTCTAAATCTAAAATTTATAATATATATATAAATCTCAAATTCGTGTATTTATTACTTTTGGAGTATAGCTTAGATGTAATTAATGCCTCCTCTTATTATTGGAGCTTGTAACTTGATTTCTAATGAGGCATAGAATGAAATTATTATCCTTATCCTAGAAATATTAAGCATGTATTGGTTGGTAACTTTGAAGTTTAAAGATAAATATTTATGTTCTATTGTAATCTAGTTGAGTATCTATTTGTATACCTATATTAACTTGACTGAAAGTCGGATAAGGCAAGTAGGCAACTAATATAAAAAATAACAAGAAAAGGGTAAAATATGTTGTGATGAAGAATTATTGAAGATGAATAGGTACAACCCTTTAACCAAAAAAAAAAAAGTTACAACTGTACAACAACTAACAAATAACTATAACTCCCACGGGCCCAATTTGAAATTTGCTGCAACTGGACAGGCCTGGCCCATTGGATCAAGCAATATTGAAGGTGTTCAATTAGGCCTGCTTAATGGAATAAATGGGGCACATACGAACTAATCAAGTGTGGCAGATGAAGACAAAACTAAGTTCATTGAATCAATCCTCTAATGAAGAGAGTATTTGTCTAATTGACTACTTCTGCAATTCATTGACATTTTATTTATTTATTAATTTTGTGATGGATGTTATTCACGTCTTTACAACAACAGTGATACTGACATTGGCCTAAGACTAGGTCCTAAAAATACGTTGGACATGTGAAATACTACGTATAGATATATAGATATTTTTTAATTTCAGCTTATATGTTTTAAAAGGCAATCATCTCTCCTTCTCAAAAAAAAGAAAAAAGGCAATCATCTCTAGTTCTCCTTCCTAATTTGTCCTTTTAGCGTGACGACTCAACCCAATCGCCATAAATTGAATTTTGTTGATTTTTATAATTAATATAAATTACTGTAAAGTTTAAATCTAACCTAACCCAACTTAATTCATATACAGGCTTCCGTTTATATTTTGTGGATTTTTTTTAATACACAAAATAAGAAATTAAGGCGTCATTTGATCATAATTGCGATCAACCAAATTGTCCTGTCAACAGTTTTCAGTTTTTAAACAATATTATACGTATTTTTACACACATTTTCGCCTACATGTATTTTCAAAAATTACAAATAACGTTACTAAAACAACATTATCAAACGGACCCTTAATGTCAAACGTGTTGTGTGTGTGATAGAGAGAGAGAGAGAGAGAGAAAGACTACAATACCATTTTTATGTCAATCGAGTCGTGTGATTTGTTGTTAAAATTTAAAATCCTTGATGATGTCCTTATTCTTGAGTGGGACTCGGACTTAGTTTGTACTTTGTAGGCATGTGCACAATAGGGTGGGAATTGGACAAAGGCTTTGGGATTGAGACTTAAAATCTACCGGCCAGAAAGAATTCATACGTACCCTTTGTCCCTTTCTTTTTTCCTGTGCCACTAAATATTTTATTATGCTTTACCTTTAAAGGAAGTCTATATCCTGTAGAAGGAAAACGTATTTTAATGACAAATATCAAAAGGTACGTAAAGGAGTAACTGAAGCATTTCATTTCACCAACTGTCTTCATTTATATATATATATATATATATATTTTAATAGGACGTTTTCATATTCTTTGTGTTAAATGTTATAAGAGTAGTTCTTTATGATGTTTACTTGGTCTAAAGACTCTAAACAAATATCTACAAAGGTTGTTTCTCAAAAAAAAAATATCTACAAAGGTCTAATGAAACTTTGCTCACATCTAGTGCCTCTCCAACATTTTTGTCAACCCAATTACTTGCTTTGTGGAAAATATATATCTTTTATCAATTTCGTCAATGCCTGCACAAGATGGAATCATATCAAGAATGTGATGTAATTACCTCCACAAAAGCACTTTTCTCAACTTGCAAGGCATTTATTATGGAAAAAAAAGGTTCACCGGTTCTCAAACTTATTATGCCACGGTTGACAAAAATATCCATGTATTATTTTAACTTTTTAAATATGTATGTGACTTATTTATATATATTAATAAGTAAAATTTAGAGAAAATTCTATTAAATTATATAATTAAAGTTCAATTTTGTGCTATGTGTCCTAAATTATTTGTTTTTAGAGAGAGTGATATTTTTTAATTTTGGAGTCAAATGTGGAACCACATTATAAATATTCATCTAAGTGAGTTATTGTGTACAAAAACCAAAGAGTCTAAAATTAATGAATATAAATTTTTTTTTTTTAAATAGACAATTTACATTTTCTACCTAATAATATTCTTACAAGACTTTTTAAAGAGTTAAAAAAAAAATAGAAGAATGACTATCAATAATGTAGGGGCTCGTTTTGTCGTAGATCCCCCAGCAATAAATTTGTTTAGAGAGTGGGTCGTAGAGTTCGGCGCCAACAGGCTTGCCACCGGCTCGCCTGAAGTGTTCCTCCTTCTTGGGGGCTTTTTCTTTGTTCTTATCGTCTTGGGGGTTGCTCCTCGGATGGCCGAGGAGCCCCTACTCTGAAGGGCTCCTTGCATTTATATACCCTCTTTGGCCAATCCTAGCCTTCCAACTGTCAGTCATCCAGACCACTGCTTAAGGACTTGTCCTATCAGCCACGTTTCCCACCGTACTGTGGATCGCGGCACCCAAGGTTCCGCCGTTCAGGAGTCCCCTCAACACTGAGATTGCCAGGGGAGTTAGGTAGACGCATTAAATGTGGATGTGACTGCCTGTACTGGGATCAGGATAGGTATGCCGAGGACAGGGTTGTCCTCGGCGCGGCCCGGAGGGCCGAAAAGTCCCTAGACAGCTGCCTGGGACAGCCATTGATCCTCGGCATGGGCCTTGGGCCAGTCTAGAGGTGGGCCGAAAATTCCAGGCCCCCGGGCCCCACAATAGCCCCTCAAAATCCTGCTGCACGTTCCCTTGAACGGGGAGGAGGGTTTTGACACCCACAGCCCTCATTCCCCCCAAGGCCTTCCGCTGGTTGGTTTTTCCCAAATAGTTAGCTCAGCGCTTCAATCCTCCGGCAAGTGATTAGCCTTTTATGGAAGATCCTGTTGCTGCTTTTAAAGATAGTGACAAGCTCACCGTAGGCTTGGGTCCGAGGACCATGCAAGACCTAGGCACAGGTGCTGCCTTCATAAGTAGTGGCTAGCTCTCCGTAGGCTTGGGTCCGAGGACCATGCAAGACCTAGGCACAGGTGCTGCCTTCATAAGTAGTGGCTAGCTCTCCGTAGGCTTGGGTCCGAGGACCATGCAAAACCTAGGCACAGGTGCTGCCTTCATAAGTAGTGGCTAGCTCTCCGTAGGCTTGGGTCCGAGGACCATGCAAGACCTAGGCACAGGTGCTGCCTTCATAAGTAGTGGCTAGCTCTCCGTAGGCTTGGGTCCGAGGACCATGCAAGACCTAGGCACAGGTGCTGCCTTCATAAGTAGTGGCTAGCTCTCCGTAGGCTTGGGTCCGAGGACCATGCAAGACCTAGGCACAGGTGCTGCCTTCATAAGTAGTGGCTAGCTCTCCGTAGGCTTGGGTCCGAGGACCATGCAAGACCTAGGCACAGGTGCTGCCTTCATAAGTAGTGGCTAGCTCTCCGTAGGCTTGGGTCCGAGGACCATGCAAGACCTAGGCACAGGTGCTGCCTTCATAAGTAGTGGCTAGCTCTCCGTAGGCTTGGGTCCGAGGACCATGCAAGACCTAGGCACAGGTGCTGCCTTCCTAAGTAGTGGCTAGCTCTCCGTAGGCTTGGGTCCGAGGACCATGCAAGACCTAGGCACAGGTGCTGCCTTCATAAGTAGTGGCTAGCTCTCCGTAGGCTTGGGTCCGAGGACCATGCAAGACCTAGGCACAGGTGCTGCCTTCATAAGTAGTGGCTAGCTCTCCGTAGGCTTGGGTCCGAGGACCATGCAAGACCTAGGCACAGGTGCTGCCTTCATAAGTAGTGGCTAGCTCTCCGTAGGCTTGGGTCCGAGGACCATGCAAGACCTAGGCACAGGTGCTGCCTTCATAAGTAGTGGCTAGTTTCCCCATAGGCCTGAGTCCGAGGACCATGCAGAGCCTTGGTTCTGTCTAACACTTGGTCTTCTGAAGTAATTAGTTTCCCCATCTTCTATCGGGGAAGCGTTTCTTGGCCGTTCGTGTTCTGCGCCTGACGCTTCGGTGCGCGAGACGCGCCTTCATTAATGGTCTCGTAAATCGACAGAAGTACAACGGTCTGCAGCCCCCTTGGAATTTGGTGGCTTCATTATTGCCCGCCGCCTCGGTAACTCACTCTTCGAATTCTGCGCGAATTGACTGTCACCAACTCTCCCCCTCTATATAAGGCTTTCTGGGGGGATGGTTTCTTCATACCCCATGAGCTTCCCAACTCGAACAGAAAGAAAACCATCTTTCCACTCCCCATGCCCCTTTAATAACCCCGCCGGGATTGTGACCGGAGTTAGGAGATATGGAGTTAAGGGCTGCCGTGGCCGCAGCCCCCACTGGGTTTCTGGTGCGGCTGAGCCTTGGCGGAACACCAGCAGTGTTGCACGCGGTGGCCAGGTGGGACATTGTTGGAGTACCTAACATCTTTCCCCGGAGCGCACCTTCGGTGGAGAAGATACGCGAACTTACGTCGTGTCTGGCGCCCGAGTGTTGCCGTCTCCAACGGCCGGCGCTCGGGAGGATTGGAGAGCATCAAGGGAACATCACGGGGGGGGGGACGTTCCGGTGCCCCTGCATCTGCTCCTCACTTTGTTCAAGCTTCCGCTTTGAAGCAAGCCGGCCCCAGCCCCCCTTCCCCGCTTTTATTGTCAAGCTCTCCCGTTCTGCTGATGCCAATAAAAGCACGGGTTGACACTTCCCTCTCCCCTAGCTAGTTGTAGGATCGGACCGCCTGAGCCTCCGATTGTAGGATTAGCTTGTAATAAAGCTTGTAAAACAAGCCTGCCTGAGCCTCTGATTGTATCCGTAACTCTTTTTCTATGAAATGATAAAGAATCCTTTCCGTTTGATGTTGAGTTTGAGTTTTTTTTTTTTTTTTTTTTTTTTTTTGCTGCAGAATTTTTTCTTTCTTCTTCTTTCTTTTGCACCGCCACCTTTTTGCATGGCATTTGCTTTGAAAAGACCGCCGGTTGCGCCGGTCAGCGCACTAACCCTTCCCACAGACGGCGCCAATTGTAGGGGCTCGTTTTGTCGTAGATCCCCCAGCAATAAATTTGTTTAGAGAGTGGGTCGTAGAGTTCGGCGCCAACAGGCTTGCCACCGGCTCGCCTGAAATGTTCCTCCTTCTTGGGGGCTTTTTCTTTGTTCTTATCGTCTTGGGGGTTGCTCCTCGGATGGCCGAGGAGCCCCTACTCTGAAGGGCTCCTTGCATTTATATACCCTCTTTGGCCAATCCTAGCCTTCCAACTGTCAGTCATCCAGACCACTGCTTAAGGACTTGTCCTATCAGCCACGTTTCCCACCGTACTGTGGATCGCGGCACCCAAGGTTCCGCCGTTCAGGAGTCCCCTCAACACTGAGATTGCCAGGGGAGTTAGGTAGACGCATTAAATGTGGATGTGACTGCCTGTACTGGGATCAGGATAGGTATGCCGAGGACAGGGTTGTCCTCGGCGCGGCCCGGAGGGCCGAAAAGTCCCTAGACAGCTGCCTGGGACAGCCATTGATCCTCGGCATGGGCCTTGGGCCAGTCTAGAGGTGGGCCGAAAATTCCAGGCCCCCGGGCCCCACAAATAATATTTAAATTATACATGTAAGAATTATACTATGCATCTTAATGTATATTTTTTAAGTATATTCATGCATATACATGAACCATGGAGTTACAAGCTAGTTTAAATAATACACAAAGTTAGGCTTGAATAAAACACCACTTCATCTGCATGATCATACCTAAATCTACTAAAATTGACCACAAATGTGGTCATCGCACCATTAGCCGTGATGAAGGTGCAAAAACAGTAGGGCACTTGTGGTTCTCTCTTCAAAAAATAAAAAATAAAAAATTTGCACCGCACCTATTAGTGTGCGTTTGGGAACCGATTAAAATTTAAAATTATTTTACTATTCAGTTTATTTTTGCTACTATTCATAGGTCCCACTACACTTTTTATTACTATTCATTGGTCCCACTGTACTATTTCAACTAACTTTTATCTTTATTTATAGTACTTTCAACAATAAGTTTTCAGTTTTACTTATTATTGTGGGATTATGGATATCTTACAATGGGCCAACCGTATGATGGGATTACAATTTACTTATTATTGTGGGTTTATGGATATCTTACAATGGGTAGTCCCTCGAGATAGATTAAGGCCCACAAAGATAATCGAACTCCCCTTGCCGAACACTCTTACTCCTTGGTTTCCTCTCTCTCTCTCTCTCTCTCTTCTTTTACCCTCTATTGTCCAACCCCATTTCTTCTATTTTCTTTCTATTTATAGTCTCTCCATAATGGGTTGGCAATAATTATTTTTTAACGATTCTCGTACGGGTGGGTCCCGTTTTGATTATTCCTGACAGGAGTGGGCCCACTTTGGAAACAGAAATTGAAACATTGGAACTAGCATTAGACGCTAGATGGTGCTCGGCGACGATACTTTCCAAGGCACTACTGAAGTGTTCCAAAATATAGTCGAGCAATAGCAACACCGAGGCCAAAAATTGTCCTCGGCCATCTTGCTATGCATTAGTACCAATCGGACTCATAAGAAATGGGCCAATGTCCATGGGCCGTTCGACCTTGGGCCATGGGTGATGGGCCCATGGCCGTTTACCGTACATATATATATATATATATATATGTTTTATTGTATGTGTCGTATTACATGTTATATTTTGTTTTGCAGGTTATATATCTGATTTTTTTATTGTATTTTTTTAAAAGAGATAGGTTTAAGTTACACCTGGTGTAACTTTATAAGAATTACACTTTTTTGGACCATTGATTTGTATTAGATCTAAGGGTGAAAAAAAAGTCATGGTCATGTCATTATTGTTCCCTAGAAATTAGTAAATAATTCATTAACTCTTCTTATTAAAAAAAGAAAAGAAAAAAAAAGCATTAACTCTCTGTCTATCATCATCTTCATCTTCTCTCCCTCTCTCACATGGTCTGTATCTAGTACAGCCACAATGATCGTTCCTCTTTAGCACAAATAAAAACAAGGGACATGCATTTCTTGTGTTGGGTACAATCATCATCCATTTTTACCCAAGTTTGTTCTGATTAGAAGAAGTACTTGTTTTCTTGGTTTAATTTATAGAATATAAGTCTAATTTTAGCTTATTTCGTTTCTATTCAAAATTTGTGCAAGAAATTAAGTAAAAAAAAATCGGTTTAAGTAAAAATAATAATTTGAAAAAAAGAAAAATCAATGGCCAATCAATACTCATCAATAGCCGATGAACAATTAATTTGTGGTGAGAAAAATAGTGTATGGAGGAGAGAGAGAGAGAGGGTTAGCATCTAAAAATTGAATACGTTTTCCACTCTATTGGACTTGTTTTCCATTAGCAACATAAAATGTTTTCTATTGAACTACATGTGGTGGTGTGTACTTAGATTGTATGCTAATCAAGAAGATGTTGTTGGAGAATGAGAAATGATTCCTAGCAGTTGGGAAACTTTCAATTGTCTTTGTGTTAATTCATCATAAAGAATTATTACACAAAGATTGCGTGAGAGAAGAAGAAGCTGATGATGGAGAGTAGAGAGTTAATGCTGTTTTTTATTTTTATATTTTTAATAAGAAGAGTTAATGACTTAATTACTAATTTTTAGAGAATAATAATGACATGACCATGACTTTTTTTTCACCCGTAGATCTAATGCAAATCAATGGTTCAAAAAAGGTACAACTCTTATGAAGTTACACCAGGTATAACTTGAACCCATCTATTTTTAAAAATCTATTGTTAAGTTTATTAGTAGTAAATGGTGTTTATAATACTTGTTTTATAAAGAACATTAGTATTTTGGAACAATGATATCCTCCCATTGTCCATATGGCTACTTAATAAACACCATTTTATATATTTATTTACTTTTAAAAATAGCTCTGAGCTGACCCAAACCAGCCTAGCAAATAGATTTTTTTTTTAAATAGAAGAACCTAGCAAGTAGTTGGTTTTAAAAAAAAAAAAAAAAGAGTAGAAGAAACATTTCACACCTAAAAACCTGTTTAGCTACTCTAAATCAACCCAAAACAAAATAGAGATAAAAAAAAAGAAAAAAAAAAGAAAAGAAAAGAAGAAGAAGAAGATATTTGAGTTGGCCCAACAAGCCCAAATTTTTTTTTTTTAATTTTTATTCTAGCACTTATCAAATGCCCACTGCACCATGTACATTGTACACCCTTGAATATTCTTGTAAACTGTCATGTAATGGGTTAAAGTAAATTCTTATACTTGTGAGTATAAAATTAAGCAAATATACTTCAAAAAGCATCTGTCGACCTGCTTGATTAAGATGACATGTGTTATGAACTTTTATACATATACTATCTTACAAAAATTGAAATTTCATGAGAAGATTTTATATATTTCATGCTCTTTAAGAAAATCAATTTTCCTTTTTGTAGCATGTTCTAATTATTTTTAAGTATGTATTTAGACGAGTTTATTTTCATTTTTTATAATTGTATAAAATATATTTATATATAAAAAAGTCAATACTTTAAAAGGTTGGTGCATTCTTTTTAAAGATTATTTGGAATGATGATTTGAATTATCTCGTGAGTCATGACATAATTTTTTAAAATTTAATGTTAACGATTACCTTAGAAAAATTGTTAATAATCCATATTAGAAAAGGTTTAACATCACTTTTATAAAAAATATAAAAACTGTCAATAAAATTAATTGCTTTATCATTTTTCATAAAATTTGTCTAAAAATAGTTTATAGACCAGTACATTTAAGACATACATTAAGAGCAATTGCATCAGTGGGTCTAAAATACAAAAAGTGCAAAAATTTACATAATATAACATAAAAAAACACACGCATCTGACCTTGTAAAACTTTGTAAATATCCAAACTTGCTATAGTAACCGTGCATATATGCATGGTTACTGTAGTTTTGTATCTAATCATTTTATTCATTTCCCAATTTGGCTCATTTCTCTCTCTCTCTCTCTCCCTTTGAAACGAACTCAGACTTCTTCTCTTTTCTTCTCCCTTTGAAATGAACTCAGACTTCTTCTCTTTTCTTCTCCCTCATCTTCTTTTTCCTCTGTTACATAGTGACACACCCATGAGGAAGAACCAATGGAGAGACACACAAACACACTCACACGGACAATCCAACAGATAGATAGCACTCTTGTAAAATTGACACACCAACACATACAGATCGGCACTGGTGGCTTGTGAATCGGTTGATTAATGCTAATGGCTTATGGATTGGTGGCAAAGATGTCATATGTGGGTCAACGGAAGTGGATCAATGGATTGGTGGTGGAGATTAGCGTTTCTGGGTCGACTGGATCGGTGGATCAGTGCTTGTGGAGGAGATCGGTGCCTGTGATAAGGAAGGAAATCTGAGAGAGAGAGAGAGAGAGAGACGTTTGATTGAGAATCTGAGTTTAAGAGACTAAAGAGATAGAGTGATAAGGATAAAAAATAAAAGCATAAAATAATAATAAAAAATTAAAGAAAAATTATTATTTAAATAGAATAGTATGTATAATAGATAACCTGATGTTGGTGTTTTTGAAAAGTAATTGTGGAAAATATAAAAAGTAGATTCTAATGCTGAAATAGTCAAAATTTTTTTACAAAGAGTGATGCTAATGCTCTAACATTTCCCCTTTTTAAATCAAGAAAAAAAAAAAAAAGAGTTAAGATTTCCTGCTCTTGGATTGCCTAAGACAAGATCTGTTTTTCTAACCTTGTTTAAAAAATAAGACAAGATTTATTCGGTTCATACAACGCTTTAGCTTCTGTCCTAGGATTTGGAACACCGTACACGAACCAATCACAATTGACCCCTTTCTCAAAAAAAAAAAATCACAATTGACCCATAACATTCACACACTGACCCTCCAATGTTTTTATTACAATATCGTCAAATATCTAAAATACCCCTATACTTTTTTCACCCTCCTTATCTTTAAACCAAGGATCCCATAGTAACTTCACACCGAAACAAAATCCACTTGTAAGGGCAAGAATCCCCTACTTTCCAAATCCAAAACTCGTACTCTGGTCTTTCCTCCTCATGCGAGTCCACGATTCTTAACGTACACCTCTCTCCTCAGTTTCCTACAGATCCCATTTGTTCTTTCTTCTTCTCGGCCATGTCTTCAAGACCATTTGCTTCTCTTCCTCTTAGCCTTCACGTTATTGCTTCCTTCTCACAGTTCCGTACACCCGCTTGTAACTCTAGCGCATTTGGGAGATAAGTAAGGACCTCTGAAATCCGTTCAAACAATGGAGATTTCTAGTGGGGTCTTGGTTTTTTCGATATTTCTCTGCTTTTTCGCATCTGGGTCCTTCTCTATCGAGGATTTTCACCAAGCGTAAGTGATTTTTAATGCTTTTGTTTTTTTTTAGTTGTCTGGATTTGAATCTGAGGCTAGTTGGATTTGTTTACTGCTTCAATTGGTTTTAGAATAGTTAAACTGATAAAGTTCAATTTTTTTTTGCTTGAATGTTATGGAAAGTTGCAATTTTGAATTGGGTTCGTTTTAAATTTCGTGATCTTGGTGATACGTTTTTGTACAACGGTTGGTTGGCACTTTGTGTGCACTTTTTATTGTTTTTAGGAGCAATGTTTGGTTTTTCTTTTCACAAAGAAAAATCACTTTCAGTGTGCTAATTGAACAGTACCTATATTCTATCTTAGTTTCGTTGTAGTTTGAGGGCCGTTTGGTACGTCCGTTTAATCAACAGTTCTCAATTTTTTTGGAAATATGTATAGGTGAAAAAGTGTATGAAAATACGTGTAATTTTGTGAAGTAAAGTAATGTAGTGCTTGGACTATGAGATAATTAGGCCAAATTATGACCTTTAAGTTCAATTTAAGTTGTAAGAAAATGAATGATGACCTAGCAGGTTCAAGAGAAGTAGGTTCTTAGTTTATGGAATAGCATAGGTTGGGCTGGTTTGAGGCAGTGAAAAGGTGAAGAAAATTAATTGAATGTGGCTATTTTAAATTGAAAAATAATTGAATTTGGCTATTTGAAGGTTTAGATTTAGATGTGCAGTGATTCCTAGCAAACTTTGGTCAGTAGATGTAGCTATAACTGGCTTAGTGCCATATATGATACGTCTCCTGAAGTTTCTTTGGAGAATTATTCAACAGTGCTTCTTTTCCATTCTCCTATGTCTAGGTCCTTTGGTCCATAATGCAGTCATCATGGTTGGGTTGTAGGTATATCTTATATGAGGAAAATGTTTGGTTGTGAGGAAGAATTTATATTGTTGGATCTAGACTCAACATATATTTTGTTGGATGGTATCAATCTAATTTATGCTCAGCGATGCTCTTGCATTAGAATTCAATCCTTGTGTTCTGCTTATCTAGCGCATGACTTCTCTCTGGGCAGAATTTATATCCATCATGACCAAACTTTGAATTACAGTAGCATAAGCCTGACCTATCAAGATATTCAAATCTTATACACACACACACACACACACACACAAGAGACCTATGCTTCACCTTATAGCCTTTATGGATAAAAGGGAAAAATAAATAAACAAAACTTACAACTTTTGTGGGTTTTATTTTTTTTATTTTTTTCTTTAGCTCATTATTTTTGGATTTTTTTTTAAATTTTTTATTGTGACAGAGGTACTTGTTTCCCCAAGGCTGCCATGCCAAAATGCTATGCTTATTATGCACTCTTTTTCTTGCATTGATATAGAGATTACTAGCTTTTGATCATTGTACACTAGATTTTTCTTTTCTTTTATACATTGTAGAAGTTAATGCATGAATTTTTTTTTTTTTGGGTACATACAGGTTTCCTATTGTGGAACCTGATCCTGGTCATACAAAACTTCGTCTTTCAAGGGAAGGCCTGGAGGCCATTGGGAGGATAACAACCCCTATTGCAGCTGTTGCTGTAAGTCTGAGATCTGTCTTCCTGAGCATCTAGTACTTGGTTTTTTTTTCCAGCTGAATAAGATTAACAGATATCTTTCAAATCTACGTTGTTTCATTTTGCTTAATATTAGAAAGTAGAAACCATCTTTGATTCTCTGAACACACTTGGGGTGACCATTTATGGGCTGACTGCTTTCTAATAAAGTGGTTACTTAATGTTATGAAGGAACAATGTTTTCTCCATTTGCTTGAATCATCTACCTATGGTTTGTTTCCACAGAGCTTATTGATATTTTTTACATTTTTATGTTCTAGTACCACTCCACCTTGCTTATAATTAGACATTTTACAACTTGAAGCCATGGATTTAAAACTGAATCTAGATACAGTAAGTTTGGAAATCTAAATCTGTGGATTGCCATATAATTAAGTAATAGCATTTTGTGAGAAGCCTTTCATGACTTTCACTAGTCCATTATGTGATGATAAGTGTGCATCAAATTTTTGTTTCTGATCAGTTGTACTTTCTTAAGAAATTGTATCTAAGTAGTAAAGATTTTTTTTTTCCACCTGTTTTGAATCTTCCTTGATCATTATATTGTCAGGTTATTGGGCCGTACCGCTCTGGAAAATCATTTTTGCTCAATCAACTTCTCTCCCTCTCTTGCTATGAAGGTCTGAATTTGTTGTATCCTTATTTCTTCTTTCATAAAATTGATTAATTTTAATGACGTAATATCTCTAAATGTTCTATTACCTCCCAGGGTTTGGTGTTGGACACATGCGTGACACAAAGACAAAAGGTAAAGGCAGATGTAACCTTGATGTTGTGGTACTTACGTGAATAAAAAATAGATCATGATGTGGTGGACATGCTTATCTGTTTTTGTAGTATCATTTGAAAGGTCTCTTGTTCTCTTTTACAGGAATATGGGTTTGGGGAACCCCAATAGAATTGGATATTGATGGAGTTAGAACCTCTGTCTTTTACCTTGACACAGAGGGATTTGAAAGTATTGGGAAATCTAATGTATATGATGACCGGTAATCTCTAATATGTCGTGTAATTTTGGTTTGCAATTGCTGGTTGTAAATTTTTTGCGTGCTTTGCATTTCTAATATCTGCTTTTGCAGGATTTTTGCTCTGGCAACTGTCATGAGTTCTGTGCTCATCTATAACCTGCCTGAGACAGTTAGTTGCCCTGACTTTTACTTCTTAATCATTTTGTTAATTTCTCTTGCTTGGAACTGAACTACTTTCTTAGTTTACTTAAGGACCAAATCTGAGGTTGAGGATGAGAATAGTAGGATAGTCATTTCCTGGATTTTGTATGTGTGTGGTTGTAGAGAAGAAATATGGTTCCAACTGTGAATATGATATGTTCTGTCTTGGATGTGGGTGGCCATGAGAGAATGCAAAAAACATGAGAAAACATCTCCTGCTTTGTAGGGGCACAGAGTGACAGATGATATAGAGAATCCATTTACAAAGTATTTTATAGATTTATCATGTCATTAGTTAAGACAGTTCTTTTTAGGTTCTTGAGATGCCAATTACATATGAGCCTCTACTTCATTTGCTAGGTTTTAGGAAGCAACTGTTGTTCAAGCCCGCATTTCACTTTGGCACGTCTTGGTTAATATGGCTATATTAATTTGTTTGTCTCATTGTGTGCCTAGATTCGTGAAGCTGACATCTCTCGGCTGTCATTTGCTGTTGAGCTTGCCGAAGAATTTTATGGGAGGTATACAATACAATTATCCAAGTTCTTTATGAAGCATTTTATGTTATTATAGCGTTGGTGGTTTTGAACACCCTATTTTTATTACCAAAACTAACTTTATTCTTCTGGTTTAATGTACAATAAACATCACATGGTAAATAGAGTGAAGGTAATTTTCGAACCCTTGTTTATTTTTTTTAAATTGTAAATTTTCTTATAATGAGTTTTATTACTAACACTTTTTTATGCATTTGAATGGCTGGGTACTTTCATAGGGCCAAGATATTGCCTTTGAACCTGCAAAGCTTTTGTGGCTTATCCAGCGTGATTTTCTACGTAAGTTTAGAAATGCTTTCCTAGGATATTTTTTGTTGAAATATGAATCAAGAAAGTTCCAAGCGTTTTTGGATCCAATCACCTTTTTCTTAAGCTTCCAAGATCAAGCTGCAAAAATTAAAATGGATGTTGACAAGTTTTTGACTTGGGAGATTCCCAAAGGATGGTGCCCCACTTTTGTAGTTAAATGGAAACTGATATTGTTGGTGGTCTTTTACAGAAGGGAAGTCTGTGCAAGAAATGGTGGATGAAGCTCTTCGACATGTGCCTAATAATGATGGTAAGTTTGTTTTTACCATACTTGCACTCATTCTGTATGAATTATATTACAATACCCTTACTGCAACTTTATAACAAATTTTTGATAGTGGGGCACTTGTCATGTTTGCAGGGGACAAAAATATTGATATGGTAATTTCTCTTCCTGATGCTGCTTTGTCAATTATCAATAAATGACTACTCTGGAATTCTAAGTTTACTCTTTTGTAACTTTATCAGGTTAATCAAATCCGTGACTCGTTGGCTGTTATGGGTGATAACAGCACAGCCTTTAGCTTACCACAAGTATGTGTTTGCATCAGCTTGTATTAATCTCTTCCAGCTCTTCCTCCCTTCTCTATCATTACTCTTTACTCTGCTAGTTAACCTAAGTAATAATAAACAACCAGGTGGTTAGTTGATATGGCATGCTGGCTTCCTAAACTTATTGTGAACATCTAGTTATGTTACAAGGACACTTCAAATGTTTTTTTTTAACCCTTGCTGGATGACATGACATGGGAATGGCACTTATGGGTGTTGGATATGAGTTGTATATACCTTTTGTGCGTTAAATGTGTCTGGCTGAGGAATAGAGGAGTTCATGCTTGACGTTGCCTTGATTGTCTTCTTCCTATTTTCATTTTGTACATGGTTACTTCAAGATAAGTTGAGACGCATGAGTATCAATTTTTGAATGACTTATGGCATATAGGAAAAGTTTTCCTGTCATTCAAGGATTGAGGAAAAGTTGGATTTGCCTGGTAATCTGGGAAAAATGTTGCTGTTAGAATTATGGTTAAGTTATTAAATTCACCATTTCTAATAGCTTAGGCTTTCAAGAGAATTGGTAATTTGACATGGTATCAAAACAGGAGATCCTAAATTCGATTCTTGTCTTTACTCTACCTCCCATTTAAAATATTAAAAATCCCACGTGTAAGTTATTGAATTCACAATTTCCTAATAGCTTAAGCTTTTGGGAGAAATTCACCATTTCCTAATAGCTTAAGCTTTTGGGAGAATCGGTAATTTAACAATTGCAATTCTTTTTCAAAAATTATATTAAGGAAAATAAGTTTTTTAAAAAGTTGTAGTCTTCACATACATGAATAATCCATATTCTGGTTCATTTATTTTTAACATCCAATAATAGTTGGACTGTGCCCTTTATTTTAATTTTGGGAATGTCACTTGAAACTGAAATAGCCTGCTTTTGAAATTTATTTCCAGGACTTGTTTATGAGTGTTTTCAGAAATCTGTTTCTAAATATTTTTCCGGAGAACAAGAAGAAAGTTTAGAAACATGTTGCTTCCTAATCTGCAAACCCCAAAAAGGGGGAATTTTTTTTTATGATGTTTTAAAATTGATTTTTTTCAAGAATAATCCTGTCAAAACAATTTTTAAGAATGTGTTTGGAAAAACATCCCCCCCCTCCCCCCCAGGGTTCTTTTTTTCCCCTGTTTTTGTGAATCTGAGAACAGGAAACATGTTTTTAGCAGGAGGCAAACAAACTCTATCCTTATTCTGACATTGCACATTTGTAAAAATTTGTGAGTTTCACTATACAAAGCCTTATTCCAGAAGTCTTTATTTTTACCACCTTGATGGTGTTCAGATCATTCTACATGCAGGGTTATTGGCAGTGATCTTCATTAGGTGCACGTCTATGTTGGGGATGTGTAACTGGTTGGGGATGTGGGGTATTTTGGATGTCAATACGTCATAGACTTGTACATAAAATATTATTTGGCTTGTCACTTAAAAAAATTCTAATATATGTATACCAGATTCCTCTTCTTTTTTTCTTCTTTTTTGGGGCATATTTGTGCTTATAATGTAAGCATGCATATGTGTGTGTGTGAACGAGCTGGGTTACTGAGATATGCATATTGCCTTATTTATATGTTGGTTTTGCTGTAGATCCAGACTATTTGTTGGCAAAAGCAAACGCTTGCCGTTAAAATATGTGGCTTAGGTGATCTTATTGACCCATTTGTGAACTATTAAACAGCCTCATCTCCAGCGAACAAAGCTTTGTGACTTGAAGGATGGTGAACTTGAACCTATGTATGTCAAGAAGCGAGAGCAATTGAAAGAGCTTGTTGCTGGCATTATCCATCCGAAGATTGTTCAGGGTAAACATCTAAATGGAAAGGAGTTTATCTCTTTCCTGGAGCAGGTGCCTCTCTTTAGTCTGAAGATATTGCTTTAAAATCATCTATAGTTTGAGAATAAGTAAGATTTTTAAGTTGTTCATCATCTTAGTGTCGTTTTTGGCAGTTGTCATGAAACTCAACCTGTGATGTTTTGGGTTGGAGAATTGGAAATTAAATATTTTTAAAACTTAGACCAGTTTCGACTCTACCCTTAAAGTGCACAGATTCCTCAAAACCCTTTTATTTGTCTAATTTAAAGCCACTTACAACTTTTGAGATGTATTGGCTAGTGTCCCTATGTATGGAGTTCCTTCTCTTTGGTTCTTGTAAATGACAATTACTTTTTGTTTTCAGAAGATAATGATACTATTGATTTACCTAGGGAACCTATCATTTCAACTGAACTTTTTTGGTGCCTCTCGTTTCTTTTTACATGCCATTTGTTACGTATAGTGATGCCAATGTCCTTGACATAGTGCCACTGTTAATCTCAAATTTTGATTAAATTGAAAATGTTGTTATAACTAGTGGACAATGGTTTTTTAAATAAGATCCACCCCTTATTATGGAGGGAGAAAATGACAGTTCTGATGACTCACAAAAATCTCAGAACTGTCTATTTCTCCCTCCATAATAAGGGGTGAATCATGGGTTCAATCCTGTACTTTGCCTAAGTTGTGTATGCCTATAAAAGAAATAAAAGATCATTACTAATAATAAATTTGAACAAGATTTCTCAGGTTTAGAATGACTTGCATTATTAATATGCATCCCTTTTAACTGTATGTATTTTGAATTTTCAACTTTAGATACTTGAAGCCTTGAATAAAGGGGAGATCCCATCAACGGGTTCTCTTGTGGAGGTTTTCAATAAAGGTATTCTTGAGAGGTGTTTGAAGCTATACAGTGGTTGGATGGCAGCATTGCATCTACCTGTCTCAGAGAAACATCTGGAAGATACCCATCAAAGGTCTAGAGATGGGGCAATGAAAGTCTTTGATGAGCAGCATTTTGGACGACATCATGCGAAGAAATCGGTCAAGCAACTGGATGAAGAAATACAAAAGGTATGGTTTGGGCCATTTTATTAAAACAGAATTGTTGTATATCGATCTATTTACATTCTTGGACTGCAATGTGGAATGGATGAAAGTTTCAAAATGATGGCTTGTTGTGAACGTTATTGAGCAATTATAAAATTGACTCATGTAATCAGTTCCCCAAAATAAGACATTGATTCCCGTTTAAGAAGTTGGCATTGTACTTTCAGTTATCCTTTTATTTCTGTTTCATGATCATGTTATTGGCAATAAATTATTGTAAAGGTGATCTAGCTGCTGGTGGTCTGGCAGCGATGGACATCTGTTGGTGCTTTCCTACTAAGTTTAGGACTTAAGGGTTAAATGCAATACTCTGTCTTTCATATTTATTGTAGGTCCTCATTTTCGTGCACACACTTTGAAGTTTGCATTTTTTTTTTTAATTGCACTTCAAATTTTGTCTAGGTGTATAAGAATTTCATTATGGGAAACGAATATCAATCCTCAAAGCTCTGCGAGGCACTATATACCAAATGTGAGGAAAAAATGGACCAGCTTCAAGTTCTCAGGCTTCCTTCCATGGCAAAATTTAATGTAGGTTTCCTTCAATGCAACCAAAGTTTTGAGGTAGAGTGTGTTGGACCTTCAAAAGCAAACTATGAGCGACGAATGAAGAAGGTTAGGCATAATCCTCATATTCTATTTTTTTATTCCTTCAGTTTGATTCTTCTGCCAATTTTTTTTAGTTGTTGATCATCAGAGTAAAACTCAGTTTTTGCTTGGATTTTAGGGGAATAAGAATTAGGAAGTGCATGTGAAACTCTAATGGAGTTGTTGCTAAGAATGATTATAGGAATATTAGATAGTGGACTTTAATGCAGTGGGTCTTAGAAATGAAAGACTTGTTTTAGTTGTCAATTAAATTAGATTATCTTATTTCCATTTGGTGTCCAAATGTGCCCCTTTCAGTCTGCTAAATTGTAACATGAATACACCATATAAATCTGCAGATGTTGGGGAAGTCACAATCTCTATTTATCAAGGAATACAACCACAGGCTCTTCAATTGGTTGGTGGCATTCTCCCTTGTCATGGTGGTGGTGGGCCGGTTTATCATAAAATTCTTTTTGATTGAAATTGGGGCATGGATACTCTTTATCTTCTTAGAGACATACACGAGGATGTTTTGGTCAGCAGAGTCTCTTTACTACAACCCAGTTTGGCATTTCATAGTAGCCACTTGGGAAACACTTGTTTACAGCCCTTTCCTGGATTTGGACAGGTAATGAAAGGTTTATTCTTTTGCACCTCTAAAGTCTAAACAAATATGAACATCTGTGATACCTCAATCTTGTGTTTAGGCCTGCTTGACTGTGTTTACTATTGTTTTCGCACCTTCACAAAACATAATTATGTGCCATTATTGCTACCTCGTGTTGCAGTTTTGTGTTAGGCACTATATTTACTTGTAGGGCAGCATGTGTGCCTTATTAATAAAATACAAGGGTGTCCTACCGGCTGCAAATATTTCTTCTTTTTCAACTTTTTAGCAAAAGATGTGTTTTCATTGTTTAATGTAACATTTTTGAATGAAATGCATCTTATGTTTATTTATTTAGTCATTTTCTGTTGTTTGAGACAGATGGGCAATTCCCATGGGTGTAATATTGGCGATATTTATTCTATATTGGCGATGTTATGGGCGAAGAAAACATGGGTCACGTTGGCTATTACCGCTATACAACAATCAAAAAAACGGCTCAAATCGGTCAAGATCAGATTAAGCATAGAAACAGCATGCATGCTTTTAAGGCCCTTGGTCTGCCTGCTTGATCATCTTCTCGAGCGAGCTCTTCTTTTATAATACATGAAGCCCGCCAATCTGCTATTTTGGTCCTCGATACAGATTTTATTGCAAGACCGTGAAGACGTGAAAGATCATTGGCTGCATTGACAAGTCTGTAATTGTAACATCTCCAATTGGTTTATATTATTCTAATCTGTTGATTATTTTAAATTTCTATTTTTTTTCACAGTTATATCTGTTAAATTTACTCAGTGAATCAGAATGTAATACATTAGAAGGGGAAGAGGAAAGAAGAAGAAAAAAAGTTAGAGAAAAGAAAAAGGAAAGAGAAATTGTTTTAAGTAATTGACTTGCTATGAATTCTTTTAGTCATTAATTTGGTCAGATTAATTACATGATAACATGAGGATGTGTCAATATATTACAAGTTCTGTTAAATTGGATTGTCCCAAAAGTTTAAGTTATTGAGATCTGGTAAATTTAATCATTTAATCACATACTCTTAACAAGTTCTTTTGAATCATAACTTCATCTATTTTGGTGCAATAATGATTTTATGCTTTCAGTATATGCATTATCTTTCTCAAAATATATGGAGTCTACAATTGTGAGTTTCACATGTTATGATAGAGATGATGCATATGCTAGACGTATGACTTTCTCATTTTGGTGGGCATGATTGTATGGATTCCTACTTTTACCTTGAGCTTTTTTTCATATATAGTAACAATTAAGTCATAGTGACTTGTTGGGAAATGAAGAGTGCGTTTGGAACAGCTTATTTAGCTGAAATTGAAATTTTTTTGCTGAAAGTGCTGTAGATAAAACTAAAAGTGAGCTAAAATAGTACAGTGAGACTTATTAATAGTAGCAAAAATAAGCTGAATAGTAGTAAAAATAAGCTAAATAGTAAAAAAAACTATTTTTTTCAGTTAATGCCAAACGCAACCAAAAAACAAAAGTAATTACATTCCTTTTAATATAGTTGTACTTTGTGATTGGGGTTAACATTACTCCTAAGGAATAATGAAAATCACCAAATTGTACTTTCAAAGGAAAAATGAAATTGAAAAGCACGAAATTACTTTCCAAGAAAAGAAGAAAGAACACCAAACGTTGGCTTTTTAGTTTAAAGGACATTTTCCTAATACAGTTTTGCCGTAGTTGGATGTTAAATGGATTGGTCAATCACACGTTTCTTCTTCATTTTATTTTTATTTTAATTTTTTTTTATATAATATGGTTAGTAGAAGAGAGGATTAAAACTTTGAATGTTTCTTTTAAAAATATCAAAAAGTATTATTTAACCAAAAGATCAATGGTATTAGTCTTATCTTTGTTGGATATTGTTAGTGAATTCAAATGGCCAGAGGAGGGTTATCAAGGTGGATACATTAGGCCATAATTAACAAAAGTGTTTGTTTTTGCTTTTGTTTTCCCTCATTTCAAATACATATATGT
This sequence comes from Quercus aquifolioides, assembly GCA_019022515.1. Taxonomy (NCBI): domain Eukaryota; kingdom Viridiplantae; phylum Streptophyta; class Magnoliopsida; order Fagales; family Fagaceae; genus Quercus; species Quercus aquifolioides. Next base: position 47,895,182 of record CM032336.1, on the reverse strand, counting down.
TAGTATTACAGTAAATAATTATGGGATGTAGCACGATGCAAATTGTTGATGAGAGATGAGGTGAGCTCTACAGAGTGGGAATATCCTTGTAACTCTAGAATCGAGAAAAGCTTAATTGAAATTGTTCATGTTAAATTTAGCAGTGAACATATTTGGGAAACTGTATAGGCATTAATTATTTTTTAAAGAAAAATGCTTTAATCGGTAAAGCACTAAGCTTGTAATTTAATTTGTGTTTCCATAATTATTAGCATATTAAAAGTATTCACATTAGTTCGTGTAAAATTTTCCATCTATTTTAGCATAAGAACTTACTTTTTCTATTTTATATAACCAATTTTTCAAAACACTTATTATATCAGTCAATCTATTTTAAAAGATATTTTAATAAAATATTTATTCTTTATTAATTTTTTATTATTTTCTCTGATGGTTATACTTTTTTAATGGATGCGAAAATGATTGTAGAACTGCTTGAAACTAACAACAGTGCTAATAGACCATTTTCTCTTCTTCTTGATGACTACAGATCCTTACTAGACAGATTCCACCAAGTCCTAGTGGAGCATGTGTTTCAGGAAGGGAATAAAAGTGTAGATGTGCTTGCCAGAATGGGCACCGTTATGTCAGAGATTTTTGTTGTTTTTTATTTCCCCCCTAACTTTGACATGCTCTCTATTGTAAATATGTAACCACAAAATAGTGGTTCCGGCAACTACCGACAGATCAGTGTCTTCGCTTATCATACCGCCATCAATAAAATATTTCAGTGTGTTGTTTCAGGGTTACGTACCGGATATATATATATACATATATATATTATTTACTATTAGTACGGTGAGTGATATAAAATTTTAGTTTAAAAAAAATACTGATTTGAATTAAAATTTTTAATATAGACTTTAATAAAATTCCAAATAAAATCATCAGCTTTGTTTGGACAAATAAAAAACTCAATTATGATTCTTTTGTAATTAAATCATATTGTAGAGATATTTGCAAACTAGGAAGCTTCATTTCCTACTCACTTTTAACCCCATATGTGACCCTTTTTTTTTTTTTTTTTTCCTTCACAAAATCACATCTTTTCTCTACTTCCTCTACCATGGTCTTTTCTCTTCATTTTTTTTTTAAATTTTTTATCTTTTCCTTTGCCGTAGCTCTCAAGCACTTGATGGGTTTTTTGTTGAAAGTTTTATTTTGGGTTGTAAGTTGTTAGAGTTTTCCGTTGAAGGTTTGATTTTGGGTTTGGATTGATTTTTGGTTTAATTTTCCTTTGTTTTTGGTTGATTTTGTGATTGGAATATCATGGGTTGTGATGAGGTGTGATGGGTTGTGGTGGTTGGGCAGTGTTGGGTGGATTTGATGCAAATTGGGACGGACAAAGTTGAGTGGATTTGCAGCAAATTGGGATGGACACAGAAAGAAGAGAGAGAAAAAGAGAAATTAATAAAATATTGATGCAGCGTTTTTAGTGCTATGTTGTGTAATTTTTTGCACTTTTTATATTTTGCAATGACTTTTTGTGTAGATTAATAAAATAATTTGTCTTCATGTTAGCTCTCTCTATATAGTTGGACTACCGAGTTACTTTGTGACTTGACTTGCACATATCTTCCTATAAGCCTATTCTCACTTCTCAGTTTCACTTTTCCATCAATATAATTTACATAAGCTTCACTATTGCTTTAAAAGTAAAATTCAAAAACCTTTTTTTTCTCTCGTGTTCTTCGCCAATTTCTTGTTATTATGGCAACTCTAAAATCTGCTCTATTATTCTATGGAGATTACATGGAAGATTATGAAGTTATGGTTCCATTTTGTGTGTTTAAGGCATTTGGGGTACGTGTTGATTGCGTCTCTCCAAACAAGCAATCCGGTCACAAATGCATCACTGTTGTTCATGACTTCATGGGCTACGAGGTAATCTTTAATAATTTTATTTTTACTAAATTATAAATCACAAGCCTAAAGTTGGGGTAATTGTGATTTTTCCTTCTAAAATTTCAAAATTTTGATTCGCTTTTGTAACATTATGTATTGTTTGGATTCTCCCCCCACCCCCGGCGGTCGATTTATGGTTGTTTTTGGTTTCTTTGAATTGTGAAGGAGATGGATAGATTGTTTTGACCATTAGGCCACTGGATCTATAGTAATGTGATTACCATTCTAGCATAAATTTTTATTTTTTAAATGTAAAAAAAAAGGTTCAAGTTGGATACATGCAATATTAGATTTTCATATTGGCACCCCAACGACACTCTATGTTTGTGTTTGTTTTGATTTACAATCTCTATATTTGGGATTGTTTTGATTTTGCTTCCTCTACGCTTGGGGTTATTTTGATTAATCTAACACTTAATAGATAGTTCGGACTGCATATTAACGAAAGTGAGTAAATTCAAATGGCAAATTACAGTAAACCCACTTGTGGTTTCACCTGTTTGCACATTGTCTATCCGTAGTTTAAAACTTAACACTTTGCCCAGCTGTGTTTAACTCCATTAAGTCTTCGTTACCCACATCTGTTAAAAACAGGGGTAAACATGTCTTTTTGCTCTCATTTTATGTCCCTCTCATCCCAAAAAAAAGAAAAAAAGAAAAAGAAAAAATACAAAAGAAAACAAGAACAAAATGGGCTATTTCAAACCCAGGAATATGCATCTCTTAGAACATGGCTCAAATCATTTTTTTTTTAAATCCAGAAAACAAGAACACAACATTTGTAAATATAGTTCAAGATTTTCAGTTACACACATCCAAAAACCTTTTCGAAACTAACTCCCCTGACTCCATACCAAAAATCCCTTTCATTTTTCAAACCCAAAAAACCAAACTCAACACAAACCCCAACCTCCTTCTCGGATTGAATTTAGTAGCAAAAAATCAATTATGGAGTTGGAGCAAACGCCAAAGAGAGCCATCATCGTCAATGGTGGCGATGAATGGAGTAGCAACATCCACCAACAAAAACAAAAAGAAACCCACAAACACAACAACCAACAATCCAAGAAACCCTCTAGTACTCACCGTCTGAAATTAAAACCCACCATACCCGTCTTCATTGTGAAATCCTGCTTCCATGAATTCCACCCACAAGCACCACAACTTAGCACCACCACCACCATGCCCACAATCCACAACAACCGCAAGCCACAAACCACCATAATCGTATCATATCAAACCCACAACCCAAAAGAAAAAAAAAAAAAAAAAATGAAAGGGATAAATCTTCCTGGATCTTGCTCCTGGGTTTTCCATCTGGGTGGCTAATTGGATTTTCGCTGTGGTGGCCAATCGGCCTTGCTAGCACCACAATTGGAGAGAGAAGAGATGAGAGAGAGAGATCAATCGATGTAGTGGAACAGAGGGATAAATCTAAGTTGAGAGAGAGAAAGATGATGAGAATTTGAGAGAGAGAAACGATGAAGCAAATAAGTTTGCTTGTCTATTTGATCTTGTTTTGACACATAGCTATTTCTCTACAAAATCCCCTCTTTGATCTGTTTGTTTGTGTTTTCTCTGTTATTTTTTTGTTTTGGGAGGAGAAAGACATAAAATGGGAGCAAAAAGATCTATTTATCCATTTTTTTTAACAGAGTTGGGTAACGGAGACTTAATGGAGTTAAACACAGGTGAGCAAAGTGTTAAGTTTTAAACCACAGGTAGGCAAGGTGCAAATAGGCCAAATCACAAGTGGAGTTACTGTAATTTGCCCAAATTCAAATGATATTGAACATTAGAGGAGTGGATCATAATTTTGAAAATTTAAAGAGCAAAATCAAAATAATCACAAATTTTCGGTGTGTAATTTGTAATATGGTAGTTTTTATTTATTTATTATTTATTTAAAAATATCTTTTGTAGGAAAAGAGAATTGAACCCTGAACGTCTTTATTAGGAAGTGTTAGTTAAACTAAAAGTCATTGATCTTGACTCTGGATACCTTTTTTAAGAGAGGTTAACAATGAGTTCCTTGATCTTTAACTCACATGTTTGTTTGCAAAGAATTTTTACATCTCAAGAATGTCCGAGTGTGCATTAGGTCAAATTATAAAAACTTTTTTTTTTTTTGAGAAAATTTTAACCTATCTCTTTATCATAGACTAAGACACTAATCGATTTTCTGTTGTAGACGGAGATTCTCTTATTTAACCATTAGAGTTAATTGGTGTCATGTAAAAATGGAAAATATAGGATAGTAATTACCAACCACATTAAAATTGGTAAAATTATTAGTACTTTTTATTTTGTTGAAGTGTAAGTGTATAAAATATTATTTAGCAATTAAATAAAATTTGAAAAGATACTGGTCTTGATTCCTTGCATCTTATTCTTACCTACTCCATTATAGGATACCCGTTCTCAATTCTCGTCATTCTCTTTTTATCTAATTAATTGAGTGACATAACCATTTTGATGATAGTACAAATTTATTAAGGATGATAAAAATGCTTCTTCTTCTTCATCATTCAGTTCCTCAATGAGTTTTTTTCTCATATAAGGAATGCTTCTTTTTCTTCATCATTAATATTGTACCAAGAAGTGAAATCGGGTTGGGATAAAACCAGATAAAATCTCAAATTCTAAATTTATGTACAAAAATAAAATAAAAGTTAAAAACTAAAATTATTATCTTTTTTAATATATAAAACTTACAGATTGAGATAAAAATGAATATGATAAATGTGACATCAACAACCTAACAAATAAATTTCTTAATTATATTTTTATTTTATATTTAAAAATTGATATATTAGTTTGGAGTAGTATTTATATAGTAAGATTTGTAATACTTTAACGTCATTTGAAAAAAAAGAAAAAAAGAGAGCTATTTGTTACATTCTCACAGGGAGAATGTGTTAATCACTTTCCTATTCCCTCAACAGCTCTACACAGAATTACCAGGCCATGTCTTTACATTAAATTCAAACTTTGATGAGGTAAAGTCAGAGTCCTATGATGCTCTCATTATACCTGGTGGCCGGTTCACGGAGCTCCTCAGCATCAACGAAAAGGCATTGAGCATTGTAAAAGAATTTGCTGAAGCAGGAAAACCTATAGCCACTACATGTCATAGCCAACTCATGTTAATCTCAGCGGGGCTCTTGAAAGGCAAGAAGTGTTTTGCATTTCCTAGCTTAAAGCCCATAATTGAGTTTGCAGGTGGGAATTGGTGGGCAAGACAAGCTGAAAATCCATTAGGAATTGACATTACTGCATGTGTTATGGATGGAAACATTTTGAGTACTATTGGGTGGCCTGCACATGCTGAATATCTTGAAATTCTTCTACGATCCATTGGAGCAAAAATCACAAGAACTAGGGATAATGCAGTGCTTTTTCTATGTGGGATAAGCCTAAATTGATGCTAATCATTCCCAGCATAAATGAAAATGACAGGAATCAATGTGAATTTGTTCTTTGGTGGTCCAGACAGTCAAGTGTATATACAAACAGGCAGAGACACTTGCATAAACAAGGTCATATATATTAATTCAATTTGATTTAGCATTAAGATGGATTCATGCTCAGAATTGCACAAAAATTATTTAACTTTGCTATATTTGCTTCAGAACCCTATCTTGTGTGATATTAAAAAGTTACACCTAAGTTAGGTAGCCTTATCAACCAAGTCATAAAAGAAAAAGGAAAAAGGGCATATATATGTCCATTCTAAACCCTATGCTTTAGGAGTGGTTTTAAATTAAAACTTATTGTTTCACAAGTTTTAAATTAAACCTTGGAATTTAAGATTGTTACAAATTATAAACCTAGATTTTCCTTGTTTTCAAAACAAACCTTGGATTATTGTATCAATTTAAACCCTCGAACAAACATGAAAACCAAACCTAAAAGGTTAGGGTTTAAATTAATTTGATTTTAAAAACATTAAGTTCAATTTGAAACTAACAAAACTATATATAAAGTTAAATTTGTAATATTCTTAAATTTCAAAGTTTGAAATTATATGATTTAATTTGAAACTACACAGAAAAAAAAGTAGCCTTAATTCTATGCCGCATTTTGCTGCATACACTCTGCATTGTACTATATACTAGAATTTGCATAATTAGTATTTACTTTTTACTTATGAGATATGTTTTTTATTTATATATAAGTGAAGCTAATATTTTGTTTTGTTTTTGGTTACTGTCATTATTTCAAGGATTTTGTAGAAGATTATGAGATATATGTGCCATTTAAAGCACTGCAAAGCTTGGGTTGCAAGGTTGATGCTATTAGCCCAAGTAAGAAAGAGGCCAGGAGAGAGCTGTGTCACTGCCATTTATGACAACGAGAGAACAAGCAAGGTCAGCAGTGAGAAGCGCGGCCATAACTTCGTCTTGACAGCCAAATGGAATGATATCTGTGTAGACAATTACGACTGCTGTGTTGTGGTGCCTGGAGGGAGGTCCCCTGAGTTTCTGGTCATGAACGAGAAGGTGGTTACTTTAGTGAAGGAATTTGAGGAAACGAACAAAGTCATTGCTGGGCCTGGGATTGGCCAAGGGTTATGGCTCCTGGCTGCTGCTGGAGTTCTCAAGGTCAATTTCTAAGCTATCATAATTCTCACAAACTCTTTATTTTGATAAATGTACATGATAATGCACATTTTAATTAGTTTTTTTAAGTTTTTTTTTTTAATTAGTTTTTTATTCTTAGGTAAATTACATTTTAAATTTTATATGTTAAGAGTAGTTTCTAGTTAAGTCTATAGTTTTAAAGGTTTCAAAGAAAATCATGAATTTTAAGACTATTTCAAATTAAACCATGTAGTTTCGTTAGTATCAAATGAATCCTATAGTTTTAAAATAACATTAGTTCAATTATTGGAATTTCCGAATTTGATTGGGAGTGTAAAATTAATATGACTTTAAGAGTTCTGAATTTGATTTGAAAATTGATAAAACTATGGAATTTCCAATTAAACTTATGATAAAAAAAAGAACGGCCTTATTTAACTAAGAGGATAAGACTTCCAATGGCTACTATAATAATAAAAATAAATAAAAATTCTTTCATATTGTCATATTTGGTCCTTTTTTTTTTTTCCCACAATTAAGAATTATATGTTTTTTTTTTTTTTGATTGGAAGAATTATATGTTGTATGTTCTTGAGAAATGGTAATTGGGATACTTTGGTTGTGGATATTCTTAGGATAAGAAATGTGCAAGCAGTTATGCAATGAAGGCTATCGTGAAAGTTGCTGGTGGGGAATCAGAAGAGTTTGCTGAGTGTGTCACTGATGGCAAGCTGGTAACTGCAATTGGATGGCCTGCACTGCCAACTTTTATTTCACAACTTTCTGACATCCTTGGTTTGTCCGTGGTATTTTGATTGTAATTTCCTCCAAATCAATAAGATTAAAGAAGCATATGTATATGCATTTGAATCTGTCTAATGTGGGATATATAGTTGTAGTTTTATAAAAATCCTTACTTGTAATAATAAATAATGAACTAGAATTTATAAGAGCTTGACTGTCTTGAATATTTGGCTGAATGTATGGTTGGCATGAATTAATTTGTGTGTTTTAGTGTCTCTCTTTTCCTTTGTCCTATTTTTCTTACAACTTACAAGTGTGAGATCGTAGGTAACTTCATTTAAATAACAAATATTAACCTTAGGGAAATTTCATCACATACTTATCCAAATGCTAGGAAAGCGGAAAAGTTGTATAAAGTTTTAGTTGGAGATAAAAAATTATGGCTCTTATTGATTAAGGAGGCTTGATGTACTTCATAATTAAAATATGGTGTAGTAGTAATGTCCCCTCTAAATTTAAATGTCTTTTTATACACTCTAAATTTAAGAATTGAAAATACCCCTTATTAAAACTATTGGTAATAAACACTTGCTCCATACATTATGTTGGGCTTTGTGGAGCCTAGTTTATATTTGATTCGATTGACAATCCGAATAATGTTGCGTGGTTTTTAATGAGAGATTCTGAGGCTTAGTCCATGGAGTGGAGGCTTGAGCCGACAGGCCCAAGCCGTACTTTAGAGAGAGAGAAAAACACTGTAGCCGCACTTTGTAATTTTTTCCTAATAATAGTGAAATCCCTGCAACTCTGTGGACGTAGGCAAATTGCCGAACCACGTAAATATTGTCTTGTGCGTGTGATTTTTTTTCTTTGACGTGTGTTTTCTCTATTTTTTTTTTGTTTCTCACAGGTTGGAATTTTGGTTGAATTCCCTACACATTAAGATTTTCATTGAATTAGGATAAAATTCAAATTTCAGTATTTGATTGTTTTTTAATTATCTGTTAAATTTGTCATGTAAGGACTTGATTTGGTTTCCTTGCCCAAAGTATGAATGGACTTAAGCCCAAAAAGCCTAAAACAATGAATTTATAGAAAATGGATTAGAAAACTAGGCTTTAGTTTATCAAACAATAAATTAGGTAGGCTTGATGATGAAAGAGTGAAAAATAAACAAGTTTAAACTTAAGAAAAATATCCTTGGCAAAGTCCAAGGAGACTGGTTCTTCTATAATTTTCTTAAGTATGGTTACAAAACTGGTTCTAGATTGCTACAATGTTTCTTTCTTGATTTTTCGATCCCCCAGTCTCGTTGTCTCCTCCTTCTTTTATACTCTCTTTCCTTTTCATCCATACCTTCTACGTGCATGCCAGATGGTTGGTGTTGATACTTATCTCATCAGTACCTCCCATAAGTCTTCATGCAGTAGCTGTAAAGCTGAAAGCCACTGTTCAGTTATTATCTTCACATTAATGCGGTTAGAGAGTTAGCTGCAGAGCATTTAATACCACTACAAAAAACGCGGCTAAACCTGCTAGCTATAGCTGCGTTTATCAAAAACGCGACTAAAGCCTCCAGCGATAGCTACGTTTTTCAAATGCGGCTATAAGCCCAGTAGAATAAAATTTTTTTAGGGCGACCTATAGCTGCGTTTTTGAAAAACGCAGCTATAGCTAACTTATAGCCGCGTTAAAACGCGACTATAGCTCCAGCAGAATAATTTTTTAAAGGAAGTCCGGTCGAATAAAGATATTTTAATGGTGACCTATAGCCGCGTTTTTAAACGCAGCTTCAAGTGAGCTATAGTTGCGTTTTCCAAAAACGCGGCTATAGCTCCAGTAGAATAATTTTTTAAAGGAAGTTCGGTCGAATAAAGATTTTTTAATGGTGACCTATAGCCGCGTTTTTCAAAAATGCGGCTATAGCTCCAGCCGTATAAGTAATAAAGGGGGCCTATAGCAGCGTTTTACAGCCGCGTTTTTAAAAACGCCGCTATATGTAACAACCAAAAAAAAAAAAAAATTTCCTTTAGCTTCCCACGTGCCCTCCCCTTTCCCACCTACATCTCCACCTACCCTCACTTTCTTCTTTTCTTTCTTATCTCTTTCTTTCTTTTTTCTTTCTTCATTCTTCCCTCACTCTTTTTCTACCGTAGCTCTTCAGGTTCTTTCTTTCCTTTCTTTTTTTTTTTTCCTTTTTCTTTCTTCATTCTTCACATCTGTGTAACTCTTTTTTTTTTTCCTTTTTCTTTCTTCATTCTTCACATCTGTGTAACTCTTTTTTTTTTTTTTTTTTTCTTTCTTCCTTCCTCACATCTGGGTAACTCTATTTTTTTTTTTCTGCCTTCTTCTTATCTGGGTAACTCTTTTTTTTTTCTTTGTTTCTTTGGAGCTGCTACTACTTTTTTTTTTCTTTCTTTCTTTTTTTCTTCATCTCAAGCACACTGATTTGTCAAGAGATCTAGTTTTTTTTTTTTGTTAGTTTATGTTTAGTTAGTAAGAAAATGGAGGAGATGCTGAAAATTTTGAATGAAGTGGATATTCTAGCAATATTTGATTTTGAATTTTTTGGATCTATGCTTGAATTTGTGCTACTGTGTTGTTGATATTGTGATTATGTTTAAATGGGTATGTGTTCTTATATTTTGGGGCACGTTGTGTATGATTTTGAATTTTCTGGGTGTGTTTGTATTGTGAGTATGTTGTGTTTGATTTTGAATTTTCTGGGTGTTTTTGTATTGTGAGTATGTTGTATTTGATTTTGAATTTTTTCAGTTTGTGTTTGATTTTGAATTTTTTGGATTTGCGTTTAATTTTGAATTTTTTTATTTGAATTTCGAATTTTGAATTTTCTGGAAAAAAAAAAACCCAAATTTTTTTTTTTGTTTTATGGAAAAAAAAACCCAAAAATATTTTTTTTTTGTTATTAAAAAACCTATAGCCGCGTTTTTAAAAACTCGGCTATAGGTCCGAACCCTTTGCCACGATTATAGACGCAGCTGCAAGCTGGGATATAGCCACGTTTTTTAAAAATGCGGCTATAGGCCAGAATCCTATAGCTGCGGTTAAAAACGCAGCTATAGGCCTGTTGCTGCGGTGTTTAGGCCGTGTTTGCAAACGCGGCTAAGGAAACGCGGCTATAGATCCCTTTTTTTGTAGTGTACGGTGGTAGCAGCTTTCTCCTAAGATATATTAGGACACTTTCCTGTCCTGAACTCTCATAGTACTTATCCATATCAACTGAGTGTTCTTGTAAAGTTCTCCCGAACGGCAGACCACCTCTATGAACCTCGGCTTTGGTTAGCCGAGGAGGCTCTTATCCTCGGCACAACTCCCTGGGCCGTTATGATTTAAACTGACTTCTCCGCTTACCAACATGGGCTCTTTTTATAGCATTTACCCTTCTCGGACTCCTTTAGTCCTCGGCTTGGGCTTTAGGTCCATTATATGTATAAATAATGGGTTCCGGGGCCCAATGCCCCTACATATCAGAAATCTTAACGCGTAACAATATTTCTTCAACTCCAAAAATTAAATTATATAAATATGTGATTTAAAAATGGCAAGATTGGATCTTATGCAAAATGATTAATACTATAGTTAGTAAAATATGTGTAATATATTGTATATTACAAAATACATTATACGGATCTCAAAAAAAAAAAAAAAAAAATTATACATACGCAATTTTGTGTGTGTGTGCAAAACAGGCAAAAATATTCTGAAAAGATATGTTTTCTAATTAAATGTACAAAACCTGTATTAAACGTTTTCTGCATTATACTCGTATAAAAGTATTTCAACTTGCATGACTAAACTTTAATACTTTATCCGAAAAAATAATTGATTATTTTTTAATTAAGGTGTGTCATTGTATATGATGATGAAATTCTCAAAATATATATTTTAATTTCTATGTTTTATTATTTATATTAAGCATATTGGCATTTCATATTTTTATTATAGTCTCAACAAATTTATATGATATAATTTGAATAATTAGATATCTAATTATCTTCATATGTATGAATGTGTTAGATTGATAATAATTTGAGATAATAAATACTTCTGGTATTTTGTTTTTGTTGTTGTTGTTGTTGATTTTGTATGTTAAGTAAGTGAATCAATGAATATACGAAAACTTATCTCCTTCATTAATTTGTTATATATCGTGCTTGAAAACACAACTTAAAATTGAAATTTTTTTTTATTAAATTCTTAATAAGTTGATTTCCAAAAGCTTATCAAATTATATTAAGATAACATAAACATGTTACCAAATGGGAATATCATAAAAGAAATAGCTTAACTATATGACCGTTGTTATGGTCTTAAAAGTTTTTGTTCAAATTCATAATATATCCATACTAAAGGTCCGTTTGGATACAGCTGAAAACTGAAACTAAAAACTGAAAAATACTGTAGCAAAATAATTTTTAAATGTGTGAATAGTACCGTGTGACTCATTTTTAATGAAAAAGTTGCTGAAAATTGAAGTTTGTGAGTCCTATGACTGAAAAGTTGCTGAAAAAGTTAGTGTGTGCACTGTGTGTGTACTGTGTGTGAATTGTGTGTGCAGTTCACACCCCCAAAGTCAACAATCATGGCTGAAAAAAAAATGGTTGAAATCGCAGACGTGAATACTGGGAAACGCAAAATGCGCTTCCCAAACGCACACTAAATCTACTTACGTCTTTTTAAATTTTTTTTTTTTTATATCCATTTTTTATGCCATTTTTTTATAGTCTTCAATAGAATGAAAGTCATACATATTCTGTACAACATATATTATGTCAAATTTATTGCAAACTATAATTAATAGTTTAAGTAAGTTCTTTGGAATTGAAGGAAAATAAATTCTATAACTTTGTGACTTACTAATAACCAGATGATGGTCTCTCTCTCAAAAAAAAAAAAAAAAAAAAAAAACCAGATGATGGTAATTTTGGTAAATTCATTAATTCTATATAAATTTTTTTGTAGATAGAAGATTAAGATATAATTTATATATATATATATAGAAAGAGAGATGGGTTCAAGTTACACTTAGTGTAACTTGACAAGAGTTACACCATTTGTAGACCGTAGATTTGTAATTGATCTAATGGTTAAAAAAATAACATTAAATGCTAATTGACTTACACCTCATTCACTTAATTAATAGCAATTTTGTTTCTCTCTCCTTATTTATTATTTAAAACCTTTTACATATATTCCTTTTTTTGCCAATGACTTTACAAATATATTTGCAATACTTAGCCATTCCGTTTGTATATATGTATGTATATGTGTGTCTATATATATATATATATATATAGTTTTGAGTTATCCATAAAGTAAGCATCATGTTACTTTTTTTTTTGGTTGGAGTGGGGGGGGGGGGTTGTTGAATCATCACGTCAATTGTTAAGCCTAAACATATGATTTGAATTTTTCTTCCTCATATTGAATGAATGTAAAATTAAAATAAAAAACACATATACATAGGATTTGAATTATTCAAAGATCATATAGCAATAAATAGATTGTTACTATTTTTAATTGTTAACGTTGTCAACTGATCAGATTTTCCTCTCAAAAAAAAAAAAACTGATCCGATTTGAACCATTAATGAATTTAATGCTATTCTTTTAACCATTAGATCAATTACAAATCTACGGTCTACAAATGGTGTAACGCTTGTCAAGTTACACTAGATGTAACTTGAACCCATCTCATATATATATATATATAATTGTTTGTCTTTTATGAAAACAAATCTTATGAAACAGTTTTATAAAATATTTCTCTCATATATAACATGTGAGGTCTACACGAGGGATGTAAAACTGATACATAAAATAATTTTTCATCTGTTACAGTCAACGTTTAGGATTTGAATAGATCTTGCACTTTTTTGTAATAGGATACTATTATTAATGATTCTGTATAAGACAAAATGAATACAACTCATTAACATTGATAAAATTTTGACCATAACAGTCCAATTAAATGGACCAAAATTGGTTTGGTACTAATCCGGCATATTTCTTACTCACTTGATCTATTAAATACGATAAAAAGTTATCATCAGAAACAGAAACAGAAGTTATAGGTAAAATTTGATGAACAAAAAAAAAAAAAAAACTTCATTTATAAAATTTGAAAAATCTTATGAACAAATCACAATGCAAATGAAACAGCACATTAATCTTCTTATTTGATAATGATTTCATATTTTTTCCCAAAAAAAAATAAAAATCCCGCGCTGTCTCTATCTGAATGTTTTCGGACATGTAAAGTGGAGACCAATCCTACGTGGCGTGGGCGTCGAGGTACCATTTCTAGAAAGCTAGTTGTATAGCGTCACCAGGTGAAAAAGCAATAATCCAGTGTTTCTCAAGCGAAAACCAAAATTTATCATCCAGCCAATCATATTCCCCCATACAGCAATCACTAAGTGTAATCTCGTGATTTGGCTTGTACATAGTCCTCTAAGATAAGTTGATAGTACACGTGGAGAGCCATGGTTTGATATAACAAAAGCCAGCTCTTTTGTCTAAAGCATAGGAATTTGTCCTTGCATGAAATTACCCAAGAACGACGAATCTGAGTGCAGGTGTCGTTCATTCATGGAGGCCAACTCCTCTTATCACCAAAGTCTTAAAATGAAGCCAAATACATGCATATATAATTATCATTTTGCCAAACACATCTCTCTTAAGACTTTTAATTGTGCTTTATTTGCTTCCTCAGGTATGTGTGTGAGTGTGAGGCTTAGAGGGGTTTGGTAGCTTGCATATGCTTTAAATTTTGTACCATTTTACTTCAAATACAAAATTGTATCCTTTAATTTTTCCCCTTCTTTGTTCTAATCTTTTACATATTGATTTGGTTTACAGTGTTTCTGTTTAGGGTTTGAAGATCTTAATCTGAAAATGAGTGACTCAGGAGAAGTTATGAGCAAGCTAGTAGGTGAGATTGATTTTTATACACCTGCAAGATATCTCATTTGAGATATGCGCAATTTTTTTGGAAACTCTCTTTCTTTTGAGAGAGAGAAACTCCTGGTGCATGTTAGTACTTATCTGCTATTGTAAGACCAAGGCTCCTTGGTTTCACTACGAGTTCCGCTCTTGGCTTGAGCCTCTCTCTCTATTCTTTTGAAGGGTTTTCTCTGCTCCTTTCATGGTTTTTTGGAGCCCTTTGTGGCGGGCTTGGAGGCTTTTACTGTCCCCTAGGTAGGTCTCAAGTTGGCCTAGTGGGTTATGGGGGTGGACTCTAGCTCTCTTTGAATTTGGGTTTCCCCCTGAGTGAATCTTATGGTTTTGAGATGTTTTCTTGGAGAGCTTTGGATTATATTGTTTCTCAATATGCATTGATACTTTTCCTTAGTTTTGTAAGAGATTTGTAGGTTTTTCTTTGAGATTTTTTTTTCTTCTTCTCTCCTAACCTATACTGTTCTTGTATTTATTTATTTATTTTTTACTTGTATTTATATTATTTTAGTAATAAAAAAATCATACTGACACATATTAGAGTGTCAATATACACCTAAAATCTTCTACCTACTTTTTGATGTTATTAGATCATCTAAATCCCCTTTTCTTCATATGGAATAGTAATGCGCTCATCATTCATTAATTAAAAAAAAGGGAGTAATGTGTGCATCAAAAAAACCAAACCAAAACATAATTTTTCTATTGGTGAAAATGATTATTGTTATTGAATGCTATCTTTACTAAATTCTTCTTTCTAATAGTGGTTTAGGATAACGGTTATACTTGGTGTGGAATGGAACTACCCACTTCCAAAGCACTTTTTCACAGTTGTGTCAAATATATTGAAAAGCAAGTGTGGCTCTTGATTATCTGTAGTGTTATCAAGTAGGAGAGGTAAGGATGGAGATTGTAGATGAAATCAAGGGGAAGAAAAAAGTTTGGTGATGAGTTCAAATTAGGCAATATGTCAGCATTGGATTATCCATTTTTGAGAGATATACATCTGCTTTACTAGGGTTAGGGTTTTTGAGAAGCAACGGGTATATACCTTAGTAAATATATGAATGCACTAGTAACATAGCCATCAATGATGCTACCTTGTACTTAATTCATGTGCTGACAGATATGATAACTTTTCCTTAAAACTTAACCTTCAGCATCAATAAACATGTTTTATTATGCATACCAATGACATCACTGTGCCATTAGCATAGTATTTCAGAAATAGGAACTGATTGCACACCTAAAAGCCATCTTTCTAACAGGGCCCTATATAAAAGAGGCATTCATCTAATATATTGTTTAATAGCTAAACATTTTGATTTATTGCCTATCTCTAGCATGGTTTAGAGTCTGATAGTGTGATGCCCCAATTTGATTGATTGTGTGATGTATGTGATACCATATGTAACGATTCAAGGAAAAGCGCTAGCCATATCTGCGCTATACCTCAAAAGGACTAATCACTATTGAGGCTCCTTGTAGTTGTTAATAAAGTCCAGATTTACCTAGTAAATACCTGATTTGGGACTCATCACACACCCACACACATCACACAATCAATTAAATTGGGGCATCACAATCTCCCCCACTTAAATCCCTAACGTCCTCGTTAGGGCCCACTTTGTGGGGGTAGTGTCTCCAAGCTCACACGGGATTACCGGGCCGGCTCTGATACCATATGTAACGACCCAAAGAAAAGCGATAGCCACATCTGCGCTATACCTCAAAAGGACTAGTCACTATTGAGGTTCCTTGCAGTTGTTAATAAAGCCCAGATCTACCTAGTAAATACCCGATGTGGGACTCATCACACACCCACACATATCACACAATTAATCAAATTGGGGCATCACAGATAGGTTTGGAGAATCTCTAGCAATAAAAATCTTTCCAATTTTTGGTGGAAATTCCTAGCCTAGCATGATTATGAAAATGTGGTATTTGAGTGATAAACTTTGTCTTGATACTGGATGCAGTATTACTAGATATGCAATTAATTAAAGGCAGTATGGCACCAAATTCCTTGTAGTTTAATGTAATACTTCTTGCTATTTGAAACTTTGTAATTAAGTAAGGTATTATAATTGAGCATACTACATTATAGAGTGGGGATTGATTCAGTTGTTTTATTTATATTTAAGCATTCATTTAACCCCTACATCATGGACCTCATTTTATTTAGAGGTGGCTGTGATTCACAGTTCAAACTACTTCAAACTTTATGGAGGTGGCCTATCCATTTTGACTTCCTAATTTATTGAATGCTTCAAGTGACACAAACTAGTTAAAACTTTGCTTTCATACTTGTTTGCTTAAGGGAAGAGATACTACTATATATGTTTGTGCATGAAAGCCCCGGGGGTGGGGGTGGGGGTGGGGGGACATATTTAATTTATTTCATATATAATTGTTGTAAATGCATCTCACAAATTTTTTTTTTGTGATTATCATGTCATAATACTTTGTGAGTGTGCCATATAGCACAATTTTTGTATAAAACTTCAGGGTATACATAACGTGAGTCTTTACTTCTAAATCCTCAGGTCGTTTTCAGGTCATTATTTAATTTAATTATTATTATTATTATTATTATTATTATTATTATTAATTTTGCTAGTAAATTCTAAATTCCTTCAATGTATGTGAATTGATATAGGCATGATCACAAAAATTGGTATGCATTTTTGTTACTCATATTGGTACAAGTTAACTAGTGTAATTCTTTCAATTCCAGTTTGTTATCCTAAATATCTCAAGAATCTATAATTGAATTTGCATATATTGATATAATCAAGTATGATATTTACATTTTGATAACAGAAGACCACTCAGATTCTGAAAGTTCATCAAACAAAGTTCTCAGCACCTTCCTTAAGAAAAATATTAAAAAGAAAGGTAAAATTGGAATTCAGGAAACTTCCACAATGTTTGGCAAACGTGAATTTGCTCCAACTTCGGGAACTATGGTCAAAATTGAAATCAAAGTAAGTTAAAACAAATTATTTTTCTGTTTTGAGCTATGGTGTTGCAAACTTATAAAAACTTAGATGTATTTATATTATCTTTTTCAGAACGGTAAGACACAGATAGTTTCAGATAACAGATGGATTGGGGCAATTGTAACTAAGGTATTTGATAGTGTGAGATACATTGGCCAGGTTACAAGTTATGAAGTTGAAACTGGATGGTTCAAGGCTTGAGCTTTTCACCATACTATTTTTATGAATGCCCTAATTGTTTATTATATCTCTAATTATTTTGAGACTATAGGGTCTTTACATTCTTGTTCAACTATTCATTTTATTTATTTATTTATTTAGTTATTATCCTTTGCCATTATGAATGTTTCTTTGTGCAGGTTGTCTATGAAGACAATAGCTACGAGGAAGTGGCTGAGGAAGAAATACCTCAAATGTTAGCCCCTCATGACCTCATTCGTAGCTACTATAACCGTGCAGCGACCGGGTAATTAAATTTAAATGACTAAATCTTCAAACCTACCATGCCTTTTTACTTTAGAGATTAGAGCCTAATTAAATTGTAGCCTGAGTTTAGAGTTACACTTCTTGAATATTTTTTTTTTAATGATATTATGCAGTTATTTAATATTTAGTAATCTTTGTTGATCACAGGGCCGGCTCAAGGCCTAGGCAAGTTAGGCCTAGGCCTAAGGCCCCACCTAAAAAACAAATTTTTTCTTAGAAAAAAATGCCCCACTTTTCATAGTTAAAGACCCAAATTTTTATAAAATTATATATATTTTCTAAAGATTGTACTTTTTTTATTATTAGTGATGTTAAGAATATTACAAATTTTACTATTGGCTTACAAATTGCCATGTTATTAATCACAAAAAAAGTGATATAAACATTCATTAGTTAAATTAATGAAGTTCATCAATAAGAGACAATGTCACATTATATTTTGAATATTTTATAGTGCTTTTAATTAGCGCATTTTTCTTTTTCATTTATATTAAGACTCTCAAAGTATGAGACCAATAGAACCTTAACTCAATTGAAACCCTAAAACATTTCAAAAAGATATTGCAAATGTGTTAAATCATCAATTATAGATTAATCTCCCCTAATAGTTTGAGACTGATTTTTGTAAACTAATATCCTACAAAATCACACACCAAATAATATCCATCTCTCTCTCTCTCTCTCTCTTAAAATCAAAATATAAAATTAAAAATTAGATTACAACTTTATTTAACTATGCATCGTCTCATATTCAAAATAAAGTATCTTTTTTAATCGCAATATATTTTTATTTCTTTTTATTAATATTTATAATTTAACTATGACATTCAATTTTCTATATGAAATTAACATTAGTCTAGTTGGTATTATTTATGTATTTAATGTATCAAATTAACCTTAATTTGATTAATATTAAATAATTTTATTTAATTAATATTTATGTATTAAAGGTCCCGCATAAATTTTTCGCCTTAGGCCCCAAATTATGTTGGGCCGCCCTTGGTTGATCATATATGAAAAACTTGGTTCCTTTCCAAAATTTTTACATATTCTTACATTTCAAGAGGTAAACAAGTTTATCACTCTGCTACAATATGTAACTCTAAGTTTTATATATTCTTGCATTTGAAGAGGTAAACAAGTTTATCATTCTACTATGATTTGCATCTCTAGGTAGTCTTGCGAATGTGAGGCTTAGTGATGCAAATGCAGTTATTTAATATTTAGTAATCTTTGTTGATCATATATGAAAAACTTGGTTCCTTTCCAAAATTTTTACATATTCTTACATTTCAAGAGGTAAACAAGTTTATCACTCTGCTACAATATGTATCTCTAATGGCATGTTTGGATGTTTAAAAAAGGAGGGGGAGTAGAGTAGAGGGAGGGAGAGTAATCCAATTACCTTGTTTGGAAGTTTTTTAAGGAAGGAGGGGGAGGAGTTTGGAAGGGTTTGGAGGGGTTTCAACTCCCTCTAACCCCTCATTTTTAATTCCCCCAAATTGAAGAGATTTGGAGGGAGAGTAGAGTAGATAAATTATTGTCCAAGTAAATTTCCTAATTTAGCCTTTCTAACAAATTAATCATTGACCAATGTTGCAAGTTCATTTTCAAATAGGGGTAAATTTGTCTATTTTAATCATTTCCTCTCCTCTCCATCCTAATTTTTAAAACATTCAAACAAGGGGAAGGGCTAATTACTCCATTCCCCCTTACTAATTTTAAAAACATTCAAACAAAGTGGAGGGGAACCATTCCCCTCTACTCTCCTCCCCACTACTCTCCTCCCCTCTACTCCCCTGTACTCTCCTCCCTCTCTAAACTTCCAAACAAGCCATAAGTTTTATATATTCTTGCATTTGAAGAGGTAAACAAGTTTATCATTCTACTATGATTTGCATCTCTAGGTAGTCTTGCGAATGTGAGGCTTAGTGATGCAAATGCATTAGTAATTTAGAGTATTTTATTATTGGGAAATGTTAACGAGTGCCGTTGGGGCATTCGTTAAGAATCCATTTTAAGAAAGTTTTGTCATCACTTTTATGGGAAACGAAAAAAGCTGTCAAAACATTAATTGTTTTTTGTCCCCATAAAAACTTTCTTTAATTGAATTGTTAACCAATGCCCTACGACACTTATTAACATGACCCTTATTATTTAATAGCACCTACATTTACAAACTCAGACACTCATGTAAAAAAATCAAACATTTTTCCGGAGTTATTATTCTTGTTTAATAACATATTCATTTGTTTCTAGCTTACATGTTGAAAGCATTTCATGTCATAATAATAGATTTTATATTCTTTTTTTTCTTTTTTGGGTTGCTCCACAAATAGATTTGAGATCCATTTAGTGAAGAAATTTTATTTCCTTTCGAGATAGTACTATAAGAATATTCGATCTTCCATCTTGAAATTGCATATTTTCCTCTATGGTGTTAGAACTTCATAGATTTCCAGGTTTGACTAGAATACAACTTAATTGAAGCCACTATTTCTGTTATTATATAACACCTTTAAAACAATAGTGGTAGGCCAAGGAAGTCATATAGGAGGAAGAAAAAGCCTGCACAAGAAAACAAAGTACCAACTCCTCCAAGGTTGATGAATTCAGCTAAAAAGGCCAAAACACCCAAGAAGGTCAGCACATATGTTCCTCTTGCAATCAGGAGAAAAAGAAGGATTCCTACTATTGGTATTAGTATCATTTACTTATCAGGTTAGATCGTAATTTCTTACTAGCAAAATTCTAAATCTAATATAAATTTTATTATAAAAAATTTATAAACTGACGTAACAAACTAATAATGAATGTGATTAATGCGACTTCATCAACATAATAAATATAAATGTTTGAATTTGTGATACATGAGTTTATACATTTTATAGAGTTAGATTTATAACATTACTATTTTTTACTATTTATTTGTCCAAAATTTATTATGATGCAAATCAAATTGGTTCTAAATTAATGATTGTTTTTTTTTTTTTTTCTCTCAAATATAGGTTTCAGAATGAGAGTAACTGAGGCCGCGAGGGAAACAAAAACAATGGAAATGCCTTCAATGGTTGCTGCTTATTCCATACACCTTTTCGACTCATCTTCTCATTCTGTTTAGTACCCAAACTAAAGTAGTGGTACTAAATAAGTTATGTTTATTTTTCTTTCTTAATTTCAGACCAACTGATAACTCTTTGGTACCGACTAAGCATGCTAATACTGTGTTATTGGTACATCTTATCTAGACATTAATGTTGTGAGACATTATGAAATGTATTTAAAATATATATAATTAGGATGCATGAAACTTTGTGCTCTCATGCCCTTAGCATGTAGAAGCAGTGTGGGTCTTGCGTAATCCCTGTGCAAGAGTCTTGTGACTTCCCTACGTGGTGAGGTCAGTCTTGGTAACCCTTCCCGGAAGTTTAGGAGAGTGGGTAGTCTAGTAGAATGGTGGAAGAGCTGGAAGCCCTGTGGAGTAAGTTAACTTTTACAGAGGAAGAAGGCGAAGATATTGAACTAGGAGTCAATAGCACGAAGGCAGCAAAGGAGATGGGGAAAAATTGCGTGGTAATGAAGATTCTTACCTAACGCATAGTCTACCTGGATGCTCTAAGAAAGAATATAAAAATGCTTTGGAAACCAACCAAGGGACTTCAAATCTCTGAAATAGAAGATGACATGTTTGTAGTGGAGTTTGGTGACGGAAGAGACAAAAAAAAGGATAATGGAGATGTGTCCTTGGAGCTATGAAAAGCAACTGATCCTACTACAGGACTTTGAAGGTGAGATGGTTCCAAAGGAGATAGTCCTTAAATGGACTCCTTTTTGGGTCCAAATATACAACCTCCCTCTTAAGCGCATGACAAAAGAAACGGGTATGGAGATTGGAGCGAAGATTGTAATGGTGCTAGACGTCAATGTACCTGAAAAAGGGGTGCAATGGGGAAAATTCCTACGAGTGCGAATACGTGTTGATACTACAAAAAAAGTTGATCAGAGGGAAAAGGGTCACAATTGAAGGCGAAGAGAGCAGATAGGTTTTCTTCAAATATGAGAGGCTGCCAAATTTCTGTTACCGGTGTGGGATGCTGAATCATGGAGAGAAGGATTGTGTAGAAAAGACGAGTTTGGGGAATAAAGTGGGGGAAGGCTGTATGCAATATGGGGCGTGGCTGAGGGGTGAGCCTGGCAGACAGGTGGGGAAAGATTAGGGAAGAACGGAGGAAGAGAACAGACTGGAGTTCAGATCGGGGAGGGTGGAGATGACGGTGGAAAAGCCAGCTTGAGAAACGAGTAGGCAAGGGGACAAGACGAGAACAGGCGGGAGTCACGTGGATGGACAGAGTGCTTGTCAGGATGACAGTCAGAATTAGGATTTAGAGAAAGCAAGGGTGATGAGACAGGTGCTGGAGTTTGATCATGAAAATGGAAAGGTCAACCTGCAACAAGAAAAGGGGGAAGAAGGTTTAGATAAGAGAGGAATGGTCTCTCTGGCAAACACCTTTCCCATAGCTGACCTAGAAAGCATCATGCATTGGGAGGGTACAAAGATAGAGGTGGAAGCTAGCAAACCTACAGAAAAGAAAAGAAATATTGAAGTGGGTAATGAAATGGGCTTAGAGCTAAAAGAAAATATTTCTTCGGCTGATGATAATATAAGCCCGTTAGCCATGAGCTTCGACCAAAAAAAGGGCTGGACTGCTGAGACCCTAGGCCCTAATGGTGGGCATTGGAAAAGGATAGCGAGACAGACAACTAAGCAAAGCCCAACTAAAAAAGTCAGCCCAGAAAAATAAAAAAGATGCAGCCCGGTTCTGTTGATAGAATTAGACCCCAATGCGTTAAACTCCAAACGAAAGAGGGGAAAGGGTTAGGTGAGTGAAAACAGAGATGAAGAGAATACAAAGGTTGGCGGTGAGGCGGTGGCTGCGGTGCAGCCTAGCCGAGCCCAATGAGCGTTATAGCATGGAATTGTCGGGAGTTAGGGTCACCGCCAGCAGTTCGTACGCTCACTGAGGATGTGAAAGGAAAGAACCCCACTCTAGTGTTTTTGGCTGAAATGAAAGCAACAACAAAGAGAATGAAAGGATTCCAACATAAATTAGGATTTACTCAAGGGATTATTGTCCCTAGTGATGGCAAAAGTGGAGGGCTAGCGATGCTTTGGAGGGAAGGTGTGGACATTCGGTTTAAGAGTTGTTCGCATTCTCATATTGATGTGGTGGTCCATAACGAGGGGAGCGGAGGTCCGTAGAGGACCACGGGTTTCTACGGTCACCCTGACACGAGTAAACGACTAAGCTCCTGGAAATTGATTGAAGCCCTCTATGGCCAATGCAAGATGCCGTGGTTGGTTTGTGGGGACTTCAACGAAATCTTGCATCCAGACAAAAAGATAGGGGGGGGGGGGAAGAAAGAGATGAGGGAATTTAGGGAAGCACTTAGTAGGTGTGGTCTGTCTGATTTGGGTTTTGTTAGGCCAAGGTTTATCTGGTGCAATGGGAGATTCGGGGATCAACGCACGCTGATTCGTTTGAACAGAATGGTAGCAAATGATGAATGGATTGAGATGTTTACTGAGGCAAAGGTACACCATGTTTCGATGTCAGCATCTGATCACTGCCTTCTGGTAATATTTCTCAAAAAGAACAAGTATGATAACCGAGGAAAAAAACGCATTCTATTTGAAGTTATGTGGACAAGAGAGGAAGAGTGCAGGGAAATTGTTGAGTTGGCTTGGGATCCATATACGGAGGACGTATCTCGGCCTATCAAGGAGAGACTAGAAAGATGCCAAACCGAGTTAAAGTGCTGGAATCAGAATGGTTTTGGCAATGTTTATAAGATCTTGAAGCAGAAGCAAAAGCATCTTCAACAACTCGAATCCCTAAACTTGTTACACAAGACAGCGGAGGAGATAAGTGCACTCAAAAGGGAGATAAACGAATTCCATACCAGGGAAGAAATCATGTGGAACCAAAGGTCCCAAGTGTGTTGGCTGCAAAATGGGGACAAGAACACGAAGTTCTTCCACGCCACGGCGAGTCAAAGGCAACGAAAAAACAGGATAGGGGATCTCATGGATGAGGGGGGAGTGTGGCAGGAAGAAAGCGAGACAGTGGAAAAGATCATTCTAGACTACTTCTCGACAATCTTTAGCTCAGACCATCCTTCTAGTTTCGCAGAAAGCATGGAGGCTATGGATAAGAGGGTAACCCCAGAGATGAACAATGCACTTCTAAAGGAGTTTTCGACAGCGGAAGTCTGGACCGCGCTTAAACAAATACATCCCACAAAATCACCGGGCCCCGATGGTATGTCCCCTATCTTTTACCAAAAATATTGGGAAATTGTTGGTCCTAGTGTATCAAATTGTGTACTGCAGGCTTTAAATACAGGTATTATGCCGAGGGATATAAACCACACTTATATCTGCTTAATCCCTAAAACTAAAAACCCCCAAAAGATAACCGAACACCGCCCAATCAGCCTCTGCAACGTAATCTACAAGATAATATCAAAGGTCCTAGCAAATAAGTTGAAGAAGATTCTGAACAAAGTGATCAATGAAGCTAAAAGTGCCTTTGTATCGGGTAGGCAAATAACAGATAAAGTGGTTATGGCTTTTGAAACCATGTACTCTATAGCCAAAAGAAAAAAAGGGAAGGAAGGGTCTATGACCATTAAATTGGACATGAGCAAAGCCTATGACCGAGTTGAATGGGGTTTCCTTGAGGCAATGATGAGGAAGATGGGTTTCGAAGAAAGATGGATCTCCCTAATCATGATGTACGTGTCCATGGCATCCTTTTCGGTACTCATTAATGGGGTGCCAAGAGGTACAATCAGCTCATTCAGGGGGTTGCGCCAAGGGGACCCAATATCCCCGTATTTGTTCCTTTTGTGTGCAGAGGGGTTGTCAGCGCTACTTAGGAAAAAAGAGGCAGCAGTAGGGATTAAGGGGGTGGCTGTGAGTAGACATGCACCCTTGATTTCGCATCTTTTCTTTGCAGATGATTGCATCAATTTCTATAGAGCAACAAGGGAGGAATGTAGGCAAGTGATCTCGGTGTTGGAAGTTTATGAAAAAGAGTCGGGACAAAAACTCAATAGGGAGAAAACCTCACTGTTTTTTAGCAAGAACACAAAAGGAGATATTCAGAATTTTTTAAAGGATACCTTTGGAGCCCAAATTGTCCAACAACATGAAAAGTATTTGGGTTTACCCCCTATGGTTGGCAGATGCAAGAAAAAGGCTTTCAACCGCATAAAAGACCAAGTGGGAAGGAAGATTGCGAGTTGGAAAGGAAGATTATTGTCCAATGCTGGTAGGGAAATACTGATAAAGGCAGTAGCTCAAGTCACACCGACATATACGATGAATTGCTTCATGTTACCCGATTCTCTATGCTCAGAAATAAATGCAATGGTAAAGGGGTTCTGGTGGGGGCAGAAAGGAAAGGAAAGAAAAATGGCTTGGGTGTCGTGGAAGAATCTGTGCAAGCCAAAGGCAGAGGGGGGAATGGGGTTTAGGGATGTAACACCCCAACCAAATTACATAATTAATTTTATGGTTTATATGCATGTTATTATCTTAATTTCTTTTAAGTGCATGAAGCTTTGATTTTGTACATATTATAAATAATTGAAATAGCTAGTTGTATTATAAACATATACTTAGTATGATGCATGGTTGGTATTTTAATTAGATATATGATGCATGGCATGTGATAGTGGAAATTCAACTCACATGCAACCAATGAGAATTCAAAACAACTAATACTAAGCAACATGCAAGTTGACAAACCAAAAGGCCAAGGCTTGGCCGGCCATGCAATTCACTAAGAGCCATTTTCCTTGACTTTTCTCAAGCAGTAAGAGCAACCAAGAAGCAATTCCCACGGGTACACACACACAAATCAGAAAATTCATCACTCTTTGGCCATTTTTTCTCTTAAGGAAAGAGCTAGGAAGCTCTCTCTTAAATCTTTTTCTCAAAGACAAGTATCCCACCCCAAAAGTCAATTTGCCTTATCTTTCTTTGGCTGCCCCAGAAGTCCAGCAGCTCCTTTTTCTTCTTTCTCTACTCTTTTTTCTTTATTCTTGTTTCTTTCTTCTTCCCCTAGCACACGGCTACACCATCTCACCAATAGCTCTCTTTTTCTCACCAAAAATCATAGCTATATCTCTTTAAGAAGGAATCAAACTCTTACAAAAGTTTAGCTTCAATTGTGGGTAAGTATATATGTTTATTTTCTATTTGGGGTATTTTAGTGGTGTGATGATTTGCATAAGTTTCAGTTCTGTATCCTCTATTCTGATATTAGAAGCTGAACTTGTGATTCTGTTTTTGTAAGTTGAAAGAGTGATGGTGTTATGGACTATTGGATGCTTATTAGGGTTTTTTTTTTAATGTGTATTGTATAGGTATAAAAATACCCAAGTGAAATATAGACCTATTGCTATTTGTTGATGATTTTAGAAAGAACATGCACTGAAGCTGTCCCTGTGACAGATTTGATGTTTACCAAAAGAAAATTCTGTATTAAATCATTTTCTGTGAATTAGGATGCTAGGAGTAGTTTTTATGAACCCTAAGACATGTAGGGTTGTTATGGAAGTGGTCTCACAGTATTTGGATGAGTAGAAAAATAATGGTTTAATTTCTAAGTTGCAAGAAATTCTGTCAGGACAGATTCGAGCATGCTGCCTTGTATGATTTTTAATAAAGGCGTAAATGCACTTTTAGTCCCTACATTTTGACTTTTTTCCATTTTAGTCCCTACATTTTATTTTTTTCACTTTTAGTCCCTAAACCAATTAACGCCCTTCATTTAAGTCCTTGAAACACTGTTCTGTCACCAAATTAACGGAAAGACTGACGGATTAATAAAATATTATTTAAAAAATTATTTAATATTTTTTAAATGCCAAAATTAAAAAATAATAATAATTACTCAATTTTAATTATAAAAAAAAACAAAAAAAATTATTTTCTTTCAAACAAAAATTTTACTTTCTTTTAATTAAAATGAATTTTTTTATTCCAATCTTTATTTTTTATTTTTTTATTTTTAGAAGATCACCACCGAAGAAAAAGAAAACCCAGGTTGTTCAATCATCCCTAAACGCACCATCGCTGCCTTCACTTCTTCTTCCTTCACAACAAACAACAAAAACGACAACCTTTCCTTTACTCTTCAAACCCAATACTTACACCATTCATCAACCCCATCTTCCCACCCTGTCAAGAATGGAGACACTGCATACCCATTTCTATTTCCTAAAAACAAAGCCTTTCATTTCAAATCAGGGCCGTTGAATTTCAAGGCCTCCTCGCCTTCTCTCGCCAAGTACGCTGCCATAGCTGATTACGAATCCGACGCCTCATCTTCGTCTTCATCGCCGAAAGCTGATGAAGGGTTGGACGTTGCTAAGCTTGGAATCTCTCAGGAGATTATCTCTGCTTTGGCCAAGATGGGTATCACCAAGCTCTTCCCTATTCAGGTTTCACCGTCGTTGTCAATGAAGCCCAAGCAAAGAAGGTCCAAATCGGTCAGTCGCTCTCATTCATCAACAGCGGCACCATTGACGGCGACAAACCCACCACGGACAGTCGCAGTTCTCCCTCGCCGTTCACCACCACGAGCCACCATCGAGGTGCTCTCTCCCTCTCTCTACTTTTCTTGGACTACCGACTCGGTCTCTCCTTTGATTTGTGATGGTATGAGGGTTTGGGTTGTTTGATGGTTCAAAATATGTATTAGTTGCGGTTGAAATTTGATTTTAGGGTCTGGTGGTGGTGCTAGATTGTGGAGGTGGTGGATTTGGATTTGGTGGTGGGGATGGTATGTTGGGGTGGTGGTAATTTGGGTTTGGTGATGGTGGATCTGGATTAGTGGTGGTAATTTGGGTTTGTTTACTGGGTTTGATCTGGGAAGAACAAGAACAAGTTGTAATGTTTTTATCATAAAATAATAATGATAAGTAATATTGTTCTTTCGCTGGGTTGCTATTCTTTTGCTTGGGTTTGATTTTAAAAAAATTCATTTTAATTAAAAGAAAGTAAAATTTTTGTTTGAAAGAAAATAATTTTTTTTGTTTTTTTTATAATTAAAATTGAGTAATTTTTTTTTTTTTTAATTTTGGCATTTAAAAAATATTAAATATTTTTTTAAATAATATTTTATTAATCCGTCAGTCTTTCCGTTAATTTGGTGACAGAACAGTGTTTCAAGGACTTAAATGAAGGGCGTTAATTGGTTTAGGGACTAAAAGTGAAAAAAATAAAATGTAGGGACTAAAATGGAAAAAAGTCAAAATGTAGGGACTAAAAGTGCATTTACGCCTTTAATAAATTATGGGTTCATGCTTTGACTCCGAAATTTTTATGATATATAATGGACATACAGGGGAGTAGTTATGTATAATTTCATGACTTTTGGATGTGTTTGAACAGCCCATTCGTATTTTACAAATGGGGCTTTTGCTGCTGTTATGACCAGTAAACAGGGTAGGAAAACTCGGACTTTGTGGATTTAATTTTGAAGCTAGGGTGAATGTTTTGAGCTATAATTTAATATGCCCATCCTTTGTTATGTTTGGAGCATATATAAATTTTATGTCTTGGTTTCTCTACGGTTTGGATGCATAATGTGTTTGATGATTGTATCATATGTTTTGGGGAACTTATTGTGATGGGAATTAGGATTTTCTTGAGTTGAGAGTTAGGTTATGATTGAGGTATAAGTTTAAATACTTAGGAAGAGGTTGTCAATAATAAGTTTTGGTTTTTCATTTAGGTGACGAGAACGAGAACACGGACACTTGAGCTCCTCTTGTACAATCTCTCGCGTCTTCGGCTTTCAGGTAAGGGATTTGAGATATGTGTCTTTGATAAGTATAGATATTATTTAGAAAAGTATTATGCATTAAAGTTTTTATTGAGAGATATTACGTATAAACATGAGTTAAGAAAAATATGTGTTCGTGAGTTATTCAATCTTATTTACATAATAATTTTTAGCATATTGATGTTATTATTTATATCACGAACATGATATTTAAGAATGAAGTGGATATGCTACTATTGTGATACGTTTATGTAAAAGCAAAGTTATCAGAAAAATATAATTTTCAGTTATTCCATCGTTATGATCTGAACTCAGCCAGTAGGGGTTATAGTACTGGCATTTCCATAGAAATTCTGATTGGCCATTATAAGTGGGACTGGCTCTGCTGTACCCGCCCTTGTTGGTAATAGCCAACTTGTGGAGGATGTTAACCTACCCCCATGGTTGAAAAGATGTATTATGATATGATTCCGGAATGACCTAGCATTGTGGGGAATGCTGGATGCCTAGCACTTTGTGCTGGAAGCCTCCCAAAGTTGTGACAGACTTACAATTGGATTAACTAATATGTATGATAAATGAGTTATTGAGCTATTTGGAATTATAAGAAAAGTATGATGATAAGAAAGGTACATTGAATATTTTATAAGTTTAATGAGAAGTTATGATAAGGTAATTACAATCTGTCCAAAGATAAGGTTACTGAACTATGTTTATCCTTTTATTATTATATGAAAGGAAAATGAAGTACGTTCATCTAAAAGCTCGTAAATTATTTTGAGAACAATAAGAACAATATGAAGACTATTTTATCAAAGTTGGCATATCCATTAAAATATGTAATTCACATGCATGCTTATCAAGGGCCCATGGAGCTTAAAAACCTTACTGGGCTTCGCAGCTCACCCTTTTATATTTCAGTGCACAGGTTCTTCCTGGAAGCAGCGAGAGTATTAGAGGTGGCAAGGATTCGGTGTTTTCTCGTTTGTCAGAATGTATAGTTAGTTTTTGTTGTACAGTAGTTAGCTCTTTTGCTGTATAGAAGGAATCAAGATATACTTGATTCTTGAGCACAGATGTAATTCGGTATCTTAGTTGTTTTAAACCCCGGTTGTATGTCTTTGGGGTTAGGTTTGTAATAAGAGTTTGGTAAACGTTTAGCTATGTAATACTTACGTGAATACCTGACGTTTTTAGCCAAGTGGTAATCTTTCCAAGTTCAAAGGAAATGAAATCTCAGGTTTTCATCATTTTTGTATATTATGGTTTTATGTAAGGAAATAAGCAGGAATTCAAGAAACAAATTCTTGATAAGCACTTTCAGATCAGGTTGGTTCGTGTTAGTATTGAGGTAAACTTGATATTAACATGCCGGTCATGCTCTAAATCCTGAAGTACAGGTTTGGGTCGTGACAAGGGATTTGAGAGTTTTCAACCTTGCTCTCCTAGCCAAGCAAGGGTGGAGAATACAGCAAAGTCCAAATTCGTTGATCTATAGAGTGCTGAAAGCAAAATACTTCGCAAAATCCTCCTTCATGGATGCTCAGGTTGGGAGAAATCCCTCCTATCTATGGAGAAGCATTGTGGCTGCCAAACCAGTGATTAAGGTAGGAGTAAAGTGGGTTGTGGGTGATGGAAGAAGCATTAAAATTTGGGATGAGAATTGGCTCCCTTCCACGGAGTTAAGCAAAATAATAACTCCAAGAACCTCAATGGGAAGGGAAACGAGAGTGGCATGCCTCATTGTGTAGGAACAAGCTGAATGAGATGTCGAATTGATAAGAAGCACTTTCCTTCCCCGCGAGGCCGAGGCTATCCTAAGTATCCCACTCAGCCCCGTGAACTTATCAGACTCCCAGGTCTGGGCAAAGTCCCCAAATGGCATGTTTAAGGTAAAGAGTGCCTATAAAGTTGTTGTTAAACATCTTGCTGACACAAAGGGAGGTGAGGAATGTCCAAGCTGCTCTGATAGCTTCAAAATGACTGCAATATGGAAGGTTGTGTGGAAGCTACAATGCCCAAACAAAGTGAAGCACTTCATGTGGAGAGCTTGTAAGAATGTGCTCCCTACAAAACAATGTCTGCTAAACCGAAAGGTGGTGAAGGAAGATAGATGTGACTTTGGTGGAGAGAGTGAATCAGTTGGGCATATTTTGTGGGCTATGTGATTGCGAAGGAAACTTGGAATGAATCAAAACTTAGTCTTCCCAATCTTAAGCAGCCCCCAAAGGACTTTCTAGATGTGGTGTGGCTGCTGATGGAAGCACCAGGGGAGAAGAATTGGGAAGGTTTTGTTATCATGGCATGGAGTTTGTGGAATAATAGAAATTCAGCTCGGCATGGGGGTGTTTGTAAAAGGGGGAAAACCATTGCTGGGGAGGCTAAAAAATATGAGGATGAAGTGCGTGCTTCCATGCTCGTTCAACGAAATGGAACCCCTTCTGCTTCTAGGATTAAGCAATGGACCCCTCCACCCCGTGGGAAGTACAAGATCAATACTGATGCAGCAGTGTTCCAAGACTTGGGCTGTTGTGGTGTCGGGGTAGTAATAAGAAATGATAATGGGCAATTGATGGGTGCTATGTGCAAGAGAGTAGGCTTCCCACTGGGGGTCTTAGAAGCATAAGCAAAAGCCTTAGAAGCTGGTCTCTTTTTGGCATGGGATTTGGGGTTGAAAGATATAGTGGCGGAGAGTGACTCCCTATCAGTCATACAAGCCTTAAATGGTTTTTCCCCCCCTGCTTTCCCTATACTGAGGATCGTTGAAGGCGTGAAGAGAATGTTGATGCAATTTAGCTACTGGAAGGCCATGCATACCAGAAGAAATGCTAATGCAGCAGCTCACTTACTAGCTAGGAATGCAAAACATGTAACAGATGATGTAATATGGGTTGAGGATACTCCTCCCCTTATTGAACTTCAGATCTTGCAAGATGTAATCAATTTGGACTATAGTCCATATCAATGAAATCCAGGTGTATGTTTACAAAAAAAAAAAAGAAAAAAAAAAGGGATGCATGAAACTTTTTATATGATACCTTATGGCTCGTACTAATTGGATACTTGTAGAAGTCCTTTAGTTTTATCTCCCAATAACTATTGGCTTTACCCCATTTATCCTCTAAAACAAGTATTGCTCAAGCATAGATTAAGAGACGTTATACACAGATAATAATATCCTATGTAGTTATGTATCAGATAGTTAAGTAAAAATAATATAATATGAGAGACTTGCTACACATATCCGATATAGAAATTAGGAATTACTTTTTCCTACATAAGGAGCTCGAGCCTTGCAAAACAAATTACATAGGCCTAAATAAGGCACATGACCCCAAGTCGAAATTGCAATATCGTGCGAATATATTCATAGGTCAATCAGATTTGAGTTGCATATAAACCTATCACATTTTAGTAAATGGATAATAATATTTATTGGTCAACCAAATTCGAAACTTCGAAATTTCAATACACACGAGTGTCTCCTATAATGTTGAAGGAACAATCTTACATCTCTTCTCTTCCTCCTATGATTTTGGTTGAAATCGGAAGAGATTGAGAGGATTCCTCTTTTTCTTCCTTTATAATACATCCTTATTAAGGAGAAAAATAAAATATAAAGTTTGAAACTTTGAATTACACATAAACCAATAATATTTTGGGTTAGGAAACTTTCCATCCTATCAACCAGTTGAGACCAACCATATGTCAGCTTTGGTTTAACAGTTAGGTTTAGAAAAAAAAAAAAAAACCCTGATTTTTTGGGCCTCAGTAATTCAAATATTCATGGGCCACTTGTTCCCTTTCCCCATAAAAAAAAAAAAAAAGGAAAAAAAAAAGAAAAAAAAAGCAACTTGGACTAATAATATAGGAGACTAGGCCCATTAGTTTTATCTATAGAAAAAACGACGTCGTTTGAGGTTGAGATATGAAATTAATGGCAAATTCGTAAATTGCGCGCGTTCGTCGTCATTCTCGTTCAGTTCCTGCCTCTGCAAATTGAACTTCGAAGTTCGAACCCTAAACTCACTGAGCCAGCTCTCTCTCTTTAATTATAAACGTTTTTATAACACTGAGTGACACAGAGTCGAGTTGACTCGGCCGAGTCAAAAATGGACACGCACTCGTCGCACCTCACGGCGCCGAACCGCTCCCGAAGCTCTCAGTCTCCATCTCCGTCTCACTCCTCCGCCACCTCCTCCATCCACAAGCGCAAGCTCGCGTCTGACGACCACGCTCCCCCTTTCCCTCCCTCCTCCCTCTCCGCCGACACTCGCGACGGCGCTTTGACCTCCAACGACGACCTCGAGAGCATCTCCGCCCGAGGTGGCGGCGCCGACTCTGACTCCGACGACGATTCCGACGAGGAAGCCCCCGAAGCCGCAAACGCCGAAGACTCCGATGAAGACGACTCCTCCATTCGCACCTTCACGACAGCTCGCCTCGACGCCGCCAACGCGGTTGGAGGCTCCGGCTCGGCTCGCAACACGAAGATCAAGACGGAGAATCTGAGCTCCTCCGCCACGGTTAAGATCGAGAATTCGGATGGCACGAAGGACGGTGGGGCCCCGGGGACCGGTCCGGCGGGTCCCACAGCTCCGGCCGGAAGCTCGGTGCCTGGAATCGTTGTCAAAGAAGACGCCACGAAGATCTTCACTGAGAACATTCAGACCAGTGGAGCTTATAGCGCCAGAGAAGAAAGTTTGAAGAGAGAGGTAAGTCTCTCTCTCTGTGTCAAATTTTGAATCTTTGTTTGGAAAATTAAAGTTAAAAAGTGACTGATTCAATGAATTGAGAATAGAAATGGTGTTTGTGGGATTTGGAAATGAGTGCAGGAAGAGGCAGGAAGGCTCAAGTTTGTGTGTCTATCAAATGATGGAGTTGATGAGCATATGGTTTGGTATTCTATTCCTCTTTGCCTCATATTGAATTTTCTTCGATTATTACGCGTTTTTTTTTTGGCTCAACCAATGGAAGAAACAAAAGGATTCTAAGAGTTCTAGTGATTTAATGCAAGTGTGGATTTTGAATTATGTTTGTGGTTTCTCAGGTTGATTGGATTGAAGAATATTTTTGCAAGGCAATTACCTAACATGCCTAAAGAGTACATTGTCCGGCTTGTTATGGATAGGTAATGTTGTGCACGTCAATTCAATTGCAAACATTCTTCATTAGTTCTCTTTATGAGTGGTCTTTTGTATTGAGTTTCACAGATATTAATTCCGTTCATTCCTTCTACTTCGCGACTATTTTCATGAGTTATTTTCGTCTCAATAAAATTATATTTACCTATACAAAAAAGAAGGTAATGTTGTGTGAGGTTGATGCATACATTCAAAGGTATCATACATATGGAATGCTGTGTGAGGTTGATGCATACATTCAAAGTTATCATACATATGGAATGCTGCGTGAGGTTGATGCTGTTATTGTGTGGATCTATGTGCCGCTTTTATGGCCTGTATCATCTGATTTTTCATGTTGTTATGCTTTTAGGCTGTCAATAGTTGATTCACCTCCAAAGTGATGAAAATTTAGGGTGAAACTGTGTATAAGCTGAATTTATTTAAAATTTCCATACATTAACTCAGAAGTTGAAAACCTATTTGGGAATATGATTTTTTTTCCCTTTAAATTTATGTACATCTCTCTGATATTTAGTTTTTTGTTTTTTTGGGGGGTGTTTTAATTTGCTTTTTTCATTGAATTTCTACAGAAGCCATAAATCTGTAATGGTTATCCGACGTAATTTGGTTGTTGGTGGTATCACATATCGCCCATATATCAGGTAAATTTCATTTTAATTTCATCCTTATAATTGCTTATTTGTTTTTACCCTTTTGGTATCATTTACAGGTAGAATTTCCTGCATATAGTTGCTCTATTCTGTAGCAATATTACATTTGTAATAGTGATTTTTATATTTTATTTGTTCTTATTATTCTTTGCACAGCTGAGGTTGTCATATTTGTAACAATATGCCCACTTATTTGAAGTATTTTAAGTATAAATAACTTATCAAAAAAAAAAAAAAGTATTTTAAGTACAAATAAATGAGTGTAGAAGGTGGAGCACTTTCCCTGCACATTTTCATCCATGCCTCCTGTTTCTATCCTGCTGTTTCATGTGCTTTCTTATTTCCTAATTTCATTCACTCCTGAAGTTCTTTCCATATGTTTAATTAGCTCATCTTCCTATCTTTGTAGAGGTCAAGCAAAAAATGCTTTTTTTTGGCTTTAAATCTTCCTTGTAATATGATCACACTTATCTCGCAATCATCTAGGCTTGATTTTATTAGCAATAATCATGATTATCAGGAGTATGGCCTTTAGGCCATGAGACCAATTCTAATTTTTCACAATGGATCTGGAATTCCTACCTTTTTTGTTTGCTTTGTGCGCCTCTTTGATTTAGCATGTGGGAGCTAGTAAAAACTCTGCAGTAATTTGTTGCTGTTATGGTTTGTTTACATGACACTTCTTTTACCATATTTAATGAGACTCATTTTCCCTGGAAATTCTTAGCCAGAAGTTTGGGGAGATAGCTTTTTGTGCTATCACAGCTGATGAACAAGTAAAAGGTTATGGCACCAGGCTGATGAATCACTTAAAACAGCATGCGCGTGATGTAGACGGGCTAACTCATTTTCTGACATATGCTGACAATAATGCTGTGGGCTATTTTATCAAACAGGTATTGTTATCTATCTTTTTGTGTGGTCGTTCTGGTACTTCAGGGTTTTATTACTTGTTTAAACTAAAAAAGGCAAAACCTTTTTTTAATTAGAAATGTTTTGACTTCTCTAGACAGCATGGGTGATGATCTGCTGATAAAGTCTCTTTGTCTGGCAAAATGAAAAATGAGGGACAGAAAGTTAAAGGAGTAGATAGTTTCTTATATGGTTGTTTGTCAGATATAATTCTTGATCAAGTTACTTAGATAGAAGGTTAGGTTTAGTTTAAACAAATGCTACATATGTAATAAAGATTAGATATTGGTTGGATCATTCATCTGACTTTTTAAACTGCTATTTTATCATCTATAATAATTATCTCCATAAATGGCTCCTTAAGGAATTCTGGGATCATCTCGATGTTAATGTTTTGGCATAGTTTTGCTCAACTGTTTCTTTTTTGTATTTCTTTTTATTTATCCTTCTCCTGATTGGAGAGGTTTTGATTTTAATAATGCATTGAATTTTATATTCTTTTACCTGTAGGGTTTTACCAAAGAGATCCACTTGGAGAAAGATCGATGGCATGGGTATGTCTGAAAACATCTCCTAGCTTAAGACTGTTGAAAGTTTATTTTCACATCTACGTTATTTTTTTAAGCCTTTTTAAAACCAGTTTATTGTACTATAACAACAGCAATGCTAAAATTTTCTTTCCAAGTTCATATGCCTCACCTCCTGTGAAAACCTGCTTCAGATGTATTGAATTAATTAAGATGTTCCATTCTATTTGTTTCTAGTATATTTATTAGAATTTCCTTAGCATCCAGGTATATAAAAGATTATGATGGAGGAATCCTTATGGAATGCAAAATTGATCCAAAGCTTCCGTACACGGATTTGTCAACTATGATTCGCCGTCAGAGACAGGTAAGATGAATATCTTCTTAGTCACTCTGATAGTTTTTGGTTTGCATAATCAAAGTGAATGAGTTTATATGATAAGTAATTATAGATGAAATTATAGAGCAAAATATTGTCTGCCATTGCTCCAAACTACTTTGGGTCTTATTTTTACCACTTGAACTTTTACCTTGTTATCCGCCCCTGGCAAATTATGTTACTTCCGCCTTTTGTTTTTGCCTAGACCTTGCACTGTAAATTTGTTGAACTATTTAAATACCATCATTTTTATGGAGTGTTTGGAGAGTGCTATTGGTCTTCCTCTCTAGCTTCTTTTTAGTTCTCTACATGATTCTTCTTCTCTTATCATTGAACTGCTGGAAATTCCAACCAATTCTCTACTAAAAGAAAGTTGCATAGCTGAGAGGAAATAAATACGTAGACGAGGGAAAAGTTGGTTGTTATTACAGATAACATTGCCTCAGGCCCTTTAGATTTTAATGTTTGAATATTTTGATCTCAAGTTGTCAAGTAATTTTCAAACTTGGAAAGCAAAATGAAAGAAAAACCCAAACATGTGTACCTTTCAACCCCGGACTTGCAAGTTCTTTTTTTTTTTTTTTAAATCACTTGAAAGTTGCTAACAGTTATCTTTCTGGTCAAACTGTTGCTTCTGAGTTCATTGTCCTCTCTCTCTCTCTTCCTGTTTTCTGATGTACTATATTATCTCATATTCTAACTTCTAACTATAATCTGAATTATATTGTTGTTTTTGTCATGATAGGCAATTGATGAAAAGATAAGAGAGCTCTCAAACTGTCACATTGTTTATTCTGGAATTGATTTTCAGAAGGTATAATATAATATCATTTCTGGATGCCCTGAGCTCTCTAATCGATACATACTATATGCTTCTGATGGTTTTGTAGGATACATGTTTAGCATTTCAGAGTGTTAATTGCTAGTTGTTTCGACTGAATTCAGTTTGCATGAATATCTAAAAGTAGATTAGACCTTTACATGCTTGAGCACCTTCATGAAGTCAGTAAATGATAACATGACCAAGGTGAATTTGCAATTTCCATGATTAAACAGTAATAATGCAATATGCCTATGTGATGCACGTGTTGATTAAAATCATATGTAAATTAAAGAAGGAAAACACTACTAATGTTGTCAAAATTGAACAATAAAATGGTGATAATAAAATTAAAAAAAACCCATGTTACACAACAGAAACATATCATGTAAAACTATGTTTTTATCTAAAACCAAAAATTATTTTATAGGATTTAAATAATTCAACATAAATAATGAGACTTCTTTTGATAAGGTTCGTGAAATTTTTTGCAATAAAGTTTTGAATGCAGTAGTATTAATATAATTTCATGATGAAATTCCTCCATCCCCCAACTATCTAATAATCCAAGAACCCAGAATAACCGCACAAATTTACCAGTTCTCATTTCTTTACTTATATTAAAAATAATAATAATAAAAAATCATGAAATTATCTTAATAATTTTAATGAATTTATAGTGAGCCAAATGTCAAAAACATGTTATATGATATATAACACTTAAATTGAACCACATGGCATAACATGACATGTTTATTTTATTACATGGCACATGTAAAACTCAAATTTTATAATATCACATAAGATTTGTAAATTCAAAATTTCCTTCCTAATATATACTTCAAGCTATATCAAAGCTGCTTCTCAGAAACTGTTAAAAATTTGGAAAGTGCCAGTGTGTCTAAACTAGAATGAAAACTCACTACCTTTTTATATGATGGAACCATATACTAGACACCCAAGGAGATCCTCTGAATCATCTAGATGCATGTCAATAGCAAAGTCTGATACACAGACAGTTGTCAACACACCTTCTAAAAAGTTTGTTCTTTTTAATTTTTTGTTTTTAAGGCGATATGCTTTATTTCCAAAATTATTATGTTAAAATGATGTAAAAAAGTGTTGTACCTAGTTCTGATGGAGAACATATTTGTTCAGAAAGAAGCTGGTATTCCCAAAAAAATCATCAAAGTTGAGGATATTCCAGGATTGAGTAAGTTTTTTTTAGCTTCCCCTCATTGTCAGTTTATTTGCTAGGCATTTGCTTCTTATGGTACTTATGGAAAATTCAGTGCATCAAATAACATTTATAGTTCCAGTGCTCTGTCTTCTGGCTCAAAATTATTTACCCTTCACAAGTTTTTTTTCTACTGTTTTTTTCAATTTTTTGGCTGATTAGCTGTACTGAGTTTTTTATGGAATGCTTCATATAGAGGTATCTCCTTTCCGTTTTTGCTGTTATACGGTAAAGTATGGATCTATCTATCAGATATTGCCCATCAAAGTAAAAAATTTCCAATCTAAGCATTTACAAAGAGAATATCATGTAGTAGCTGTATAAAACCTTGCTAATAAAGGTTAAATAGATTGTTATATGTTCTTGTCCTTGTCACTGCAGTTAAGGATGAGATACATAATTTTATTCAATTCAAAACATAAACTTATAAATATAAAAAAACATAAACTTATAATTAAATTGAGAGCACATTTTGGCTGTTTATGCTATACTGTAGTTATCAACTTTAGATATGTGAATAATGGTCTTGCTGATTCAATTTTTTATATCAATCTAATTTTGCAATTTATGAGTCTACATGCTACTTGAGTGTTTTTTGCATTGTTTCATGGAGTATCAAAGTGTTAATTAGATGTTTGTGGTTTATTTTGATAATAGGGGAGGCTGGGTGGACCCCTGATCAGTGGGGCCATTCACGGTTTAGAATTGTAAGCGCTTCTACAGACAGTGCCACTCATCAAAAACATCTGACTGCATTCATGCGCTCGCTTCTAAAGGCAAGTTTCTAACATCTTTTTCTCACTTTTTTTATTTTTATTTCTGTAATACTTACACTCTTACCAAAAGAAGAATTTATTCATGTAAGCTCTGGAGATACTACAACTATCCAACAGATATTGCAACTTCTATAGAATTAATGTTAAACTAAGTTGCAAAAATAAAAAATAAGAAAGAAGCAGAAAAACATAGTCATGACATGATTGCAAAGAAAACGCATTTGTTTGCCACTTCTAAATCAACTTGAATTTGACCTGAGGTTGCAAGTTAATGTCCCTCCTTCAAGGATGTTGTCCTACTTTTCTCAGATCTATGCCCTTACACAGTCACTTGTGCTTCAGGCACTTAGCTTCAAGGCATGCATGTAAGTGAGAGGGTCAATCTGATACCCTCTTTAGAAGAGTGAGTGACTACTGATAATTAAATATACATATTCATGCCTTTGTTCTCTGCAACAATTAAATAAATACCTATTTTTCTATAATGATTTACTAAATTGACTCCTGAAACTATCTAAATGCCTTTATTTCATACAAAATTTCATATGAAGTTTTCTCTATGATGTGTAGGACCCACCAGATCCCAGGATGACTTGTGGGGAGTTGTCTTTTGTGCTTTCAGTGTGAATATAATAAAATTTGCAGAACTTGTCATAGAATTCAGAAATGAAAGTGTGCTTGCAAATTTCCTTTTTTTTCCCTTAACATCTCCTTCTGTGGCTTGATTGTGCTTGTCAATATTTATTGGAATCTTACCAAATGGGTTTTCATTTAAGCAGTCACTGAATGACCATGTTGATGCTTGGCCATTCAAGGAACCAGTTGATGCACGAGATGTCCCCGACTATTATGACATCATCAAAGATCCAATGGGTAAGAACTATTGCTTTGGTTCTGGTGCAATACCGTCCAATGGCTCATAACAAAAGTTAAAAGTTAACTTTTTGTTGGTAGGCATTGGATAGGATACAAAAAGGTAAAAGTAAATTTTTTTTTTTTTAAAGTTAACTTTTTTACTTTTTGAATCCAATGGCTGATAACAAAATAAATAAATAAAGAAATATGAGCCATCGGATGGTATTGCATCTGGTGCAATTTATTGCTCCAGATCTGAATCCCAAATTTATATATTTCATCTTGACAAACTATCATATGCATCATATTCATTTCCTTGGATTACTGAAACTGTTTTGGTCATGTCTTTATGAAGATTTACTCATTGCCTCTTTGAAACAACGGGTATTTCTAGTTTTGTCAATGCCTGAAACAATTGTTTCTTCTCCACCTTACGAT
Organism: Quercus aquifolioides; assembly: GCA_019022515.1. NCBI lineage: Eukaryota > Viridiplantae > Streptophyta > Magnoliopsida > Fagales > Fagaceae > Quercus > Quercus aquifolioides. The sequence continues at coordinate 47,854,843 of CM032336.1, read as the reverse complement.
ATTTCATGTGAGTTTATAGCTATTCTACCATTAGAGTTGAATTTTCGTGTGAGGTTACTATATCATTAGAGTTGACAATTTCAACTGAGGTTTTTTATTATTATTATTATTATTATTTTTTTATAAGTAAAAAAAAAAGGTTAAATGTCTTCAAACTTGTAATTGGCTTGAAATTATCTATATAACACCTAGAAGGGTAACTCAAGTTTTTTTGTTCTTGTAAAATTTTAGACATACTGATAATTAATGTAATAAAGGTAGTGCGGGACTATAATATTGAATTAACAAGCTTTCTTAGTTGTCAATGGGTGTCCATGTCGTATTAATGCAACCCCCAACACCTTCCTCTCCTGCTCTCCCTGCTTCATTGATGATGTTCATTCGCTAAATCACCATGATGTTGGGAAATTTGTCAGTTTTATTTGTTCCAAATCTATTCTTGCCATACTCTTCAAGCCGTAATAAATGAAATCTTGATGATGTTGAGTCCTTCCAATACCAGTTTTTCAGTAAGTAACTATAGCAAAGTACTCTAAAACCAAAAGCTATGATTGCTTATGCCCTATGTACTTTCTATTGAAAAACCCATAAAAGAAACTAATCCTGTGCATTTTTGTCAAATATGTGATACTTTCATGGATTGTCAACCTACTATAGATCTGAAGACAATGTCGAAGAGGGTAGAGTCCGAGCAATATTATGTAACATTTGAGATGTTTGTTGCGGATGTTAAAAGGATGTTTGCCAATGCTCGCACCTACAACTCCCCCGAGACCATTTATTATAAATGTTCAACCAGGCATGGCATAGTGTGCTCTATTCCTTATTAAATCTTTTCCTTTTGTTTTTTTTTTTTTTTTTTTTTTTTTTTTCTTTAAATCCCCACTATTCTGACTACGGTAGACTTTTTGCAGGTTGGAATCCCATTTTCAAAGCAAAGTTCATTCAGGTCTCCAATCAGTTAACAAAATTCAGCAGTAACGGATTCCATATATGTAGTACTCTTTTCTGAAGTATATCTGCATGTGGATCATGTCACTCATGGGTCACGATGATTTTTTTCTTGTTCTATGAGGTTCACATAATGGGGGGAATACCATACGTGGAGAATCACCCTGCTACAATGGCCAATGGTCACTCCACCATGTCCAATCACAGGACAACCAACTCAGCTATTATCATTGTAGGAAAACAGCTTTAGGATGAATAATGGGATTGTTTCTTGCCGACAGATATTTATCTATGGACTATGTAGTTACAATTGTAAAATTAATTTGTAAATCTTGCCGTAAAATTAATAGAAGCTGTAATATTTTTCTGAAATGCAATATTGTGTTACAGAAGATAATTGCTTGGGGGAAGGGGGGAGCAGAGTTGTGTGAGAAGGATGACCTCCATAGGTTGGACCCGAGGTTTTTTTTTAAAGACCTCTTGTTTTCTTGAACATCTTGATAGTCACCTCCCCATGACATGGTGGAGTGTGTAAATCTAATACAAAATTAAATTGCAAAGGAGCATATATATGAATATAGCTGCTTGGATAAACCCCCAGGTCAAACACTGTTCCGATTGTAAAAAGTTTTCTTGAAAATGATCCATTTTTTGGAAAACTATTTTTGTAAATTGACTTGTTTACCGTATAGTTGCAGCCTTGAAAATAAACTTGAAATTATTTGATTCACATGGAAAGCGTGTGTTTGGGGAGGAATATTTATTCCTCTCCCTCGTAATTTATTTGTAGATACTTCAATAGTTACAATGAAGGGTGTTTCGAACCCTATTTCTCCTAAATCCTAATAAAGTAGAGCAAATTATGTCTCTGAATTATAAGGCTCTTCGTTCTCTTAAATTTTACAAACATCCAAATAAGAGGAATGGGCCATTCCCCTCCCCTTCCCTCTTCCCTTGTTTCTCCCATTATTATGGATGCCTTAAAATATTTTGATGGCCTTTTGAATTACTCTGGACGCCTTATAATATTTTGATGGCTTTTGAGACGTATGGGTTCTAAAAGGCAAAAGGAAAGAGAAGATGGGGCACATGAGTGGTGGAATTATGATTTCATGAAAAATGGATAGCTTTGAACTTAATGGGATGTAGCACCAACATAAACACTAGTGATGTTCCATGCAATCATTTCAAATTAGCAAAAAAATAAAGCTCAATCCATCCATAATTTTCAAGTTATTTAAACTAGAAACTGAAATGTAAAGCCTATTATTTAAGTACTCCCATCCAAATTAACCAATAGTGAATAAACTAAATCATAATAATAACAAGAAAGATGCAGTTGAATCAATTTTCACATATAATCTGAACTAATACTTATTCTGCTGGTTATTGTTTGCAACTGCACGAGAAAGCTCATTGTCCCAACCAGGCATGGCCCCATCCGAACCGGTGTTTGGGGAAATCTGCTTTTGCACTTGTTGCACGCCAGTTGTGTGCTGCACAGAAGACATTTCAGCGACTCTGCTTCCCGCAATATCTTTATGTTGGTTTCCCATAAGAGGGATTAAGGGGTCAGTGGAAAAATTATTGTCTAATCTCTGGGGATGTGGAGCACTATTGCCAACTGTAGGACCCGGCGGCTGGTGAAAGAATTGGTTGTGGTTGAGGTTTGGTGGAATGGGTAAAGAAGCATTTGTAGATGCATGTACCGGGTTATTGTTGACAAATGGCATTCCTGCACCAGGTATGTTAGCCATCGCTAGCAACAGTGGGTGGAGTCCTGTCACTCGCTTAATTTGTTCTTCAGCCATCTTCACCTGTGAAAATCCATATAATATATTAACTACATATTATTTGTGAAAGCAAAAACTCCATATAAAAATAAAAGTGCAAGCAATTTATTTCAAATCTATTTCATTATATCCATCCAAAATCTCTTATATGAAGCAATTAGAGACTTCAGAGAGGCAATTCCAGGCATGAGACTCATACTAGCATCTTAAGCAGCTTTCTGGTATGTGACATAGATACAAGTTGTCAAACAAGACAAACTTGATGCAACATGGCAGTCAACATCAGAAGATGTGTCAGCATCCATTCTGTGAAAATAGAATGACTAACACGTGATGCAAAAATCACCATCAAAGAAAATAAACAAAAAAACAGGCATTGGAAAATACATCACAGACTTATATCCATATTCCATGGTGCAATCATACTACAGAATTGGCAACTTAAGAAGATTGCAAATGTATTGCTCCCAGACAATAGTGCAATAAAAAACAAAACAGAATTATCTATAATCCTATGGAGCCTATTTTGCGCTACTATAAAATATGGACCAAAGCACTGGAAAAACAAATAATGTTAGTAATCAGTGACTCTTTCATTTATCCAACCCGAGGCATGAGTCCAAACCATTCCTAAATTTGGCCGACCTAACAGGCTTAATTGAGGCAGTGTTATTGACTTTAAATGAAAGATTAAGATGAACACAAGAAAAATCTTGTCTTGACCATAAAATGCTATCACAACTTAGTTTTGTAGATAAGAATTAAAGATTTATACGGATACATATGAAGACACTCTGGTGTCTGAGTATACATGCCCACTTCAGTATGGAGAACAGACAACAGCAGGCCCACTTCAGTATGTATGTTTTTCATTTGGTAATCTTATATACTAAAGGATAATTGTCAAGTATGGTCCAACCACTTAACTCGTAGGACCATAAACTAAACATTGTTCACAATGAGCCAGATGAATATGCCAACAACCTTGGAAATAAAAATCAACTTACTAAGTATCACACAACATATGCACAGAGTCCATTCACTTTTCACTCACCAAAAAAAGAAAAAGAAAAAGAAACTAAGGGATGTTTTCCTTTACAGCCCACAAGAAATAGCATAGTAATTTAATCTCCATAGGATGTCCAAACATTATTAATAATTTTACAATTTTACACTAAATCCAATTTTCATATAACTTCATAGTCACACAGTAACCTCGTTGGCATTTATTTTCAAATAAAGTATAAAACAATACTTTCAAGAGGAACCAGATATAAGCTCATTACAAAAGATATGCAAGTGACCAAAAACTTTCACAATTTGACAACAATGGTGGGTTACCTGTGCTCTCATTGTCTCAATTTCAGCTTTTAAAATTCTGTTGTCAGAACCAGATGTGCCACACTTATTTTCCATCTCAGAGAGACGCTTTGATAACGTAGAGTGTTCAACCCTAAGATGACCAACCTATATAAAGCCTTATCACTTCAAAAATAATCATAAAAACAAGGATATAGATGGTGAGTGAGTTTGGCGTTAACAAGAAACAAAAAGCAGTACCTGTGTCTCAAGTTCACTCATCTGTGCTTGTTTTCTTCGCCTTGAGCGTCTAGCTGATTCTCGATTTGACAGCATCCTAAGTCAAACAACCAACATATCAATTGAAATACGACTGTACTTCCTTTTTGTCTAATATATAATAAAAAAAACATAATATGGAAAAGAATCAAATTGGGATGCAGTCCATTTTAAGTATTCATTACAAATGGGATCCTTCTTATGACTAGTACTTAAAATGAGAATAGGAAGAAATCATATATAACAGAGAATGTAAAACACTAAGCTGTGTAGCTCTATTAAGAAACACAAACCAAATGAGTTTAAAGCATAGAAGAAACAATTTTTGAAGTTACCTCCGGGCACGCTTTGCATCAGCAGGATCCATATTCTCAGTGATCTCCAATTCTCCCTCAAATTCATCATCATCTGAATCATCTCTTGATGATCCACTAGTTGCTTGTATGACTTGAGGTTCTGATCTTCTTTGCAAAGGAGGTAATGCTGGATTTCCAAGAGGTCCACCATCAGCCTCAATTTGTACAATAGGGAAACCATGACCAATACCTATAATACTAACATACAATTTAATTTACAGGTGTGTGTGGGGAGAGTCCTCCAACTATATTTGAAAATGTATTGGTTATCCATAAAGACAAAGAGAGCTTTCTTGTAGTTCCGCACACACAAACAGAGTTCTCTAAAAAAATGAAATTAATGTAGTTGTTTTTAATAAAAAGAGCAGCCTCTCACACTCATACTAGAACAAATCTACCATATTGAGGGTATGTTTGGAACCGAGTGAGATGGAGGGAGAGTGACTGATTGACCGTAATATACTATAATTTAATTCATTCCACTCCCTATCTCCCTCAACAATTTGAATGGTAGAATCCCCCTATCAGGGACCCTCTCCTGTGTGGACCTCCAATGCATAACGATTGCACCAAAATTGGACCACCGTCTATAATGCCAGCAGATCATGTGGGGGAAGAAAGTGGCAGTTTCATGGACATGGATATCTATGTGGTGGCTTACATAATGGTGTTGTTGGGAATTGTTGCAGTTCTCTTACTAGTGTAAGGCATGGTTTAACCTCATTGAAATGTCTATTGACAATTGCTACTGTTTTATAGTGCTTCATTGCCGTAAGTTGCCCAATTCCAGGCTTTCCTAGCCTAATCTTTCTCCATCTCCCTCCATCATTACATAGGCTACGTTCTGGTCTCATTTAGCAATAAGGAACATAGAAATGCATACAAAGCTACATTATATATGTCCAAATTGTGGTAACTCGTCAATCATAATGAACTCTACATATTAATTTAACACCTCCAATAAATTTTTCGGATAAAATAACACACATGAGAAAAGGCAGCAAATTGAGTTACGATTATGAATTTTCTCATCGAAATCAAGCAAAGATTATATATACTATAATAGAATTGAAATCCGTAATTTGATAAGGAGAAGTTGAAAACGCTGTACCATTAGGTTCAGATCCCAATTGAGACGGATTTGGCCGCTTTGCTGGAGTCTCCGCTACATTACCAGTTTCTTCAGGCTTTGAATTCGATCCCTGCACTCAAAAATTTCCAATACCAAACAAAATCAGAACCGATAATCAGTCAATCATACGTGTATATATGCATGTATAGAGAGAAAGAGAGACTCTTTGAGCCACGGCGGCGCAAGCGAGGTCGAGCTTGCTTTTGAGAAACGCGCGGTACTCATCGGAATCAACGGCAGCCATCGGAAATGGATTCGACGGCAGATGAAGGAGTTCGTCGAGTTCGTCTGGTTTCGACGAGGACGATTCCACCGGCGAAACCACATCGGAGGCGATCGCCGCAGGAGTCTCCGGAGGAGGAATCTCTGACTCCGTGCACTGCTCGACAAAGTTCATCAACGCCCACTCGGATTCGCTCCGGGTCATCGGACCCGAGCTGATATTGCCGCCGGTGCCGGACCAGAAGGAATCGGCGATTTCGTCGACCGGGAAAACTCTATTCATTGCTCTCGATTGGATTGGATTCGATGAGAAATGAGTTGTCGAAACTTGCTTTTTGATTCGCTCGCTTTTCGAGCTCAAATTGTAATGGCTGCGCTATTTATATATGAAAAGGATCGCTGAGAACTTATCGAGTGCTGTAAGAAACTGGTAATGTAGCGAAGACTCAACCAAATCGCCACGTATGCACTAGTTAGAGAAAAGTAAGCTATTACAGTACACGCTGTTGATGTAGGAACTACTAGGAAGGTGAGTTTTTCTTTGAGATACTTTTTGTAAAAGAGGGAGAGAAGGTATCTTAAGCGGTAAGCAAAAAATGAAAATAGTTAATGAAACTTGTGTTAGTTTAATTTTTTTTTTTTTTTTTTTTTAATGATGTGATTATTTTTTAATAATATATTAAAAATTTTAAATTAAAATATCTATATTTGTTGTTGTGTGAAAGTATTTTAAATTTTGTAATCGGACCAAAGTAGACCAAAGTGTACCGAATTGACCGAAATGTTATGTTGATATAACTCAAATAAGAGTGTATTAACAATAAATGCAAATTTTAGCAACAATAAATGTTATTCTTCTAAGTTTCAACTTTTAGATATTTTATAGAGGACAAACTTTGGCAATAAACTTAGTTGTAGCGTATGGAGTAAGAGAAATCTTTATATAAATGATTATTGAACCTTGTCTAGTTGCTTTCCACATACATCGTACGATCCAAGGTGATGTACTACAACTTTAGAAGCTGCAATTTGAAGGTGTCAAATGTGTGGATCATTCCATTAGAAATTTTCTTTCTTTCAATCTGATTTTGAACTTGTTAATTTGAAGAGTAATTGCTAGAAAGAACATTTGTCTAGAGTTCTTAATTGGATTTACTTTTTTTTTTAAGAGGAAAAATTTCATACATTTAAAAGTGTAGTAGAGATTTTTAATGTTTTCTTCAATTTTTAATTGAATTGAAATTATTTTAATATCTTAATTATTCAATTTCACATATGATTGATGATTTGTTGTGAAAATTTCATAAAATTTTGTTGTGTCCCTAAACTTTCCATTCAAATATGATCAATGATTGGTATTGTTGAGGAGCCATCTACAATTACTATGACCCTCATTGCCGGTGTAAGAGTTTGAATACTGGTGCCAAAAAAGAAAGGTTATTACTGTGAACAACTGCTTAAATCAAGGGAAGTATTAACTCACTCACGAGTAATTTTTAGTATTCTCTGAGCATGGAGAATGATACTCCTCCTCTTACATTCATGGTGGGGGTACACTCATTAAATTTATGGTGAGATTCACTATGAATGTAAGAAGATGAAGCACTATTTTTCCGTATTTCGGGAATACTTAAGAATTTTCCCTAACTAATGCACTCAACATCCCAAGACATTGGTTTTTAGATTAGATGGTGAAAATCTATTCTCAAATTGTAAAATTGTTTTGGTGTAAATGAAAACATATTCTCAAAAAAGATGAAATTTTTTTGAAGTTGTCATCATGACATAATACTGTTGAGGTTCAAAATTGCTCACAGTCTAAGGCCCAAAGAAATAGCACATAGGGCCAATTTCATGGAAATGAAGCTAGAGAAAATAAAAAAGGGGCTAGGCTCACATAATGAAGAAAAGAGAAAAAGAAAGAAGAAAAGGGTGGGAGGTCCAAAGGATTGGGATCCAAAGACCCATGGAAGAACAGAATTTAAAATACATAAAGCAAGAGAAAGGCCCAACTGGCCAGGATCAATAAACCAAAAGAAGCCCAATAAGAAGAGCTGGACCGGGATCCCAGAAGTCACTAGAGTCCGGGGATCCCTGGGACGTGCAACACAGTATAAGTAAAATTGAAGCAGGTTCAAAAGAGGGATAAAAGACAAAGAGCATGTGGGTCTCATCTCATGCGCCCAGACAGACAGTGGGATCAGAAAGTACAAAAGCAAAAAATGCATGAACAAAGGAGTTGTGCCTTAAGGTCCCCAAAATGGGAAAACCATAAAAGAGGTAACTAGAAGGAAGCTTTCAACCCAGCAATAAAAGATTCCAACTATTTGAGAAAATGACAAGGATGGAGTGCAACCAAAAGCTAGAAGGGTGAAAAAAAGGGCCAAATGGCTGAAGATCAACGACCTGAGGGGAGCTTGAAATGGAAAATCAGCTATGGGGCTTTTAACTTGATCGCACCAAAAGGAAGAAGTTATGAGAAAAAAAGGAAACGACCAGCCCCTGAGCAAACTGACACAGTGCGAACTCTAAGGGGCAAAAGGGAGAAATCACTGGTACCCTGAAACCCTAGAGCTGCACTATAAAAGAAGGAGGAAATCCTTGCTAAGGGGCATTGAGATTTGGACTCACAGATTTTTTTATTCAGGCATTCATCGCCATTTTTCTGGATTTCTAGAAAAGACATAGAGCCATAGAAAGGACTCTGTAAAGTTCAAGGAAAACAGAGGAACTGCTCCCGGTATCCCAGAGACAGCCACTATAGCACATACTCGGATTCAAAAAATTCAAACTTTGCAAATCTTGGAAGCTTGAATAGCTATCAAAATCTGTAATTTTTGAATTTAGTTGAACTTTGTATCACGTCTTAGTGAGCATTGTAATCATAACTAAAGAAAATTAATAAAAATGCCTCTCATTGATTCGAGGATCCCTAACCCTTTTTTTATTGTATCTTTATTACTGTGCATTTCCTTGCCGTTTAAACTGTCATTTAACATAGATATTTTCGCTTGCTAGTTTAATTGTGTTGTAGGAAGCTTGTTTTGTGCATCACTTGGTTCTTAAACAGCCTTTTAGCTACGGTGAACCAAGCCCAGTCCACCAAAAACAATTATTTGGCCCAGGATCTTTGAGCCACTGTGCTGAGAAAAAAAGGCACTCTCACAAATACTAAACAAAAATGTATTCTTATTTGATTTTGATGCATATTAAAGTTGACAACAAGAATTACAACAAGCTTGAATTTATAACATAAAAGCTATTCTCAATCAAGTGCAGCTATTAGGGATTTGGTGAAAACTTCTAGTTCCTTCAAACCTTCCTCGGGGGATTTTGCTTCATTCAGTAGCTTCACCATGGCACTCCCAACAATCACACCATCAGCTCCCCATCCGACTACCTGTAACATAATTTACAATTTAGTCATACATACCAACATGAAAGGAAACACAACAATCTACAAAAGCATGTAAAGGTATATGTTGGAAAATTAACCTGTTTTACATGCTCAGGTTTTGATATGCCAAAGCCAACTGCTACCGGCTTGGTAGTTGCCTGTCATAAAAATTGAAGTATGAAGCTTATGTATAGAATTGGAAATCACTCATATCATCAAAACTGAAGGCTTTTAGTTAAATGACCAGTCCTGAAAAAATGCAATTTAAACATTCTTCATATCATGCTAGGGAAGGGTATTTGATATATTTCAAGCATCTTAACAGATGAAAAACTTAGTATTTCAATACTATGATAATAAACCCATGCATATTTAAAATCAACTTATTTAGAATGGCCTACTATTTACACACTCAGCACAACCACAACTAGATTTCAGGCCTGTATACTTCCAAAACATATATACTATTTATGGGCATATAACTGATTTCAATCCACCAATTGCTATGATAGTCATTGTTTGTGTTTATTGATGACTTGAAACTCCTTTTTTTCCTCTTTGGTTGGACTTGAATCTCATTCAAAGATATCAGATGAGGTATATAGTGAATGCCAAGATGAGATCAAGTAGACAAACCGCTTTAATATCCTGAAGAAGAGTTTGAACTCGATCACTCACAGATGCACGCGCACCAGTGACCCCAATTGAGCTTACCTAGCATTCAAAAGAATCAACAATTAACTCTTACATGCAGTGTAAAATTTCACCTAAAAATTAAATGGCTAAGTAAAATAATTTTATTTCCCTTTTTTAAAACAATTTTCACCACTGTTCTGAAAACAGTTGCCCACAAGAGCTTAGACGACCTCTTCAAGATAAGATGGTTACAACATGATTCATGAAAGATGTAAGAGGAAATTAAGTTCTTGGTTTAGATTCTTGTCTATTCTGATAATTAATTGTTATTACTTACTAATTTCATTGCACTAACATAATGCAAAGATAAAATTAGAGCATAAATTATTTAGTGAGGCATATCAACTTTCTTAAATCATAAAGTTGAATTATACTAGCACTGCTAAGAGCTACTCAAAACCATAGAAACAATCATAAAAATTCTAAAATTTTGGGTATTTGTATCACTCTAAGTCAGTAGACTATTCTTGCATCTGCAAAATTAGGGAAGTATACCAAGCCAGTTAAAGCAACATCACACCAAGAACAGAGGTGTGAACTTTCATTTTTTAAAACCAAGAATTCATTGTCAAAAACTTCATAATCTCCCTGTGCCATAAACAGACATTGCTGAGAGAAAATTTTGAAACTGTTACTTGAATCTGCTTTCTCAAAGCACAAGTATAGCAAATACATGTCAATAATTTCATTGGCTTACAGGGTACATTTGAAAGATAATTCCAACAGAACAGGAGATATCAAAACAAACACCAAACTTCATAATAATGACATCTTTTATATAACAATGCAAGTGGATCAATAAGAAAAATACTAAAAAACATGTCACTAATGTAGAAACCTAATGTTTCGGTTGGAACATTCAAGTTGCAATAAAACTAAATAAATAAAAGAAGAAACTTGGTAAGGAGCATTAGCTATAGAAAAAGGTCTTACAAGGTACACAAATCCTTCTGCTGCTTCAACAATGGCTTTCATTCGTTCAGTTGGAGTAGTGGGTGTAGTGAGCAGTACCTTAACCACACCAGTAGACATATCAGACCAACAAGATCCATGTACGTGCTATCAACTACATAAATTTTAAAAGAAGGAATTGCATAATAGCACATCTGAACGGGAAAAGGTTTAACAATTTCATAAATAAGGTCAATGAAAACTAATGACTTGGCATTTTACTCAAAGAGTTTGTTCAGTCCACATCTACCTTAACAAGTAGAGAGAGAGAGAGAGAGAGAGAGAGCATCAAGCCTTTTCAAAAATTGTTTCTAGTAATTTCAAAAGATCAGTCTTTAAGATTAACTATCTACTAACTAGTAATTTCAATGAAAACCAATCCATACCCTAATATATAGGTAATAATATCTTAAGAAATAGATTATATACAGGTAAGTTAATCATTACACTGAAAAGGAGTTACTAAAGAAAAGTCGGTTCAAAAAAACTTTATGATTACTATCATCACAAAGAACTGCCACCAACTGCTGTGGACTACAGTTTATATTTCATATAATAAAGAATCTGAAAATTTGAAATTTTTTTATCCAGAAACTGAAAGAGGGAAAAGAACATAGAAGATGAGAGGTAGACACACCAATTCAATTCCATGCTTTGAAGCTTCCCTTCTTAGAATTTCAGTCTCCTCTAGAGGAACGTCTGGAACCACAAGCCCTGCAAACAAATGTACAATGAAGAATTTAATAAAATCATACAATAAAACAAATAACATCGGGACAGGGGAGAAGGAATCAAAGCATTTTCCATATTTACTCGGGGTTGATTGAGTGGATATATCATTTTTTTTCTCTGTAAATGCTAATAAATGTATTAAATTTTTTTTTTTTTTTTGATAAGTAAGAAGAGAATATTATTAATAAAAGAATAGCAAGAGAAACACAAAGAGTTCACGGTAGTGAACAAAGGAAGAAAAAAGGAACAAAAAGACAGAGGCAGCCCCTAATATATTCTAATAGAAGAAAGAAAATCTAAAATGATAGAACAATCCGAGAAACCCCAAATACGAGACCAATCAAAGAGGGTTCGCTGGCACAACTCTAATAACTGAACCGCAATTTTCCCCTCATCCTCAAAAGACCGCCGATTCCGTTTCAGCCCAAATAGTCCACATTAAGCAGCCTGGAACCAAATCCCAAATATCAGAGCTATGCTTCCCAAGCCAATGGTACCAACAAAATAATAAGTCCACAACTGAACCTGACATGACCCAAACGATCCCAAACAACTGAAGCATGTACATCCACAAAGAATGAGCTATCAGACAAAAAAGTAACAGGTAATTCACAGATTCCGCATTGCAACAGCACAAACAACAATGATTCACCAAAGTGCGACCACGAAGCATAAGATTATCCAAAGTTAGAATTTGACCACAGGCTGCTGTCCACATAAAAATTCCAAATTCCTTTCCAAGGGAAAGTGGAAGGAACTGCATTTCGAATCTTGTGATAAAAAGACCGAGTATCAAACTTCCCACTGCCATTAAGATCCCAACAAAGCCTGTCACACCCTCCACCCCTAGGAGTTCGGGTTTGGATGAAATGAAGAAGGGAGTAGGAAGCCACCAACTCCCAATCATTAAAATCCCTATGAAATCTTAAACTCCACACTCTGTCAGTATCACCCACTGGAGGGCTTAACACATAAAAAATACAAGCCTCCTTATTAGCTGAACACAAAAATAACTGAGGATAAAGAATTTTAAGAGGAACATACCCAGTCCACTTATCATGCCAAAAAAGAATGTGAGAACCATCTCATTTTCTGTTGTTTTTGTAAAATGGACTCAAGCACTAGATTCTAATAAGAGGAAGCCCATACTAACCATTTTTACAAGAAAAGGAGAACAATTATACATAAGAATTGGTTGATAACTCAGTTTTTGGCCAATACATTGCATCTTCTTCTGAAGATATCTGAGTTTAACTCAAAATGAAAAGTAAAAAGCTTTCAGTAATTCTTACATACTACAGCATAGAAGAACCTAAGTAAGAAACCATTAAAAGATAAAAATTCCGGTCAAGTACATGATTTTTTGAAAAAACATGGCCATTCTTACATAATTTTAATGGGGCTGTTAAAATTGCTGGTCCAAACATAGTCTTTTGCCATATCTATATGATGATGGATGCTCACAATTTTAAGTATCAAATTCAATACTATTACAAATTTATGTTATCTGAATGCATAAAAAAGTTGCCAAGTGAGTTAAATGATTGCTACATCCAAATAAAAAGCACTTAGTTATGAACCATGTATATTTTGTTTCCATTCCCACTAGTTCTATACTAGGTTGTGATCAGCAAACATACCTGTTGAAATAATCAGAAGGGGAAGTGTGGGTAAGCAGAGACCCAATGTTTAGGATAGACTCTATTAAGTTTAATCTAAAATGCATTTACAGACAGAGAAGTTGTGTGGCATACACATAGCATTTGAGTAAATGAAATGGCTTGCTTCCCCTTGCCTTTGCATTCATAAAATTGTTTAAAATATCATAACTTACCAATTAGATCCAAAATCATCATTGTGAAAAAGCTCAAAGTTTCAGTAAAGCATAAATTATAAGTTACCATGTACTCCTACGTCCTTTATAGTGGACATGAACTGCTTGACACCACGCTTGAGAATTGGGTTGTAATATGAAAATAATGCGATTGGAGAAGATAGTTGTGGAATCACCTGTCAAAAATGATAACATTTTAAACTCAAAATATGATAAAAATAGGCAAAGAAGCAATAATTAAAAAATGTTTTACACTTCCCTTCTTGTGATTTTCCTTTTATCTAAATACATGTATACATTTAGTGAAAAGTGCCACTCTAAAGTAAACAAATATTTCCTGAAAATTAGCATCTCAAATGATTGATGATTTAAAAAAGAAAAATAAAAAGAAATTATCAATCTTCTCATGCAACTAGCATAACACTACTATAGTAGGAAAAGTTTTTCAAATTCACTTCTTTGATTTAGTTTTCACTAATAACAAAGGTGGTAAGGCATAAGTGAAATTATAAACATTTGACAAAGACCTAATTGTGGGTGTTTTGCCTAATATAACACAGACAAAGAACACCTATAAGAAAGTAACAGAGGCTATCATTGTATCTTGATCTGATGATGACAAAGGCATAACATTATATAATGGCCCTACCTCCTTCAGCATAGAAATAATTGCATTGTAATTGGTTCCTCTTGCCAAGGAACGTGTAGCTGCAGCCTGTACAAAAAGATGCATCATTAAGAGAAATGGATACATTAATTGAAACAGATATAAAAGACAACTATAATACCTGGATAACTGGACCATCAGCTAAAGGATCAGAGTATGGCACACCCAGCTCAATTATGTCTGATCCGCAAGAGTCGAGCACCTTCAATGCTTCTGCTGTGGTTGAAAGGTCCGGATCACCAGCCGTGATGTATGGAATAAATGCCACCTTCACACATGAGCATGTTTGTTAGAGGAACACTATCGGATTGAGAATCTTGTATATTAAACACCTGCTAACAACTGATCCCAAATGATATCTAAGTGAAATTATTAGTATTCAGGATTCAGTGAAATGATTACATTCAGTTTCATAATTAGGGAAGATACCAAAATCTGCAGTACATGACCTAATTACAATAGATAATTCAAAAGCTATGCTTTAGAAGATGGCATGGAACTTGAAAAAGGATATTAATTTTTTTTGGCCAATTTAGATGTGTGAAGAGATAAGGATGATATCTCAATAGTCTAGGACAATTACAAACATATAGTACAATTAAAGGTTCTACAATAATACACAAATATTCATGAGAGAATCAGGGAAAATTTGCTAACGATTAGATTAAGCGAGTAACATCACCCTATTACTTCAATTTTTCAGCTTTCCAAAATCCACAATGTTATTCAGCAGTCTCTTCTATGATCCATCTCCTCTTATCACATTCAAACATACACCATGAGGTAAAATCCACCAGGGTCCACTCCTCAACCATTTGAACAAATTAAAACCCCTCAAAATGTACCTTTATATCCAAGATTTACATCACTTAGTGAAACAATTACACAAAATAGTCAACTTTCCAAGTGACACCAGAAACACACTTATACATAATTTCCACTTCCTTTCACAAATAACCCCCAATTCAAAGAGAACCCCCAAAATTAAAAATAATTAACGCATGCTCCATTACCATAACAATGAAGATCACAGTGACATATTAGAAATAACAAGAAAACTAGAATGATAAGAAGCAACCAAAACACAAACCCGGAAAAAAATTATATAAAATAAAACATATACCAACACTCCAATTGAAACAGAGAAGAACCCATGATTTTTTTGGGAGAATGTAATTGAAACATAATAGAGAAAACAGAAAGCGAAAGCAAAGTGAAAAGATGCTTACTTTGCCTTGTTTTTTCAATCTTGTGAAAGTCTCAGAGAGCCCAACAGTAGGGACAGTGCTGATAGCAGCCATTGGAGTGAATCTTCTAGCTGGGGTAGCAAATCTCCGAGAGGAAAAGCGGAGAAAAGAATGGGTTCCTGGGTTGTTCGTCTTCAATTGAAAGAAGCTTGTTGTTGGTGACTTAAAAGCAATAGCCATAGAAAACAAAAGGGTTGTGTTTTGCTGAATATGAATGAAAATGTACTTGTGTTTGTGCGTGGGTTTAAGCAGTCAAAATAGAAGGGGTTTTGGAAAATGAAAATAGAGATTTGCTCGAGTACACAGTACATATCTTGTGCTGTTGTACTTTATAGTGTTAAAAGTGTGATGGGATTTCAATCATGGGTTGGTCTGATAATATCTGGACCGTTCAGTGAAAAAATAGATGATATCTTTACCGTTTATTTTTTTTGGAGCCAATGTTAATTTGTTTCTATAAATTCTAATCCTACCCTTTTTTTTTTTTTTTTGAGAAACGATTCTAATCCAACCTAGTTAGCCGTTTTGAAATTTTTTTGACATTTACTTTGAATCTCTTTTTTTTATTATATTTTTTTGAGTTTGTTTCCTTATTTTGCTGACAACCACTGTTTTCCTTTTTCTTTTTGACCGTTTTGCTGACAACAATGGATTTTTTTTTTTTTTTAACCATATTTGCTTATATGTAATTTATAAACGAATGAGGAAGATAATGTAATCCACATCATACAATAAATTACTTTTTTTTGTTGTTGAGAAAATACAAAAAATTACTTGAAGTTTTTTTTTTTAGAAAGAAAAATTACTTGAAGTTGATCTTTGTAAATTATATTTTTCCATCTTAAACATTCACATCAATTTCTATGATCCGAAACTATTAATTTTCACTATAGATACTTCAATTTGATAGATACTTCAATTTGAAAGAATGGTATCAATATATATCTATTGGCTGCAAATCTGTTAAATGAGAAGTAATTCTAGTTTTTTTAATCATTATAACTAATAAGTATAATTTTTTTATTGCACACGAACAAAAATATTGATTAGGTGGCATGTGTGGCTCATGTGTGTTCATTTTCATCTCATTTTAATGTTCAATTTATCCAAAAATGGGAGTATTGATACAATTTTCTTAGATTGAGGTGTCAATTGAACAAATTGATAGTTTGTGAGAAGTAAAAAATGTGTGTTTCTATTTAATATTTTAAAATAAAGCATGATTGATGTTAGTTTTCCTGATTTTCTCATGTGTATTTCTTTTGTCTTTTTACTTAATAATGGGAACGTTACACACATCTAACCAACTTTTATTTTTTATTTTTTTAAGATTACTAGTAAGATATATAGGAAGGAAATAAAATTAAAAATTAAGGGCCAGATATGGAAAATCTAGCAAATCTTCTACTCACAATTAGCTGCTGAATTTTTCATATAATTTGCACACAAAAAAAAAAAATTGTCCATATGGCATAAATATCACCATTATCATTTCTGGCAAATAATTTTGGGGGAAGTGAATAGTGATATCAATCTTAATTGCCACGAGAATTGAACCTAGACCTACTGACAAACCCATTTAAAGTTATATAATATTACAAATATCATGCATATAATTATCATCGTACCATTGATTAGGAAAGTGAAACAATGTATTTGGTACACCTAACATTTTCCCTTTGGATCTCTCACATGGTCTGTATTTGCATTTTGCACAGTGAAGAGCACATTTATGATTTAACACTGCGCAATAATATACTTTGTTGTCAATTGTTACTGCTCTCTATTCGCACTATTAGTTATTATGGGGTTCAATGAATGAACAAATGCTGCATTTTATGTTATTTATTTAACCTTATATCTTAATTTCATAGGTTCGATCCTGATGATCTTGTTGCTCAACAGTGCTTTCTTAAAAATATGGAAGACACATCTTTTAGATGTTGGTGGATCTTACCAATTTAAGTTATGTAGCATGAGATTAGATATGAGAAGGACCATATTTGTTGTCAATGCTTCATTTCTCTGATTTTTTAAAGTTTGCGGTAGTTGCTTCTTAGTCGATGCATAGTTTGTAATGTATGGTCAGTCACCTCTAGCACGTCATAAGTCTATTCTCTGACTTGATTTGCACATGGACTTTTGTGCACATTATTGATGCATCCTTGTGCAAAATGAGTAATGAGTTTGATGTTGAAGAAAGAAACAACCTGTGGTTGTGCACTTGTGCTGGCAAATGAGATGATGTGAAAGAATCTGACATTGTGTTGAATCCTCAAGGAGGCTGAGGTGACTCAAACTCTTAGAATTGAAAGGAACCATTTCATAGCTGAAATCCTCAATAAGTTTAGAGACAAATTTTTTTTTTTTTATAACTATTGAAACAACATAACTTGATCGATACATATTAATAAAAGTAGTATCAATAAAGAGTATATATTAAAGTAATGTTACTTCAATTACGACTTGTGATATTTCATAAGTTAAAGAAATTTGGATAGTAGTAGGATCATTTCTAACCAATATAAAAAACAAAAAATTGTTTACCTAAAATTTCTGTTTTGTGATAGTATTTGTTTACTATTTCGGATGACATGCATTGTTATTTTGTGCAGATTTATTTGTGTGAGCTCATCAGTCCACAGCAGAAATAGTCAGAAATGTAACCGCTACTTTAAAGAGTTTGTTGTTGTCATTTATTTAAGATGCTGATGCCACAGTAGCACTGTTGCATGTCATTGTGCATGATAATAGTGTAAAATGTGTAAAACTCTCTCTACTTATTAAGATAGCATAGCAATGTGAAAAGAATTTAAAACAGGCTGTCACGTGTTAAGTAAGCACTAGTGGGCTATCTACAAATCATAGCTTAATACATATGCTTGTTGAAAGGGCACTCCATCTCTATGTACAATATTGCCTTGGCCCTACTTATCTAGATAAAAAGAACTCCTCTATTTGGTACTTAGCATGACTTGCAAAAATGACCAACTCCATGCTATTAACAATTGAAAAGATAGTCTTTATCATTTCAGGCAAAAGAAAAAAAGAACTAGCATACAGTTCATTAGTATTAGTTGAAGGAAAGTCTTTAGCATCGAGCTAACCTATATATATTTTCGAGTATGGGAAAAAATATTTGATCTAAATCTAGAGAATTTTTGTTGCCACACTCAAATTCATGCTACCAATGAAATTTTAAGCATGTAAGTCACTACAAGGAGTTGTGCTTTTGGAATTAATTAAGCAAAGCAAGTTTTATGATTATTGCAATGGGAAAATAAAAAAATTGAGAGACACCGTCGCATCAACATTTTGGACTTTACTCATTTTCATGTGTATTAGTGAAAGTAATTGTAGATTGAAACCATTCAAATAGATCTATAATTTATATAAATATATAGACATTTTCTTAATTTGGTTCAAATCAGCGAAACCAACTGCTTTGATCTTTTTACTTGAATTTTCATTGTGGTTTTTTTTGAGAAGCAAAAAAAAAAAGTTTTAATATATATTTTTCATTTTTTATCTCTAGTATAAAGACTCTTAACCTATGAACATCTTTAAGTTGATACAAAATTTCATTAATATGAGTAACAGTTAGTCATGTCTCAGCTTATTATAATTTTAAAGAGAAAATATTATTATTTACGACTGCATTATGCTTTTTTTTTTTAGAAGGATTAGGATTGCAAAATTTTAGATATTATGAAAAATAAGGGGAAGACAATAAAAGAAAGAATGAAAAAGATTAATGTAATTCGACTCTAATATCTAACATCCACGACACAAAATCCAAAAGGATACATCTTTATCATTGGCTTAGATTGATAGAGCATAACAAAATAATCCATAATTATGATGAGTTTACAGAATGAAATGCCCAACTTTAAAAAAAAAAAAAATTGAATCCAAAGCATAAACAATGCTTTCCAATTTTGGTGTTTCAACTAAAGGTATACACAAATAATAGCGATCGATATTAAAACAAAGAATCCCCTTAATGAGAAAATTGGAAGAAATACTCTATGAAGCAAGATGTGACAAAACCCTTGCTATGAAGAAAGGTATTAAGAGAGAAAATTGAAAAGATAAATATAATAATATGTATAAGAATTAGAAAAAGGCAGTAATAAAAGTTCATAGACAAAGATGATTATATTATAAATCACCAACAAGAGGAAACAAATTATGTGAATGAATAAATCTAAGAAAAGTCTAATCAACTTGTATATTTACTTTGATCGGTGATAGCTACAATAGAATCTATATTTACATATATATATATATATATATAATTGAAAAGTGATATATAGAATTTAAAAATAATTCAAATATCAATTTATTTCATGTATTTTTTTTATTAAAAAAAAAAAAATTAAACTCATGTCAATAAAATTGATCAGGCAAAATATAAGCTCAATTTCTTAGGTGTTATGCTTTACATTTTCAATATGTGGGTGCCTGAGGAGGATCAATGATGGATCTGAAGTGTTGCAATATGACTATGGGGATGTCACAGTCCACGGGCCCGAGGAGGAAAGACGCCTGAGGAAGGGAGAAGATGAGTCAAAGTACTCTAAAGGGATTACAAGAGAAAGAGAATCAGTGGCTATAGGGGAAGTTTCTAGCTTGGATTAGCCTGTCTCCTCCGCATTAAATGGTGGGCAATAGTTTTAGTAGCTACATTGATAAGAAAGTGACCTGAACAGTGCAAGTCACAGCTAAGCAAATTCATTCCCCCATCTTCTTCAGATGTAGAAAAAGACAAGTGTCAGGAGAGAAAGCTAGTTAGGTAGAGATGAATGGTTGAGATATAAAGAAAGGAGATGTATATAAGAAAATGGGGTTTTTGACATAAAGGGGGATCTGAAACAAAAGTATCAAAAAGACATAAGCACTAAAGAGGAGAAGAAGAAGAGAGAGAGAGAGAGAGAGAGAGAGAGTGAACAGTGTAACCATTTGTGCAATCTTAGCCTCCTCGGGCAAGCTTGTGGAGGGATATATGCCCTTCTATTCTATAAAATTAACATTTTCTTCTCTATCTCAATCTTCTCGCAGAGTTCTCTCTTGTTGTTTGTTTCCCTCTCTTACAAATTCTATTGATTTGGGCCAAGGTTGAACTGTGCAACTCACTGTTCTAAGTGGGCTTGGGTTGTAAGATTTTTTGGTTCTTACAATTGGCGCCGTCTATGAGAACAACAAGGTGTGTTGGATCCGTTCTGAGTACTTATGGCTAACATAGGCCAACATAAGGAGGAATCAGTTGGCTCCCTGAAGGAGAACCAGTTTGTTAACTTGGAGCGAAGGAGGGATAGGCAACATACCTTAAGCATTGTGGTGGAGTCCTACCACACTGAGCATACTGAGCAGAGTCATTCAAATACTAGAAGTCATACCTTGCATGATCAGGAGACGCAGAAGTTGTAGTAGGAAATAGATCGCTTGTGCAGCAAGATGAGGCGCAGGGAACATGAAAGAATAAGCCCCTCTCCCCCACTAAGTGATGGTTCAAGAGGAAGTAGGGACCGTTCGTACTGTCGCAGGTCTAGAACTCTATCTAGTGAGTCCTATTTAGCTTCTACGCACAAGGACAAATGGAAGAAGAGTAGTCAAGACCGTGAGAAAAGGCCTTCCTGCCATGGCATGGGGAATGATGCAATGAGTAAGGCCCTATAGCAGATTTCTAAATCACCCTTCGTCAGAAGGATTAACAAGGCCAAACTTCCTCATCGGTTTTCTTAGCTGACGTTTGCCATTTACAATGGGAGGACTGATCCCATGGAGTACGTCAGCCACTTTAATCAAAAGATGGCAGTTCATGCCAACAATGAGGCTCCGATGTGCAAAGTGTTCCCCTCCAGTCTAGGGCCTGTGGCTATGTGTTGGTTTAACACATTAGAGGAAGGATCGGTGGGATCTTTTGAGGAACTAACGAGGACCTTCGAGGCTAGATTCATAACATGCAGTAGGGTCCCCAAACCTGTAGATTCTTTATTGTCTATGGCGATGAGGGAGGGAGAAACCCTCAAAAATTAATCGGACAGATATTGGGAAACATATAATGAGATTGATGGAAACTTCAAAAATGTGGTAGCGAGGACCTTCAAGGTTGGGCTACTTGCCGAGCACGAGTTAAGGAAGTCATTGACGATGAAGTCCGCCTTGAACACGCGCTAACTTATGGATCGCATAGATAAGTATAAGCGGGTGGAGGAGGACCAAATACAAGGAAAGGGCAAGGCTAAAATGTTCCCTGAGAGAAGGGATCCTCGGAGAGGAGGATACCAAGGTAGTCGTCCCCGAGGGGAGTTCCCTAACCAAGCGCCATCCACGGGAGCTCAGTTGGTCAACTCATTGTTTAAAGAACTAGTATATCACATACTGGAGAAAATTAAGAATGAGCCTTATTTTAAGTGGCCCAATAAGATAGGCGGGGACTCATCCAGAAGAAACCAAAGCCTTTATTGCCATTACCACCAAGACCGACAGCATACTACAGAGGATTGCAAAACCCTACGAGATCACCTGAACTAGTTGGCAAGGGCAGGGTAGCTCAATCGGTTTTTACATCAGCCTATAGGGCAGTTCAGTCACTCAGGAGCTGAGTTTCGTAAGGGTAGCTCTCTTCGGCCAACACTGGTTACCATTAATATGATCCTTGCCAGGCCATGGAATAATGGGACCTTGGGCACTAGGGTTATGTGGGAATTGTGGCATAGAGGCCGGTGATTAAGCTCCCAAAAAAGCTAGGGTGATGGTCACCCCCACCTTAGGATTCTTCGAGAAGGATAAGCAAAGAACTCTCCAACCACATAATGATGCTCTAGTGGTTACTATTAGGATTGGGGGTTACGATGTGAAGAGAGTACTAGTTGACTAGAGAAGCGGAGCAGAGATCATATATCCAAATTTATACAAGGGGCTAAACTTGAGACCCTAGGACTTGGAAATGTATGATTCATTGTTGATGGGTTTTAATGGCAGAATGGTGGTCCCCCAAGAAATGATAAAACTACTCGTACAAGTTGGGGATGTGGAGATCAAGGTAAATTTCATAGTGGTAGAAGCATTTTCCCCTTACATCGCTATCTTGGCTAGACCCTGGTTTCACACAATGGGTGTCGTGCCCTCAACCTTACATCTGAAGGTCAAATATCCTACTCAGGGGAGAGTGGGAGAGTTGGTGGGTGATCAAGCCACGGCTAGGCAGTGCTTGGTGTCAGCAGTAACATGGCGGCCTTTAGATCCTACTGCGGTGATTAAAGATCTAGTCTCATAACAACGACCTGCAGAGGGGCAGCAGACCGAGGCATTCGGAGAATTATTAGAGGAGCGGGAAAAGGTGGTGATAGGGCTGGATTAAGAATAGTATTTTCAAGTGGGATCTCAGTTTCCACCCTTGGAAAAGGCAGAGTTGGTGAAGTTTCTTAAGGCTAACCTTGATATTTTCACATGGAATGCTTATGATGTCCCATGAATTGATCCCAGGTTTATATGTCACCAGCTGAATGTTAACCCCGAGGCCATGCCACACAAATAACCTCATCAATGGTCATCCAAGGATCATGCTGAGGTGGTCAGGGTAGAGGTGAACAAGTTGAAACAAGCTAGGGCCATTAAGGAGATTTTCTATCCTGAGTGTCTGGCCGACACAGTAGTGGTTAAAAAGAAAAATGGGAAATGGCGGGTGTGCATGGACTTCACTGACTTGAATAAAGTTTGCCCTAAAGGCCCCTTCGCCATTCCTAAAATTGACCAGCTGGTAGATACCATGGTGGGACATCCTCGGATGAGTTTACTAGATGCCTTTCAGGGTTACCATCAGATAACTCTGTCATTGTCTGACCAAGAGAAAACGGTCTTTCGTGCTCCTAATGGGAACTATCATTATCGGGTGATGCCTTTTGACCTTAAAAATGCAGGATCCACGTATCACAGAATGGTGACACGGATCTTTGAATCGCAAATTGGGCGGAACATGGAAGCATACATTGATGACATGGTAGTCAAGAGTAGGCAGGTAGTAGAGCATTTGGCTGACTTGGGAGAGACTTTCTCAGTTTTGAGAAAGTATAAGCTACGCCTGAAAGCATCTAAGTGTTCTTTTGGGTTCAGCTCGAGCAAATTTTTGGGTTACATGATTACTCACTACGGGATTGAGGTCAACCTCGAGCAGATTAAGGCTATTAACAGTTTGCATCCTCCTCAAAACCCTAAGGAGGTGCAGAGGTTGACTAGGATAGCAATAGCCTTAAATAGGTTCATCTCTCAATCTGTGGACAGGTGCCGTCTTTTTTTTCCAATTACTTCACAAGTGGAGGATTTTCGATGGACCGAGGAGTGTGTAATAGCTTTTGAGGACCTTAAGTAGTATTTGTCCAATCCTCCTATACTTTCCAGGCCCGAGAAAGAGGAAGTATTGTATGCATATTTGGCAGTCACAGACTATGCTATTAGCCTCATCCTGGTTAGAAATAAGGACGAAATCTAGAGGCCCGTCTATTACGTAAATAAATCTTTACAAGGCACTGAGATGTGCTATCTACCTTTGGAGAAGGCGGTCTTAGCTATAGTGTATACCACGAGGAAGCTTCCTCATTACTTTCAAGCCCACACCATTGTGGTGCTCACCTAGCTCCTTTGTAAGCTCTTTTGAGGAAATCAGATTATACTGGTAGAATTGCTAAATGGGGAACTAGGTTGGGAGCCTATGATGTCAAGTATGCCTCGGACCGCCGTAAAAGGACAGATCCTAGCAGATTTTGTGACGGAGTTCACCAAGGGTACCTCCGGGAAGAAGGAAGCAGTTATGGGGATACTGGTCATGTCAACCATTGCTGTTCTCCTGTGGGAGGTTTATACGGATGGAGCATCTAACCGAAAGGGAGCGGGAATAGGGATTGTGTTGATAACTCCTGAGAAGCTAATAGTGGAGAAATCATTACGATCAGGTTTCCTAGCCACCAATAATGAGGCCGAGTACGAGGCCCTGCTAGTAGGAGTAGCTATGGTTAGGCAGCTGGGAGGAGAAATGGTTGAGTTGTACTCTGGTTCTAGACTTGTCGTGGGCCAAGTCAATGGAGACTTTGAAGCTCGGGACGAGAGGATGCAGGGGTACCTTGCTAAAGTGCAGAATGCCCGGGCTCAGTTTAAGGGTTTTGTATTGAAGCAAATCCCTAAGGCATAGAACTCTCATGTAGATTCTCTAGCAATGCTGGCCACTTCTCTAGGGTCAAGTCTTCCTCGAGTTGTTGTTGTTGAAGGCATGGATAGCTCAAGTCTCACGAAGGTATCCTTGGTTGGGGTGTATAACCTCCACGTGGGGACGAGCTAGATGGACCCCATTGTGACCTTTCTAGAGAGGGGGGTATTGCCCGAGGACAAGCATGAGGCGGAAAAGGTGCGTAGAGGCGCTCCTTGTTATTGGTTATCTGAGGAGCAAAAGTTGTACAAGCGTTCTTACTCGGGGCCATATTTGTTGTGCGTACACCCTAAGGTAGTGGAGCCTTTGTTGGAAGAGCTACATGAGGGCATATGTGGGAGTCATACAGGAGGCAAGTCATTGGTGCATAGGGCCCTTACCCAGGGATATTGGTGGTTTAGCATACAGAAAACTTCCTAGGATTATGTGAGGAAGTGTGACCAGTGTCAGAGGCATGCCCCAAATATTCATCAGCCAGGGGGAGTCGAGTCCCGAATCCATTATTT
This sequence comes from Quercus aquifolioides, assembly GCA_019022515.1. Classification (NCBI taxonomy): domain Eukaryota; kingdom Viridiplantae; phylum Streptophyta; class Magnoliopsida; order Fagales; family Fagaceae; genus Quercus; species Quercus aquifolioides. The sequence goes on along the minus strand of CM032336.1, from coordinate 47,829,576 downwards.
AGCCCTTGGCCATTCACTCAGTGAGGCTTAGATATAGTGGGATCATTCCCCCGAGTTATGGGGAACCAAAGATGGCTCCATGTCGGCACGAACTACTTTACCAAATGGGTGAAAGTTGAGCCACTTGCTAATATCCGAGATGTGAATGCTAAAAGGTTCATCTGGAGGAACATTGTCACAAGGTTTGGAGTTCTTCACACACTAATCTTGGATAATGGTCTTCAATTTGACAACAAAGCCTTCCGAAGGTATTGTGGGGAGCTAGGAATTAGGAACAGATATTCTACGCCTGCCTACCCTCAGGGGAATGGACAGGTCGAGGCCACCAACAAGTTTATAGTGTCTGAGCTGAAGAAAAGGTTGGACGAAGCCGAAGGAAAGTGGGTGGATGAACTTCCCTACGTGTTGTGGACCTATCGTACTACGCCCCAAAGATCAACATGGGAGACTCCTTTCTCAATGATTTATGGGGCCGAGGCAGTAATCCCCCTTGAGTCCGGATTCCCAACTTTGAGAACTGATCAGTTCAATGTTGAAAAGAATAACTGTTTACTCCTAGATAGCCTAGATGTGGCCGAGGAAAGAAGAGAGATGGCAACGGTAAGGATGGCGTATTACCAATAGAAACTCAAGCAAAGGTATGATAAGGGGGTGAAGTCTAGGTCATGATAAGGGGGTGAAGTCCAGGTCATTAGCTCCAGGAGACCTGGTCTTGAGGAAAGTGGTGGGGACATCAAAGAACCTTGCCTGGGGAAAACTAGGTCCTAATTGGGAAGGGCCATATAGGGTCACTTCCATTGCTAGAATTGGGGCTTATTATTTAGAAGATTTGGATGAAAATGTAATTCCTCGTCCTTGGAATGTAAACAATCTACGGTGTTATTATTATTAATGATTTCCTTTCCAATTCATATCTTGAATGATTGTGTCTTATTATGGATGTGTTTGCTGAAACAATTAGTCTGTTAAAAATTCTAAGTGTTAAACAGAACCTAATCCTTGTCTAGCTTCTCGGGTCACAGGACTAAGGTAAATTAACATTGCAAAAAAAAATTTAAGTGTTAAACAAAATCTAGTCCTTGTTTGGCTCCTCGAGTCACAAAACTAGGGTAAATTAACATTGCAAAAAAAATTCTAAGTGTTAAACAGAACCTAGTCCTTGTCTGGCTCCTCAAGTCACAAGGTAAATTAACATTACAGAAAAAATTCTAAGTGTTAAACAGAACTTAGTCCTTGTCTGGCTCCTCGGGTCATAAGACTAGGGTAAATTAACATTGCAGGAAAAATTCTAAGTGTTAAACAGAACCTATTCCTTGTCTGGCTCCTCGAGTCACAAGACTAGGGTAAATTAACATTATGTGAAATATTCTAAGTGTTGGATAGAGTTTGGATATGGCACAGCTCCTAAGGTCACAAATGGGGAACCAAATGGACCTTGAGAAAGGTTGCTTGAAGGAATAGAAAAGTAAATGACGTGGGCGTTTCCTCGGGTTTCTGAAGTAGTGCCAGCAAGTTTGCTTTGAAGGTCCCAAATCCAGTTTCAAGTAAGTGTTGGTTAACAATTTGCTTAGGACCCATAGATTAGTTTACTCTTTATGTTATGATAAAATGGTAATTTGCCACGGTGTGATTGTTATGAAGGAAGGCAGATAACGTAGTACGTGAAATGACTAGCATAAAGTGAAAAGTAAAAAAAAGAAAAAAAAAAAGAATGTACAAGTATAAAAAATAAGCAAGCAAGGTTAAACTTTAAGCTTTTTTCATTAAAGATATAAGAACTGTGGTACAACAAAAAGAAGGGGGGGGGAGGGGGGCACTATCTATACAACAGCCCATTACAAAATTGCCTAAGTATCTCCTAGTCTAAGGCTAAGTTAGGTTGTTGGCTCATTCTGCTTGGTTCCCTTCTTCTTTGGTTTTTTTTCCTTCTTCTTCCTTTTCAACTGCGCCATCTCGGCCACTTCCTCTTCAGTTTCCACATCCAGCACATCAGTTGGAGGTGGCAGTTCTTTTTTCTTCTCTTTGCCTTGGCCGAAGTGGGAGAGGGTGCGGGATCGGGCTGAGCCGAGGAAGTAGGGAGAGTAGAGCTGGGATTTGCTGAAGGCTAAGGGAGTGTGGGCGCCAAATGCATGGCAGGAGGGTAGTACTCGTTATCAGGAGCCCGAAGATTTGATTTGGTATTGACCCTCGCAGCGTTCAGGGCCTGGCCCCACACCTCCAAACAAAATGCACGAGCAACATCCCTGAGTTGGGCAGTAAGGTACTTAGCATGACTTGCAAAAATGACTAACTCATGCTATTAACAATTGAAAGATAGTCTTTATCATTTCAGGCAAAAGAAAAAAAGAACTAGCATACAGGTCATTAGTATTAGTTGAAGGAAAGTCTTTAGCATCGAGCTAACCTATATATATTTTCGAGTTTGGGAAAAAGTATTTGATCTAAATTTAGAGAATTTTTGTTGCCACACTCAAATTCATGCTACCAATGAAATTTTAAGCATGTAAGTCACTACAAGGAGTTGTGTTTTTTGAATTAATTAAGCAAAGCAAGTTTTATGATTATTGCAATGGGAAACAAAAAAATTGAGAGAAACGTACCGTCGCATCAACATTTTGGACTTTACTCATTTTCATGTGTATTAGTGAAAGTAATTGTAGATTGAAACCATTCAAATAGATCTATAATTTATATAAATATATAGACATTTTCTAAATTTGGTTCAAATCAGCGAAACCAACTGCTTTGATTTTTTTTACTTGAATTTTCATTGTGGTTAGTAGTACATATATGGGAAAACATAGAACATCTATTCCTTCAAGAAGCAACAAAAAAAGTTTTAATATATATTTTTCATTTTTTATCTCTAGTATAAAGACTCTTAACCTATGAACATCTTTAAGTTGATACAAAATTTCATTAATATGAGTAACGATTAGTCATGTCTCAGCTTATTATTATTTTAAAGAGAAAATATTATTATTTACGACTGCATTATGCTGAGGATTAGGATTGCAAAATTTTAGATATTATGAAAAATAAAGGGAAGACAAGAAAAGAAAGAACGAAAAAGATTAATGTAATTCGACTCTAATATTTAACATCCACGACACAAAATCCAAAAGGATACATCTTTATCATTGGCTTAGAATGATAGAGCATAGCATGCAATATAATCCATAATTATGATGAGTTTACAGAATGAAATGCCCAACTTTAAAAAAAAATTGAATCCAAAGCATAAAACAATGCTTTCCAATTTTGGTGTTTCAACTAAAGGTATACACAAATAATAGCGATCGATATTAAAACAAAGAATCCCCTTAATGAGAAAATTGGAAGAAATACTCTATGAAGCAAGATGTGACACAACCCTTGCTATGAAGAAAGGTATTAAGAGAGAAAATTGAAAAGATAAATATACTAATATGCATAAGAATTAGAAAAAGACAGTAATAAAAGTTCATAGACAAAGATGATTATACTATAAATCACCAACAAGAGGAAACAAATTATGTGAACGAATAAATCTAAGAAAAGTCTAATTGACTTGTTTTGATACATAAGATTTGAAATATTCGTATCAAAAAAAAAAAAAAGATTTGAAATATTATGGAACATAAATAAAGATGAGAAAGAAAAAAAGTGAAAGAAATTGACGCGGTTTGACTCTAATTGTTGTATCTCCAATACAAAAATTCAAAATTTTATATTTTTCTTATTTACTTTGATCGGTGATATCTACAATAGAATCTATATTTACATATATATATATATATATTTGAAAAGTGATATATAGAATTTAAATATAATTCAATTAACAATTTATTTCATGTATTTTTTTTATTAAAAAAAAAATTAAACTTCATGTCAATAAAATTGATCAGGCAAAATTTAAGCTCAATTTCTTAGGTGTTATGCTTTACATTTTCAATATATTTCCAACTATGTAATTGCATTGATTTATGCACAATTATATTGCGTTTTATTGGTCAAGGTAATCGCATAATTAAATTTAATTGAAATTTTACATGAGGTACAGCACTTAAAAAGAAGTAGTTGAAATTTGTCTTAATATCAGTGACTCTAATATAAATCTGAATGCGCTAAAAAGCAATCAATTCTTGGACCTAATATTATCTCGGAGAAGGGAAAAGTGACTCATAATTTAGGATCATCAGCAACCGTGGCTTGTGGCAATATTCTCTGATGCTAGGCATGTTTATGTCTTGTAGTACTAGTAGTTTCGACCTAATTAATTAATTAAACAGCATTCCACAATGCTCTTTTAAGCTATGTTGACATATATATCATATGTGTCAAATGTTTGTGAGTTGTAAACCACGTGATATGTGTATAGCAGTCTTGGTCTCGTGATGAGTTTGATGCGTTGATGTACACTTTGGGTCTCTTGTGTTGAGTTGAGTTGAGTTGAGGTTGATCGCTGATGTACACGGGCAATTTGACTCATTCATTTGATGATTGATCTCCTTCCTTTTCCAATGGGACCCCTTATCTGAACCTAGATTGAACTATAAGCAAATCACCCTCCAATAATTGTGTAGGGGTCAAGTTCAGGTCCACCTGTAAGTGTAACTAAGCACCTGGACTCTACTTGGAAGTTGGAATATATATATATATATATATATATATATATGTTAAAAACTTTCTGTGAATAAATCTCTGGAAGGTAAGGATTTTCTCTGCAATGGAAGACTTAATTACCAAGGTAGGGTTAATATAAGATATATAGAGGTTTTCGATGAATCATTCTTGAAGTGGATTCACTACTTGTATTTTCATATATGTGGTTATAGCAACCTTTTGGTCTGAAACTACTAGGTTGAGGTGTGTTACACTTACATGTACATGAACAACGTATAATATTGTATATTATTCATGCAAATACGTACAATTGTGTACACTATATGAATTGTCCCGTGAAGAATACATTAAGGGAAGAAAAAATAGGTCATTTGACTTAAGACAAACATATACTTTGTGCTTGGTTTGTAAACCCCAGGACACGGGAGGAAGGTATTTTACCTAACCAAAAATTCTCTCATTGAACCAAGTTTATACTCCCGACCAAACAAATATAAAATAAGAAACAAAGAAGCCAATCAATGTTGGAATACAAGCAGCTTAAATGTATATGGTGAAGTCATCAAATATTCATTATGCTTGCGTTGAAAAGTTAATATCTCCATTTTTTTTTTAAAAATCTTTTATAAAATGTCAGTTTGACATGATTAATTTTGTCAATTTATTTTATTATTCAGCTTATTTTTGTTACTATTCATGGGTCCCACTGCACTTTTTGGTACTATTCATGGGTTTTACTATTCTATCTTAATTAATTTTTACCTTTATCTAAAGTATTTTTCTCAAAAAATTTTCAGTTTCAGCAAAATAAGCAGAATTCCAAATAGACCTGAAGTATTATAAAAAATAAAGGAGTAGATATAGAACCCATTAAGTATAATCCCATGTACATTATTTGAAAAAAGAAAAAAGAAAAAGAAAAGAAGCTCTAAAATACCTCTGTCTCAAGTTCAAATCATTATTCCATAATTTACATGAACCAATCTTCATAAAAGTCTCTTGCTCAATCCATTGCTAACTTGAATACTTTGGTTTGTGTCACTTTCCCACCTAGCTAATACCTAAATATACTAGAATGCTATTATTTATATATATGTGTGTGTTAGGAAATTAATCATGTCTTTGCAGAATGTTGAACACGTTGTTAGTGAAAAAATAAAACTCAATATATGCTGTCACAAAGTAATTAAATCAAAGAATAAATGATGCATAGTAACCATAAGGATCAATTCTAGAAATACAAAAAATTTCACATTTTTTCACAAGGATCTAATTGAGATCTACTTATTTTGCTAAAACTGAATTTTTTTGGCTAAAAATACTAAAAATAAAGGTAAATATTAGTTTTTTGAGAAATAATATTAGTTGAAAGGTAAATATTAGTTGAAATAATACAGCGAGACCCATGAATAGTACTAAAAAAGTGGAATGAGACTCATAAATAGTAACAAAAATAAACTGAATAGTAAAATAAATTGATAAAAAATAAACTAGCTAGACAGACACTAAGATGACAAGTTTTGGTTGAAACAATATTATTTTCATACACTAAATCTCTTTCATTATTTACTACTTTAATCATAACAAAACAAGTTAATAATTGTGAAAAAAAAATTTGTCAAGAGCGCACAAGTCTAAAGTTTATTTATTAAATGAATACTTTTAACTCCCTTAGAATAATTAACAATATTAAAAGTAATCCAAAATAGATAAAATAATCAAGAGAGCATTTTGAGAGTGGTAGTTGGCAGGTAGGGTTCCCCAAAACGACACCGTATCTCAATGAGCCAATGATAATGAATGGCAAATGGCAATAAAGAGAAAATGGGTAGAAGTGTAATAACGAAGAAAGACGGGCCCATTTAGATAAAGTGTAACATTTTTAACAAGGATAAAGCCACCCATTCTTTTCGTCTTTCTTTGCTCTCTCAGTACTCTCTCTGTACTAAAAAAATTATATACAAAAGCAAAGAAAAGCAAAGCAAAGCAAAACACTCTCTCTCTCTCTCTCTCTCTTTCTTTCTTTGTTATTTGCATGTAGATGCTCTTTGAAACTCGTAACTCGTCGACGCTACTCACCACGACTAGGCCGAGTCCGACTCAGGCTGTTCCACCTCATGGCTAATAATCCGTCGGAGGCCACTAACGACGATTTCCTCGAGCAAATTCTCGGCCTGCCCAGCTTCGCTTCAGCTGAGGCTGGCTTGACCGGCGCCGATGGAGGCTTGGGCGGTTCGGGGACCGGTCCGCCTCCGATGATGCTTCAGCTAAGCTCCGGTGACCTTGGCGGTGGAGGTGGTGGCTCTGCTGGTTTTCATGGACAGGTGTTTCCGTTAGGGCTGAGCTTGGAGCAAGGGAAAGGAGGGTTCCTGAAGTCCGAGGAGGCCTCCGGCAGCGGCAAACGCTTTCGAGACGACGTCGTTGATGGTAGAGCTTCGTCTATGAAAAATGTAAGCTGGAAACTTTTTTCTCTGTTCTCTGTTCTCTGTTTGGTTAGTTAGAAAGTGACGGAATTTGAAGGAAAATGATAGTTTTTTTAACCAAAAAAAAAAAAAAAAAGGTTATTTTAAAATTGAGTCAAGTCTCGAGTTTTCTAGTAAGGACTCTGGTTGAAAATTTTAAATTTTTTTATTTCCCCGAATTTTCTCAGCAACCAAACGGATCACTATTTATGTGTTTTGTGTGTGTGTGTGTGTTTTGTCTTTATGTAAGTGTCTGTGTTTGTGGTTTAGTAGAGTGAGTGATACAGACAAGGATATATAATAATTGAAAAATTTTGTTGCAGTAAAAGAGAAGAAGAGGAGGACTAGTGGGGGTAAATTTGTCAATTTGATTATGGTTGTTGTTTAGTTTAATAGCTGAGAAGAAAAGGAACTGTGTGAGATTGAAGTTTCTTTCTATATGGGACAATAAGTAAGAAAACAAGGGTGCATATAAGGCCATGAGGGTATGTGTTGGTTTTGTTTGAAAAAGAAGTAGGAACTAAAAAAAGATGGTTGGCATAATGCTTTTCTGAAATATAGTAACAAGTGGATGGGGGTTGAATTTGTGGGTTCAAAACCCACTGGGTGCATGCACAACTTACCAGTCAAACACAGAAATGTAGAAGCTTTGGGAAAAAAAATAGTGGTTGTGCTTTGTGGTTTCTGAAGCGAGGTTTTTGTTATGGTGTCTATGAATGATTAAGTAGTCATCCTGAGATTGATAGATGGTTTTGTGGATTTGGGTCGAAGCTACTGGCAAAGTATTTAAAAAGACTCGAAGTAGCAATCCAAGAGGGGGGAATATGCCTTCCTTGTAAGGAGTAAGACCATATTTACAAGATCTGTGAACTACCTTGTGGCTTCTTAGTTAGGTATTATTTCAAGTTGATGCCATGGGGTTTGGAGTGATTGGCCTATTTTCCTGTAGGAAATGACTTTGAGAGCTATCCAACAAAATGTTTGACTTAGAAGTTTGGTTATCTTGGAAGTGTAATGCACTTACCCTAAAAAGAGGGAAAGAAGTAAAAGGTATAAAAGCTTAAATTTATTATAGAATAAATCACTATTTAACTTATAAAGAGAGAATCATCTCACTTCCATGGAAAATGATTGGAACTTGTGTTGTTGTTGTTGTTGTTTTTTTTTTTTTTTAAGGTTTGTTCATTCATGAGATAATGTAGACCTGGTTCAGACCAAAGCGTTTTTTGTTTTTGTTTTTAATAAATAAAAAAAAGAAAAAGAAGAAGCTGAATAAATGCTTCTCAGTCTTTTAATACATTTTCATGATGTAGTTAACCTTCAGGTTTTCTGTTTCATCTCTTTCTCTCTCTCTCTCTCTTTGTGGGTGGGGGGAGGTTGGTTATCCCTGTTTTCTGTTGTAAGTGTTGTCTGTGTTGATGAAATTATGATTCTTCTGCAGGTTTTCCATGGCCAACCAATGACCAATACTGTTGCTGCTGCACCACATCCACCAGCAATGCGCCCAAGGGTGCGGGCTAGACGAGGACAGGCCACAGATCCACACAGCATAGCTGAGCGGGTGAGCTTGATATTCATATGAATCATGCAAGAGAGCAAAATTTGTCTAATTCATAAGAATGCAAACCATGCTACTAATTAAAACTTATTTTGGGGTCATTACTTGGAATCTTTTGTTTAATTTACTTAAAGGTCCTTCTTTTATTGATCCTCAGTTTAATTTTGAGTTGGCATTGATTTTTGACCATTTTACTACAGTTGCGGAGAGAAAGAATAGCAGAAAGAATCAGGGCATTGCAGGAACTGGTTCCTAGCGTCAACAAGGTCAGTTTCTTTCTTTCATGTCAATTTAAGTGCAAGAATGTGATAAGTCTTAGACCTTGTAATTTAGGAAAAGGCATTCAATGCTTATCACACATGTTGAAATTCTATCCTTTTGGAAAAGAAGGTGAGTTGTTCTCATTTTCTTAAAATTAAATAAATAGATAGAATATAAAGGGAAAGAAGCCTGGATTTTTTTTTTACGGTTTTAATTCTTCTTGAGAGAGATAAAGAAATCAAATTGCTCTCTAGGAATTATTTAAACATATTTAACTATTGTAAGATCTTCCTATTTGGAACCTTGGTGCCTTTCCAATTGAAAAAAAGAAAGAAAGAAAGAAAGAAAAAGAGAAGAAAGGGATAGTTAATTACTAGGAGCCACGCTATTAAGTCGAGAGTCGAGAAGTAAACCCAGTGCTCTGTACACATAAGATGCCTTCATGTGAAATTATACATTACACTTCCTTTTTCTTTCAAGTATTTCTGTCCATTTGTCCCCCTGTAAAACAACTGCTGTACAGTTTGTCCATGCATGACAAATACTGAGAGTTTCACTTATTTTTTACAAAAGAGGAACCAATTTCATTTGAAAACAGGGAGAGCTAATTAAGGTTGTCTATCTTATTACCAGTAAAAAGTGTGGCTGTTTGCCGGTGACATGTGCATGTCAAATTGCATGAAGTCTTGTTGATATTTATTTTTACAAGGTATATAGTGAGTCAAAAACACTCAAAATTCTTGTTCCTTGCTGAATTCTTGTCCCTATTCCCTATCAGAAATCAGCACCATCTAGTTCTGATATGATATGTTGCTGTATGATATTGAGTTTTATATTTTTTTCTATGTGGGTTAAAACATGAAAATATGCAATATTTTTCACCTTTTATTTTTTATTGTTTGGCCTTCTCTCGTAGCTGTTTTTTATTAATTTAAATACAAAAGTATTTTTGGGTTTCTCATGATGGGTCAGAGCAGAAGTGATTTTGTATTTTGTTTGAAACATTTCTTGAAATTGTTCAATCTACTGTATATAATTAATTTATTCACGATTCATGCAACAAAACTTTATTGGCCAAGATGGCAGAGGGAATGAGATATCGAAATTCATGTATTTAATGCTATTATGATTTACTCTAAATGTCCCAATATGCATTACTGTCTAACTGAAACTCAAAAATAGAGGTTTTTATTCATTCTTAATTCTAGAGCAACGTTCTTTTCTGTGTTATCATTTCTTCATATATTCTCTTTGCAACTTCAAAGCTGTTAAGAGAACACAAAGTGGAACATATTACTGCTATTTTAATTTTCTTGATGGTTAAATATGGATAAATGAAATGGCATAAAGAGAACACATCACAGGAACAGCAACTGCAGAGTATAAGAAGATACTCTTGGAAATTCCGGCTTTACCTGATTGATTTTTTCATTCAACTTGTGCATTAGACTTTGGGGCACTGGTATGTTAAGTCTGTGTGACCAGTAAGCTTATAAGTAATATAATGCATTGGGATTTCTCCTTGTAATAATTGGGTGGAGTGAAGGTTTGGATTCTTATGTGACTTATCAAAGAAAAGAAAGTGCTTTACCCTGATGATGTTATACCGATTTAATTCAAGGACTTGTTTCATTGAATTTAATTGAGTCTGACTAGTGATATATATTTGTTTCTGTAGACAGATAGAGCTGCCATGCTTGATGAAATTGTGGAATATGTGAAGTTCCTAAGGCTTCAAGTAAAGGTAAAGTAATCTATGCTCGTAAATTCAATTTTTCTTAGGTAGCTATCTGATTGAATAAGCTCCAGACATTATGTTATGACTTCCTTTTAATTACTCTGGTGAAATTGTATGAATTTTCATTCATCTGTTGCCTTGCGCTTATTTTGATTCAATCATCAACTGAAAATTATGCCGTGTTAATATTTTTGTCAATTGCCCGACCAAAACCGGTTATTTCTAACAGTATATATTATCTAATCTGCACCTTTAACAATGCTCATCTATTTGGTGCCATCATTATAATAATCTATTTGATGCCCATCATTATAAGGTGGCTTTTCACACTAATAATGGATAGGAGATAATACTATTTTGTCCCCCCATGCTTTGACCCATTCCTTCTTGCCATCTTGTCGTTTGGATCATGTCATTTTGCTTACTGTGAGGTTTCCTTTGTTGATCTCCTGTTAAGATAGACAGAATATGTTTGTTAAAGGCATATCTTAGACAGCCAAAATGAAACATTCTATTCATCTTGACTATAGAACTTTTCTTTCAGGGGGTGTGGGGAGACGCACTCCAAATTGTAGGGTGGTAAATTGAAATCTTACCAAACTGCAGGCACCAAAGTGTTAATTTCCCTTAAGGATATTTGTTCTCTTGCCTATGGTTACTGTTGCTCACATGCATCGTTGGCTACAAGAAAGGGCACATTGTTTGAGTCCTTGGGCTTCTAAGTCACCGAAATATTGATTGTCACTGTTGTATAATGCACACCCAGGCAGTTACAAGTTCAAAGGTCATATTTGGATAGCCTCAATATGCCTGTAATGAAAACCTTGAATGATTAATAGTAGCCTTCAAGTCAATTATGTTTAAACGATGTAATTGATTTTGAGATTTCAATGATTAATCAAGTAGTGTATTCCCCAGTACTTGTAAAGGGAGTGTCCAAGCAGTTGACTGTGTGTGATCATATAGAATTGTATTCATTTCTTTTAATAATTTACTTTTCATCTGCTTTACAGGTTTTGAGCATGAGTAGATTGGGCGGAGCTGGTGCTGTGGCACCACTTGTAACAGACATTCCACTATCATCAGTTGAGGTTATAAATATGAACATTATTTGGTATTTGAAGATATCTTAATTAATTTTCTTGTCCCTTTGACGGCTGTCTTTTTGTATCTTAGGAAGAAGGTAGTGAAGGTGGAAGAAACCAACCAGCATGGGAGAAGTGGTCAAATGATGGGACCGAACGTCAGGTGGCTAAGCTTATGGAAGATAATGTTGGTGCCGCCATGCAGTTCCTTCAATCGAAGACTCTTTGCATCATGCCTATCTCATTGGCATCAGCCATATACCAGACACAGCCACCGGACACCTCTAGCATTGTCAAGCCTGAAAACAATCCACCTTCATAGACCTTAGGAAAAAGGTTACATTTTTCCACGGTCCCATCGGAAACTCATTATATGCTGCTTGACCCCACACCTTATATATCCTTTTCAACCCCCACAAATTTAGTTGTTCCCTCGGTTCAAATTGCAATCAAAGTCAGATGCCATAATTCTTGCTTTTCCCCCTTTCTTTTAGCTTTTGTCAAAACAGGGATTGATGTCAATGCCCTGAAAAATGCAAGCAGGCCCTTCATGTCTTGCCAAGTTCCAAGTAAAGGTGAAGAATTGTCAAAACTCACTTGATATGCTCTTCTTTTTTGTATCAATGGTGGGGATAGTGGAAAATGATGGAAGCACCTTTGTAGTGGGGCTCTCTTTTTTTTTTTTTTTTTGGGTAGTGGGTTGTGGGACCTTCTTAAAGGGATAGAGTATGTTTCATTTGTATATCTGTAACTTAATATAAAGCGCGGAATTGCGTTTATATTTTATGTGTTCCACGCTTTTCCTCCCTTCTTTTTTCCATTGTCCAAAATGGCCCCCTTATTTTCCAAGCAACGTGCCTTGGATAATAATATAAAAGTAATAGCTTGATACCAAAAAAAAAAAAAACCATTCTAGTTTAGGTGGCTAAACTTTTAACGGAACAAGGCTGTTTAAAGAGGATTGTAATTTGTACTTTGAATGAGAAGCCTTAACGGCTTCTTGAGGAACACTCAAAAGCCTTAAAAGGAGTGGAGATGTGGTTATAACTAGGCAAGATTCTATGGCTTCTCATGAAGCCTATACATCCTTATTAAAATGATTTTTTGTGCATTTTTTTTTTTTTTGGCTCCTCTTTTTCTCTCTCATATGTAACATCATATAATTGCAGAATCCTTCTTGCTGGTACTTTACTTTGGAGTTTGGACTTACGCTCCGTTTGTTTTGGCTTCAAACTGATTCCGGAAATGATTTTCCGGAAAATACGGTGTTTGGTTCCTATGGAAAAAACAGTCAACGGAAAATATGATTCACGTTGACCGGAAAATAAGGTCTTTTGAACGGAAAATATTTTACACTCTTATTTTACCTTCAATTGATTTCCGGAAAACACACCCGAAGAGAGAGAGTGAGAGAGAGCCCAAGCACACTCCACCTAAAGCACATCCTTGCCGGTCAGATCGCCGTCCTCGTCACCATCGCCTCCTTCTTCCTTGATCTCGTCGCCTCCTTCGTCCCTGATCGCGCCGCCCTCTCGATCGCGCCAAGATCGCGATCACGGCGCTAAGTTCGTGCCTGCGAGATCGCGCCATCCTCCTCTGGGTCAGATCATCATCTTCGATCTCATCATCATCTCGATCGCGCCGCCCTCTCAATCTCGTCGTCCTCCTCTAATTTTTTTTTTTGTTGCGGTGGTGTGGATGGTGGATTTTCTGTGGGTTTTGTGTTGTGTGGTGGTGGGTTTTGTGTGGATAGTGGTGGTGGATTTTCTGTGGGTGCTGATGTGTGGGTGGTGGTGGATTTTGTGATATAAAATTTGTTTGGAAATTGAGAAAATGACTGAGAAAATGTGAGAAAGTAGTAGGAAAATAGCATTTTCAAATGCAACCAAACACATGAAAACATTTTCTAGGAAAATTTGAATAATACTGCCAAACACTTGAAAATATTTTCCTTTTCCGGAAAATAGCATTTCCGAAAAATAGATATTTTTCAGAAAATATTTTACGGGAACCAAACGGACCCTTAACCAAAAAAGGGTTCTGTACTTCGGTTCCAATTGGCACATGCGTGTTTATCCTGAGTCCTGACCACAACATCATAAATATTCCTAGTTCCTACAATAAGTTTTACTGCAAAACGCAGGAAATAAAGGTCATACCTCCCGGAGGGGCGGGAGTAAGATAATTCATGGTGGTACACTTTCTTTTGTAATGAGTAGGAGATGCAAAGCTTCATGGTCAGGAAGAAATCCAGTACTCTTAGTACTTTCGCTTCCTTTAGTTCAGCTTTTGTGCTCATATAATTGATTAGTTTACAAACACACTGGTTGAGGGTTTTGTTTAATGTGCTATACTTACACTTCGAAATGTGTCTGAACCTTAGGGGATTGACTTAGTGAGTGTGCGCCCACATTTTGCACATTTGGCTGAAAATTACTTAGGTTCCATGTTACTATTCACAAATTCATTAGAGGTTATCTTTTTTGATTATTTTTGAGACAATCTCTCCTTGTTCTTCTCTTCGTTAACTTTTATTCCACCCACCTATCAATAGCTAATTTCAGAACCTTTCCCTATTTGCAGACATTTTGATTTGATGGTGGTGATCGATATGCTTTGGAGAATTTAGTAATTTTGTGGTTGATTACTCCAAGATTTTCTTTGGATTATTCTATTGCCTGTTTTTTTCATTATAAAGTTTTGCTAAATATTTTGTACTATTTATGTTACTATTCAGCTAAAGCTACAGTACTTTTAGCCCAAAAAATAAGTTTTCAGTTTTCAACAAAATAAGCGGTATCTAAACAAACCCTTAGGCCACCCCAATAAATTCTCCCTTGTGATAATATGTGGTGTCTTTCTCGAATGAGAAAATTACAAATACTTGAGGGAGAGAATAATTAAGTGTTCGAAGTGCTGTAAATATCTCATTTTTCAAAAGAAGAAAAATGTGGCGTTTAAAATTCTAAAGTAAATTATCGGAGCCTAAAACTATTAGCGTTGAAATTCAGCTTATGTGAACATATATATAAAAAATAAAAATAAATAAAAAAACGTGCACAAGCACAAGCAATCCTTAATCACAATTCACAAGAGACTAGCTGTCACGGTCTCACCTATGTGAACATCATCCCCTTTGCCACAATAGATTATGGCTTTGTAACTTAATCTCCACCCACGCGCGTCCACACAATCCAAGCCCCATCAAATCATACCTAATTTGAAATCCAAAGCCCATGAACCCAAGTCAAAATATCAGAATTTATTAGAACTGACTTTTTTTCCCCCATATTTTAAAGCTGAGAAAAAAAAAAAAACACAAAAACAAAACAAACCTATGTCGTTCTTAGGAACTTAATCCACTTGACAAAAGTGGATGAAAGGATCGAATTGGAATGAATGAAAGTAGAGGGACATAATTGAAAAAATAATAAAATTTTAAGGAAAAAGTAAAAAGATATCAAATTTAACGGATGTAATTTACAATTTAACCATAAAACAATTTGTTTATTTGAGTTCAGGTGTAATGTAAATGTAAAATATTACATTATTTAAAGATTTATTTGTATGATTATTCCAAAAATTAATGAATCAAAGCTTTTAAAGTCCAAACTCCAAAGTGATTATCCATGTTTACTTATTAAAAAAATTTTGATCTTCTATTTCTATACTTTCTAAGGAATAGTGCCCAATTTCTTGCTACAGAAGCCAACCCAAGCCCCATGGGTCTAACTTGGGCTCGGGGTGGCCTGGTGGGTCGGCATTTATAAATGCCAAAAAAAAAAAAAAATGTGAAATATATTTGTCTCCATAAAATTTGGTTTATTTTTGTCTACAGATTTTTAAAAAGGGGGGTTTTGTCTAAAATTTATCTGTATCATTTTGTCTAACTCTGGTTTGATATATTTTATTTCAACTATTTATTGGGGTGTGCAAAATATCCGCTTAACCCGCCGACCCGTCCAATCCGCAACCGACCCGCCCGCCATGTGCGGGTCATTAAGTTAGGTGGTTTGGGTTGGGTGGGTTAGATCCCCAAAATTGCGGATTGGATTGGGTTATGGATTGAAAAATTGCCAACCCGCTATAACCCAACCCGCCCGCTTAATTAATAATTTTACATACATAAAAAAAAATATATATTAGTTGAAATTGTTAAGTATTTAAAGTTAATCAATTCACCTAATAAATTTTTACAGCTAATCAATCATCAATTCCCTAAACAAAACCAGCCTTCAAAAAATTCCTTAAATAAAATCTAAAAAGTCAATATTGAAACCCTAAACATCTACCTACCACCCACCCCATTTACTTCAGCCGTATATACATTATATTTATACTATTTATATGCTCTAAGTCTCACTTTTTATTCTCACTGCCTACACCTTCAGTTCAGCCACTGTTTTCCCCTTTTCTTCTTTAACCTTTTTGAAACCTATTTTATATCCTTTCAATTCTTCACCGACAGCACAAAGGTAATTGCTTATTTGCTTTCTTGTCTTGTCTTGTTTAGTTTTTGTGTCTTTCTTATTTCAGTTTCCATCATTTGATTAATTTATATAATATAAAAAGTGTTAATATATTACATGTAAAGCCATTCTATTTCTGGTAGAGGCAATTCATTGTATATTCAAGTATCTATTGTTCATTGTATATTCAAGTTAACATGTTATATTGTTATATATTAAATATTCTTACGGTTCATCTTATTCTTTGTCTTTGTCTAATTTTTTTAATAGGTGATGGTGGGTGAAACATCTAGTGCCCACAATGAAAAACCCAATGACAAAACCGAGTCTCCAACCACAGGTAATACCAATGCACTTCCTCCTAAGCGTCCTAAAAAGAAAAAATCTGAAGTTTGGGATCACTTTTCAATGATGGGTGATTGTGATCCTAATAACCCTAGAGCAGCATGTAATTACTGTGGTAAAGACTATGGATGTCGTGGGAAAAGGGATGGGACTAGTAATTTATGGAATCATCTTTATAATCAATGCCCCATGTCCCCTTATAAGGTCGTAGACAAAAAACAAAAGACACTTTGTTTTCTTAAAAAAGAAGAAGAACAATCTACTCTCAAAGCAGTGGGATTTAGTGAAAAAATTGCTAGGAATGCCTTAGCAAAGATGATATTTTTTGATGAGTTACCTTTTAGGCATGTAGAGAATAAAAAAATATAATTGTTCACTATCCCTTGTTGCACCATTGTTGCTCATGATTGTATGAATCTTTGTTATGAAAAGAAGAAAAAATTGAAAAAGCATTTTGAAAGCAACAAGTATGCCTAACTACTAACACTTGGACATCAATTCAAAATATTAACTATATGTGTCTTACTGCTCATTGGATTTATACTGATTGGAACTTGCATAAAAGAATCTTAAATTTTTGTATTGTTCCTAATCACAAGGGTGTCACAATTGGTAAGCATATTGAGAAGTGCTTGCAAGAGTGGGGGATAGATAAGATATTTACAATCACACTTGATAATGCAAGTTCAAATGATACTGCCATAAAATATCTGAAAAGAAAAACTAAGGATTAGAAGACCACCATTTTGGATAATGAGTTTTTGCATATGAGGTGTTGTGCACATATTGTTAATCTTATTGTGTGTGAGGGCTTAAAAGATCAAAATGAATCAATTGTTAAGATTAGAAATGCAGTGAGATATGTTAGGTCTTCTCCATCTAGGCTTCAAACTTTTAAGAATTGTGTAGAGCGCGAAAAAATTCCTAGTAAAAGTCTAGTATGCCTAGATCTTCCAACTAGGTGGAATTCAACCTATATGATGTTAGAGGCAGCTGTGAAGTTCCAAAATGCTTTTGAGCGGCTACAAGAGGAAGACTCACAATTTGACTCATATTTCAATGATGATGATAATGATGAGAATGAGGTTGGGGTTGAGGATGATAATGGGAGAGGAAAAGGGAGGGGGAGAAAGAATATTGGGCCTCCTAATGTGCTTGATTGGGGAAAGGCTAGAATCTTTGTGCAATTTCTAAAGCTTTTTTATAAGGTGACTTTGCGATTTTCAGGCTCTTTATTTGTCACATCTAATGCATTTTTCCATGAACTTGTGTTAGTGCAATCTAAATTGTTGACTTTAAGTAGAAGTGAGGATAATATGTTAAAGAATATGGCTGCTAGCATGAGAAAGAAATATGACAAATATTGGGAGAATATTAAAAATATCAATTTTTTGTTGTATGTTGCTGTTGTGCTAGACCCTCGTTATAAATTGAGATATATCATGTTTTCCTTTAAACAAGTTTATGAGAAATCCAAGGCAGAAGAACTAACAGCAATGGTGGAGGCAAAATTAAAAAAATTATATGAGCACTATCTTCAGAAGGATACTAGTGCTAATGTTGCAAAACCTAGTGTAAGTCAAACTTTTGAAGTGATGGATGTTGATGATGAGGAGGAAGATGATAGCAAGTCATTTGCCTTTCAATATAAGAAACACTTGGAGGAGGCAGAAAGTTTGGAGAATAAATCTGAAGTGGATAGGTTTCTAACAGAAAATTGTGAGGGTCTAAGCAATGCTGAATTTGATATTTTGGCATGGTGGAAGCTTAATAGCCACAAGTATCAAATTCTCTCTCAAATAGCACGAGATGTCTTGGCTGTTCCAGTCTCCACAGTGGCCTCTGAGTCAGCCTTTAGTACTGGTGGACGTGTACTTGATCCATTTCGAAGTTCTCTAACTCCAAAGATGGTGGAGGCTCTTATTTGTGGACAGAATTGGTTGCGGTCTTCACCAATTCCAATCAACCTTCGAGAGACTATGGATGACATAGAAAAATATGAAGAAATTGAGTCAGGTAACATTTTTTTTTAATTATTTGTTGAAGTTGGTTCATGGATGCCTCAATTTAGTTAGTTTTGATTAATTGCAGTAACATGTTTATTATATGTAATATTTTTATTTCAGAATTTGCTGCTTTAAATATAAAAGATGTGGAGAATTGATTTAGTTGATTTTGAGGAACTTTGCTTAGGCAGGTAACATCCATTCTCTATCTTCATTTGCTTATGTGCAATTTTCATTATCTTATATAGATAATAGTAACATTCCTAATTTTATCTTATGTTGTGGATGATTGATTAGGTTGCTACTTGCTTTGAAGGAGTTCAACTTAATTTTTGGAGTGGTACCAAGCTTGAAGTTGATTGATAAAGTCTATTTTGTTAAGAACTTTTGTTAGAATTGAATTTATTTTCAGTAGGTTTAATTTGATTACATTATGACTTTTGAGACCATGCATACCATTTTGAAGTTTATTTGTTATGTTGGTATGTTATTATTTTGAATCCTTGATGTGACTTTGGGAATGTTAAGACTTTGAGTTCGTTGATTTAATTCTACTATTTTTTAATTTC
Organism: Quercus aquifolioides; assembly: GCA_019022515.1. NCBI lineage: Eukaryota > Viridiplantae > Streptophyta > Magnoliopsida > Fagales > Fagaceae > Quercus > Quercus aquifolioides. The sequence continues at coordinate 47,810,478 of CM032336.1, read as the reverse complement.
CTAAGTTGTAAGGCAGAGCCTACTTTTGCTAGAGATGATATATCTCTTTTTCATTGACTCTATGTTTGTGTTGGAATTGAGATTATTCAATGAAATCTACCTTTAGTTTTTTGTGTGCATTAGTTATATTTTGAGATTATCAATAACAAATTGTAGTTTGTGATAATTAAAAAAAAAAAAAACATTGTTAATGCCAACCCGCCTAACCCGCCTAACCCGCTGAGTTGAAACCGCCAAAATTTGTAACCAATCCGCCGGATTTAGACTTTGGTGGGTTGGTGGCGGATTGGAATTTTCCCAACCCGCTAGTGGCGGATTGGATAGAAATATTGGCCTTTACCCGCCCAATCCGACCCGCGCACACCCCTTTTTAACATGTGATGTTTAGCACTCTATTTGTAGCATATATATTTTTTAATTTAAGAATAAAACTGTAATTTAAGGAAATTAAATTGTAGCATATATCTTAGTTAGAGACAAAATATTTTACAAATTAGTTTGGAGAAAGATTGATGATTTAATTTACTTTCAATCATATAACTTATTTAATAATTTTATCACTTATTTAGATTGATGTTATAACTGTTGCAAATTTTATTACATACACAAGGATTTGAAACTTATGGTGTAGGAGCACAAAAACAACCCCGAGGCCCACTCAGAACAGTGGTACTAGGTATTTTTGGTCCAACACAATTAATTTATAAGAGAATAGGCTTGCTAAGTTAACTATAATGTTCTGTATGATCTAGGTATAAAATTAATGAAATCAAGACTCGTAACACGATGGAGAGAAACACAAAACAAGTATAAAACTCTTCCTCTGGCTTGTTCGAGAATGCAATGTTCATATATTATTTGCTCAAGTCTTGGTACAAGTTAATACTCTCTTCCCTCTCATTCAAGTTCTATTATTCTAACCCTTTTCCTAGAGGGATTCCTTTCCTTTATATAGTCCCTCCTAATGCATCTGAGCCCTTCACCTGTACGTCTCTAGGTAGCAATTGGGATGCTTGTCCCATTAGGACCCTGATGGAGGTGGTAGAGTGTTGTGAGTTGTGGAACTACTGTTCAGGTGTCTTTTACTTATTAATGCGACCAGCTAAGTTGGTGCAGTGCATTAAATGTGGAGGTGAGGACTATCTTTCCTAAATATTTCCTTTCTTCCTTACTTGCACGTCTCTAATGTCTTCCATGGTGCTCTGTCTTTTGGTGTAGGTGGTCAAATGAGGCAATCTAGAGGTGCATTCGTTCCTCGAGCTCCTTGGATTGGTTTGTCCATTTTCCATCCTCAGACCTTGTCCACATGTCAGGTCTGGATTAGTGTGGTTTCTTTGTCTTCCCTCCTCGAACTTTAGTCCACGTGTCAGGTCCAAATTGGTGCACAAATGGGCCTTTGCTCATCCTTGGATTGGGCCTATGGGCTTTAGGTTGTGTTTAGATCCTTCCCTCCCACATATGGCATTGCTCCAGGATAATTGTTCTTTACCATTAGGTTAGTTAGTTGTACTAAGTTTTTTTTTTTTTTTTTTACAGGATAGAATTGCTATTCTATACTAATCTAAGTGTATATGTGTGTGAAGTTCCCTCCTGGAGACTTGAACCCCGACCTTTACCTCCTATACTCCACAAGTACCCTACAAGCACTTATACTTGTGGAGTAACCATTGCACCAAGGGTGCGCAGTGATAGAAGATGTTAGTTTTATTTAGTAGAATCCACTACAAATTTTATTATACATTCCTTACAAACATGTAAACTTTAAAATAAAAATTACTTCGATTAATAAAATCTATTATCTATAGAATAAGGGATTTGAGCTAGAATCTCACCTATACCAAAACTAATTAACCATCAAAATGGTACATCTACATATGTTTTGTAAATCGTCATTTTTTCTCAAACATCAATAAGAATCAATTCTAATACAAAAGAGCATGTGATAAACTGAACACTTTTACACTGTAAAATTTAATATGCACATTTTTGAAGTTGAGAGAATACTTGGACTCCTTGACCTAACATCATATGTTTTTTGGTTGAGAATTAACATGTTCCATTTATTTCTAAATATATATATATATATATATATCTTCCATTCAAAATAAATGTAAATGGAGATGTGTATAAATCGAGTTCTTAATTCTTATTGGATGGGGGTAATTGTTAACACCAATGGATAGAGTTGAGCTCACAAAAGAAGCCCTCAGATTTGAGGCGGCTTGGCGCGCAGACCAGACAAGAAGACTCTCACAGTCAGTGAGAATAGGCAGCAGCCATAGCCCCATTTAGCCTTATAACATAAGAACAATTGCCACAGCCAACACTCACAAAGATAAGATATTACCAAATCAAAATGGCATTGAACCAAACACTCCCAACACCAACAACAACAGCCCACTTTCTCTGCAAAACCAAAACCCCACTCACAAATCTCCAAATCCCCTCTCTATCTCTATCCCTATCCCCATCATCATCATCAATATCATTCAGCAATCGGTGCTTAAAGCCGCTAAGGTTGAAATGCTCGGTGGATTATAATTACAATTACAATCAGACCCAGGTGGAGTACCCTAGGCCCACTGAGATTCCCTGGACCAAGGAGCACAGTAACTCGGTGCACCTCATCGGCATCGTGGGCACCCCTGTCGAAATCAAACACCTGCCCTCTGGCAATGGCAAAGCTCTCGCTTGGACCCGCCTCGCCGTCAAGAAATCCTCCACCCTCACCTCCTGGTATCTTTTTCATCCCTTCTTTTTGTTGTTGGGCATTTGTTACTTTTTAATAGTTTTTATGACATTTGGTTTGATAGTGCAACTGGGCTTTAGTGGGAAATAGCATTAAAGTTGGGTGCTTTTGTGCATGCCTGGACGTTATCAACTTATTTTGGTTGCTTGGTTTAGAAACCAATTTGTTATTGTATATTTTGTGACTTATGGTTTGATAATGCGACTGGGTTTTAGTGGGAAATGGCATTAAAGTTGGGTGCTTTTAATTGGGTTTGTGTATGTGTGTGTTCATGCATGTACATCATCAACTTCTTTTGGTTGCTTGGTTTAGAAACCAAGTTGTTATTGTAAATTTTGTGACTTTTTTGTTTGATAATACCATTGGTGTTTAGTGTGAATTGAATAATACAATTGTGATTGGTTTAGTTTGAGACATTCTAGCCTCAAAATTTGGGTGCTTTTGAATTGGTGTGATTTTTTGTGTGTGTTTTGCTGTAGTTATGGACTCTGAATTGTAGTTGTTATTGGTGGTTTATGGGTTTCTTGACAAGGTGGATTTTTAGTTGGCATTCTATGAAAAAAAATTCAAACTTTATAGTTTGGGACACAAGGAAAGAGAAAGATATAGTTTTCAATTGAGTATCGAGGGGTTATAAACTAGGTAATTGAATGAAGGAGAAGGGAATGGAAAAAAAAGTGGGAAATTTGGATGATAAGAAATGTTTTTTGCTTGGTAAGTAACATAGCACCTGATGTATTTTGTACCCATAACCACAGGGAGAAGATGTGCCATTTGAACTACAGCTTTGTGGTCTCTTCTTCTCTGTATGTGTGGGGTTTGTTGGGTGTTTCTTAAGACTGTTGTGGAGTTATTCTTTAGTTGGAGGAATGGCTCTATATGGTATGGAATATGGCCCCCCCCTATGCCTAAAGTGGACACTATGGAGGGGGAGGAATAATAGAACCTTTAACGGGATGCAGTGCAGTTTTTAATTATTGAGTTGAACTCTTTGTTTGTGAGATCTCTGTTTGAGTGATCACATTGCACGGGTATCGCTGATAGATGTTCACTAGTAGATTTCACAGAATCTCTTTCCCTATATACATAAAAGTCTCTTCATTTTTTCAGTAAAATGGAGAGACTTTTATGTATATATTGAAAGAGATAAATAATTGCAGTCTGTATTTGGCGCTTTCATATGATATTGTCATCCTATATTTGCAGTTATCTTGTACTGAGGAATTCTAGACAGTTGAAGTTGATAACTGAGTGCTTTGTTAGTGTTATTAAGCACGACAAAGATGGTGAGCATATTTAAGAATTTTGTGATTATTTTGGATTGATAATGCACATGTAAGAATTATGGTGAGACAGTGGATCATATTCTTTTACCTTGCAATGTGGCTAGAGAATTGTGCTCGCTATCCTTTGGCTGATGCCTCATATTGTGATAGAAGTGTTTGCTTGTTGGAAAAAGAGACTTAGTCATCATGAGAAAGGATAGATTTTGGGAGCAATTCCAACCATACCAATGGGTGGACAATTTGGAGGGAGAGGAACAATCATTCTTTCAGGGATATAGAGCTCAATGGGCACTCTTTTAAAAGTAATTTCTTATGTTTCTTTTTGACTAGCTGCACAATTTAAGATGTACACATTCTGATTCTTTTTTGAATTTCATTGTTCTTTTGAATTTGTAATTGTAACTTGATTAGAGGATGCATTATAATCATCCTGTGTATTAATTTTTTTTATATCTAATAAATTTTTTTATTGCTGATTTCCAAAAAAAACTTCCTGGTTTTAAAGAGAAATATAGACCAGCAAGGCAGCAACTCAAGTCAGAAAAGGACTTTGTTATACATCTTTGTCATTTGTGTGTGTGTTTGGCTAGCGTATATACTTCTTTTAAGTTAATATCCTATTCATCTGGTTAAGATGTAGCAAAATTCATCCACACATGTATACCATATCAGTGGCTCAGTGCTTATAGTGTTCATCTTTCTTGAAAATGACATTAATGTTATTCAGGATCAGTTTAACATTCTGGGATGAGCTGGCACATATTGCTTTTCAGCATGTAGAGAAAGGCCAACAGATATATGTCTCTGGCCGGTTGGTCTCAGATACAGTTGAAAGTGAAGATGGAAAACAGCAGACCTACTACAAGGTTATTTATTTATTTAGTTTTTCTTATATATATTAATCAAACTTGATCTCATGTTTTACAGATAGTTTGTCCCAAGCCGATTATGATTGTTTTAGATCTTTTGCAGGTAGTTGTTCAGCAACTTAATTTTGTTGAAAGGAGCATCTCATCCTTGCCCTTGTATGATCGTGATTCTAATTCCATGATGGCAGGCAAGACACATTCTAAAATTGAGAAGAGTTTTCTTTTGTGTCTGAGTGTTCCTGATATTTGTTATCTATATTTTTTGCAGGTAAAAAGCTTGGAAATAATGCTGCAAGTAATATGTCCATAGAAGAATTATGGCAAGCCTTCTTTGCTAATCCTGTGGATTGGTGGGATAATAGGAAGAACAAGGTGTGCAATTATGAAACTTAACTGACTTCATTGAAATGTCATGTTAATGTTGTTCCTTCTACCAAATAATAATGATATAGTTCTTTCTACTAAATAATAATAACAGGAAAAAAGAAAAAATAGGAACCTGAACTTTTAGTATCATCCAACTAATTTCTTGTTCATGCTTGCTGTAAAAGCATATGATGAAGCCTTAAATGTCAATGTGTTTTTGCTTTCATAAATTACAGAAGAACCCAAAGTATCCAGATTTTAAGCACAAAGATACTGGAGAAGCTCTTTGGGTTGAAGGCAGGTACAATCCACCATGGGTGAAGTCCCAACTAGCAATACTGGATACAAGAATGGGGTCTCTTTATGATCAGGATGCTAGGTTGGACGCAAATTTAGTGCCCGGTGATAAATTTTTGCCTTTCTAAGTGCTCATTATGTTGAACTTTAAGTAACGGTGTCAATGGGGCAGTTTCTGTGTAGATTTCCCTCATTTTGACTGATTCCCTGGAAGATCTTTGGAGACTTTGTTATAGAGTTTGCAGTCTATAATATGGATGTCACATGATGTGTCAATTATTAGTCACTATATATTCATTTGGCTTCAAGGTTATCTGGAACTTTTTTTTTTTTTGAGAAGTAGGTTATCTGGAACTTGAGCAACTATTGTTGGGTATATAATAGGAAATTTTGTCTTGAGATCTTAATCATTCTTATAAAGAATAAAGATTATGATTTATTCATCAGTCTAGAATGCTCTATCATATGGTTCTGGCCATTATAACTTGGGCCCAAATCCAGCCAGCCTAAACTTGATGTAACTTTTTGTTTTTTTGCTTAAATTGGTGGATTCTTATTTCCTGGTTTCAGTCCACTAATTTTTGTAACAACTTGGAACTTGTGATGTATCTAGGGCCTTGGATATACATATACCATGCATCTGTCACATTTGATTATCTTTAGGACAAGACACTTTAAGAACATAAAAAATGGTATAGCGGGTCTGATATGATATGTCAATCAAATGCATGCACTTGATGTACTAATATGTCAATCATTAGTAAGATCTCAATCGATTGTTTTCAATAATTATATTTTCATTGCTAGATTTATCACCATAATAATGAAATTGAAAATCCCATTCAAGTAGATACTTTCACTTGAATAACATCAACACATTTCAAGGGAGAAGAGTCTTGGAGTACAACTGATATTGTAACCACAATAAAAATGTACAATCTTTTTCCCTTCTCATATTTCATAAAGATCTATTTCACAATTTAGTATTTTTTTTCCATAAGCTATCTGATTGTTAGACAATGTTAGTTAGGATCATTCTGATACATAGTAATAATGGAGCTATCAAAATGTTAACAACAAAATTAGAAGAATTCCTAGGTGCACTACTGCGAATAGGACTCACAATAGGACCACTGGGTAGAAATTTAAGGAATGTATCAGCGAACATCTTCCCAAGTTGAACCTGCGCTGCCGTGGTTAGATGCAGGCTATCCGGTTCAAGTGGCAGACCCTTGGCATCAATGGTTCGCAGGTTCATTAGGTCAATTCCCATCTGAGCTTCTCTAACAATCTCTATAAAAGGTCCTGAACCTGATGCTAGAGCCACCTACCAAGAAACAACCTACCGACATTATTGAAGAAAGTTGAAAATGCAAGTCTAACTTATTAGTTATTAATATTTCTAGTGACGGTTGTTGTCGTGACTTGTTTGAAAATCGAATTAGTATATAATACAAGTGATATTAGTGATTCATGCATATGTAAAAGTGATATTGTTTTATTTGGAAATAATAATAATAATAAAAAAAATTGACTTTAAGGGTCTGTTTGAATATTGTTTATTTGTTGAAAACTGAAAATATATTATTGAAAACATTGTAGCAAAATAATTTTTAAAGGTTGAGACCCAAAAATGCATGGGTATGCGCATTTTGCTGAGTTTGGTGATCCCATGAATAGCGCTGTGGGACTCCAAAAAAATGCCAAACGCTATCCAAACTCACACTAAAGTGTGTTCGGATATCAATAAAAAAATTAAAATTATTTTACTATTTAACTTATTTTTGCTACTATTTATGGGTCTCACTGTATTTTTTTTGTACTATTTATGAGTCCTGCTCTACTATTTCAACTAACTTTTACTTTTAGGATCCAAATAAGCCTTAAATCATTCATTATTTATGAAAAAGATGTCCTGACTGCTTGTTGGTTGTTACCCAAAAGTCTAAACTTCTAGTCTTCCACTAATTGCACACCATATGCATTTTCTGCACCATCTATTATTTCTCCTATGCTTTAAAATATATAAAGTGGAGTATATTAAAAAAAAAAATATTTATGTTACATCAGAGTTAGGCCATCTAGCTTGTAATACAATTACTCAATCCATTACGTAGATTCTTGGAAACCACAATAGACCGTTTTAAATAATTATCAATTATTTCTCAGTAAACTAAACCTCGTTAGCAGATCATACAAAACTAGGTTCAGTTTCTGTGAAATTGTCAATGTACGAGGTTTGGTAGTAATTCTATGCATAAAATGATTTATAAAATAACTAATGTACTGAACTAGAAGAAACCCCAACCAATTGGACGAAAATAAGATTAAAGTTTGGAACAAAAAAAAATAGAAACTTGATCAAAAGAGAAGAAACAGTGTACATGTATATTGAAAACTAATACTAAATCAAAGTGAAATCGTGTACATACCTGGATTATAGGGAGCATAGGAGACTGCAAATCATCTCGGACGTCCAAGAAAAACTTCTCCAATTTTGCTTTATAGGATTTGGCATCTTCTTGACTCTCTGTATCACCTTCTCCTTGATACCATAGAAGCGCCTGGATTGTCCCACCATTTTGCACGGAAGCTTGAGCCCTCTTCATCATCTGTTTGTAAAGGAAAGTCCCTTTTTCCCAGAGACTTATCTTAGTCCCTCCTACGGCACAAGGGACCAGTCCAATGATCCCAAAATTGGGATCTTCACCCAACACATAGTTAGCAAAAGCCATGCCTGGTCCAATCCCATTAATCTTGTTGAAATCAATATCCGAATGGAGAGGCTCATGGGCTAAAACCCACGTCAGGTTTGCACTGAGTTTGAGAATGGAGGGGTTAGGAGAGCACTGGGGTGGGACAATGCCATCCCATGTGGCTATGCCGGTAATGGTGTTGTTAACCACGCCTCCACGTCCGGCCATGTTGCTTTGTCCTGCTAAGATGAATATGTTTTTGCTTTGTTGTTGGAGTTGTTGGGGTCTCACTGACCAGGCTTGAGTCACAATGAGGAGTAAGAAGAAAAAAGGAAGAACCATCCCTTTGCTCTCTCACTTTGCGGCTCAATGTGGCAAACAATGTGAGAGTCCCCTCTGAAAGTAAGATGCTTGCTTCTTATTATGGGTCTATTGAATAAGAATTTGGGTGCAATACAGAGTGTGAATCAATTACTTTTCAGTCTTTTCACTATATATTTTTTACTTGTAAAGAAATGCCACGTCAGTATACAAGGAATAAATATTAGTATCAATGAACAATAAATAAAAAGGGAAAGAAAAGAATATTCAATAATTGGTAAAGTTTCTTGTTTGTTGAATAAGAATCTTTAAGCCGCAGGCTCCACTACGAGCGAGTATTAGTTGAGGTGCGCGTAAGCTGGTCCGGAAATCCTGTGGAAAACCAAAAAAAAAAAAAGAGATCTAGGCTAGCATATGAGCTATATTGTTGAAGCAATTTTGTCTAACTTGGGTGGACTGTGGATAGGGCTATATATAGAGACTGCTGAAGCAATTTTCTCTGTATGCAATGTATGTATACAACATTAGGCCTTCCACCTCCCTTTATTTAGAGACTGTTCTTTGTATCTTTTTATAGAGACTGTGTTCTTTGTATCATTTACTATGCACATGCTGATTTCTATGCATCAGAACGTAGTCTTCAATCCATTCAAAGTATATTTCACTTCAATTTAAAATTTCAAAGTCTTCAAGCCAATGTAAAGTAGGTTTTGTGAGAAAGTTGTTCAATTAGACCATAAAGCTTAGCCTTCCTAAAGGGTAGAGATAAAAGCTTGGCCTTCAAAAGGGCGTTGACCAAACATGCACATTAGTTGGTCATTTTATTTATTTGCTCAATCTTTTTTCTTTTGCATCCGTAATTAATTCTGGTCTTTGTTAGCATGCATATTGCTCATCAGTGTTATCCAAAAAAAAAAAAAATTGCTCATAAGGAGAACTAATATAACAAATAACGAATTGGATCCTATAAAGAAAATATGAATCTGTAAATACATTTTCCTCAAAAAAAGAAAAAAAGAAAAAAAAAAGAATCTGTAAATACAGGTAGTTAACTTGTCTATGCATTTTTGGGGTGGCCCTCCAAGTTGCTTGCCATGGTGTTAAATAATTCACTGGATCCGTATATATCGCGTGCAACTTTATTTTTTAAAGTTATATTACATTTTCTACTTTTCTTGGTCATTGGTCATGTAACTTTTACTTGATCTTATATAATAGAAAATTGTTTTCTCTTTTTCAATCGTGGTAATCTTGGTAGGTTTTGTGATAAAGATAGTTCAATTTGACGATAACACTTAGCCATCCAAGAGGGTGTCGAGGTATTTGACTAAACATGCCCTCGGTCCTTCGTTTATTCATTTGCTGAATTTTTTTTTAATTGCATTCATAATAGGATTTTAATTTATTGTACATCTTAAGTAGGGAGTACTCACAAATGATGTATCTGTGGGGTGTGGTCGGCTATAATAACACACGTGAGCTACCCTTTTTTGACTCTCCAAAAAAAAAAAAAGGTAAGGGGATTCAAACTCGATCTATACATCTCCTTTAAAAACATTAAAAAAAAAAATTGTCCATTGACCTAAAGACCAATGGTGTAATAGGATTAAGAAAAAATACACTATAATTAGTCTCTCAAATTTACATATTGAACACTTTTAGTCACTATTGATCATTTTGTCTAGTTCCACCAAGAATTGCCAATTTGGTCTTTCAATGCATGCACAGTGCGCATAAGGAAAACTAATAATTGTTTTTCTTTATAAAAAATGAAAAAGAAAGGGAAACTAATAATATATTATTTTTCATTAAAAAAAAATCATGAATTGATCTCGTATAGAATATTTGAATATGTAATTAGCTTGTCTATGCATTTTTGGAATGGCCCTCTAAGTTGGTTGCCTTGGTATTAATGATATATATAAATTTCGCTAATAAAAATAGTTTCTTTTATAGAATTTATAAAATTAATCATATAATTTTATTTAAAATAAATAACTAATGCACAACTTTAACTAATCAATATATGCATTTACTCTATTGAGATGAAATTCTAAATAAAGAGAATCTCCCACATTGATTTAAAGGTTTTGTGTACATCATATGTTGGTATGGAAAAGCTACATTATTTTTTGGTAGCTCATTTACTTAAAATGAGATTCAAAAAACAATTTGCTTTAAGCAAATAAACAAATAAGTTAACTTATTTCTAATTCACAAGCAAAGAATTAATTTATCCAAACTCAAAGGATTATAAAAATAAACAAATAAATAAAAACTAGTACATTTTTGTGGGTTTTGAAATGAAAACTTGAAAGCCCTTAGTTTTGACTCAACAAATTAATACTAAATGTGAGAATTGAGAAGGAATAGTCATTATTTGTATTATTTAATAGTTATATTGAGAAAAATGAGATTTGAATTCTAGATGTTTTTATTGGAAAAATCAAGAGATGCCAGTTGAGAAAAGCTTTTGACAAACTCTTTAACAATTTATATCAAATTATAAAAGAGATTGTCTTTATATACACACACATATGAGTGGTATATAAGTAAAATAGAGTTTGATCAAATTATAAAAGAGATTGTCTTTATATACACACATGAGTGGTATCTAAGTAAAATAGAGCTTGCTACAAGTACAATAGGCTTTACGTCCTTTGGCCTTTTATTCCAACAATACAAATGACATTCTCTTAATGGATTAAAGACAACATGAACTGATGTGATCCCTAAGTGTACCAAATAATTTCTTGTAGTTTCGTATAGGTATGGTTCATATGTATTGTGTTGGATTTGACGAAAAAGTGTACAAAAAAACAGATCCTTGAAAAACTTTTTTTATTATTTATAACAAAAGAAGAGAAAAAATATTGTATTGTTGCGTACCAAGCTCAGAAGTATAAGAAGAATAATCCTAAATACAATCCTAGTCACATGTAGTAAAGGTAGGAATCTTGGTATACTATAATTTGAAACAATATATGCTTCTCAAATAAGAAAACAAAGAAAAATTGAAACAATATAATGTAGTGGGCTTTTGGACCATGGACCCAATAATGTAAAATGGTGGGGTTGGACAAGCTCCAATAGCACTTGAAAAGAAGTGAAAAAGTTGGGGTTTATTCTGAATGCATATTCTTTATAATGGGACCATTTATTACTTCAATCAGGGTTTCGTAAGGAAGCCTTCAAGGTTTATAAAGAAATTATCTCAGAAGGGTTTAGCCCTGCCCAAAAACTTTGAAGTTTTTTGGGAAGAGAAGAGATGTGGGTTATGTGTAATCTACAGGCCCAGTTTGAGTTATTGAAATTCAAGTCAAGTTAGTGGCTTCTTTTGTCCCGTTAAGCACAGTTTCATTGGAAGTGGAAGGAAGAAATTATGTTCAGTAAGTATAGGGACACAACAAATGATGATTGTTGTACGTGCAAGTTAGATTTTTGAGATTATTTTGAAAAAGATCTCTAAAACCTTAACAATACGTTTAAACATCATCTTTTTAAAAAATGATGTTTTTGTGTTTGTAAGAAAATGAAGAACATGAGAGTAAAATTGCAAGAGAAATATACACAGGTTTTTTTAACGTGGAAACCCTCTATGTTGGGAGAGGGAGAAAACCATGGGCAAGTCGAATGTTCCACTATTTTTGAAATGGTTATAATGGAGGTATTGTGTTACAATGGAGAAAGAGAGAAGGAAAACCGTGGAGATCAAAGAAAGAAGACGTGGGAAGAAGGCTTCCACCGTAGTGTTAAAGTGTCTCCTTCCTTCATTGAGTCCTTTCCTTCTTTAATAATGGTAGAAATGAGCATGTTTCACTTTTCCAATGGGTAAGGTGTCGCCTTCCCATTGAAGAAGGACAAGGTAGAGTCTTAACAAAATGGGACCACACGCATTTAGTGCTTCTTTAATAAGTGTGTTTATGCTTGTACTACATGCAATAATGCTTCTAAGCTTCTTCAACAAGTTGGCCCTCTACTGTAGTATTCACAAAACCTGTAGCATGTGGCTATGATTTGTTGTTGTAGCTGTAATGGTCATTTACTAATCTTGCTATTACTTTTACTTACTATCTTGGACACGTGGACCACAACTAATGGCTACATGCTTTTTCTCTTACACATCTTTTTATCTTTTTTTTTTACTATTTTGCTATGCCTTGGACATGTGGTGATGGCGGATTGGCTCATTATGAAGCAAATCCCCAATATGCCCCACTTTTGGGTTTGGTAACCATACAATTGTTGAGCTGATAGATTGTGATTACTATATGATAAAGATGATGTCTGTGGTGATTTTATGTAAAAATGATATTGCTTTGATCACTATTTGTGACCTCATATATTGTGAAACAAATTGTGAAATTTGTGTTGACAAGAAATTAATCTAGTTCATGGGAGAGTTTCAGCCTTTCAGGTACTATCTGTCTTGCTCTTCTTGAGTTTGTTTGCCTTTCTTTGTTGGAGCGCTGTGGTATAGATTTGTTTAGGATATTGGTAGTGCATAGTTAAATATGTAATTAGCTAGTCTGTTGCGCGGTGGTTCTTTCCTCTTATGATTGTAAGTCTACTGATTGTGTTTGACCATGTGTATTCGGTGCATAACTCAAAATTACCTACATAAAACAGAAATTATAAAATAAAATAAAAAATCAATTCTCATGCTGCAGGTATTGATGATGGGAAGTGACTCATTTGATAATCCCATATTTAACATTTGTGTCAAATTATTCAGATCTGAGGACTGTCAAGCTTATTTTGCTTATAACAACCAAACAGGTTTTGTGAATTTAAAAAAAAAAACTTCCTAATTAATGTTAAAAACACAACAAAACATTTTACCAATTATGCTTCTAATTGTCCTTACAGAGAGCTTAGTTTATCAAATCTTTGTTGAATTTTGCAAAATTATTACACAAATGATGTTATGTCTGAAGAAAGGAGTGATTGTTATCTGAAGAAGGAAGGAGATTACGTGAAAGATTTAGCATTCGTGGATAGTGATTGTCGTGGGTGGATAGTTATTGCATTTGAAATTTGTATTTGGATTACTATGGAGTTGCTGCTGCATTCGTATTTGATTTATGGTTATCTAGATAAAGTTATATTTGAATTGGTATTTGTATTTAAGTTTCTAAGAAGTTGAGTCCCTTTAGAGTTATTTGTTTGTATTTGAACATTCATAGGATTATCTATTGTTATTTGCTTGTCATTTGAATTCCTAGGACTTGTATTTAACGTAGAATGCAATGAATAAAGCAGTAGAGAATTATTATCCCAATTTTTCTCTTTATTCTTTTATTCAGGAAACTGGTTATCTCAAATACGACCAAACAACTATCCATTTAGGCAGAAATTAAACTCAATCATAACAAATGATCACCCAAATTTCATAATTCAAGAAGGACGATGATAGTTGGATATATATAATTACTATCATTTGCTTGATTTGATGCCAACAATTTATGTTGAAGGTATGAGGCTAGCATCTTTTCCCCACACTACATATATGGTAAGAATATTAATAAACAATAACCTGTAATTTGTTTCTAAATTTAAGTTTTCACTAGTACACATAAAACAGAAAATTTATGTATTTTAGCCTTTCTATAATCATATTGATACATAACCATATTGTGGGACAAAATGAACTAATGAAGCATTTAATCCTCTGTACAGTTGGAGCTCAATTGCTGTATTTTCTTTTCTTTTTTCTAGCTTTGCTTTTATGCAAGTATTGTTTTGGAAAGCTAACAAAAGACTAAAACCGCTAAGGCTAATCCCAACACTGAATAAGTCTGACCAATTTTGTGTTTTTCTGTCAGATACCAAACTTCTTGGAGATCCCTAGCCAATCAATTTCACTTCCAAGACACCTTCCTCTTTTTGGGTGGTTGTCTTTTGTGGGTTTCATAAACAACCCAAGCCTCTAGCTTCTGACCCCTTCATGATTCTCAGTCTCTTGCAGGTGGAAATAAACATACTGCAGTAAAAAGAAAGACCTTTGTCAGTTTGGAGAAGGATATAAAGTTCATACTCATTACAACTCAAGGTCAATAAGCCTAAAAACACAAAATTTTTGAGATTTGTTGAGATGTCATGTTGAAATTGGTCCTAATAAGTAGTAGACCCATTTGAAAGAGATGTTGCTCTAATTATATTTTGCCACAACATTAGATGTGAAATTTTTTGTGTCCTGGCATTACTCAAGGGCTAATAGAGAGAGAACTTACTCCCATGGAACATCTCCAACCAGCATCCAATCACCATCTTTATCTTCATAAGTAGGAGCAAATTCAGATCCATTGTAGCCTTCCCTTTCTGAATACTCCCCTGAAAAATTTAGAACCAAAACAAAGTCAGAATTTATAACATGTAATAGTAATACTGCAAAAAGCATCATCCTAATCATCCTTGTGGTACAAGAATGTACATAAATTCTTACCTATTGTGAGCTTGAACATGTTTTCCAAGGCCTTGAGGAGCTCTGGATAGCCCTTATAAACCTTGAGATCAATCTTTCTTAGATAAGGAGCTCCATCCATGCTTACTTTCACATACATCCCAGCACCATCAGCCTCAGTTTTCTTTTGTTGGAAGCTATTTCTCCTGTAAGATCTAATTGGTGGCCACCCCACTACTTGTGCCCTGCCATCATTAACCAATTCATACCAGGTTAACACATTGAAGTAAATTTATACATGAGAACTAACTTATACTATTTGTATGATCAAATCTAACATTTATTTATTTTTGCATATTGTTCTGTAATGAATTTAATTCAGTTTCATGATTACTTACTTGGCTGGAGGGGCACTATCTTGGTCACCATTTCTAGCATCAGATACGTTTGAATTGCTCAAAGAACTTGACTCCTCGGCCACCTCAGTTGAAGCTCTCTTATTACTAGTTCTTACACTAGGAGATGATTGTTTCTCATGCTCATCACTCCCGGGCAACCCTAATCTTAGCTCAGTTGCCTTAAGATTAAGATCATTACCCCCATAATTCACTGACCTTTCCATTTTTCCTACAAAAATGGTGGTGAATATTCCAATGAGTTGTTGTATTTTCCAATGAAGTTGAACCAACTGAGAAAACTTGGGTTGATGAGAAAGATTGGGTTAGCATAACAATTATATAGAGGGTCGTTATTACTGAGGGACAACATCTAGGTGACTTATTCTTTTGGTGCATGAACTTTCCCACATGAGAAAAGATAGCATGACTTTGCCTTCTCACGCGAGCTGAACCAATGACCAATGAGAGTAGGACACGTAGTAGAAGGTGTTGAGACAAGGAGTGGAGAGAGATTGGGGCAAGTTTAGAACAGGTAGAGATATGGTTGTTGGTGACATGAGGAGCAGCATGGAGTTTGATGCTCAATGAGAAGGGGACATGGAGGGGACAAGCACAGCCGATGGTATTGAAGACCGTGGACCAGGATTGGACGGCTGAGATTGGGGTTTCAAGATGGGGTTTGAGGAGTGAATCTAGGAGCGTTGGATCACGAGGATGGAAAGGGACAGACCTTGCATGTGACACAAGGGGGTCCCCACGTGGATGTGGTTGATTGGTAAGGCATGGCCATGTGGGTTTAGATTAGTAGGACCTTTGTGTTGATTCATTGGCCTGTGGGTGCATGACATGTGGGATTTCATGTTCCATGGTGACCCCATCATCCTAAGAAAAAAATATCATCTATTTTTCTCTTAGTGATCCAATATATATATATATATATATATATGTGTGTGTTATTGCTATTTTATATTTTGATATTAAAAATAAAAATAAAAATAAAGCAACATATTACAAGATGCGATTAATTTGAATATAAAATGAAATATAAATAATGAACAAGAGATTTTTATTTATGTATCTCATTTATAAATAATCTCTCATAATGTATGGGCCTCACACAATGTGTGATCCACATATTATAAGAGAAAAATTCATATGCCAAATTTATAATATAATTATTACATCACCTTAGCCATCATCTTAAAAATTTCTTAATAATAAATATATATTAATATATTTTTTTTAGGGTTCAATAGGAGACTTAACCATAAGTGTCATATACTCGTATTTGGGTAGTTGACTATAATTAATAATTAATTAAGATATTATATTTGAAAGGAAAAGATAAAGTATCCAAAAGCTTGTAAGTGGATTTCATCATCAACATGTGGGCACTTTAGAAAGCACATGAATCTGTGAGCGCATATTTGGTAAAGCCAAACCGAATTAAAAAGTGCTTCTAGTGAAAATGTTATCGTTTATCCAAAAAAAGAAAGAAAGAAAGAGTATTTGGAGTGGATAATTAATTTTAACAATATTAATGTATCTTTGAACTTTGAAGGCATCTCATAAAATTGGAATGGAATACTAAGTGGATAAGTAAGTGCTTGGATTGAATTATTTCAAACTTTTTCCTTTATGTTCTCTCCATAGTAAGCGTTAGGATTGGCTTGTTTTCGTTAGAAAAAAAGTATAAATTGTAATTTAAAAAAGTGAAGCTTCAAAAGATATACATAAACAAATAAGTTTTTTTTTTTTTTTTTTAACTAATTCAAGAAACACTAAATTACTTACAAGAGTTGGAAATTTTATTGAGGAAAGTCACACAACTGGCTCCCTAGGAAAGGTTTGATTATATATTGAAAAGCTTTTATCCTTGTCTAGGTAGTACCATTAAGCAGGCATGTCTATCAAATTTCACCAACTTGTAGGGACATAGACATAAGTTTCATAATAAGACTAGTAGCTAGTAAGCCTATGCGATGTACAATTTAATTGAAATTTACATGTAAAATTTATAAAAAAAATCATAAATATAATAGAAATTGAACAATAACATAGTTAATAAGAAATGAAAGAAAAAATTCCTTAAGTTATATGATAGAAACCTATAAACTCTCAAACATAGTGTAAGGTTTCAAAACTATTCTTCTAAAGTTTTTTTTTTTTTTTTTTTTTGAAAACTATTCTTCTAATTTAACTAGTAAAAGGGATCCTATCTTTTTAAATAAAGTAAATTCAAACCTAAGAAAGTTATCAATATTGTAAGCATCGAATTTTTTTAAAAGGATTATATTTTAAAATATTCCAAAATAAAATGGAGAATCTATAATATGGGACAGATGGAATAAACGAGAGTGTAAGTCTTGATTTATACTTTCAGGGGCGTAATGTGTTTAGAAAGACATCAATTTCTTTTTCCTTTCCTTAAGAGGTGGTTGGGCCACATTAATATTTATGGCTATCTAGCATACATCAAAATCTCCATCACCAACAATTTTGTTGCAAAACATATGAGGATTTGTTCATTCTTTTAGTATGTAATCCATGGTGGGTGCAAAGAAATGAAGAATGAAGAGAATTGGTTAACGTAATTGTGGTCCAAGAGTGTACATTAAGGCTGAATGGGTTTATGTGTTAACAATGCAAATTTAAAATAAGCTTTGGTACAAATTTGTGGTAGGGAAATTTGATTGTAACTTCCGAGAGTTTCATCCACAAATCGTGTATTTGGCTGTGACATCTATTAATCAATGAGATTCAAAGTTGGCATGGGCAGTTGTAATGTATTTATCAAACCTTGTGCAATGGCAGGCTGTGCATCTCTGTTAGAATGCACTGATTGTTACTTGGTGGATCAACACAGAAAACATGTATATCGCCTTTAATGTGGAAAGATAATAGTTGTTGTAATAAAAATATCATTAATTTTCTTTGTAATCTGCAGTTGTAACTTGTAAGTACTAGGTTAAATGGGTCATAGCAGTAGTTCTAATTATGGTAAAACATGCATCTTGCACTTAATTATCACATTAAAAGGTGTCATGTCTCTCAAAAATGATCACATATAATTATCTTCATAATCTTGTAGAATGTATATGTTGTAAGATGAAGAGGAAGCATATATGACATACCTTCTTCTGATGTCAACTTGTTGGAGTGATCTTAACATATATACCTCTAGATCTCTAGCATTACCAATGCTAATTCGTTAAAATGTTTGTTTTTGTCAAACTGAACAAATGAAATATTGATGAATACGGAATTGAAATTAACCAAACACGCACGTACGTTGTCAAATGAAAAAATTATTAATAGAAACAAGATGCTTGTCGCAAGAGGGGCAATTGTTTTCATGGATAGGATTGATTATGCCAAGTACTTATGTTGGATGGGACTGGTTATAATTACTACTCTGAAAATTCAAAATTAGGTCTATTGCAACTTGCAAGGATTAGGATTTGAACCCATTCTAGCATAATAAGCCCAAGATGTAATTATCCAGAGAATTCTAAACAAGTCTGAGTTTGTTTGGGAGCGCAGAACCTGAATGTGATTATATCATGAGTTCATAACCCTACTTTTTCTCTTTGCTTTCTACAATTATAACTTTAAAAGCATTATTAGAAGCCATATACATATTAATATGCCCATCAAGGTTTGTAAGATTTTGCAAATGATATTTATATATTTGCTATAGCTAGATTAATTGGTTCCAATCAACAAAAATATTAATGCGTAAAAAATAAAAAGAAAGGGAAATCAACAATTTGCCAGCCCAACTTTTGGGTTTTCTTAACAGACCCTTTCGATAATGGGGCACTGGTTTTGCCGTTGCCGGTGTACCTATAGACTCAAATTAAACAACTATTGTCTCTTTTATGAATCCAAAAACATATCCACAAACCAAATACTACACAACAAAAAACAACTCATATATAGGTGATATGCATGCAAAAAGAAAGAGGAACAATGGACAAATTTAAGTGTCACCATTCTTGTAATTAAACCACGTACACAGTCGGCATTCTTTTATGAACCCAGCTCACTTATCTTGTATGGACCACAAGCACAAATGGTCCAGCACCTTTTTTTTCCGAACAAGATTGAATTAAAGAATTAATTGATGGTCTTAATTGTCTGTACGTGTATGCCAATTTCATTTATATGCAACCCTTCCTTACCCCACTCCTTGGGATCCCTCCTTGTTCCAAATAGCTTTTGCATTACTTGAAGGAACACCACGTTTATTTTGGAAAAAAATATGAATAACGACAAGCTGGATTTCAAATTTTTCACATATATTCTCCGTTAAATAAACGATCAAGGGATTTTTGCTTCCTTTTTTTTCCAACAAATAAATTAGGTTAAATTGCGCATAAACATCAAGAAAACATGTATAGCTATAATGAATTTGGGTGTACAAACCAATGAATTATTGATGAATGTATTTTTCTTTTCATAAAATAGTACATTGCAGCTCATAATCTAGTATCTATTATTTCTTTAACTTATGTCCTTAAGCACTCATTAAGAAAACCGTTTGATAGGTTCAAGTTAACTCAACTGATAAAGTTTTTTATGGTTGAATAAGAAATTTGAGGTTCAATCACCGCCTATACAAAAAACCGATTGATGTCTTGATCTGATAATAAAGAGCTATCATGAAGAGGGATGCCATAAATTGAAACTCTCTCTCTCTCAAAAAAAAAAAAAAAAAAAAAAAAAAACCCCAATTGTTGGGACTAATTAATGAAGCCCATTCTTTGGAAAAGTTCAAGCTGGAACTTGAGATTGTTTAGTTCTTATTTAATGCAAGCCAAGTCCTAGATTCAAGTAAACTAATCAAGCTTAAGCGTGATTACTACGTACTAGTAAATAGTTTTCAAACCCTATAGGGTGAGCTCGAGTAGGGCATGAGTACAACTTCTAAACTAAACAAGTTCGAAAAACATGGTCCAATTTCATTTGTTTTTAACAATATGACAAAGTACTCGGGTTTTTTCTTCTAAAAAAACAAATTAAGAAGAAGGTGAAAATCCCAAAGGCAATCAAGAAGGAGTACAGTTGATAGGACTCACAACTTTGTGCATATTAAATGCAAGAGAGAAGTGAAGAAGACAGGAATACATGCACGCATCATACCGACGTACACACGTGTGAGTGCTAAATTATGATGTGGAAATAATTTGGGGTTCAGAGACAAAGCACACGTGAGTGCAAATGTATTGGACTTTTGGACAGTAAAGCTAGTTTGGGATGGAGGAGAAGCCCCTAGATTGAACCAGAAGAGAACGAAGAGCAAGTCCCCACGTCGCTTTCTTTCTTGTTTCCCCATGCATGGTTAATCATGGTTGGTGCCTCTGGCCATGTATATATGCATGCCAGCCATGCTCATGCCATGCACCTTCTTGTCCTATTCCTAATAACATTTAATTATTGGTATGAATCAAGAACATGCATATAGCTAGGATCTTTGATTTGCATCTTCCTCTATGCTCTCCAGAAAATTTTGAGTTCTAAGTCTTTGTTTTGGTAGGGTGTGTAAAACCGAGTTTGGAAAAATAAACCGCTTCAAACCGACCGACCGAATGAAAACGATACCCGAAACGATTGATTTCAATTATTCGGTCGGTTTCGTGTTATGATTTCACAAACGAAAATTTCGGTTTCGGTTGGCAAAATTTAAAAAACCGACCGAACGACGATTCAAACCCCTAGTTTTGGTTGTTTAGTAATTATCTCATATATATATTCGGCATATATTATCATATTTTTCATAGTATATGCATCATATTTCATAATATGTAAAATGCGTCATATTGCAATGAAAGAGGTAATGCATTTTAAAATGTAAGATAGATAGCCTCTTGCTTGTGTTTTAGCCTTTAGGGTGGTTGAGGAGCTGGCTCAAAGTCTTTCAAATCCAATCAAGTTGATAGGACATCACCTTTGATAATTGCATTAATTGCGCACTAAAAAGATTTGAATTCTTTTTGAGAAAAAAAAGATTTGAATTCTTGTATTGGCATATCAGACACCAATGGCCCAATATAATTCAATACACGTAGCTTTCATTGAATTATATAGCACATACGGATTCAGATTCTCGTAGTTTTTTTTTTTTTTAACTCATATATAGTTGGTTAGGTTGTATGACTATTTAAGTGTTATAATGCAACCAGATTGAGTTAAACCCCAAATGAAAATTCATTTTAATTTTGAATGTCCTCAATCTACGTGAACTTCATGAGCAGTTGAGCTCTCATATGAGATTGAGCACGTAGACGTAGGGGTCCACTCTCTCTCTCTCTCTAGGGGTTGGGTGTCATGATCAGTGATCAAAATATAGCTGTCCTCTTCGTACGGGGAATAATTTTGGATACTGACCCCCCTGAGATGCTATGATCAAGCCCAAAGTTCACACACGTAGATAATGTACAATATGGGCTACGTACTTGGGCCCGCTGCTTCTTGGGTGAAAGGGCAAGTCTTGCCACAGTTTTAGTTTTTTATTTTTATCATGGATCTTTTTCTATTGCAAGAAAAATTGTCGACCCAAAAATACTCGGCTGCTTGAAAGGGATGTTCATCTATTACAGTTGAATGTTCGTTCAAAATGAGATTTGATGATTTGCTTTGTTAATTAATCAGACAACTTTTAGGACTATGTAGTTAAAATATCATTGATGAATCACTTTGTTAATTAATCAGACATAACTTAAGGACTTTGTCCCCATATCCAGATAACATAATTTCTGGTGGAAGCAACAGAATGCTTCCTGGCTACATTCCTATGAATTTAATTAATCATCATTTTTATGGTAGTTGTTTTTTAAGTATTGTTATAGTACTTATGTAATAAAATTTTGTACAAGTGGCTTGCAAATCATATATTTGAGACCAAAATATGATTAGCCCAACAATATGTCTAGGAAAGTATTCAAAAGACTAGACTGATTGATCATCTAGTTTATGGACAGTAATCTTTGCAAGGATATCGGAGAAGATTTTACATTTGGAAGATTTAATTCCCATGATCATCGTGAATTATTAGCTTTGGGAATCTGCAAAATGCGACATGGGGGATCCAATATTCCAATTGCTATAATTGTACATGTTCGCATGTGTAACGTGCTAGAGAACCCAATCACCTAAGTTGCTTCATGCTTCTCAAGTTTGAACCTGCTGCAGATGGAGGAAAAATGAATGGAAATTCTAAATACATGTGAAGAAATGTTAACACGAAACTAGTTTATAATCCCTTAAATATGTATGAACAAATTTAAACATAAATTCAATTATATACAATTAAACATCTTTACTTAAATTTATTGCTACACAGGTTCCTTTTTGAATTTTTTTCAGCTAAAAAAAAAAAAAAACTTACAAATTTGGTCTAGCTAAGAGCATGCTAATTATGTTTATTTGTACATTAAAAATAAACTTATTTATAAAATTTCACCTGTAATGTGAAATTGGCGATATCTTTTCTTTGTTTTACTGATCATCTTCTCATTATATATAATAATATGAATATCCTCTTCTTGATTTATGGTTTCATTTATAATTTCTTTATTGTCTTTCTCACACTTTTTATGCACGAAATCCTTAACTTTCTGATAAAGTTTATGTTAATACCTATGCTACTTTTGGGTTAAAGTGGATGGATTTTGCACTTTGTCATCGAGCACAATGAAAGTGCACTACCAATTGACTATACAGTGCGATTCACAAAAAGGATCGATCCGCGCGCTCTCGAAACATTAAAATGAGATATCGGCAGAAATTAGCGTCATATTAATTTCCAGCTTAGAAGGTTTACTCCTTTATTTAGAGCACAAAGAATCTACAACTTGTTTAACATTTTCTTAACCACTTTCTATTTGAGTTCTCCTAAGCCCTAAATTTGAGACCATTTGACCTATAGTTTTTACATTTATTAATAATCTATATGACCACCGTCCAATAATACAATAGCAATATCTGTGATCAATAATCATTGAACTATTATTTTCTAACACAGAAAAAAAAAAAATTGATCATTGGATAATAATCATGATCTCTGACAATTTTGGCTTATTATTTTGTAGTTCTCATTTTATCGTTGGGAAGGGAGTGAGATGGGCAAGATGCTAGCTAGAGACCAAAACTCTGATTTTCTTGAATGGAAACCAAATGTCAAAATGTTTACATACATAGGTAATCTGAGTTCTCAAAAGTTGCAGATCTTCATTTGAGAAGATCTCTAAGCCTCTGACTAAGTCAGCTAGTAAAGAATACAATACTACTGTGGGAGGTTTTGAAGGAACATTTTTTTAATTTTTCTTTTGAAACATTTGAAGGATAAATTAATATAATGAATGTGTTTACATATATAGAGAGATTCATATATAGACTTAAAGAGTTAAGAGTAATAAATCAAAAAAAAAAAAAAGAGTTAAGAGTTGAAAAATAAAGAAAGGGGAGGGTCAGTGGGAAGCCCTGCAGCGGCGCACATGGGGTAGGGTTGGAGACCTAGGTGACACAGCCAACAATTTCACATGGCCATTTCTTGGGCCCCCACAGGCCACAATCCCCTTACCCATTGAATCTTATCACATGCCTTCTTGCAGTCATGAGGTCCCACTCATTCTCCACTCCCCTCCTCTAAAAACCAACTAGCTAGCTGCTTAGGTCCTTAGAGATCGATCACAAGTTCAACTCCTCATAGCTACAATTGTCTGCGTGGGTATATGCGTCTTAACAATTAAAGAGAGAGAGAGAACTCCAGCTCGAATGAGTTTTGATAACATGGCGAACTTAGTATAGTTTTATTAAATATTGTTTATTTTTTTTACAAACAATTGTGTCTAGACCTCTTCGAGTATCTAACTATTCTCTCGGGTGTATGTAGTCCCCTCATCCTACATGCACCAGGTTATTACAGGAAATAATCCCATGAGAATGGCTCCAAGATGCTAGCAAATGGTTTCGAACTCAAGATCTCATGGATACAATGAGGCATTAAGAACCACTAAGCCAATCTCTAATGTATATTGTCAACAAATCTTTGATATCATAGTTTTGTTGACAATATACATTTATATCATAGTTTTGACTATGAGTAAAGAATAAAATAATTAAATAGTCCATGAATAAGTTTGAGCTTGTTCAATAAAAAATTGAATCAAAATTGAACGTTACAATCTAGTTTGATGATAAACTTGAACTCGACTTGAGTTGAAAATAAAATTAAATGAACAATTTTTAGTACTTAATTTGACTCGCCTCTGCACTATACCTATCTCTTTGATCCTCAATTCCACTGCAACAAAAATCTATAATGGCTTAAAGAAGGCTGAGAGAATCAAAGGGCGCCGCGCCTAGCTAGGGACTTATATGAGAAATTGGTGACTGAAAAATGAAGAGGAAGGATCCGGAGTTTATAGAGCACCCAAATCATGGGTCACGCATGGCTTCTGTGCATGATGGGATACCAAAATATGCTTGAGCTAGCGTCCGATCAAAACATATGAATTTTCTTCTTCTTCTTTCTTCCTTTTTTTTTTCACTTATAAGATTCGTCAAGGGAATGGGTAGGCCAACTTTATAACAACATTCAAATGTAGTAACATATATGACCATAACAAACGATTTTCACATTCATAGACAGCAAAATATGCTTTTATTCTTGTGTAGGAATTAATAAATGTCACCTCACAGTGTTCGAACGCACTAAATACAAGCTCTTCAAATATGAGTTTGATTGTATATATTGGATTTATTCGATTGCCAAAGACCAAAATAGTATTGAATCCACCCCACAATGGTCGATTCACTGAACATAAGTTATTGTCTTCTATCTCTTTTTCCATTCGCGTATCGTCTTTGCATTGACAAGTGCTTAGCTTAGAAATCCTTGGACGCAATGCTCAAATTTTATTTATTTATTTTTCTTCTGATCCTCCAAGTTGGTTTTAATGGGGGCATTTTGCAGAGTGTTGAACGCGGCAACCATGTGTACGTGCAAAGTAATATTGGGGCAACGTCGCATGGATCAACACCACACATCATGTTTGCATGTCCTAACAACCAACAGTTAAGTGTGGCTGTCAAATAATTGCACATCATTCTGCTTTTGTTCCCACTTCCCACAAACTCTTTTGGGGTGCAATTTGTAGCATATAGCTAGCATGCAATATATGGGAAACAAGCCAACATACACTTTTAGCATGTTTCTTTAGCACTATGGTGTAAGTCATCCTTGTAATAATTATTTCCTGTGTGTCTAATAAGCATGCAAGTAAAAGATCAAAAAGGAAAAAAAGAAAAAGAAAAAAGAAAAAGGGCATAATAATCACATTGATGTGTATAAATTCAGGTTTCAAAGATAAAGGCACAACAGTACTGGTCTTTATAGCAAAAACAGTGTTAGATTTTTTTTTAGTGTTGCCTAATTCTATGAAAAATATATATTGTAATTTTGGGGTATGAGCATTGTAATTGGTATTGGTATAATTTGGGTTAAAGATTGAAACTTTTGTTCCTTGTACAAGACTGAAGAGTAGTCAAAAACCGAGTGAAATTGGAATTTGGACAGAAAGTCTTGTTAGAGACTCACTTGTGACTTGATCGAGTGAACCCTATTATGGAACAAAAACCGATCTTGCTTTCCATGATTGTTTCCGTAGCTACCTCAACCCTAAACCCTACTTTTAATTTCAACCAAAACTTAACCTTAATCACAACAAATTAAGGAAGATAACTGCAAAAATAGAGAGAACACCTAAAGAGAAAGAGTTCCATTGTCTTCCAGCCTCTTCAATTGAACATCATGGGAGGTAATTTTTGTTCCAGCCTCTTCAACCCTACTTTCTGTATGTTGGACCTTGATCACGAAAACACAAAGACGCCATCAAATCTTTAAGAAGCTTTTGGAGTAGCCGATAGATTGATATACTGTCAACATGCAACGATCATTTGCAGGGGTGTAGCCAGGAATTTTTACATGGGGGGGCCGATTCGAACCATGAAGGTTGAAATCGATGACGATAAGTATCATCGTTGTATGGATAGTCTATATTTTCAGGTTGATATGAACCTTCTTTGAGATAAGCTCATCGAATTTCATCTTATTTGTTGATATAAAATTCACATATTTGTTTACGTGATCCTGGATTATCTCTTCAGATTGAATTCTTGAACATTTGGAGGGATCAGGGTGTTTATCAGGCATTAAAGTATCAATATTTGTTTCTACAGCCACAGATGTCCTAATTTCTGAATTGTTAACATTTTTTTTCTTAAAAAATGCATCAATTGTTTTTTCGTTTGCTCATAATTCTTTTAACTTTAAGAATATGACTCAAAAATTAACCTGAAAAGAAGTTTAAAAAATAAAATTTTAATTAGAAATTTTTACTTAGTTATATGGATGTTATTCATACTCAAGAAAAAACAAAATTTCTACTATAATTTAAACATACAACCCATTTTTAATATGACTTTAATTAATAATAACCCCTCAAACAAAAACAAAAATTAAACACACAAGTATTGGTACACAACATAAACCAAACAATTTAACAACACCCACAGCCACATGATATCTAACTAATCAAAAATAGGTAATAAATCAAAACAATTTTACCTTAGAAACTTTGTCTTCATAAAGTGCAAAGATGGATCACCCGTGTGGCAATGCCTACTGCCTCTGCCTGACTGCCTCCAACTTTAGATCTTCCCTTCAAGACTCATCACAAACAATCTCCCTATGCCTTCAATCATGTATTTCTCTAAAAATCTATGAAAATATAAAGAACATGTGAATATTTAGGTGTAGATAGTTGAGAAAATCAAAAAAAGACACTAAAAAGAGATGAATGTCTAATGCTTAAAAAAGAGAAGAAAACTCACCAGTCACCAAGTAGTCACCAAATTTCAAAACTAAAGTTGATGAAGAAAGAAAAAATTAGTCAGGATTTTTTTTTTTTTTTTGGGACTGTGAGTACAAAAGACTAGAGTTTTGGGGGCTGGTAGGTAGGTAACGATACAGTGCAAATGAAAGTGTATCAAAGAAGACCAAACAAAAGAATAAGAAGTAAATAAAGGGATTCCGTGGGTGGATTTTTTGAGATGAAGAGAAAATGAAGTTTTGTTTTTAGTATTTGGACTTGAGCGAGCCAGCTTGTTTTATTGAAGTACATAAGGTGATAAGGCCTAAAACTAAAGCTGGGATTGGAAGAATATTTGAACTGGGCTTGGGAGAATAGTTGAGAATTGGGCATTGGGGGGCCAGTTGTCCAATATTGGGGGGGCCCAATTTTTTTTTCTACCTACTCTAATGGAATTTTTTTTTTTTTGCAGGGGCCGGGGCCCCCCTAAGCCACTACGTGGCTCCGCCCCTGATCATTTGGAAACTGGATCACATAAAATGCCCCAAAATGGAAATTTGTTGTTGCTAGTACAAGAATGGATACTGTGTCTATCTACATTTATGAGGTATCATCAAATCTTTAAGAAACTTTTGTAGTAGCCAATAGATTGATCTATTGTCTACAAGCAACGATCATTTGAGAATTGGATCACATAAAATTAGGGGCGTCAATGTTCGACCCAACCCGCGAACACGACACGAACCCGACACCAGTTTTTTCAGATTAGGGTTGAGACTTAATGGGTTTGGGTCATAAACGGGTCGACCCGAAAGCGACACGATAAAAAACTTGTCATAAGCAGGTCAACCCGCATAACTCGCAATAGACATGTTTGACACGCTAATTTATTTGTATCAACCCAAAATGACCTACTTAACACAACCCATTTAACTCGTATAATAAATAAATATTCATTTTATTTTAGATTTGTCAAATATTTTTTATATCAAACATATATTTTAAATTTAAAAAGAAAAGTGAGTAATTACAAAAACTTATAAGGGATATAATTGGAAATTGAAACTTTATAAATCCTAGATCACTAAACCTTACAAACCCTAAATCTCTAAACCTTCTTATAAATATCTAATTTTATTTTTTTATTTTAGCTGTACTACTCACTCTACTATCTTATAGACTCACGCCCAATTCTCAAACTCAAAGTCTAAAACCGGTTATTGCTCTCTCTCTCTCTCTCTCTCTCTCTCTCTCTCATGTTTTTAGTGAGTTTTAGAATTAAAGAAAACCATTTTTTTGGTGTTTCAAAATTTTGTAGTAATTTTTTCTGCATAATGTTTTTGTTCTATAAACTTTGAACCCATGTGTTGTTATTAATATATGAGATACATTAATTGTTGATTAAGGCCACAATTGAAGCTTTTGTCTTGTGCCGTGTGTTTTTTTTGGTGTTTGTATTAGTGTTGGATACCATCTGCATATCTTGCAAGTGAATTTATTGAGATAGTTTATAAACTAGATTTGATGGGTATTGCTTTTAAAACTGTTAAGGCATGATCATATTTTGTAACTATATTTTGGCATAAAACTTGCACAAATGAAATTGGATGAGCTTGTGGAAGATTTTATGAATTTGGACACCAACAAAGAATCTATGGATGATAATCGTAGTCATAGTCAGGATTAGTCTACTGTTTGCTCTAATTCTTTCAATATTGATACTTAGCATTTGGCGAGTTCCAAGAATATTATATTTTTGTTGAATTATGTTATTTAATTTTTGTTAAACTATGTTATTTTGAATTTGGGTTGAAGTGCATGCACTTCTTTTAGAGTGTAAAGAACTTATTTCTAGATGAATGTTATATTTTTGTTGAACTATATTATTTTGAATGTGGGTTGAAAACTTGAAGTGTATGCACTGCTTTTGGGATGTAAAAAAAAATTATTTCTAGATAGATGTTATATTTAATATTATGTAGGTTGAAATGGGTTGTGTTATATTCATGTCAACCCAACACAACTCGTTAATTAAGCGTGTCAAATGGGTTGGGTCAGGTCAACCTGCTTTATTAACAGGTCGGGTTAGGATCGAAGGATCATGACACGATTATTAAATGGGTCGGGTTAGGATTATGCCATTTAGTCGAATACCCCTACCTCGACACGACACGAACCCGACACGCTAACCCAAATTAACACCTCTACATAAAATGCATCAAAGTGGAAATTTGTTGTTGCTAGCACAAGAATGGATACTGTGTCTATCTACATTTAAGAGGTCTATGTGAGTATAGTTTGTACCGCAACAACATTTTATAGTAGATTTTCTTTTGGAGGCTTGGCCCTTGGAGTTTTTTTTTTATTTACCTTGGAAGTATCTTATACAAGGGTTTTCACTCCGTAAGCAATTCTTATCTCTCGTGTGATTGTGATTGTATTTATTTATTAATCTAGAAGACTGGAACTTGTGTCATTTAACTACTCTGAATCACAATTGAATTAAGTTATTAAAATTAGTAAAGCCATCTGTCTAAACATAAATTTCAAATGGTACCTAGAGTGCATTTGGATTAGTTTTTTTTATTTTTTATTATTATTATTATTATTAACTTATTTATTTGTGCACAATTTTTTAAGGTTTCATTTTATAGGTACAACTTTATTAACTTTAAACAAATAAGGAAATAATCTTTTTAATAAAAAGCGAATCCAAATGAATAAGTCAAAACATTATCCTACATTTTGCTCTCAAAGGAGGAGAGAACGTTGTATGAATTAGAATTAGGTATTTTATTTATATATGTATGTTTGAAAAAAAAATGCAAATTAAGCATTGTGAGAGGGGAGAGGGGCTGGGGAAAAATCATGATTTGACAATAATAAATATTAATCAGTTGATTTTTTTTTTATTATAAATACAATAGAATTTGAACTTATAGTATCTGCTATATGATGATTGTTTTTACCATCACGTCAAAACACCAATTGGTTTCTTTTCGTGTTGGTGAAATTCGTCGATTCGATCACCAAGTTCTTTATTCAACCCAAAAAAAAAAAAAAAACTGTACAAGTTTAACTATATATGGCCGGAACCCACAATCAATTGAAAGTTATCAAAAATCATATCATATGTCCATAGCAATCAAACAAATGTAAACCAGATCAACATTGATCACAAAATGACATACGAATTATGTAGTTCACTGAAACCCTAATGTCAATCTGTTTCTCAATTTTCTTTGTCTATTTGTCCTCTGCTTTCACTCCTCAAAGTCCAATAGATGGATGATTTCACTAATAATATGCAAAATCTCCCTTTGCTTAATTTAATTCAACACTCCCCCCGGGGTGGATTTTCAACTAGCATGATTGATTCTAGACACACGGATAGGATGAGAACCAATAATTAAGCTACTTTTTTTCCCGAGCACCAAAAAATACCTTTTTTTTTTCTCCTTTTGGCTGGGAAATTATTTGCTAAGTTGTTCGAACTCGTCAGCGCCAAGTGTCTGATTAGTTGATGAAATCATGACATATGGCCCAAAAATAATGAAAAAGTACACACTTAGTAATGCAAATACCAAACAATATAGCTGCTTGTTTATGGACCACGCAATGTCTAGTTCAAAATTCATAGCGTGATCATCATTAGGGATAACTGATATGGTGCCACAACATGAATTTGATATCACTAAATAAACGTGCCCGTCTCCAAATGAATTCAAATGATAAGTTTTTATTGTACTCTAACCACGATAAAAGAATAATTCTAAATATATTTATTAGGGACCATATATATGATTGCTTATATTGCAAACAATCTTCAACAAACATTCTCACGTCTAACATGAAGAATTGCCACTTATCAATAATTATTCAGTGTTTTGATTTGATAGTAAAGAGTAATTACTATAAATACAGATATTATAGATTTCAAATTCTATCGTATCAATCAAAATTATAATTATTGGGCTTCTTATGATGCGTGGTCCAATTTATAGTTGGTTAAGTAACGTAAATATGAAATTATGTGTCTAGGAAAACTAATGTTGATACATGTATTTGAACAATAAGTGAAAATATGGGTTTTAGTCAGTTCAACTTATAAATGACATAAATTTAAATTCCTCTTACACCAACAAAAATTAATTGATATTTTAATCTAATGGTAAATATATCATCATGTAGTAGGTTTCATAGGTTTCAAATCCTATAGTATCAAAAAATAAAATAAAAAAACTTTTTCATAAATTCTGAAAAATAAGGACTAAAAAGCACATAGAAAAAAAAAAAGGAAGGAGAGAGATGGTACACCAAAAAGAATTTCCAAGGTGATTCCAAATCTTTTTGAAATCATTTTCTAAAGTCTCCAAAGTCCACTTGCTAAGAGATCTTCTTGAGTTATGCATGAGACCTACTGATCCAATGTGGGTCATGGAATTCTAGGCAAATTATATTATATCTATTGGAAAAAAGTAGTGTCTCATATGTGCTTTCCTAATTAGCCCACATTACAAGAACTCCGAAGCACTCATCTCGGTGCTTAGTGAAAAATCACATGTAGGATCTTAAGTCTACAAATTAAAGTGTAAGTTAAAAACCAACTTTTACATAATGCTGGTCTATCATGGTTTGTTCTTATATATTGATTTATTTTACGTAAAAAAATATGTTCGAAAAAAATTTAATTCTATCTAAAAAAATAAAGTTTTTAAAAGCTCTATACCAACCAAATAAGTTGAATAAGCTCAAGAAAATTAATGAAAAAGAGTACAAAGTTTACCCTTTCCAAAAACTATTCCCTTTAACTTAAACTCAAAATTTTAATTA
The DNA here is from genome assembly GCA_019022515.1 of Quercus aquifolioides. NCBI lineage: Eukaryota > Viridiplantae > Streptophyta > Magnoliopsida > Fagales > Fagaceae > Quercus > Quercus aquifolioides. The sequence goes on along the minus strand of CM032336.1, from coordinate 47,778,384 downwards.
AAAAGAGTATTAAATTTTCAAATAAAATAACTAATAAGTTAAAATTTATTAACATGGTCTCCATTGATTTCTCTCCTTTTATTTTTTTTCAAAATAAAATAAAAGAGCAATAATATGAGAAGGAGAAGGAGAGAGCATTTTAGTTAATAATAATAGCCCTGTATGGTTTGAGAACAAAATTGAAAACCATGCATGTGGATCTAATATTAAAGAAAAAAGAGAAAATGTGGTAGCTAGTATTAATAGTATATTAAAAAAAATGAGAAGAGAAGAGAGAGCAGCGAAACGAAGGCAAGATGAGTGTGTGTGTGTGTCCTCATTCACACATCAATGAACAACCATATATTATATATTATAGGAAACTAACATCACCCTGTCGTCACCTATCCCAGCAAGGTTGGAAAAATCCAGCTCACACATTCTGCCATGTGTCACCATCACAGTTTCCAAAATGCAAAAGACAGTGCAACCCATCCATGCTTCTATTAATACCCAACAATGCCCAAACACTACCCTTCCTTCCTTCTCTCACCTCCCCTATAAGCTAAGCTAACGTTCCCCACCCCCACTCCCACTATTATTATCACAAAGAAACAAAGCACTGAATATTGCTTAGAGAGAGAAATATAAGAAACACACACACACACACACTGTTTCTTCTTCTTTTTTTGTTTTTATATAGAGAGTGAAAAGAGAATTCATGGAAGTTGGGTCCAAGAAGGAGAAGAAGATGGGTTTTGAAGAGACAGAGTTGAGGCTAGGGTTGCCAGGAAATACTGGAGGAGGTGAAGGTGAGGTGGCAAGGAAGAGAGGTTTTTCTGAGACTGATACCACTACTACTGTGGATTTGAAGCTTAATCTTTCTTCAAAGGAAGCTACTGCTGCTCGGATGAATTTGAATGAGAAAGCAAACACCCTTCAGAAAGAGAAGAACCTTCTTGCCACTGATCCAGCCAAGCCTCCAGCTAAGTAAGCTGCTTATATACATTCTTTCTTTGTGATTTTATTCTAAGCTTCTTTGTTTGTTTGTTTGTTTTTTATTTATTTATTTATGTATTTATACATATATATATACATGTTAGTACATATGTAGTTATATCATGAATAGGATTAGGTTAAGCATATTTTTACATGGGAGTCTGGGATGAGTTAGAGAAGGAAGAACTTATACATGATGGGCTTTGAATCTTGAGGAAGGTGGAAATAGAAAAATGAAGAAAAAAAAAAATGAATTTTACGAGCTCAACAAATTTTCGTGACTTTTTTAGGAAGTGATGAATAAACTTTGCTAAAGGCGGTATGTATATATGTAAGTTGTTTCTTTTGAAGTTGAGAAAAATTTAAATTCTTTCTAATATTTTTAAGAACGATATTTAAGATTTAAATATCTTTTTCACAGGTTATAATTATTGGGTTGTTAAAAAAAATTGAAAAAGTTTTGTCGTAAATAACCTTCTCATACAGCTTAATTAGAGATGCCTCTTTAATTAAGGGAAATATATATATTTCTTTTTCATTTTTTTCTTTGTAAGTTTTGTGTTTCCTCCCAACTCTCTTTAAGTTAACATTAATCATTTTGCTATCATTTTGGAGGTTATATTCTTTTTCTTCCTCCATAGATTTACATGAAAAAAAAAAAATTAAGGAAAAAATTATATATATATATATATATCTCTTTTTTTTAAATAAAATTTAAAAGCACAATTTTATTTATTTTTGGGAATATTTTAATTTTTAAGAGGTGAGTTACAAAGATTTCCATTGTGATCTCGACAATAAAATAGTTACGGTGAGAGTAATGATTATTATTGAGTAACTAATTCTTTTTATGGGTTTAATGATAACAAAGTAATATAGATCTTGTGCAAAGCACTTTTGAATCGTCTGTAATGGTACCAAGTAATCATTGATACCTCAATGTTCTATAAATCCCGAGAAAATGGAAGAAAAGAAAGAAATAGTTGCTTTCCCCCGTCTTCTTTATTTCTTTGAACTCCATTGAAGACCTAATTAAAGCTTGTTAATTAAGCCGTAAAAGAAAGCTCAAACGGTATTATATATAGTTTAACCACATGGAAATTTAGGGCACAAGTTGTGGGTTGGCCACCGGTTCGATCTTTCCGAAAGAATATACTGGCTGTCCAAAAGGGCAGCTCCGAGGACAGTGAGAAGGCTAGTGGCAATGCAGCCTTTGTGAAGGTTAGCGTGGATGGTGCACCTTATCTTCGTAAAGTAGACTTAAAGATGTACCTGAGTTACCAAGAGCTCTCTGATGCCTTAGGAAATATGTTCAGTTCCTTCACTATTGGTAAGCACATCAAATTCTTCTGTATGTATCATGTATGATATACAAATGTGAATTTTCATGATTTGAGAAAGTTGAATTATCAAGGCATCTTTGTCATTAATTTCTTTTCTTTGTCTTTTATTAGTAAGTGCAGCATTTATTGATTAATGGTTTTTAATTGAATAAGGAAATTGTGGATCCCAAGGAATGAAAGATTTCATGAATGAGAGCAAGCTTATGGATCTTTTGAACAGTTCTGATTATGTTCCAACTTATGAAGACAAAGACGGTGACTGGATGCTTGTTGGCGATGTTCCATGGGAGTAAGTTTTTCATTCTTCATTAGCTTATTTGCTTATGCATAGCTTCTAAAACATTACTTATTTTGCCAAGAGTTATGTAGTTTAACTAGTTGATATCTCTTGGTGTTTCTAATGAAGACATCCAGAATTCAAATCATCTCTCCTCTAATTATCAAATTATCAAAAATCAGTACTTTTAAATAAATATTATGTAATTGTGTTAATTTTCCTCTACTTGAATCAGGATGTTTGTTGATTCATGCAAGCGTGTACGCATAATGAAAGGAACAGAGGCAATTGGACTCGGTTAGTATATATCTTAAAACTAAAAATGTCATGGAAAAGACATACTCTAATTAATCTTTAATTTCTTAAAGGGTAGCTCAATTAGTTTACCAAACTTCTTAATTAAATTTGGTCTTGTTTTTTTGGGTGCCACTAAATTGGTTTCTTCTTATGCTTAATTTCCTTATCTCTGATTTGTCATGAAACTGTTTCAGCGCCAAGAGCCATGGAGAGATGCAAGAACAGAAGCTAAACAATAGTAAACTGGATCCACAACCTGCTCCTTTGATCTGGTAGCAGTCATTGCAAAAACAAAGCAAGGACACCCAAAAGCGCGTAGATGGATTGAGCAGGATTTGTGGGTGTTTGTTTTCTGTATCATTATATATTAGTGTGGAAGATATTTGAGTAAGTATTTGTGAACTCAAACAATGATATAACTCTCTTATTAGTATATGCCAAGGCTAGGCTTGGCTTGACTTTGTCCTGCTTGTTTATTTAGTATTAATGGCTTGCTAGCTCTTATAATAAAAAAAAATTAAAGAATAAGAAGCAGCATAATAATGTGTCTGTTGCCTGTAAGTTCTAGTGTGTTATTTTATTCCTTCAATTATTTATGAAATTCTTTGTGTCATGCTCCTTTTCTTAAAAGTAATTTTTAATTTTAAGGGCTATTATTTAATGAGTGTGAGACCACGTATTAATTGGAAGATGTTTCATGGCTATGTTGAAAGAGGGAACAAGATCATGTGCATGTTAATGGAGCATTTATGCATGGCCAATTTTTTTGCTAGCTAAATTTAATATTCCAGACCCATGAAAGAGATTGATGTTTAATACCTAATAATATTCGGGAAATACTATAATGAATATAAAATATAATAGTAGAAAGGAAATTACCGTAAGCGGAGAAACAAGTGTGTGGGTGAATGGCACTATCAATATCATGTTATGAATATTTATTCGATTGACCAGTGACATTGGTCCCCTATGTTTATGGCATTAATGGTTGGAACTTTGTCATAGTACACGCTGCTTGCTGGCACTTGCAATTTGATACTATTTTAATGTATGTAATATGTATACTATTTTAATGTATGTAATATGTATGATCAACTACTTCAAAATTTGGTCCTTTCTTTTTATTTCTTTCTCTCTCTCAAACTTTGGATCTGATATTGCTGACCAACTATACATTTCTATTAATGGAAACTGGTTATAAACTTATAAATTTTTTTTTTTTTTTTTATAACAACTGGTTATAATATTTTATGTGCTTGTAGAGATATAAAAACAAAATCATTACAGACAGAGAGAATTTTCTTGTAGAGATCGGATTCTGTTGGCTCCATTCTTGTAACTTATGAGATTAATGTGAACATATCCAGAAATAACCAGGGTCTTCTATCACAAACAAGTAATATGATGAGAGAGAGAGACATAGAGGTGTAATATTATGAAATATACTAAGAAGTATTTTATGGCGTGTCAAGGAGGAGTCCCAGCAACTACATATGAGCTCTACTTTATGATAATTACCTTTTTACTATCAAGAACATTAATAGACTCCTTTTTTGTGTCTAGACGAGATTTTAATCATAGAGTTAATATTGATGTTTATTATTCATATATTTTCTCTCTCTCTCTCATGAAGATGACACCCAATTAAGAATGTTGAGATTAGCATTTTAGGTCAAAAACTAAAATTTTCATATTTTATCTTTCAAGGTCAAGTTGATTTGGTTTGGTTGCTAAACTGTAATGCTTCCTACCCTAGCTCTCTAAAGCTGTTTTGTTCAGGTCATGACTCTTTTTTTTTTTTTGATGAGATTCAGGTCATGACTCTTGGGGTTTGCTTGTTCTAGCTTAAAATATCAGCTTATTCTTCTTACTATTAGCTTATGTACAATGTTTAAATTTTCACTTTTTCTAGTTATTATTTTAATTTTACAAATTTTAATTTAAAAAAAATAATGAAAATAAATTCATCCAAGCACACACTCTAAGAAGAAAAATGAAATAGGAATAAGGTTTTTTTTTTTTCAAATGGAGATTGCATTGCCAAGTTAGAAATCTAATGGGACACACTAGAATCAAACTGCTTTCTATTAAGTAAGACTAAAATAGAGTATATAGAATGTAAATTTAGTAAAAGTAAAAACATAGATGAAGGGATTGTAAGATTCAAAGGTCAAGAGATATCAAAAAGAAAGAGCTTTCACTATTTTCGATCAATAATTTATAAAGATTGAGATAATGAAAATGATGTAAATCATCGAACACATTAAAAGTGTTATATAATCATAGAATACCTATTAAGTTAAAAGAATATTTTTTATAAAATTGCTATAAGAAATAACATATTTAAAAAATACACAGAAAGATGAGTGTGATTGAAATAAAAATATATGGAAAGATAAGATTCAATATGACAAAATTTGCTTCGTGATAAAGATGACCCTATTGATGACAAGACAGTCGTTAGGCCATGTTTTACTGGCCAAAATAAAACAAACCAAAGTCTGGCTCAACATCCAGGCTCCCAAACAGGTTTGGGTCTAATGGCAACCCAATCCAGGCCAGCCCACCACGCTAACAAATCTTCTCAACGTATTTGTTGGTCATGGCTTGAATTAATTATCCCTAGCCGCCTAGAGCAGTGCGGAGGACTGTGTACAAATTAATGTTTTTCTATTTAAGTTATTAGCTCATAATCATATGCTTAAGTACAATTTTTTAAAGGCTCACTTTTTCCAGGTATATAGTTTGACCCACCATGCTATATGCTAAGAATCTCAAGGTTTAAAGTTAAATCCAACATAAGAATGGAGCTAGTTGAGATTTATAGGATTAGATAGGATAAGGGTTCTTCTATCATTTAAAACAGACAACATAAAGAACAAAAGAAACTCCCAACCAATTTTGAGACTAGGAATTGCGCTAAAAGATGGAAAAGTTGGCATATTTACCAACTCTATGAAGGCAAAGAATAGTAAAAAGAAAGCAATAATGAAGGCCTCTAAGGAAGATTCTTTGCTAACAGTTGTGGAATATAATGGACACAGCCAACATAATTAATATTGATCATACGGCAGGCAGAAAGCTACTAGTGTAATTGTGGACAGCTCTAAGACACAGTTTAATCAGCAGAATTGAGTTGAGAATTCACTGCCCTCATGACCTGCATATGAGGCCCTCGTTAGTTGTGCTATGTTACTGTACCCTGCATTCCTACAAAGATTAGGCTTTTTGAAACTGCTTCATGTCTATTTTTCTATTGTACCCAACAACACAGCAGCAACAAATGCAACTGTCTCTATCACTATCTCAGCATCTTATTGGGTCAGTACTTTCATTTTTCTTAGTTAAGGATCATTTGGGAGGACATGAGGGAGAGATTTGCTTTAGGATTAATGGAATGTGAAAATTCTCATCAATTTTATACCAGCTTCGAATAGTGCAACATTTAAGCAATCTTTCCACCAAAAAAAGAAAAGAAAAGGATGAAACATGACCAGCTTATTCCATCAATGAATTCAACATATGCACGTAACAAAAAGGAAGATGTGATTAACCTCTTACTTTTATCATCATCTTCCAGTGTGCAATAACTTGATGCAAAACATATGCAACTGGCCTCTCTTAACCTTGGCTATACAACCACTAAGGTTCACTTTCAGAAGTCAACAGATTTTATTACTAAATCTGCATTCCTCTTTGACTTGATTATGAGCTCTGCATTGGGCCGGTCATTGTATTCTATCTGCAGGATGAATTTAGTGTTACATTCAATACATTATAGAGGCACTTTGAAATTGAGATTGACTAAGTAAAAGAATCCACTGAAAATGGAAATTTTAGATTTCAAAAAAAGTGAAGCGTACCCGCCATTTAGCAACATCTGGGGGCTTTCCTGTAATAAACATAAAAACACTCAATTGTAAGAGACCATACCTTTCTATTTTCCCTTTTCAACAAATGTAGCTGGTTAAAGTTAAGGAATACATACCTGTTGAAATATGTCTCTTTAGAACTCGTTGCATTGCTGTGTCAATATCAACCTCAATGAACCTTGAAAATAAAAACATAATTTTTTTACACATTCAGTGCTAGCTGTAGTGCAACTACATGCATTTAGTTATGTTAAAAGCAGGTTTTTTTTTTAATACATATATTATATATAAGTATGTTAAAGTAGTACATGAAAGATGAAGGACCAAGCAGTTGGACCATTTTGTGAGGCATAAGACTCAAGCACTGTCGTGTCTCATTTTTCCCATTAACTTGTTAATATTAAGTCTGAATAAAAAATGACAGATTTTCATCAGAATTGCAATATAAAAACACTATAAGATTGAAAATCAAAATGAGGCAACAGCATTATAATCAGTAAGGATGTCAAAACTACTTTGCAGGCTAGTGGCCCAAAATCCAATAGAATTTCAGTTACATGTAAAACTTTTTTTTTTTTTTTGAGAAGGAGTTACATGTAAAACTAAAGTATGATAAATCAAACCATATCTGTAAGTATTTTTTTTATATATAAAAGTACATTTGTAAGCATATTAAAGTTCACAGAACTGATTTCCACCATGTTACACCAAATGAAGTCAGTCTCAAACTGATATATTTTCACATGCAACTACTGGCCAGAAACTAAAATAACCTGTGGCTGTGGAGACTCCAGTCCTTACCACTTCTCATTAAATAAAGATGATATCTCTTTCCAAATCCCATCTTCCAGTAATAAATAGTTTCCTTCTACTATAACCACTTTGTGCCTGAAAAGACAAAAATTAATTAAGGTTATATATATGCATTACGGACAATACCTCCACAAAGGTGAGACTTACAGGCTGCTGCAGTTAGTATCATAAGAACTAATCCCTCCAATATGCAAGAGGGAAAAAAATTGGGCTAATGGAATACATAAGCCGAAGTAAAGGCCAGGGGATACCATACTCAAATAGAGGCTTAATATCAAGGATATTATAAGCATTAGATTTACAAAGGACAGCTATAAAACAGAGAGAGCCTGAGCTCAATTCAATATGTTCATAAGAGATGTCAAAAATACCATGATAAAGTTTTAAGAAAGCTCACCAATTATGTATAATGTTCTTCTCTAAATTTTCCTATCAGCTTGTTGACATCAATTTTAGCCTCGACAAGGTTTATTGGATTTGCTACTATCAAGATCCATATTTTCAAGACAAATGATAACAGTTGGCACATATTTCCTATCTTTTACAGCTGATGAGAAGTTAATGTTCAAAGCCTTAATAGAACCTAATCCTTATTACTATTCATTCATGTTTCAGGTTTGTTCTGTTTCCCTTCAGTCAGGTTTGTCCAAAAGAATCTCCAAGTTTAATTAGCAATGTCCATAATCACGATAAGTATCTCTTAACCACCTATAACTTATTAAATCAGCAGCTATTTACGAGATTCTTCACATGAAGGAAACAAAATACTCACTGAAGGCTCACAAAGATATCATCTTCCACTGGATCTCCAATGCCATGGTCAAATGACGGCACATAAACTGATCCCTGAAGAAATTATCATTTCAGAATGCAATTTTAGGAATGCACTTATGACCTTCTCACTCTTACACATGCACCCAAAGAGAATTTCCTTATAATGAAGAGTGAACAAGTTGATGCTCTACTAAACAAACTGTAAATGTCTTCTGTAAACAAATATATAATAGTTATCAAACAACAATAGCTAATCACCTGATTTCTTAGAGTCTGGAGACTTGAAAGTAGAAGTTCCGGATTAAATGTCCATGGAGCTGATTCATTATTTAGAAAGATCAAAGGTTTTGATTGTTACAAAGCATTAAATCAGTAATTACAAAGTATAGAAACCTTACCTCCCCTTCTTGCATGGGCTTCCTCTGGATTCTACAGTGAAAGAACATTACTCAAGTAAGAAGTTTTTTTTTTTAATAAGTAATTACTCAAGTAAGAAGCGACCAATAGATTTTCAGTAATAAAAATGTCTGATGTATGACTTTGTGTGTATGACATGAAAAATGAAGGGCGAATAAAATTTTGCATCTTATTTCACAAATAAAATCCCACAAGGAGTGGCAAGATACATTCTATGAATCAGGTAATTCAAAAGCTTCTTTTGATAAACATGTTCTTAACCAAGCCGTGACCTTTTATCCAAAACCTTCATCTTCAGATAGTTTCAAATTCAGATGCACCTTTAGTGTCATAGAAACTGGTAGTTCAAACATGTTAGCATGATTCTCTTTTTCTGGGCTTTCTGATGTTATTTATGTTCTCTTTATACGCTATTTGAATCTATGATGGGGCTGTCCCACAAGGAATGAAAATGCTATGTAACCCATGAAGGGAAAAACATAAAATTAGAATAACGAAAGAAAGGCTACCTCCATTGCATCCAGCTGAGAACGATAAAGATGAAACCCGTCCATGGGAAGAACTGTAGCCACATCTAGAGCCCTAACTTGGGAATCAAGTGAAGAAGATTTCAGGGGCCATAATTTGTTGACACGTTGTGCTACTTCAGATGCTAGAGTGCTCTTTCCAGAGCCAGGAGGACCAGCTAAACCCACAATGTGTCTGTATGATATTTTGGGGAATTTGTTAATTACCATCAATTGCAGACTAGATAGCTAGCTAAACCCAAATTTTTTTTTTTCATGAAGCCATAGTAAGGTAGTCTAGAGTACTTGAGTATATACCACTTAGCAGCATTCATTTATATAAAACCCTAAAATTTCATATATATATATATATATATTTTGATAATTAAATCTCACAGTTTCTTCTGCTGATTCACACACTAGAACTTACTTCAAATTGGGATTTGATGCTACCGCTGCTGGAAGAAGAAGACGTTTGGCTAAATCATCATATATTTCATCAATACACCTTGAAGAAATAGAAGCAACAGTTACTATAGGTAATCAACAAAGAAGAGTCACTTCTGTGAATCAGATAAATAACTTCCATCACACATTTAGCATGAAATAACTTCTTTTTTCCTACGTATTTTTATTGGTAAGTTACACATGCATTTCGTGAGTTTAAAACCCATGATTCACGAACTCATCTTCAATCCAGTTCTTACAAGGGTGTTAGAATTGTTGTTAAATAAATTTTTTCTATAAGTAGAATTATGGTTAAATGCTTAATTCATCATTTCCTAACAGTTTAAGTTTTTGGGACTATTATATATAATCTCTCATGGTTTCAGTAAAGATGGTCTTGAGTTTGAGGGGAAGCCTAGGCCCACGCTTGAAGGGAGCATTAGAATTATGGTTAAATGATCACATTCACCTTTCCTAACCGCTTGAGCTCTAGGACAATCGGTAATTTATCAAAGGAGAGGAAACGCCATTTAAGCTAGAGCTCATGGCTGGGCATGAAGTAAGTTCCAGCACTTAAACCCATACCTGCCCTCCACTACAGAAATTTCTTTCTTTTGACTGCATAAAACCTGAATAAAAGGAACACAAAATATCGATATAGAATGACAGTACAAAGAATGAAAGATTCCCAAGATTCCAACTCTAAAAAAATATTAGGAATGGAACCAAACCTTCACACTGTTGCCCTTCCCAATCAGAATTCCAGTTTGAGCTAATAAAGGTGAGGCTTTTACTCTAATTGGTGAAATGGACACTATACATTGATTCCATAAAGGAAGTTTAACCCTTTTAAGCAGCGATGACTCTGCAAACAAATAAATTGTTTTACTCAAAAGACATTAACAATCATCACACCAAATTTCATAAGCATGATTTATTTATTTATTTTTTAAAAAAAAATGCTTTAAAGATTGCAAAGTGGGTTCGGCAACTTGCTGAGGATACCCGCATAAAAACATTATACGATTGATAACTAAGTTGTCATGTGCATATCAATCAAAAATCATAGTATATCCGAAGTGGGTTTGGAACAAAATCATGGATAGAGTTCAATCGAGTCTGATTAGCGGAATTGCGTTGAGTTTGATTTACATGTGAAAGAATCGAATTATATAAATTGGGTTGAGTTTTTCATATCATATCATGTATGCAATTGATAACAATTACTAAATTGAGACAAAGAAAGGGGACCTGAAAAAGCTCCCGATGTTGTCGGAGACAAGGAGACCTCCATCGCAGAGAAATTTGAGAATAAAACAAAAGTAAATTTTTCGAATAGTAGAACTGTTTAGGATTTAGGAATTCCGAACACAAGCAGATATTGAATTATGGCTTCCGTGGGATACTAAAACATTACTAAGAATTTTTTATTTAAAAAAATCTAAGAATTTATTACATAAATTTTATAAATTAATATATTATCAATTTAGGGCTGTTAAAAAGACCAAATAGACGGGACTGGACTGGACTGAAAATTCAGTTTGACCAATTTTTAGGGATTCGGTCCCAATCCTTCATTTTCAAAATTGTGAGGATAAAAAATAATAAAAATAAAATAAAATAAAAGTTTCACAATGTGTGTTTGGTAGGAACTTGGAAGAACAAGTAAAAAGATGAATATTTCATTTACTTGTGTGCAGCCAACCTACCAATCCAACAAAACCGATTTAATCAAATTTAAAGGCTATAGAAACTTCTAATGTAACAAAGAGAGTGGCAGATGTCAAAGCCTCCATCTGCTAATGATAAACATTATTCATCCAATGAATTTTTATTATTTATGGTTAATATAATCTATGCTATTATATCAATCTCTATTCGAGACTAGTCTGTACTTCTGTTTTGTGTTGTTTAGGTAGTGAAGAGGATAAAATTAAGGTAGACGGACTCGTCCAAAAAGCCTTCCATAGACGACGGTACTAAGATAATGGATGATCAAAACATAAGGACAAGACAACGAATTAATACGCCGGACGGAGAATATACAAGACGGATGGATCCTCTATAGTGGACGGATTCTAGCTATACGAACACAAGGGGGATGGATATCAAGGCCACACGGCACTTACGTGGCTTAAGTGGTCTCCAAGGAACCCTAAATAGAAATGTCTTGCACCCTACGATTAACTCTAGTCAATGGAATCTTTATATGGGAAGAATCCCGCAAAATATGGACATTTATGAGGATCTTCCCCACAAGAAAACATCTTCTTAGTTAAGAAACGAAGGTTGATTCTACACTACTATAAAAACCCAAATCCCTCAGAAAACAAGGTACGCATAATTGACCTCAGCTCTGGCACTTTAGAGTTGTGAAAGTTTTTTAACTTAACCTTCGGAGGGTCTTTGGCCAGTACCACACCAGTACTCTCTGTAGGGTTTTTCTTCTTCTTCTTTGTTGTGCAGATTTTGTCCAGGGCATGTGAGGACCGTGCAGCTTATTGACGATTTTCGGCATCATCAAGTAGGAATAGGATTAGGAACCTTGGGAGGTTAGGACTTATTACTTTTTGGCCTTGTTGCATTTGCATAAATAAATCCAAAGGGGTTTCTTTTCATAAATAAATCTTTCTAATTTATTAAAACAAACAAACAAAAAAACCACTGCTATTATGCTATTATCTATACTACTATTTAAGGAGTTTCTTGGATTCCTCTTTCTTTTTTTCTTTTTTTCTTTTTTGTTCTAAAATACCCCTGGCATCAATCTTATCACGTTTTAAAATAATAGGGTCAATTTAGTACATTAACGTTACTTAACTTCCTAATACACATTCTCATTACTTCGCACTCCACACCCTCCATTCAGTTTTTCAATTTTTCTTTTCCACCTCTTTTTCTGTTCCTTCCCATGCACACTCATTTCTCTCGATTGCAAAACTGCATACTTCAAACTTCTCCCCACAAAAGTTAACTGATGGTTGCAGTGTGGTTATGAGATTCAAGTTTGCGAAGTCCAAACCTTAGAATCATGGATTACCCCATCTAAACGGTAAGATATTTTTACTGGGATTTTATGAATGCTGATTTAGTGTGCCATTTGTTTGTTTGTTCTTATTTTTTATTGAGTTTATAATATAGGGTTTTGCTTTGATGGAATTTTTTCTTGGATTTTCACATTTACCTTCGTTGAGCATGTAAATCTTGATTTTTTTTTTCAAGTTTTACTTATTTGTTCTTACAAATGATGTTGACCTTGGCAAACCTCTTCTTTTCTTTTCATGTGCGCAAAATGTTAATTATTATCTGGGTGTTCCTCCATTTGCTTCAATTTGATTTGAAGTGGCAAAAATTATAGTTGCGATATCTTCTTTAAATTATAGTTGGAATACTCCTGATTTATTTTTCTTTAAAAATAATCAGATCTGTTTGATGATAGAAAATGATGGAAAGCTAAGTAGGTTCTAGAAACACACGCGCTGGAGACAGTAAATAATCTTCCCCTTTGGAGAATTGCTTTGCAAATGGACAAAGCAGGAATCGTCTATGTCTCCCTTGCTTCGACTGTAAGTGAAAAATATAATTCAACTACTACATAGGGCGGCATAAGGATTAAAAAAAAAAAAAAAGACTGAAGAACTACAATTTGTAAGAAAGATAATGGGTATAAAGGAAGGGGAAACTAACAATAACCCCGTTTAGAACTTAGATAAACACCCCATTGTTAAAATGGAATTAATGATGATAAAATTAATCTATAGATATTGCAAATGTTTTACAGAAAACATTGTGATGTACACACACATACAAAAGAGACATTATTCGTATTGAAAATGCTTGAACTAGAAAAAGAGAACACATTAAATAACGAAGGAGTTCTTTTGTAAGTGACAATGACAGAAGACATTCTATTATCCTAACTGAGGGAGAGATCTATTTTCCTGACTGGAGTCTTATATACAGGCGGTGATGTTGTCTCCACTGACCACCACACTTCACATTTTGATGCCATTGGCCCTAGCTTTCGATTATTTCCTAGATTTCAGCCTAGAGAACTGAAAACAGAGTGGCACTATATAGTCAGCATCCAACTCTTTCAACTACTCCCATCAAGAAGTGGATTTTATAATTTACATGCTTTTTAATACTGTTATTAAAGAAAGCTGAAAAAATTAGAAAACCCATTCATAATTGGAACCATGGATAGTAATTCAAAAACTTTCTTCTGCAGTTTCAAGATAGAAGAATCCTTTCTAAATTTTTTTTTTTTTTTTTAATTCTTGAGAAATTTCAAGCCTAAAAAAAGGCATTCTTAGTACATCTTTCTTGCTCTAATCTAATTTTGATATTTGGAATTCCAATTATGCTGCCCTTATATGTTATTTGAAGTGACTTATGTGATTATACATTTATTTTTTATTATCTTTTATAGGATTAAAGCAATTTTGATTTTATTGGTACCCTTCAGACTTCACTTTGAAGCTTAGAAAAATTAATGGATTTGAGACTTTTTATGTCATTATGTTCTGTCAAATTTCTTTACTCTAATTGTGACTTGAAATGTGTGAAGATCATTAGTATGATAGAATAATTTACAAAAAAAAAATCCAACAGCAGAGAAGACCGATTATACAGAAAAATCAACAATTTAAACTTCCTTCCCCCCTTCCCTTACTATTTTTTTGTGAATATTTATCTTTCAAGTGGTTCTTTTTTTTCAAATGGAATTAACCCCTTGAGATCTGAACAGGTCATTTTTAAAAATTCAATGATTGAAGTGTGTGTAAGGGCCTATCTCACTTATACATGATTATTTAGCAAAAAAAGTATGTGGGTATTACTTAACTTTATTTAAAGTTGAGTTTAATATTTGTGCGATTAGGGTCAAGGGCTTATTGTATGTGTAACAATGTTGTATGTTGATATGAAAAATATAGCATTTTCATTGTTGTTCAACATTGTCTAATAGTTCCTTCTTCTTCTTTTTTCCCATAATAAATTTAAACAATAATTCACTAAAGAGGGGCACAAGTAAGTAAACGAAAACTAAGAGATTTTATTAATGGTTCAATTTATTATTGGGGTGTACCTCTCCATTGCTACCTTCGGAAGGAGAAGCAAATTTTTTTTTTTTATAGATCATATTATATTTGAGAAGATGTCTAATAGAATGTCGTCTTTATATAGTGCATATGGAACAAGAGAAATGATAGGAAACAGGGACAACAACAATATTAAAACATATGAAAATTTTTCCTATTTTCCGGAAAATTGTGGTCCTAATGGAAGCCTTAAAGTCTAAGAAAGGAAAATGGATTGGTGTTTCATTTCAATGTAAGAATTTGAAGAGGTTGCAATATGTTCATTGGCCATCAAAGTTGGAAAGTGCATAGGAAGACTACTGCCATATTGTTATCTTTGAGGATTATCCCTATCAAGTTCATGAGGCAAAATAGTATTTTAGTTATGACAATTAGCAAAGAGGTAGCCAATCCAACTCTGGAGCAAACTAGACCAAGATGGCAAGACAAGGTGGTGTTGAAACACTTTGAGAAAATATGGAAGAATAACCTATCAAGCTTTTTCATGCCCCTTCCAATCTAATGGGGGAATAGAGGGAATTGGCAAAACAATCTTCTTTATTCTTTACTCTATATGTTTTTTTTTTTTTTTGGGGGGGACTTAGGTTCCATGTAAAGTATTTATTCCCCAGGCATATTTTTAATGGAATTGAAGTCCAACTACTTAAATTGAAATTATTTTTCTTAAGGTCACTTTTCAATTGGATGAGAGCAATAAGGAGTTTTTATTCTTCCTTTTTGGATTGTTTAATTTTGTCTAATTTGAAATAATTATATTACCAAATTGAAATTGATTTAATAATTAGACTAGCCTCTGAGCACACGCTCACACGCCTCAGAGCACGCATGTGAGCATGTGCTCAGAGGCTCTTCCAATTATCATTATTTTTTCCTAAAGGTTAATGATTTACATTCATCATAATTCGGAATTTTTACATTTTTCAATTACAAAAATACCCAAGGTTGTGATGAGATTTATGCATTTGTGGGAGAAATAATTTTTTTGCATAACTATCATCACATCCTAGGTATTTTTGTGATTGGAAAATGTAGAAATTCCAAATTATAATAAATGTAAATCATTAGCTTTTAAGAAGAAGAAAAAAAAAAAAAAAAAAAGGCCTCTGAGTACGCACGTAATAAGTATTAATAACTCCAGCCATACAAAACTTGAGGATAGCACTATAAAAATACCTAGAGATGTGATGAAAAAATTATTTCACCCACAAACACATAATACTCATCATAGGTATTTTATGATTAGAAAATGTAAATCTCTTAAAAAAAATAGAGAGCCTCTAAGAAGTGCGTGATAATTACAAAATACTAGCCTCTGAGCATGCACGTGCTTAGAGGCTCCTCTATTTTTTTGGTAAATGTTAATAATTTACATCCATTATAATTTGGGATTACTATATTTTCCAATCACAAAAATATCTAGGGGTAGGTGAGTGTTATGCGTTTTGGATGAAATAAATTTTTCATCACACCCCTAGGTATTTTTGTGATTAAAAAATATGAAGTAATCCCAAATTATAATAGATGAAAATTATTAACATTTACCAAAAAAATTGAAGAGCCTATCATATTCACTTGCAAGTTTTCAACTAACGAGAACAAATATGTAAAATAAAACTTCTATACTTTAATACCTACAAACTCACGTATACTTTGACAGTTTCTATCTCAATTTCTATCTCTCATTATTCTTCAGATTGAAGACATTCAATTTAGCTCTACACCCTCTTCTTTAAAATAGTAATTAGTATTTAGCTTACAAAATTATAGAATTTTTAACAAATAATTATAGATTAATACATATTACTCTTAAATATAGTCACTCTAAGATTTGAATGTGATCTAATAGTATTTTAGAACTTAACAATTCGATAAGTTATCTCTTTTTAAGAAAAATAAAATAAATAAAAAGTTGAGTTTGAAATGAGTTTGGATTCATTAATAAATAAATGTGAAACAAATTTGATATTAAATTGATAATTTTTTTAAATATAATTTGGAACGAGAATGAGATTTATATTTTTTTTTTAATAAATTCAAATTTAAAATGGGGTAAATTTCAATTTACCCACCTGTGATTTAGTCGAAATTCAAGTTGCCTACCTACCTAAGGTTATCTTTATCCCTTTTTTTTTTCTTTTTGCATGCTACTTTATTTTCAAGAAATCAAGTATTGAGTAAATTTTTTTTTTTCATTTTTTTTCTTTTGTAAATTTTATATTATTAGGTGGATTATAAATATTTAATATAGTAATTGGTATTTAGCCAACATAATTATAGAATCTTCAACAAATATTTATAGATTAATACATATTACTCTTAAATATAGTCACTGTAAGATTTGAATATTATCTAATAGTATTTTAGAACTTAACAATTTAATAAGTTATCTCTTTTTAAGAAAAATAAAATAAACAAAAAGTTGTGTTTGAAATGAGTTTGGATTCATTAATAAATATATGTGAAACAAATTTGAGATTAAATTGCTAAAATTTAATATAATTTGGAACGAGATTGAGATTTGTAATTTTTTTAATAAATTCAAATTTAAAATAGAGTAAATTACAGTTTACCCACCTGTGGTTTGGTCGAAATTTAATTTGCCTACCTTTGATTTGAAATTTGACACTTTACTTACTTGATATTATCTTTTTCTTTTTCTTTTTCTTTTTGCATGGTACTTTACTTTCAAGAAATAAAGTATTGTGTAATTTTTTTTTCACTTTTTTTTTCTTTTGTAAATTTTATATTATTAAATGGATTATAAATATTTAAGATAGTAATTAGTATTTAGCCTACATAATTATAGAATCTTCAACAAATATTTATAGATTAATACATATTACTCTTAAATATAGTCACTCTAAGATTTGAATGTGATCTAATAGTATTTTAGAACTTAATAATTCGATAAGTTATCTCTTTTTAAGAAAAATAAAATAAATAAAAAGTTGAGTTTGAAATGAGTTTGGATTCATTAATAAATATATGTGAAACAAATTTGAGATTAAATTGCTAAAGTTTAATATAATTTGGAACGAGATTGAGATTTATATTTTTTTTTTAATTCAAATTTAAAATATAATAAATTACAATTTACCTACTTGTGGTTTGAAATTTGACAGTTTACCCACATTTGGTTATCTTTATTTTATTTTTTATTTTTTGTATAGTACTTTACTTTCATGAAATCAAGTACTAGGTACTTTTTCACTTTTTTTTATCTTTTGTAAATTTTATATTATTAATTGGATTATAAATATTTAAGTTAGCAATTAGTATTTAGCCTACATAATTATAGAATCTTCAACAAATATTTATAGATTAATACATATTACTCTTAAATATAGTCACTCTAAGATTTGAATGTGATATAATAGTATTTTAGAATTTAACAATTCAATAAGTTATCTCTTTTTTAGAAAAATAAAATAAATAAAAAGTTGGTTTGAAATGAGTTTGGATTCATTAATAAATATATGTGAAACAAATTTGAGATTAAATTGCTAAAATTTAATATAATTTGGAACAAGATTGAGATTTATATTTTTTTTTAATAAATTCAAATTTAAAATAGAATAAATTACAATTTACCTACCTGTGGTTTGATTGAAATTCAAGTTGCCTACATGTGGTTTGAAATTTGATTCTTTACCCACCTTAGGTTATCTTTTTTTCTTTTTCTTTTTTTGTATGGTACTTTACTTTCAAGAAATCAAGTACTAGGTAAAAAAAAAAATCACTTTTTTTTTCTTTTGTAAATATTTATTTTATTAAATGGATTATAAATATTTAAGATAGTAATTAGAATTTATCATACATAATTATAGAATCTTCAACAAATTTTTATAGATTAATACATATTACTCTTAAATATAGTCACTCTAAGATTTGAATGTGATCTAATAGTATTTTAGAACTTCACAATTCAATAAGTTATCTCTTTTTACAAAAAATAAAATAAATAAAAAGTTGAGTTTGAAATGAGTTTGGATTCATTAATAAATATATGTGAAACAAATTTGAGATTAAATTGCTAAAATTTAATATAACTTGGAAGGAGATTGAGATTTATATTTTTTTTTTTAAATTCAAATTTAAAATAAGATAAATTACAATTTACCTACATGTGGTTTGATCGAAATTTAAGTTATCTATTTGTGATTTGAAATTTGACACTTTACCCATCTGTAGTTATCTTTATCTTTTTTTTTTTTTTTTTTGTATAGTACTTTACTTTCAGAAAATCAAGTACTAGGTAATTTTTTTTCACTTTTTTTTTCTTTTGTAAATTTTATATTATTAATTAGATTATAAATATTTAAGTTAGTAATTAGTATTTAGCCTACATAATTATAGAATCTTCAACAAATATTTATAGATTAATACATATTACTCTTAAATATAGTCCCTCTAAGATTTGAATGTGATATAATAGTTGTAGGGTCAATTTTCGTAGTCCAAGCCCAAAAAGGTATGGATTGTGAGCCCAATGAACCCAAGACAATAGATTTGTAGAGAATGGGTGAAAGAGCTAGGCTAGTAATGAATTAAACAGTATTGGACCACAGTGCTTGTGGATAAATTAGCATTCAATCGTGCTCGGACAGATGCAAACATAGACGTCCGAAGAGGAATTTGTATTGACTGAACTTGGGTTACAATTCTTAGAGCTACGGTAATGGAGTTTTCTCCTTTCTAACTTCCTTTTTTCGATCCCCCTTTATCAGAGGGCTTTCCCTCTTATATAGTACCTCCTCCCCTCATCTTCATCGTCCACTTGTTCATCATCTAGGCGCCCACTTGAGTGCATGTTCCATCATGCATCCTTTTTAGCCTTGTGTGAGTGGCGG
This sequence comes from Quercus aquifolioides, assembly GCA_019022515.1. NCBI lineage: Eukaryota > Viridiplantae > Streptophyta > Magnoliopsida > Fagales > Fagaceae > Quercus > Quercus aquifolioides. The sequence continues at coordinate 47,758,708 of CM032336.1, read as the reverse complement.
TAGCTGAGATTGCACTGTTCAGGGGTCTTCTCCACGTTAATGCGGCCAGAAAAGTAGGTGCAGTGCATTTAATGTGGTGGTTGAAGTTTGTCTCCTAGATATTTCTCCGTTCCTGCTATCCTCATGCGTGCCTGAGATTCATCTCCATCATTACACTTGTCAGGGGGATCATTTGAGCTTCCCAGACGCCTGTCGGACCAAGCTTCTTCGGATCCGAGGATAATGGACTCCTCGGACAATTGAATGTCTCCTCGGATTATGACCATGCTCCTCTCCAGACATGCTTCTTTTACATGGGCTTCTGCTCGAGTGTTTTCATCTCTTCGAACAAACAGTAGTCTTCAAATAGGGCACTGGGCCCAATACGTTAGGTTGGGCTTTTCACCCCCACAATAGCACCTCAAAATTTTAGTTTTTTCCTCGCATCTGAAGAGAAAAAGTAGTATTTTGACTTGTCACGGAGTAGAAGTTTAAAATGACAAAAATATCGGATCTTACATGCGTGTGGACATAGAAGTAGGCGCTTCATTAATGCCGCTGTCACTTCAGTCTCCCCGTGGCGCTATCATTAACTTCAGGCGGCGTTTCGTCTTTGGCATCCAACGGTGGGTTGTAGATCCAACGGATGTGATTTTTTCTTCAGAATTTGGGCGGGATGGCCCCTGACCTTTCGTTTGACCTCGTATAAAATCTCAGAGGAAGTCATTCCTTCCTTATTTTGCAACTCCCAGACCATCCAACAAGAACAAGCGCACAACTGCTCCGAGCTCTTTCAGTCGCCGATTACAATCTTTCCCAAAATCATCAAGAATCCTTCTGCACGTTCGAAGATCGATTTCCAGTTCAGTTCCTGTAAGTTTTCATCTTCTTGAGCCTTTAGTCCTCTCTTCGGCCAACTTTCTCGCCTTTTGAACGGTCGCTCCCTGGTTGCTACCCTAAGTGCTTCCATTTTTCCGTTTAAGCGTAATGGGTAAACTCTAGTATCGGGTGGACAGTCCTACCCAGTTGGACGAATTTAGGGCCACATATCGCATACCTCCAAACGTGGGGGTGAGGTATTGCTCTCCAGAGAAAATACTGACTGATCGAAAAACGGGAGAAGTCGTGATCCCTGTCATAGCCTTCTTAGAAGGGGGGATGACAATCCCCATGGGTCCCATCACCACTAGCTACCTTCGAAACCATAGGCTTACTCCCCGGCAGTGCGCGCCTAGGATTGGGACTCACCTAGCTCGACGTGGTACATATGTACGAGTGCCACAGCCAGCAAAAGGCGGGATATTATTTAAAATCCCGGTCCGACATTGTTAGGCTTATTTCCTACCTCCCCAAATCCAACAAAGGGATGAAAGACGACTATGTGATCGTCTCGGGCGCATGGTATGACGGCCCTCATTGCCCAACCAAGCATGGAGAGCCAGGTGGGACATGTTAGATTTAGGCACACTAACCATAGGCCTAGGATCCTCGTCTTTTAATGGTTTTTAATTCTTCTTGTGTTGCTATTTTTGAGTCTCTAACAAAGTTCTGCTGTGACTTGTAACAGATAAAAACCGCGTTTCTCCTCGGCTCAGCCTTACAAACACCGCCGCCCTTAATTTTTTATTAAGATCAGAGATTTTCGTGAGCGAGGACGGGCAGCTCCGATCGGCTCCCCTTATTCTAGGATACACAGCAAAGCCAAAGAATTTCCAACCAGTCGGCAACGCGATAACCCAGGGAGATCATCACCTTAATCGCATTGACGTTGCTTGGAAGGGTTTTTTGGCGCCATACGAGCTTGCACCCGTACCCCATCCAAACCCTCAAGCTATACCCCTTCTCGTCCAGCCGCTTCAGCAAGTTCCCCTTGAACAGGTGGTTGAGGGTGAGAGGGTCGACTCTTCCACCTCCTCGCTAGAGGAGCAAATAGACAAATTCCAGTTCGGGGGAGAGGCTTCAGGAGGAAATCGAGTGATAGAGGTCTCAGACGCCGAGGAAGAGACCGACAGGCAGTCAGGCATTCACCATACTTTGCTAGCTGCTCATCCTGCAGACTCCTCGGGCGACGATATGGATTTGAGGAGTTTAATGAAAGGTAGGGGCAAAAAGGCCGAGCAGAAAGGCACTGGGACTTCCCAACCAGTGGTGAATCTGCCTCCAGTGCCATCCCAGGTTCCTAACCCCTGCTTAAAGCCCGTTCCTGACCTGAGGAAGAAGAAGCCCCTCCTTGATACTGAAGAAAGGCAAGCGCTGCCATCCAAAGGGACCAAGCAGCAGAGGGTGGTGAAAGACCACCGGAACCAGAGGGCCTCGTCCACTGAAAGCCGAGATGAGGTCTTAGTGGCAGATGTCCGCCGAGGAGGAGGACCTCGAATTTGGTCTCCAAGGTTGGAGTTGGATGGCGCTCCAATCTCCTGGGACACCTCCCTCAGGAATTATGATGGGGGAAGGGCAGGTTATGTTGCTGAGGCCTTGCAGCAGCCACTCCTCCTCCCCCATTACATGGACTCCTACAGGCGGTTCAACTAGCAGGAGCTCTTCCAATCCCTTAAAAGGGACTTAGCCATGGTAAGTGAGCTCATTCTGCTTAGCGGAAATGCTAAAAATTTTGCCTTTTTCTGTGCTTTATATTCGAAACTTCTGTCCTGTAGGTTACCCAGCAGGTCTTTGTGGCCGAGGAGTGGAATAAGAAGAACCATCTTGAGGCCCAGGCAGCGGTCTACTTTCAGAAAGAGGCGGAGAAATCTCTGGGCCAGCTGAAGGAGGAATATGCCCATCTGTCCGAACAGTTCAAAAAGCTGACCAACCAGAAGAAAAGCCTCGACGCTGGTATTAAAAATGTTGAAAAACAGGTCGAAAAGCAGCGCAAGTTGCTAAATACGGCCGAGATCAACTTGGCAACCGAGAGGGAGTTGGTGAAAGGGCTTAGAGCTGAACTTAAGAAAGCCAAGGAGAGCGCCCGATTGGCCGAGCAGAATGCCCAACTGGCCAAGGAGGCAATCGAGGCTGAGAGAAAAGCAGCATACCAACTAGGGGTGGATGAGACCGGGTCCCAACTTACAGAGCAATTTGCCTCGGTTAGCCGAGATTATTGCGACATAACCTGGAACAAAGCATTGGACGCTGCTGGAGTCCCTGCTAACTCGGAGCTGAGACTACCCGAGAGCATATACTACGATCTTGAGATCCGAGAGATCCCGGTGGATGATCCTCCTCCTACACAGCTCCTAGAGGCCTCGGACAAACCCCTGGCCAGCCAAGTCCCTCCTGCCAACCTTAAGGCCTCCAAGGAGTCTGACCAGCCAGGTGACAAGGGCAAACAAGCTGAACCACCCAAGGATAAGGGCACAAGGCTGGAAAAGGGGAAGACCTCCTCTGAGCCCAAGGACCAGGCCCCAGAAGTTGCTGCTACTCGGATAGGACAGGCTGCCGACCCTGTGGCCCCTCAACCGAAGACTTAGATATAGGGGCTTTTGTTTTGCACTTGTACTTATTTTTGTTTTTATGTAAGGAATTGTAAATCCCTTTCTTTTTATTAATGAAATGGCTTCACTTTTGTTTCTAGTGTTTTCGATACATGTCTTATGACTTATTACTGCTGCATATCACTGTACATTGCAATTATAACATAACAATGCGAATAAACTTGATTAATATATCATACTGATGGTATGAGTAATTGAAATTGATACTGAAAAGAACAGTCCGTATAAGAGTTATTAATAAGTAATGATTGCAGCGAGTAATTATGTAAGTTTCACATGTCTTTCCAAATATACAAAGAGTGTTACTACCCCTCGGCTTTGAATTAAACATGACTAAGGAAGACAATCATAAGTTAGAATCAATTTAAACACAATCAAGAATTTTAGTGCTAAGCCCCAGTGACAATAGCTGTGTGGGGGCACTGACTAACCTGTGTCATTTGGTTCAAGGACCATGGGGAACAAACGTATTCGAGTGTTAACTAACCCAAATCATCTGGTCCGAGGACTACAGGCATGACTGGATTTAAGTTTAAACACTTAGAGAACTGCTACGGAGTGTTAACTAACCCTAATCATCTGGTCTGAGGACTACAGGCATGATTGGATTTAAGTTTAAACACTTGGACAACTGCAACGGAGTGTTAACTAACCTAAATCATCTGGTCCGAGGACTACAGGCATGACTGGATTTAAGTTTAAACACTTAGAGAACTGCTACGGAGTGTTAACTAACCCAAATCATCTGGTCCGAGAACTACAGGCATGATTGGATTTAAGTTTAAACACTAAAGAGAACTGTGAACGTGTTAACTAACCCTAATCATCTGGTCCGAGGACTACAGGCATGATTGGATTTAAGTTTAAACACTGGAGAACTGTAACGGAGTGTTAACTAACCCTAATCATCTGGTCCGAGGACTACAGGCATGATTGGATTTAAGTTTAAACACTGGAGAACTGTAACGGAGTGTTAACTAACCCTAATCATCTGGTCCGAGGACTACAGGCATGATTGGATTTAAGTTTAAACACTTGGACAATTGTAACGGAGTGTTAACTAACCCTAATCATCTGGTCCGAGGACTACAGGCATGATTGGATTTAAGTTTAAACACTAGAGAACTGCAACGGAGTGTTAACTAACCCTAATCATCTGGTCCGAGGACTACAGGCATGATTGGATTTAAGTTTAAACACTTAATGAACTGGAACGGAGTGTTAACTAACCCTAATCATCTGGTCCGAGGACTACAGGCATGATTGGATTTAAGTTTAAACACTTAGTGAACGTGTTAACTAACCCTAATCATCTGGTCCAAGGACTACAGGCATGATTGGATTTAAGTTTAAACACTTAGAGAACTGTAAATGAGTGTTAACTAACCCGAATCATCTGGTCCGAGGATTACAGGCATGATTGGATTTAAGTTTAAACACTTGAGAGAACACTTTACGTAGCAAATTGGCATATCGGCTGAAGAAAAGATTCGATTAATAAAAGTACCCCTTTTGGTTATTTACATTCCAAGGACATGGTATTACATGACCATCCAGGTCTTCTAAGAAATATGCCCCAATGCCAGCTCCTGAAGTGATACGATATGGCCCTTCCCAATTGGGTCCTAATTTTCCCCAAGCTGGATTCTTTGCAGTGCCCACAACTTTCCTCAGTACCAGATCACCAGGTTTTAGAGGCCTTAGCTTTACGTTAGCATCGTGGCCCTGTCTGAGCTTTTGTTGGTAATGTGCTAGCCGAACCATTGCACTCTCCCTCCTTTCCTCAATCAGATCCAAACTCTTCTCTAGTTGCTCATTGTTGCCGGGCGGACTAAACGAGCTAGTTCTTAATGTTGGGAACCCGGTTTCCAAAGGAATGACAGCTTCAGCCCCATAGGTCATTGAGAAGGGGGTTTCTCCGGTAGACCTGCGGGGCGTAGTTCTGTAAGCCCAAAGTACATGTGGCAATTCCTCCACCCATTTGCCCTTAGCATCATCTAGCCTCTTCTTCAAGTCATTCAGTATGACCTTGTTGACAGCTTCTGCTTGTCCATTACCCTGGGGATAGGCGGGAGTGGAGTATCTATTTATAATTCCCAGCTCGCTGCAATAATTCCTGAATGCCTTGCTATCGAACTGTAGGCCATTGTCCGAGATGAGAGTGTGAGGAACTCCAAATCGAGTGACAATATTCTTCCACACAAACTTTTGCACATCAACGTCTCTGATATTGGCTAGCGGCTCGGCTTCGACCCACTTGGTGAAATAGTCTGTGCCGACCGGAAGGTACTTCTTGTTTCCTACAGCTTTAGGGAAGGGTCCCACGATATCCAAGCCCCATTGGGCGAAAGGCCATGGGCTAGATAGCGGATTAAGAGTTCCCCCTGGCTGGTGAATGTTTGGGGCGAAGCGCTGACATTGATCACACTTTTTGACATACTCGTGGGCTTCTTTCTGCATGTTAGGCCACCAATAACCTTGGGTAAGGGCTCGGTGAGCCAAGGATCTGCCTCCAGTGTGGCTCCCACAAATTCCTTCGTGTAGCTCTTCCAGTAATAGCTCAGACGCTTCAGGATGTATGCACAATAAGTATGGCCCCGAATAGGAGCGTCTGTATAATTTCTGGTCCTCGGATAACCAGAACCTGGTCGCCTTCCTCCGAACTTTGTCAGCTTCCCCCTTCTCTTCTGGCAATATATCTTCTTTGAGGAATTTAATTATAGGGTCCATCCAGCAGGTCCCGGCCCTGACTTGGTGAACCTGGATTGCCTCCCTTTTTGCCTCTGTGGGCCCGTGCAAGTCCTCGACGAGGATGACTCTCGACAGGTTTTGGGCCGAGGAGGTAGCAAGCATGGCCAAGGAGTCAGCATGTGAGTTACCGCTTCTGGGGATGTGTAGCAAACTGAAAGAGTCGAACTCTGATTGCAGACATTTAACTCGGCTCAAGTACCCCTGCATTCTTTCGTCCTTCGCCTCAAACTCGCCTTGTACTTGACCTACGACCAACCGTGAGTCCGAGAACAACTCCACGGACTTCCCTCCCATTCTTCAGACCATAGCCATTCCCATCAGTAGGGCCTCATACTCCGCCTCATTATTCGTTGCCGAGAAGTCCAGCCTTAACGACTTCTCGATAATGATCCTCTCGGGGGATATCAACACCAACCCAACTCCAAAACCTCTTTGGTTTGCCGCGCCATCAACGTACACTTCCCAATGGGAGGGACTCTGTTGGGAGATCATGCCAACTAATTTTTCATCCATGCCTGACGTGAGCTTTACTTCTTCTAGTTGGGGTTCCGTGAACTCAGCCACCAAATCTGCAAGGACCTGACCCTTAACCGATGTGCGGGGCATATATCTTATATCGAAAGCCCCCCAAGATCGTACCCCATTTGACAATCCGCCCAGTGTAATCAGCGCATCGGAGTATAGCCTTGAGTGGGAGTTGAGTGAGGACAATGACCGTATGGGCCTGGAAGTAGTGAGGTAGCTTCCGTGTACCGAGCACCACTGCCAGGATAGCCTTCTCCAGAGGCAAGTAACGAATCTCGGCCTCATGCAGCGACTTGCTTACGTAATAAACTGGTCTTTGCACACCGCAGTCTGATCGTACCAATACCAGGCTCACCGCACAAGGAGCTACAGCGATGTAGGCGAACAATACCTCATCTGGCTCAGGACTGGACATGATTGGTGGCCGAGCTAGATAATTTTTGAGCTGCTGAAAGGCCAAAGCACATTCCTCAGTCCATTCGAATCCCTTCCATTTGTTGAGCAGAGAGAAGTAAGGCCGACACCTGTCTGCTGATCTAGAGATGAATCGATTCAGGGCAGTAGTCATTCCGGTTAGTTTCTGAACCTCCTTGGGATTCCGAGGAGCTCGTAGATCGTTGATGGCCTTTATCTGGTCGGGGTTAACCTCAATCCCTCTGTGAGTCACCATGTATCCCAAAAACTTGCCAGACCCCACCCCAAATGAGCACTTAGAAGCATTTAGTCGTAGTTTGTACTTTCTTAGAACCTTAAAGGTACTTTCAAGGTCCTTCACATGCTCGGCGATAACCTTGCTTTTTACCACCATGTCATCTATGTAGACCTCGATATTTTTGCCCAGCTGTGGCTCGAACATCCTCGTCATCATCCTCTGGTAGGTAGACCCCGCGTTCTTCAAGCCAAATGGCATCACTTTGTAGTGGTAATTACCAATAGGGGTGACAAAAGCGGTTTTCTCCTGATCATCCAGGGCTAATGGTATCTGGTGGTAGCCTTGGAAGGCGTCTAGGAAGCTCATCTGAGGATGGCCGACAGTGGCATCCACTAGCTGGTCAATTTTCGGCATAGGGAACGGATCTTTGGGGCAGGCCTTATTCAGATCAGTGAAGTCCACGCACACTCGCCATTTCCCACTCTTCTTCTTTACCACCACGGTATTTGCCAGCCATTCAGGATAAAAAACTTCCTTAATAGCCCCAGCTTGTTTGAGTTTCGCTACCTCTTCTCTTACGGCATCAGCATGTTCCTTGTACGGGCGCCGAGGAGGCTGTTTCTTAAGGGTGATTAGTGGATTTACCTTCAAGTGGTGACATATGAACTCTGGGTCTACCCCTGGGGCTTCGTAAGCACTCCAGGCAAATACATCAAGATTTTGCTTGAGGAACTCTATTAGCTCATCCCTCTCTTGAAGAGGTAGCTGAGATCCGACTTAGAAGAACCTATCAGGATCATCTCCAATAACCACCTTCGTTAAATCTTCACATCGAGTGCCTTCGTCTGAACCTTCGACGGGTAATTCCCGAGATTGTAACTGCTATAAACTCCTTTCGGCTCTGGACGAGGACTTGGCTTGGGGCTCATGTTGAATGGCAGCCACTAGGCACTGTCGAGCCACGGATTGGTATCCTCGGATCTCATGAATTTGCCCTTCAGATGGGTATTTGACGTTCTGATGCATAGTAGAGGAAACAGCCCTAAGTGTATGAAGCCAAGGTCTAGCTACGAGTGCCGTGTAGGGTGAATATACGTCCACAACTATAAAGTCCACCTCTACCACTTCGGAGCCGGCCTGCACAGATAAACGTATCCGACCTTTCGGGGTGACAGCCCTTCCTTCAAAGCTTATGAGGGGGGAATCGTATGGTGTCAGGTCTTGGGGTTTTAGGCCTAGCCCCTTGTAGAGGTCTGGGTACATTATCTCCACAGCACTACCTTGGTCCACCATCACCCTCTTCACATCGTACCCTCCTATTCTGAGGGTGATGACTAATGCATCATCATGGGGTTGGATGGTGCCAATCATGTCTTCGTCCGAGAACCCTATCACCAGCGGGGCACCAGACTTAACTCTCTTCGGACCTCGGCTTGACTCCCCTGCTGATGAACGGCCTACCGACATAACTTTCAATGGCCAGGATCCTGTTCTCCCTAGCGCGGCGAAGACGACGTTAATAGTCCCTAGCGGCAGCTTTGAAGGGTCATCTCTTCGTGGTCCTGAGCCCGTCTGCCCTTCTCGGCTGCTGGAGGGGTGTAAGAGGTGTCTTAGTCTACCATCACGAACCAGTTGATCCAAGTGATCCCACAGGCTCCTATAATCCTCCGTGGTATGCCCATGGTCTTGATGGTACTGGCAATAGAGATTATGATTGCGCCTCTCGGGGTTTCCTACCATCTTGTTCGGCCACCTGAAGAATGATTCATTCTTGATTTTTTCCAAGACCTGGTGCACTGGCTCTTTGAACACAGTGTTGATCGCTTGAGGATTTGTCGATCCTGATTGCCCAGCAAAATCTCTCCGCGGTTTACTGTGGTTGTAACGGTTCGACCTGAAATCTCTCCTCTCTTGGGGGATAACCTTGTCCTTTCCCTTGCCTTGCTGCTGATCTTCTTCAACTCTCTTATACTTTTCTATGCGGTCCATAAGTTGACGCATGTTTGTGACCGGTTTGCTAGATAAGGACGTCCTCAAACCGTGGTAAGTAGGGAGGCCGAGCTTGAATGTGCTGAGGGCCATTGCATCAGAGTTGCCCTCCATATCATTGAACATCTCCCAGTATCTATCCGAATATGCCTTCAAGGACTCGCCCTCCTGCATGGTCAAGGATAGCAGTGAAGAGAAGGGTCTGGCCACTCTTCGGCATGTGACAAAACGGGAACCGAATGCTTGAGTGAGCTCTTTGAAGGAGTTGGTGGAGTCTGCCTTCAGACCGTCAAACCACCTCATGGCAACTAGCTCAAGACTGGAAGGAAAAACCTTACACATCAGAGCTTCATCTCTGGAGTAGACAGCCATCCTTTGGTTAAAATGACTCACGTGCTCCACGGGGTCTGTTTTACCATTGTAGATGGTGAATGTTGGTTGGTTAAAGCGCCGAGGAAGTCTCGCCTCCTCAATCCTGCGCGTAAAGGGTGACCTAGAAATCTGATTCAGAGCCCTGCTCATGGCATCGTTTTCCATGTCCCCACGTGATGGGCTTCTGCGTTGCCTCTTACGATGGGACTCCTCTTCATAGGTGTAGGACTCGCCGGCGGGTGTCCTAGATTTATGTTGATAAGTGACATCCTGCTCGTCATCAAAGTCCTCATCAGAATACGAGGAAGCCCGTTTTCTCTTTGCATGGCGCAACTCCCTTTTTAGTTTTTCTACTTCCAGTTGCAAATCCCGGTTCTTCTCTGCATGGGACATGTGACTTCCGCCCTGTGACTGGCTTTGGCCAACACGCACAGTGTGTACACTGCCCTCGCGATCTTGTCTCATTTCTAAGTTAACAAAAGGGTCCACGTGTTGGGATGCCCTGGATTCTGCTTGTTGTTGACCTCGTCCTGCCATCATCAACTGTCGTTTTCACCCTTGCACAAGCTCTTCCCACAGACGGCGCCAATTGTAGGGTCAATTTCTGTAGCCCAAGCCCAAAAAGGTATGGATTGTGAGCCCAATGAACCCAAAACAATAAATTTGTAGAGAGTGGGTGAAAGAGCTAGGCTAGTAATGAATTAAACAGTATTGGACTGCAGTGCTTGTGAATAAATTAGCATTCAATCGTGCTCGGACAAATGCAAACATAGACGTCCGAAGAGGAATTTGTATTGAATGAACTTGGGTTACAATTCTTAGAGCTACAGTAATGGAGTTTTCTCCTTTCTAACTTTCTTTTTTCGATCCCCCATTATCAGAGGGTTTTCCCTCTTATATAGTACCCCCTCCCCTCATCTTCATCGTCCACTTGTTCATCATCTAGACGCCCACTTGAGTGCATGTCCCATCGTGTATCCTTTTTAGCCTTGTGTGAGTTGCGGTAGCTGAGAGTGCACTGTTCAGGGGTCTTCTCCACATTAATGCGGCTAGGAAAGTAGGTGCAGTGCATTTAATGTGGTGGTTAAAGTTTGTCTCCTAGATATTTCTCCGTTCCTGCTATCCTCATGCGTGCCTGAGGTTCATCTCCATCATTACACTTGTCAGGGGGATCATTTGAGCTTCTCAGACGCCTGTTGGACCAAGCTTCTTCGGATCCGAGGATAGTGGACTCCTCGGACAATTGAATGTCTCCTTGGATTATGACCATGCTCCTCTCCAGACATGCTTCTTTTACATGGGCTTCTGCTCGAGTGTTTTCATCTCTTCGGACAAACAGTAGTCTTCAAATAGGGCCCTGGGCCCAATACGTTAGGTTGAGATTTTCACCCCCACAATAGTATTTTAATTATTGTAGGTAGAGGTCGTGATTTCCCTATTGCACAAAGTGAGGTTTATGGTGCACCACATGAAATTCCAGTATTACCTCCTTTGCAGAGAAGATCAGGAGCTCAAGTCAAACAAGCAGCTTGTGGATCTTCCAGAGATGAGGCAAGACATATTAGGAGGTAACAATATCTTCAATACTTTAACCTGATTTGGTCTGTGTGTTTCTTAATATTTCTACACAACTCACTTGTTTCTTGTTTATGTTTGTGGTCGGCTTAGGATGATGGCAAATCGAGAATCAGCTAGATGCTCTAGAATAAGAAAAGAAGGAAGAGATGAAACAAATTGAGACAGAGGTAACGCTTTATGTTTGTTGTTAATGACTAAGCACACTCTCACCATCTATATCCTTATATCAGCTAGATCCATCACTTACCACTCATATCCAATATAGCAAATTGTAAGGTGGTTTCTCCTGAAGATTTTATTCTGTCTTCCTCTTCATCAATCCGCCTTGCAATTCTAAGAAACAAACTTTTTGTTAGTTTTTTGTTTTAAGGGAATTTGAAAGTTTATTTCTTTATATTATGTTGTTATTGTGGTACTAATAACATTTATTATCCCATCAATTTGTAAGATTTTTGTAGTAAAATTTATAGTAGTTTTATCATTCCCCTTACTATATAGCCAAATTTTAGTAGTTTACCTCTCTCTTAAGTAGCTTGAATTGGCGAAGTAGATGGGGAGCGTCAATTTCGATCATGAGAATTCCGGGTACATTGTTTGCATTTGGGTACGGCTCAACATTTCTGTAAATCATGGAATTTGGAATGTTTCCAAGAACCACAGTTCTTGGTCTGACAATGAACAAAAGTACTCTGATCGAAGATATAGCCATCTGCATGTGCACATAGAGAAAGTTTAATTATTTAAGTGAAGTAAGAAACAGAGTGTACTTTTGGAGAGTAGGGAGTGGTTCATATCTTTTTAATTGCATACTTGTAAAATTAATTTATATCTTTTTAATTTCTTCTTTTTTAAAATTCACAAACACACTAGGAAAAAAAATCATATTTAGTTTCATTCCAATTTAATCCTTTTATGGTGTACCAATTATGGTTTTTTTTTTCCTGCATACCAATTATGTTTCATTTTATTCTTTGATAAACCCCCAAGTATATTGTAAATGAATAAGTGGTTATCCCACTTTTAAGAGAAATATTTACAAGAAAATTGATTAGAATATTATGTAAAAATCCCTTTCAAGTTATTCTATTTCATCTATTTTCTCCCTCCCAAACAAGTCGGAAGAGCTTCTTTGGTAACATATGCCATTTTTTTGGGCACTTATTCAATATTCTTTACATAATTTTTATATTAAAAATTTTACAGTTCAATAGGTGGCCTAAATGATTAAATTAGTCCCTTCTCAAAAAAAAAAAAAAATGATTAAATTAGTCCTACTGAAATCAACATTTTTTTTTATAAGTTTTAGTTATTTAAACTGGTAAAATCTCATATCATCAAATAAATTACATAAGTTCAATTTTAATTTTACCTATCCCAAAAATCAATTAGTGTATATGATAAACACAATTATCTTGGAGCAATTTATAGGTTAAAATCTACAGTAACTTTAAATAAATAAATAAATAAAAAACAATTGTTTCCTCGATCAAAATAAATCAAAATCTCTAACTAGATTTCCTCTTTGGAACTCCAAACTAGATTTGGGTTCTGTTATGTTTTGTCAGAGATATGGTTTAGGTTGGATCAAAATAAATCCAAATCTCTAACAAAGAACAGTCTGGCCCAAGTGCTCCAAAATAATTAAAGCCTTAGCCTTAGCCTTGTTCAAACCAAACGTACTATTAACAATGCTAGCTCATCTTATGCCAAGTAATGGCCTAATGTGCAATCTGGGAGTGGGAACAAAAATAAGCTTACCCAACTCCAACTCTTTGGCCTAATGGGCAATCAGATTCAGAACACCATTGAATTTGGAGTTCACAAATTAGAATCTGTATGGATCCCTCTCTTATTTACTAAAGCTATATTGAAAATGAATGAAAAACTCAAATACATTATGTGGGTAATTAATCAATGTGGTAGATCCTTTCTATGAAAGAGACTGTCACAAATTACCATTCTATTTTCTCAAATTTTATTATGATAATATATATTAGCATGGGATGAGATAGATAGTCAGATCCTGTACAAGAACTTAGAAATGTGTTTATTGAGAGTAAACCATATTATGATTTATGATGCTATTCTTGTGGATATCAAATCAAAGGTATGATCAAGAGAAACATTGTGCCTCAAGTTCTAAAACACCCTTTGTCTTCTTCAACTTATAAGGCTTATATTTGCTACTCTGTTATATGTTGAGGATTTATGCTTGGAGGTAAGTTAAACTCCTTTGTCAACAAAATCAAAATGTAATTTGGTATATCATACCAATTTGTGTACTATTTTCATTAAAATCTTGTTTTTTTTTTTTGTGGTAAACTTCAATTCATAAAAGCAAAACGCAAATCACACATCAAGGGGAATCCTCCTTACAAGCTGCATACAAAGCAGCAGGGAGGTTCCCCGAATTGAAAAAACATGAAGAATTAGAACTCAAGGCAAACTTTGCAGTTCATCAAGGGGAATCCTCCTTTCATTAAAATCTTGTTTTTTGGTGAATTGTTTAGTTCATTTTTGCTAATTCATGATTATTTTGTTATCAAATGGCATACAAGCAACAGTTATTTAGGCCTATATGGTTTGTACTTTGTCCTACTAGTGAAAGTATTTGTAAAGCCGGAGGGTGTCAAAATTAATATACTCTAAATTGGCACTAAGGCATGGGCTAAGAGCTGAGATCATTATGTGCCTCTTTTAGTATCTAGCATTAGTACTACAGTATAAAAAATAATTAGAGCTAGATTAGGTTGGGTTTTGTTAGATTTGGTTCAGGTCTAACTCAGATAGTTTGTAATCATCTGATAAAATTTAATGATCCTTTTTTACTCATTTTAATTTCAAAGAATATTGATTCTCAAAAAAAAAAATCAAAGAATATTGATAAACTTGTATATACATTAGAAATATAGAAAATATTGATAGATTCAATGAGGTAGAGGAATTGAATTCAAAACACATTGTGGGTGCGAATCATTTGAACTATTATTTGTGTGTGCATGACCTTCAATAGAACAATTTTGGTTACCAACATATATTCGTATTTTTTAACCTATCCAAATCAATGAGGTAACGCTTTATGTTTGTTTGTTTTTAAAAATACATTCTCCAAAAAAAAAAAAAAAAAAACTCTCACCATCTATATCCTTATTTTTATGGTTATACGGTTTCATTTTTTTTTAGCAGTTTTGACTTGATAGTTACTTTAATTATTCAAGTAAAATGACTTTTACTAATTAAGTTAATTGGAATTCAAATAAACCAAATTTAAGATGTATAAATAAGATTATAATTTTTTTCTCTCTTTTGGTCCTTTAAATGTCAATTTTTTTTATTAAATAATTCAATAGTTAAGGTGTGGGAGGGAGGATTTGAACCTTAAATGTCTCCATTGGAAACACTAAGAAGTGCCAACTAATTAAATCATCTATTTATTGACATGCTTCACAACGTCTTTAAAAAAAACATATTTTGAGTTCGTAACATTAATTCAAGCCAAGAAAGAATAAATATTGAAAATTAAACCAAATATATCTCAAGTTATCGAGGAAGAATCTATAAAAACTTGATAATTTATTTTATATATTGCATGATGATCTACATCTTAAACATAGAGTGAAGAGCGTCATGACTAATATTGAACTCAACTAAAAAACCAACACTAGTACTGGATAACATTATTTTCTACTCTTATGTAATCTAAATATAGGACATACTTAGTAAGTAATGGAGCAAGAACCATGATGGACATGACTCAAAAGCATTGATCACTATATCACATGTCGTGCCTCATAATATAGTACTGTGACAAAAGGTTCTTATATTGGTCCAATATGGTCGTTTCAGCCCTTAAATTTGTCTTCTCCAAGTTATGTGCCTTTTGATTTCCTTTAATCACAGCGCACTCCTCATGAATTTTCTCGATATCGTTCTCCAAAGAAGATTTTTGATTCATCAAGACTTTCGTATAGAGATCTTTTTTATTGTGTGCTTTCTTTACAGCTTTTCGATTCTTCCTTTTTCTCTTTTCAATTTTTGCAGATGTTGCAGTCATGCTCGCCATAACAATGGTAACTGAAATTACAACATAAATCTTATTTTAGCAAACATACAATAACAATTAACAACATGTACCATATAGAAAGAAAAGAAAGAATCAAATTAAACATATGTACAATAAAATTAATAACTCAAGTTAATATTAAAAACATAAAGTAAATAGAACAAACAAATTAGAACTATAACTGACCTTGAAAACCCAATGAATATTAAAAGTAGTGAAAAACTTGTAGAACTCTTTTTTTTTTTTTTTTTTTTTTTTTGAGAAAGAAAAACTTGTAGAACTTGATAATAAGCTTTCAGTTGTATTGGTATTTATAAAGGACTCGTTAGGTCGGTGTGAGAATATATATAGCCACACCCTGACCCAGTGCAGTGCTGTTTTCCTAATCCATTTATGTAACGGAAAGGTATGATGTGATTATTGACAGCGTCTTAACTCTTATGTCATTAAGATAAAAATTATTGTACTATTTATCTGTCCTAAAAATTAAATTAAATTAATTAGATTTAATCTGGGTAAGGAAGTTGTACTCGGATTAGTTGTAAAAATTATCTTGAAATTAAGAGTATAGGCGGTAGGTAAGTAGGTTTTCTATAATATAAATATAAATAGTCATGTGAGTATATATTCTTCATTAAATTGGAGTTCAAATTAATATTCAAAAGCGCAAAAAATCAATGAATCAAAAATCATCGTCTCTCTCAATGAACAACACGTCCATGTCGGCTCCTCCATTCTCGGCTGCGGAGCAGGAAATTACAGAGGTTGGCGGTGGCAATTTCAACTTGGCTCCTCCACTGATGATCGCCATGGAAGAACAAGAACGAGAAGATTATGATGATGATGGTGTTTATTACTACGAATCTGAGTTTGTTGATGATGAATACGATGGTGGTGTTAACGTTTTTCATATCGAATATGGTGATGATGATGATGATGAAGGTGCTGTTTATTACATGGAATCATTCCATGATTATGATGGTGGAAGATTAATAGTAGGATTGAAAGTGGTGAATATTGAAGAAGGGCCATGGGTGCTTTTGGGTGGTGAGCAGTGTGCAGTGTGTTTGGAAGAGTTTGGTGTTGGGTGGCAACCTAAGTTGCCATGCTCACATCTTTCATCAAAACTGCATTATTCAATGGCTACGTATGAGTAATTTCTGTCCATTGTGTCGCAATAAGATGGCTTAGTGTTTTTTTTTTTTTTTTTGATGGCTTAGTTAGTTAATTAGTTGTTAATTTCTAGTTTTTTTCTGATTGTGTGATTTTTTTTAATGCAAACTTCTACCACACTTCATACAGAACTGATCTGAACCTTTGTGTGTATTTGTTTATGGAATTATGCTAATATTATTATTATTAAGAACTTTTTATGAAATCATTCCTAAACAGATTTTTTTTATGATGAAGTACCAACTTATGTACTCTTTATATATGTTTATAAAAATATCTCCTTCAATGGTCTTACTCTGCATGTTTAACTAGCACTAGATATTTCTCAAAGACCAACTTGTGCAAGTAATACCCTTGAAATTGTGAAAGTAAATATCAAAATTTCAAGTTGCATAAAGAAATCCTATATATATATAAGATTCCTCCTCAATAAACATAAAAGGCCCAATCACTGTGCCTATTTCTATCAGCTCCAAAGAAGAGTAGAATAAGTTCTCCTATGTGGAAGATCCACACGAAACATGCAACTTCTCAATTTAAGAAAATTACAACGACAACAAAAATTTGCTGAATTTATGAAAATTATTATGAATTATTAAATTGTTGTTTTAATAGGGTTATTTAAGTGAGTTGATCAAAGGGATTTAATGCCCCATATTGACCACATAAGGAATCGGTTGAAAGTTTATAGACCATAAGACTATTGGATATATATGTGATTCTTAAAAAGAACTTTTAAATGAGATTACTTGACTTTTGAGTCAACAAAAGTGAGGTGAGTGACATTCACCTCTTTTATATAAGTATAGTCATGTATATTTTATTTAATATTGTCTTATTATTGATCTTCAATTCTTATAAATTCAAATTTAAGGAAGGTTTTAAGTTTTACTACACGGCACAATGATATACATTTGAAAAATGAAAAATACTAAATACAAAGTGAACACAAGATTTGAATCCCCTCCCCCACTTGTTGTAACTTGTAACAATTGAATTATCAAAAATAAACAAGAACATAGCAGGTTAGGGTGCTTGAAATATCTTAAGTATTATAAACCAAATCTTTCAAGGATACAATGACTTGTTTGAAAGATTAAAAGGCCTAAGAGTTAGCCAGGCACTTCAAAATTTAAATATTAATTTAGGGGTTTATGGTATACCAAACAGTAACAAAGGGCTGATTTTTAATATTAAATTTTGGGTACTGAAGTAAAAAGAACTGAGAAGGCAAAACACAAGATAGCACTTAGCAATACCACACAAACAACTGCTATACAACAATACTAATCAACTACTATTACAAATGAATACTACATCTTAGGTTTCCCCAGGCAAAGTTCACATGTTCAACTTCCATTTTTGGATGAATGTAACTGAACTTTTGAAAGAAAAACTGACATTAATCATTTCAATTTTGATTTCTAGATTTAGTGACCAAAGAAGATTGTGTAATTCAGGTTCAAATTAATACCCTTTCTAGATTGGTAGAGAGACAAGACATAAGCAATAAAGAAAAAATTGTGAGAATTATAGATCTTTATTTCATAAATGAGGAACTGATAATCCAAAGTTGGTCATCCAGTTTTTTTTTTTTTTTTCCAATAATGACATCAAGTTTGAAACAATAACAACAGTTGGTGTTTTTCTTTTTTAAAGGGAAGGTGATTCTACAAGGCACCAGTCCCAAGCATGTTTTTGCCAAATTATACTGTTTGAATACATGGGCCACACAGCCACGGGAAACTAACATAACAACAGATGAGATTGCACCATGTGTACAATAACATAAATCTTCAGAGAACATATGTGATCAGCTCACAAGAACATTACAGTGCCGTCTCTCAACCCTCCTTCGCTTCTTATCATCATCACATGACTGTAAAAAGAAAACAAGTATAATTCAGTAAGATATTGAAGTCCAGTAATTCACATAATCAAAAGAAGCATTAATTTCTAAACAAAATAAGCTTTGAATCTTATATCTTCAAACCAATAGGGTGTCAGGCAACCAATGATTGACAAATATATCAAATCAAGAACATATAAGGTGATTAGTATAGAATTTATCTCTATTGTTTTTGCAAGAATAGTTTGATGGGGGATTTTCCTATAACCAATTTGATGTCAGTACTCCAGAGATTCAAACAACGTTTGCAGTTAAACAAGTTTTTTTCAGCTTTACCTGTGCACTTAGAAAATGTGGAACCCGAACCCTTTTGGAGCCATCAGCTAAACGTTTACATGGTATTACATTTTCCACGGCAGGGAAATCATTACTGACCTGCAAGCATGCAAGGGAACAACACAAGTGTAAGAACAATTTTATCTTTGCTGAAATCAAATTCAATTTCCTTAAATCGTGGATAAAAGTTTATGCTATCGTTTTACTCTACAACAGGATTTAAAAGATTAATTAAGACAATAGTTAGGATGAGAATCTGAAGTTTAATCTACCAAGAGTTGTATCTTATAAATGTTTTGTCTCAATAGTATATAAGATTAAAAAAAAAATTAAAAAAAGAGATTGTAATCACAGAAATAAGGTTTTCTGGGTCCTGATTGCAACAAAACTCTGCCTTGAGAATCAGAATTTATGCCTAACATAAGGTGAATGCAGCAAGAATGAGCATATCCCCAAAAAAGAACCATTATTCATTCTTAGAATTTACAAAACTTTTTTTTTTTTTTTTTGATAAGTGGAATTTACAAAACTTATTGTAAACATGAAATTAAAATTCGGTTTGCTGTGCACTTCAACCATGTGTAGGAGTTAACTTTGCTTGCTATTAGTCTATTTCTACTATAGTTTCCTACTAACTTAGATAGTAAACGAATCAACAATTCCTAATGTTTTAAGATCAGAAAATTTAGCACTAACACAGTACAATGCTGCAATCGTGTTGATCATGCAAATTAGATGGATCTATTTCCAAGATTCAGTTTTCTGAATATTAAGCACAGCTTGTACACAAGCTGTTTTTGGATTCTATCTTACCTGACTTTCAATGGTCCCTATCAACAACTCTTGACAGCCTGATGCATGCACACTTTCTAATTTGGAGCACTGAAGTAACAGTCTCTCTGGGTACATAAACATGGTCATCAATTATATGTTGTTTGATAATAAAGAAAAATTACAATCATTACTTAAGAATGATTCATCAAATAACATACCTGGATGCAAATTCTTACAAGAGTTTAGATTTAGATCATTCAGTTCTGGGCAGTTTAAATATAAAGCCTGCATTCAAATTCACAAACTAAGAGCCCAAGAGAAGACCATACAAGAATGCACAAGTAACTTTTTAATTTAAAGAGTCTCACGTCTAAGCCAGAACAACCCCACAAACTGAGTTTCTTCAGCCGACCATGCTTGATAATCAGCTTTTGGTAAATAAGATGGTTTGCAGTGTTTCTTAATTCCCAATCACTGCTTTCATCAGGGATTCCATTTTGGGAATTGGGATCACAAATGGTCATGCCACAATCCATGAGCTCAAGAAGTGGCAATTGAGCTGTAGCAAACTGAATGCCACCTGAAAATTACAGACAACACTTCAATGAACAAAGGCAATGTGAAAACAAAGATTACTAAATATATATATATAGGATTCAACAATGAATTAGATGAAAATCCTCAAATGGGTAATTACTTGAAGTAACATTTGGACAAAGAGCAAGGAGGAGTCTTGAAAGTGTTTCAGGGAACACATTGCAGATCATTCCAATGCCACTATCACTAATGCTTGATCTGCAAATAGAAGTATAGCGTTAAAAATAAAATCTCAAACATTATGAGAAGTGAAGAAGCTATCATCTTGAAGTTTGCATATATTTTAACATTTTCTACTTTTATACAAAGCCTACAAATGAAGGTTCAAGCCAACTTGATCAGTAGGCAAACTTAAGGCAAGTTACAGTGTTACACAAACTTGAAAGTTCTGAGATTCATAAGATAAAAATGCTACTCTGCATCCATAGACATGATAATTACCTTCAAAATATGGGAGCATAGATTCAGAATTGGATATAGAAATACTCATTTTAAAAAAAGGTTTTGGCTCTCATGTGCAATTCTTACCTTATAAGTCCCTATTCTGGTATTTTCTTTAATATTAGGTCAGATTCATTTCATAGTGCTTATAAATTATGTACAAGCCAGTATTTAACTTGGTAACAATACCAACACAATCAATTAACCATCTTATAGAAGGTTGAAAACAGTTGTACTTGGGAGGAAAAACATACCCACTCAGGTCAAGCAATTCTAAGTCCGGATAGCTTGAAGCAATGGCAGCAACAGATGCATCAGTGATTTCAGATCCAAGAACAAGCGAAAGCATTCGCAATCCCCTGAACAGTGAAGCAGCCAACTTATATTATTGTTATCCAGTGGTCAAAATAGGACTTTCAGTTGCTAAATAGTGAAGGATCTGAAGATGTCTAGACATGTTAAAAAAAAATACTAAATACCACACTAAAGTCATAAATCATGGATATGTGACAAACCTTAGATTTGCAGCAGTAAGAGCAAGCACAACAGAATGAGAAAGACGAACTGATGCAATGTGTATGTTTTGCAACCTTAAGCAATTCCTTCCCAAACCATCAACCATGGTAGTAAGATCAGTGCTATCATTTTCTTGACGATAAAATTCTAAGGAAATCTCCTTGAGATTTGGGCAGTTAAAAACCTATGGACACATACAAAGGAATTAACTTAAATGCAGAAGAGAAAGAAAACATTGAATTGCAATTCTAGAGAAAAATCACACCTCAAGCAATAATAAAAGGAAAAGGGAAAAAAATCACCATCTTAGAGAGTGAGTAAAGATCCGAAAGCCAAAGTGTAGAAAGGCTTGACGAACAAAGAACAAAACCCCCTAGATTAGAACACCCTTCCATCTTGAGGCTTTTAAGACATCTTTTATCCGCAACAAAACGGCCCAATTCATCGCTGCATTTGAAATTCATAAAATCAACTCTATCAATCAATCAATTGATACAAACAGTTTTGTCAGCTTTCCACGAAAAAAAATGGTAAATGCTATGGATCATGTAGCAGCAAAAATAATGGCCTAAGCACAAACTAAAATAAGTGGTAAAACAGAACCAAAGTAGTGAACAGTAACCAGTTGATATCCTAAGCACAGAAACAAATCCAACACTGTTATGAAAATTTGAAAGCACAGCAACCACACAAAAATTAGTTCAATTTAATAGCTTCATAGAGTAAACTATTGCACATAACACACACACATATGGGAGAATATATCTATAATAATTGCATCCAAATATCAAACAGAGAAAATATTCTGAGTCATTTTACATCCACTATTTTACAAAATTGATGCATTGATGTACACATTTTAAAAGGCAAAAAAGTAATGTCTACATTAAAAACAAGAAAATAGAAGTGAGAGAATAACAGCCCCATCCAACAATAATAATAAAGTTACGCTTTCTAAGCTAATTTTTAGATTTGCAGTGTAGATCACATTGTGCATTATACAAGACAACCCAATAATTTCACAAAAAGCAAAAAGTGAACAGGAATTATACCCATTGATCCGATTAATCGCAGTATCGGATTTCAAGATCTCCATAAATTCCAGATTAGGGCATGAAAATGCAATGCAAGCTAACATTGTTGCATCCAAATCACTGCAACACCAACAGCAACAAAAAAGAAATATTAGAAAATTCAAAATCCACAGTACCAATATTATTCTTTATTGACCATTCACATACTAAGCCTTATTTATTTTTAGAAAAATATATGTCAACCTCAAAAGAAAAAAAACAAAAAACAAAACTCAATTTTCCATCATTACTTTACTTCCACTGCATTGTACCATTAGAAAGCTAAAAACGCATTGAACACTTCGAAATCATTAAAGAGCACATTGAAAATGCTATTAGATCGAGCAGTATAGCATCGTTCCTCGCGTCGATCTATATAGATCAAACACTACGACGTCGTTTTCTCACATCGATCTTTATAGATCAAGTTCACATTGCACTTTTAGTTCGTTTTATTCATTAAGGTTCAGTTATTTTAAGCAATTCATGTTGTTTAAGCTTAATGTCCGTTAGAACAATCCGATCGGTCCGATAAAACCCTAGATCTGACAGAGTTTCATATCAGAAACCCTAACCTTTCCATTCTAAGGGAGAGTCTGACGAGCCCTGGGCATTTCTGCAACACCGATCCTACGAAACCGACCTGAGCTCTGGCTGGAACCCTAAGCCTGAGCTCCTCCGCCGCCTTCCACAGCCTCTTCGACGTCTCTCTCCACGACTTCGAAACTCTCGCCGCCGACAACAGCCCCGCCGGCGGCAACCTCCTGAGTATCTCCCACAAGCAACTCGCCGGTAACGCGCCCGACTCCGGATCCATTGAAGGATAACCGAAGTCCTCCTCCTCCTGCTCCTCTTCTTCGACCTCAGGCTCCGGCTCGGGGAAGCCGGCGCGGACATCGTCGTCGAAAGAGAGGGCGCGACGGAGGTGCGCGTAGGGCTGACGCGGTGGCGGAGGACGCGTGGAGGAGAGAGAGGCGGAGGAATCGGCACGGGAAGTTGGAGTGTTGATAATAGGACTAGAAGTAGTGGTGGCTGTGGTAGTGTCGGTGGTGGTGGTGGTGGTTATGCTGGTGTGGCAGTTGTGGCCCTTCTTAGGAAGGCCACAGCGGCCACAGTTGTAACTCCCACGCTTCTTGCCACGTTTATGATCGGCAGCAGCGGAGGAGAATGTAACGGTGGGTCCGGCGCAGGGAGTGGTGGGAGCATCGGCGGAGAAATGTGGTTGGTTTTGGTGTTGCATTGTGAAAACTGAGAAGAAGATATTTGTGAGTGAGAGAGAGAGAGAGAGTGAGAAATGGGGAAAGAAATAAAAGGGTAATGGAGAGAGAAGAAGTGGTCGGAAAGACGCGGGAGATTGAGGGTTATTTCGCGCGCTGTGTTTGAAATATGTGATTAAAAAAAAAATAGAGAGAAAAGCGTAGCTGAACCTGAGGACTGAGGAGCGTGCTTTGTTATTGACATTGACCAAAATGACCCTCAGTGAGTGAGGCGTGGTGGGTGAGTGAAACACGTGATTTTTGGTCCTTATTTTAGAAATAAACAAATATACATATATATATTTGGGGTATTTAATTTAATTTGTTTCCTATAGAGATATGCCCATTATGGAAATTGGAAATGGACAGATTTCGGATTTTATGTGGATCTTGGAAGTTATTGCTTGCTCTTACAAATTTACTAATCAATTTGCTAATGACATATCAGAAATTTAAGATGCCTTCTGATACATAAGGTAATCTTTGATTTTTTTTTTCACTAAAAAAAAAAAAAAAAAAAGATAAGGGGCGATCTAAGTTGTCATTTACGAGAGTATAAAATCCAAATGAGTCATAGTTATGCATCAATTATCATCGAAGACACTTTAATTATCATCCACCTCACTCGCTACTAATATTAGGGATAGAATTATAATCAAATATGATATTCTCTTCTTCTTTTTTTCCTCTAAATATATAATTTAATAATTATGATAGTTATTTATTTATTTATGGCAAGAGTCCAAATCTTCTATACCACTTTTTGTGTACAGAAGATTGGTGGAACATAGAATGGTACACAAAAAGTGATATAGAAGATTTGGACTCTTATGGCACAAAAATATAGTTTTTATTATCGTTGTGTTTATATTTATTATTTATTCTACTAATTTACATAAAATACTCTCTCTTTCTCTCTCCCTCCCTTCAACAACCATAATCACTATGCATGTATCCTTCATTGATGGATGAATAGATGGCCTTAGTAAATAAAATATGGAAAAGTTAATGAATGCTCTAAGACCATTGATTTATAAAATATTTTTAGAAATGTTTTATAAGAAAAGAAAAGAGAAATTAATTTTTTTGAAGTTTTTTTATATTTTTATAAAAGTAATGTCAAAAATTTCCTAAAATTGTTTATTAACAATTTCTCTAAGGAAATTCGTTAACATGACCCAGCAAAATTATAATAACAATATAATAATAGAGATAAGACTAAAATGCAAATTACACCATTTAAATTTGATTGAAATTTATTTCAGTTCTCTAACTTTACTTTTGTTCAATTTAGTCCTCTAAATTTTAAATTCACTTAATTTAGACATTTTGTCCATGTTATAAGTATGGATGCTACAAGTACAAGATAATGAAAATAAAAGAGAAGACCGGTTTAAAGGAAACGTTTCACAACAATATTTATGACATATGTCATTATTTTACAAAACACTTTTGTGAAAAATGAACGTAATGTATTCTAAGACATGTGCAACTTATTTCTCAAAAAAAAAAAAAAAAAAAGACATGTGCAACCACGTCACATTTACATTGAATGCCTTCTTATTAGGTGGGTCATGCTTCAAATAATTTTAGTTGGCTAGCTAGATGATAACATTGAACAAAGGTGACACCCTTTTTCCTACTAAAAAAAGTGACAACCTTATTAAATAGCCTCCTCTACCTAGTAGAGAGAGGAGATTCAATTTATCAGTCACCTAAACAGAAAAGTACAATGCTTGAATTCAAATCCTCTATAGGAAAGAATAGTTTTATAACATAACATGATTGAATTTGCTTCCTATAGGCTATATCATTTCCTTTTCAAATCCAATGCATGTTGTTAGGTCATGAATAATTCCGACTGACCTCTTTATCTCTTTTGGATCTATGACTGTAACATGTCGTTTTGACTGTTGTAGATGCTGTATGTGCCAGGATGAGGCTGAGGCTATACAACTTTTTTCGTGGATGATCGATCACCGACGAAGAGACTGTGCATCAACTTTATATATATATATATATATATATATATATATAACCATTAACATTAAGTATTAACCACACAATAGCATATACATTTTTTATACGCCTTTCCATCAGCAAAATACGGAGATTCAAAGACAAACTAGTGCGAATATTGCTATTCCTTTTCCATAGCAAAGAATGGCGCCTATATATTATTTCAGCAAAAGACAAGGACATTTCAGTCCAGCACTCGATTTATATTTTTTCCTAATTAAAAGAGAATAGTACATGTTTTTTTTTGTTTTTTTCTTTAAATTTTTATTTTAAATATGAAAGCAAATCTCTATTTTAATTGTGAGCAAAATAAAAATGCAAGATTAGTAACTCATAATTTTAATGTCACATTACATGTTACGCGCATAACATGTAATGTGAAATTAAAATTATGAGTTACTCTATAAATTACCACATAATTAAACTTATAAGTCTCTCTATAACTTACTATAGAATTAAACTTGTGAATCTTAACTCCTAAGCTTAATGTTATATCGTTTGTTGACCAAAAAAAAAAAAAAACTTGTGAATCACCCTATAAACCTTGGGAGAAAATGATTGAGTTGAGGTTATGATACAAAACAACAATATTAGAGAGTTGGTGATGCTCATTTTAAGGCCCAATAGCAGGAAGAAACCCAACAATATGGGTAGAGAAGAGTTAGTGGATGGCTAGAAAAACCATTAAGCCTGGATGGCAGGAACAATGGTTCATAGGGCCATAAAGTACACAAGTGGGCCTTGAGGAAAATAGACGGGCCTAAAAGAGCCCAGAGAGAGAGATAGTAAACCCATAAGCATTATGTGATGTAGCAAAGTTAGCAAAGTAAGAATGGGTCATAGTCGGCCTGAAGTAATGAAGTAAGAAAGTAAAGGATTGGTGGGAAGCCCATGAGCCCCAAGGATAAGGAATAAGATAATTGGGCCAGGAATGCCCAAGGGAGTTAGTAAAAGCCCATGGGTATGCAGAATTAGAAAATGGGCAAAAGATGTCCAAGGAAAGCAAATGGGCCAAGAAAGCTCAATGAGAAAGAAATGGGACAAAAGAGCCCACAAACAATGAAATGAGTCAAGAAAAGACCAAAGTAGCACAAGTATAAAATCAATGACCATATTGAGTCATTGGGAAAGGAATAAGCAGCAGACCCAAAGAGGCCCGACAAGCACGGGTCAAATAACACCATGGCAGGAACAACAAAATGGTATGGCAAAAAGTGGCAGCAGGATTACGGAAAGAGCAAAGAATGGGCTTAAGAAGGGAAAGCCCACAACCAGGCAAGGCCTAGCCCTTGAAAAAAACAAGCTGTAAGGAATGAGAAATCAGAAAGCAATTCACACCATAATGG
This sequence comes from Quercus aquifolioides, assembly GCA_019022515.1. Taxonomy (NCBI): domain Eukaryota; kingdom Viridiplantae; phylum Streptophyta; class Magnoliopsida; order Fagales; family Fagaceae; genus Quercus; species Quercus aquifolioides. Next base: position 47,731,931 of record CM032336.1, on the reverse strand, counting down.
GTCAAGGATGAGCGGCAGAATGCATAGACGAGCCTCCAGACCACAACAAACGCATAAGCAGCGGACAAGTTTTGGACGTACTTAGGAGTGGAGCACACGTAAGGCCCAGACATCACCAGCCTGTACCCAGCCAATACAGGAAGTGGTAGGTCATAAATCAGAGGTAAGAAAGGGTATGGTCTAGCGGTGGGGAGAGGGGAAAGTCTATTCTAGGGTTCCCGCTCAGGTTCTTTTGAGATAAATGTCCTGCTGGGATGACATACTACCCAAAAGAAGTAAGGATGAGTTGGAACTACTAAGTGCATGTTATAAGGGATAGGAAGAGAGAACACCCACATCGTGGCAAATAAGAAAGCCACGGTAAGCAAGCAAACAAAATAATCTTCTTTGTCTAGTGATGGGGAGTGGCGTAGCTAGCACAGGTAAGTGGTAGTGGCTGGACAGTTGACAAACCAGTGGTGGTCAGCAAGGACACCTAAACCAGACAAAGGTAGTTAAAGGCTAAAATGGTAAAAGCAAGTCACGACAAGCAGTATATAAAGGACCCTTGCCATACACAGTAAGGGATCATCATCACGGCAATAGTAATCACTAGGAGAGAATCACAACATTACTAGATAGGTAAGCACTGAGAAAAGAAAAGATGAGAAAAAGAATTAGAAGTAACAAAAACAGAGAAGAATGAGAGAATCAGGAAGAGAAAACGAAGAGTGTAGAATGGCAAGCATGCACCAATAGGTTAATCCCTTCTCTCCTTCTAAAAGCCTACCCTCTGTTAGGAAAAAAGACTCATTTGGGCACAAGTCATTCAGACCCGTTCCCTCATAGTGGGTAATTTCCATGGCAAGATCATCCTGTGAAGTTACCCACGTTGAGGAAGTGGTTTCCTCCTTGGCCTTAGCCCTGTAGCACAATCAAACGTGGCAGACTGATCTTTCATTCTTCGATTTTGTCACTTATTGTTATTACTTCTTATCTCGTCTTTGTAACCTCACTCAAAATGTGTTTTTTTTTCCCTGTTTTGACTAAGGATTTATCGCTTGTCTTGCCTTAACAGCAACTTATTTCTTTCATCATTGTTTTATCATATTTGTTTGCTGTGACTCTTCTATAGCAACTGTGTTTGTTGTGGGCACGTGATTAAAGTTTTGGCAAACGGGGCATAGTTTGCGCACAAGCCGGTTCAAGGTGGGTTACAATTGGACTGGTCCTGACTCTCTTATCCAAAACACTTGGGCCTAAATACAGCAGGAGATAGTCCAGTCCAAAACCACAAAAAGCCCACCACAATAGTCAATTTGATTTTACGTTGGATCAGTCTATCATGAAAGCCATTTTCTTACTTAGATGTTGTGAGAGTGCCTTTTTTCTTCAGCACAGTGGCCCAAGGATCCTGGGCCAAATAATTGTTGTTGGTGGACTGGGCTTGATTCACCGCAGCTAAAGGGCTGTTTAAGAACCAAGTGGTGCACAGGGCAGATTTCCTACAACAAAAATAAACTAACAAGCAAGAATATCTGTATTGAATGACAGCTCAAACAGCAAAGAAATGCATAGTAATAAAAAATACAGTAAAACAGGGATTATGGATCCTCGGATTAATGAGAAGCATTTTATTAATTTTCTTTGATTATGATTACAGTGTGCTCACTAAGACGTGATATAAGGTTCAAATTAACTCAAAAATTGCAGACTTTGATGGCTATTCAAGCCTCTAAGACTTGCAAAATTTGAATACTTTTGAATCCAAGTATGTGCTATAGTGGCTATTTCGGGGATACCGGGGGACGATCCTCTGTTTTCTCTTGAGTTTTACAGAGTTCTTTCTACGGTTCTATTATGATATCTTTTCTTAAATCAAAACGGATGATCAATCAATGCATCAATCATGAATGCCTTCAGCATGGGTTTTCTCTTCCTTTTATAGTGCGATTCTAGGGCTCCAGGGTACCATTGAATTCTCTATTTTGCCCCTCAGAGCTCGTGCTGTGTCAGTTACCCAGGGGCTGGTCCTTTCCTTCTTTCTCATAATTTCTTCCTTTTGGTCCGACCAAGCTGAAAGCCCCTAGCTAACTTTCTATTCCAAATCCACTCCGATTGCTGATCTTAGCTATTTGGCCTTCTTCACTTTTTTAGCTTTTATCTGCCCTCCATCCTTGTCATTTTTTCCAAACAGTCGAAACCTTTTTACTGTTGGGTTGAAAGCTCCCTACCAGCTACTTCTACTTATGGTTTTCTCATTCTTGGTTCCTTGGGGTACAGCTCCTTTGTTCATGAATTTTTGCTTTGTACTTTCTGATCCCTCATTGTATGGCTGGGTGTTTGAGACTCGTTTGTCCTTCGTCCTTTTCATTTTTTTGAACCGTTTCAATTCTTACTTAGAGCGTGTTGTGCGTCCCAGGGATCCCCGACCTCTGGTACTCTCCAGGTTCCCAGCCTAGTTCTTCATTCTCTTGTGATCTGAATCCACTTTAGTGATTGTCTGATTCATTAAGGGCTAGTTTTTCCAACCCACTCTCTACAAATTCATTGTTTTTGGCTTTTTGGGCCTAAGTTCATCCACCTTGTGGGCTAGGGACTCAAATCTGGTTCTTATAGCACCGTATCATTTAGTTATCATGTCCAATACGCAGCGTTTTGGCATCACTTAATGTTTAATTTCAAAACACATCATTTACTAAATGTCTGTGATTAGCACGTGTATTTGGTAGTTAATCTGTTATAACAGATTTCCTTATCTTGTGTTGACTCTCTCTCTCTCTCTTTTGTTAGTATATAAACAGATCAAAGACTCTCAATGTAATTAGTCACGCATTTTATAAAAGATCCTTTCCCTCTAGATTTTTCTTCTAGACTTTTCTCTTCAATTGGCAGTAGCGCAAGAGATGTCAGGCCTGCTCTTGTAATATGCGCGCTCAGTATTGAAATCAACAGCATGAGAATGAGGAGGAGCCATCGGTAGAGGTGATGAAACCACACTAGTCACTGCAGAATTCAATGATAGAGGAACAATCTTGTCTGCAAAATTATAATAAGAAGTAATACCATTAGCATTAGCAACTGGAGGCTAAAATTGAGTATTGTTCATTACATTGAATTGTTGATTAACTTGATTGAGTGCAGTGCAAGCGAGGTCCCTCTTGCTCTTGTAGTAAGTGCGCTCACTAACAAAATCAATAGCAACAGCAGCAAGAGGAGGCATCGGTAGAGGAACCGAGAAGGATGATGCAGAATTCAATGGCAGAAGAACCAAGTTGTTTGATTTGGAAAATGAAGCTTCAACATTGGAATCAACAGTCCGGGAGACCATGACAGGGTTGAGAAGATTCAGGTCGCTTTCAGAAAGTTTTATACACGGAAGAGAAAGAGCCGAGTCAGAATTGCTACAGCTAGCAACTTTGGAGGAATCGATGGTAGCATACATTGGTGCCTCTGACTTAGTAATCTCATGTTCCAAACCGGAATCCAAAAGTAGTACTTGTTCATTCATATACGTCAAAAACGAGTCACTTCGAAGCTTGGAGTTGGAATTGGTTCTAGTAACAACATCCTTTTCCTCCTCATCCTCAGAATCGACAGCTTGCACAGTTGAATCATTGGTTCCAGTAACAACATCGTCCTCTTCATCCTCATAATTGACAGCTTGTGCAATAGAATTAGAAGACAATAACTATTGGATAAACAACATAAAATTCAACACAGACTCACTTCGATGGAAGTTAGGAAAAGAAGACCATAAGGAGCTAGAGATTTCGCTCTCCTCAAACATCATTACTAATTCTCTCAACAGTGTAAGATAGAAATATAGGAAAGAAAGAAAGAAAATACACTACTGAACTTTTTGTTGAGTGCAATTATATATAGTCTGTGTGTCTCTTTCTCAGTCCTAGTCTCGCATGCTCTCTCTCTCTCTCTCTAACAATGATTTTTTTCTTTTTTTTGGTATGAATGACGGCTTAGGACAACCATGATTCAAATTAGGAATTCCTGTTCCTACTTTGAATTGGATTTGGCCCATAGTCGTTCCAACTAATTACACCCGTGTATTAACTATTAAGTGGCATGCACTAACTTGATAATCTAAAATTGGAAAAGACTAAAATTATCATCAATTTTTTTAGCTTACAAATTGACGTGGTAATGACATAATGTGCATTAATCACCAAAAAAAAAAAAAAAAATTCTATCATTTATTTATTAGATAGTTTAAACTTTAAACTTATCAATTAAATTCATTATCACTGAAATTTAACTTCACAAGAATTTTTAATTCTAAAACACAAATATAATTAACTGTGTGCCACTCAAATATTCATTTATTTTCTTTTCACTCTTCCTTTATAAACTTCCACCAAAAAAAAAAAAAAAATCATTATATATATTCCATTCTTTTATGATATATCCATTATATTTTCAAAGTACACAACATAGCTATCAAGTTTTCATTCCTCTTCTTATTTCCTTCCTTTCACTTCCATGTTGTCAAACATACTATTAGAGTCGAGGATGAATCCAAAACTAAAGGACCTAAAGGGCTGTTTGGATTTCAAAAAATGCTCACTCATCACTCAAATATCATCACTCATCACTCTATAACTCATCACTTATCACTGAAAATACCACAACTTCCTATGGTGGCATGTTTGGCACTTGTTTCCAACTTTGATAACTCAAAAAATTTTACTTTTTGTGGGATCCACGGATTGACTTGGTGCAGCTTTTACTTCTTATTTATTTTTATTTTTATTTTTTCCTTCAACCCCCAATACCCAAACTCATCGAACCCAAATTGCTCTCAAGCACTGTTCATCGCCTCCCTCTTCATCCATTCACCAAACCCAGCACCCAGCTAAAAAAAACCATCACCGTGCAAACCACAAAACATCAACCCATTCCACCATAGCAGATCCGGCCATTCACACCACCAACACCTTCAACACCACAACAAATTACACTATAAAGCTTATAAAGAACTAAAAGAGGGGAAAAAGAGAAGAGAAAAGATCGTGAGAAGTGAAGAAAGAAAGAAAGAAAGAAAGAAAAAAGAAAAAGAAAATAAGAAAATAAAAGAAGAGAACCCAAGCCCAGAAACCCAGTGAAAAGGAATGGAAAAAAAAAGAAACCAAACCCAGAAACCCAATGTGAAAAGGAAAAAAAAAAAAAAAAAAAAAAAAAGAGAATAGAGAAACCAAGCCCAGACCCAGCGTGAAAGGAAAAAAAAAAAAAAACCAAACCCAGAAACTCAATGTGAAAAGGAAAGAAAAGAAGAAAAAGAAGAAGAGAATTGAGAAACCAAGCCCAGACCTAGTGTGACAGAAAAAAAAAAAAAGAAAAAAAGACAACGCGTGTTGGAGAGAGTAAAAGGTCTTACTGTGGGTCCCAGGCATGTCTGTTTATTTACCAAAATGCCATGGAAACTCAGTTTCCATGACTTGAAAACACCCAAAACGTGTTTTCAGTTTTGCTAACTCATCACTCAAAAATCAAAGAATTGAGTGATGGAAATAAAAACTGAAAACAAATCCAAACACACCCTTCTGCTGTGAGACCCACCAATTTTGAGTTATGGGTGATGAAAATAGAGTGATGGGTGATAGAAAACATGAAATCCAAGCAGCCTTTAAGGGGGTGTTTGGATTTCTAGTTTCCATAACTCATAACTCAAAAATGGTGGGACCCATGACTCAAAAGCTTGTTTGAATTTCAATAACTCTGTTTCCAATTTTTTTTTTCCATCACTCAATTCTCTGATTTTTGAGTGATGAGTTATGGAAACTGAAAACACATTTTAGCTGTTTTCAGTTTCCATAACTCTGTTTTTAATGGCATTTTTGTAATTAAACACACATATAAGGACTTACTGTCAGTGCCTTGTCAAGTCCGGCTCCCCCTTTCATGTCCCCACCAATAGTTTTTCCTTCACACAAAAAACCCAACCCACAGAAACTCTTCTCCATTCCCAAATCCAAGCACATCACACTTTATCCCCTTTGCCCAGCCATGCTGACCGAGCCCCCACCTGATACAACTCGCGGCGAACACGACGGCGAAGTTCTGGGCTTGGGTTTTTTTTTTTTTTTTTTCACTGGGTTTCCATTCCTTTTTTTTCTTCTCGAGTTCGTTGAGGTTGTCACCGCTGTTGATGTTGCGGCTGTGGTGGGTTTCAGAGTTTTTAACGAGCGGTGGTTTTTTTTTTTAGGTTTTTGGAAAAGAAAAATACTGGATAGCTATTTGGTTATATTGTAGATCTGGGAAAAGCATGAAAATAAGGATCATGGTGGGCTTGATTAAAATATGTGTTACCATGGATGAAGAGAAAACCAGAGAAAAACAGGGGAAAACGAAGGGGAGAGGCAGGGGAAAAAGAAAAAAAAAAAAAAAAAAAAAAAAAAAAAAAAAAAAAAAAAAAGAGAGAGAAAAGTCAACTGACATTGGGTCAATGTGTGGGTCCCACAAACAGTTGAAAAATATTGAGTGATGGTGCCAAACGGGGTGAGGTGTAGGGAGTTGGGTATTTTCAGTGATGAGTGATGAGTAACAGAAATTGAGTGAAGAGTGATAAAAAAAAAAATCCAAACAAAGCCTAAGTAGTTGTTTGGCAATTCGTGATTCCTATCTGATTTGGTAACACCAATTTTGCCATAGAGACAGATCTTGGAGGGGGCCCGGGACCCTGGCCCAAATTTTTTATTATTAGGTATGTTTGAACTCGTTTAAGGTAGGCCCCTCTATTTCAAAAACTTAGCCCCCCTAGGCCTCCCCTAACAGCCCAACCCAAAACAATTAAAAACTCAATTAGATTACAACCTACAAACCCAATTCAGGAAAAAAAAAAAAACGGTTGAAGTCGAGATTTGAAAGACCGATCGAGAAACGGAAACCATCAGAAAGATTAGAGAAGAGAGTGAAACTCACTCCGTCAGCCATGCCGCCGCCGCCACAGCCGTCAGCCACCCTGATAGTGCCCATGCAAGACTCACTTCGCTGCTAGGCCCACCACTGACGCACTTACCCACAAGCTGATTTACCCAGTGAGAGCAGCGACTGATCTACCCACAGTTCACAGCTTCACGCCGGAAGCTGCAGCCTCCAGCCTCCACCCAAATTCAGCTATTTTGTCTCCTTCAACTTCAAAACCTAACATTGATGATTTTTCTCTCTCCACCCCCATATGTTTGTGATTTGTGAATCTGTCATCTGTGACTCTCAGGCTGTTTTCTTTTTTGCTAAGGTGATTGTGAATTAAATAATTTAAATTTGAATATGTGAATGTGTGATTGTGTTTGGAGTCTCTGCAGCTGCTGAGTGTCTGAGATAGTGAGAAGTGTGATGTGAATAAAATTATAATACAGAGAGAGTGTGTAGAGAATAAGCCACAGACAATCTTCCCCGTTTTGACAACAAAGTTGGTGTTTATCTCTCGTTGAAGAAGGTAAAATGGTTGCTTTTGTGTACATAAGATGAGATTTGAGAAAATCTGAAATAAAATATTGGAGTAGTTTGAATCAATACTGATCCCATTTACATGGAAATTGGGGACTTTGGGTGATGCACCTAAACGCATGGCATTGGCAGCCATGTGTCTTTGAATGTATTTTTCTTCATTTTTTGTGTGGGTTAATAACTTAAATATTGATTGGTAATGATATATAACTTATTTATTAAATATTAAAAAATAGTTTGTATTTTAAGTCATTAACATCTAATTTAACACCTTTTTATTTTAGAAATTAGATCTCTGCAATAAAAATATATTAATCCTAAGTTGAGGAAAGTTCAATTAAATTATATATTCTTAATTACGTTATAAAAAAAAAAAAGTTATATCATTGTCATCATTTTTGTAATGTTAATTTAATTGTTTACACTTTTTTTCCCTACCCATTTATATTTAATATAAAGTATGACCACCACACATTTTTGGTGCGATGGTCACTTTACAAGTATAAGTGATTGTGGGGTGTGGGGGGCAAAGGTCAGTGTTCAAGTTTTCAAAAGGGAATCTCATTTTTTGGGTTAAAAAATGCCCTTACACCACTATGTTTAAGTAGAGACAAAAGTAAAGGATAATTTGGTAAAAATACAATTCTAACTCCTACTAAAATATTGCTTAAAAAATAGGGTCACTCTCCTGTTGATTTTCAAATTGCGTTATCCACTTATAAATTCTAAATGCGTAATATTAATGAGAAAATGTATAAATCTTGAATTGGAATGAATGAAAAATTATGACACTAAAAAAAAAAAAAAACCCTCATCGCACACGTGAAGCATGTGTGATGAGACTAGTTATTATTTAATAATGTTTGCTCCATCCAAATAAGCTATCATGATGAGTTCCCTCTTTCAAATCTTTTCATACAGCTCATCCAACCAACCAGTCTTGTTGCTGGATTGCTTGCTAATTTAGTGTGTGTTGTTTGGATTAGCTTTAAAAAGCTATACGTAAACCAAATAAACTAATAGAAAGCTAAATCAAACTCACTTTAAACAAAAACAAAAAAACAAAAAACAAAACTTTGTTGGAACTACAATATTTCAAACTCAAACTTTCTTTATATATATACACACACACTTTATAGTCATTCTTTAAAGTTTAGACTGTAATAGTTGGCAACTCTTGAAAGATTGTCATCAAACCAACAACCATGGTATGGCCCCTTTTATTAAATTTGCCATCATGTGAGTCATTCAATACTATCCTCCATGCCTAGCTATAACGTAGCCCAGAAAGTTGTTTGCCAATTGCCATGACTTGATCTCGGGCTGCTACTGCATAAGTCTAGGACTATGTTCTTTCTCTCACAGAGGGATGGGTCTCACCCATCATGGAGCTCACCCCTCTGCAAGAGAGAACATAGTTCCGGACTACACAATAATTTTCCTCTTATCAATAAGGCCTCTTAAGTAAACCTCTTTTTTTTTTTTTTTTTTCAATGATAAGAGTCCTAAAATCCAGCTCCAGCCTACTGTGTAATTCAACTGAATATTTAGATAGTCTTTTGGCCCTAGCTAGTTCTGCAAGACTAGCTGCTAATTTAGTTTTTTTTTGGTTTAAAAAAGATGGGAGTATAGCTGCTAATTTAGTTGAACCAAAATGTTATTATCTATCAACCTATATATTCACAGTTCCCTAATGTAATTGTATGTCAAGCCTATGATTTCACAGGCAACTTGCAAGAAACCTGTACTCCTTTCAAAAGTCAAAGAAGTTGGTACTTGGTAGTTGTCATCCTTATAACTTTATAAAGCAATCAACGATATCACGAAAGTGAATAAAGAAAGCTTAAAAAAACACCACATATTAATTTTTTTTAATTTTTAATTTTTTTTTTTAAGTTTTAAGCTACAATGAGCTACTATCTTTAAATTTGTTACTGATACTCAAATTATTTTGAGTTTACCTTCTTTGCTATACAAGGCATTTTGAGAGTATTGGTTGCTAAATTGATTTTTTTAGTCATTTTAGCAACCTTATTGGGATGTTCTTAGTACATTTAGGCTCCGCTTGGAAGGAGGGAATGGAATGGAATGGAAAGGAATAAAAAAAATAATTTTATAATATTCTTCCCTTCTCTTATTTGGGAGTTTTAATGGAGAGAATGGAAAGTCCATTCCCTTGTTTGGGAGTTTAAGTGGGAGAGAATGGAATGGGTAGGAGGGAACACTCATTCCTCTCTATTCCCTTAAAACCTCAAATTTTCATTCCCCCCGAGATTGGGAGGAATGAGAGGGAATGAAATTAGATTTAATGATTTTTTTACTAAAATTCCCAAAATACCCTTATATATATTCAACTCTTTATTTTAAAATAGGGATCTAATAGTAATATTGTCATAAAATGATTTCATTCCATTCCCTCCATGTTGCTCCCAAACAGAATTACTTACATTCCATTCATTTTCATTCCTTTATTTTAAAACATCCAATCAAGGTTACTTAATTCCATTATATTCCATTCATTTCCCTTACTTAAATACATTCCATTCCATTCCATTCATTTCCATTCCCTTATAATCATTCCATTCCATTCCATTCCATTCCGTTATAAACTCGCAAGCGGAGCCTTAAGAAAAAAGAAATGCTATATATATAGCAATATTTGTTGAAAAAAATATATTTAATAAAAAACTATTAACTGGTATAATATTGATAAAATATGAAAATTTACAATGTGTGACTTAATAAGTAATTTTATATATTGACAAATTCTTTTGGGGGGGGGGGGGGGGGGTGTCTATTGTACTTTGCCAACTACTCTTTCCGTCCCACTTTGTTTGAAAAGTTAAACTTTTTAAGGGAACATCATTTATTATCTTGTCTACCTTTTAAAAATGTATAAATTTTCAAAACTACCCTTAAATAAATTTCTTGTTGATTTTATTTTCAAATAGTTTTGAAAATAAAATAGGGGTATAATAGGAAATGTAGGGACACATTTTGCAACCCAAGCCCAAGGTGTATGGGATCTTGGATCAGTGAGCCCAGTACAATAAATTTGTAGAGAGTGGGTTAAAGAGCTAGGCCTTAATGAATTGGACAACGGCTAGTATGGACGTAGGAGATGATTAAGCAAGAACTAGGGACATAGAGCTGAACGAATTCATTGTCCGAGGAGACGAACTCACTGTCCGAGGAGACGAACTCACTGTCCGAGGAGGTAGGTCTCCATATAAATTGATTAATACAAAGTACAAGTGCAATTTAGATTGCTACAGTGCCTTTTCTCTATTTTTCCGGTCCCGTCCTCATGAAGGGTCTCTTACATTATATAGCTCCTTTTGGATGATCTTAATCCTACACTTGTCAACAACCCGTATGACCACTTGAGTACCTGTCCCATTAGACACCCCTGCTGGCTTTCTGTGAGTTGTGGTTTCCAAGGCAACACTGTTCAGAGGTCTTTTCCACATAAATGCGGCCAGAAAAGTAGCTGTTTTCCCTTAGATATTTCTGAGTTCTTATCCTTTAGAACTTCCTGGAAGGTCACTTTGACCATTTAGGACTTATGTATGACCGTGCTTTAGCTTGTCCGAGGAGTTATTCCTCCTCGGACTTGGGCTACCATGCTCTCGGCCAAAGCCCCACGCTCTCGGCCAAAGCCCAAAACCTAATTACTGTATGATTTAGGGCCCATGACCCCACAATAGCCCCTCAAAACTCCGGTTTTTTCCTCTCATCCGAGGAGAAAAGTGGGGTTTTGAATTCTCGAGAATTAATTCTGCTTGATCCATTGATCTACACCCGTGGAAGCACCGTTTCACACGCCCTATATTTGTACTGTAACTTGCTTCTTTCAAAACTACTAATTTGAGGAGTTGGTCATGATCTTGGGTCTACTTTGACACTTACTGAGAAACAAATAGATATTTTGGAATGTTACTTTTCCCAAAGTATGTAGTTTGAGGATCCATGCATAACTAAGGTTCTATTTAATCATTTAGAGAGATGCCAGAGTGCTAACTTCCCCACATCATCTGGTCCGAGGACTCAGACATGGTTGAGTTTCAGTTTAAACACTTGGGAACATGGCCTGGAGTATTAACTAACTCTAATCATCTGGTTCGAGGACTACAGGCATGATTGAGTTTAAATTTAAACACTTTCCCCGGATGCCTTATAAGGCTCAGCCCCGAGTGCACTACCACAGCATGAGGTAGCAGTTTTTGAGACCTGCTCTACTTCACATGTGTAGTAGTAGTAACAGAGTGTTAACTTCCTCTTAGCATCTGGTCCGAGGATTACAGGCATGACTAAGGTTCACATTTAAACACTTTCCCCGGGTGCCTTATAAGGCTCAGCCCCAAGTGCACTACCACAGCATGAGGTAGCAGTTTTTGAGACTTGCTCTACTTCGCATGTGTAGCAGTAGTAACAGAGTGTTAACTTCCCCTTAGCATCTGGTCCGAGGACTACAGGCATGACTAAGGTTCACATTTAAACACTTTCCCCGGGTGCCTTATAAGGCTCAGCCCCGAGTAGCAGGTATTGTCCTCTTTGGATTTTGCTCTGTGTTGCTGCCACTTCCTCTCGTGGAGATTCAGCAAACTCGGCCACCAGATTCGCAAGAACTAGCCCCTTGACATAGGTACGGGGCATACACTTGATGTCAAGAGCCCCTAAAACTGTGCCCCATTTAGCAATCCTCCCCGCGTAATCAATACTTCGAAGTGTAGACCTGAGCGGAAGTGGAGTTATGACAACAACTATATGTGTTCTTGGAAATAATGGGGAAGCTTTTTTATAGCATGCACCACCGCCAAAATGGCCTTCTCCAGGGACTCTTGCTGTTGAGAGCTTGATCCTACCATGACTAACCGTTGCACTCACTATCACACAAGCTCTTCCCACAGACGGCGCCAATTGTAGGGACACATTTTGCAGCCCAAGCCCAAGGTATATGGGATCTTGGATCAGTGAGCCCAGTACAATGAATTTGTAGAGAGTGGGTCAAAGAGCTAGGCCTTAATGAATTGGACAACGACTAGTATGGACGTAGGAGATGATTAAGCAAGAACTAGGGACATAGAGCTGAACGAATTCATTGTCCGAGGAGACGAACTCACTGTCCGAGGAGGTAGGTCTCCATATAAATTGATTAATACAGAGTACAAGTGCAATTTAGATTGCTACAGTGCCTTTTCTCTATTTTTTCGATCCCGTCCTCATGAAGGGTCACTTACATTATATAGCTCCTTTTGGATGATCTTAATCCTACACTTGTTAACAACCCGTATGACCACTTGAGTATTGTCCCATTAGACACCCCTACTAGCTTTCTGTGAGTTGTGGTTTCCAAGGCAACACTGTTCAGAGGTCTTTTCCACATAAATGCGGCCAGAAAAGTAGCTGCTTTCCCTTAGATATTTCTGAGTTCTTATCCTTTAGAACTTCCTGGAAGGTCACTTTGACCATTTAGGACTTATGTATGACCGTGCTTTAGCTTGTCCGAGGAGTTATTCCTCCTCGGACTTGGGCTACCATGCTCTCGGCTAAAGCCCCACGCTCTCGGCCAAAGCCCAAAACCTAATTACTGTATGATTTAGGGCCCATGACCCCACATGAACATTAGTAAATTAATGACTTTTATTTTTAGAAATAGAACAATATTTTGGGACATCCCAAAATGGAATAGAGAACAAACAAAGTGGGACGGAGGGAGTAATTTTTATGATAATATTCCTTTTTTTTATAATTACTTTGTCAACTAAATTTTTTTTTTTTTTTTTGAGTATTACTTTGTCAACTAATTTGTAGTACATGTAAAGGCATAAAACATGTTTATTGCCGTTTTCTTATAAAAAAAAGGAGATAGAGTAACACACAAATGGCAATTAGAATCAACAAGCTACATAACCATTAAATTATTTTAAGTTCAAACGATTATTCATATGTACTTTTTAATATAACTCATTAAACCATTTATACAAGTCACACAAACATTAAATAAATTATGTGACTAAATGCACATTGTGGTATGTTTAAAGGAGACAAGGAGGATTTATTTTATTATGGAATTGGATTTAATTATTATGAATTTATATGTGTAACTAGTGTCACAAAATTTTAAATTTAGTATCATCAAATAAGGAATAATGACAAATTTTAAATGAAATGACACTATATTTGCTTTTAATTTTTTCTCAGAAAGAAAACCAAATCTTTTAATTGCTTAATGGAGAATTTTAATGAACTTATGTACATATCTTTTTTAAGGTAAAATATTGTCTTATTTAATATATTTTATACTTATTAAGATTAAGTAGGTACGGCACATACAAAAAAAAAAAAAAAACCATAAAATGACTATTAATTTACCTAATATTTACGATGATATGGAGTCCATTTCAAAGCAAATTGAGATAATCCTTCACCGTAGTAATAAGTGAAAAACTTTTCTCCATGGAAGAAAATTTTGTTTGTCTAACTCCAATGATTTGAGCAGGATATTTTTTTGACTTAAGAAAAATCCAATTAATTAAAGCATATCCCATTGGTCATGGGGGATCAGAAGAGATGTCGTTCGGCTCAAACTTCATCAGGGCCCAACAACATGGGGCTGGTTGTCAACTACTCTTCTTAATAATGCATTGAAATGTCTTCTTCAGAAAATGAAGGCAAAGGATATGTTTCTTGACAAGAAAAGAGATAGCAGATCTTGAAAATGACTCATAATTATATTTATAAACAAGCAATTGCGTTGTTTCCTCGTTGCCACCTGTATTTTTTTTTTTTTAAAGGATTGCTGTTGACCTCAATGCTGAATTGAGTTAAAAGCATGCATCAAAGTTCAAAGTTGTACTGGCATTCATGAAGGAGAAATGGAAAAAAAGAAAAAGAAGAAGAAGAAATTAAAGGAGAGAAGGACAAAGAGTGCCACTATTGCTGTCTGACTGATACAATTACAGATGAAGTTGAGTCGTGACTTGTACTTCACAGTGTAAGGTGTGTACAGTTGAACACATGATGCAGAACAATTGGAATCTTTTAGGGTTTTATAAAATCAATTTATCGCACATGCTTGAATACATTTAATTAACCCTAGACCTTTGTGTTTGGGAGATTACAAAAAGACAATGATATATAAAAATATTTCGATTATATTTATAATATTTCTAGAGTTCTATTTTTCTCTCTTGCTCCTATGCAGCCTAATTTGAATTTGCATCCTCTTGCTTCTCCTATTTTTATAATAAATAACTTCTTCTTCTTTTTTAGAAAGTTATAATAAATAACTTTTAAAAAAAAAGGTTAATTTGTGAGAATAATGTCAATGAATTTCACATTTTGCACAATTAATATATAGTGGACACGACCTAAAGTGTTTAGAAAAAAAAAATCACTTTTATTAGAGTATATTAATAATACCATTTTTACTACGCACCAAAATAAATTAATTATATAAAAAAAAAAATTGTAGAAAAGTCTTATGTCCATAAACCTATTATCAAATTGTCTTATTACAAACCGTATTACTATTGTAGAAAGATAAGGAGGATGTATGTAGATTTCAATACATATGGTATGCCAGCAATTTCCAACAAATCACACTTATGATATGCCAACACTGGAAATGTGTTACATTAAGGATAGATTCTCTCAAGGTCAAAAGAAAAATCAATATGAAACTATCCTCTTACAACTTTAGCGCCGGTGCAAGTAAATATAATGTCACAAACTTCTGACATAACAATTCATATATAATCAATTTGTATTTGTATTTCTTTTACCATGGTGGCCATGACAGCTAATTAATTCATCTAAATACATCATTTATATAATTTTTATTATACACTGATTACAACTGCAAATAATTGTGAAAAAAATGTTTTGTATTTACCAACCAGTTGATCTGGGCTCTTGGGAATGGGATAGCAAGAACCACAAAGCCAGAGAAGGTTGGTATATTTCTAAGCTTTTTCATTGGAAAGATCCCAATCCTCAATCTGAATTTCCCTATTCCTAGAACTTTCTTGGAATCATAAAACTAAACTAGTCCTAGTCCCCATTTATTAATTAACAATGACCTTGACCATGACCAAACCCCACATCCACATGATCCATGTGGGCATTAAACAAAACATTTTATAGGAAAGGGATAACATCAGACCAGCAATGCACATTACACACCCTATACCTATAAAGAAGAATAAATGAATAATACTTGTGACACGTAAAGTGGCACAATTTGTGCCATAATTCGCTTATTTGGCGAGTTATGAGTAGTAGAGAGGTGATGATGGGTCCATGTGGGGTCACTTCTCTACCATTCATAACTCATCACGTGAGCAAGTTGTGGCACAAGTTGTAACACTTTAACTGAATTCTATAATCTATACACTATAATACCCCCTTGGTTACATTAATTTTCACCAACCTCTTCACATTTTTTGGTGATAGCTATGGCCATTTCCCTATCTAACACCAGTGTCCTTCCCTTCACCACACAACCAAGGCCATTTCCGGTACCATTGCTAGCCAAAAAATCCCAACTTGAAGTTTCAAACTTCGCCACAAAAACACCTACATCTACAATATTATGCAAGGTACTCTCCAATACAAGCCACTCCCTCTCAAACATCATCACCGAGCTAGAGAAGCAAACACCACACCAAGATCAAGATGAAGATGAAGATGTACAACTTGAAAACATCACCACCCAAATTGATGATGATCATGATCATCAGCGCCAAGTAGAAGTAGCCGATGCTTGGCGTGAAATCCACGGTCAAGATGACTGGGTTGGCTTATTGGACCCCATGGACCCACTTCTCCGATCCGAGCTAATCCGCTATGGTGAAATGGCACAAACATGTTACGACGCTTTCGATTTCGATCCCTTTTCCAAGTACTGTGGAAGCTGTAGGTTCATGCGCCGTGACTTCTTCGATTGCCTAGGAATGTCCCACATCGGCTACGACATCTCTCGTTATCTCTACGCAACCTCAAACATTAATCTCCCTAACTTCTTCAAGAAATCAAGGTGGCCTAAAGTGTGGTCCAAGAACGCTAATTGGATCGGATACGTCGCCGTTTCTAACGACGAAACATCCAAACGCTTAGGCCGCCGTGACATTAGCATTGCATGGAGAGGCACAGTGACACGCCTCGAATGGATAGCTGACCTAATGGACTTTCTCAAGCCAATCTCTTCCAACAAAGTCCCTTGCCCCGACTCAACTGTCAAAGTCGAATCTGGGTTCTTAGATTTATACACAGACAAAGATGAATCCTGCAAATTTTGCAAGTACTCAGCCAGAGAGCAAATTTTATCGGAGGTAAAAAGGTTACTTGACATGTACGCAAACGAAGAGATAAGCATTACTATCACAGGGCATAGTCTAGGGGGTGCTTTAGCTATCTTAAGTGGTTATGATATTGTGGAAACGGGTTTGAATGTGTTGAAGGATAGTAGAGCCGTGCCTGTGTGCGTGTTTTCTTATGCTGGTCCAAGAGTTGGGAATGTGAGGTTCAAAGAGAGGCTTGAGACTTTGGGATTGAAGGTGCTGAGGGTTGTGAATGTGAATGATATGGTGCCCAAGTCACCAGGGCTGTTTTTTAACGAGCAAGTGCCATCTATGTTGATGAAAATAGCTGAGGGTTTGCCTTGGAGTTACTCGCATGTTGGGGTTGAGCTTGCTCTGGATCATAAGAACTCGCCCTTCTTGAAGCAGACTAGTGATCCTACTTGTGCACATAATTTGGAGGCTCACCTGCATTTGCTTGATGGGTAAGTGCTTTTAATTATTTTTATCGTTCATCTTGGACTTTTAGTTCGCTTAGATTTTTAGTTTAGGATAATCGGATTTCTTTTTTTGTGAAGATCTGTGGTTTAGGATAATTGGATTGTTTGAGTTCGTTCGCCCAATTAACCTTAAAAATTTAAAAAAAAAATTTGTAAACCTCATTTTTTTCCCCATAACTGTATTTTTATTTCCTTAACATTTTTTTAAAAAAATAATTCAATAAAAAAAAAAAAAACCATCCCCAAAACACACTAATGTTAGTACGTGATTAACTGATTACAATTACTGTAAATCTAGGACCAGCTGGCGGGGGTTGTCATTGGAAATATTTTTGATAAACTAATGAGATGACAGATTTGATTAGTTGAAAATTGAAATAATAAGGATTTTTAAAATAATAGAGGAAACAAAGTTTAAAAGTCAATGTGTTTGTAAATACTTTAATTACCTCATGATTTTTGCATTGATAATTTTTATCTAAACTCCAAAAATTGTTGCTTCAACATCCCTTCTCTCATGACCTCAAGAATGGAAATATATATTAGAAATTGTTTTTACTTTGATAATTCTTTTTTTAACCATAAAAATTGTTCTTCAACATTCCCTCTCTCAGTCCAAGGGAAGTCGAAACAACAATTTGGGAGTTAAAATTTAAAATAGTATTAGTACCCCTTGTTGGTCCAATTCAACAGCATCACACCCCTCTTTCTCACACAATGAGAGGGCATGCATGTGACAGCAATAATTTGGGGAGTTAAAAATACAACACCCTATGTTAAGTTTTAAGTTTATTTATTTATTATAAATTAGTAAGCTAGATTTTTTTCCACATTATTCAGGAATTAAAATGGGGGATTAAAAAAAGAAGAAGAAACATGTATACAATTTTACATCTCCATTTCTTACAGAGATTGCAAGTTTGTTTTTTTTTTTTTTTTTTTTGGATGAATCGGTCAATAGCTTTTAACCAATTAAATAAGCTTCACAATCACACACTTCTATATCAAGTATCAACTAACTAAATAAACACCCACGCTACTGAATAAGTACTGAAGGCTAAAGCCGCTTAGCCTACCTAAAAAATAAACATAGAAAATAGTATAAAACAAATTAAAATAAGGCTGTATAAACGTGACAAGAAACTAAAAGGTATCAAGGACCTAGGTATGGAATATATTTAATCCTGGAGATATCTCTTCAATTGTATTAAAAGGCTGGAAATCATTAAAATCAGAAACCACGCCATGTAATGAGATCATGTCCCCTCATAGCTGAATGGTCAAAGTGAAAAGTATTGATTTATCACACAACTAAGTTCCTCTAATTGGTAGTTAATGACTGGGATGTCTGTTTGTGACATTATTTAATAAGATTGGAGTGAGATAAGCCTGAAACAACTAGATGCTAATGAATTATAAACAACTTAATTATGATCTAATTTCTATCTCTAGCAGACATCTTATGCTTATTTAGGAACAAGGAAGTCCCAGTCCCAAACTTCTAAACCTAGGTTTCACACTAGTTGAATGGGAGGTCAAACCTCGATACATGATGTCTTCCTGTGATAGAAATGGTCAGCAATACATTAACTATTAGAAACACGATGACCCTTGACTTATAAAATTATCAGATTTTATGTTTACACTCCCAACTACTTATTCCAACAATTTTAAATGGGCCACGTGAATACTCTGATATCTCTACTCTATTTTTTTTATTTTTAATAATGACTGTAAACTAGTGTGTAACCATTCTTGTTGTTAGACCTCCGATTCAATCCAACATTAGAACATAATTTTGAAGAATATATTTGTCATTAGCTTACAAGGAACTAGATCCTCTCCATTTAATGGAGGGTTCATTTCGCAGTTAAGATGAATGATTCCTCAAACTATATTGACAGAATCTGTTGTCAAGTGAGTAATGTGATCGTTCATTGCTTTCCATTAAGCAACAATCTAATTGGATAAGTAGCAAGAAGTCATTGGATTTTTGTTGTTTGATTATGTGATGCAGATACCATGGGAAAGGCCATAGATTTGTGTTAGCGAGTGGAAGAGATCCTGCCCTGGTGAACAAGGCCGCTGATTTTTTGAAAGATCATTATTTGGTTCCACCCTACTGGAGGCAAGATGAGAACAAGGGTATGGTGAGGAACAAGGATGGTCGTTGGGTGCAGCTTGAACGGCCAAAACTCGATGATCATCCTCCAGATATGCATCACCATCTCAAGCAATTAGGCCTGGCTCATTAATGAAAAATGCTCTTTTGTTTCTTGTTTGTAATTTATATGGGGTTACTGCTTAGAGGAAAAGTTCATTATATAAGGTCAAATAATGACACTAAGGCTAGTACAGAAGTTATTATGTTAATAGTCTTAGGGTCTTCTAAAAAGCTGTACAAATTCAGGACATTGTGCTTCTTATCTTTATTCTTTACACTTTGCAAGGTATCAACCAAAACTTCATTTATATAAGATCACTTTTGTTATGACGTAAGTTTACTTTTGTTATGACATGTTTGATAATCGTTGTTAACACTAAAAACTAAAAATTGCCTCTTAAAGAATTTTTCTATAGATATAATATGATTGATTTAAACATATGATGTGCTCTTCATGATAATTGATTTTATTATTAACTTAATACACTAATTAGTTTTTGGTGTAAGCAAGATTCGAATCCAACCTCTTACAGAATAGTAACTGTAAAATGAGAGCCAAGACTAGGGCAACAAATGAGATTTAACTGTTGAAAAGGCTTCTCTAACAATAATAGAAAGGGAAATCTTTTAGAAATTTAAGGGCCTCTATAATTTGGGTATTAAAAAATTCTTATGAAAAAGTATATAACAGTTTTATTTGCGTATGATTATAGAGCAAATTTTGCTTACAAGAAATATAGAATTTGAAAGAAGCCCGGTGAAGTGGTGAGTTTACTCAGAGTTTCAGGAGCAGATATTGTATCTGGATGATGTTCACCACAAATTGAAGTTGTAATAAAAACAGTCTTCCTAATTAGATCATCTCCTATATCAAAATTGTGTACCTCTTTTAGCATTAGTTTCTACTTTCTAGCAGTGTGGCTCTGCATAGAGCCAGTTGGTGCCAAAGGCAAGGATTCAACTGGGAATTAGTCAGTAACAAAGTGATTTCTCAACTTGAGTAACAAATAGTTGGTCCCCACTCTCCCAAAGCATTTGTACATTACAGCAGAAGTTGTAGAGCAGCACTGCACCTAGAGAAATAGAATGTAGCAAGAGGCAAAAACCAAAACCCACTTGTTTGTTTGACAAGATATAGCAACTCTGAGACCTTTACCTCAACAACAATTACAGAGTACAGGGTAAAGTCATATCCAAATCCGAATAGCAACAACAGACGCTGCCCAGATAGTTTCAGCCCAGTGATTACTTTCAAATTAGCTATACTATTTTTCTTTTTTTCTTTTTTACTCCAGTTACTGTGAAAAATCAAGTGATTTCTCATTGAGAGTTTATTTTAGCTTCGGTTTTTCCCAGGTGAGTCAAGGTACTCTAGATCAAGATGATACCGAATTACCCACTAACCATCATGATTGGCTCAATCCCCCTTTCTGAATGAAAAATCCTACTCCCTGCAACACTTGCTTAATCATAAAATTACATCAAATCATCTTCAGTCTGGAGAAAAACATCAAGGCTTAATAAATTGTATGGTTCATCTTAACGACATATATTATTATTTGGCTGTGTAATGACATCTCTTTTCACTTCATCCTAGTTCTCCCCACAGGTTCTTTATATAGAACATCTTTAGCGAATGTGTATAATCATAACTTTCAAAATTAAAACATCTTCAACCAACATGTTTTCTGTTACAAGTGTTCAAAAAGGTGGGCCTGAAATAAAAGAGAAAATAAAAGGAAGAAACACGTATTTCCTAAACGTAAAGGAAGGGTATGTTATGACTCCTGTAAGGCAAAATTACAAAACCATTACTATCAAAGACCTTTCTCTTCTGCTTAAGTATGTCGACAGTCCGGTGTGAAAATTAGAACTATTGATGCTATCTTGAGAAGCCCAATCACTTGTCCAGGTCGGCTTCTAAAATTTTCCAACTATCCCTTTACTATTCCACATTAGGATGTTCACTTGCAGTAGCCCAGATGACAACCTGCCCAGTTGGCTAAAATATTCAGTAACTTTGCATAACATGGTGACAAATTAAAATGTCATACAGCTTTAAAAAAATGATCATTTGACCCCCACCGTATGAGAAGCTTTTGTTTAGGCATATACAACATTCCACTAACAATAGAAATTTTGACTGCTATCAGTGGCAGGTTTCAATGAATAATTCTTATTATAGAGTAAAACCAATAATGGAACAAAAATTTCTCTACATTGCTCCCCCCTCGGCCCCCTCTTTTTCTAATTTGTGTTTATGTTTGCAGTTGATGCAAATGATGTTGTGATCATAATACAGCAATCGACATGTGTTTCATTGTGAAAATAGTTCCTATATTACTCCTTTCTTTCTTTCTATTTTTAAAATAAAATATTAAGAACTCAAACAAACTTTTTTTCTCTAAGGAAGTCAGCAGAATGATACATCTGTTATAAGGACCAGCTATGATATGCAGCACATTGATCCAGACCATTGCTAAACCCCTGCAGTAGCTTTGACCTCAGAATCAGTCTTTCCCTGGACAAAATTTAAGCAAGAGTAGTAACCAATTCATTAAAATTGCAGACCGCATTTGATGCATATGTTCAAAGCACATGCCTAGATTGATCATAAGATAAAAATCAACAAGAAGGATATGTGTTGTTGACTAACCTCAGCTGTCTGCCGGATTTTCCTAGTAGGAGTCCTCATTGTGACAAACTCCTCACCTGCGGTTGGGTGAATACCCACTGTAGCATCAAAGTCTGCCTTGGTCAAGCCAGCTTTCACAGCAACTGCAAATCCCTGTGAATTTAATCAAATGTGCAGCCACATAAATTGTCAAATTTATAGGAATAAATTAATTTTAAAGAGAGAGAGAGAGAGAGAGAGAGAGAGAGAGAGGAGGAGGAGGGGATGATATGGGCAAATGCAAAAACCTGGACAATTTCAGGTGAATCTTCACCACACATGTGCAATCCCAGAACTTTGTTTGTTTTTGCACAGACTACAAGTTTCATCAAGACCCTGTCTGGGAGCCCTGACAGAGTAGCCTTTAAGGGCCTAAAATTTGCCATGAAGATATCAACATCACCATATTCTTGTATAGCCTGCAAATATCCTTGAAACTCAACTACTGGAAAGAAATCTCAACAGTTGCCAATATGCCAAACAAAAAAATCACCTGTTCTTCAGTAAGTCCAACTTGTCCAATTGGTGGCTGGGAGAACACAGCAGACGGGATAGCTCTACTCAAGAGAGAGAAAGAGAGCAAAATATTAGGCTTTTTTACAAGTACCGTGCATTCAAATATGAACTGCTAACTTAATAGTTTGAACTGAACAAGAATATTGCATTAACCTTTCCATACTATAATGTTTATCAAAATGGTCTTAGAAATTTCTGTGCATAGGACCAAACAATTAAAGTTCACACTAATTGGCAGGCAGTAGGACCCCATGTTACTAATGTGTGGTTAATTATCATTTAAAACCAACTTAAATACTGATTAATGAAGGGTGAACTGCACATTTTAGATATCCACGGGAGCCTACAATTCATACAGCTTATTAAACAACTTCCACAAGATAGGATCATACCTATAATCAGATTTTGTTGGCTCATTTTGGAACAGAGTTTTTGCTAATGCCCCTCCCTCCATCAAAGCTACTGGAGTCAGATTCACTCTATCAGTAACATCTCCAACTGCCCAAATAGAAGGAACTGATGTACAGGAGTATTCATCAACCTGAGGAAAACAAGAGAGAGAGATTATATTTAAGGAAACATCTCATACAATATACATTGGAGGGGGGAGAAACCCTCAAGTTTTTGAAAAACTACCTCTATTGCTCCATTCTTGGTCATTTTCACCCCTACTGTTTCCAATCCTAAGTTCTGCAATCAAATACATTCTTGATAATTGATTTCTTTCCTCATTCCATGTGTGAAATTTACAGTTGCTTTGAAAGGGGAAAGTGTGAATTACAAAGTAGGGCATCTTCAGGTTTGCTTGGTTACCACCTCCCCAGAACCACATCAAGGGTTAGGAAGCCTGGTTACAACACTTTAAACCAGTTAATGAAAAGTATAAATCACACCTTTGCCTTGATATGGCCCTGTCAAAATGGTAATCCAAAGGACCTGATGAATACAGTAACAACGAGAAGCATTGAATCAAAAAAATATTTAAAAACCTTCGTATTAGGCCTACGTCCTGTCGCAAACATAACATGTGAAAAACCTTCAGCAGTTCCTTTGTTGGTCTTCAAAGACAATGAACCGTCAGATGATTTTATGATAGCTTGGGGTGACTCCTCTGTGTGGAATTCAATTCCTCTTAGAGACATTTGTTCTGCAACAAAATCTCTGATCTGTGGGAGCAAACAGCACAAGTTTGAATGTGAAAACTTTTAGCCTTGACCACATAGGAAATTAAGTGTTTTAGCATTGTTCATGGTTTCTCACCTCTTCATCAAAACCCCTTAAAACTTTCTTCTGCCGTATAAATACATGAACTTCACTTGTCAGACCATTGAATATGCCAGCAAATTCCAACGCAATGTACCCACCACCAACTATTGCTATTTTCTCAGGCTTTGAGGGCAAGTCAAGCGCAGCATCTGAATCTATTACATATTCACTTCCAGGGATTTCAGGAATGAAGGGGCGGCCACCTACTGAAATTAGTATGTGCCTTGCTGAATATAACTTCCCATCCACGTCAATTGTGTGTGGGTCCACAATCTGTGGGCATTTTATTATGATGAATGTGTTACTTACAAAAAATGCATATGACATGAAGTAGTAAGAAATGAAGAGGAAGAATAAAGAAAGAAATAAAACTAATTAAATATGGATTCAAAGCATCATCTCACCTTTCCACGGCCTTCAATTAAAGTAACACCAGCATTCTTCAGAACGTTCTTGTAGATACCAGTAAGACGCTGCAACTCTGCATTTTTATTAGCCATCAAGGTGCTCCAATCATGCTTGGGTTCAACATCATATTTCCATCCAAAACCATGACTCTCTTCAAATTCATGAGAATAATGTGAAGCATACACCATTAGTTTCTTTGGTACACATCCACGAAGTACACACCTGAAGTAGAAAGTTCGATGGAAAATGACTCACAAGCTCTTTTATTATATAAGCATATCTTCTCCAAAGAATAACACTAAGGAATGCAGGTGCAGCCCAAGCTCAAAATTGTACAAATGAGAACCACCTCCACAGTCAAAAGAAAGACACTGAACATTAAGCTAAGGCAACACTAAATCCAAAATTGTAGAGGACATGAATTTGGCCAGCCAAGCATGTGGAGTGTGAAGGAAGTATGATTTCAGGTGAAGAATAGATCATTTTAAACAAACCCCCCCACCCCCCCGGCCCCGGCGAGCGGTGGGTGGGTTCTCCCTAAAGGTCAGTGTTTTCCTCTCTTTTCAAAGGCATCAAAACAAAACAGACACAAAGGAACTGCTCTCCAAACACAGTGTTTTCCTCTCTCTTCAAAGGCATCAAAACAGACACAAAGACTTGGGTCAAAAGCCTAAACCACTTACAGTGAAGTAGAAGAATCTTAACTGAAAAACAGTAAAGACAAGGCTAGTTTCTAATGGCAAAAAGACACTGAACCTCCAATGAAATAAAACTCAAAACTAAATCATTAAAAACAATCAAAACGAAGCACCATAAAAGCAATAATCAAAATTCCCCAATCATATTTCCAGTAAGTATTTACACTCAACTTGCTATTATATAAAAACCAATCCAACAATAATAAACCCCTCATATAGCAAATGAAGTTCATTCAAATCTCACAAACACAATTTAAAGAACCCAAAAAAAAAAAGTCCAAAACTTTTCAACGCTAAATAAAAAAATAGTAAAACCCCATATAGCAAAAAAGCTTTAAAAAAAAAAAAAAACTTACGTTCCGCCAACTCCACCGGTGGTTTCGGAAGAAATGGCGGAGAAGGGAAGCTCACAGACGGCGACTGAGGCCCCAAAAATGGCGGCGAAGCGGGAGGCGCGGACACCACCGCTGCCAGCACCGATGGTGAAGAGGTCGAAGTCGTAGTGGCTGGGTGGCTCGGCGCCGTTTTGAGAGTCGGCGCGAGCGGCGAAGCTACGGTGGAGGGTGCGGTTTTTGAGGTTAAGAGAAAGAGAGAGAGAAGATAGGGTTTTGGGATTGAAGAGAAGGCGGGAAGAGAGACGAGTTGGTATTGGGATAGAGAGCTTCTTGTAAATGGTTTTGAGTTTTGGGGATGATAAGGTATTGGTCACTGTGAGAGAGCTGGCCATTACTACTACCATTACACTTTTGTATTTGTGTTTCTGTTTTTTTCTTTCTTTCTTTCTATGAGAGAGAGAGAGAACCCAACTGAACTGGCTAGAGGCTAGAGGCTAGAGCATGGAGGTAGAAGAATAAATATACCTTTTGGCTTTTGCTTTTGCTTTGTGGGTAGAGATAATTCTAGGCCCGTCAATGAGGTGTGGCTCCCACCCCTTCAGTTCGACCCAACCTGAACCTGGCAATGTCGGGTTCAGAATTTCCCAATCCAATCCATATGTTCTAATTCATATGGATCAGGTTAGGTTGGATTGGCTTGTTTCTGCATGCTGGTTTTGTGCCTTACAAAAATCGGGGAAAATAGGTAATTGGCCTAATTTACAAATTATGCGATAAAATACTTATAATTTAAAATTATTTAATAAAATGTCTTTGTTTTTGAAACTTAATTTTAATAAAATCGAATTACGGGTGGAACTCGACATTAGCAATGTCGAGTTTTATACATATTTTGTCACTTAATTTTTTTTTGAAAATTTAAGTGAAACTCGACATTAGCAATATCGAGTTCCACTTAAAAATATACACATAACTCGATTTTGAAGATATCGAGTTCTATCTGTAACTCAATTATGTTAAAATCGAGTTTAAAAAATAAGGACATTTTGTTACATAGTTTATAAATTAAAGGCAAATACCCATTTTCCCTATAAATATCTTCAATAAAATATTACAATTTGCATAATATTCTAAATTTACAAATTCATCAAGCTAATTCTCAAAATACCAAAGTCAATCAAGAGTAATAAAATAACTTATTTATATAGTAGCTTAGGTAATATTAGAGACCGGTATCATTTCGATGTGTTTCGATACTTTCGAACAAGAAAAGTTTGATAGGTTAAAAAATATCAATCCGAACCGGACTCAATCTAAAACTCAAAATAAAATTCCAACCCAACCTGTCAACCACAAGAATCAACTTGACAGCAGGTTGGATAAAAGTTGGGTTAGTTTAAGAAACTTGGAGATTAAAAAAAAAATTGAACTAAATTTTTACTCCTTAAAATATTTGATTCTTAAACGACAATTTATTTGCTTTCAATACAACGAGATGAAAAGCAACTAAAATATTTGATCCTTTTCTTTGTTATTTCTTTCAAAGGAACCAAGCTTATCTAGATCGGTGGACCTGCGTTTGGTTCTACAAACTGCCCGATTCAACCTTGGTTTGTATTGTTATTGCCATTCTGGATATCATTTGAATTAGCCTATTCACACTTCAAATGCCTATTTGCAAAGAAATTAAATCTAAATGGGAGTGAGTTATTGTAATTCGACGGATATATTATTCACATATGGTAGAATCTATTGTGCCTCCTAAATAGGCAGTAGTTAAGTAATTAAGAACAGCACATTATTTATATTATTGTGATTTTGTTATAATTAGATTTTTTTTTAGGAAGCCCAAGTAAAAAATGTGATCATTGAAAGTGAAAATTGGAATGGTGGGGGAAATAAAATATGACTTTTGAATTTTTTTATTTTATTTTTTATGATCATATGACATTTGAATTTAGGCATCAAAGATTTGAAGACTTATATGAGTCATGACTCAATGTTATGTTTGTAGATTCAATTAACTTAATTAGTAAAGTTTTTTGTTGTTGAATTAGAGTTCTAGGATTAAATTATGTCTACGTTAAAAAATAATCTCATAAATCATTAATGATGGAGCTTTATTGAAAATAAGAAGAAGAAGAAGTAATAAATAATTAAGAAACAAGTACAATACATTAACACATAAACGTAGTTTAATTTAGTACAATGGAGGAGGAAGGGCCAAACTCTTGGCTTTGTCTACATTCCCTTCAGCACGAGATTTGGGTTTATAGGGACATTCCAGACTCCTCATCCTCTTCGAGAGAAGATGTGTAAATAATATAGAAAGCCCAAATGAGACCAAACACACCAAGCAGGATCCAACCAAGAAGGTTGTTGCTCAAACCAAAGGGAAGACCTGTCCCTTCAGTGGACATTCTCTCATCCACAAGGGCCATGGCTGGGCTTGACATGGTTGCAGCGCAGATCGCTGCAAACAGTGATGCTCCCATGCCCATTTTTGAGTCACTTTCCTGCATTGATTTTGAAGACTTTCCCTCCATCGAACAACTCACTTTTCCCATCTTTCTCATTGCTGGCAACCCTGGAACCATATTTTGGAAATTATAAAAAGAAAAAAAAAAAAAACAATCACAAATATCATTTCAAAAAATGGTGTGAAGTCATGCTTCATTTACTTTAGCTTGAGCTCAAGTATCAATTATGATAAACAAACCACGTTGCATTAACCATAAAAAGAATATTCTTCTTCAAAGTTAAACATTTTTGAAAGAGTAAATTATTTCATAATCTTATGGATATGGACAACTAAAGCATTGCAAATCTAGATTGAAAAATTAATTAGTATTTTTATAAGCAGGCAAGAAAATCATAGTATATTCAAACTTTCCAGGCCCAGAATGATATGATGAAGAAGTCCACTAGAAGTGAAACAATAATAGTATGTCTTACCAAGAACAGGTGAGGATGAAACCGTAACCAATGGCTTGTATAGGAGACCCGCGCGGGTGACAGATGAGTTTAGAGTGCCAGCAGTGATGGTTGCCATTTCTCTTCAAAATTTGATTGCAAAAATGAAATCTAATTTTATTTCTGTGACGGTGGTAGAGCTTATTTCGTATGTAAATGGTAAGAATTTACAAATTATATTTTATCGGTACAAAGTTTGTATCACACAACTTGGATAGAATAGATTCGTAGCCCCTCATTAGATATCCCCTATCTGCAGAAACCCAACCAACTTTCTCCACGTGTCTCATAATCCGTTCACAACCAATATTGCTCTCAGAAGTGAGAAGCCCAAGGCCTGTTAACTAAAAATCTTAGGGACTTTAGACTTCTTCTTATATGAGCCAAAACTGTTCGTCTCGCTATACAATGATTATAAATGCTCACGAAGCTCGCACGATGGTCCACTTTTGGTCAGTCATTTCCAAGTTTTACCCGAAAAAGCTGGAACTCTGATCATGAATAGAAAGGGCTTAACTTGAACAAACTACCATTTTGGACGGAATATTCAGTTAAAAGGCTATATCATCATCACATATATTAGGCTTCATCTGATATGGGACAATACACACGCACACAAGCTGATAGTTGGACAAACGATTAGGCTTGTAAAGACTGTTAGTTCAATCAATAAGTAAACTAATTGGTGACGTAAAAAAAAAAAAAAGTACCAAAGCATAACTTGTGAAGAAGAAGAAAAGAAGGTAGCAAAGTAAGTGTCTATTGGAATTTGGAAGTTTAAGGTGTTTGAAATCAAGTGAAGTATCTCAATTGAGTTATGTACATGCAAGAACTAACCACCATTACAACATCCCCCAGGGACTCTTATTCACTTCAGAATATTGCTATAAATTTACTCAAAAAAACTCCTAGAAGTTTGCGGCCGGCAAATTTTGGCAAAAAATGAGTTGGACTTTACATGAAGAATCGCTAAAGAGAAAGAATCAAGTGAACACATGCAGATCCAAGAACAAGAAGCAATTGGGTGGACCACTGAGTCAAGCATTATTTCGCCTACTCTTGGATATTGCACTGTTGCAAGTAAGGGTGGTCATACTTGACATATTTGGTCCAATAGCCCTTGTACCTCCGAATTGCAATATCCAACCATGGCTTCGTAACTCCATCATAGTGTATCACTGCTGCCTGTTCAATGTCAGCTCGTCTAACAGCTGAGTCATAACCAAGCCCTAGGACATGCCATCGCCTGTCCAAAGCCATTGTCTGGTTATAGAAGGTAATCCAACCTAAGGGCAGACTCCCAGCCTGCCACAATGACCTCTCATTACCCTGCAAATAACCACCCAGCAAAACAAGCATGAAAACATATTGCATAATAAACTTCATATATACATTAATGGAGAGGTATGTGCATTTGTGATTGTATTATGCATAGGTAATCTATATAATGGTGACCATCTGGTAAGCGATTAATTGCAAAAAAAATCTTTGCTTATATTAACAGAAAACAAAGCACAATCTGCCTGACTTTTCTTTGGAGGTTGACAGAGAACGAGGGAGAGAATTAGAAATAAGAATTTAAAGATATAGAGACCTAAAAGTACAAATCTCCAAAACAAGAAGAAACACCAGTATCTTAACCAGCAAACACGGGAAATAAATACATAGGAGACAAACAATCATATCTTTAAAGAAGGCAGCACTGGTAGGTGTGCTTCTGGACAGCAGAGAGATCTTAAAATCCCCTTAGATATAAGCATGCAAATGCAAGGACAAGTGTAAAAAACTTACCAATTGCAAGTACTTATGGTAGACAGAATTTAAATTTTTTTGTCTCCACTCTTGTAGATCAAACAAATTCATCCCAAATGCCCAAGTACATGCATTGACATTGAAACTCTTTGCAACAAGAGGGTCTGAGAAGTTGATGAGCATATCCATCCGACGCAACAAGGCTTCACTTTCATTACAAGTCTCAACTGCACCATTTACTTTCCCCTTCATATTAACACTCCATAGCTCTGTTAGATCCCCTTGCACCACCACATCATGGTCTAAAAGCACAATCTTATCCAGTGCGGGAAAGACATCTGGCAGATAGAAACGAAGGTGGTTCAGTTCAGAGCCATATCTTGGGTCACTGGAACTTTGCTTCTTCAATGTTATATTATACTTTCTGGACAACCATTCAAAATCGTCTATGCTCTGGATCTGGATGGTGGCTTTGCCAGGGGGATTCAATAAGAACCACATTGAGATTGCTGGAAAATTAAGAGAATCAGCGACCACATGAAAAACAATTTTCTCTGACTCCTGCAATTGTTCAGCACAAACTAACATCAGGGTTACTTGCAGCTATTGTTGGAAGTGTAAAATTGTTGGGCTGGGATAATGTTGGAAGTGTAAAATTGTTCCACTCAACAGGGTTCAGCTCTCTTTGCTTCATCTCTTTCATTTTTTTTAATTTTCTTTTTAGGTTTCACTTTTTCATTTTATTCTTGTTCCTCCTTTCATCCTCCCTCTATGGTGCAAGTAATATGTATGCAAAACTGAAACTTTCAAGGTAGGCTATGGCAGAGAGGTTGAACATGCATTGTGCGACAAAGAAAGGGATATTAGAGTTACCCACTAGAGGTCCAACATTAAATGGATGAGGGTTGGGATAATTTTAACTGTGTCAAAGACACATCAAATTCAGTCGAATTTTTACTAAGCTGGAGGATGCATGAGGAGCATCAACAGCTATTGAATACATTAATCACTAATCTGTATATCCTTCAATAAAAATAACTAGATATATATTTTCAAATTATCCTTTATTCTTTTAGCAATACCAACAAGTTATTGATCGGTAACCCAAAACCACCAAAGATGTTAAGTTGAGGCATTACCATGGCAGCAGAGATGGTGGAGTTCACAACAACTGCACAAGCCAGAACATTGTCAGAGAAGACAGCATAATGATACAGCTCTGCATCTTGCAACTTTTGTTGGTTAGGGAGCTGTCTCTCCTCAGGCTGCAGGGCGAAGTATTCAGCAGTCAGCCGCATAGAAAGGCAGTGAAGGCCCTTGGGAGTGGTCCTTCCGGCAAGGCGAACAAGATATGTTGCTTGATTTTTCTGTGCCCGTACAAGCTCTTCAGTATTTTGTGTCATAGCTCGAAGCTTACTGACCATAGCAGAACAGTCTGGGTAGACAAGGCTAGCTTTAGACAATGTAGCCTCCATCTTTTCCAGTTTCTGCACAGAACTGCAAATTTCACTGTTTTTTAGATTAAAAAAAAAAAGACATTTAAACCATTCCTCGTGAAATTAGAGCTCATCACGGTTTCCTTTCTTAGAACTCCACATGTACAAGCAATCATTACATTCTTATTTACCGATCACAATTTCAAATACCCTCTTGATTTCCATCTCTAAAATCAAACACGTTTGCAAACTAAAAGCAACAGATAAAATCAGGCATTTTTATACCTTTCAGACAAACGTGAATCCTTGGTGGCTTGACTAAGTGCTCGTCCCACCTCTCTGATCCGCTGTTTCAAATCTTTCACTAAACGGGACTTGCTGTCTGGTGGTGCAAAGTTCAAGTATACTTTGGCTCTAATCATTAGATCTTTCATCTTTGTAATATTCACGTCTGTCACTTTATATGATTGGGAGCGTAAACTATGATCAGGCCAGACTCTTGTTTGATTAGAATGCCCATCTTTCACCTCTTTAATCTTCTTATCAATCATTCTCCTATACTGAGAGTGTGCATTATGATCACGTTCAACTGTTGTTTGATGAGATTGCTCCTGCAACCAAACCTAAATTAAAAACAGAGGTACAAGGTTCTGCTAATAATTTATTCAAGTCAATGAGAAGAACAGATTTCCCCTGCTTAAATATACCAAAACTACATACACATATCTAAAATATCAGAATAAGAAAAAAAAAAGGGGGAGGGGGGGGGGGGGGGGGGGGTTGTTGGGGAATGACCTTTGAACTAGAGCTTAGTGGTAAGATGTTGAAATTTTTTAGAAGGGTTTATTTTCATTATATTTATCTCATTGGCTGAGGATAATAATATTGAATAATCACATCAACACCAATAATTGAAAACAAATATTAAATATATTGGCCCCAACATTAAAAATCCTGACATATCATCTTCATCCTCAATAAATCTTGAAATTCCAGCCAAGAAGATCCGACCAACCCACACAATGCTCACATTGAACATGAAATTTACAAAGAATACTTCCTGATTTCAGAAATATAAATCTTGTTGAAAGTTCTTGAAGTACTCCTTGGATGTCTACCAAGTATTTTGATATACACCATTGGCTAATAGACTAACATGTTAGAGAAATTTGATCTGAGATACATAGAAAACCAGCACCCGCAAGGCTAACTCTTTTTTTTTTGTGGGGGGGGGGGGGGAGATGCGTGAGAGTAATAACTATTAAGGCTATCTCTAAAGCAAGCATCCTCTGTTTCTCTGTTTGGTAAAGCATTTAAGACTAAGTAACCCTTCTTTGAAAATATATTTGTATTGCTTGAACTCTGATTTACAAGAATAATCACACTGCACTATTACATATTCCAAAATTTAAAGCTTTACAATTTCATTCTTGATCCCCATTTTTGTGATAATAGTGTTTATTCAATGGTCCTGTGGAAGAAAACTTTGAAGGTTAAATTTATGAACAAAACAAAAATGTGCTCAAACATTTCAATATGAAAATGTTCATTGCTAAATTCTCTATCCTAGGCCGAAGCCCTATTGTAGTTTCTCTATATTCACTCATTATAACCTCAAAATGCACAGTAAGAGCAATTAGTTGAGGTAATAGCTTAGAATGGGGTTTAGGAGAATATGAGCCCATATAAAATAATCAAAGAAGTCAAAGCAGTGGAATCCCAAAACGTTAAGATCCTAATCAAAGAAGTTATTGCAGTATGCACCATACTAAGTAATGAAGCCAGCCTTATCCTAACTGTCCGGCATCAGACAAAGATTTGAAATACTGTACACCATAAGCCACATTTTATACTACATCATAAGCCAGCACATCCTTCTTCTTTATCTCATCCATTGTCCTAGCATCCGCTAATATGTTTTCACTCCCTACCTTGACCAAAAAGCATTTCCATGTGTGCTTTATTATTTACTTAAATCAGTAAAACAAAAATCCGTCTCTCTAAAAACTGTGGGGAGGGGGGTGGTAATACTGCCACCTCTATCAATTCCTGTAGAAGCGAGAGCCATACGCATTGGGCATGACCATTTTTGATAAATCAATTGTTATACCAAGTGTGGAGGGGGGATTCGAACCTTGGTTCTTCTCATAAAGGAGACCAAGTAGTGCTGCTAAGCTACAAGGGAACCTATCTAAAAAAGAGCCCTTTAAACTCGCCTTTAACTAGTAAAACTTAGAGCAACTGACCCCACCAACTAGAACTAGTTGCTAGGTAATCCAAGGGAATTTACCACCCCCCACCCCCCCCCCCCCCCGGTGATGGGCTAAGCATGCCCAGGAGCCTCTCTTTTTTCTTTTCTTTCCTTTCTATTTTAACTTTTAAGTAACATTGCCCAATCTAGGATCTAAAAACATTTAAACGTGGCATCATACAGAGTAGAACAAAAGGTTGACCTTGTTTAACAGATAAAGCT
Organism: Quercus aquifolioides; assembly: GCA_019022515.1. Taxonomy (NCBI): domain Eukaryota; kingdom Viridiplantae; phylum Streptophyta; class Magnoliopsida; order Fagales; family Fagaceae; genus Quercus; species Quercus aquifolioides. Next base: position 47,697,991 of record CM032336.1, on the reverse strand, counting down.
CTACCTACTGTAAGGATGAATAACTCAAGCAATTTACACTACATACATTATATATATGCGACATAGATTTGCATGCCAATTATATTTTGAAGCTTTTATATTTATACAGTTATGACAAGCATTGTCATTCTAAAGGTTGAGATTTCCATAAATTGCAGAATTTTATCCCGAGGGATCATGTGGAAGGATATAGGTGTCAATGCAATTTGCTGTACTATAGTCTCAATTACAACCTGCCCTGAAATGAGCATATACTTGCATGAATACATACCTTCTCCCCCGCCATTGATGATATTTCTCTTTTGTGAAACTGCTGAGCTTCTTCTCTTTCATGATTAGTTTCTGATATATATGGAAACTACAATCAGGACCACAGTCAACAAAGAGAAAGCAAGATAGATAGAAACGGAATAGATGCGCCTAACAATGCCAATACCAACCATTTCTCTCCAAAAGGTCAGTGATGTCTCCGTCATTTTCAGATTCCTGAGTCTCGCTATCCTCATTAGCACTATAATTAACTACCCTATCTTCATAAATAACTTGTTTCGGCCCTTTCAAGTCTTCGCGAGCTTCCTAAAATCGCAACAAAGACAGAAATTTGGATACATAAATAATTATTTTAAAAAAATCAAAATCAAAATAGAATGTTAACACTTTACATAAAACTCTATCGAACAATAAATATAAAATAAAATATAAAAAATAAAAAAACCTGCTTGATCGCATTAAGTCTCGAAGCAGCATCAGTCCTATATTTCTGCAGCAAACAAGGAAATTATATCTTCAATCTCCATAATAAAATATAACAAGCACACTCCATTCAGTTGCTAAGAAAGTCTAATTACAGTCAGATAAATAAAATCAAAATTACAAAACTTAGATTATTTCACAATCTTTATAATTTCAGTCTCCAAGAAAGTAAAACCTCCACTTAACTGATCCTAAGCAGGATTTCATTTCTCCTAAACACCAAAAAAAAAAAAAAATAACAAACATCAAGGCTTTCAATATTCTCTTCCGTTTTTGTTTTCGTTTTCTCAGTAACCAAACAGAGCATAACTAACATAAAAATTATTTAAAAATAAATAAAATAAGAAGCGATAAACATACAATAGCAGATAAATCCTCAACAAATTCTTTCCGTCCTGCAAAAACAAATTCACAAATACACGATCAATCATTAGGAACCATTCGACTTCAATATACAAACTATCGAATCGCGTATATACATATAAATATAGATTATATGAATGAAAAGAAGAAGAAAAAATACCGATGGGAGAAAGGTGCTTGAGCTTGATGGTGACGAAAATGATTGGAATTAAGACGGAAACACAGAGCAGAAGGAGGAGGAGACTCCTCACGCATCGACGAAAGTGCTTCATCGATGAGAGGCGTAGACGAAGAAACTCTCTCTAAGTCTTCTAGGGTTTCCAATCCTTCTCGGAATGCACATTTCACGCACGCTTTCAGATCACACTCGATTCAATGCTTCAATCACAAGCAACACATAACCAAAGATCAATACCAACACAAAAAATAAAGCAAGCGTTTCAGATATTATTCCTTTTTTCTTTTTAAGCTTTGAGATTTAGAGAGAGAGAGTTTTAGAGAGAGAAAGATAGGGAGCTTCAGCCATGTTCGGGACTCTGAGGGGGGAAGGTAGTTTCTGTTTCTGTTTCTGTTTCTTTTATTTATTTATTTATTTATTTATATATTATTGTTTAATGAAATTTATTTTATTGGGTGTGCGATATTATTTTAGATATGGATGACGAGGCAATCATGGAGTTGGATGTGGGGCATGGATGGTGTATGATGATGGAGTATTGCACCGTGTTTCTATGTTTGAATGGTCGCGATGACGATGATGTTAATGTTAATGATGTGATTGGTCACAGACTCGCATGGCAGGCATCGGTCGTTGATCTTGATCATGTTAATGATGATGATGATGGGTTTGATGTGATGGTGTTTTGGCAGCCAGCAATGTTCATTTCGTTCTCTCTCTCTCTCTCTCTCGTTTTGTTTTGTTTTCATTTCATTTTACCATTCAGATTTCAGGTTCTTATTATTTAACAGAAAAGGTTAAAAAAGGTTTCTATTGAATTGAATAGATAAATGGGTTAAAGTAGGAAACAGCCTCAGCCCTGAGTGAAAAGTTACATATCATATCAGATCCCAGGAATACGAGGAAGGTACAAGATTGTATATAATAAGTCTAAGATTAAACATATAATTGATCTCAAGTACCAACAAATTTTATTAATCTAAAGGAGATTACAATAAGTTAATTTTTGTACTAAACATGTGACGGGAAGTTTGTACATATATGAATGATCATTTTCCGTTGATGTATGTGTAATGTCTTGGTGCTAAATGTTAATAGAGTGAATCACAATTATTAACACAAAGCATATATTAATATTTCGGTGAAATGATAAACAGATTCCTTTTTTTTTTTAGTTTTTATTTTTTATATAAAATGTTTTTTTACTATATTTTTATTTCCATAAACGTGGTACAATTTTTTTTTTTTTTTTTTGATCCACGTGGTACAATTATTGATCAAATCAATTTTTCAAAAATTTGCGTTTTTATTGGGATCCTTAGCTAGGAAGTATAAACCCACCTTGCTTTTCTGTGAACTTGGATGCTGGAGTAATAAAAGAGTTTGGAATTGTATTGGTACTATAAATCACACTTAAAGCTGCCGAAAGTCTTGCCTAAACTTATGTGTTATGACACATTGACACAAAGTCAACAACTTTAAACTTAACTCTTTTTTTCGTTTTGCCATATGTGTCGGTTTTGGTTATCCAACTCAAACCTAACTAGTAAGAAATTCATAATTAAAATGAGTAAATGTTAAGCTCTCAAAATCCACAAGTCAAATCAATACATCGGTTATACATTCTTCTTTCTTGCCTTTAATAATTAAATGCCTTCTTTCTTGGGAGAGGATGGGCCAATGGGGGGATAAAAAGAAAAGAAAAAAAAAATAGGAGTACAATTTGGATTTTTTTTTTTTTTTTTTTTTTTTGAGAATCGAATAGGCCTATCTTGGGTTTAAAAATCAAATACAGTATGAAACAACCTACCACGGGCTGTTTTTTTTGTTTTTTATCTTAATTTAATTGGAATTTAATGCTTAAAGATTAGACTTTGGGTTATCTACAATCTGATCAATCAAACTTAGTAGAATCTTTTTATAAAAAAAAAAAAAAAAATAGTAGAATCTATCATTACTCATTTTTCATACATGATATTGAATTGATTTGGATTCCAACTAATTTAAAATCCTAATTTACATTATTATGATTTACTTTTTTTTTCCCAACTCATGTTTAGTCTTGTAACTCAATTAGTTATTAATACTTTATGATATTATTATAGATTCAAATCTTACTCTCTCCATTATTGAATTATTAATATAAAAAATAGCTGGATTCTATGAACCTGAAATTTTAAACATTTTAATGGATGAGACGGGCTTGATTGTGGTTGAAGTGAGACAGGTTTTTTTTGCAAAGATACTTAGAGCATTCTTATTAAGGGTTTTAAAAGCTAAAAGATGCTTTTTTTAGCATTTTTGAACCAAAAGTTTGCTCCATTAGAGCATCCACATCCGGATTCTAAATCCTATCTTATTTTACCATCTCAAAAAGTCACTTTTTCAATTATACAATACAATTTTACAATTCTCCAACATCCCAACTCTTATATCCCAATCCTACTCATTAAAATAATATTTTTACACAATAAAATAATATTTCTCACAATTACCATTATACATTACAACACATTATTTATTCTTTCTCTCTCTCTTTCCTTCTGGTCAGAAACCACAATCACCACCACCGCTGCCACCACCACCACCGGCAACCCAGAAACTACCGTCAACACCAAAAAAAAAAAAAAAAAACCCAGAGAAAATCACAACAACAAATCACCGTGAACAAACCCAGCCACCCCAGCAAATCACAACAACAATCCCAAAACAAAAATTTGAAGAAAAACCCACCATCAACAATCCATGCCGATCTCCATCGGAACCCACCTCGCCATCGGAACGGATCTCCGTGGAACCCACCTCGCCATCGGAACCCATCTCGCCATCGGAACCCATCAACAATCCATCGGAACCAACCTCGCCATCGGAACCCATCAACAATCCATGCCGATCTCCATCGGAACCCACCTCGCCATCGGAACCCATCAACAATCCATGCCGATCTCCATCGGAACCCACCTCGCCATCGGAACGGAACGGAACGGATCTCCGTGGAACCCACCTCGCCATCGGAACCCATCTCGCCATCGGAACCCATCAACAATCCATTGGAACCAACCTCGCCATCGGAACCCATCAACAATCCATGCCGATCTCCGTGGAACGGATCTCCATCGGAACGGAACCCACTTCGCCAAATCGATCTCCATCGGAATGGAACGGAACTCCACCGCGCTAACCTCCGGCCATCAGTCGATCTCAGCCGCGCCACCAGCTCGCCACCACGCCGATCTAGAAATTCGATCCGGCGTGAGCTCCAATCCAGCTTGGTGATTCGACGAGAGAGAGAGAAGGAAGAGAGAGAAAAGAAAGAGATAAAATGAGGGAGAGTGAGAAATTTGCCGGGTAAAATTAATAAAATAATATTTTTTTTTATACCATTTTGCTACAGTACCATCTTACATTTGAGATGGTACTGTAGCAAAATCTCAAATTTTTTTTTGCATATGGGATATAGCCTTCCCATTGTTGATGGGTTTTGGGGCTTAAATGCCAAATGTTCTTAACATTTGGCATTTACAAGCCCAAATGCGGATGCTCTAAGAGTTTCAAATGCCAAAAATTCTGGCATTGATGAACAGTGCGGTTTCAAACACTGTTCACCAAATGTTAAAATGTATATTATTTTTTTATTCAATTGGGGCCCACTTTTTTTATTCAATTGAGAAAGAGAGAGACAAAGGAGAGAGAAGGAAAAATAAAAAATGATAAAGAAAGAATATTTAAATGGAATGTTAAAAAAAATAGAAGTTTTGATGGTGGAGATGTTGTAAAGTGGGGTGTTATATGTTATAAAATTGGGATTTGAGATAGTAAATACTAATTTTTTTGCAAACCTTGATAAGAATGCTCTTACAAGAATAGTAAACTGTAGCTCGATAATATGTGTCTTCAAAGTAAAAATAAAATGAAGATATTCTAGGAGTTGGGAGAGCCTTCCTAGTAGTTCCTACACAGGAGAGAGAGAGAGAGAGAGAGAGAGAGAGAGTAAAACATTTTTATTATAGGGACGTGGTAGCACTTTAGGAGGTTCTAGGTCCTAAGATTAGACTTTTCTTTGTTTGGCTCGTTAAATATTGGATGTCTAAGCCTACAATTATAATGGCTTGTGGAACGTAGTAGACTAGTCGGGTGATGGTGAAGTGAGAAGCACCGTGAAAGTGACAATTGATGATAGCGAATTACCGATAATTACTACTATCTTAACAATTATCACATATATATTATCATTGTTGATTGTTGATGGCTTTTAGCTGAGTTGTGCGTAGACATGGCAAAACGGGCGGGTCGGGTCAATCGGGTTGCGGGTCAAAACGGGTCACGGGTCAAAACGGGTCATTTTTAAACGGGTCAAACGGGTTGCGGGTCAAACGGGTCGCGGGTCAAACGGGTCGCGGGACGGGTCGAGTTGACCCGTATTTTTCAAACAAGTTTTTTTTTTTTTTTTTTTTGGAAATAGATGCAATTTGTCAATTGTTTCTAAGTTCCTTAACTGTGATTAAATTTTCATTGGTGATACTATTACCACTTACCAATTACCACTAAATACTTGATACCTAAATTTGGTGCAACTCTTATTCCAGCTTTCTAGAAGCTAATCTTGGTATAATTTTTGATATGTTTAAAGTAGGAAGAGAAAATGAAGGTGACAAGTAAAGAATGACAAACTATAATGGAGTACATAACATATTAAGTGAAGAAGAATAAGTAAATATCTTATAAGAATTACACCTCAATCTCAATCTACTCAACGTTAGTAGACGTGGAAAAACGGGCGGGTCGGGTCGGGTTCGGGTCGGGTCAATCGGGTCGCGGGTCCAAACGGGTCACGGGTCAAAACGGGTCATTTTTAAACGGGTCAAATGGGTTACGGGTCAAACGGGTTGCAGGTCAAACGGGTTGCAGGTCAAACGGGTTGCAGGTCAAACGGGTTGCAGGTCAAACGGGTCGGGTCAAACGGGTCTGACCTGTTTTGCCATGTCTAGTTGTGCTTGTGCGGTATAGTACAAGTGTACAACAACTTTGTGGACCCAGAAAACCTTTTTTCTTCTTTTTTTTTTTAAGGACAGATTTCAAATTTCCTTTTTTTCTAAATAATAGTACATTTTTAAGAAAGGAATATTAATTTTGCGTAATTTGTATAGAGTGGCTATCAAAATAGGAAAGAAAAATTAATATATCGGCCAATAGAAAAGGAAGGAATGTCTTATATCTTGCACTCTTGCTACTTCTTTGGTACACTAACTATACCTACTGCTTAGAAAATGGAGGTTGTTTTCTCCATTTTGGACAACCAAAGAGAGGTGGTCATGTTAGCCACTCGCAGTTTAAAAGGAAAAAAAATTTCCAGGAGCTTGGTTATCCATCCAGCATGAAATCCCTTGTTCATTGGAGGTGGAATAATTCTTAGATATTTTTAGACTACAGAGAATAATACTCCATTCTCTTACATTCATAATTACTCATTAAATTTATGGTAAGATAGTATCATTTCTTCAAATACATAAAAGATTATGAGGTGAAAATGTACTATTTAATTGATATAGTAGAGCAATATAGAAATAAATGAGAACACTTCTCCTTTCAAAAAAAAAAAAAAAAAAAAATGAGAACACTTCTGGTAGTGGTTGGAACGGGACAAAAATTTCGCAATATCAACACCCACTAATGATAATAAAAAAGGAATTTTAAAAAGGCGGAATTATATTCTCAATCAGCGTTTGAAAGATGGAAATGGAATAGAAGCCAAAAACGTGAACAACTTTAATTGTTCAAGAATTTAACCCTTTTATTATTTATTATTGACTGCATCTCATCATCATAGTACCAAATAATTGAAGGCCCCATTAGTGGGCTCTTTTTTCTTTTTTTATTTATTTTTTATTTATGAAAGGTGGGCTCTTTTTATTGACACATTTTATCAAATCTTTTGTGCTTTAACTTAAGGAAAAATGGTGTGGTTAAAGGAATAAACTGGTTTTATACTTTTACTACTTCCTCTCTCTCTCTGATGTAGTCAACATATATCTCTAATGCAACACCCCTCTATACATAGATTGAAATTTGAAATTATGATAATGTGGATAAATTCATTATAAATAAAATCACTAAACTGAAAAAATAAAATCTAATAATATTAAAAAAGATAAAAAGAGCACGCGTTTAGCGCATTTATCATCCGCAAAATTAAGTGCAAATTAGAGAAGGAAAAGGAAAGGGAATCTCCTAAAAATTTGAATCGAAATATAGAATAACGTATGCTAATTGCCATCGCTCTCTTCAACTTGCCTGTACGGCTGTACCTACCTTCATTACTATTACTATGGAAGGTGAGAAAGACTTCTGTCACTTAGCCTCTCTTTCTCTATGTCTCACGCGCCTATACACTGTGGAGGATCAGGATAACCATCCAATTTCCGAATAATACTTTTCTCTACCAACGCAAAAATTGTAGTTCGTGTTTAGTTATATGGTTTCAAGGAACAGTTTTCATTGTTTAAATAACATAATTCGTATTTCGACAATACTTTTTTACTATATGTATTTCTAAAATATTTAAACAACTTTACTAGAACAATATTACTAAACAGGTAAGTGAGCGTTTGGCTTCAGCTTAAAAAGTTAGTTTATTTTATTATTCAGCTTATTTTTATTACTATTTATGACCCACTGCACTTTTTGGTACTATATATAGGTCCTACTGTACTATTTCAACTAACTTTTACTTTTATCTACAGTACTTTTAACAAAAAGTTTTAGTGATCCCAAATAGATTCTAATAGTTTTTTTTTTTTTTGGTACTAATTATTTGTGACCTGTTGATAAGTGTATAACAAAAATATTATTAGTAGTGTGATGTTACAAAAATCATAATTTACCTTTTAAACAAGTTTTTTCAAAGAGAACGGTGAAACTTATAATTATGTCCTAACTAACATTGCTCGTGGAAAGTGAAAGCCACCACATATGATATATCTCATTGCTCAGTTGGCGGCCAATACAGCATTTCTTCGAGTGAGAAATTATTAGGTGATTGATTGCCATCAGTTAAATTGGTGGATGCATGTCTCCTATTAAAACATTGCTACATTCATAAAATATTGGTAATAAGAAGTTTTAGCATTAGTTGTGTGAATTTTGATTACAATGTTTTGATACTTTGAAAGACACCCCAAACATTTTTCGCTTTTAAAACCAAGAATACCCTTCTTCCTACAAAATAAAAACAACAAAGTTATTATTTTAGACTTATATTTTGATCCCTAAACAATATGTCAAAATTCAATTTCATCCTTAAACTATCAATTTTGTCAATTTATTCCCTAATATTTTGAAAGTGACTTAATGTTACTATTATCCTCATTTGCAATCAAAATTCGTTTTAAAATTATTTGCTCTTTGTCCTTTTTTATTATTATAGAAGAATACATTTTTTGTCCTTATTTTATAATATATATATATATATATATTGAAAGAGTTTCAACCCATGGTATCAGTTTTTTATGATAACTCTTTATTTTCAAATCAAAACACCAATCAGTTTTTTATGTAGGCGAAAATTAAACCTTAGATCTTTTATTCAATCATCAGAGACTTTACTACTTAAGCTAACTAAAACCCACATCATATATAATATATTGAAGTGGAAGTTCACAAAATAATTTAAATTAAATTATACTTGTACTTCAATTTTGTGCCAATTGTTCTTTAAATTGCACTCTAATTTGATGCCAAGTATCTTTAGATTCTAAATATACTTTTATTTCATGTCAAGTTTCTTCCAATTATTCTGTCGTTCTTGTCAAGTATATTTACATGCAAATTTATAAATCTAAACTTAGAAATTATATAAAAAAAAGACTCAATTACACAAGTGTATATGCATTGGTTACAAGCTAATATTAGTGATGATTAAAGTTAATTATAGGTCAAATCACTTGATTTATAAAGCAATTTCATGAAAATTTCATGATAAAATCGAATGCACATAATTTAAGGTCCAAATTGTAATTTGCATAAATTATTACTAAAATCATATTTCTAATTGAATAATGCTACAACCACAAACTATTTTACAACATTTTTACAAAATATTGATGTGTCCAATCTCTTATTGGTTTTCATTTAGGCCCACCATTAATATCACTTTGTCATTTACCAATAATTACTCACTACATCAGTAGTTTGTAAATTTTTTTGTAAAATAGTTTGTACCATTATTCTTTCTAATTTATAGATGTCTTTAACCAAGAGTTTTATATCTTAATGGTATTTATTGATATCCTTTCTAAGGAGAGTCAAAATTTGAATTCCATCTCTCCCACTTAAATGCTTAATAAAATAGATTTTTTGGAACAAAAGATATGCATTCATATCCCACCATTTAAAGAAAATAATTAATTTATAATATCAAATGTTCAACTAATATAGTAATAGCTACACCATTATTAAAAAAAAAAAAAAAACCAACTCATCATGAGTTGCCATGTTCCTTATATGGAACGAAACAGAACTTGTACAGAACCCCTTGTAAACATCTATTTCATTTTCACTAAAGGTGAAAGTTGTGCACAAAGTCTTGTGCCAGTAGGAATCATCAATAGGTTTTTCCATTTATTTATTCTCGAAATAAACCAATATCAAATCCATGACCTTGACGTGTAGGTCTAATTATATATATAATTCAAGCACTAGTCATATTGATTAACAGTGGAGATAGCAATAGCCAATAGCCAATAGCATACCGCCCAACCATTTATCTCATTCATTTTAATATTATAATTTTTTTTTGGTAGAAAGGAATTTCATTAACGAAAAGAACTAAGGGGAACAAGGCAGATCAGAAGAGTATCTGCTGTGGTACATACCAGTTCTATCAGAGCTTAACAAGTCCAATAGACCCACCGGCGGGTCATGAAATAAAACAAAAGATCTATCTTGGTGAGATCCTAACCGAGCCAAAAAATCAGCACAAGAATTAGCCTCACGAAAACAGTGTCTGATTCGGACTAATATTATAATTGACACTAGTCAATCTTCTTTAACTCAAAAGAACATTTACTTTTGTTGTAAAATTGAGTATAAAATATGGTGATTGGTTAGAGAAAAATACGAGTATGTTCACCTTTAAGTTTGCTTCTATTCCCTGGCATTTCCTATTTCCTTTTGCAGTCTGGAAATTATGGTTGCATAGGAATGATTTGGCCTTTAAAGAGAAGCAGACCAACCCAAATCTGTATAGAGGCGTGATGCATGCAGCCCAGGAATACATGTATTGCGTGAGTAAGGCAGATAGAAGGGTCACTAAAGCATTGATTCGGGTCAAATGGAACAGGCCGTGTGATGGCTGGTATAAGCTGAATTCGGACAGAAGCAGAGTTTTGGGCTCTAAGGGATGGATTATCTTTATGCATCTCTCTCAATCTTATGACGTTAGAGATAGAAGTAGATGCTAAAGTTGTTATGGAATGAATGCCGAATGAACATAGCTATAATCTTAACCGTTCTCCTCTTATTATGGACCGCAGGAATCTCATCAAATGAGTGCCTCAAGTAAGGATGATGCACTGCTTCTATGAAGCTAATAGGTGTGCGGATGCTTTAGCCTAGAAATGTCTAATTATTCAGCAAGACTTTATTGTTTATGATAGTCCGCCTGTGAACATTGTTATGCTTTTGTATTATGACCAAATTGGCATATATTATGAGAGGATTCGTCCTCAAACAACTAGTTTTCTTGGGTAGTGCTTAATATTATTCTCTTATTTACCAAAAAAAAAAAAAGAAGTCTAGATTAAACACCGCACAAGATGAATGAGTAAACTAACCTACCATAAAGGCAATAGTAAAAAATAAATTTAAGAAAAAAAAAAAAAAAACAGTGAAATTGTAAATAGCACGCGCCTAAGCATGAGAGTGAAACCTAAAAAATAACAGTGGTTTCAAACCTTTTCCCCTCCAATTTTTTAACTCAACATTCCAGTTCCACTAGCTGCCACTAAAAGCCATGCAAATATCTGAGAGTCTCAGACACAGAGCTCCCAAAGATTCCACCAATGTCACCGCTCTCTTCTTCTCCAAAATCCAACCCTCTCTCAACCCCTAATCCCAAAACCCAAATTCCAAGCCCCACCAATCTCTCTCAACTCTCAACAACACAAAACGTACACTTGGACTTGGTGATTAACATCATGCCAATTCACTAGTAGCACCAACCAGCCTTACATTCACTTTATCCATCCTCACCTACTTTTGTACATTGCAGCACCAACATAACTGCTTATTTTCCTCATTAAAGATGCGGCAGTGATTGCTCAGAAATGGGTCGAGACGGGTTATTGGTTCCGGTGGAGAGTAGTACTCAAACTCAAACTCAAACTCAAGTTAGTTTAAAGAAGAAGACAGCGGTTTCAAGGAGCTGGATTTCACTAGACCACAATGGGGAGAGTTCCATATTGGATGCGGACAAGTATGCTATTATGCGCCGTGTTCAGATTAACGCCAGAGATCTTCGGATTCTTGATCCTCTGCTTTCATACCCTTCAACTATTCTTGGTAGAGAAAAAGTTATTGTTCTTAATTTGGAGGTGTGTCAATTTCTTGCTTCATATTCAACTGTGTGTTCAACTTTATTAATTTTCTTTTAATTGAGCTAATTAAAATTTTTTTTTTTCTGGGGTTGTTTTTGAGTTCTGCTCTTCAGCACATTAAAGCAATAATCACTGCAGATGAGGTAAAAAAACCAAAATTCTACTTCCTCTTGTTTGCTTATATGATATATTGGGGTTTTGGGGAAGCAGTGATTTCTTAAGGTCTTGAGGGGTGAACTTTTAATTTTACTTTAAAGTTTAAACAGTACTAGTACTTTTTTTTTTTTTTTTGTCTGTCCTGTTTTGAGTGTTTGGTAGGTAGGTATGACCAAAATTCAGTTGGTTTCAATTTCAAGTGAATTGGAGTCAATTCTTTTGAGGCAAATGATACTTTGGTTTTTTGTAGGTATTGCTTAGAGATCCATTTGATAATAACGTAGTTCCTATAATTGAGGAGCTACGAAGGCGATTGCCTTTAGGAAATGCAGTTTACCAGGGCCAAGGAGAAGAAGAAGAGCACCCAGGCGTTCAACATGATGTTGAAAGTGGTGAAGAAAATGGTAAGACTTCGTTCAAGATGTTTTTATGGGTGTTTTTGGCCTGTTTTGATGCTCTATGATGTTAAAAATAAGAAAAATGCTTCTTTAGTTTTTGGGATGGAAAGTGAGTCATGTAGACCAAGAAAAATGCTGAAGTTGCTACCAATTTTACCATAACAAACTTACAAATTGATGTGGCAATGAATGTGATTGGTGTTGCGGTAACAACAAAAATAAATAAAATTTAGAATTACTTTATTGTTGTATGTTTAAAAATTAACGCATCAATTTGTAAAGCTTATGTAGTAAATTTTGTAATAGCTGTAGCATCACTCTAAATAATATTTCCAGGAATAGTTTCATTTTCTTGTTCATAAAGCATTCTTATCATTATAAATTTTGTTAGTGCACTATCACTACTCTTGCTTATGGCTCAACTGTTCGATTCTTTGATATCATAGCAATTTGTTTTATATGAAATGCAGAATTTCCATTTGAATTCCGAGCCTTAGAAGTTGCACTAGAAGCCATTTGTAGTTTTCTTGATGCACGCACAAGAGAACTAGAGAATGAAGTTTATCCAGCCTTAGATGAGCTGACCTCCAAGGTTAGAACCTTGTTTACTCAGCCTTAGATGTACTTAGGAATCTGAATTATTGCTTGTATGCTGTTTCCAATTCACATGTTTATATTACTTAAAGCTATATCATATTGCCCCTATAGTACATTTCCAGTGTAATTGGGTTGGCTTTTTAATTAATAAAAGTTTTACATTACTTATAAAAAGAAGCAGCTATATCATAATAAAATTTCCTTGCATACAATTAAGTTTCATATCTATGTCAGCGTTGCATCTTTTGTTGAATTCTGAAGCAGAGTGGTTGCATTGCACGAATCCATAGAGCTACTATATTTCCAATTTCACTATTTGCAAATGGAAATAGTGATGTCATCAGCATCAAATGCATAGCAAGCCAACAGCGGTCACTCCTACATTCTTTTGGCATTTCATTGAATGTGTAAATCTCATTTATAGTTCAAAATACAGGGCAGATTATTAGGATTGTACACTAAACCAAGAACCACTTTTAAGTTTTATCTAAGCAATTGCTATTAAAATTTGCATACTAACTCTAAAGATTGAATTTTTGGGCACCATGTCTAGGTGATAATATGGAATAGAACATTTAGATATAACTATTTTGATGTGCTTCATGTTGTGTTGAACTAAAATGCTGCATAGATTTCTGATTACTAGTTTATCTCTACAAGGCAACAAACTAAGAATTAAAATTAATCACAATAGACTAAATTATGGGGACTGCACAGTAGATTTTCTAGGGAACTTGTAGAAGTACTCAAGGAAACTGCTTGAGGTAATTGTATGATACACAAGAACTTACCTGTGATTTCAAAGCACAATTAAAACAAGATGTCAGTAATAAGTTTTAGTTCCAATAGGTCTTTGTGGTCATAAATCCTAAGCTCGATAATAATGACTTGTTCTAGTTTTTGTATGAATGATAGAGCAATGTTAGATACTTAAACATTTCACTTCTAACTTGATGATATAACAGATATAACCTTTAATGGTTGAAAAATGATTTGTGGAGAATATGAAATAGTTGAAAGATATCCTTTCCAGGTTGAGTTCAAATTGATAATAATGTATTTATAGTTGATGAAATTTATAGTTTATGTTTTCAAGTATCTAGGTGGGCTACATGAATCCTATATAGGTCTAGGGCACAAATATTTTCTGCACTTAGGAACTTGAAGTTGTGGTGTTTTTGCCAATTTACTATGTTTTAGGACTGTCAGCATGATCAAGCTGATAGCCTGATTGTAAGATTAGTTGTTTGGTCTTTCATTAACTGTAGATTAAATACGCATACATAATAGAGTTTAGATAATAAACTTTTTGTTTTCTGGTAAAACACCTACCATAATATGCAGATTAGTAGTCGTAATTTGGATCGTGTGCGGAAATTGAAAAGTGCAATGACAAGGTTGACAAATCGGGTTCAAAAGGTATGTTGATATCTATATGGCATCTGGAATCTATTTAATTGAACTAAAAATAAAATTCTTTGCTTTGTTTATGTGGTTGGTTAAATATCTATTGCTTTTATACAAGAATATAATTTGCTTTAGGAGGTTGGCTAACTTTTAAATTGAGTGAGCATAGGACTTCGGATAGTGCTGCTGGGCATCTTATTTTAAAATTATACTTTGTAGCATTGTCCATCCTATTCCGTTAAGAAAGTGGATTTGGGGGGGGGGGGGGGGGGTACCTATAGACTACTTTATGGATACTTGTCAACAATGATGGAGGACTGGATTTTAGAGTAATCTCTATTTTGGCTTAAGAGTTTTCAGCTCTTGATATGTTGTTAATGACCGTACTTATTAGCTTACTTGGAAAGTTCCTATTATTCATACTCCAAAAGAACAACCTCTATTTTTTTGGATGCTGGAAAGTTAAAGAGAGAGTTAACAAGTGAACTTTAAAAAGATTATTAAACTTGCTAACTCTCGGCAAAAAAATGGAATAGGATCAGGGTGACAGCAGGATCACAAGCTAAAGGATGTTAACTGAAGATGAGAAGTCTCTAGGGAGTGAAAAACAATTGGAGGGTTCTTTCACCTTGAGAGTACTGACAGCCAAAGAGAACAAAAATGAAAGTGGCTCCTTTTAGATGGAAGCTATAAAATTCTTAGCAGTAGTGCGTGCAACTTAAAGCTGATGCTGTTATTGGTTAATGGATATGGGTTTTTTATTGGCATTTTGGTTTTCTCAGGTAAGGGATGAACTTGAACAACTTCTTGATGATGACGATGATATGGAAGACCTTTACTTATCAAGAAAGTTGGCTGGGGCATCTTCACCTGTCAGTGTCTCAGGTGCTCCTAATTGGTTTCTTTCCTCTCCTGTTATAGGCTCAAAGATATCGAGAATAAGTAGGGGAAGTGCAGCAACAAGTCAAGGAGAGACTGATGTTGAGGAGCTTGAAATGTTGCTCGAGGTTAAAATTTTCATTTAATTGTTTTAGGTTTTGCTAAAACTAAAACTAATGTCTAATTTCGTACTGGAATATTTTGCAGGCATACTTTATGCAAATTGATGGCACAATGAACAAATTGACTACGGTATGCATCAACCTGTCCTAACATGTTTTCTGTTCCTGATACAGTCTAACATATATGGAATCCAAATTATTTGCAATGATGTAGAGTTGAATTGAAAGAACTTATCTAGCATCTTCTTTCTGTTTCTTCTTGGATCATATTGATGCTATGTTAAATAATCTTTTCTGATCAGCTGCGTGAATACATTGATGACACAGAGGATTACATCAATATCCAGGTGACCAGTTGGACAACTCAAATCTTTTTGTATATTCTAATTTCATTTTCTAATAATGGAACAACAGGAACCTCATAAATCCGATGTCTGTGATGAATTGAAATGAGAATAAGTAGCATTAGGCTATAAGGCTAATACTGGAGAACTAGAAAGTAGAACTATAATAAAGTTGGTCCAATACAGTTTTTGGAGGTTTTTTGATAATTTGAAATATCCCACTTTTTGAATTACTTCTTCTGTGAAATTTGAAGCTTCTCACCTAAATGATCAAAACCCCCTAGGCTTGCTATTACACCCTTAAAAGCATTTGGACTAGTATTGCATTCTAATCTCTTTTGCATCCCTTGTTGCAGCTTGATAATCATCGGAATCAGTTGATTCAGGTATTATCTTTGAGCTCTAAATAAATCCCTTTTCTCTGTCAAGGTTTATTGACCTCTATCTCTCCTCATCATCACCAAGCTTCTTTTACTGTTCTTTGCAATTGAGCTGGCCATAATCTATTTTCATATAATTCTGGCTAAAACAATTCCATCTACATTATGTCTATGAATTTCATCAAACTTATTCTGTTCCTTGTGGCAGCTAGAACTATTCCTAAGTTCTGGGACTGTTTGTTTGTCTGTGTACTCTGTGGTGGCTGCAATATTTGGCATGAACATCCCAAATATATTGAACGATGACCATGGATACGCATTTAAATGGGTATGTATGGTTCATAATCTCATAATGGAAATAAAATTAGATCACTGAAGAACTTAACAAAGCTTTCTGTCCATGTCTTGCCATGACTCATATGATTTACTTATCAACTTTCCTTTCTTATGGCCTTTAGGTGGTGATCCTCGCAGGAGTGGCTTGTGCATCTCTCTTCTTATCAATAATTTCATATGCTCGGCACAAAGGTCTAGTTGGTTCTTGAAATTTATATAACCAAGTTGGAAGGATATTATACATTATCAAGCTTGCAATATTACCTGAAGTCTGGTGAAATTGAGGAGCATGACTACAACTTGATTTATCCAATTCAAGTGCCACCTCATGCAGTGTTTTTTCTCCATGAGATATACAATACAGATTGGTTCATGGGTTCACTTGTAATTAGTCATTAAATCGGCTAAAAGTTGGTTACATGAAATAGCAACTGTTGGGATAACAATGTCAAAGTTGCCTTGGTCCGTGGGCACAAATCAATGCAGCAGAGTTATATAGTGGCCCAGTACGTGGCATGGTCTGAGGATTGGAACATTTGCTCTACAGGAATAGCATTCATTTGGATAAAACATGAATCTTTATCTTAATATTAACCTGACCCTTTTCATATATAGGACTAGGAGGGAGGGTACCATTGTATTTGTATCATGTTCAAACATCCGGGGGGCCCTTTGATTGATTTAAATTAAGCTTGTGTTTGTGTTGTGTTGTGAGACACACTCTTGGAAGGAGCAGCACGCGGCTATTCATTCATTACTACTACCCTCTTTTAGCATTGTTGTCAACAAAATCTCATGTTCTGGGCCCCTTTGGATGGTAGGTCATTTTTCCAATAAATGATTACCCCATTGGTTCGTTGAAACAATTAGATAGGGTTGAGGCGGCAGGTGCAACTTTACATGAACTCAATCAATCTTCAAAAAAAATTCTAGAATTTCAAGGGCTGGAAAACATTTTGTCAAGACACACCCCCCCAAAAAAAAAAGTGATCAAGTTTATAAAAATTTATTAACTAATAATTTATTATTTGTTCTTCATATGATTTTGGACTAGAAACTGAAAAGTAAAAAAATATATATGTAGTGTATCAAAAAAAAAATATATATATATATATATAGGCTATAGGCTTCTTTTTTTTTTTTTTTGATGGGCTATAGGCTATAGGCTATAGCATATCTCATCCGATCCACTGATAGATGGAGTTAACCTTCAACCTACCCATTGGGACCTCTCATAGATATTTTCCCCCCATACTTGTCTGGTATATGTGGGACAATAGAATTGTACGTGTCCAGAAGCAGAAGTACTCAAAAATTTATAATGCGTTATTTCTATGAGAATATGCAACACAACTTATTGTCAGGTGTTAGTTGAGTGGATATTCTGAAATTTGTAAAAATCAGACCATTATCTATTAAAGGTTAGGTGCTAATTATTTGTTTAGCTAAAAAATATCTGTCAAATTAAGTTTTGTATAAAAGAAATAAGGAACCTAACATTCATATACGATGATGCATAATCAGAAGGCAGGAAATGAACCTCCACTTTCTTTCTTATACCCAATTGTAAAAAAAGACGTGTCCATATTAAAAAAGTATAAACATTTTGGGAGTATATGATATAGGTTAAAAATGTTATAGTTAGAGCTGAACTGATTTGGTAGTTACTTTTGACTTTGTGAGAGAGGTTGAAGAAAACAGGTGGAGTACGTGAGTGAAGAAGCATAGGATAGGATGAGGATGTAGAAGAGAGAGGCAGAGGAGGGTTCTTGTATTGTAAGTAATAAAACTCAAAAAGAGAGATGGGGATGATCCGTGACATGGTATGAATAGAATATCAGCAAAATTTGTAATTCTCTTTCTCATTCCTTCCCGTGAGCCACATGGCAGACCTTTTTGACTTTCCAAATTCCAACATAGACAACACAAAAAATAAAATTATGAATTATCAAACTGACTCTGTGTGTGTTTGTGGAGAGTCCTAACTTTATTATGCCAACGGAATGACACTTTTGGATGTACGGATTTAACATGTTTACGCTATCCTTCTTTCTTTCTCATTTTGGTTTTGGTTGGTTTTGGTTTTGGGGAGCTCAGTCATAACTTAAACTTATTAAAGAAGATGAAAAGCATATTGGCATTGGTTGGTGGAAGTTTAAGCAAGGATCACCCTCTCCCTCTCCTATCTTTACCGTGTAAATTGTAAAGCTTACGTCTCTCTTTAAAAACTTTATAACATCAAACTGCAAATACCTAATTACTAATTATTTTTCTCAATCTTCAAATTTTGATTAGTTTTTATATTCTGCTTCAAAATTGTTTCTTTTCGAAACATCAAAAATACCAAGACCTCTATACTCTATAGTTTTAGGAAATGCCATTATGATATTTGATTTTTCCATTTTTTCTGCATGCATCACTTTTGTTTTATACTATTATTTTAATTATAAATCTTTCTGTTCATCTACCATAGTGAGTTTTTCTCCACACAAAAAAAAAAAAAATATCTGCCTTAGTGAGTAATTAGCACCTACTAATCATCCCAACGAAATTTTTTAACGAATAAAAACAAATATTATGTTTAATAAAAGACAAGTTTTTTTTTGGTTGAGAACAAAGACAAAATTTAACTACACTTCTTCAAGTACTATAAATTTTAGTTTCTTGGTCAACTTTAAATATGTAATCTTGAAAACTGTAATTATATAATAACAAGGAAGCTGTATTGGTAAAAAATAAAATACTAATAAACCACATAATTCTATTGCATGCATAGGTAAAAAAAATAGTTGTGTTTACTAGATGCTACACCTTTTTAACATTTTTTTTCTCAAACTTTTAACCTTGGATAATTGAAAAATAAACCAAATGTTATTATTATTATTATTAAAAACTATGGTTTTTTTTTTTTTTTGATAAGTATTAAAAACTATGGTTAATTTTTATATTTATACATAAATTCAATCCATAATTGAATGGAAATCTTTTCTTTAATCAAATGCTGAGTTGGCAAAGAAAACCCACTGTCCTAAAAGAAAAGAAAAGAAAAACATTGGATTTACCACAGTTTGCTAACATGCGCTGGTGCACACATTAACACCACCAACCCCCGCATAACACGCCGTTGTTGAGTACACGAAAACCCGTGCGCGCTGGGAGCGCACGTTATCCTCACCGTAACATATCTCAGCTGTTGAACCATTCTCTACACTTTCAAACTCAACCAAAAAAACAAAAAAACAAAAACAAAAGAGTTAAGTTAAAAACAAAAGAAAACAAAACAAGGAAGGCAACTCTTGGTTCATGCTTTATTCTACGAAGAAAAGCCTCCCCCTCTCATCGATTCAGATCAATCACCCAAACTCTCTCTCTCTCTCCAAATCCAACAAAACCCACGTCGAATCCTCACAAATCTCACCGACCCATTTCGTATTCTCAAGGTCTGACTCACCAGCTTTGCTTTTCTCCACCGATCAACAACCTTATTGCTGTCTCTACTCTCTGTGTGTGTAACTCTCTATCTCTATGCATTAATTTCTTCGTTTGCCACGGTATTTGTTTGGTTATTCTTGCTTCTAAGTTGTGTTTAATGCAGCTGGACTTTGAGAAATGGACGTAAATTCTGTGTGCGCGCTTGTGGTGCTGGCATGCAGTGTGTGAACACGTGGGGGTGAGACTGAGGGAGAGATAGATAGAAAGAGACGACCTTTGGGAAATGGCGAATCAAGTGGTCAGAGTGAGGAGGGAGACGATTGTGGCGTGCATGACTTGTCCTTTGTGCAATAAGCTCTTTAGAGATGCCACTACCATTTCTGAATGCCTTCATACGTGTGAGTCTCTCTCTAATCTGTGTTTTTTAATCTTCTTGCTTTTAGATTTTCTCATTTTTGTAAAATTTGGGAGATTTTTGTATGTGGTTGGGGCATTTTTAAGTTTTGATTATATGGGTTGTACTTATTTTGTGGTGTGTTGTCTGGGTTTGGCTTGTTTTGCCTGTTATTGATCTGGGTGTTGGGTTTTTTAGGATTCTTCTGATTTTTGGGATCTTTGTTCCTCTGTCTGTCTGTTTGTGTGTCTTAGTATTTGGAAATGAAAAGCCTTTCAATCCAAACTATTACTTTTGGGTAAACATGTTCCTGTTTCATAAATATTCTTAGTGAAGAAAAAGATTTGGATGTTTGACTAATAGTAATAGTCAAACATATATGACTAGTATATGATGGAAGGCCTTTTGTTATAGTGTCTAAGTAGCACTGCATTCATGCAAGATGTCTTTTAGGATTATATCCTAGGACACAATGTAGTTTTCTGGGCTTTGGGCGTGCTTGCCAATGGGCGAGCCCAGGATACAATAATTTTGGAAGTTTTCAAGAAATAATTTTGTTTGTAATTCGTCAAGTATTATTTATTGCAGTCAGTAAATTCTGTGATCACATTGCTTGGAAGCCTCTTCTTTTGGTCAAAATAAGGACCGCTGTAAGCATTATGTGTGAAAGGAGATTTTAAGTTTTGACTTATATTCATTCAAGATTGTTGTTTCCCTTTGTTTGAGTGGTCTGAATTCAGAAACTGCTAGTGGAAAGTATGTGTCCGTTGCAAGTAATGCTCAGTACATATAAATATGCTCATAATCTACCATGCTTCCTCATATTTCCACTGCTCTTTTTTCCTAAATTGAAGATTTTATTGAAACATAATTATTTGAATATTTGACATACGTGAATTTGACTGTCCTTATACTTTTATAGAGTTATTGACTTGGTGAAGAGATATTGTCTGATGATTTGTCTTTTGAACGTCATCCAGTTTGCAGGAAGTGCATCTATGATAAGATTTCAGAAGAGGAATTAGAATGCTGTCCAATATGCAATACTGATCTGGGTTGTGTTCCTCTGGAGAAATTAAGGTTGGATCTCCCGGCCTATAGCTTAGCTACAATCTCTGATTTCTCCATCTTTTACTCACTGTCTATCTGTAATTTTAACATGATAGTAATTTATTCTATATATAACACGAATTGGGGTTACATCTAGTTCATGTGATTGGCTGGTTACAAGCGATACCCTTCCATATATGGTGCTTGAGATACCTGTTGAATGATTACTGACATTGCACATGTACCACCTAGCTATTAGCTGGTATGATCAGCAGAAATGCAATGTGATGGTTGATCACTTAGTTTAACTCCGATTATTTTGTACTGTAGATGCATCTGCACATGACTCCCACACCCCCCCCCCCCCTCCCCCCCCCAAAAAAAAATCAAAACAAAGAAAAACCAAAAAAAAAAAAAAGCCTGTCGTGGTGGAAAGTATCTTCATTACATGAAACCTTTGGGAAGTATTGATATCAGGTCCATGCTTATGCACACACATCAGATGAAGACTATTGGTGGTTGTATGGTTCTACCAGAGTAAGGAGATATGCAAATTTTAAATTTGTTAAAAGTAGTAGGGAATTATTTAGTTCAGGACATTAGAATATTGAAAACATCTCAGCAACATTTCTGTCTATTCCCCAACTTCACACTTTATACAAATGAAATGAACTTTATGAGCCTATATATTAAAGTTCAGCACGTATTTGTTGGAGCTGATCCATCCAACTGCTTCATTTTTTGTAGTAATGGCAGCTTGTTGATAAAGGACGAAGCAGTTGATTTAGCCTCAAAGGCCACGATCAATGGGTTTACTGAAAAAGGTTGAAAAATTATAGCAGTAACTTGGGTCTGTGTGCTCATTTGGGTAACTTTGAGATGCATAGAGAAGATGACAGTATCAAGAAAACTTTTATTAGGAAGTGGAATGAGGCAATTTGAAATTCTCTAGATTTTATTTTTCTAAAATTCTTTCACCACATAAGACTAGTTTTAACACTTCCTGTTATCTATCAGTTATATTCATTCTCAAAGGCTTCAACTTATAAAGACAAATTGCACTTAGTTGTAATCACGCTTCTCTGTCATTTATGTTTGCTTAATATAGATTGCCATATATTGCTTTGTCTCTTTCCATCTTTCAACTACAGATCCCATGTATCATTCTGCTGCAACAGCATATGTGCTTGATGAGGAGCATGCACATGAATTAATATTAACCACACATTTTAGTGGGTATTTTCTATGGGAATTCATTGGTATATTTAGCCATACTTAATAATCTCTGATCATCAGGCCGGACCACAGTTTGCAAGATGTAAGGGCCAAGATTTTCCCTTCTAAAAGAAGAAAGGTAAATGCACCTGAAGTTGTTCCTTCGGCAACATTACCTGCTAGAAGAAAGGAGAGATCACTATCATCGTTGGTGGTAAACACTCCTAGAGTATCGACACAGGTTACTATGACTGGAAGAAGATCAAGAGCTGTTGCAAGAAAGGCTGCTGCTTTACAGGGCTCCAGGTTTTCCATTGAGAAACTCATTAAAAAGGAGGAAGATTCTGTGCGAGATCATCCTGACAGTTCAAGCTCGCCCGAGACTTCAAATAAGTTTCCTCAGAATACTAGGCAGGTAATGATGGCCAATATGCTGTTTCCTTTATGCTTGCCCTGACTTATTTTTTCAGGCTGCCTACATGGTATTGTTACCCACTAGCTAAAAAAGAGTGTCTGCTCCAGTTTACTAATAATTTCCATTCCTGTATATTTCACCGGTATAGAGTTCTTCTCCTGGTGAGCCTAGCCAATCCACCCCCAGTAAAGAAACAGAGAATGGTGCTGAACCATGGGATGCAAAATTGGACCTCTGGAAACCTTTAAACTGTTTGGTGGAAGTTGCAAATAGGACTAAATCTTTCAAGTCTAATTCTCAGGGGTCTGATGCTAAATTAGAAGCTGCGCAAACCAACACCGAAGGTCAAGGGCGAAAAACCAAAAGTAAGGAAATGAAATGCAGATCAAAAGTTGAGGTTGAGAAGAATATCACTGATCCTGTCTCTTCAGAACTAGGAAAACCCAAAATTTTGCGAAGGGTGAGACGAAAAAGGAAACCTGCTTTTGGAGAATCAGAAATTTCACCCCAAGCTGTGCTAGAGGCTGCTGGTGCTAAACATGAAAGAAGATTTGGTCCAGTTTGGTTCTCTCTAGTAGCTTCAGAAGACCAGTGAGAAACAACTTTAGCTTTAAACTTTGAAATAATTAACTCTGTGACGAATATACTTGAAATTTGTTCTTCCTCTGCTCAAATATTAATTTGAAATTGATGCTTTCAGGGAAGGAAATGCACCTTTGCCACAAATTCCTGCATGTTACTTAAGAATAAAGTGAGTTCCTTTCTTCTGTGTTTCTAGGCTTTATTCATTATGTTTGCTGAACGAATTTTTTCTTTGTATTTTATCTAAGTTCATTGTAAGTGTATTGATTTAAATAATAAACAATAGCACAAGTTTATACAAGCTTATACATCCATATTTTACATATACAAAAACATTTTTATGAAGCATTAAACTATGGAAAAGAGATTGACCCCCATTTGACATTTTACTATTCTCGTGTTGTGGCAATATTCCAAGCATATAGCTGGGTACATAGGTGAACAAAGAGCTTTACATGTCTTCCTTGCGTAGTAAAGACCTTTACATGGTATTCATTGCTTGGGAAGCTTATTGGATTAATAAGATTAAATGTGTATATTTTGGATTGATATGGCCTGTTTTTAGGTTTTTGAAAATGAGATTGTTTGAAAAAACTTTACCTACAAAAAAGTGAAGTTTACAAAATATGTACTTTGAAAAAGTGCAGTCTGAACTGTACTATTGGGGTATCACACCCTCCTACTGGGAACTTCCTCACACACTATTGAGCTACAGCTTTTAGGCCGCTTATGATAAGCATTGGCATATATAATGATTCTAGTTTTGAATACTTTGAGAAGTGTCTGTACTGTGGAAATGAGGTTAGTCTATGTGCTCTAGTTGCCATCTTAAGCCTTGAACATGGGGTTGGTGTTTCTTTGAGTTATAACCTCAATCATTGTGCCATGTGCTGCTTCTCAGGCAGCTTAAAATCATTTTATTTCGAGTTGAGAGACTTTCAAATAAGTTATTTGAGTCTCCTGTATGATTCAGTGGGCCTTACGTACTCTGGTAATTTTATATCTCATATGAAACCTTACAATATCTATCTGTACTATTTGCACTGAGCTGCTAATAACATAGATAGTTTCTTCTCACATATATTAATGTGTGCTATTACTGTTCGTACATAGAAATTTCACATTCGGGTCAGCCTTATTGGTGGTTACTACTATGTGCTAAATAGTATTAGTTGTTCCATTTTCTATACTGAAAATATGGGATTATAACTGAAATTTTGATCCTTCCATGTGTACTATGTTAATAAATAATAATAAAATCCAACAATGTCACACAGAAAATCCCAACTGGCTTGAAATCACATTTGCTCATTAACCACCCCCCCCAAAAAAAAAAAAATTTGCTATGTTTAAATGGGGTATGTATTAGATTCACAATGTATATGCTTCATTTTTGTCATGGTTGGACAACATCAGTGCAAATTGCTACCCTGTGTTGATATGTTCAAGTAAAACAAAGTGATGTGCTTAACCCACAATTTTGTGAATTGGAGTTTTTTTTTTTTTTTTTTTTTTGCTGTTTTAGCGGAGACAATGATGTGATATACAGAATATCTTATTGTCATATTGTTTCTTCTGTCACAGGGATGGAAATATACCTGTTTCATTTATCCAAAAGTACCTGATGAGGAAACTCAATCTCACCAGCGAAGCCGAGGTGAGCAAGTCACACATGATACTTTAAAAAGACAATCTCTAATTAAATAGAAAATTGACTTAAAAATTTTACTGTTCTGTTTGGTTGTTGTGGGGTATAATCTGGCTTGATATTGGATTGCCGAACAGTCCAAAGTTAAACATTTTTGTTGTCTTGACCTTATATATTTTATGCCTTAAAAGCAATTTAATTACCAAAAGCCTTTTTTAATCTCCCACTGGCAAATTGTTTTTGTTGATTTCTTCTTTTTCAACATTAGCTCAAAACTCAAGCACCTTTAAGAGGCAGCGATGTTTTAGGAACTTAGAAGCCAACCATATTTTTCTTGAAATTTGTTTCACGGTTGGGTAGAGTATTGCCATATTGCCCCTTATCTCTAAAGCAAGTAGACAATTGAATTAGAACGCTGAAAATAGTGATGAGTAAAATAAAGGCACACTGTCTCAAGGTCCACCTCTAGCAGAGCCTGGTTGTGTATATGCTGCCACATGGGTTATAAATTTTAGCAGTAACTGAAGTCTACATTTTGTGTTGTTCTCTGAATTGCCGATGGATAAACAAATTGAGGGTCATTATCTGATGCTTGTCACACCAAAGGAGGATCCTGAGAGGAATGGCTTCGATACAGTCCGACCTTCATCATTTTACTCTCAAAATCCAAACCTGTTAATTTGCCCATGGGAGCCCGATACTTAACCATTGCACCAGACAACGCCCCCTTGACGGATGAACCAAATAATTTAGTAAATTTCTTAAAATTCTCAAAGAGCATTATAACCTGTAATGCAGTTCCTTTGGTATTTGTTTGTCAATATTCAGTAAACAAAGATGGGTTTGCTAACTCTCAGTTCACATTTTTGCAGGTTGAGATCAAATGTATGGGACAACCAGTTGTCCCCACCTTGCAACTATATAATTTAGTTGATTTGTGGCTGCAAACGGCATCAAGATCAGAACGAGTTCCAGCATCCATTGGCTCCTCAGCAAAGGATTTTGTGATGGTGCTTGCCTATGCTCGCAAGTTTCCAGACCCTTGATCATAGTTTTCTTCACCCTTCACATCTTCAACGGTCGGAATATACTCCTTAGAATCTCCGTGGCAATATAGTGGCCCTTGTTGATTCGGCATGTATGTTATGAGTATGTGTTCTATAATTGATTCCTTCACAATAATCACTGCCACCATTTTTGCTAGCTACAACGCTCAGGGTAGGAGGAGAGAAATAAGCTGACTGAACAGCTCTTCCTTAATGTTAACCATGTTGAAATAATCCAACTGCCCTCTATAATCAGGTGTGGTATGCTCCTCTGGTTGGCTGTTGCTTGATTAGGTGGTCCAATTTTCAAAGGTTTAGAATTTTATAATACTGCATGATTTGCATACAATGTTGTAGAATCCAAGTAACTGATCACAGTTTCTGGCTATAAGTTGTTCGACTTGCCTGTAAGTTGTAACAGGATTTACTTTATTACCGTCAATAGTAAATTACCAGCATCATTCTGAAGTTAGTTGATGTGTGAGAAACATTAGTTATTTATGATTGAGCTCTTCGAACCCAAGTAATTAGTAGTTACCTGGAAGGCTGCTGAGTTGTTCAGGAATGTGATGGTGCTATTATAAAGCCTTCCCTTTGAATCCAGTACTACTCATGATTCAAGTTAATTAGAATTCATATAGACAGGCTCTCAAAGTACTAACTACTTGAAAAACGTCTCAGGGTGAACACCAATATCACACTCAGAAGACTAGACAAAATGCATGCAATCTTTCCTTTTCTTTGTTGGGTACAGGAGATTATCAGATTATGCGCGAGATGAAATGTTTATTTTTAGTCTATTTAACTAAAACATAGACGGCACATGGTGTGGTGATGGTAGTTCTAGTACCCTTCCACTTCCAAAGAAGAAAAGGGGACCCATCCTGCCATCTTTGAGCTTTTGTTACTTAGACAACTTTCCAGTTTTTCTGGTTGTATTTATTAATTTGTTTCTTTTCTACTATTAGAAACAGACTCAGTTGACCTCCGATCATATTTAGACAACTTTCCATTTTTTCAGCTTGTTTTTATTAATATGTTTCTTTTCTTAAAAAACACTCTTCAGCAGATTTAATTTAAGTTGTTCAGCTTGCATTCAGCACTCTAGTGTGTAACAAACACTCCAGTGTCTCAAAAGCTTCTGTTGGCCAACGCCAAACTATATTAAATAGGTCAAAATATTCAGACCACAATATGGTATTAGATCACAGGTCATCAGCTCACTGTTGTCAATGATACTAAAAAGACTAGTAAAAAGGATTACTTCCAACTTCAAACTACATCAAACCCGAGGCAACGTTCTCATTAAACAATGAATGAAAGAACAATTTAAATACAAAGACTAATAATCCTGTCTTTTTCTACAAACTATTGTTTAATTTATGAACCAGATAGCACCACTTGCCGCAAGGTTCTAACAGAAGAACAAGGCAGTGATGAATCAAACTGGATGTTGGCTAGATTTGCTTCGTATTGTATTGAAATCATTCAACATCAATCAAACAAAATCCCACTAATTGGAGGAAGGTCAAAAGTACCAAGTGGTGCAAATCAATCAGTTACCAAATGGCCTGAAAACTCAGACATCCAATACACAAAATGTGTATCATTCACAT
This sequence comes from Quercus aquifolioides, assembly GCA_019022515.1. Classification (NCBI taxonomy): domain Eukaryota; kingdom Viridiplantae; phylum Streptophyta; class Magnoliopsida; order Fagales; family Fagaceae; genus Quercus; species Quercus aquifolioides. The sequence continues at coordinate 47,670,088 of CM032336.1, read as the reverse complement.
TCAAAAGAAGAAAATTCATTTAAACCATAAAAGTTTAACGACCCTCTGATTAATAAATGAGCCAAATTTGTCCGAAACCTTTTCCAACAGCAGTACAGTGAGAGCAGCAGAGATTGAAAAACATTGCACTGGCTTTGCTAATGCAACCCCACGAAACCATAACACGCAAGCAGGCACACAAAAGTAAGGGCATGTGGAAACCAGCTTTAGCTTCTAATAAGGCCTTCCATTTCTAAAAAGCAGTGTGAAAAAGGCATTGGCTTTGCAGGGTCAAAGCTTCAAAAGCAGCAACAACTCCTCTTGGTTTCTTCAATAGTTTCCTTTCCTTCCCTCACCTTGCAAAGACTTTTTTCTTTCCTAAATATGGGGCCACATTGGTTAAGCATTGAGGGATAGCACAAGTACATTGCACATGCTGGGCCACATTGGAAACACTAAAACTAACCTTTACCTCCACATCCATGATCCAACCCCTGAAAACATTTGGGTCATATAATATTTCACAAATTGCTTTTGGCAAGATCGATTTGCACCCCACTACTTGTCCTTAAAGTACAATTCCTGCTACAACTTTAGGTTCCCAATCAAACAAAATGTTATCTTGCCTTGCCAAGTGTGGTTTAAATTTAAAGAGTGAAAATGAACAATTTCTTCTTATTAAAAAGCAACCAAAAAATAATAATGCCATTTCACTTCACTTCACTTCACGACATTCCATTACCACTACAACATTTACAAACATATTGATGCCTTTTAAAATTCCAAAAAACAAAAAGAAATAAAACTTATAACAAAAAGAAAACTAGTAAAAAAAAAAAAATCAAATTGAAGATTAAAAAAGAGAGGAAAAGCAATGCTATGCTATGCTAATATCTAATTCTAACCAGATTTGTTGATCTACATGCGAGGGAAGCGGGGGCGCGTGGGCGGACTTCCGACGACTGAAAAGAGACCTCCATCGACGGCGTCTTGCTCATCGTCGAAATACAAATCTTCGGTGCCACGAAAGGTAGCGTGTAGGATAACGATGGCGGCGGCGATGAGAAGCGAAACGAGGACATTGAGCCAGACGTCGGTGAGGACTAGAGCGACGATGGTGATGATGAAGAGCAAGGCCAAGACGATGCGGTCGTCGACAGTGATGTGGAAGAGGAGGAGTGGACGGTCGCGGAGGAAGTAGAGGAAAGACCAGGCGACGAAGATGGCGAGGAAGACGATCATGGAGATCGGGTGCCAGAGGAGGCTGAGGAAGAGGATGAGGAGCGCGATGAACGTGTAGTTCACGCGGAAGTGACCGAGGTTGCGCTTGAAGCGGGCGGTGGCTTCGCCGAGTGTGTAAGGGCGCGTGAAGGAGGAGAATGGTTGGACGAGCTCGCGCCATGGACGGCGCGTGGCGAAGACGGAGCTCGCGGCGGCGGCGTTGGCGGTGGTTCTGGATGTGGATGTGGAGGGAAGTGTGTTGTAGTAGCCTGGTGATGACTGTGAATAAGACATTGCTGGAAGAGACCAAACCCTTTTTCAGAATTCGAAGAGAGATTCCAAAATTCCAATCCTCAAATTGAAAACAAAAAAAAAAAAGCAAAGAGCAACAGAGAGAGAGAGAGATTTGTGGTTTGTTTTTATTTATTTATTATATTTGAGAATTTGTAAAATGTGGAAAATGGACAAAGCCGACGTCGTTATGTTATGTTGTGTTGTGTTGCGTGGGACTTAGACTTAGAGTTAGAGTATGCACGCACGACGTCGTTTCATCTTAAAAAGGAAGATGCCTGTCAATTTGAAAAAGCACTAAATTTATCCATGAAAAAAGCTAGCTTGGTGTCGGCATCTACACAATTCTAGTTCTATAAACCAAAAGCACAAGTTGTTTGGTGTCGGAAATATTTAGAATGAGATGGAATAGGGGGTAATTCATAAACAAGATTGATAACACAGCTATAAACTAGTTGAGCTTGATTATGTATTAAAATTTCAAAATTCTTTACTTATTTCTATTTATTTCAAACACAACTTAAACTTTACCTCATTATCAAAATAAATCAAATGTTCAAGTTTGATTCTTTTTTTTTTTTGAAACCTTTTTTGAATAAGTTTTAATTTGTTCATAAGTTACTTGATTAATTTATTTTTATTTTATATATAATAAACACCAACTAAAAATTCTTTTTTTAACCTCTTTAAAAATTCATTCTAATAATTAATAACAAAATTATAAATGGAATTATATATATATATACACAGACACCATGAAGTGCCATTTGAGCTACAAAACTCTTGACAAATAATTTTTTTTATAATCTTATTAAAAATTAGATTCACCAACCTTCAATTATTAAAAAGTGTGCATAAGTTTACTCCAAAATAAACTATTTATTCATATCATCAACAAATCACAAGGAAGTGGGTTTCAGTTAGCTCAACTGGTAAAGTTTCTGATGGTTGTATAAGAGATTTAGGGTTCAATCCCCGTCCACACCAAAAACTGACTGGTGTATTGGTCTGATAATAAAGAGCTATTATCAGGAGCGGACGCCATAGGTTTAAACTCTCTCAAAAAAAAAACAAATCACAAGGAATAATATGATATTTTATAAACTAATTTTATGTGGTCAAAACACACGATTAGTAGGTCCCATAGTGATTTTAACCAATAAGACCTACTATTTTGTGAGAAGAACATGTATAAAGGTATTGTTGTATAATTACTCATTTCTCCTATCATTGAATAAAAAGACACTTATTAAGAGTCTTGTAACTCAACTAGTTGGCAAAATTGAATGGATATATCATAAAAGAATAAAATATTATATGCATTTTTATGTATTTGTGCCAACATGCGTGTGTGTGAAAGTTTATAAAAAGAGTGAAATCAATGCGTGATCTCCTATTTCTCTTTTGCAGCTCTAGCTAGCACAATTATATCGTAAAAGTATGTTAAAAAAATCAAAACTATCTCTAATAAGTTTAATATCTTCAAAGATCCAAGCAATCTTCAACGAGTTCAGCAAATTACTTTCCACAGTGCCTTTATAAAAACAAGTGTTTTGACATAATTGTGAAGCAATCCTCATCACTGGAGTGGCTGAATAGAAGGCATTCAAATTCTTAACTACCCGTACAAATGAGGCAACTAACACATTACCTCTGTTGTTAGGAATGAGAAATCCAAACCCCCTTGGGATTGCAAAACCTTTTGCCAAAACCAATTTCCTCTTTAATCTAGCGAAAACCTTCCTTATTAAGCCGAGTTTCCAACCAAAAAAAGAGAATTTTTGGGACCTTTAATTGCTAAAAACAGTACTTCGTCCCTATATTCTATAGTTTTTTTTTTTTTTAGTAAGAACGGTCTTGCCAATCAATGATTTCATCATTTCAGATTATACTTTTTTCTCATGTTCTCTCAAGACAGTGCCTTTGCGATTGGAATTATAACTTACTTATTCTCCCAAAAAAAAAGGAATTATAACTTACTTGTTCACATAAATATCATATATTGCCATGTAATGAGTTTGTAAAATTAAAGATTGGGAGTTAAAATACAAGCCACTCACTCTCTATTTAACATATTGAAACTAGCGTATTTATTTATCAAACCCTAATAATATCCAAATAAATGGCATGGCTACAAGAAATCTTACAATTTATTTATCATTTTTAATATTAGAATACACCAACACTGAACAAAATAAAAGAAAAAGAGTTAAATGTAGGATGGATAACTGAGCAATGTGGTAAACTACTTTGTTTACTTACTATCAAGCTCCAGTGAGATTCTAAATGTAATAAATATAAATATATATATATATATATATAGTATTTATATTGATTGATAAATTAAAGAAGGGTTTTGCCCGAGGCAACACAACAGTAACGCAAAAGTAGGCTTCACATTCAGTTTTTGCGGAAAACAAAAACACTACTTTAAGTTACATTAGCTACTAGCATTTGTAACACAAAAAAAAGATAAACACCTAGAGTTTGGTGAACTTCACAGTTTACACTAACCAAAAACCAAGTCACAGACTTCCTAGTTCTCCTACTGCGAGAGCTTTCCCACTTCCATCACAACCCAATGTGAAATTTTAGCAGAACATACCAAAACTCGAACTGTATTATTTCCTCCCTCCACAATATACACATACTTTACCTAATCACAAACCCAACAGCTTCCCTGTTTCAAGAACGGAACGAACAAAACAGTCAGCGTTCAAGTAGCTTTTAGAATAAACAAAGCTCAGATCTCAGACACAGTAACAAACCCAGAAGAATGTTTTGAACCAAAGGTCATATACCATATAATAATAACCTAATGACCGACACAATTCACCATGAAATTCACATCACATCATTCTCATTTACAATTGCTACAACATCATTGCAAGCTTTGGGAGCCTAACAAACCGCATAATCATCCATCAAAGGAGGAAAAACTTTGAGCAAACCTCAATTGCAAATTCATTTACAATTTGACAAATCTTCTCTTCAAGGGAAGATCTGAATTTCAGTTTTCAAGCCAGTGCAAACTTAATAGAACTATATTTTGTATAACAGAGGCAAAGCTCAATATGTGGTTCGAGGGTGCACCATGGTCCCCTCAAAATTTACATATATATATATATATATATATATATTCTTTAATTTGGTCATAATTTTTTTTTTTTTTTTAAAGTATATAGACAAACACCCAAATATTCAAATACTTCTTATAAGCCATAAGATGAACTAGGACTGCAGATAGAAGCCAATACCAGAAAGCCTTTTGAAGCTCCTCATTCTTGGGATCCAGCTCTAATGCCTTATTAAACGAATATGCAGATTTCACAAAATCCTGCAACATTGTAAAATGACACTCATCATCAGACAATGAAATATCGATTTTGAGTAGGGTAAACTTGGAACTAACAAAAAAGAAAATGTTCACATACTTTTAATAACCTGTATGCTACACCTTCCCTGTAGTATGCCTTTGGCCAGTCCGGCCTTAATGCAATACAAGCCTCAGCATCAGATAAAGCACGACTTCCTTCATTCATGTGAGCCCAACACAAACTTCGGTTCGATAACACAGTAGCAACAGAGGGGTCTGCGTTTATTGCCTACAATTTTCCAAGAGATCAATTGGAAATCTTTTCATTTTATTGTTTCCCTTGAAATTAAGTACAGGTCTCTGCTCACCTCTGTATACCAACAAATCGCACCAAGATAATCCTTTCTCTTAAAAGCATCTTCTCCCTTGGATTTTAAGGTCAAAAAGTTCTCCTTTAACTTTCGGTTCATCTGCAAGAAATCAAGTGAAAGTCAAGAAAAAAAAGTTGGACATAAGAGTTTAGTATAGGAGTCGAGCAATGCACATGATAATTTTAACTTTGATTGCCTATGGCCAATTAGACTTTACCCTCATAATAGCCTATTCAACCAAATATTTTCATACAGATCATTGTAATAATCACATTACACCCAAAAAAATATAAGACGACATAAATAAATACAGGGAAGGCATCCAAATTAGAATTCTACAATAATGGAGAGCAACCATAGGTTTAAGAACTCTTGGTTGCCTTCAGTATGTTTTCATCTAATCCTACAAGATTTCCCTCAAAATCTCATGATCTTAATGGTGGATTACATTTAATTACCTGTTGTGTAGCTTCTTCAGAGTGAATATACTTCATTATTCCAACAGTACTCCAGTCTGGAATAGCTGGAATACGAGAGGTAACTGGAAAGAGAATCACGACACCCTGATAATAACATTGCAATGCTGCAATTTCTATTGGTGTCAATCCATACTGTAACAAAAGATAGAATCTTCAGTATGACTCCAAAAATAAGACGTGTACATCATAAATGACACAGAACAAAAACAAAACAATGCAACAACAAAATTGAATTACAGAAAATAAAGGCCAGCACCTAAACTTGCTTGAGTCAGCACCAAGCAAAAGAGAACCTCTAATGGTCCTCACTTAGAATTTACTAGAGCTAGCGAGGAAGCACAAGACACTTCATTTAGGGTGCCCTACCCGTGTTGTACCCATGTTATAACAGTGTTGTACCGGCGATTTTATGTTATAATTTTTCAAAAATTGCCCGTATCACCATGTCGTACCCATACCCGTGTCCGTGCTTGTGCTTCTTAGCACCAAACCAATGAGAGAATTTCAAGAGAAATTTTATTCATAATCAGAATAATCCTTATCCATAACCGTACGAGTACATTATTGCGCTTATATAGACTACCAAACCTAACTCTAACTAACATAGGAAAACTTTAATTCTAATTGACTTAAGAAACTTAATTCTAAATGACTCGGGAAATCATAATTTTGTATTTACAAAAGTACCCTTGACTTTAGAAAATTAAATAACAATACTATTAAACCTAATTAAACTACTAAGACATGCAATAAAAATACAATTGACATCCAAAATTAAAATATATCTTCTAGCTATTTCCACATCTTTCTTCCTTAATTGGAAGAAACTTGACCTTGAGTATGAAAGTGTTGAAGGATCAAAATTTTAAACACATAACACTTACTTCAGTTTAGGAATCACCTTTGGGAGCTAGGTTTATGAGAACTAAGTGGTTTGATGGTGGTGGTTTGAATTTGAGTTGGAAGCTTGGCTGTAATGGCTTTCTAATGGGTAGAAATACACGAAAATTAAAGAACAGAAAATAAAGGATAAATAGCCTAGGAGTCAACATCATGCAAAAGAAAACTTCAGGAGTCAGCAGACCATTGGGACAGTTTCAAGAGAAATTTTGTTCATTAGCAAAATAATCCATCTCTGTAGGAATAAGTTTGTTATGAGTTTAAACTAGGGGCAAAACAGTAATATCACTGTACTCCTTTATATATAAATAATATTTTATGTGTATCAAACACTTTCACCTTTAACAACAATGTTATTGTGCTTATGTGGACTAATAAACCCTAATTCCAACTTACACAGAAAAAACCTAATTCCAACTTACACAAAAAAAAACCCTAATTCCAACTTACTTAGGAAACCTAATTCTAAATGACTTTGAGAATCCCAATTATTGAAATACAAAAGTACTCCACTTAAATTAAATGACAATACCAAAAAACCTCATTAAACTACTAAGACCTAAAATAAAATACAATTGACCAATCACCCAGCTCTTGAAGGCGAGAAGGTAACTCCTCATGCACAAAGTGCTTGGGAGTTCATGGGAAAGGGGTCTCATGTATATATCCGTGGTTTACTCCCTAGGGGTTCAAAGGGTCCTACCTTGGCTAGGCTCCAAGTCATCAAAAAAAAAAAAAAAAAAGGTCAACAACATGAATATGAATATTTCTTACCATCTCAAAATAGATATCTCTTTACACTTCCCCCATTCAATAAATCTAAGGTTTTAAAATATTTGTAACCAAAATCCTACGTCATATGGTACTACCTCAAGGAACTCTAAATATAAGTGACAAAAGCTACCAATATGAATCTCCCCTTCCCCCTCCCTTCGGGTCCAAGAACTTGCTTATCAAATATAAATAATGTGATAAAAACTACATGTGCATCCCTTGTTCTGTCCATGTATTTCACTTCAAGCATGCATCTATTACAGATTTTAGACACAAATAAAGTTAAAAATGAAGTACTCACAAAACTGGTAACATTGGGATCAGCTCCAGCATTCAACAAGCATTTGATAATTTCTGTTAACCCTTCGGAAGCAGCACTTTCTAGAGGTGTCACTCCATGCTTTCTTATGTTTGGATCAGCTCCTGCCTAATAAAATTGCACAAATGCTCTAAAACTTAAAATTTATGTGATCAATTACTCATAACTATCAGAATATAAGTGCTAGCATATACAAACAGGTTGTCGCAATATAATTCAACAACAAATAAATCTATCAAATAATGAGACTTCATAATTTAGTCTCAGAGATACCATCATTACAAAAGGGAAACAACCACCATAGATCCCTTTTTGTAAACAAAAATAACATAACTGGAGTTTATTTTGAAAAACTTATTAAAATAATATAACCAAGAGCTTTAACAAAGCATAAGGAGCTTTAAAGCCAACTAATAATCACACACTCATTGGCTGGTGAGACCCAGCATTCTTGTGTGGAAGCATGAAAGCTAAGATTTGACACAAAAAATAATTATGTTGAGAAGTCAATATGAGCCTTCTCATCTTTCTGAAATATTGATAACATATAATAATTCCAATTTTGGAGAAGACATTGCTATCGATTATTTTGCTGTTTAATTAATCACATTTTTTCCAGAGAAGATTTACTTCAACTAGAGCTATTACATATAAAAAGATGTCATGAATCACATAATTTTGAATGAAAACTAGAAGACTGAAAAAACTTTATGACAATGAGCTAAACAAGCTCCTTTGCGTGGTCATTGCTAGAGAAACTCTAAGATTATAGTGACATGCATCACACATTCATGTTAACTTCTGTGACAATGAGCAAAACTAGCAACAAAATATACATGCTATGGTATAACAAGTTTTTTTTTTTTTTTTTTTTTTTAAAGGTACCTGAAGCAAAAGTTCAACACACTCAATTGAATTCGCATGGATAGCCATCACCAAAGGAGGTACATGATCATGGAAAATTACATTTGGCTGCAAAAGAGTAATCAAAAAACAATTAATTCCAAAAGTCATCAGACCAATATGTGAATTTAGTAGGCTTTTCTCTCCTAATATGAAATCTTCCACTTGACATAATTTTTATTTTATCAAAAGGCTATACATATAGTAACTGACTATCTGTGATTACAACAAGCCAATTGTCAAAGCCATAGTGATTAAACTAGAAAAAAATGTCAACTAACACATAAAAGTTTATGTTGAAACCTCAAAAAATATAAATCAAGGTAGAGTACACTGTGATTACAACAAGCCAATTGTCAAAGCCATAGTACTTAAACCAAAAGAAAGAAAAATGACAGAACTAGTGCATAGTAGCTTATATCAAAACCTTGAAAAAGCATAAATCAAGGGTAAAAGTTAGTGCACAATCAGAATTTTTTTTTTTTTTTTTTTAAGTTATAGTCCAGCCAAATTTAACATGAACATCTCAAACAAGTTTGGCTGATTTTACAGAGTTTAAAAATATCTAAAACTACCTATGGATTGATAGCATATGCTACTTATTTAACACATAGGAAATATTATTTCTAATAGTGGTTATCCAATCCTAATTTAATACTGACATCAACTTTGTCATGATATTTTTACTATAACTTCCAAAATTTGGAAGCTAACAAATATCCTCAAAGATTGTCAAGGTTAGGACGAGTTATATGCTAGGTTTTACATAATATTTTTCCAATCCATCCTTTTTTGGAGTCCCACCAACAACACGCAGGTTATAATTAATAGTTCTTCCAAATTAAAAAACAAACTTGCTCACATCGGCATGGTTTTCTAACAAAATTCTGACAGAATCTTTCTTGCTGTGAGCTGCCGCATTATGTAATGGTGTGCCATGATTAGAAATCGCGTCCACGTTGGCACCTTTTGAAATCAGAAGACGTAAAATTCTCTTAATCCCTGCAACCGTGTAACTATATAAGCGATAATAAAGCATAAATAAACCAAAAGCTATATATAGAAACAAGGAGAATAGTCAGAATACAATCAATGAGATTTCATATTAGGCCGAATGATAAATAGTGACAAGAATTACCCTATGCACCATCTCTCTGATTATAGCTTAATCTGAAAAATAAAGTTCCTCCTTCTCCCTCACATGCTTTTAATACTCTCTACTGACCATCCTGCATCTTTATTAATCCATCTATTCAATCTATTTATCTTCCCATTATTTATTTATTACTTTGAATTTTTTCCTCACTACCATTAATATTGCAGTCTTGGTTTCCATCACCAGAGGAAACCATTTCATTAAATTTGTAGATACTTGTTATGCACCATAGTACTTGATTTGTTGAAGGTTTATTCTTATTTCATAATTTTAGGCAGCACCTTGTAATTATTTATCATTGAAGAAGTTCCACAAAAAGTAATTTATAATGAGGCAGTTGAAATTTTGAAAATTCCCTTAACATGTTAATTATTCATGTAGCATTAGAATTTTTTTTTTCTTTTTTGACAATTCAATATTTACAATGGGAAGGGGGGATTTGAACCCTCGATGTCTTTGTTAGAAACACGAGGTGCCACTAGGTTCTTGGCCATTAGAAAGATATTTTAAATGACAATAAGCAATTTCTGCATTAGAGATCCCATCAAATGAACAAATCAAAACACTTATATTGACAATTTAAGGGAGCAAAAAAAAACTGCACTTGGCAACCATAATGGCAGAGCCACAATAACTACAATCGCTTATATATATTGACATGGAAGTTCTAGGTCCCCAGGAAAATCAGTAACCAAATGCAAATGCAAATGCGTTAAATAGAAAGATAATAAAGCATATCTAGTTTCTAGTTAAACTTTTGTCCCAAATCTATAATCCTTCCAGCCATGTTATTTTATGTAAACTAATAGTTTTTGAATTCTTTTTTTTTAATACTCATACAAATTAACAAGTGAATATACCAAAGAGTTGTGGATATAAATTTTTTTTTATTGGTAAGGTACACACACACCCAGTGGATTGTGAATCCATGATTGCAACCTCCACCCATTCTTACGGGATAAATGTCATTTGAGCTAAACTTAAAGCTCATTACATCTGATCAACATTCAACAAGCATCCAAATTAATTTTTCTATTATAGCCAAGCAAAACAGAAATGTATAAATTCTAATACTCATTAACTGAATGACATCTGGATCCAAAACTGAATAAGGGAAATTTTTTTGAGGGTGAAGGAGACCAGTTTTCCTTTTTGCAAAGAGATATAGCTAACCTGTACATGCAGCATAATGCAGAGAAGTCTCCCCATTTTCATTTGCTGCATTAGGATCCGCACCGTTCTCAAGAAGATAAGCAGCAGTGTGATAATAGTGTCCTAGAATTGCATAGTGTAAAGGAGTTTGACCTGTAAAGAGCCCATTGCCATAATGCATCTTTCACTATACCATCCACAGCATATTTACGTGAGAAAAAAATGCCAAGCTCCGCATTACTTATCAACAGAGCTAAATGAGAGGTCTCAGGAATTTTAGCAATAATTGCAACCAACAATGAACACAGCAATCAGATGCATCACAAGAAAGGTGAACATTGTTAATAATTTAAGGTGTATTTGAGCAATCCAGCTGTGTTTCCCACACACACCATTTATAAGCTTTAAAATGCCTGTACATAAAACAACGAACAGCTAATGACATATCATTTAAACTAAAACTGACAAAGCAAAATTACCTTAATTAATTACAGGCCTTGGGGGTAATAAAACACCCCATTTTCATAAGACAAACAAAATTAATCAAAATTTTAAGATTAAAATTTATGAAACTTCAGAAACTATAAACCACATTCAAACAAATTCCTACTATTTCCTGAATATAGCTTACCATGCACCATATAATACATTCTGCCACCAAATGAGTTAATAAGTATCACATTGTAAATATAATACGCCTAAAGCAAGTACATTGTCTAAGATGAAAGTACACACATTGACAAAACCTACCTTAACACATTTGAGTCACTATGTTGAAATGTGCTTAGTTCTGCAACTACAGAGAGGTTCTTATGAAATGTTGCAAAATTTCAGAACTTATGACATAATCCTATAGTCTGTGTGTCACACAAATCAAACTATTTATATGGAATTTTTTTAGTTTTACTCACAAAAACCATCTGTATGCAAGTAATAAACAGACTCTTAGGTATCAAGATAGTACGATTCGACCATTAATGAAAGCATGTAGTAAGAACAAGATCACAGTGCAAGAGCAGAATGTTGGGGCAGATAATATGACCTTAAACCAAACCAAACCAAAAGGTAGCGGAACCCTAAATACATATAGACCAATCATTTAGGCACTCCCCCACCTTTTATGTACCCCTAGGCAGACTAAGGGGCTTGCACCAAATACCAATTGAATTAAAGTAAGGACTACACGAAACCTGTTGTTCACATACTTGTATTCTTTTTTCATTTTAAATCACCTCAATATCAAAGTAATTAAGATCCCATTATATATGTGTGTGTGTGTGTGTGTGTTATTTTCATCGTGAAAAAACTTTCATAGCTTTAAAGACTCCAATGATCTCTTTGTTTGTATTGCATTCAAATAAATTAGCAGAATAAAATAGTAATACCCCGCCCATCTTTCATATTGACATCATCAACTTTGAGTTGCTCCATAAAATACTTGGACACATGGGTCCTTCCTGTAGCAGCTGCATAATGGAAAAGGGTTCGACCATCCGAATCCGGAATACACACTGCCATTTTCAGCAACCCTTTATCCAACCCTGCTAGAACATGCCAAGGAAATACTAAATGAAGCAGGATTGCAAGAACATAATACTAAATGGAACTGTAAAATAACAAGTCTTTAAGAAATGAAGCTTGGAAAGCAACAAAAAGATTGCTAGTAACTGTAAAAAGGAAGTGTGTTTAGAGTGAGAATTGAAAGAAAAGAAACATGGAGAGTAAAACTGCAGAGAGAGAGAGTATTATTATACTCTTGAGGGGTGCGAGATTTCCAGAGTTGGCGGCATAAACAACAGCATTAATCACAGGAACAAGTTCAGGATGGCCTGGAACTGCATAACAAATCATTATACATATAAACACACCAACATATATAAGATAACTACTACATTGTTTCATAGCACAAGTACACATAAATGATAATAACAGATAAATAAATTTTTTTTAAAAAAAAAAGTGAATAAACTGCAGAATCCAGATTTATATAAAAGATAAGAGTAAAAAATAAATACATATCCATTAATTAGTTAAGAGAGAAAGAGAGGAAATCAAACGGTGAGAGAAAGTAAACATAACTAAACATGTGACATAAAAACAGTAAAATACATAGAATAGGGAATACACATATAAAAATAAAATGAAAAATGAAAAATAAAAAGTGGGAGAGACCATGGAACGCCATTGGAGGAGGAGGAGGAGAAGAGAGAGATGCAATCCAATCCAAGGCAACGCAGGGAGGGAGAAATAGTGAGTTTGTTTTATTATTTATTAAAATGATACGATACGATATGATATGATTTTTGAAATGAAATGACAGTACAAAATGATGAGCAGCGCGCCAAAGAAGTATGGAGAAAGTAGTACAGAAACTGAAAAGGCGGGTTGGTAGTGGTACGGTCCATCCCAAGTCTCTTCATCTTCAATTTCGGATTTGATTTGCCAGTTGGCAGCTGCCACCTATTCCTATTTTTAGGCCTGCCTGCCATCTCGCCTTCCCACTCTCCCGTGCATATGCATGTCTATGCTAGTATTTCATTTTTACCCCACTTTTATATATATATATATATATATATATATGAGTGTATATGGATATACTTAGATTAGGAGTGCTAATTCGAGTTAGTGTGTTAGATTCGTGTCGTGTCAAGGTAAAGGTATTCGACTAAATGGTTCAACCTTAATCCGACCCATTTAATAATCGTGTCATGATCCTTCAACCTTAACCCGATCTGTTAATAAAGCGGGTTGACTTGACTCAACCCATTTGACACACTTAATAAAAGAGTTGTGTTGAGTTGACATAAATGTAACACAATCCATTTCAACCTGCATAATATTAAATATAACATCCATCTATAAATAATTTTTTTTACATCCCAAAAGCAATGCATACACTTCAAGACTTCAACCCACATTTTTGTAATATTTAAAAGCAATACCCATCAGATCTAGTTTATAAACTATCTCAGTAAACTCATTTTCAAGATATACAGACATGTCCAACACTAATACAAACACCAACAAAAAAAAAAAAAAAAAAAAACACAGCACAAGACAAAAGCTACAACCGTGGCCTTAATCAACAATTAATATATCTAATATATTAATAACAGCATATGGGTTCAAAGTTTATAAAACAAAAGTATTTACGTAGAAAAAATAAACACATTAGAGAGAGAGAGAGAGAGAACAATAACCAGTTTGAGACTTTCAATTTGAGAATTGGGCATGAAACTATAAGATAGTAAAGTGAGTAGTACGGCTGAAATTAAAAATATATATAGATATTTATAAGAAGGTTTAGATATTTAGGGTTTTTCGGGTTTAGAGATCTAGGGTTTGTAAAGTTTCAATTTCCAATTATATCCCTTATAAGTTTTTGTAATTACTCACTTTTTTTTTAAATTTAAAATATATGTTGGATATAAAAGGTATTTGATAAATCTAAAATAAAATAAATATTCATTTGTTATACAAATAAAACGGGTTGTGTTAAGTGGGTCATTTTGGGTTGACACAAATAAATTGGCATGTCAAACGTGTCTATTACGAATTACGCGGGTTGACCCGTTTATGACCCAAACCCATTAAGGCCTAACCCTAACCCAAAAAAACCCATGTCGGGTTCATGTCGTGTTCGCGGGTTGGGTCGAGCATTGACAGGCCTAACTTGGATGATAAATTATCATATGCCTTTCCTTTTTTCTCAAAAATGATTATACCCCCTTCCACTATCACTTTTATTTTATTTTTTAACACACACTATTTTTTCTTCTTCTAAAAAACAAAAAAAGTTTCTATATATATTTTTCTCTTTTTTTGAGAAGAAATCGTTTTTTTCAAGTTAATTATTCTAATTGAGTATTAAATTTTTAAAAAAATAATGTTGTATACACAAACTATTTTATAATATTTTTATAAACTGCTGATGTGGTTTTAGTAATTTTCAAATAATCATTAATAAACAAAAATGTGATATTAATGGTAAACCCAAATTCGAACTAATAAAAATTTGTCATATCAACAATTTGTAAAGATATTGTAAAATAATTTATGTTTGTAGCATTATTATTTTAAAAATACATATTTGCTTTTACTTAATGTAAATAGACATGAATGTTTTGATAAAAAATAAAATAAAAATAGACATAAATGTTCAACCCGCCTAGTTGGGTCAAAGCATGTTCAACCTCGTCGGGTTTTATTAACTTCAAAACAAAGCCTTGCTTGGGTTCCGATCCTCTGGTTTTATTTGCTCAAATTTCCTTGGATTTGATCGTTTTAGCATTTTGCATTTGCCCATTACACAATTTCTTTGATTAATGTTAGCTAATTTCGTTTTTGGCTGATTCTTGTTTGTGTCAAAACCATACCATAATTAGAAACAATCTTTATTAGGAAAACAAGGAAAATCGCAGACATATCGATCAAACTTGTATCTAAAATTACATGGTTTTAAAAACCCAATTTGTTTCTAGTTCCTGGTTAAACCTGGTTTTTGACTGGTTTTGGGCTTTTTCAAACCAAACATAGTGGAACCAGACGGTCCGATTCAATTTTTAAAATCATTAAAAATATTGTAGCAATGAATATGATTAATGAGTTTTAACTACCTCATAAATAATATTTGAATTTTCTCTTTACTAGTTATTCCTTATTTTTAATTTATAAATATGTCTTTAGACACCTTAAGTAATTTTTTAATATGTATTTCCTAAGAAATATAATACTACTAAGTATTGTTAAAGGGTTTGAATTTTATTGCATTTTTTTACACATGCTATTCATTTTTTTCCTTAGCATAAATGATTATATGTTATGTGCAAGATTCCAATCCAATATACAAGATTTTTATTAATAAGTAAATTAGACCTATAATAAAATGTAAAATGTTAATCTATAGTAATGCATTGTGTCTTTACTCATTCTCAAAACTAATTATAATTTATCAATCATGATATGACTGTCACTTTTCACTACCATGACTTTACACATTTGTGAACCTAAATGTAACTTATAATAGAAAATACATCTTAGGCGGAGACACAATTTATTTATTTTTAATTTATATTCACCCAGAAAAAAAAAAAAAACTATATATATATATATATATATATGTGTGTGTGTGTGTGTGGGGGGGGTGAAAAGCCCAACCTAACGTATTGGGCCCAAGACCCTATTTGAGTATTACTGTTTGTCCGAATAGATGAAAGTACTTGAGAAGAAGCTCATGTAAAAGAAACATGTCTGGAGAAGAGTATGGGGCATAGTCCGAGGAGATATTCAATTGTCCGAAGAGGACATTATCCTCGGATCCGAAGAAGCTTGGTCAAACAGACGTCTGGGAAGTTCAAACGATCCTCCTGACAAGTGTAATGATAGAGATGAACCTCAGGCGCGCACAAGGATAGCAGGAACGGAGAAATATCTAGAGATAGACTTCAACCACCACATTAAATGCACTGCATCTACTTTTCTGGCCTCATTAATGTGGAGAAGACCCCTGAACAATACAATCTTAGCTACCGCCACTCACACAAGGCTAAAGAAGATACATGATGGGACATACACTCAAGTGGGTGTTTAGATGATGAACAAGTGGACGATGAAGATAAAAGGAGAGGGTGCTATATAAGGAAGAGAGACCTCTGATAAAAAGGGGGATTGGAAAAAAGAAAGAAAGAAAGAAGTAAACACAATTACTGTAGCTCTAAGAACTGTAACAAACGTTCATTCAATAAGATGTCTCTTCGGATTTTCACATCTGCCCTTGTCCGAGCATGATTACATGTTAGATCGTTCATAAATACCATAATCAGCTCTTGTTTAATTTACATCCAGCCCAGTTTTTTCACCCACACTCTACAAATTCATTGTCTTGGGTTTATTGGGCTCACAATCCATACCTCTTGGGCTTGGGCTACAAAAATTGACCCTACAACATATATATATATATATATATATATATATAATTTCACCACCGTATTCATATCAGTATGCTAACATAATATTCAAGTTCAGGTTGAAAGACCCAATTCCGCTCTTACTTAGAGAACCACTTGTTATTTTCATCAACTTCAAGAGATAGAGATAATAAAGTTCTTAACAAGGGTTTTTTTTTTCCCTTTATTTTTCTTTTTGTATAAAATATTACATGCAAGTGGTTTTCCTAATAAGTTTTTTTGTGGTGTACCAAACTTTTTTTTTCCTTTATGGTGTACTAACTTTTTCTACGTGATACTGAATTCAACTTGAATAATTTTTTTGTGGTGTACCAGCTTTTTCTACATGATACTGAATTCAACCTGAATAAAACTTTCAACAAGCACATAGAATCACAGACGCATACATAATTTTTTTTTTTTTTAAGAAAGTTTCAACTTATGGCGCCCGCTCTTGATAATAGCTCTTTAACGTTAGACCAAGACACCAATTGGTTTTTTGTGTAGACGGAGATTAAATTCCAAATCTCTTATTCAACTATCAGAGTCTTTATCAGTTGAGCTAACTGGAACTCACCATACATAATCGAACTGTCACCTCCACATTAAATGCCCTCAACTAACGCTCTGGCCGCATTAATGAGGATAGGACCTCTGAACAGTGCCGTCTTGAGCGCTGCAACCCACTGGAGGTATGGGAATGCGGCTGATGGGACAGGCGCTCAAGTGGAAACCGGATTGAGCAACAAATGTAGGGCTAGGATCAACTGAGTAGGAAGTATATAATGTAAAAATCATTCTTGTGAAACGAGGGGGATGAAAACCAGAGAAAAAGGAATACTGTAGCAAAGTATTTTCTCTCAACTCTTGTAACCTTTTTGAAAAGAGATAATAGGAATTTCCAGCTCCATAAGGCACGTCCGAGGAGCCTCATTGTGTGTTCAAGCCCACGTTTTAGTTATTAGCAATCACGTACAACCATGCATGGCCGTTGCCCTCTTTACTAAGGCCTAGCTCTTGAGCCCATACTCTACAAATTTATTGGAGGGTTAGCTGGGCTTGGGTCCACTCTCTCAATCCTTAGAGAGCGTCGATACCATAATAATTTAGTGTAACAACAAATTTAATTAATGTTACTTCAACAACAAACCACTTCTACCATATTGAATACATTACTAATCATAGATTATGGTTTACATCACTATATTATTATAATTTTTATTAATTTTTTCAGATTTTAGTTGGAACAGAATATGGATATCAATCAAATTTGTCCAGGTAATCAGTAGACTGCGTGTCACAATATAAATGAGGTTTCACGTGAAAAAGAAAATTAAGTAATAGAGCATCAATATTCAGAAAAGCAACTATAACAATCACACCTTGCTCTGCTGGAAATTAGAGCATTATGATATGTGGTTTCAACCTCATCTCGTCATAAATATGAAACAACCATGCATTTGAACCCAATTTACACATTTCATTTGAAGCTCATTATCCTATCTGAGACATTAATTATACATTCATAAAGGATTCCATATCTGTTTATGTGCAAATTATAAGAGCTCAAACCTCAGTTGGCTGTAGCCTAAACTGTAATGAAGAAGGTAGTTTAAATAATTAAATTACAGGGTTTTTATAGAATTGACGGTTTATGACTACAATTTCCATAGAAGCATGCAACAACGGATTAGTATTTGACCTAAGGAGGCAAATCAGTTGATCGATTTAGTACTTCATTGCAACATCCCAAATGCAACTCCTCATTTTGAGAAATGCAAGAGTGCTTACTGTTTGGTGGCCAAGTATCATCAGAGGAGGCTATGCCGTAGCAGATCAAGAATAATGTAATGTAAGACATCATGCTGGTAGCTGCAAAATTGTCTCTAACCCTTTTTGTAATAGAATTTTATGTAGCAGATTGAATTTTTTTTTTCTTTTCTATTGAAAGAGAGATAGAGTAGGCTGTTGTGTGATCATTTAGGAGTGGTTGTACTTTGTTTTGTTGCCCAAAGGTTGGTTGTGTGGTGTAGGTCACCCGTGTTGTGCTTGTGTCCGTGTCTGTTGTGCTTGCACAGTCATATCATCCTACTTTGGACTATGAAAGTAATAATTCATAAGGATCTTTTGAAATTGAAAAGAACACTTGCCATGGTCTTTAACTCCATGAGTAGTGGTAAATGTTCTTTTCCATTTATTTGTATTTTGTCGAAGTGAGACATATTCCGCTGCTGTGGCGAAATTCAAAATATCAAACACCCCCTCTCCCCCTCCTCTTCCACTGTTAATTCTTGAAATTATGATATTTATATTGAAACATAAAACATCTAGAGATACAACAATGTAAGAGAATACAATGATTACAAAACAATTATAAGTTACAACAATGTAAATGCTTACATATCATGAAAGAACTTGTAGGTTTTGATATCTTCTATGATAAACTTGACTGCACCAATGCAACCCAACACTGCAACAACTGAGAACCAGGTAGCTATTGCAAAATTAAGGAGCTGCATTGAAAGGCGACATTTGGCATCCTTGGGCATTCTTCCCGCTTTCAAATATGCCACAGAAGGGAAGACAAAATCCAGTGGAGTGAACCCAATTGCGCCACAGATGGACACAAAGTCCCCAAAAAAGGGCATGGCCGCAGCAATAAGAGTAATAAGAGCCATGTAAATGGAAGTAAAAATAAGTCGGACAAGGTATTTTCTCAGGGGGAAACGGCCAGTAGCTTTGCTGGACAGCATATTTTCCTCAAAGTAGGCATATGTTGGCCTGCAATATATCTAAAAGAAAAAAATTCAATTAAAAGAGGCATTGAATTCATAATCGTTTAAAAACATGACTAATGCAGAACCAAGAGAGGAAGTAATCATAAAAATGTGGGAAGATGCCAGCATAAAAACACGACATCGCAAGAATTTCGCTTGACATAGACACAGACAAAAAGAAATTTGAAATTCAAATTATGATGGAATGGTGATGCATCACTTAAGAAAATACCATTAAAGAATAAATGAGAGAGTACAAGAAGTCATGATTGAGAAAGCTTGTGTTCTGTTGACTGCTCACTTTTTTCAAGACTGCATGTATATATGGCTGTTCTCCATTTTTCTATTTTCGCAATTTGATCTGTACTTCACAAATTGCTGATTTCTATGGTGTAAAATCAAAGAATATTTGGTTATTAAATTTCTCATTTTTAGGGATTTATTTATAGATACCTAATACTAAGAAAGGTTTGTCACATTGCATTGGTGTTAATGAAGTTTTCAGGTGTTTGCATCAAGTGTATTATGAAATCTATACCACACCCTTCTTTTCGTTTTATAGCTAAACTTAAATTATAATTCTGTCCTGAGAATAAAAATAATACAAGAAAAAAATAACGAAGAAGAAGAAAGAGAGCAAGAAACAAAGACCTATCATGTAAACCTATAATGGCCAAGCATGTTACATTAAATGCAACTCTTTATTTATAAAACCTTAAAAAGAGTACCTGATAGCATCCAGATATTTGTATCACAGCAAAGAGATTTGCCATAACAATTGTCCATTCAGGAACGCTTAGAGAAGATAATATGTAAGGCTGAACTTCTGATCCAAAAGCCCAGTATCCACAGGAGGCCAGTTGCCAGTAACTCAGGATAATGACACTGTATGCTGCTGATACACCCTTATACATATTCTTCCTTGCAGGTTCTCTCATGGTATTCTGGAAAGCAAATGGTTGTTTATAGTCACCATATTGATTGTTAAGAATGTGTATTGTTCAAAAATATTATCCCTTAGTTCATCTACCAGTACACAAAAGCCAAACAAAAATAAAAATTGACTTTTAATAGATGGAAAAAAAAAAAAAAAAATCAACATAAGAATAAGAATGAAAAACCCTGAATTTATAAAATATTTTTTATGACATGTTACCTGTATTTCAGGAAGCATTGCATCTCCAAAAGAAAACGCAATTATCCCAAGAGCATTAAAGGCTCTAAAGGTCTTATGAGAGGAGCTTCCTTGCAAACTGTAACTTATTGTGTTTCTGTCAGTCTTCTTACCTAGAAGGACATGAAATCAAATAAAGCCAGAGATGAAGCTATGAAAATACTAAATTTTATGGAAAATACTGGTTCAAGCAATAAAGCTATGATGCAGCAGGCAAAGGAAAACATGACAAGCCCACCATCATAAATTGTCACACCAATGGTTGTAGCTGCAAATCCAATCGTGCTGAAAGTGCACAACGCATTTACCCATCTCAATGAGTGGATATCAGGAAGCTGAGAGAGAACAAGTTCAAAGGCTCCAAAGAACATAATGAAATGCTGCAAGGTTAAGGAACCATCCTCACGAAAGTATTTGTAAACTGCCTGAGTACGTATATAGATGGAACAGAACAACACCCCCCCCCAAAAAAAAAAAAATGAAAGAAATAAACAATAAGAAATTAGGAGGAACACATATCATAATAATCTATCATTTTAAGACTGCCTAACCTTAAGGCTGCTCCCAGCAGCAATTTGAATGGCAATGTTATTGCCCAAAGAAGCCACCTGCTGAAAAAGTGCAACAGACCAATAACCCCAGAATCCTTCAAGAATCGGGGAAAAAAATTCCAGTCAAATAACCAGAAATACATATGGTGAGAAAGCGAACCAAGCTAAAACAGTTAAAAGATCCAACTTAAAACACAGGTTCGGATTCTAAATACCGAGATATTTTCACTGTATGTAAGCACTGTAGTTGGAAAAACAAGTGCATCACATGTAACTCAGGAAAATAATTGCCATAATTTAAAACAAATGGCCACAAGAGCTATAGCTCATCAATTGAGAAATGGTAGGTATTAAGTTCAAACAAGTTGTCCCTTACATTTCAGGTAGGGAATAGGATTTGGAATCAAGTGGTAATGTTCTAATGCTCAGAAATGTACCCAACAAAGATTTAATACAAAAGTTCTATATAGAAGAATTAGAAGGACAAAGGAGTCTACAATTTTCATCAGGAGTAACTTCATCTTCACCCTATATACATATACATGTCCACGGCAATGGACTTGAATTGTAAACATTGTACAAGTAGCCACTAGAAGATAATTAATAATAGTTTTCTCAGATATTGTGACAAAAGCAGGCATCTAACAATCAAAGACAAGAAAATTTTCTAGCTACAATAGCAGACATGTAACAAGCAAGTACAAGCATGATAAGCTCAAACCAGTCAGTTATGCCATTCTAAATAATTACAGCTGAAATGGGAAAAATTAAATCTGAATTCCTTCTTTTTTCTAGATTTCTCAATTCTTGGATATCTGATCTGAGTTCTACTAATCAACAAATTTAAGTAGTGGTCTATCATAAACATAAAGCTGACCTTGAATCAATTTTAAGTTTTAATCTTTTCTTTATAATATTCTTGTTGTTGATGTCACTCACTCACTCACTCACGGTTGTTTATTTTCTTATATTAATATTAAAAAGTGGAATTGAAATTAGAAAATACCAACCAAAGATGCTCCCAGCAAGTTCTCTATATGTAATGTGCTTCTTTCCATTCCATTTCCATAATGACGCAATCAGAAGGCTAGAATACCAAGTTGCCAATGTTCCGCTTACTAAACTAGTCACACCTGGGCAGAGGGAGTTGCAACTTAATTCTAACAACATATCCACAATACAATAAAAGGGTTTTTTTTTTTTTTTTTTTTTTTTTGTATAGGTAAAAGCTAAAATAGATTTCATAAAATAAAATTTAAAAAAAAAATCATAAAAAAAGGTAAAAGATAAAATAGAGAGTATTAACCAAATAATTAAAATTAGACAAGAAAACTAAAATTAGTAGTTTAATTTAAAGCATTAATATAGACAATTTTAAAAAATATATATTCATACATATTAACCCTAATTAAGTTAGATGTATGGAGTATGATTTTCATATATTGTAAGGCCTAGCTGGGAATTAATAGGATAGATAGTAAAATTATCACTATCATCAACTATAACAATATTATAGTATAATGCGAAATTGCAAATTAACATTAGCTCAGTTCAGACGACACTTTCTTTTCCCTATAGAAAATCAAGTAGCGCATTTGTAACCAAATTATTATAATCATCAAGATCAACAATATTATTATTATTATATTATAATGTTTTGATAATAGAAGCTAAATAGTGTAATCTCGGAGATTAGAAGATAATTTAAGGCATCGCGCGCGCGAGGTTGCATAATATCTCTTATAATATATATTGTCGGTCCCACACCACACCGATGTGACGATGAAACAAATGAATGATTTCTGCTATATGGAGATGGATGAATATACTATACCACACACACTTTGTTGTAATTAATTAGTATATGGGACTCTGTATATTTATAATTATTTATTCAATTGTTGCCAAAAAACCAAAAGAAAAAGGAAAAAAGAGATGTTAAGCGAAGCAAGCAGAGCAAAGAGAAGAGTTCACAGACCAAGAGGCCAACCGAGAGAAGCAAGAGCGAAGGGCAAAGGAGCGTAAGCAGCTGGAGTGGCAATCGTAGTGGCCACATGGAAAGCCGCGTGCTTCCACGTCCCTCTTCCTCCTCCTCCTCCTTCTTCTTCTTCATGCTTCTCTGCTGCTGCTGGTGGCGTATTCGGAATAATGTCTGAATGCATTTTGCACCAATTGTCAGCTGCTTGGACTATTGGAGTTGAAAATAAAGCAGTTTTACTTTTATTTATACTTTCTTTCACGTCCCAAACAACTCGCCGCTCGTAGTAGTTTGGATACCGTTTATTTATTTTGTTAAAATTGAAAATTTATTGTTAAAAATATTGTAAATAGAAGTAAAAGTTAATTGAAATAATACGAGTAACAAAAATAAACTGAATAATAAAATAATTTTAATTTTTCATTGGTATCCAAACACACATTTACACCCTCCAATTGTTATTACACATTGAAAATAAAGGTTTAACACACATAATCACTACCTCACAAATAGTACCAAATTTAATTATAAATTAATAATAATAAAAATCAAATCAAATTAAATAAAAAATCAAATCTTCAGAAAATCAAAACCCAGCCCTCCTTAACCGTCCGTATAGAAATGAAAATACCCTCATAAAAACTATATAAGTGACTATGACCCCAAAAAATCACACTATGATTCAAAATCAAAGTAGACCTGTTAAACAGGTCATGTTGAGCGGATCTAATTGGGAATCTGGTTAGGTACACTGTACACATCAAAGGACCAAACTAAAACAGATTATAATTAAAATCTAAAATTAAGTAGTCGAGTATTCATTAATAAATTATTTTAAGAGATTTTTTTATAGAAAATTATATTTTTTTTTTTTAATTTATCATAAAATATTTTTTAAAATGATTGATTAGTACTCGTTAAGTGGACCCAATTATGTATATGTATAATTTAATTTAATATTTTTTGCATATATTCTATATTTATATATAGTAGCATGTAACTTGTGCTTACGCATGAAAACATTCAACAATAGTGATAATGGCTAATGAGTTGGTCATCTCAATTTCCACATTGAGTATTATAAATGGGATAGAAACAAATAAACAAACAAACTCAATCAAATTTATAAATTCTTAAGAGCCATTTAGAATCTTGTAATCCAAATTGACTATTGAAACTGACGAGACTGACGAGTCCGTCCCACACTGACGATATTGTTCACGGACGATGACACCATCGGGAGTAACAGGATGATCATGCACGCCACTGACGAAGGCATTCAGGTTATTTAATGCAGTCAATTAAGCCTAGAACGGTTGAAAGACCAGCTGTACGGACCGTTGGAACGCATTGATGCCCCATTCACTACCCCCAAACGTTACCAGAAAGAGCATTAAGACCTCCATAACTACTCCAACGGCTAGAGGCCATGAAAGAGTATAAAAAGACCACACATTTGCCAATACCAAGGTACATACACAAACACACAAAAAAAGAGAACTATTACTTTCTTGCATTCTCCAATTTCTCTAAGATTTCTTTGCATACTAACTTTGGCATCGGAGGCGTGGTGGCAGGCACCACACCGGTGACCCTTTCAGGAGGCTGCAGGTTGGCTTCATCCGACCACATTGACTGACGAGTTCACGCTCCATCAGTTTGGCGCCGTCTGTGGGAAAGACATTTTTTCGCATCTAACCGCGAAGAGGTAGTTTCCTCTCAAATACTTATTTCAGATGGAGTCCAATCAAGAATCCGCAGCCTTGTCGCAGCAAATTCAGGCCCTTGCGGCTACCGTCGAAGAATTGTCCAAACAAAATGAGGAAATGAAGCAGAGACTTCAGCAGGAAGAGAATAGGTCCAAGGGAAATCGGGATGACGAAGGGGATAGCCATAGAAGAGTCGACCATCGAAGGCCCACCACTCCAACCGAGCAGAACTCGGATCTACTCCAGGAGATGAGGAAGGAGATGGACGAGCTTAGGAACGCCATCAAAGAAAAAACTGAACGAAGTGTGGACCGACTGGTTAGGGCAACAGATTCGCCATTCACTGTGGCCGTCCTCGACTGTCCAGTGCCGTCGAAGTTTCGACTGCCCCAACTTGAGCCGTTCGACGGGTTAAAAGGATCCCCAGGATCATCTTAACACATTTAAGACGACCCTGGACTCCAGCAGCCCCCAGATGAGATCTTGTGTCGTTCCTTCCCTAACCACTTTCAAGGGAGCCGCACGAGAATGGTTTACAAAGCTACCAACATCGTCCATCGATACCTTCGACCAGTTGAGTAATGCCTTCCTGCGACACTTCATTGGAGGACAACGACCAAAGAGAACCGCGGATCACTTACTCACCGTCAGGCAGGGAGAGAAGGAAACTTTGAGGTCATATGTGAAACGTTTCACTCGGGAGACACTGGAAGTAGACGAGGCTGATGACAAGGTACAGCTAACAACCTTCAAAGGCGGGGTTGAGAACCAGAGGGCTCGTCTCGTCACTTGCAAAAAATCCCCCGAAAACAATGGCTGAAATGCTCCTCAAAGCACAGAAGTACATGAACGCGGAAGACGTGCTGGCCGCCATCGGGGACGTTGAAAGGCCAGGAGACAAGGGTAGAAAGGAAGACGACCGTAGGGGGCAAAAAGCGTGAGCGTCCAGATCGCCGAATCAGTGACGGAATCAGAGGAAAAGATGATAAGAATCTCGAACGGTAAAATTTACTCCTCTTGTTATGCCTGTTGACAAAATCCTAGCGCAGATTAAGGACGAGCATTACCTAAAGTGGCCGCGGCCTTTACACTCGTCTCCCAACGTCCGTGATAAGAACAAGTACTGCCGGTTCCACAAAGACCATGGCCATTACACCGAGGACTGTCGGGACCTCAAAGAGCAGGTAGAGGAGCTGATACGAAAGGAGAAGTTGCAGAAATTTGTAAAGAAGGGTGAGTATAGTAGATTTCGGGAAGGGAACAAAGGCCAGCCTGAGGCTTCGTCAAGAGGGAATGACCGTCAGTCCCAACCTCCTCAAAATGTGGTCGGGGAGATACAGATGATCACAGGGGGACCCATCACCGGAGGTTCGTTCAGATCCTTCAAAAAGCATACCAACGTCAGGTGAACAGCGTCCACACGATTCCCCCGTTGAAGCAGAGACGAACCGATCAAGACATGACTTTCAATGAAAACGACGCAAGGGGAGTGAAGCAGCCTCACAATGACCCCCTGCTCATAATGCTTACCATAGAAGGGTTCAACACCAAAAGGGTCCTCGTGGACAATGGAAGTTCTGCTGACGTTATTTACTTCCCTGCATTTCAACAATTGAAGCTAGACCCCAGAAGGCTACGTCCTTTCGATTCCCCCCTCGTCAGTTTCAGTGGTGACAGGGTCTACCCCAAGGGCATAGTCACGCTGACAGTGACAGTGGGGACATACCCGAAGCAACTGACCCGACAGCTGGATTTCTTGGTAGTGGATTGCCCCTCCTCATACAACGTCATCATTGGAAGACCTGCCCTCAATAAGTGGAAGGCGTCCACATCTACCTACTGCTTAAAGGTGAAGTTCCCCGTGGAGAACGGGGTCGGTGAAGTTAAGGGAGACCAAGTCTTAGCTCGGGATGCTACCAGGCTGTGTTGGCCGCAAAGGAAAACCACACCTGGATAATTGAAGAGAAGGAGGAGGAAAAGGTAGAGACTTTAGAAACAGTGCAACTAACCGAGGAAGAAACAGCCAAAACAACCAGGATAGGGACGACCTTAAGTCCCGAAATGAGAACAAAGCTCGTCCAGTTTCTTAAGCAAAACCTGGATGTATTCGCCTGGAGCCATGACGACATGCCAGGTATATCCCCGGAGATCATCCAACACAAGTTAAATGTAGACCCAGAGAAAAAGCCCGTCAAGCAGAGACGAAGAGTTTTCGCACCAGAAAGAGATCAAGCAGTCGCTGACGAAGTGAAGAAGCTCTTGACTGCAGGTTTCATCAGGGAAGTGTACTATCCAGACTGGCTGGCCAACACTGTTCTGGTGAAGAAAGCAAATGGGAAGTGGAGGATGTTCGTGGACTTCACGGACCTGAACAGGGCCTGCCCGAAGGATAGTTTCCCCCTTCCAAGAATAGACCAGCTGGTAGACTCCACAGCCGGGCACAAGCTATTGACGTTCATGGACGCTTTCTCAGGATATAACCAGATAAAAATGGCTGACGAGGATGAGGAGAAAACGGCCTTATCACCAGCCAAGGCCTCTATTGCTATAAGGTAATGCCTTTCGGACTAAAGAATGCAGGCGCTACTTATCAGAGATTAGTGAACAGAATGTTCAGCAGGCAAATAGGCAGGAATATGGAGGTCTACGTGGATGACATGCTCGTCAAGAGCAGGGAAGAGCTTACCCATTTGGACGACCTCAGGGAAACATTCGCCACTCTCAAACAATACCAAATGAAGCTGAATCCAAGTAAGTGTGTTTTTGGTGTAGCCTCAGGAAAGTTCCTGGGATTCATGGTATCCCAGAGAGGAATAGAAGCAAATCCGGAGAAGGTTCAGGCCATAATCAACATGGCGTCGCCCAAGACCGTCAAGGAGGTCCAAAAGCTCACGGGACGGATCGCCGCCCTCAACAGATTCGTCTCTAGAGCGACGGATAAATGCCTCCCCTTCTTCAAGACCCTGAAGCAGGCCTTTGCCTGGACTGACGAATGTGAAGCAGCTTTCCAAGAGCTCAAACGCTACTTGAGCAATCCACCTCTACTAAGCCCGTCAAAAGAAGGTGAGAACTTGTATCTGTACCTAGCTGTTTCGTCTACAGCCGTCAGTGCAGCCCTGATCCGAGAAGAAAACCGAATACAACTCCCCGTTTATTATATCAGCCAAGCCTTCCAGGGGGCTGAGTCCAGGTATCCAAAAATCGAAAAAATCACGTTCGCATTGATAATTGCCTCACGCAAGCTCAGGCAGTATTTCCAGGCAAATCCGATCTGGGTAATGACAGACCAACCTATCAAGAAGTCCATGAGCAAGCCGAGGCAGCAGGGAGAATGGTCCAATGGGCGATTGAACTTAGCCAGTTTGACATAGAGTACCATCCCAGGGCGGCGATTAAAGCACAGGCTCTGGCAGACTTTATCGCTGAGTTCACCCTTCCGGATGAACAAAACCCTGCCAGTAAAGGTAAACCTTGGGTAATACAGACCGACGGTTCGTCGGCCCAAAAACGGGGAGGAGTAGGGGTCGTCATAACCACCCCTGACGGAGAGGTATTGAAGTATGGAGTTCAGTTGAAATTCCCGGCGACTAACAACGAAGCCGAATACGAAGGGATTCTGACGGGGTTGAGGCTAGGAAAGGTGTTTGGAGCCAAGACCCTGTTAGTCCAGAACGACTCAAAGCTAGTAATCGGGCAGATCAAGGGAGAATACGAAGCAAAGGAGGAAAGAATGCAGAAGTACCTCAGGTTGGCAAAGCACTTGACTCAAGAATTCGAAGAGGTAGAGTTCGTCCAGATTCCCAGAAGCCAGAATATGGCAGCAGACGAAGTATCAAAGATAGCATCGTCAGAAGGAACGGGGTCAAATGCAGACTTGATGATGGAAGCACAGAAGAGCCCCAGCATAGAAGAAGTTCCAACCTTCGCAATCCAGAACACAAGTAGCTGGATGACGCCCATTGTATCCTTTCTTCGGGAGGGGCACCTCCCTCAAGACTCAAATGAAGCCAGGAAGATCAAAAAGAGGTCTGCCAGATTCACAATTCTTAATGGCACCTTGTACAAGAGGGGCTTCTCCATGCCCTACTTAAGGTGTGTGAACGAAGAAGACGCTGAATACATCCTAAGAGAGGTCCACGAAGGGATCTGCGGGGATCACGCAGGCCCTAGATCCTTGGTAAGTAAAATTATGCGAACAGGTTATTTCTGGCCTACTATGCAGGTGGACGCAATGGAGTTCGTCAAGAAGTGTGACAAGTGCCAGCGATTCGGGAATGTTCAACGACTGCCAGCCGAAAGACTGACGACAATAGCATCCCCATGGCCATTCGCACAGTGGGGAATTGACATCGTCGGCCCATTCCCCTTGGGCAAAGGCCAGGTAAAATTCTTACTCGTCGCTATAGATTACTTCACAAAATGGGTTGAAGCAGAACCACTGGCCACTATCACTGAAGCAAAGATCCGGAGCTTCGTATGGAGGAACATAGTCTGCAGGTTCGGGATTCCAAGGACGATCATATCAGACAACGGACGACAGTTCGACTGCCAAGGCTTCAAGGACTTCTGTTCTGGACTAGGCATCAAGAACCAGTTTCTCATCGCCAGGCCATCCTCAAGCAAATGGACAGACAGAAGTCACGAATCGGACTCTACTCAAAATCATAAAGACGAAACTGGATGATGCAAAGGGTTCTTGGCC
This sequence comes from Quercus aquifolioides, assembly GCA_019022515.1. Lineage (NCBI taxonomy): Eukaryota > Viridiplantae > Streptophyta > Magnoliopsida > Fagales > Fagaceae > Quercus > Quercus aquifolioides. The sequence goes on along the minus strand of CM032336.1, from coordinate 47,640,391 downwards.
AGACGAACTACCCAACGTCTTGTGGGCCTACAGAACAACAGCGAGAACCCCGACGGGAGAGACCCCGTTTAGACTTACTTACGGACTGAAGCTGTGATCCCGGTCGAGGTCGGAGTAACCAGTACCAGGCGGGAGATGTTCAGCGAGGAAGACAATGACGATCGCTTGCGAGTCAACCTTGACTGCCTGGACGAAGTCAGAGATAAAGCCTGTAACAAATAGGCGGATTACAAGAAGAAGATGACAGAGTATTACAATAAAAGGGTGAAGCTCCGACGACTCAATATCGGCGACCTCGTCCTACGTGAAGTAACACTTGCGACCAAGAATCCAACTCAAGGGAAACTTGGCCCCACCTGGGAAGGGCCGTACCGGGTTGTTCATTACTCCAGACAGGGAAGCTACCACCTTGAAACTCTGGACGGACAAAGACTCCCGAGGCCATGGAACATTGAACACTTAAAGAAGTACCATCAGTAGACGTAACAATCAAATGTACTTGTTATCAAAATCAATAAAGAATCCATTCAGCTGATATTGTTCTGTGAGCAGGTCTATGCAACCGAAGGTAAATGACGAAAAGGCAATATCCCTAATAAGGGTGTAAGCCACGAAAGGCCAGAAAAGGCTAAGTAACAAAATTCCACATAGAATGGATGTAAGTTACTGACGACCATAAAAAATGGTTGAAATGAAGCTAAGTAACGAAATTCCGCTTGACGGATGTAAGTTACTGACGATGACTAAGATCCCTAAAAACGGATGTAAGTCACGAAAGGCCAAAAATGGCTAAGTAACAAAATCCCACATAGAATGGGTGTAAGTTACTGACGACCATAAAAATGGTTGAAATGAAGCTAAAGTAACAAGATCCCACATGGAGTGGATGTATGTTATTAACAATAACGATACCTACAAGGTAAAGAGATGGACCCTACATAGACGGGCGTATTGCAAACGACGACCAAGCACACACAAGCATAGGTAAAGTACACAGAAGTAAATCAAATTAAAAAGCCCCAAAAAAAAAAAAAAAAAAAAAAAAAAAAAATAACGGGCAATTCACAAAGTGTTTGTACAAGACCCATAAACACTGAGCCTAAAGCTTCGTCCTTAAAATAAATTAATTGTTGAAGAAAAAACGACCCAAAACATAGTGGGTATCCAAAAAAGAAAAAATATTCTAAGTATCAAGTACAGGCAGCATCATCAACAGAAGGTACGGTGTCAACAGGAGCTGCGTCAGCAGGAGCTGCGTCAGTAGGAGCTTCATCCACAAGGGCATCGTCCACAGGAACCTCATCACCAGGAGCACCCACAGAAGCTTCAGGCTCAGGAGCAGGAGGTCGGGCGGCTTCATCTGCGGCCATTTCCTGATCCACCTCCTCCAGGTCCAGCTCCTCCATATTCACCCCCGAAGGATGCTTCACGAGGTACCTCATCAGGAGCTCGAATCCCTTAAAGTACCAACTGAAGAGCACAGTATTATACTCGTCAGTGGTTTGGAAGGCTTCAACGGATCTGGCGGCTATGGTCTTGAGACTCTCCCTGGCCCCAAGGAGTTGATCGTCCTTCTCCTTAGTCAGCTGGCGCTCAACCCGGAGGTCGTCGTTCAGCTTCTTGACCTGCTCCTTCAGAGTGTTGTTCTCACCCATGGAAGCAATAAGGTCTCTCTTCAGCGACGAGTTCTCTGCCTCCAAGACCTCCATCCGAGACGTCATGGACGCCACCTTGGCTTCCTGAGTAAAGAACTCAGAAGAAAGATGCAAACTCTCCCCTAGCACCTGGACAAGCTTGTGCACCTGACGAGCCGCGATCTCGTTGAAAGGGACGCCAGATAAAGCCTGCAAATCCGCAGACGTCACTGCCTCGTGAGCTCGATCTACGGCCATCTTCTCGTCATTCCACAGGGTTGATGAACGAAGCGCATGTTTCTCCTTCCCTTTCTCAGTCAGCCGCGGCCTTTTTGAGGCAGGAGTGCCACCTATCTCCTCCACAGAAACTGTAGGAGAAGCCGTTCTCGTCGTCTCACCCGCGGGAACGATTGGACGAACAGAGGGAGTTGGAGTAGCATGACCTCCCTTCCCAGTGACGCGTACGCTCTTTGCTCCCAGACTCGACAGAGGCTCGTCTTTCTTGGATCTCATCTTTGCGTACATACCCTTGTTAAATTTGGTCGTCATTTCTGCAAAGGAAAAACGCTAAGTAAAAAAAAAAAAAAAAAAAAAAAAAAAAATGGTGAGTACTGACGGATTTAACACTTACTCTTTTTTCCTTCGATGTCAATGTTACGAAGGACGATTGCAGAGGGATCAGGACCGAGGCAGTAGAAGGCTAGCGTTCTGGGGTCAACAAGCTCGTCCCAGCTCTCAATCGTCAGTGCGTAATCGATCGCCTTCTGAACCCGTTCTCTATACCTGCTCTTGAGCTTGGGTCGTTTCTTAGCTATAAAAAAAAAAAAAAAAAAGGTGTCAATAGCCATGAAAGAAAACACAACAAAAGTGAAAGGACGAGGATTGAGGTCGACGCACCTAAAGTCGGGGTTTCCCACCGACGACGCAACCTTGGGATATCACCCCAAACCCCTCCAGAGGCCGTCTCAAAGTCATCCCCAGACACAAAGAAGAATCTGGACTTCCAGTACCTGAAGGACGACGGTAAACCCTTGACGATCCTGGTCCTTCTCTCCCAGGGCACCAATTCGTAATACCCATACTCCTTCGATGCCTTTAAACGATACATGTAGACAAGCTCGTCTACCCTAAGCATGTCCCCGTCATTAGCGGCCAACCAGATCACCATACAGCTGACCAAGATCCGCCACGAATTAGGCATAAGTTGCCCGGGGGCAACACCTAAAATGTCTAGGAGTTCCATCAAGAAGGGGTGGACGGGAAACCTCAATCCACAGACGAAGGCAGATTCGTAAAAACAAATCTCCCCAGGAAAGAAATGACAGGCCCGGTCTGCTTCACTAGGCAGACGAACCCTAACTCGCTCTGGGAACTGAAACCTGTCCTTGAACCTACCCAGCGCGTCAGCATCTAAACCACACTCCTCCCCAAGGGCATAAAAAGCCCTAACTTCTCGAGGCGCGGAGACGGCTGTGTCTTCCTCCACGGGATTACCGCTAGACGATAACCCAGTCTCGAGCTCACTGGATCTAACCTCAGATGCCATCCTATCCTCCCTCACCAAATCCTCGAACCAGTCTATTGACTGACGAAGCAACGGCAAGAGGTCAGCCAACACCACAGCAAGACAACTACCCTCGTAAACAAATTTTTCGAGGTATGGAAAATTTCCTAATGAACCTCCTAATCGAGCAAAAAGAAACGATATGGAGGGGCAAGCTATCCTAACCTCAGGGCTACCAACCATAAGTAAAACAGAAAAATACAAGAAAACCTAGAAATCCCTAAACCCGTCGGAGCAAGCACAAAGAGAGAAAAGATGGGAAAAATCAGAAGATCCACCACCAAAAATACAAACAAAATATGAAAAAGAATGAGTGGGGAACACACCTCAAAGAAGATAACTGCCGCCGACGACGCACCGGTAGGGAGGAAAGTTGCAGAGAATGGTTGGCGAAGAAGATACCCAGAGAAAGAAGTAGAAGTTCTTAAGAAAAAGTGAAAAGGAGGAGTGAGAAGAAAGGAGGTTTAAAAATAAGGCTTGGGAAACTGAAAAATCAGCGGGAAGCCCAATAGTCCCCATTATTCGGACATTAACTCCACCAGCCAGCACGCGCCACGTATGCCACGTTCTATGGAGCGCCGTCACTTCGCACTTAATGAGGAACAGAATCCCAAGAGTCACCTGCAACACGAGACCCTTCAGATTCTATCATCGTCAAGAACATGACGAACATAGAATCCGGGGGCAACTGACGAGACTGACGAGTCCGTCCCACACTGACGATATTGTTCACGGACGATGACACCATCGGGAGTAACAGGATGATCATGCACGCCACTGACGAAGGCATTCAGGTTATTTAATGCAGTCAATTAAGCCTAGAACGGTTGAAAGACCAGCTGTACGGACCGTTGGAACGCATTGATGCCCCATTCACTACCCCCAAACGTTACCAGAAAGAGCATTAAGACCTCCATAACTACTCCAACGGCTAGAGGCCATGAAAGAGTATAAAAAGACCACACATTTGCCAATACCAAGGTACATACACAAACACACAAAAAAGAGAACTATTACTTTCTTGCATTCTCCAATTTCTCTAAGATTTCTTTGCATACTAACTTTGGCATCGGAGGCGTGGTGGCAGGCACCACACCGGTGACCCTTTCAGGAGGCTGCAGGTTGGCTTCATCCGACCACATTGACTGACGAGTTCACTCTCCATCAGAAACCAACAATACTCATACTAAAGCAATTAACAGCATTAACGGATTAGTAAAACTTTTTTTTTTAGAAAAGGATTAGTAAAACTAAATAGTAAATAGTCACTTCTTGTAGATGTTCCAAAGTTTTTATAAGGCTTTTTTTTTAAAAAATTATTAAAAAAAAAAAAAAATCAGTCTTAGGCCTCCTATGAACGTTGTAGAATATCGTCAATGAGAGAGAATGGTGGCCTTAGAGGTGTCTAAATCATGTTTCAAGATTAAGGGTAGATTAATTATCAAAAGATGCTTTCCCTAGCTTAAAGCATCGATCCATCCACTTCCTTCACATTGTCTCATTAGGAACAATCTTTTGGTATAAAATGAATAGTGGCTGAATCAACGATAGTCCATGAAAAAAAAAAAAAAAACTAACATTTCTCCTCGCATTTGTTGTAGTAAGTCTTCACAAAGCCATCTATTGTATCTTCAACTACCACGTTAAGAACAGTCATAAGAATCTCCTGATGAAGAGGAATATTACGCAGTGGCAAGGTTGGCATTGATAATATAGGTAAACCTCTACATTTTTATTTACAAGGAAAATTACAGCAATAAAGGGTTTAAAAAAAAGTGGAATCTACTATACAAAACTTTAACTATTTTCGCTCGTTTGGAGTAATTTGAAAAGTCTCATTCACAGCATGTTAGGAGTAAACTGAAACTAAAATTTTACTTTTTTCTTGGCTATTCAGACAGCATAAGAAGTCCGAGACGAAAGAATCTTCATAGGGTGAATGGCAAAATTTGATCATTGAGACGGAAAATTAATAAAATGGTAGTGTATGAGAATGTGAAGCAATGGAGAGTATGCCTGTTCTGAGAAATCCAATGGAAGGAGGAGAGGGCGGTTTGAGTATCAAATTGGTGGACGTTGAGAGAGAAGACGGAGGAGACATGAGATGAGGGTATGGAATTGAAAGGAGGAGGTGAGGTTTCACTTTTAGAGCCTTTTTCTTTGGACTCCTCAATTGTGGCAATGGTGTTTATACTTAATAGTTGAAGCAAAGGAAGCTGGACTACTTGAGACTACTGGTGGCAATGGTGTTTATTCTTAAATAGTCCACCAATAATAAAAGTGTGTTTGGGAGATGTTCTTACTTTGGTCAATAAGCATTGTCATTGTGGTTTTTTTGGCTTCGTGTTAGATGTTTATTTATCATTTACTTTGGCACAAAAATTAAAAAAATTAGATAGGCCCTGTACGGCCCGAGATGTCCAGGTCCATTTGGGCCTCTTGTTCAAGCATAGGTGGTGTAGCCCATTGTTCCCATCCCCCTTTTTACTCGTGATCCCAACCTAGGCCCACGCTGAGTGTAGGCCCAGGTTCTACCACCCGGTATTCGCTCAGGGAGGTCAATGCCGGACAATATAGGAAGAATGAACGTCCGAACACCCATCATGAACATGCCCGGCAATTCCAGAAACATCGCTGTCGGGCATGATCGCTGAAGTGGGAACCAAGTTCCAAAGCCATCTTCGCCCCATCCCACTCCCACCTAACCACCCACTTATGAATGATGATACTGGACCGCTCATTGCACTAACTACAAAAACAATCATGACACCCCACTAATCAGAGTGCTATAAATAAGAAAGGCGAAAGAAAGAGAGGGGTTTGGAAAATTGGGAGAGAAAAAGAGAGAAAGAGAGTAAGAGGGTGGCAACATAGAAAGAGAAAAGTGATCTCATTGAGTCTTGGTGCCGAGAACGACTCATAGTAGGAAATCCAAACCCACTCAACAAATAAGTTGTGAATCTGAGTGAGGCCCAGTCCAGCAATCTCATTTCAGGTGCGCACAATTGGCGCCGTCTGTGGGGATCTCCTACAACGCCGTAGTTCTACTGAGACTCAATCCGGGGAGGCAGATGTCTGGGAGACGCTCTGGGAGCGACGCTGAAATTGGTTCAGAGGGATCTTCTCGGGGATCCTCTTGGCGAGAAAGAAGGCAGAAGAGACGTGAAGACAGGGACCGCGAACGAGAGGAGCAGTCCGGCCTCGGGGAGGGGTCGTACCAAACGCAGCACACGATTTCGAATGCCTCGGGGCACAGGCAGCTCGATGAGAGAGACGAAGAGCTTGAACGGTTGCGCAGGCTAGTGAGAGACCTGAAGTTTGAGGCAGAGAACAGGCATCATAGAAGGGATGGTGACAATCGAGAAAGAAGAGCCAATACCGGAGAAGATCGTCGTCAGACGAGGCCCAATCAATCTAGGTCCTACAACCGCCGAGAACGCTCCCATTCCCGGGATTCTCGTCAGCAAAGGGAACGGGCTCATTCACGGGAATCCCGCCATCACCGAGACCGTTCAAGGTCGCGGGAGTACGCAGACCGAGATTCAGATTCCCCAGAAGAGCAACGGCCCCATAATGCGGCCATGGATACGACGAGCCGCGCACTACGAAGAGCTGCCCGGCTCCCTTTCTCGGCTGACATCGAGAGGGCCCCAATGCCGGACAGGTTCACGCGCCCACTTTTCAACTCCTACGACGGGAAAACAGACCCAATAGAGCACGTCAGTCACTATATCCAAATGATGTCTCTGCATACCCACAATGACGCACTGATGTGCAAGGTTTTTCCCTCAAGCCTTGGTCCCACCGCTTTGAGATGGTTTAACGGGCTGCGGAAGGGTTCCGTCCACAGTTTCGCCGAGTTGATACAGGAGTTCGGCGTCCGGTTTGTAACTTGCAGCTGGGTGCCACAACCGGTAGACGCATTGCTGTCCATGAAAATGAGGGTAAAGGAAACCCTCCGTAGTTATGCTAGTCGGTACTGGGAGCTGTACAACGAGATCGGCGGGGGGAACGAGAAGATTGCTACGAGCACATTTAGGATGGGGTTGCCTGAGGATTCGAGGCTGAGGGAGTCGCGGACTAAGAAGCCTCCCGAGGATATGAGGCAGTTGATGAGGCGTATTGAAAAATATAAATGGCTGGAAGATGACCGGATACAGAGCAAAGGCAAGGCATTGATGATAAATCACCCTCGGTCAGTTGTCTTTCAACCGAGGATCCGGGGGAATTTGAGAATTCAAGAACCAGAGGCGCTAGTAGGGGGGGTAAACGTGACGTTCAAGGAGCCGGTGCACAAAATCATTGACAAGATTAAACACGAGCCATACTTCAGGTGGCCGAACAGGATGGGGGGTGACCCCTCTAGGAGAAATCAGAACTTGTACTGCACCTATCATAAAGACAAGGGACATACGACCGAGCAGTGCCGGATGTTAAAAGACCATCTCGGGCAGCTGGCCAAGGCTGGGTATTTGAAGAAGTTCATGCTAGACGCGGGGGACGGGACAAGGAGCTACGCAGAGGGGCGACCCCCTTCCACCCCCGCTTGGGATAATTAAGGTCATCCACGTTCCACCGAGAAGTCTCGTCTCGGCGAGAAAAAAAGGGGTGCTAAATGTGGCCCCAGTGGAGGGCAGCTCGGGCACACCACCGGCGAGGAAGAAGATGAAGCTTACCCGGGAGCCTATCGCTTTCGGTGACAACGATCTAGAGGGAACGGTCCAGCCGCACGACGACGCGTTGGTAGTTACCGCCTGGATAGGCGGGTTTTTGGTGAAAATGGTGATGATAGACCAGGGGAGTGGGGCCGACGTGATGTATCCGGACTTGTACCGGGGGCTCGGGTTGAAAATTGGGGACCTCTCTAAGTACAGCACGCCTTTGGTCAGGTTTGATGGAAAAATCGTAATGCCTGAGGGGCAAATATCTATGCCCGTGAATATGGAAGGCAAGGAAGTGGTAGTGACGTTTATAGTGGTGACTTCTTCCTCCCCGTACACAGCGATACTCGGCAGACCGTGGATCCATGCAATGGGGGCCGTCCCATCCACACTGCATGTGAAAGTGAAGTTTCCTACCGAGCATGGTATTACTGTGGTGAGGGGAAGCCAGCAGACGGCGAGACAATGCTTAATCGCCATGGTTAACCAAAAGAAGGAAACAACCGATTAGGGGGAGTGTGCCCAGCAGAAAGAGTCGCCGTAGGGGGTCCCGTTATAGCAATTACAGGATAGTGGGGGGTGGTTGTGCCGAGGAGATGATAAAAGTAAAGGTACTTCCAGATGCCGACAAGTGTTTTCATGTAGGGAAAGGCATGGACGAGCAGGAGAAAGTGGAAATGTTGTTGCTCCTCATACAGAACGTAGACGTGTTTGCGTGGAGTCCATATGAGGTGCCCGGGGTGGACCCCGAATTCATTGTCCATAGACTTAGAGTTGACCCCTCATTCCCCCCTAGGAAGCAGAAGCCGAGGAGATCGGCCTGGGAGCACGTCGAAGCAGTGAAAGCGGAAGTCCAAAAGTTGAAGAATGCTGGGGCGATAAGGGAAATTTTCTTCCCGGATTGGTTGGCAAATATCGTGGTGGTGAAGAAGAAGAACGGCAAGTGGAGGGTTTGCGTGGACTTCACGGATTTGAACCGAGCCTGCCTAAAAGACCCTTTCCCTGTGCCAAAAATCGACCAATTGTTGGACGCCACGTATGGGCATTCGAGGATGAGCTTTCTGGATGCTTTTCAAGGGTATCACCAGATCGCCCTGGCACCCGAGGACCAAGAGAAGACGGCATTTATCTCCCTGGAGGCCAATTATCACTACACGGTAATGCCCTTCGGACTAAAGAACGCCGGGGCTACGTACCAACGGATGATGACGAGAATGTTCCGAGACAAGATAGGGCGTACAGTTGAAGTGTACATTGACGATATGGTAGTGAAGAGCAAGCAGGTAGCACGGCACACGAACGACGTTCAAGGTGTTTTCGAGGTTTTTCGACAGCATAAGTTACGTCTTAATGCCGAGAAGTGTGCGTAAACAACCTAAGGACCCAGATGGAAGAAAGTCCATTATTAACAAATAGAATATATTGTATCTTTTGTCTTATACAACATTTATTTTTATTTTTTTAAATTATCCTCTCTTTGAATGTTGTGGATTCTAATAATTTGTTACACTCTATTTGTAGTAATTTAAGAGTAAAATTTTTCAATCTCCCAAATGCATCAAAGTTGAACAAACTATTACTTTATCTATCTATCAAAATTAGAATCGAGATTAATAGTTTTTTAATGCAAATTCATTATTGAAATCCATAATTCATTATCAAAAGTTAAACAAATATTATTTAGTTAATATGTAAATATAAGAAAAGGCTCAATTTAAAGTTGTCAATTTAGTTCCGAAAATGCATTAAATCGACATTACTCTTAAAAGGAGGACTGAACATTTCTAACCTGACTCTTTTCCATTGTCATACCTAAATTGTGACATGTGCTAATGTGCGTCAACTTGAGTTGACATTTTAACATGTCTGAGTACAAATTGACTTTTTTTTATGGGTCTAAAAAATCCTAATCATACCTGTTTTTATTTTTAGAGATTAGACGAGAAATTGCACAAAGCATTTCCCTTATAGGACTTCAAACAGCGACGTCGTTTTTTTCCTGTAGCACTAACTATAAAGGCGACTTTTCCGTTGTAGCATCGAAAGACTAGAATAGATTTGGATTAGTAGATGTAACAAATGCTTTCGGTCAAAGGGCGTTTAAAAAAAACACAAAAGCCGATTTGATAAGCGCCATTATACATGTTGCATCGATAAGTGACCGCCGTGATAAGAAATACGTGGTGAACACTTCACACGACAGCACCCTATATATAGAGAGAGCTCTTGTACAGTGTACACAACACAACACAACACAACACAGCTCACTCTTTATTAATTGAAACCCCAAAAAGAAACAGAAACAGAAAGTCACACACAAATTCGTTAGGTTTTTTCTGCAAATTCTTTGGATTCTCAGTCTCTCTGTTTTAGCGGGCGCAATGGTTTACATTACCTCTTGGGACGAGTTCGTCGAGCGATCCGTACAGTTGTTCCGTGCCGATCCCGATTCTGTACGTTTTTTCTTTCTTTCTTCCTTCCTTCCACCTTCTGTTTGTTTCCCAAGAAAATTGTAGGAAAACCTGATAAACAACAGTTTTATTCTATTTTTATGGATAAACATTGTTGCAACTCTGCATAGTAAGCCATCGCTTGGATTTTATTTTTAAAACGAAATCATATAATTTAGGGTTTGACTGATATAGTTAATCTAATTCTTTTTTGGAAAATTGGGGTATGTAGACGCGGTATGTGATGAAGTATCGGCACTGCGACGGTAAATTGGTTCTCAAGGTCACTGATAATCGAGAGGTTTGACTTCTTTCTTTTATTATTAATTTATTTATGTGTTATTTTAGATCAAATTCTTTGGATTATCACTATTGTATTGTTTTAGCTTACTGTGATTCAAATGATATTTATGTGTTTGGTTTTATTGTACCCATATGAGTGACTAAAAAACATATTATTTCTTGCAACAATTATTTAGTTATGAATGCTATGATTTTTAGTTTCAATCTATGGCTTGCTTTCACTAGCAAAGATCGGAATTCTATATGTGTTGAATCAAATACTAGATTTTAGGTTCAATTAGGGAATCTTATTGTCTAGTTAGGGTGTAAAACAATTAGGGGTGCTTTGGGGGTTCAGTGGTGTCCAAAGCAACAAACAATGGGAGTGGAGTCTGATGCTTGATCTCAAATTCAACACCACGACTTAGGTTAGCACACGATTTGTGTGTGTGTGTGTTGATCTCAAATTCAACACTGTGACATAGGTTACTACACAATTTGTGTGTGTTTTAGAACTTCCTTTTTGAAGTAAAAAGGGTTAGACCAATAAAATATATTTTGAGAGAGGAATGGAGTTGAATTGGTGATTGATAATTGTCACTGTCTAGTCAGGAGTCTCTTGAGTAGTGCTTTGCACTTGTTAGAGATTCAATACAGTTGGAGTTTTAGGCATGGAGATTGACTTGATTACTGATTCATGCAACAGAAGGGACTTTCTAGAGATTCTCTTCTGACTAGATTAGAGAGTACTCTCTTCCCCCGCTTGAGTGAGAATGGAAGGCTTCAATGAATATATCATCTTTGGAATTTTAGAGCTAGTTATTACACTGGAATGTTACATTACTTTCATTTAATTCATGCAATATTTACTTATTAAAATAAAATGGGGCTAGTGTTCAATGGCATGATTTTATAGATCAGGTAGTTTAGAACCTTAAAGTCTTCCCTTTTCATCCAAGCATGGTAATTGTGAGAGTGAGTTAAATTAGTATCATAAGTTGGTTTAGATTTTAAATTCAATCCAATTAAGTGACAGAGGATAAACAGTATGATTGGTTTTTATTTGATCAGTGCAGCATTAATTTCAAGATTGCTTTGTAAATACTTAGTAATGTGATCAGTTACCAAAGAGTTGATGGGAAAAAGGACTATTGTTTGGATATGGTCATAATTGGTTTGTGTTGAGAAGGCTCAGCTGATTATCAGCTTGTCCTACGGAGAATAACATGGTGTTTGTACAATCAACCTATAGAGTTAGCTTTAGGGACAATTAGTCTTTGTTATTTGGAGTTTTGTGCTCAAGGAATGTCAAACCTGAGTGATAGAGTGGAAAAACATCCAAAATACCGACCAGTTTCATAATTTTTTTTATTGGTAAGTTATAGATGCATCAGTTGAATTTTGAACCCAAGATCTCACCCTCCACATTGATTTTACAAGGTGAGGAGGTGACATTTGAGCTAGAGCTTACTAGTATGCTCAAGTGGTAAACCTTGAATTAGTCATTCTCAAAATATCAGAATCCCTAACTAAGCTAATATTGAGACCTTTTAATGTGTTTCTCACAAAAAAAAATGTGATGTATGTTTGGTGGTTCTTTGCTAGTGTCCAATTTCATGTTTGTCTGCTATAATTTTCTTATTTGTACCTTGCTTGACAGTCTTCATGTTTAATGGTGTCAAAATGCACAACTGTTTTTGCTTAGGAGCACAACTTTCTTAGAAGCTTAGAAGAATGATTGGATGAGTATATGTCAAGAAAATGCTAAGAGCCTTGTAGCTCAACTGGCACCTTCTATTGAATTATCAAAAAGAATATATGTCAAGAAAACTCATGTAGATTTTTAGATGAAAGTCATTTAAAATATAAATAAATCCATCTATCCAAAAAAATAAATAAATAGGATGACATTAAAATGAGTTATCCTTTTTAAAGTATCACCTTTGTTATTGAATATCTAGTTTAGAAAGCTTATCAACTCGTGCGTCACTTGTTTATAACTTTGGACAACTGATCTATCACTAGGAAGCATGGATGCTTCATTTGGCGCATCGTACCCTCTGTGTCATATTATAATTTTTTTGAAATTGCTTGTGTTGTACCCGTGTCCATGGTTCCTAGATCTATCATGTCTGGGTACTGATTTTTTTAAGCAGTATAACATCTTGATAGCTGTCTGGGAATTGAGAGTAGATTTTGGGTTGGAATTTTTGTCCAATATATAGTGCTGGGAGGTTAGAGGACATCTTTCTTTCTCTTTTCTTGATGAATCTTGATAGCTGTCTGGGAATTGAAAATTGGTTGTGGTTGTGAATTATGTCCAATATATATGTTGGGAGTTTTTCTGGGTTCTGAGGTGTCAGAAGAAAATAACCTCTGCTTGCTTATGTTGTGAAGGTAAATTTTAAGCCACGAGCCTTGTAGCTCAACTGGCACCTTCTAGTCTTTCTAATGGAGATGTCCAAGATTCAAATCCCCCCAACCCCCATCTATCGAATTATCAAAAAAGAAAAAATTTATGTCATATGCATTATTTGAAGCATATGCATCATAAACCTGGATTTAGTCAACTTAGTGCTAGATATTGGATTTGGAATGTTTTTGCACACATGATATAGTCCTGGATTTGAGGAGAACCTGTGTTTCACTCATATTGTTGAACATTCCTGTTATCAGAAATTTATCTTTTTATTTAGTAACCGGTTACTCATACAATGGGTTCTTTTGTTTTTTCACCAGTGTCTCAAGTTTAAGACAGACCAGGCACAGGATGCTAAGAAGATGGAGAAGCTTAACAACATATTCTTCACTTTGATGGCTCGGGGTCCTGAAGGTATTATCTTCTTCTTCTTCTTCTTCTTCTTCTTCGTCCTTTTTCAATAAACCTGATGGTATAATCTTATTTTAAGCTCCTTTATGAAATTTATGGTGCACTGGGGCATTCCGTGGAAGTAACAGTTGAACACAAAAAATTTAGAAATGGAATTACAAAATTGATGTATCATTGTGAGTTATCAAAACATTAACCAGTATATGTTTTATGACATTTAAATCTTTCCCTAATATTTTTTTGTAATAATTAACTCAAAGTAGAGAAACTGGTTTCAAATGCTCTGCAACATGCAATTGTTTACATATACAATTTTCCCCCATGGTATGTCCATGCACATGCTTGTAAAGTTCCATAATGTTCTGGAACAGTACAAACAGTTGAAGCAGCATCTGTTATTTTAAAACTGCAAATTAGTGCTTGTATGGACGACATTTTGAACGTGTTATTCTGGTTCCCCAGTATATCATTGATTTTGATTTTGGTTTGTGATCACAAGTTGTACTAACTAAAACCTGTTCTGCTTTCTCATTGTGCAGCGGATGTAGCAGAAGTTACTGGGAAGGAACAAATAGATGCACAGCCAACCAAGAAGGGAAGAGGAAGAAAACAATAAATTTGTTTGCTACTAGACATATAGGTTTTTGGACAAATTTTAGTTGATATCATGGATGATTTGCAAAATCTACTGTCCTGAAAATTTGTTAAAGCCATGGTAAATTGAAATTTTCCTGGGGGATTTTATAGATGCTTCTCTCCCCTAATGATTGTTTTATCATACAGGATTATTGATACTTTTCACTTTGCGTATTCGGGTTCTTGTGCAGTCATTTAATTTCTTGTTTTAAGCTTTCTGAATCAATTGCCAGGTTTATGGTTGGCAACTTGGCATCAATTCGCTACCACTTGCCACCATGTCTAACATCTCTTCCAGTTGTTCTAGTTTCTTTTACTATGATTCATGCTTCTTCAATATGGTAGTTTCAACATGAATAAAATGCGCAATCTTTTTAAGCTTTCATTAATTAAGATATTTCTGATAATAAATGTTTTCCAGTTTCCCATTATTCAATATGTGGTGTACAAAAAATCTTATCAATATCAAAAAATCCAAAACTAAATTGGCATGGCTAGTGAATAAGATGTTTCAGATGGCCTGGCATTGGCAACTTGAACAGAACAAAGTAGGGTATCCCTCTCCCCCTGTCAGTCTCTTGTGCTCCACTAGTTGTAAGAGGAATGTAATCTTGTTGGTGATGCCATTATTGGCAATAATGGGTTACGGAAAAAAATTAGATGAATATGCAAGTGTTTGTTTATGTAGTTCTCTGACCAATGCACACACTCATTGAGATTTTGCTGTCCATGGTTGTAAAAGGTCTCGAACTCTGATGGAATCGATTTTGAGAGATTGGTAAAAGATTCACTTGTAGCCTTTCAAAGACATTTAATTTCTAGTTTATTGCTTTACATGGGTAAAAAAGACTATGACTCCAAAGACCCGGCTTGAAACATGAAATTTGCTTGGTCGAAGAACAGAACCTGTTGTTGGAGAACGATTCTTGGTCTTGCAAATGGGAGTGTTTTAAAACCATTGATATGCCAGGTATAAAGTGTACACTGGGGTGTTACCTGATAATTTCATTTCCTAGTGCTAGTGCATTATAATGTATTTGATAGCGTGCATTTTTGGGTAGGTAAGAAAAAGTGGAAACATGGTCAGAATGACTGGGTTTTTAGTAGAGGAGTTTAAGTAATGTTATTTGAGTGTTTTTTATATACGTGTGGGTGAAAAAGTGTGTAAGTGCGTTTGAAATGTGAAAAATGTTGCTCAAAATTGGTTACCAAATGGGCTTACGCGTCAGCTATCCACATGATATGGATGATGAGGCAGGCATGCTTACCTGCTATACTTCTGCCAATGAGAATAGAGATAAAAAACAATCATAAAAAATTATTGAAATAACAAGGGCACCTTTATAGTAATCGGGCAAAGTGGAAGGAAAGATTATAAAGAAATAATCTTTCTTTGTGTTTAGTTAAAACTCGAAAAAAATCAGAACCATATTTGGACTAGCATATGGGATTTCTGCCAATTTGGTACACTAACATATATTCCTCTTGTATGGCGTGTAACCATTTTAGATTGAACATAAAGTCATTGAATCCATCAAAATCCATGACTGCTAGACAAAGCACTAGATTTTGGTGGGAGATGAGACAATTTTATTTATTTAAAAATCTCAAAGATTTCAGGGCAAGTCTGTGTGAGCAGTGTAGATAAAGATAAAGGGCCCAAAACCAAACGTAAACATGTTTTACCATTGTTGTAGTCCTAAATAATAAATCATGGCCGTACTTCAAAAGCATGATATATATGTCTAAACAGATCCCGAAGCAGTTACTTTTGCTTTTCTTTTGCTTTATCAGGCCATTAAAAAGTAAAGTATTAATTCCATGTGCCATAAAAAGCTTGTGAATTCTACTCCCTTTTTATTTTTCGCTAAGAAAGATAACTGAAAAAGTGGAAACAAAAAGCTCTAGGAAAAATATTCTTCAAATGAAAAAGATAAAAAGAGAAAGAGAGAGAGAGAGAGAAGGAGAGAATGTTTTATAGTGGGCAAACGGGAGCAATGACAAAGTGCATTGTCTTCTTTATGAATGGGCGGTACGTTCCGAGGCATGGGTGGGGTTACCAGGTGCAGGGAGCTCCCTATCTATCTTGGCATCAAGTAGCTGCATCATATTCTCTTTTAAATTTAAGAGTGTGTTTAATTTCAAATTAAAAAGTGTGTTTATTTTACTATTTATCTTATTTTTATTATTATTTATGGGATCTACTACACTTTTTGTACTATCTATAAATTTCACTGTACTATTTTAACTAATTTTTACTTTTATCTATAGTATTTTTAACAATTTTTTTTTTAATTTTAACAAAATAAATAAATACCAAAAAACACGAGAGTTTGATTTTTGATTCCCTTTGCCGTTGCAGACACTCGTCTATGACTATTGACTATGACTATGGACATGTGGGCTGGAGGGTTTAATTACTTATTAATTCCTTAATCCGACAAGAAGGGTGAAAATCAGGGCAAAAAAGTGAAAAATAAAGCTCAACTATACACTTTTGGAGATTCCTCAAGAAAAAAAAGGAATTCAAAGAGGAAGGAAAAATATGATTGATTTGAAAAAAGAAAAGAAAAGAAAAGAAAAGAGAGCATTGGTTTTTAAATTAAAAGAATAGATTAATGAACAGAATATGCCACCCCATCTATCCCTATGCTATGGAGGTAGCTAGCTAGCTTCAACATAACGTTAGACAATCCAATATGTTCCTGCTCCTCAAAATGATATATTTCTGATCAATTTAAATGTGCAGACATATATAGCCTTTTTAAAAACAAAAGAAGGAATAAATAAAGCTGCCATGTCAATGTGTGTAGTAGTGAATTCTTTTTATTTTAGAATAAGGATGTGTATAACCTGCGCTGGAAAAAAAGAATAAACTCCAATAAAGTTATCCTTTATTTCATATGGACAAACCAAATAGTTCTCAATTAATTAATTTGGACTTTATTGTGTCATTGAAATCTTGCATCTGAGTACAAACTGATATCTCTTCTCCTTCACAACCCTACTATTACTTTTCGAATAATACAAACACACATAATTATGTAATGCATATATGTACCTTACTGCTGAAAATTATGTCTTTTTTTTTTTTTTTTTGGCTTTATTCATCCTAATGAGAAATATAATGATGTATCTATGATACAAAATATTTCTTATAACAAATATATTAACTCGTCCATGTAACAACTCAATAACTGAAAGTCATATAATTTAATTTTATGTCATTTTTGTCATAATTTGACCCACTAACTTTTTACATGATATTCACTCATTGAGTTTTTATATAAATAAAAATTGATATTATTGTTTAAAAAAAAGATACTTTCACTATCCATAGGCATCATATATCGGTTTATGGAATATTTGTGGCCTAAACTCCTTATCCTAGTTTGTATAGTTTGTTGGAGAAATTACCAATAAAATAATTTTTTATTACAATAAAAATAAAAATATAAACGAACAATGTTGAATTGAGGCACGGAAATCTCGCTCAACAGTTAGTTGTGTAGCTTGGACCAACTCTGTATAAGTGGTTGAGCTCAAAACTCCACCAAAAGAAACACTTTTCTTTGGCACGAAATCTCTCAAGTATTTAGGAATATTATTGAATTCACTCTCTCACACAATACTCTTTGCTTTAACTATTTATCTTCATTCACTTTTGATATCAAATTAGTCCGTAGCATAACCATATATGTAATCTTCCAATCATTCTCATAACCTACATGTTATTTATTAGTTTAGATAACTCTTCTAATTTTTTTTAATTTAACTTACATACACCTTAACTATTTCTTTAACAAATTCCACTATAACTCATCTCTTTATTAATTTTCAGTTAATTTAAGTTTTAACGTACTTTAATTTAAAATGCACTAACATAGTAAAATGTACAATGATTTGTTTTTTCAGTATAATAGAAAGAAATTTTTTTTTTTGAAATTGCAACGTCCAATCGAAACACTTTTCTTTGGCCCGAAATCTCTCAAGTATTTAGGAGTATTATTGAATTCACTCTCTCACACAATACTCTTTGCTTTAACTATTTATCTTCATTCACTTTTGATATCAAATTAGTCCGTAGCATAGCCATATATGTAGTTTTCCAATCATTCTCATAACCTACATGTTATTTATTAGTTTAGATAACTCTTCTAAATTTTTTTAATTTAACTTACATACACTTTAACTATTTCTTTAACAAATTCCACTATAACTCATCTCTTTATTAATTTTCAGTTAATTTAAATTTTAATGTACTTTAATTTAAAATGCACTAACATAGTAAAATGTAAAATGATTTGTTTTTTCAGTATAATAGAAAGAAAATTTTTTTTTGAAATTGCAACGTCTAATCGAAACACCACAAATTCTACATGACTGAGACAAGAGGTATTCAATAATCCAGATGGAGAAACAGTACGTATTGAAAACATTTTGGGTGGCATGTGGAGACAATGGTTATCGGTTAACAACATATAGCCCTGTCTGCATTTTTCTTCCCCAACAATAAACATGATGTAATTTACAGAGAGGTCAATGCACATGCTAAAAATGTTGGAACAACTTTGTCAATGAGTTCGGTAAGTGCTTTTGACACAAAGAAAGATTAACCAACTTGAGCCATTCGAATAAGAACCAAAAAAAAAAAAAACAAAAATGATCTATCCAGTATCTACGTACTATATATAAAAGATCCTTGACCTTTGGATCTTTTTTTTTTTTGATAGGGACCTTTGGATCTTAATCCAACAGCTCCAATTAATTAATAAATCAGCTCGATGCTAATCATGGACAACTGTCTTGGGTCCGTGTCCTAAATACTAAGCTTCATATATATATATATATATATATATATATAATAGAATTTGATAAAGTTGTGAATAGTAGCTAGACAAGTTTGGTAAAGAGGCATGATCTTTGTCACCTCGACAATGTAAGAAATTTTGGCTTCTTTACTAGCTATTGATGTTGAAATTTCTGCATTAATATAGGTGTGACATATATATGGATTATTGTTTTAAAGAGCATTAATCCAAACTTTGACCAAATAGTCAAATTTTACCGTCCAGGAAAAGGTCACTGGTTTGTCTTTTCTTTTGTTCCATATTTTTAATATGAGTCCGGTTAATGTGTGTCTTAAGGGCACACATTAGTAAAATCCTTTTAATATAGGAAAACATTTACTTTTTCAATTCTCGAGAAATTTTTTTTCAAACTAAAATCATTTTAATATATAGCATGCATGCTCATAGTTCATAGAACCTACCTTGTCTCGTAGAAGAATAGGTATGGGATAGAGTCTTAGAGAAATTAAGAAAGGACAATACCTCAGTTTATTAACAAACTAACGGTTTCTTTTGCTATTATACCATTCGTTTATCGCTTTGAAATTGCACAATATCAGCATTAGTTTAATTTAACATATCATTTTGATCCTTTTGCATAATATAAGTGGGCGAAGTTTTTCAGGAGGCTTTATAAAGAAATACCAGATTTATTATTTTAATATTAACAAACCCAAAACAAGACTGTTGATTTTTTTGACAAATACAGAAAAGCATAGTTTAATTAAATATGTCCAGTTTTTTAATGTTAAGTTCTTTAGAATAACCTCCTCAAAAAAAAAAAAAAAAAGTTCTTTAGAATAAACAACAAATTTTCCATCAATTTACACTTTTATTTATAATCTTTCAAATCATTTTCTTTTAAACTACTGTATAAACAAGTAACGAAAATATCAATTCAAGAGTCCTATTACTTTAAGTAATTTTAATATAAAAAATTGTCCAATTCTATATTTAGATTATATATATATATGTGAGATAAAATATAGAAAAATATTATTAATTTTAATATTTGATATACTTGCATACTTATGCTTAAATTGAATACAAGCTTATTTTATCATGTAAAGTTAATGAATGCTTTAAGGGTATTGATTTAAAAAAAAAAAAAATTAGAAACTCTTTCTTTTAACAATTTTTTTATTTCCTATAAAAGTGGTATAAAAACTTTTTTTAAATAATTTATTTTCTAAGGGCACCTATTAATTGAACCCCATTTTTATACAATTTTTCATTTTTAAATGTATTATTTAACCAAGTTCGAATCATGATCCAATAGCTCAACTAATGAACCATACATTAAAGTGAGACACTTACAAGTTAATGATTTGTTGTTTGGTATGATTTTGATAACTATATTTGTAGCGAATTCGTATAATATAGTTGCATTCTTTGTAGGATAAAGTTTAATTACAACCTTACTCAATAAAATAAACATTACTATATATTTTGAAAATCTAACCGTTGAATTTCATGTTTTTTATGCTTTTAATACACATGTCAAATTTTGTGTCAATTGGATATTATTTACTATATGATCTATAAATTTATTTTCTATGTATAATTTTAAACTACAAAAAATTGCAATTTAAAAAATTTATTGATGATGTAACTATTAATCTTTAATTTTATAGAAAATTTTCAAGTATGGAGAATAGAAGAAGAAAATGTCATCCAATGATGGATTTGTCAAAATTCTCCTCCAATAAAAAGATATTGAGTAAATTTGTAACCTAAGACTACAACTAAACCCTATTTACTCTTATAAGATCAATTTTACCATATTTACTCTTTAAAACACCCCCTCAAAAAAAAATAAAACTCTTTAAAACACTAATCAATTGTGCTTTGTTTATATAATAAATAGTTGGACTCTACATCACGGTTCCGATTAATGCAATTAAGGAATCGAATTCTACTTTATAAATATAGTTTAATATGATATCAAACTATACATACAGTACTATATATAGTGTCACATGATAATCTTGAGACAAAAGTGAAGTTAAGAAAGCACCAAATCTATTATGATATTGGATATAAGAGATAGCATCAAATTGAGAATCATGTTAAAAAGAAAAGCACAAAATTTTATAGAAGTCAAATTAATTTATTAACACGCATATATTCATTAGCATTTATATAAAACTGTTATTGGACAATTTGTTAAAAGTGCATTCTGTTAAATTAATTAAACTCATGTAAATAAGAGAAGAACATTTTAAATGTTATGACTTATAAATCGGCATTCAATTTAATATTAAGTTAGGTATGACATAAAAAAAGAGTGCAATATTGGGAGAGCTCTTCGCTGCAATTATTAATACTATTGTTTTTTTGATAACAATTAATACTATTGTTTTGATAAGTCTTAGCTGCAATTATGATGATCATGCCTTATATATATGACTCCTAGTTCTAGATAAATTCACTACTATAGTATATGTGTTTTTGTTGCCAAGCAGCAGCAGTGGTAGTAATATTTATGAGTATAAGGATGATAGTAATGATGTCAAATAAAGTGTGCACGCTTGCCAAACTCCAAATCCAATGTTGTAATCTTCCAACAAAGAGCCACGACTTCGGACACACACAAAACTTTACTGTTGTTCATACATTTTATTTTATGAGGGCATTATTGTCACGCAAAAAGCTGTCAGCTACTGCAATTTAATAATATATATGCCTCTATCTATCCTCCAATTTTGTAGCCTAAATTAGGGATAACTCCAAATTGCTGCATTATATTTTAATTTTAATTAAGGGAAATGAATTCCTCATCGCGAATGCTAAGCCTAAGCATAATTAAACGTTAAAGTTTAGAGAGAGAGAGAGAGAGCAAAAAGTCAACTAGGATGGGACCCAGTGGGACCAGGCCTTGTCAGTCACCGAACTAACAGTAACACACAGCGCAAGAAGACATATAGCAAATTCATTATTATAACTATAAGAGAGTTCAAGGGCAGCACTGGCCGCAGTCAAACAAAAAACCTTGGAGCACGTGTCAGACTTTTGGCTCGTTAATTTACACGTGTCATGATCGCATTCGTTGATTGTTGCAACGGCTATATTGGGATTCTCTCTCTCTCTCTCTGTGAGGAGGACCGTTGTGGGGTCGGGTCCCACTGATGATATTTATTTTTTTGATTCAGGCAGGCGGACATTTTGATACTAAGCTCACCCTCCTATCCTATATTCCTATATCCATATTCCATATTAATAACAATAATAATAAGCAATTTATTTTTTGCCGCGCATATAGACAGACTATAGTGAGAAAAAAAAAAAAACACTTGAAAGTTGAAACCAAACTAAAAACAAAGTCCTCCAGTTTATTGCTTTTTTTGGCCTCTCTCTCTTTTTGTCTTTTCACTTTATTTTCTGATTTCTTTTTTTCTTTTTCCCAAGTATTAGGCTCTTTTCCCCTCATCCCATGTGACAACAGTTGGGTCTTCTTGACTTTTCAATGTATTCTATTTTTTTTTTATCCTGCCCCTATGTTATTATTAATAAATTATTTTATAAAAAATATGACATTATTTTCGTCAAAACAAGTAACTACTTTTTATTTCTTTATAACAAGTTTTTAAGAATATTTTCTAAGTCCGTTAACTTTTCCTTTTTGGTGTAATATATGATGGCAAAGGTTCATGATTATTGTAAATCACTTTGTTTTAAGGGATCATCAAACCCATTATTATAACTATTCAATTCCACACACACACACACACACACACACAAAATCTCCTAAAAATATTATCTTTTTGCCTTAACAAAATGGGTCTCCTAATGAATTATTACTAGCAGTATTTTTTTGGGTTATGTTGTCAATCAAATTGATATTCAACCCGATTCTTTTAAGTAGAAAATCCTCTTATTTGTTGCTGATCTACAAATTAATGAAACTATTTACATTGTGATAAGTCCTAATGGATCAGTGGGCTGAAAAGCCTTCGGATGCTGCTGATCTTGAAGGCCAAGTCCTGAAAACACCAAATTCAATCAGGGAAAGACCGGTGGAGGCCGGTCTAGGGTCCTCCGATGGTAAAGTCAGTGATTTGAAGTAGAAAGATGAGACTTCAAAGACTTCAATAATTTTTTTATCTGGAATTCTCAAAGAGAGGAAAAAGTCCCCTTACCTCTGCGTAGAAGGTCTTTATATAGTGTTAGAAATCAGTTATTTCTTCAATCGTCGTAGAGTTTGGAGGATTCACAGGGTAACTTCTATAACTGTCGTAGGAGTCACCTCATCGGGACCGATGTTGAGATTCAAACAGTATGACTCTTCAACATGACTCTTGGTTAGAGTTGTGTTGAAGCACAATTCTTGGTGACCCTCATTCGTCCCTCTTCAACGAAGGACGAGGGTCACCGCTTGCTCGTCCTTCATTGGACGAGCAAATAGGATACTGCTTGCTCGTCCTTCATTGGACGAGCGTAAGGAGGATGAAAGTAGACGGTTAACGAAGGACGAGTGTATCAACCACTCGTTCTCCGTTTTGTGCATCGCTATGGACGGCAATATGGACGAGTAGTTGGTGTTGGTGTTTTTCTTGCACCATCACATTGCATTCCAGTTAATGGTCAAATCTCAGGCAAGTTTTGGGAATACTAAAACATATCTCTATAGACAAAAAAGAAGAAGAAAACACTCAACGTATAATAAAAAGAAAACACATATAAATATAAAAATTTTGTAAAAACTTTTACATAAGTATGGAAAAGAAAAAGGGGGGGAAAACACAAGAGAGAGAATGACAGAAATGAAAAAAAAATTATATTCAAATATGAAATTTGATCTTATAAGAGGTGATGTAATCTAAACATCCAATAGAGAGGATGTATACAAAAAAAAGGGAGTTTAATCGTTTGATGAAGAGGGGGGGGGGGGGGGGGTGGTTCATTTTGTTGGTCTGGTTAAATTGGTTGGGTGAAAATCTACAAAAGCCAACATCCACCCAATCATTTAATTATTTAAACTTGATTTCGACCAACCATTATGTTTGACATTATCCACCACCCTTTGGATCAGACAGATCAAGCATAACTCGTATGACCAACCCTAGCTGATATGATAGTTGTACATGTTAAACTAGGGAAAATAATTATATTATTTTTTAAAAGAAATGTTTTAATCACATTCACTTTAAAAAGTTTGATTTTTAAAATAAGACCAATAAAAATGATTAAAAGAGTAATTATTCAGTTTTCCAATTCCGGGAGTAACGTTCATTCGTTTTACATAATAGTTGGTTTCATTAATAAAATTTAGGACAAGACTCATCATTCATGCGAGAGGAGAGAGTGTTATGCTTAGAGTATTGAATAATTTTTCATTTTAAGAGAAAATCTATGTGATACACTTTTGCATGCGTTTTTTCACTCCTTCCTGAGGTAATAAGCTATAATTGGTGTGTAACGGAAAGTCGGAAACATGTGACAATGAAGAGTTTTGTGAAAGCATCAATTTTTTTCTATATAACCGTTGAACTAGATTCGCCTCTCACATAAGATGCAATATATTAGATGCAATAATTTCATTTAGAAGTGATATTACATCAATCACAGTATATCATCTATACAAGTTGTGAAACTATGCATATGTAATAAAACTATAGAAAAATGTTACTTATATCTAATAAAATTTACGCATAGGAGGAGTATAATTAAAAATATGGGATTTTTACTTCAGCACATAGTGCTAATCTAATTTTTTGGACTTCTGAGTTATAAACAATTAAGATCCAAGTATATACATTCTCAAGAACAAAAAAGATCCAAGTATATAGGTTTTTCAGAAATTAAACAGTGTCTTAATATTTTTATTTGATAATCAAAGGGGAGGGGGGAAATGGAAAACACTGTCTTAATATTGTTCATAAAAAAATTTACGGATTAAATCATTCACCATGCACATGATAATGATTCAAAATTACTAATGATGTAAACAAAATTATGTGCACATCAATTAAAATAATCAACTAATAGAAGGTTTGGTTTGTCATAAACCTAAAATATAGGAGGTCAATGGTTTAAACGAGAAGTCTAAGGATGAAACTGACACTCATTTTAGGTAATATTTGAAAGAAGAAAAAAGCTCAGAAAATCATAATGATAAAAGGGAAAAAATTAGAAAGAATATTAAAACTGTGTTTGAATTCACATGCTCAGTACAAGTTGTAGGGGGTGTAGCAGTAGTACTGGTACAGGTGTAAGAAATGAGAAATCACAACAAACATATGTGTATATGGTAAGTCCAACTCTAAACACACCCCATTGGCAGCAAAGACAAACTTATCAAGCACACAGTTTTCGTGGAAGTCGTAAAGCTGAAGTTGAGAGGTAGAAGTAGAAGACTTATTATTAATTATAAAACTAAAACAAACAAACAAAAAAAAATGGCAATAAAAATAAAATTAAGGCTGAAATTAGGGAAAGAAAAAGAGTATAACAAAGGTCTTTGCGTGGGACCCGCCTTCAAATCTGTGACAGAGACGGCAGTTTCAATTCTCTCTAGCACTCCTTTTTTATTTAAATAAAAAAAAAATGCTCCATTTCTTTCTTTCTCTCTCTTGAATACTTGCTGTTTTCTCTCTCTCTCTCTAGATAAATATTAAAATATTGTTCAAGAGAAAGTTGAGAGCTTTGTTTTCTTCTCATTGTGTGAATTCTTAAGCGAAGCAAAGTCTTCTCTTTCACACCTTTCTCAATCTCAAAACCCCATTGAAGAAGAATCTAGGGCTTGAAACTACCCTGTCCAAGTCCAACAAGGTCTGTTCTTTTGGTTCCTTTTCCGGCTTTTTTACTCCAAATTTGATCGATTTCTCTTTCTTTCCTTTTTGGAAATAGTTTTTACAAGCTTTAACACCCATCTGGTTCTTTTCTTTTTCTTTTTTCTTTTTTATTCAAATTTCACTGACCAGTTGATCAAGGTATTCTGAGTCTCCTTTGCTTTGGAAAATCAAAAGCTTTTGATGTGCTGCAATTCCTGAAATTTAAATGAAAAAACTCAAACTTGGGCGTTTCTTTTTGTGAAAAATAGGATTTTTGACTGTCTGGGTCTTTGTCTTATCTTATTTGGATGGTCATGCATCTATTGTTCAACTAGTTTTTAGTATTTGAAAATTTTGGGGTCTGTTATGGCATGCTTTTGTTAAGTTTTTGGGGTTTGGGTATTTAGGGTTTTTGCTTTGTTTTTATTTTTATTTTTTGGGTTTTGGGTTGGGAGTTAGTATGGAGGACGTTGAAGAAGCTAACAAAGCGGCTGTAGAGAGCAGCCATAGAGTTCTAAACCTTTTATCTCAGCCCCAAGATCAGGTTCAGTGTAGGAATTTAATGGTTGAGACTGGAGAGGCCGTGTCAAGGTTCAAGAAAGTTGTTTCTATTCTCAATTCTAGAGTTGGTCATGCGAGAGTCAGGATGCCTAACAAAGTCCAAATCCCTTTTGCCCATAGCATCTTCTTAGAGAGCCCACTTTGTAGAACTGACCACCAACCCAAAAATCTGCAATTTCTTCAGTCTAGCTTTTCTGAAAACCCAATTCAAGATATGGGTTCGAATGTTAAAAGTACGTTGTGTTTGGGAAGCCCTTCTTTGGAATTGAGCTCTAATGGAAAAGGTCCTCTCCAACTGGTCCAACAATCACCATCAGCACACCAATATCACTTCCTCCAGCAACAGCAACAGCAACAACAAAGGTTATTGCTTCAGCAGCAACAGATGAAACACCAAGCGGAAATGATGTACCGCAGGAACAATAGTGGCATTAATCTGAATTTTGATAGCTCTAGTTGTACTCCAACCATGTCATCCACTAGGTCTTTTATTTCCTCCTTGAGTATAGATGGAAGTGTGGCTAACTTGGATGGATCTCATGGAAGTGCTTTCCATTTGATTGGGGCACCACACTCTTCGGATCAGAATTCACAACAGCATAAGAGAAAGTGTTCTGGCAGGGGAGACGATGGGAGTGTCAAATGTGGGAGCTCTGGTAGATGTCACTGCTCAAAGAAGAGGTTAGACTTGTCTTGGACCTTCTAGCTTGCAATTTTATCTCTTGCCTTTTAATGAGAAAGGATTAAGTTGTTATAATGGATTTTGCTTAATTGGTTAACTATGGTGGCAGGAAACATAGGGTGAAGAGATCAATCAAGGTACCTGCAATCAGTAACAAGCTGGCAGATATACCTCCTGATGATTACTCCTGGAGGAAGTATGGGCAGAAGCCAATCAAGGGTTCTCCTCACCCTAGGTATATCTAATTTCTGAATCTTTATATGGAACTACACTGTCTGTGATGCATGCATGCATTCTTCTCTCAAGTTCTGACATTTAATTTTGTAAATTTTCTGTGCCATCCAACAATTACATTTGCATTCAGGATATTAGTGTTATTGTTGTTGTTTCTTTCCTATCTTTGTCTTGGGAAGCAATTGCAGTGGAACTTAGAAAAACGCTACATGGTTGGCCATTGTATGGTTTTCTAGGATTTAATGTTCGCTAGTCTCAACTAAAATAGCAGTAAGCACGGTCTACTTGCCGAAGTAAAAAATTCAATGAGCACAGCCCATAAATTTGTATTTTATCAAGTGATTGGTTTAGATACATCAATGGAAAGAAAAACACTTAATTCTAGGGCCTTGAAAGATTTTACTAATGTCTCCCCTGTTTGTTCACAAGAAGTTAACTTTGGCTCTTCTAGTTGGAATGCGAATGCCTGCTGCAGATAGTTGTTATATTGCAGCTCTGTTTTATTCATCTTTTGAAAAAGAAATTGTAGTTTCAAATTGGACTAATCACAGATTACTTCCCTACAAAATTTTTTTCAGATGGAAATGTTTTCAAACTTTCAATTATTGTTTTTAGCTACATTACAAGTAATACTTGTTGAACCTAAGAAACTGAGAAGCCGTTTCTAAACTTATGCAGGGGATACTACAAATGTAGCAGCATGAGAGGTTGTCCTGCAAGGAAGCATGTTGAGAGGTGCTTGGAAGAGCCTTCCATGCTCATTGTTACCTATGAAGGCGAGCATAACCACCCCAGGTTACCATCACAGTCTACAACCACATGAATGGCATGGAGAGCTTCACCGAGGTCAAGCCCCGCTGTTCGATTTACCAAATCCTTATGTATGGTTGGCTTGGAATGCTCCTGTACATATTTTGCATCTTTTGACCGTGGATATACTTGGAGCAGTTTTTTTTTTTTTGGCTTTGGAGTGTTTGGCTCCAAGCATTTTAAGCTTAATTGGCAAAGTGGGAATGAAGCCCAGTGCAAAACCGAAGAATTCTGTAAAATTGGGGGGTTTCAATTGTAAGAACTCTTTCATCTGTGTTAGCAAGCAATGGTTTAAACAGTTTAGGTTTTCTAAATGAATGAATTGCCTCTAAATTGGGAATTCTTGATTTGATGACTATTTTCTTGAGGTTTTTGGTGTTAGATATTGGTTCTTCTTCACATTGGCATGCTAGTTTATTGTTGTGGGTTTAAATTCCTCGCAATGGATACTTCATGTTTGAGTAGCATTAGTAGTTGTGAATAGTAGTGTTTTGCGTCTTCTATTACTACAAGATCACTCTTAGAAGGGATAGAAAAAACCAACTAGGAGGTGGAGTTTTATGTAATGTGAATGTGGAGCATTATATTCACGTACATTTTGGTCGATGCATCAAAACAAAGTTTTTAACCTTTGATTACTCCAAAGGATCGATCCTGGTGACTCTTCAGTCGGCTTAAGCTTCTGGCTATGAATATAGAATCTTTGTCAACATCTTCGGTTGTCACTTTCTAGGAATTGCCCAGAAAGAACTTGTAGGGGTGGGGAATTATGTATGCAGTATGCTAGCGAAGAGCGAACATGTCTAGCTCTAGATATTGTGACAATGGAGAGTTCGTATCTGTTAAAAAATGCTGGGATTTCTCTACAGAAAGGTCCGAATTTTTAAGGTTTCAAAAATATATGTACTGCTTGAAAATGATAAAACTCTTGTTTTAAATCATTAATGCAGAATTCATGCAGCCTAGGCTCACAACACCAATAATTTAGTACTTTTTTGTATTCAAGTAGCAACTTTTTATTGTTGATGTCTATCTTTCATTTTTTTTTTTTTTTTTTCGATAGGACGTCTATCTTTCATTCATTAATAGGCAGTGGGCATGTTTTTTATTTATTTATTTTTCATTCATTTGGCAGATAGCATGACATCCGCCACTAGCGACATTAACTCTAGACATCAGACAGAAGCAACACTACCTCGAAATATAAATTAAGCAAGAGATAAAATTGTTTAAAATTGAATAGAATTTTTGATATATATATTTTATTTTCTAAAATTACTTTACAAAATTAAAAATAATTAAAACCGGTTATAACTTATATTGACTCTAATTTGTGAAACGCCTACAATTTAGAGTCATAAAAAATTATGAGCCCTTCGAATGTGGAGCTTGAGCCAAGTAGGAAAGATTGTGAAGTGGAACAAAATTTACGGAGTTTGAGAGAGAGTCTTTCCCTTTCCCCTTCAAGTCAAATCTAGCTATTTTTCCAATTCGCTGTTTCTTTCTACTTCTGTTATAAAGAAGAATTATTCAAGTTGTCCACATTTTAGGAGTCTACAACAAGGCATGTGAGTTGGAAGGGGACCAATATGGGGGGGGGGGGGTACTCATGCTTTAATATATATATATATATATATATATAATACATATATTCTCACTCCATTGGCATCCTCTCCCATATTATTCTTGATCTTTTGGGACCATATATGATATATCTAAATCAAAATAATAAGGGGTCTGGGGGGAGATACTGTTTCTGCCCTCCTTTCCTTTCATCATCAAAATAGGAATATATGATGATATACTTGAAGGATGCCATGTCACCACCCCTCATCATTTCATATTTTACATGAGTGTCCTTAGCCACCAAAGAAAAAAAAAGACTACTGTTAGTGTCAGTGGTGCTTATGTTAGTGGAACACGTATTGAAAGGGATTATTTTTATTTTGGTTTGGTAAGTAGGATTAAAGAAATTGACAAATCACAGTCTATTTTTTATCCCCCGCTTCCCCTAAACAGCAAATGGAAGTCAATTAAAATCAAATCATCATAATTCATAATGATGATGGTCACCTAGGTTGAGATTTGGTTTTCATTCTGCTATGTTGTGTTGTGCAAGGAATATTAACTTTTCTACTTCATATTATTTATTTATTTTACTCCTGAAAATGACACGTTAGAGTCACTTCTATTATGTGTGTCCTAATAATAGTCACCTCCCTAGGTTTGAATGAGGTTAGACTCATGTTTCAAGTCTCTCTCATTATGGTTGCCACAAAATTTTCTAATCTACCGATTAAACATAAACAGGCTAACTATCTTTGTTACTTGTAGATTTGGGACCAATTGGGAAAGGCTATGTGGGCATTACATCATGATTCATTGACTCAAGGAACATAAATTCTTAATAGGGATAGATTACCAGGTTAATGTTTTTGGTTTGACCAACCCAAAAGCATAATCATCTTCAAATTGTTATAGATTTGCTTCTTCTTTACACAGTCAATATATATATATATATATATATATTAATTTTCTATTTTGTAATGACAATTCATACACTAACAATTGACAAAAAGATTCTATTAGCGAGTGTCTTTAAAGTATTTGTTAATGGACTATTTTAGAAAAATTATAATACTGCTTTCATAGAAGATATAAAAATCTGTCAAAAAAATTAATTACTTTTTATCTTTTCATAAAAAAATTTTAAAAATAGTTCCTAAACTAATTTTCTTAGATATATAATCCGTTAAATTTTCAAAGACAGAATTGCAGGTTTCTTGTTGTGAAAGGCTGAAGCAAATGGGCCTGAGCCCATCTGGTCGATAACTAAGTTTGAGCCTGCAATAAATCTTGGTGACCGTGTTTGGTCCTACGAGACCACGGTCGAATTATATCCCGGTCTTTATTTACTGTTAGCATTATTTTGATTCAAAGCCTAATCAAAATTTATTTACTCTCTCTCCGAGGAGATTTAACAGCAAATAAATATTGTTCTTTCCTCTCTATTCTGTTTTTTATCTTTTCACGTAATGAGTATTACATAATAGGCACGAGCAATTATTTAACTGAGTGTGCATCAAATAGATGGTTATATATGAGCCCTGTAGAGAATAGTTTTAGTATACAAATTAGCTTGACTGTCTGTAGCGATGAAAGTTGAGTGTAGTTTAAAAAAATGATGTGGTTGAGGATGAGTAAATCTGGTGCTACAAATATTTTCACAATTTTACCATAATTTTGCTACGTGACAAGTTGTAAGTGGTAGAAATAAAATAGTGAATCCATGATTTCATCACTCACAAATTGTCACATAGCAAAGTTGTGGCAAAGTTGGTGACACTAAACTTATACAATTGAGGATAATTAAATTTTGAGATGAGAAATGTGTGGAAGAGATAAGTAAAGCCTGCCCATATTGCATTTATGATTTTATCTTCACAAAGCAAGTTTTCTATCAAAATCACTTAACAAGTTGGGATTTATATATATATATATATATATATATATATTTTTTTTCATCACTAGAGTTTAAGTAGGATTTCAATGTTAAACACTTGACAAGGATTATTATTGATTTAAAAAAGAAGAAGAAAAGAATAGATAATTAATCATAAGAAATGTTAACGAATGGTCTTAAGACTAGTTAACAACCTTAAAGAAAGTGTTTCTCAAACAAAAAAAAAAAAAAAAAACCATAAAGAAAGTTTTTATAAAAAAAAAAAAAAAAAAACAATTATGCCGTGAGAGTGAAGTGAAAGTAGGGTGAAGCGCAAGAATGTTGTTGGGTGTGGTGTGGGAGACAGTGGGAGCAGGAGTCAAAAAGGCAATTATGATTTATGACTGACTTTAGCTGTGACTCTGTCTATTTCCGTATGTGTATCATCAGATCAGAGTCACAGCCACCAGTTTGTTTGTTTGTTTTGAGTTTGGGTTTGCAGTCAAAAAAAGACTTTATTAGCGCAGTTTTTACTTTTTTTAATTAATAAATAAACCCTCCTCCGTACACGCGCTCTTCCCTTCCGTGTGGGCGCACGGTTGTTCAAACTTCCATTCAAACATGAAGTCATATATATATTTATTTTTTGGTTGCTAAAATACTCTTAAACCTTCTCAATTAAATTTTGCTTTCAACTCACGTTATATATTCTTTTGGAAGACTTGTATTGTATGGAGTAAAAGTCATCGGTTTGCTTACCAAAAAAAAGAAAAAAAAGAAAAAAAGGCATCGGTTTCATTTGTATATTTCGGTCTTCTTCAAATACTTGAAATTATATGTCTCTCAAAGATTTGAAGCCACTTTCCCCTCCTATGTATTCAATCCCCCAAACCACACGCACACACACAAAAAAGAAAAAAAAGAAAAGAAAAAGTGGCGCAAATACATGAATACATCAATAATACTAGACAAATAAACTCAATGCATGCAGCTACATGTATATATACCGAATAAAACTAGAGCAATTGGTTAACAAGATACTAAAAAATACAGTAGAAAAGAGGAGAATTCTTCATTTCCTATTCTATAGTATTTGTCCAAAACAGGATTCATTTTCATTAGGAAATTAGTGTGATTTCATTTTCACTAATTAAAAGTGAAACCCCCTTCTTCAAAATGCAAAAAAACATGGACGCTGTACAAGGGCAAAAATAGAGACCAAACCAACAACATTAATTTGATACTCATCAGAACTAGAAGAGCGGTGCCGGCAGATTCAAATCGAAAAGAAAGGGCCTTTTCTCAGGAGACGAGGAGGTTCTGGTGTCGTGCTGAGTCTGAGTGGTCATGACCGCCAAGTTCTCCATCTTGTAGCCCCTGTACTCCGATCTCACCGGCGGAGGAGGCGAGGGAGGAGGGAGGATGAAGCCGAAGTTAGTCTTGGCTTTGGGACCACGGAGGCTGAGGGCGGCCTCGTCGTAGGCTAGAGCGGCTTCCTCCGCCGTGTCGAAGGTGCCCAGCCACTTACGGGTCTTCTTCCAGGGGTCTCGGATCTCCGCCGCAAAACGGCCCCACGGCCTCTTCCGGACGCCTCTGTAGTGCGTCTGGTGCTTAGGAGGAGGCCGTGTGGTGGCCACTGAAGAAGAGTCTAGGCGGAGGAGGGGAAGCGCGTCAACACTAGCAGTCGCAGTCGCAGGCATTGAATTTTGATTTAACACTCACACGGATAGAGAGAGAGAGAGAGTGCGTGCGTGTAACTGCGTATTGTGTTTGTGAGAGTTTTTTAGGGTATAGAAAGAACTATAGATAGATAGATATTTATAGGGGAGGGGACAGTCTGGTGTACCGCCGACAGCTTTTGGTGTTTTCTGTACTCCTTTCTTTTTTTATTCGTTTATTTATTCAAATCTATACTAATTCTGTACTCTATTCTAGTATTATTATTATTATTATTATTTTTAAAAGTAATTTGACATTCAAAATAATACTAATAAATAAAAGAAAATGTTAACGAGTGTTGTTGGAGCATTAGTTAAGAATTTATTTTAAGAAAATTTTGACATCACTTTTATGAAAAATAAAAAAATTATCAAAATATTATTTTTTTTTTCTTTTTTCATAAATTTTTTTTTTAATTAAATTGTTAACCAATACCCTACTACATTCGTTAACCTAATCTATAAACAAAAATCAATTTCTCAAAAATAAAAATATAAGTAAAATATCCACACACATAAATGTAAAACTGTTGCATGCTACCAGCATTAAATGCATGCGTGTAAAAAGGGGAAGAAGGGCAATCATGTATATGGCTGTATAAATGTCCTTTTCTTTTTCTTTTTTCTTTTGCTGCTTCTGTTAAATGATTTTTTTGGAATCTGGTTAATGTATGTATTTAGAGAATTGATAATTTTTATTTGGAATTAAAAAAATTGTCAAAAAGCCTAGTAAAATCTTTTTTGTTTTTACAACTTTTTTAATTTTTGATAAAAAAATTTTAAAAATGATTTACTAACTTAGGGCATACGTTAGTAAAATCTTTTTTGTTTTTACAATTTTTTTAATTCCCGATAAAAACAAGTTTTAAAAATGATTTACTAACATATGCTCTAAGGGCATACGTTAGTAATATCATTTTTTTTAAGGGAAATGTTATAGAATATCCTAAGGTATTGGTTTTGAAATTACATTTTTGAAATATTTTATGAAAAAAATGATACAGTAATTAATTTTTTTGAAAAAAAACTTTTTATATTTTTTGAATATATTTTCAACAATTTACTTTTGTGATTAAGTAAAAAGGAACAACATACAAATCTAATTATAAATAATAACACAATAAGATTTGATAGTCAAAAACAATAAATAGAAACAGTATATATATATAAGAAGAAATCTGCAAGATAATTAAAAACTCACAGACCAAATGCGTGAAAGATGAATGATACAGATCAAGTATTGTGTTTAACACAATCTCCTTAAAGCAGATTTCCCCTCTCACACAATCTGTGATGCTTTGAGAATCACGGACAAAATGATCTACAGCACGGAGAAGAAGCATACAAGGTCCGTGTTCTGCGTACTGAACTATGTCTCTTTCTCACTCTTTGTCTCAAATGCTAATGTACAAAATATTCTTCTCACTATAAGAGTGTGGTGGGCCTTTTGTGATTTTACGCTTGATTGCCTCCTGCTGTACTGGGCCCAAGTGTTCTGGATAAAAGAGTCGGGACTGGTCCAATTGCAACTCACCCTGGTCAAGCTTGCGCACAAACTATGCCTCGTTTATCGAAACTTTTAGTCACATGCCCATGGTAGGCGAAGTTGCTACAAAAAAGTTATGGCAGATAAATGTAATAAAACAATGACAAGAGAAATATGTTTCTTGTTAGGCAAAACAAGCAAGGGATCCTTAGTTAAAACAAGGAAAAAGAACACATTATAGGTGATATTGCAAAGACAAGATAAGAAACAATAGCAAGAAGTGATAAAATCAAGGAATGAATGATCAGTTTATCGTGTTCAATTGTATTACGGGGCTGAGGCCAAGAAGGGAACCATTTCCTCAACGCAGATAACCTTACAAGATAATACTGATGTAGAAATTATCCACTTTGAGAGAACAGGCCTAAATGGCTTGTGCCCAAACGAGTTCTTTATCCTCAACAGAGGGTAGGCTTTTAGAGGGAGAGAATGGATTAGCCTATTGGTGCATGCCTGCCATTCCACACTCTGTTTCTTTTCTCTTTTCTCTCCATTTTGTTCCTTTGATTCTTTTCCCACTCTCTTCTTTTCTTTTCTTTCTTAATGCTTGCTCATGTGGTGTTAAGGTGATGGTGGTGCTGTGATTCTCTCCTAGTGGTTGCTATTATTCCCCTGATGCTACTGTGCACGACGAGGACCTTTTATATATTGCCTGCTGTGATTGATTTTACCATTTTAGTCTTTAATCACTTTTGTCTGGTTTAGGGTGTTCCTCTCGACCACCCACTGGTTTGTCAGCTCTCCAGCTACCACCACTTACCTGTGCTGGCCGTGTCACTCCCCATTACTAGACAAAGAAAACTATTTTGTTTGTTTGCTCACCGTGGCATTCTCTCCTACTATCCCTCATGGCATGCACCTAGTGGTTCCAACTCATCCTTCTTTCTTTTGGGTGGTATGTCATCCCAGCAAGACATCACCCCCAAAAGAATATGAGTGGGAACTCCAAAATAGGCTTTCGCTTCTCCCCTCCGCTAAACCATACCCTATCTTACCTCTGACTTATGACCCACTACTCCTGTATTGGCTGGGTACAAGCTGGTGGTGTCTGGGCCTTACGCGTGCTCCATTTCCCGTATACGCCAAAAGTTTGTCCGCTACTCATGCTCCTGTCGTGGTCTGGAGGCTCGTCTGTGCATTCTGCTGCTCATCCTTGACCTCTTATGACGTGAACTGTTTTCAGATTTTCCATTCTTTATTAGCTTGTTCCTTTCAAGGGCTGGGCCTTACTTGATTGTGGGTTTTCCCCCATTTAGCCCATTCTTTGCTCATTTCGCAATCTTGTTGTCATTCCTGTCATACCACTCTGCTGTTCCTACCGTGGTGTCATTTGACCCATGCTTGCTGGGCCTCTTTGGGCCTGCTGCTTATTCTTCTCTCAATGACTTAATATGGTCATTGGACTTATACTTATGCTACTTTGGGCTTTTCTAGATCCATTACATTGCTTGTGGGCTCCTTTGTCCCATTTCTTTCTTCTTGAGCATCCTTGGCCCATTTGTTTTATTTGGGCATCCTTGACCCATTTTCTAATTCTGCATACCCATGGGCTTTTACTAACTCTTTTGGGCTTCCCTGGTCCAATTACCTTTTCCTTCATCCTTGGGGTTTATGGGTTTCCATCAACCTCTTACTTTCTTACTTCATTACTTCGGGCTTGCTATGATCCATTCTCACTTTTCTACATCACATAATGCCCATGGGTTTACTACTTCTCTCTCCGAGTTCTTTTAGGCTTGTTTGCTTTACTCAAGGCTCGTTTATTTACTTTATGGGCTTATGAACCATTGTTCTTGCCAGTCGGGTGTAATGATTTTTTTCCTAGCAATCCACTAACTCTTCTCTGCCCATATTGTTGGGCTTCTTCTTGCTACTGGGCCTCAAAATGAGCATCAACAAAGAGTTTCTCCAAAGTTTTTGTTTTTTTCGTTTGAAAGGCTCCAAAGTTGTTTTTCATGAAAGAGGGACTATGAAAATATACGTTACTGAACTGATACACTATTTTAGAAATAACTGCTGTACATAGACTTATTGACTAAAAAAAAAAACATTATTATTAATTTGACAAGAGGGCCCAGTCCACAAATGCCTAAAGCCTAACCCAGTGTCCAATCTATGAGCATATAAACTCGTATTCTCTATCATTTCTTATGTGGAATTCAAGGATTTTCACCAATTCAATATCACGTTCAAGTGGACACATTAGGAGTCAATTTCTTATTCACTAAATAATATTTTTCTATCAATATTTCCCTAGAAAATTGTGGGGTCATAGGCCTAAGTCATACAATTGGGTCTTGGGCTTTAGCCGAGATCGTGAGTAGTCAGAGTCTGTGGAGGACTATCTCCTCGGATAAACTGAACGCAGATCAGGTATAGATTTTAATGATCAAAGTGACATTCCAGGAAGCTCTAGTGATGGGACGTGCGCCATAAACGTACAAGAAAGATTGGAACCCAAAAATATCTAAGAAAAAACTGCTACCACTGCATTAAATGCTCTGTAGCTCACTCTCTGGCCGCATTAATGAGGAAGTGACCTCTAAACAGTATTTTTGCAGCCTTACAACCACCCCAGAAGACTTCTAGAGGGGGTTGATGGGACAAGTATCAGCATAAACCATCAACTGTCCACGTGTAGGGTAAAGATGAAGGAAGAGATGTAGTATAAATAAGGGTAGAGACCCCAGAGAACAAGGGGGGGGGGGGAAGGAACAGAGAAAGCAATATAGCAATCTCAACACTCCTGTAACCATTGTCATGTAATATATACTGGAGCAGAGCTCCTCGGATTGTGCCGAGGACAAACTTTCTTGCACAAACCGGGTTCAATTTTTGTTTGCTCATCCTCCAAAACCATATTAATTGTTATCCATGCACTAAAGCCTAGCTCTTTGACCCACTCTCTACAAATTTATTGTACTGGGCTCATTGGGTCAAGATCCTATACATTGTGGGCTTGGTCTGAAAATCGTTTCCCTACAATTGGTGCCGTCTGTGGGAAGAGCTTGTGTGATAGTGAGTGCAACGGTTAGTTATGGTAGGATCAAGCTCCCATCAGCAAGAGTCCATGTGGAAAGCCATTATGGTGGCCAGTTTGCTATGTGAGCAAGTCACTACATGAGACCAAAGTTCGTCATCTACCACTAGAGAATGCCATTTTGGCGGTGGTGCATGTTACACAAAAGCTTCCCCATTTTTTCCAAGAACACACACAGTTGTTGTCCTAACTTAGCTTCCGCTCAGGTCTATACTTCGAAGTGCTAATTACACGGAGAGGATTGCTATATGGGGCACAATTCTAGGGGCTTTTGACATCAAGTACATGCCTCGTACCTCTATCAAGGGCTAGGTCCTCGCGAATCTGGCGGTTGAGTTCGCTAAACCTTCATTAGAGGAAGTGGCAGCAACACAGAGCGTGGATGGAAAACTGGTTGGCACAATCTCCATGCAAGAACCTTTATTCTGGAAGGTATATGTTGATGGTGCAACAAATCCAAGGGGCTTCGCAGCGGGGCTAGTTCTGGAAGGTATACAGTGGCATCTTTAGAAGTGGTTAAACAGAACCTTAGCTATGTCGGGTCCCTCAGACCTCCTGCTTTGGGGAAGTTAACACTCCATGACAACTTTCTAAGTGTTTAAACTGAAACTCAATCATGCCTCGGTCCTCGGACCGGATGATATAGGGAGGTTAACACTCAATGACAACTTTCTAAGTGTTTAAACTGAAACTCAATTAGGCTTCGGTGCTCAGACCAGATGATGTGGGGAGGTTAACACTCTGTTAAGGGTCATTTTTTGAAATAGATAGAAGGCAGCCCAACCCAGCAATACGAGCAGCAGAGAAGCGGCAGGAATAATGGATCACAGGCCCTTAATATAAATAAATGGGTCTTGAGGAAGTAAGTGGGCCTAAAAGGCCCGAAAAGAGAGAAAATAGCACCCATGGGCAGTATATGGTATGGAAAAGTGAGAATGGGCCGCAGCAGGCCCAAAGCAATGTAAACAAAGAAAGTAGGGGATAATGGCAAGCCCATGAATCCCAAGGATGAGAATGAGAAAATTGGGCTAGGGAAGCCCAATTAAGTTAGTAAAAGCCCATGGGATGCGGAGTTAGTAAATGGGCCGAGGAAGCCCAAAGGAAGTAAATGGGCCGGAGAGGCCCAAGGGAAAAGGAAGGGACACTGGAGCCCATAAGTGAGAACACCAGTGGCCATATTAAGCCACTGGGGGAAAGAATGGAACGGCAGGCTTGAAAAAAGGCCCAGCAGGAACAAGTCGCCGCGGCAGGACATGCCAAGTAATGCGGTAGGAAGCCAAGACAATTAAAGAATTGGGTTGAAAAGAACGTAAAGCCCAGTACTGAGTAAAGCCCAGACCCTAAGGGAGCGGGAAATCAGAGTAGCAGCTCATGAAAAGCCAGAAACGAACGACAGGCAGTACAGACAAAGTCTCCAGTCCACGGCAGATGCCTGAACAGCAGACAAATTTCAAACATATGCACGCGCAAGGCCTTGGCACCACCAGCCTGTACCCAGCCAAAACGGGACATGGTGAGGTCATGGGTTAGAGATAAGAGGGCATGGTTTGGTGGTGGGGAGAGGGGAAGACCTGTTTTGAGGTTCCTGTTCAAGCTCTTTTAGGGGATACGTCCTGCTGGGATGACATACCTCCCAAAAGAGGCAAAGCTGAGTTGGAACCACTAGGTGCATGCCATGAGGGATAGAGAGAAAGAAACATCACCGCGGCAGGAAGAGGTGCCACGACAGACTAACAGACAAAATAGTTGTCTTTGTCTATAATAGGGGGACTCGCAGACGGAACAATGATGGTCAGCAAGTACACCCAGACCAGACAAAGGTGGTTAAGGGGTAGAATAGTAAAATCTGGTCATGGCAGGCACTATAAGAAGGAAGCCTCTGCCGTGTACAGGGACACAACGCAATACAACACAACATAACAAAGACTCTGAGGCATACTTAGGAAAACAGGGGAAGCACAATACTAAAAAACCACGATCGTGGAAATCACTATGGAAAACCAAGAGAGAAAAAGAAGAGAGAACTCGGGGAAAAGAAAAGAGAGAGAAGAAAAAAAAGAGAGAAAGATAGAGAGAAAAAGAGCAAGAGTTAGTGGCATGCACCGATAGGTCCCTTCCCTTCTCTCCCTCTCAAATCCCTGCTCTCTTCTATAATCGTCCTGGGCCGTTGTCCATTCAGGTCCGCCCCCCTCAAACCCATTAATTTCCACAGCAGGAATTCTTTTCCTCGGAGGTTAATCGTGTTGAGAAGAGGCGCTCTTCCTCTTTGGCCTTGCTCCTGCGGACCGAACTGAACTTATTTCCTTTATCTGTTGATTAATCTTTATTACCATTTGCCCTTACTATTGCATTTGTGAAAGTTGTTAATATCATTGTGATTATGGATCATTTGGTCATTTTCCTATTAAAAGAACTATCTGGTCATTCCAGAATACACGGTTTTGTTTTATCAATTGTATCTGTCTACCGTAAGCTTCTCTGAAACAGCTCTGTTTGCCGCAAGCACTCTCCTAGCAGACGAGGCACAATTTGCGCACAAGCCAGCCAAGTTGAGTTCCAGTTGGACCGGTCTCGACTCCCGCAACCTAGAACACTTGGGCCTACAATCACAAAGGGGCAGCCCAGCCCAACACAGTAAAAAAAGGCCCTCACATTAAATTGGCGACTCCACTGGGGAGTTGAGAAATAGTTCAGGGACAAGAGCCCTCGCAAACAAATGCCTCCAAAGTCCAGGACGACACAAAACATGAGTGCCGTGCCCTCACAAGCAGAGTTTAGGCCAACGACGCCTCACCAACAGCAGCCTAACCAGGCGGAAGGTGCCAACGAGATAGGAGCTGGACCCCAACCTCCTCCGAGGATCCCCGCAGACAACGCCAACACCTTTGTGGAAGTGTTGCAGGCTCTACAGCACTCGCAACAACAGATGATGGAAGAAATCCGTCAGCTAAAAACAGACAGAATGAAGGAAAAAGGAAGCCAGCATGATCCAGAACATGCGGCAGACAAGGAAGAGACACCAGCAGGAGGTGTCCCATAAAATACGGATCAACGTTTTATTACTATGGTAGAAGTAGCGGCTCTCTTGGAGTAAGAGAGAGCCAGAGCACCCAAGGAGAGATTCTACACACGAAGACCTCCATACCCACTAAGGGTACTCAGTAAACCATACCCCGAGAGGTATGAACCGCAAGTTTTTACACAATATGATGGCAGGAAGGGAAGTGCTGTTGAGCACGTAAGCAAGTTCATTGATACGCTCGGCCCTTATGCTGTAGATTAAGATTTATGTCTTCGGGAATTTTCTAAATCACTATGTGACCGGGCCTACACCTGGTACATCGGCTTAAAGCCAGGATCGATCCCAACGTGGGATGATATGGTGGATGTATTTTGTACCAAATACTTTCACGGAGAGGAAACGGTGACACTTGCAACTTTGCAAGCAACCAAACAGAGGAATGGTGAAGACTTGATGGAGTACATCAAGAGATTTAGGGACATAACACTCGACTGCTATGACCATTGTGAAGAAAGGACGCTGGTAGAGATGTGTATGATGAATATGATCAGGGAGTACAGGGCAATTCTAGAAAACCTCGAAATCTCCCAGTTCGCACAGTTATTACAAAAGGCGAGAAGAACTGCCCAGTTCGTAAAGCCAAGCACGGACAAAAGAAGTGCCCTGCAAGCCATGGCGGTGTCCACTGGTGAGTGGAGGAGAAAGATCGACGGGAGAGAGTACGATACTCCCCCGTCAATACTATGCACTGCAAAGGAGCTAGACGTACTGCTAGACAAATGGATAGCAGATGACATTTTCAAACCTAACCAGGTTGCTAGGGAGCCCACAGAGAAGGAAAGGAGGGATCCACGTTTTTGTTGTTTACACAATTATGTCCAACATTCTACCACAGAGTGTTGGGCACTCCGCAAACTAGTGCACCGTAGGATAAAGGAAGAGACTTTAGAACTGTCCCAGCAGGAAGTCCAAAGAAACGCACTCCCAAATCACAAAGGGAAGGGTGTAGCAGCATTAGTGATTTGTGCGGATCTAGGGGATGACGAAGAAGAGAATCTAGCCCTATCTGCCGTAGAGATTACTACTTTACAGTAGAGCTCCAAATTCAAAAACTTATTTGACCAGCTGGGCCTCACAACAAAAGAAAGAAAAGTAGCCACGGAGGCTCTGGTGAGCATTGCCTCTGGGGTAGGAGTAGAATGTTTATCAGCAGAAGTCCAGGATAACAGGGCTCTTTTACAGGAGTCAACCGAAATCACCTTTAGTGATGAAGATATGGAAGTGGGGTACCCAGACCATAGGAGACCTCTCTACCTGGCAGCATCCATAAATCAAATCCCCATAAATAGAGCCTTAGTAGATACAGGTGCTTCCGTAAACCTCATCTCGTTAAGCACTCTACAAGCTGCGGGGATTTCAGAAAGAAAGATTCAAGGGTGCCCAATGGAAGTAACGGGATTTGGTGGAAGGGGAGAGTACATCGCAGGCCATATCCAGTTGTGGTTAAAAGTGGGACCCATAGCTTCTTTAGCTCGGTTCCACGTGGTAAAAACGGAGTCTCATACCACGTGCTCTTGGGGCAATCATGGTTACATAAACACAGGCTAGTTCCATCCACATACCACCAATGTGGGAAAGGACGGATGAACGACAGAATGATACGCATAGCAGCGAACCACTCACCATTTGAGTAGGCCGAAGCTCATTTAGTAGAAACCATGTTCTACGATCAATGGGCTCCATCCGGGGAAAGTTCAGTATCAAGACCACAAGGTACCTTCGTGCCTTAATGGAGAGACATCCAGGATGATCCTGAGCCCGACTTGAGGGAGTTGCTGGCCCGAAAAAAGAAGAGGAAGGAAGCGCCTACCGTAGGATCAGAGGATACACCTCACTGCGTCAGGATTCGAGGTCCTGACGGCAGGATCGTGTATAAATTATGAAGGCGCGGGGGGCCCACGAGTAAAATGCAGGAGGGCCCCACCCAAGAGTGGTAGCACGAGAACTTGGCGTGTTGCGTGGTTCAAGAAAAGTCAGAGGAAGAAAGTAATGGAAAGGAGAATGAGGAAGTTGTGACAGAAAAGGAAGTACAAGTTGCGGCAGAAGAAGAAATGGAAGAAGTTGACTTGGGATCTGTTTCACAGGGACCAAGACCTATCTTAATTAGTGCAAGTCTGACAGAAAAAGAAAAAGCAGAACTGATGCTCTTGAAAGAATTCAAAGACGTCTTTGCATGGGAATACAATGAAATGCCGAGGTTAAACCCTTGGCTAGTTGCACACACGTTGAATGTGGACCCAGAGGCCAGACCAATAGCCCAGCCAGCCAGGACATTCCACACAGAGATAGAAGGGACAATAATCAAAGAAGTGCAGAAATTGCTTGCCGCAGGATTCATCAAGCCTATCCAACATCCACGATGGCTGTCCAACATCGTGCCCGTGAAGAAGAAGAACGGCCAGATAAGATGTTGTGTAGATTTCAGAAATCTCAACAAAGCCTGTCCAATGGATGAGTTTCCCTTGCCAAACATGGATTTACTGATAGATTCTGCGGCAGGAAGTGCCATGTTTTCATTTATGGATGGGTTCAGCGGGTACAACCAAATTAGGATGGTGCCAAGAGATGCAGAGAAAACCGCTTTCAGAACACCCATGGGCAACTTCTACTACACTGTAATGCCCTTTGGATTGAAAAATGCGGGTGCCACTTATCAGCAGGCGATGACGGCCATATTTCACGACATGATGCATCGTTAACTGGAGGACTACGTAAATGACATAGTAGTAAAATTAAGGAAGAAAGAGGAACACTTCCAAGTGTTGAGGAGAGTGTTCGAGAGGTGCAGAGCCTTCAAACTGAGAATGAACCTTGTCAAATGCGCATTCGGAGTGTCCTCTGGGAAGTTCCTAGGCTTCTTAGTTCATAGCAGGGGAATAGATGTGGACCCAGCCAAAGCTACGGCCATTGCGACCATGAGACCTCCAAGTACGGTAAAGGAATTAAAGAGCTTCTTGGGGAAAGTCTCATACATCCGAAGATTTATCCCTGGGTTGGCATCAATCACCTCTGCTTTCACCAGGAAAGGGCAGGATTTTGAGTGGGGGGAATCGCAGCAGGCAGCCTTCAAAAGGCTACAGCAGATCATGATGAACCTCCCCACAATGTAGGCCCCGATTCATAAGAAGCCGTTGTTGCTCTACTTGGCCACCAATTCGTATGCCATTGGTGCGTTGATCGCCCCAGAGTATGGGGGTGGCATTGAGCAACCAGTATATTATATCAGCCGCGCCTTGAAAGATGCAGAAACCCGTTACCCAAGGGCAGATAGGGCGTGTTTAGCCATTGTATATGCTTCACAGAGGTTGCGCCATTATTACTTGGCCTACGAAGTATGGCTGATGACCAAATCCCATACCATCAAAGCTTTGCTACAGCAACCGATCCTCTCTGGTAGGATATCCCAATGGTTGCTACAATTGTCGCAATATGATTTAAGAATGGGGACACCCAGGGCGGT
Source organism: Quercus aquifolioides (assembly GCA_019022515.1). NCBI lineage: Eukaryota > Viridiplantae > Streptophyta > Magnoliopsida > Fagales > Fagaceae > Quercus > Quercus aquifolioides. The sequence goes on along the minus strand of CM032336.1, from coordinate 47,596,136 downwards.
GAAAAGCCAGGCTATAGCGGACTTATTGGCACAATTTCCAGGCGAGGAAAAGTTCCCACTGGATGATTAAGTTTCGGGGGAAGTGGCCGTGGCAGAAGAAGCTGGAGAGCAATGGGTAATGAAATTTGATGGGTCTTCTACCACCCAATCTGAAGGGGTGGGAGTAGTTTTGTACCATGAAGAAGATGAAGCGGTAACACTGTCATTCAAATTGGAATTCCCCTGTTCAAACAATACCGCAGAATACGAAGCCTATCTAATCGGGCTGGCCACGACTCTCGAAATGGGAGTCAAACACTTAAGGGTATTAGGCGATTCGAATTTGGTGGTCTGCCAGGCCAACGAGAGCTTCTCCTTGAAAGAACCTAGCCTAGCCCCATACAGAGCAATGGCCCAGAAAATGGAGGAAACGTTTTCAACTTTTGAAATAGAGCACGCTCCTAGGAATGAAAATCGATTTGCGGACGCGTTAGCCGCGCTAGGCTCACAAATAATGTTCGAAGGAGATAGCACCAGAGTAGAGGTCAGCAAAAGGAGAGAATTTATAATTGATACGTTGAGGGAGAAATTCCGGGAGGAACAGTGCGACGGGGACTGGCGGATTCCCATAAAGGAAGCCTTGATGAATGAAGATGATGCCGCAGGACTGAAGGTGCTAAAAGACTACGCACTGGTGAAGGGGGAACTGTACCGCAAGATGCCAGGTGGGGTCTTGGCCAGATGTGTAAGACCAGAGGAGGCCCAGAGAAAGCTGAAAGAAGTACACGGCAAAACTTGCGGATCTGCGGAGAGGTCAGCCTTTACCGCAGACTTCAAAGGGCAGGCTTTTATTGGCCAAACATGGGTAAAGATGTGGACCAAGTCCAAACTCAGTGTGGGGCCGGCCAACTTGCGGCAGACAGAGAAGAAAGTTACGTTGTGTTCATCTGCGAAGACTGGAAAAGCCCATTTATACAGTACCTGACAGAAGGCATCCTGCCGCAGAAGCACAGTGAAAAATATAAACTCAAGAGGTTGGCGACACGCTACTTCATGCACAATATGGTCCTTTTCAAAAAGGGGTATGATAGGGACCCCTTGAGGTGTCTGGGTCCTGAAGAAGCAGGAGAAATGGTGAAAGAAGTGCACTCAGGAGAATGCGGGGAACACCAGGGAAAGAGAAGACTTTACAGGTGCCTGCTGCAAATGGGCTACTACTGGCCTACCATGAAGAAGGATGCGGCAGAATTTGTAAAAAACTATCACAGTTGCCTAGTACAGGCCAACTTAATTCACACCCATCCGCAGAATTTGCACAGCATGGTGACCCCATGGCCCTTCCACACTTGGGTGCTTGATTTGGTAGGACCGGTTAACCCACCATCACGAGGATATATATGGATATTGGTGGCTACAGAATATTTTACTAAATGGGCAGAGGCAGTACCACTTCGCAAAGCCACCGGAGGAGCAGTGGCAAACTTTATCAAGGAAAACATAATCGTGAGGTTCGGGGTACCCCACAGAATCATCAGTGACAATGGCACACATTTTGTCAATAGTGAAGTAAGGAAGAAGCTAGAATTCTACCAAGTCAAGCACCACCGGTCATCACCTTATTACCCTCAAGGGAATGGGCAAGCGGAGGCAACGAACAAAACCCTTATAAAAATTATCAGTAAAATGAGCCAGGAGTATACGAGAGGATGGGTAATGCACCTGCCAGACGATTTTTGGGCTTACGGAAATTCGCCTAAGTCAGCCACAGGTTTTTCACCTTTTTTCTTGGTCTATGGGACTGAAGTGGTGAGCCCAGCAGAGATAATGACTCCATCCCTATGGGTCATGCAGATGCAAGAAAAAGGAGGGGAAGAAGAAGAAGTCTTTGCGGCAGAAAGGTGTGAAGACCTAGAGGGACTTGATGAAAAAAGAGAAAAGGCCCAGGAACGCAGCCGCAGATACATGCAAAGAATGACTGAGGCCTATGGCAGGATGACTAGAGAGAGAGTGTTCGTGGAAGGACAGCTTGTTCTGAAAGTGGCAGACTATGTTAGAAGAGGCCTGGCAGGACCGTCTAAGTTTGCACCAAAGTGGGAAGGACCTTTGTGATAAGGGAGGCACACCCAAGCGGGTACTACCGTTTGACTCAGATGGATGGCAAAGACTTAATGGATCCCATCAACGGGAAATGGTTGAAACGATATTATGCCTGAGAAAACTCATATGATTGTCTCTTTTTCTTTTGTTTTGTTGAAAAAAAAACCTTTATGTTTCCTTTTACCTTTCCATCTTTCAAGTGACTATGTCACAACACGAAATTGTAACTTGCTTTAAGGAGGATGTAATGAAAAGCACTAAGTATTATCATCATATGTCATAGCAAAGGTGAAAGCAGTAGTAAAGTGTAGCATCATAAAGTTAAGTTACAAATCCAAACCATGGCAAACTAGCCAAATAGGTGCTATAAGAAAGCATAATGTACTAGATAGAGTCATAAGGAAAAAGAAACAACAAAACAAGGAAGAAACTGCATCATCATCAACGGAGTCCGGAAATGAGAGGCTGGTCTCCAAAACGATCGGACCCACCAATGATGGAAAGAAGACGCTCGCGATGGCCCTCCAAGTCTGCCACCTCCTTTCTCAGGATCTCAAGGCGCGAGTTAATAGCATCAACAGTGGGCCAGACCCTCCTCATGAAAACGGCCCGGGCAATCTCTCGAAGGTAATCCAAAATGAACTCCACAGTGAAGCCGACGCTGACAAGCTCCTGCACCGCAGCCCTCCACTGCAGGATCCTCTCGATAGAGACGGTGTCAACAAAGCTATGCTCGATGTCATTCAACACACTCCCCAACATCTTCAAAAAATGCTCTCTAACGGATCAGCCAAGTCGGAAGCCCTGCATGTAGTCCCCACGGTTGTTATAGACCATCACCAAATGAGAAGCACAGTCCTCAGGGATTCTAAAGCCATGAAAGTCCACGTAAGGAGGCCTGGAGCCCCAGAAAGCTGCAGGATCAAGGTCATTGACTTCAGGCTGGCCAAAGCATGCGAAAAAGGCAACAGCCTCGCCTACAGGATCTGGAAGGGTGGCGGAACTGCTGCCCACTTCGAATTGAGGTGGGACTATAGGAAGTGACCCTGCCAAGGAAAACACAAGGCATGAGACGAGGAACTAAAAGAGGAAAGAAATAAACCCACGGGGAGCAAATGAAAAATAGACAAAGGGAAATAAAACTTACCAGGACTGGTAACAATGGGGGCTGTGGGAAGAACCGAAGCAGGCAAAGAAGGAATGGTAGAAACTGACGCTGTAAATATGGCAGAAGCTGGTACAGAAAATACAACAGGAATGGGTGCCGTGGGCGCGGCAGGAGTAGCTGCTGCAGGCACCCCTACACTTGCTACAATGCCTAGCCCTTCAAAGGTCTCTGCAAACGGAGAAAATAGACATGTAAACATCAAACAAACAAATCAATTCATCAAATATGTTAGTTTTTCTTTCTTCTCCTTTTTTGGCAAATACCGGATTCAAAAAGCACCTTAGTAATTCTCGCACTTAAAAGATTTGGATCTGATACCTCCGCCTGTGAAAGGATATAAAGTCCACCAATTACACCCATTCAAGTCTTTCGTAAAAAAAAAAAATCAGAATTTTTAAGTCTCTTCTAACAGCATTTGTCAACTCTAAAAGCTGTTGACAAGGAAAAACGTGGGGCGTACATATATTTGTCAAATTTGGTGGACCGGCCCTTCCTGGAGCCAAGTCCCTAGCAAAATTCTGGTATATCTTGTCTTGAATGACTGGTAAGATATACGCCTCTAATGTAATAATCAACCTTTTATATTTGAACATAATTACGATAGGAAAGCCCAAATACCTAATCTAGACATATTCCTTTAGTTGATCTAAACACACACTTAAAATGGAAAAGTCACAGCATCAATACTAGTCCTTAAAGTTGCAAAATGCCAAATCACAACTTTATGATTAAGTTTCTGTCATTTACCTTCATGGATAATCTACAATCAGAATTGGCAAACTCAGTTCACCATCATGCAAGAGAATCACAAGCTTTGCACTGCCAATTGATAACTAACATACTGGATTAAGAAAAGATTCCCAAACAATGATGATGTAGAAGAGAATTCATGGTCCATCAATATCAGTGACATGGCATCCAAAGGGTACCCTAGGCTATTGGTGTAATTCCAATGTGTGCACACAGAAAATTCTGCTTCTGAAAGATTATCAAATAGAATAAAAGGTAAACTCCTGCTTTTAACAGATTATTTGTGTTATTAAGTTAAAATCTTCATTACGATGGAAGTAAACAAATCAATTTGAAGTCGAGTAAAAAGGTTAAATTTAATAAATTGTAACCTCCCCATTTTTCATAACAGGAACAACTTGTTCAGAGAAATGCAGAAACCATTTTCCAAGTTAAGGGTGCATATAGCTGCGCAATAACATTAAGGAATATTAAACAGCCTCTTATTATTCTTGTTCTCAGTTGACTTTTGTCCACAACATAAACACATAATAGTATATTGTACTTCCGGTGTATTTTTTTTTTTTAATGGGTACTTCCTGTGTTTGCAAGCAATTAAATCTCTTTAGGTCATGCGCCCATTAAAATCACTCCATCTATTAGAATAAATAGAACCCCCCACCTTCTTTTGTCATACAATGAATTGTTTTTTTTTTCTGGATAAATCAAAATATACAACAATTATTGTACCATCATCATATTTTATGGCCTGTTTGGAAGTTTAGAGAGGGAGGAGAGTAGAGGGGAGAAGAGTAGGGGGGAATGGTTCCCCTCCACCTTGTTTGGATGTTTTTAAAATTAGTAAGGGGGAAGGGAGTAATTAGCCCTTCCCCTTATTTGGATGTTTTAAAAATTAGGATGGAGAGGAGAGGAAATGATTAAAATAGACAAATTTACCCTTATTTGAAAATAGACTTGCAACATTGGTCTATGATTGATTTAGAAATGATAAATTAGGGAATTTACTTGGACAATAATTTATCTACTTTACTCTCCCTTCAAATCTCTCCAATTTTGGAGAATTAAAAATGAGGGGTTAGAGGGAGTTGAAACCCCTCCAAATCCTCCCAAACCCCTCCCCTCATTCCTTAAAAAACTTTCAAATAAGATAATTAGATTGCTCTCCCTCATTTTTTAAACATCCAAACAGGCCATTAATTGTAGTTTCAATGAACTAGTCTTCTTTTGTCACCCGTGAATTCTATATATAGTGACAGGTATCAAATAATGATCATATTGTATAATACAGCTATTATCACATGTTCAAATATTATCATATTTTAAGATCCCCAAATTTCAGATGAAAATTTTGCTTTGTAAACAAATGAAAAAAAAATATGGGAACTTTTGTGATTGACAAATAATGTGACACACTTCTAGCAAAAGATTGGCAGAAAATAATGCTAATGTGGTTTTTTTTTTAAGGGTAAATTACGTATTTGGTCTCTATCCTTTACACCATATTTTAATTTGGTCCCTAACCTTTCAATTTTGTCAATTTAGTCACTAGCCTTTTATTGCCGTGTCAATTTAGTCCATGACATTATCTCTTGAATGGAAATTGCTGACGTAACTAATAGTCAAAATAAAAAATTAGTTTCCATTGATGTGGCAATAAACTAATTTTTTATTTTGGCCATTTACCACGTCAACAATTTCCATTTAAAAAATAACGACAGTGACTAAATTGACAAGGCACTGAAAGGTTAAGGATTAAATTAACACAATTGAAATTGAAAGGTAAGAGAAAATTGAAATATAGTGTAAAAGATAGGGACCAAATACGTAGTTTACCTTTTTTTTTAATAATCAAAACACAAAGGTACAATAATACTAATTTAGTTTCGGCTGAATCTGGATAGGCTTTCCAAACTATCAGAGACAGCAACAGATTGTGGGGAGCCAATCACAACAGGTGAGCAAGATGGTCATGGGATGGGAAAGGGGGCTGTATAAAGTTATTGTAGAAGTTTTAACTATCACCTTAATTCATAAAGGTGAAGGCTGAAGGTACAGGTCACAATTTACCAGGATACTAATAGTCAAGCCACACAAAATAGGTAAAAATACTAACAAAATGGGTCATGTTAATGGATGCCATTAGGGCAATTGTTAATAAACCATAAACCATAATAGGAAAGTTTTGACACCACTTTTATGGAAAATATAAAAAGCTATTAACAATATTTATTGTTTTATTATTCTCCCAATAAAATGTTTCTAAAGATAGTTCCTAAACCAATGCTCTTAGAGCATTGGTTAACATTTCTGATTTCCCTAACAAAATATAGTAATAAGGTTAAAATGCTTGCTACATACATCCTCACTCTTTGTATGTATACATATAGTTCTATTTTTTTAACCAAAAAGAGAAGAAAACTAATGTATGTTTTACTATCTGATTTCGAACAATTTCAAGATCGACGTAAACACCATTAAACAGACATCCCTTATCAGTAATCGCATCTTAGGAAGCTAGGGCCTTGCCGTACAAATGTACGATGTTACAAATGCACTCACCTGCTTACCAGAAATTGGATAAGACATGTTCATGAAAGACTATAAAACAAAATATTCCTGCAACTATTTCCAGTTATTGAACACAGTGAAGGATTTATTTGCAGGATTTTGCAAGAACACTGCTTATACATATAATCTAGTTTGTGCCTGTGTTTGCTACTACTGAATGTTAATACAACTTTTGTCTGTGAGGTTTAACCCAAGAGCAGCCATGCAACTTTTGTCTGGGTCCTGAAGAAGTAGGAGAAATGGTGAAAGAAGTGCACTCAGGAGAATGCGGGGAACACCAGGGAAAGAGAACACTTTACAGGTGCCTACTGCAAATGGGCTACTACTAGCCTACCATGAAGAAGGATGCGGCAGAATTTGTAAAAAAGTGCCACAGTTGCCAAGTACAGGCCAACTTAATTCACACCCATCCGCAGAATTTGCACAGCATGGTGACCCCATGGCCTTTCCACACTTGGGGGCTTGATTTGGTAGGACCGGTTAACCCACCATCACGAGGATATATATGGATATTGGAGGCTACAGAATATTTTACTAAATGGGCAGAAGCAGTACCACTTCGCAAAGCCACCGGAGGAGCAGTGGCAAACTTTATCAAGGAAAACATAATCGTGAGGTTCGAGGTACCCCACAGAATCATCAATGACAATGGCACACCTTTTGCCAACAGTGAAGTAAGGAAGATACTAGAATTCAACCAAGTCAAGCACCACCGGTCATCACCTTATTACCCTCAAGGGAATGGGCAAGCGGAGGCAACGAACAAAACCCTTATAAAAATTATCAGTAAAATGAGCCAGGAGTATACGGAAGGATGGACAATGCACCTGCTAGACGCTATTTGGGCTTACAGAAATTCGCCTAAGTCAGCCACAGGTTTTTCACCTTTTTCCTTGGTCTATGGGACTGAAGTGGTGAGCCCAGCAGAGATAATGACCCCATCCCTAAGGGTCATGCAGATGCAAGAAAAAGGAAGGGAACAAGAAGAAGTCTTTGCGGCAGAAAGGTGTGAAGACCTAGAGGGATTTGATGAAAAAAGAGAAAAGGCCCAAGAACGCAGCCGCAGATACAGGCAAAGAATGACTGAAGCCTGCGGCAGAATGACTAGAGAGAGAGTGTTCGTGGAAGGACAACTTGTTCTGAAAGTGGCAGACTATGTTAGAAGAGGCCTGGCAGGATCGTCTAAGTTTGCACCAAAATGGGAAGGACCCCTTGTGATAAGGGAGGCACACCCAAGCGGGTACTACCGTTTGACTCAGATGGATGGCAAAGACTTAATGGATCCCATCAACGGGAAATGGTTGAAACGATATTATGCCTAAGGAGAAAACTCATATGATCGTCTCTTTTTCTTTTGTTTTGTTGAAAAAAAAAACCTTTATGTTTCCTTTTACCTTTCCATCTTTCAAGTGACTATGTCTAACATGAAATTGTAACTTGCTTTCAGGAGGATGTAATGAAAAGCACTAAGTATTATCATCATATGTCATAGCAAAGGTGAAAGCAGTAGTAAAGTGTAGCATCATAAAGTTAAGTTACAAATCCAAACCATGGCAAATTAGCCAAATAGGTGCTATAAGAAAGCATAATGTACTAGATAGAGTCATAAGGAAAAAGAAACAACAAAACAAGGAAGAAACTGCATCATCATCAACGGAGTCCGGAAATGAGAGGCTGGTCTCCAAAACGATCAGACCCACCAATGATGGAAAGAAGACGCTCGCGATGGCCCTCCAAGTCTGCCACCTCCTTTCTCAAGATCTCAAGGCGCGAGTCAATAGCATCAATAGTGGGCCGGACCCTCCTCATGAAAACGGCCCGAGCAATCTCTCGAAGGTAATCCAAAATGAACTCCACAGCGAAGCCGACGCTGACAAGCTTCTGCACCGCAGCCCTCCACTGCAGGATCCTCTCGGTAGAGACGGTGTCAACAAAGCTATGCTCGATGTCATTCAACACACTCCCCAACATCTTCAAAAAATGCTCTCTAGCGGATCGGCCAAGTCGGAAGCCCTGCATGAAGTCCCCACGGTTGTTATAGACCATCACCAAATGAGAAGCACAGTCCTCAGGGATTCTAAAGCCATGAAAGTCCACGTAAGGAGGCCCGAAGCCCCAAAAAGCAGCAGGATCAAGGTCATTAACTTCAGGCTGGTCAAAGAGTGCGAAAAAGGCAACAGCCTAGCCCGCAGGATTTGGGAAGGTGGCGGAACTGTTGCCCACTTCAAACTGAGGTGGGACTATAGGAAGTGGCCCTGCCAAGGAAAACACAAGGCATGAGACGAGGAACTAAAAGAGGAAAGAAATAAACCCACAGGGAGCAAGTGAAAAATAGACAAAGGGAAAGAAAGCTTACTAGGACCGGTAACAATGGGGGCTGTGGGAAGAACCGAAGCAGGCACAGAAGGAATGGCAGAAACCGACGTTGTAAATATGGCAGAAGCTGGTACAGAAAATACAACAGGAATGGGTACCGTGGGCGCGGCAGGAGTAGCTGCTGCAGGCACCCCTACGCTTGCTGTAATGCCTAGCCCTTTAAAGGTCTCTGCAAACAGAGAAAATAGACATGCAAATGAAAAGAAGAGAAGAGTGGGCCCAGTAAATAAAGAAGGAAAAGTGAACTTAATGAAAAAGGGAGAGGGGACATACCCATGAATCCAGCCTCGGGTGGAGCACCCTCTTCTTCCTTGGACTCAGAAATCCTCCTCGGCAGGACGGGCTCATCACCAAGATCCTCAAGAATATCCTCGGACTCCTCGAAGGACAAATCAACATCGAGCCCGCGAGTGGCTGAACTGGGAATGGAAGAAGGAGTAACTACCAAGGAAGAACCGTCCTTCGCGGCCTGAGACAGAGTTGCAAAAGGATCACTGGTAGAAATGACAAGAGGAGCGACGGGTGAAACAGCCTCGGTCTGAGTTATGGCAGGCGGAACGACTTCCTTTGGAGGAGTAGGCATCTCGGCCGAAAATGGAGTGGTCTCGCTAACCCCTTCAGTGTGAGTACCCTCTTCTCTGGGTACCGATCCGGTGGGAGGGCTAGGAGCCTCGGTAGGAATCCCATGTGCAGCGGCTGAAGTAACGGGCGTCTGAAAAGCTTCACCAGCCCCATCAAAAGAACCCACCACGGGTGTGCCCATGGAGGTAGACAGCTCCTCGGCTGTGGGACGATAGATGGAAAGGGGCTCAGGCTGCCCCTGGAAGGCAAAAGAAAAAAAATAGAAATGCATATATACACATGTGGTAAAGAATAAAGGAACCTACGGCTGATCAAGACAAATGAAGACACGTGGCAGGTGAAATATGTGTAAAAAAGAAAAAAAAAAAGAGGAGGAAAGAGGAAGGTAGTGGAGATTACCTCAAATTCGGGCTCATCAAGCTCAATGGGATAGGCGGCTGACGTATCCTCCTTATGCTTAGATTGCAAAGAAAAAGGGGGACAAGAGGTAGTGTTAAAGAAAGAAATTAGTAGGCATGGCATGGGTTAGCCACAGGAAAGTTAAAGTCAAAACACAGAAGACAAGGCAAAATTTCTAACATAACGTACCCTTCGCTTAGTGGCAGACGTAGGGTGGGGAGTTGTTTTCCTCTTGCTACCCCGTGTCCTGCTAGAGAGGGGAGCACCTGTGGTTGGCTGTGGAGCAGCAGACTTGGGCTTGCTTGCGGACTTGTGCTTGGCAGGAGTTTTCTTGGTCAGCGCAAGAATATTGGTTACCTTAACTTTCTTCTCCCAACCCGGGGGAAAATCACCCGTGAGCCAACACCATCCTTTCTTCTCCTCGTCCCACTCGAAGATGGCAGAACGGCTCTGTTTCCTGGCATAAGCTAAAACTAATTTGGAAGGTAGGAGAAACTGAGGATTGGGAGAGACAAGCATACTTAGCTCGTCAGGAGGGATAAGGGAAAAGCCACGACTACCTACCAACTCTTGCCCAAACGAGGTCATCACAGCCTGCCAATAGCCATGCATGGTAGGAGTGCAAAGACCCTCTCTCAACGAGCCAGGAACAGTAACTGCACTAAAGCACTGTCTCCAAAAGTCAAAAGCAGTCTGCCGTAGGAAAGGCCGAACTGAAGTAGAAGATTCCATGAGATAGGAAAGGTCATCAGGGATGTCCTGGTCCAGCCCAAACTGCCTCCTCACCCGGTTGGCAGGGTAGTGAACAAATCTGACACCCTCATCGGCCAAGTATGGCAGCCATCCAATATTGGTGGCCGCCAAATAGGTGATCCCCATCTCATCAAAACCGGCCAAAGGGGTGGTGGTCCCAATGGTATCAGTAAACGAACCCATAGCAGAATCAATACATGTGTAACCCCTACCTAAGTTTTTATAAGCTCTCCAAGTAAAATCGGTACCACTATCAAAGAACTTAACGACTAAGTGACCAATGGGCTTCAGACCAGACCAACGAAAAGCTAAAGGGAAATCGGATTCAAACCTGCTGCAGAAGTTAGTGATCACTTGCGGACATGATTGGTACTTTTCCTTCGCGAAACGAACGAGCCTACATTTTGCCAAGTATTGGGCACTGCGCTCAAACAACAATTGCTACAGGATGGTGCTGTGAACAGAGGAAGTGACAATGTGGCAGGAGCCCGCCTGGCTCTCGTCACTCCGCAGGATGCCAGTTGAACATACAAATGCCCCATGAACATGGGGACCAGCGGCAGACTCACTCCAGTAGATATTTTAATAGCCAAACGGAAGTACAAAGGCTTGACAGCGTAATGGGGGTGCGAACCAAAGACGAACTTGCAAAGCCAAAAAGCAACAAAGGCTGCATGGTGGGCGGCAACAGAAAACTTAGAGGAAGAACTAACCCAGTATGATAACTTAGCACTCCCGGTCATTCTCTTTCTCAACTCGGCCTCAATGGCTTCTTCCTCCGAAGAAAGCTCTATGGTGGCAGGATCCGCATCACCAAGGACTGGCAGGAGTAGTTGGTTGGCCACATCCTCAAGAGTCACGGTCAGTTCGCCGCAGGAGAAGAAGAATGTGTGGGTGGTGGCGCACCACCGGGGGACCAAGTGACGGAGGTTATAGAGGTCTCGAAAATTAGAAAGACTCCGGGATAAAACGATGGCCTTCAGAACGCCGGCCCGCTATAGCAAACCCATAAAAACCGTATCAGATAACTCTCGGTCAACCCACTCCTTCCAACCCAAGGCCGCTCCTGACCCAAACTCGAAATGAATCAGCACGGGAAGAGAGACCCCCTGACGGATGACCAAATCGAAAATGGAGGAAGACACCGGAACCCAAGAAATATTGGGGTTCTGTCTGCACATGGAGAGCCACACGCTGCTTGGCGGCGGCGACACATAATCGCCAGGAACCTCGGGGAAGTGAGGATAGGCATTATACCAAGGATCGATCAGAGGGGCGCACTCATTGTCTGGGTCGCGCGGCGCATCTTCCTCATCGGAATGATCGGATTCGGAGTACATGGCCTCCTTACCTATTTCTAGTCCGACGGGAGGATCAGAAACTTTCTCTTTCCGTTTGCGGCGGGGAGAACTTTGACTTTTCACTGGCGCCATTATGCGATGGTTCGATCGGAGTAAAAGCGGGTATGGGTGTTCGAAGAGAAGAAGACGGTAAAGGAAGAGGGACAGATACAATGTTTTGGAAAAGAAGGTATTTGTGTTTGATTTTCGAAGGGACTCTCTTCTTAAATACCTGAGTCATTAATACCGGCCTGAAGGAAGGCGACTGATCAGCCATCAAAAGAAGAATGAAATTAATGAAGCGGCAGTTGTGTCTTAGGATAACTGCCATTCTGGGAAATTCGAAGAGTCACTACTGTTCTCGGCAGGAAAAGAAATATATGTATATATGAAGGGGTCCACAGTTTCAAAAAGCCCGCGAAGGAAAAGAAAGAAGGGAAACAGAAAGGACAGAAAGGTCTTTTATTCACATATGGACCGCTGGAACGCTCCATATGTTCAGGGGGCTAAATGTTGAGGGTCATTTTTTGAAATGGACAGAAGGCAGCCCAACCCAGCAATACGGGCAGCAGAGAAGCGGCAGGAATAATGGATCACAGGCCCTTAATATAAACAAATGGGTCTTGAGGAAGTAAGTGGGCCTAAAAGGCCCGAAAAGAGAGAAAATAGCACCCATGGGCAGTATATGGTATGGAAAAGTGAGAATGGGCCGCAGCAGGCCCAAAGCAATGTAAACAAAGAAAGTAGGGGATAATGGCAAGCCCATGAACCCCAAGGATGAGAATGAGAAAATTTGGCTAGGGAAGCCCAATTAAGTTAGTAAAAGCCCATGGGATGCGGAGTTAGTAAATGGGCCGAGGAAGTCCAAAAGAAGTAAACGGGCCGGAGAGGCCTAAGGGAAAAGGAAGGGACACTGGAGCCCATAAGTGAGAACACCAGTGGCCATATTAAGCCACTGGGGGAAAGAATGGAACGGCAGGCCTGAAAAAAGGCCCAGCAAGAACAAGTTGCCGCGGCAGGAAATTCCAAGTAATGCGGCAGGAAGCCAAGGCAATTAAAGAATTGGGTTGAAAAGAACGCAAAGCCCAATACTAAGTAAAGCCCAGACCCTAAGGGAGCGGGAAATCAGAGTAGCAGCTCATGAAAAGCCAGAAACGGACGGCAAGCAGTACAGGTAAAGTCTTCAGTCCACGGCAGATGCATGAACAGCAGGCAGATTTCAGACATATGCACGCGCAAGGCCCAGGCACCACCAGCCTGTACCCAGCCAATACGGGACATGGTGAGGTAATGGGTCAGAGGTAAGAGGGCATGGTTTGGCGATGGGGAGAGGGGAAGACCTGTTTTGAGGTTCCTGCTCAAGCTCTTTTGGGGGATACGTCCTGCTGGGATGACATACCTCCCAAAAGAGGCAAGGCTGAGTTAGAACCACTAGGTGCATGCCATGAGGGATAGAGAGAGAGAAATATCACCGCGGCAGGAAGAGGTGCCACGACAGACTAACAGACAAAATAGTTGGCTTTGTCTGTAATAGGGGGACTCGCAGATGGAACATTGATGGTCGACAAGTACACCCAGACCAGACAAATGTCGTTAAGGGGTAGAATAGTAAAATCTAGTCACGGCAGGCACTATAAGAAGGAAGCCTCTGCCGTGTACAGGGACACAACGCAATACAACACAACATAACAAGGACTTTGAGGCATACTTAGGAAAACAGGGGAAGCACAATACTTAAAACCACGATCGTGGAAATCACTAAGGAAAGTTTAAGAGAGAAAAAGAAGAGAGAACTCGGGGAAAAGAAAAGAGAGAGAAGAAAAAAAAAAGAGAAAGATAGAGAGAAAAAGTGCAAGAGTTAGTGGCATGCACCGATAGGTCCTTTCTTTTCTCTCCCTCTCAAATCCCTGCTCTCTTCTATAATCGTCCTGGACATTGTCCTTTTAGGTCCGCCCCCCTTAAACCCATTAATTTCCATAGCAGGAATTCTTTTCCTCGGAGGTTAATCGTGTTGAGAAGAGGCGTTCTTCCTCTTTGGCCTTGCTCCTACGGACCGAACTGAACTTATTTCCTTTATCTGTTGATTAATCTTTATTATCATTTGCCCTTACTATTTCATTTGTGAAAGTTGTTAATATCATTGTGATTATGGATCATTTGGTCATTTTCCTATTAAAAGAACTATCTGGTCATTCTAGAATACACGGTTCTGTTTTATCAATTGTATCTGTCTGCCGCAAGCTTCTCTGAAACAGCTCTGCCTGCCGCAAGCACTCTCCTGGCAGACGAGACATAGTTTGCGCACAAGCCGGCCAAGTTGAGTTCCAGTTGGACCGGTCTTGACTCCCGCAACCCAGAACACTTGGGCCTACAATCACAAAGGGGCAGCCCAGCCCAACACAGTAAAAAAAGGCCCCCACACACTCAATGACAACTTTTCTAGGTGTTTAAACTGAGCCTTAGTTATGCCTCGATTCTCGGACCAGATGATGTGGGGAAGTAAAGATTCCATGCTATCTATTTGTTTCTCACTAAAGTGTCAAGACAGACCCAAGATCATAACCAACTCCACAGATTGGTAGCTCTGAAAGGAGCAATTTACAGTACAAATATGAGGCGCGTAAAACGGCATTCCCACGGGTGTAAATCAAAGGATCAAGTAGAATTAACTCTTAAGAATTCAAAACCCCACTTTTCTCCTCGGATGAGAGGAAAAAAACCAGAGTTTTGAGGGGCTATTGTGGGGTCATGGGCCCAAGTCATACAATTGGGTCTTGGGCTTTGGCCGAGATCATGAGTAGTCCAAGTCAAGGAGGAATATCTCCTCGGATAAACTGAACGCAAATCGAGTATAGATCTTAATGATCAAAGTGACATTCCAAGAAGCTCTAGTGATGGGACGTGCGCCATAAACGTACAAGAAATATGGGAACCCAAAAAAATATAAGAAAAAATTGCTACCACCGCATTAAATGCTCTGTAACTTACTCTCTGGCCGCATTAATGAGGAAGTGACCTCTAAATAGTATTTTGCAGCCTTACAACCACCCCAGAAGACTTATAGAGGGGGCTGATGAGACAAGTATTAGCATAAACCATTAACTGTTCATGTGTAGGGTAAAGATGAAGGAAGAGATGTAGTATAAATAAGGGTAGAGACCCCAGAGAACTGGGAGGGGGGGGGGGGAAGGAACAGAGAAAGCAATATAACAATCTCAACACTCCTGTAACCATTGTCATCTAATATATACTGGAGCAGAGCTCCTCGGATTGTGCCGAGGACAAACTTTCTCGCACAAACTGGGTTCAATTCTTGTTTGCTCATCCTCGAAAACCATATTAACTGTTATCCATACACTAAAGCCTAGCTCTTTGACCCACTCTCTACAAATTTATTATATTGGGCTCACTAGGTCAAGATCCCATACATTTTGGGGTTGGTTTGAAAATCGTGTCCCTACAAAAATGATGTCAAAACTTTTCTAATATGGTTTATTAACAATTACCCTAAGCGTACCTAGTAACAGGACCAATTTTTTTAATAGATTAATTTAGAAAAGTTTTAACTTTTAATACAATTTTCTTGAAAAATATAAAATACTATAAAAAAATCTTCTTTTTAAATTTTTTTTTTTTCATAAAAAAGGTTATCAAAATATTTTATAGACTAATGTTTTTAGTGCATTCATTAACTTTTTCCCTTTTTGTAATATATATATTTTTTTTCTTGAAAGAAAAATGGTAGGATGGGGTGACCCCAAACCTTCCTATTTCGGTGCTACTATATTAGCAACTTACTTGCTAGGTAAGGGTCTGCGGGAATCGGAAAGCCACAACCTTAATCCGAGCTCCACAAAAATACAAGTGGGCAGTGACTTGAGGGTGTGGAGTTTATATATATATATATATATATCTTATTTTTGCCAAAAACTCATTATATATATACAAATGATGAGGGTGTGGAGTTTATATATATATATATATATATATATATCTTATTTTTGCCAAAAACTCATTATATATATACAAATGATGATAAATATTAATTATCATGAAACCAGTGCCATCAATTCAAAATAAAAATAAACTTACGTTTTATTTCGATGAAAAACCTTATGTGAAAATACTTTTCCTTGTTTTTTAGTGTTTGTTAATATTTGGAAAAATAAATAAATTAAAGGAAAATTATTTTTGATCAACATAAAAAATATGACTTATTTATTAGATTCCACTAATTTTTTATTTTGGAGAAAACACTATTTTGGTTGTTACATTTTTGTAGCCGTCAATTTGGTCCATGATATTTTCTACTTGCAATCGATTTGGTCCTTACCGTTAACTCATTAACGGAAAAAGTCTACATGGCAAACGGTGTTCATAGTTGGCACACATGTGGCTAATAAATAAATAAAATAAAATTAATTGTTATGAACAAAAAAGCCACATCAAAAATTATTTTTTTTAAAAGCCAAATAAAAAAAATAAAAAAAATTTTGAAAGGATGAATTAAAAAAAAAAAAATTCCCCAGCTTTTCTTACAACAGCCGTCATGAAGAAGGCTCAACCAGCCGGAATCATAATCTTGAAGGAAGTTCACCCAATCGTAACAGCGACTCAGAGGGAACTCAAGGAGGGACAATTGGGGGTGTACAAACCCGAATTTCTCGAGTAGACTTTCCTCAATTTAATGGTGAAAATCCCACCGGGTGGATTTACAAGGCAGAAAAAATTTTCAAGTACCATAAATCTACAGATGAGGAAAAGATAATGCTTGCTTCCTTCCACCTACAGGATGATGCTCTCCAATGGTACCAGTGGTTTGAGAAAACACAAACAAATGTTTCATGGGAAGAATTTACACATGCCTTGTATGTTCGTTTTGGACCCTCTGATTATGAGGACTTTGACGAGGCTCTAGCCAAACTTGGGGAAGGGAATGCTATGGTTCAAACAACACCCAAAAGGAGATTGCATTGCACGTGGATAACAATATAAGAAGATAAGGATGATGGTTTTCAAGTTGAATTCAAATAAGCTTCTGCAATAGATTAGGATGAGAATTTCTGCAATAAATTAGGATTAGGATTAGGATTAGGATTATGATTAATATTTGTAATTCAATTCAAATAGGAGTTGGGTCCTATGTTTTAGGAATTTGTGGTGATGAGGATTATCTCTTCACTAGTATTTATGTACGTAGGAATTATGAATGAAGCAAGCAGAAATTAAACCAAAAACTTTATTATCCCTCTCAAGTTTAGGAGGCTAGTCACCTCGAATCGACTAAGTTATCTTTTTAATTTCCCAGTTCATAACACTCACACTTTTTATGCGTGTTCTTTCAAGTTTAGGCTTCTAAATTTTATTAAATTCTTGTTTTATTGTTGGATTTGATTCAATTCATGTTTTTGGATGTGTTTGGAATGATTTGGATTTCATGGGTTTTTATAAGTGATTGCAAAACAAGAATTTAGACTCAAACCCGTCCAAGCATGTTTGTTCATAAGTGATTTCACCACTGAGCCAAAGCTTAAGGTCTGCATCGCAATAATCAATCTTTTTTTTTTTTGAATTGCCTTTGTGATGGTTGCCATTACAAACACAAATCTAACCTAGAACCCAGTGACCTATTCAACCACCATTTACATGAAATCCCCAAAATTCCAAATCAAGTCACGCCCACCTAGTCACCCACACAGCTTGTACAAACGGACAACACCCCCAACTCCAACATAAAATAGGTAAGGAACAAAGAGAAAAAAAAAAAAAAGACGAAAAGACTAAGCACTGCTGAGCACCATTGGTGGAGGCGCCTCTGAGCATCGTCGCTGACATCCACCTGGATCTCCAAACACAGCTGACATCCAACTGTCAATCCCCTGAAACCCAGTAAAACTCTTCCACCCCGTCATTTGCAATACCACATTTCATTTGCATTTCGCCCAGTACAACTCTTCCATAAATTTTTAATATTTTATTAAAAATACTTTTTTATTAACCACGTCAGTGTTAAGTGTCCAGCTATGTACATTGTTTTCTACGCAAACATTTTCCGTTAGTGAATTAACGGTAGAGACCAAATTGAATGTAAATTGAAAATAACAATGATCAAATTGTTTGCTATCAAAATGTAAGAACCAAATTGACTATGATCTTAAAATGTAGAGGCCAAAATGATGTTTTCACTTTTTATTTTTTATTTGAAAAAAGCTAAATTATGTATTCCACTATTTAAATTATACCACATAGCTTAATGTACAATTACATTCCTCTATTTGTGAAGTTTCAAAATTTATCCAATTTTTATACTAATACCTTGCACCGCACAAGTCAGTTGGATAACAATATTAGCCATCTCATGGTGTATTTCGTTACCAAAACAAATATGGCTTTTTTTTCTTTTCTTTTTTGAGGAAAAAGACTTCAACTTCAATTAATCAAGGCTGTTAAATCAGCCTGCACAAACTGGTGAATATCTAGCGGTACTTTTTCCATCCAAACATTTAAATTGGGTGTCGAAATAGCTCGTCTAGCCAAACTGTGGGCTACATTATTTCCTGTTCGACAAACATGAGTAAAACTAAATTGTGAAAAAACATTTGCTAGTTGCAATACATCAAAAATCAAATGTCCGTGTAGAGCAAGAGAAGGTCCTGGGTTGGTTAGGTCCTTGTAGATGACTTCTGAATCTCCCTCAATGATGACTTGATTGATGCCAATCTCCAAGGCAAATTCTGCTGCTCTCTGTGCTGCCAAGGCTTCAACCTGTGCGACTGTGGTTGGCAGAGGTATTTGCTGCGAAAGGGAGGCCAGCACTGCTCCATCAGAGTTGCGTATGACCACGCCAATTCCAGCTCTGCCTTGTTCTTTGAAAATTGCTCCATCATAGTTAACTTTGAACTTTCCAACGCCAGGGGGCTTCCACTTGGTGTGCTTCCGGTGCAACTGCTTCATTGTTTGTGTAGGCGACAATATGTGTGGGTTCTTGGGCATAAAAAAAAAAATTTTAAATAAAAGTTTTATCATACTTTACTTTAAATTTCAAGCTTTTGTAGTAAAAAATTATGTATAAAAAATTAAGTTTTATAATCGAATAGTAAATAATATATGATTTGAATGAAATTTTATATGCATATTAAGAATGTAATGAACGTACAATTCAATGATTAGATTTTCAAAATTCACATTCAATAAAAAGATTAAACCATTTTGAATATACACCACTATCAGTTGGAGGGTGAGTGAAAGAAGGAAGCGGAGGGAGAGTGTATGAATGTGAAGGAAATAAATGAAACCACGGCGCATAGGTAGTGAGAGTCCAAAACAATCATTATAAATTGTGGGGTAAAGTAATTGTCATGTTAACGGATATTCTTAAGGTAATTATTAATAAACTATTTAAAAAAAAGTTTAAAGTGAAAAATTGAAATAGCTACTAAAACATTAATTACGTGGTTAACATTAAAGATAAACAAAAGTAAAGGGTTGTAGGGTATAGGTCCGGAGGGAGGGAGCACGTGGAAAGAAAGCGCCGGCGGATAAGTTGGACCCTTCCCCTGATCCTTATCCATATCTGACAACACACTGACAACTATCATTTTGTTTTTTTGAAACAAACACACACAATAGCCGTTTGATACACGTGTTTAAAAATTAAAAATTATTATTTAAAAATATTTATAAAAATACGTGTGGTTAAAAAAGATATAAAAATGTGTAAAATATTGTTTAAAAATTAAAAATAGTTATTTGAAAACACAGAGCAAACCCCGCATTGCAAAAACGTAAACACAGACTCTAAACCAGATCTTTATTTGAAAAAGAAAAGCCAAAAAGCCTAAAACAAGAAATTTTATGGGCCTTTGCCCAAATCTACCCAAAGCCTATCAGGGACAAATTAGAGACGGAGACAGGCCCGGAGCTGTTACAAAATGCTGCCCACACCACTGAGCTAACAGATGGGCTGATGAGCTGTCCTCCCTTCTCACAAATGATTAAAAAAAAAAAAAAACACCATCAAACATTGTACATAAAGCTAAAATATTTTTGCAAGATTAACGTGTTGTGTTGTATATATATTTCTTAATGAAATTCCCTTGCTTTAAGATTTAAGGTCCATTTTCATTTAGTGTAATTTTGGCTTTGGCTTTCAAACAATGAGAAGCTTTGGCGGTAAAGTAAGAGCACTAGCATCACGCATTATTAAAATTTTTTTTTTTGCTATTTTGACATGTTAAAAATTTAATTTTTATATTTTAACACATTACTTTACAATACGTTATACATTATATGTTCTATCCTTTTATCATTCTATTTAAATATTCTGTCTTTCTACCGTTTTAAGTCCAACAATCATATAAGAGAGAAATAAAGTTTGAGTTAAAGCCAACAGTCACAATATGACAGAAGAGAGAGAAAATATGTGAATAAAAAACCCAAAAATATTAAAGGCACATTTGCCTGTACAGTGTTATTAAGAGCACCCACAGTAGATGTGAAATATGTGCCAAATGCTAAATATTTGGCACATATTCCACACCAAACACCAAAAACTGACTTCATCAGATGTGGCAAATCTCAAAAATTTTGCCACATGTGAACAGTACCGTTGCAAATTTGCAACGGTACAGACGAAATGTGGTATAATTTTTATTGTTTTTTTATTCTGTTTTCTCTCTCCTCTCTCTTCAATTTATTTTTATTGGGTTAGATATATTATTTTATTGTGTTGTTTATATTATTTTAATGTGTAATAAATATTATTTTAATGTATAGAATTGAATGATAAAACATCTGATAAATGGGATGTTGTAAAATGATGTGGTAAAATTATAAAGTAGGTCTTTGGTGTGGCAAAATGACATTTTTTTTGCAACATCTAATGTGGATGCTCTTAGAACGTTACAATAGCAAATGTCAAATTTGACACATGAATGTGATTTTTTTTTTTTTTTTTTTGTGTTTGTGTTTGTGTTTGTTGTGCTAAATACTAAAAATTTAATATTTAGCACACTTGATGCTAATGCTCTAATAGGCCATAGCATTAGCATAAAGTGTGCCAAATGCTAAATTTTTAGCATTTAGCACACCAAGAATCAAAAACCTTGCTTTATGAGGTGTGTCAAATGCCGAAAGAAATAGTATGGCGCTACAGTAATGTTCTACAAATGTCACTGTACAGACGCATATGTTATAATTTTTAAGCATTATTTTATTCAACTCTCTCCCTCTTTCTATAATAATAATAAAAAAAATATTCTCTAAATCTCTTCTCTCTCATTCTCCCCTCTTCCTCTTCTCTCTCTCTCTTGATCAAAGGATTGCTCTCTCTCAACCAATTTCTTCTCACAAATTCCCTCAACAAAACACATTGCTTTCTCTTTCTCCCTTTTCTCTAGCTTTCTAAGCCAAACTCTCTCTCTATCTTGCCACTCACAGTGGTGGGTTTAGGTAATTTTTCAATGGGTTTATGGGTTTTGGGCATTTCGGTTTTGGGTTATGGTGGTTGTTGTGGGTTGCAACTGACGATTGTTGGTTTTTGCATCGCTGGTGGTTGTTAGGTTGATTGGAGAGAGAGTGTGGTGGTGCTGGGTTGATTGGGTTGTGGGCTCTAGTGTTGGGTTGGTGGTGTTGGGTCAATTGGGTTGTTAGTAGTGGGCAGTAGTGGTGGGTCAATTGATAGAGTCGGATGCCAGCATGCTAGACATTTTGGTGTTGTTTGGATTTTGCCAAACTCAGTTTTGTTAACTCATAACCCAAAAATCGTGGGCCCCACATGTATAATGTTTGTTTGGCCGATTTTCAGGATGTTAACTTAGTTAACAAAACTGAGTTTTTTGGATTTTGAGTTAACAAATTCGGAAACTCCCAAAGCTTGTTTTCAAAACACCAAAACTGAGTTTACATGACAAACTTGTAAATAGCTGAACTCGTGTGGGCCCACGGCAGTGTCGTCCCATCACCTGCTCAGTTCGCACGCCTAAACCAACGGTCACATGCCTTTTAACTCAACCTACCCTCTTCACTCTCTCATCAGCGCCCTAAACAACAAAGCTCACCTCTCAAAACAGAACAATCTCTTCTCCTCTCCCAAACCCACGACACCTCTCAACTTTGAACAATCTCAAACACACCACAATCTCTTCTCAGCCCTTGACACATCAGAAGCTCCGCCGCGCCAATCCTCTATATTAGCTCCACCGCTCCCATTCTCCGACTGGGTATCTCTCAAGACCAACCCTTTTCAGTTTCACAGGTACCGAAGATCCTTCCCCCCTCATCTGTGAACAAAGGGGTAGCAATATAAAAAATAAAATCATCCCTCCCCTTAAAACAATCCAAACAATGGGGTAGCAACCTCAAATAACATAATGAACCAAGAATACTTAATTTAAGAGGAAAGCCACAATCAATGAAATGCAAAAATTAAGGTTTGAACAACCATGAAAAATGCTCTGCCAGGGACGACGAAGGGGGAAGCTGACGGATGTGGGTCCCATGGCGGCGGCGTAGTTCGGCAAGGATGGAGGAGTTGAGGTCAACGGTGGTCGACGGGTTTGGGTGTTGAGAGCAGAAGTGTGAAAGGGAAATGTGGTTGAGACTTGAGGGAGGAAAGTGCAAAGGCAAATAAATTTGGGTTCAATTCGCGGGTAACTGTTCTGTGTGCACTGCACTGTGGTCAGCCCGTGTGTCCCAAAAAAGGTGAGTTTTTGTGGGTTTTTAGGTAAAAAACAGGAGTGGGTTTAGTTGCCAAACAAAGTGGGAGTGTTTTTGAGATTTTTAAGTTATGAGAAATGAGTGATAAGGTGATGAGTGATGAGTGATGAGATTTGAGTGATGAGTTAACTATAACTCACCAACCAAACAATGCCTTATTCTCTGTCTCTCTCTTAAACAATAGCTTAATCTCAGATACATAAATGGCAAATTTTATACCTAAACAATAAACAATACATTTTTTTTAATAGCAAATTGGAATACTGCTCCTCTACGCTTGTTTTGGTGTTTTCTGTCTCAAGTCTTAAAACAGTGGCCGGACATTTTAAGGCAAGGAGCAATGCTTGCTAGAGTTCAAAAGAGCTCTTTGTTTGCTACCCCTTTATTTGTGCGAGGCTTAGAAAAATCCAATAGTCTTATAAGATACAATTTCCTAAGATGGAGTGGTGGGTGTAAGCATGTGTAATCTATTAATGGAATTGTTCTTAAAAAAAATGCATAAGATTGACTTGCGGGTATAAGCATGTGTAATATAAAACACATATTTCATATTAAATGATGTTTTAGAAAGGCTGTTATGTTTATTTTGTCTAATTAAAATGCATGCCATTTGCAACCTCCCATCTATTATGAGGTAAGAAAGCAAGAAATATTACAATTACCTTACATTTATATGAAAGAAAAGGAAGTAATGGAAAACAAAATTATGTTAGTTTCATGGGTTACGAACGGGGATGGACCCAGGATTTTAAGCTAGCAGGAGTCAGAGTAAAAAAAAAAAAAAAAAAAAAAAAACTCATAATAGATATCCATATAATATTAAAAAAATTATAAATAAACAAAATTGTTGTTTCTAAATACATTAAAATGCAATCATCTACCAACAAAGACAAAAACAAAAGCAAAATAATGTTTTTTTTTTAATACTAGACTAGTTAGGATTTTTTTTTTTAGAACATTCACAGTGGTTACAAAGAGAAAACAACAAAAGGATAATGTAATTTTCACATATTCTTTACACTTATCTTTCTCTCCAAATCTCACTTATTTTTAAAGAGAAAGTTTGGTAAAAGAATGACATTAAAAAATCGACAAATTTTCCTCAAACTTATTTTCTTTTCTTTTTTTCCTTTACAAACCAAAAAGGCAAAAACTAAAGAGAATAGAAATAAAAATAAATAATTTTTTTTTTGTTTGTCATCTTGTTAGTTAGATTCTTCCCTTTATTAAAGAAATTTAACTCCTTTTTATATTTTCACCAATTTAATTATATTTTTGTAATTACTTGAACTTCCTCAGCTATTTATAATTTCAAAACTACAATTGGTATAAAGTTTTTTAATCTCGAACAAAATGGAACTGTTTCTTCACATGTAATTAGCATCATATGCTTGTAAATTTTAAGCCCATATTTATCATGTAGTCCCTCCAAATGTGTTTCTATAAGTTTCCAAATTAACTTGGAGATTATGAGGTAGATTTTGACCAACCTATTCAAGCTGCACCCATTCGTCTATTTCATACACTTAAAAATATAAAAGAAAAGAAAAAGAAGATGTTTGTAGGGGGCTAAAAATGAGTGTACAGCCCAACCCAACTAGACCAAGAAGGGGTTGGGTTAAGACCCAATACAACCAATTTATAGAGGTGGATACTTTAGATCAACTTGACCAAGAAGGGGTTCGGAGCATTTTAGCTTCGACGAAGATTTTTAGGTTTTGTTTGGCAGAGAGAGAAAAAGAAACGAAGGGATCGAAGTGAAGAAAGAGTGAAGAGACGAGTGTGAGTGAGAGCCAAGATATATATAGAGAGAGAGAGGGAGGTGCGGACATGAAATGAAAGAAGTCGAGGGAAGTCGAGACATGGATTCTTCGGGACTCGCGTCAAGTGTTAAAATTACGAAACTAACCTCCACTGGTTTTGGTTTGTGGGTAGCGTGTATTTTGGGAGGGAGGGACTCTTTGATTAATAATAATAATTTATTATTATTATTTTTCTTTAACTTTCAGTTTAAAAAATGAAACTAATAACGTTCACGTGATTCCAGTTAATTCAATAGGTAAAGTTTTTAATGGTTGAATAAGAGGTTTGAAATTCAATTTTTGCCTATACTAAAAACTAATTAGGGTCTGTTTGGATACCGCTTATTGCTGAAAACTGAAAATACTGTAGTAAAATAATTTTTAAATGTGTAAATAGTGCTGTGAGACCCAGTTTTAAAGTTATTTTTCTGAAAAAAGGTACTTACGAGTCCCGTGAACAGTACACAAGACCCACAAAAAACGCTAGACACTAAAAAATGCTGGATGTGGCCGCTATCTAAACATATACTTAGTGTTTTGATTTGATAATAATAAGTTATTATCAAAAGTAGACACTATAAATTAAAAATCTATAAAAAAAAAAAAATAACGTTGATAAAATATCTGGATCTGGGTTTTAATAAGAAGCCAAAAAAAGAGAGTACTAGTTTCTGTTTTTGTTTCCCTGCGATGAAATTGGACATTTCATCTGTGAAAATTATAACATATCAACTAAGATGATCTGTCTTGATCATGGAAGTGGAGACTTTTAATTGATATGTTGATATTTTTTAAGAGTTAAGACATATTGAACTGGACCGCCGTGAGATTTATTATTCTCCTAACGACTGTCAAATGAATAATAAATCTCACGACTTCTATTTACATGAACTCTTAATCCTGAAAGAAGAATGGACCTGATCATGAAGTGTAGGTTGCTTTGATATATCAGGAGTAAGATCTAAAATCACGATCAAAACCTCAGTATGTTGGGCAGCCACATTTAGGGTGAGTTTGGTTCAGCTTTTTGAAAAAGTGGAGTTTTTAAAAAATGTATAATGAAAAAATGTTTTTTCAAAAAGTTGAGTGTTTGGTAAAAGCTGTTAAAAAGTGTTTTTTGAAAAAACTGAGTGTTTGGCTAGCACTTATAAAAGTGGCAGTTTGAGGGATAAATTACCAAAAATGACAATGTATATATAAGGGAGTTTATTTCATTCTTAAATCAACTACTTCATATACTTACTAAAAAAAATAAAATAATAAATATATATTATTGGTATTATTTTAATAATATTTGGGCAATTTTTCTTTTTTAGTGTCATAATTATTTGTTATTACCATTAATGACTTCTTATCAATATTTGTTTAGTATAGCACACATCTACTCTGTTTAGTGTTCCTCACAGCTATATGTAAGAAATCAGATCAACAAAAATGGATAAGACAAAATATAACTCAAGATAGGTGATGGTGGAAGGCAACAGAGAGAGAATTTAAGTATTCTTTTGGAAGTAGATGTTGGCAAAATATTCACAAGTACTCTATTGTATTTAAACATGTAGAGCGTATGTACAAGTCATACATCCCTAAAATGAAAAACTGCTCTATTGTATTTAAACATTAAAACAAAAATTCTTAAGATATTCCAAATGGGATCTTCAGCCCTGTTAAATAATAATTTTCATAACTTTTTTGGAACCTTCTTGCTAACCCATAGAGTAGACATGCATGAGTACTATAAAGCTGCTATGGCAAGTTTTGCCCAAAGAAAAGAAAAGAAAGATTAACAAAGAAAGCTTGAAAGTATATCAGATAAAAAGTGCCTACCAACTGTGAATTTAGTTAGCTGCTTAGGATTTTGTCTATGGTAACTTATTAGACAATTCAATCAGTATCTTTGCCCCTAATTAAACCCAACTGAAATACCCAACATCTGTACTGCCCCACCGGAACTAAATACCCAATTCCAATTCCAAAGATGTCAAACCTGAAACGAAAACTAAAATACCCAATTCCAAAGAAGACCTAAATCATGCTAAACTTAAAAAATTAGATCTCAATCCAAAGTGACTTGAATAGAGAAAGGGGGGTTGGAACTAAAATACCTAATTCTGAATTTTTGTCAGATATCACATAACTTAGAAAGACAGAGCATCCACAAAAGAAAAAAAAATTACAAAGCATGTACCCATAAATTTTTTCAGTACCAGGCAAGAGAACAAATGGATCATTAGCAAGAACAAAGCATGCAAGATCTGAAATTTTTTTTTTGACAGGTAAAAAAAAAAAAATTTCAGATCAGTGTTGGTACATGGTGGTTTTTGGTAGCAGATTAGTGTTGCTTGGTGTTTTGTTGATCAAAACTCTACCTTCAAAATGTATTTCTCAGATCAGATTAGACATAAATAAAATTAAAAAAAAAATACAGAGGAATGCGTGTTGAAGAAGACGAAGAAAAAGAAGAAGAAGAGGAAGAAGATTCAACGGATGACAAAAGGCAAGAGAGACTTTTACCACGGAGAGGGCAGAACTGAGAGAAGAGATGAGAGGCGTGAGTGAGCTTTAGGGCAAAAGGGCAGAGCAGAGAGATGAGATGAGAGGAATGAGGAACAGGTGTGAGAACTGAGGACATGAGCATGATTTATTGAAGGGTAATTTGGTAATTGCTTAAGATCGTCAAATGGATACATACCAACGCGCACGGACTTTTTGCAAAATGCACCTTAGAGCTCCTTTTTCACTTTGCACGTTCTCTTCACAAGCCCAAAATGCAACTTTTTCCAAAAAGTTGCGTTTTGGACCTAACCAAGCGGGCTTACAGGTTCGGCTTTCTTCAAAACGGGCTTTTTGGGTTGAAAACGTTGAAACAAACAGACACTTAGTATTGATGGAATATATATTCTCGAGATGGAATTCATAATCTCTTAACGGAGATATAAAATATTTCATTGAGATAAGTTTAATGAGTTTGATTATTCAGAATGTTAGGCCTAATCACTTTAGTAAGAAGTTACTAAAGTATATATTTATGAAATTGGATTTCATAAATATATGATGAATAACTTAAAGGATTAAACCGGATATTCAAGGATTAAGATGTAGTAATCTTCAAAGTGGCAGTTCACATTCATGACTTTGTATTACTACGAATATTTTATGAAGGGGTTGAATGTATAATAAAGTATTGAGATATAATTTATTAATAAGGCCTAGAGTGCAATTATATTTATATAGTGGTATTAAATATAATTAATGGTAATTTTTGGCTTGTTAAGAGTTGATAGAAAAGCTCAAAACCTATTGGAGCTAGTGTCTTATTTGTTCCCATTTTTTGTCTCACTTCAAGCCACATACTAAAGCCTAATTGGAATGACCCAAAAGGCTAGCCCAATTAGATAATCAGTTATAAGAAGAGAAACATACAAAATTTTGTAATAGAATGAAATTGTGTGCATCTGAGTGTAAGCCACTCTTTTATTCTCCCTTGAACACACGCATATAAACTGATTGAGAGACCACACTTCTTGAGCACAAGTGAAGTTTGAGTGATGATTAAAAGTGTTTCCAAGTACTTCTAATCTTTGGTTTTGATTTCACCGCACCAAGGTACACTCTTTTGTTCTTATATTCTGAAATTTACGTAGTACATGTTATTAATTGCGAATGAAGTAGATCTGTTATTTTTCCACACATGTATTTTCCCAACAATAATCTCATTATATTACTCTCTTATAGTATGTGAGATCCATGCTTGCTATAAGAGAGGTCTCATGAAATCGTTTCATAAGATATCACTTCCTAAGATGGAATTGTCGGAATAAGCACGTGTATTATTAAACACATATGTCATATTAAATGACGATGTAGAAGGATTGTTATGTTTATTTTGTTTCATTAAAACACATGCCATTTGCAAGCTCCCTTATATTATGAGAGAAGAAAGTAAAGAAAAAGAAGCAATGAAAAACAAAAATGATGTTAGTTTCTTGGGTTACAAAGAGAAAACAACGAAGGAATAATGTAATATTCATGTATTCTATTCACTTAGTAGTTAGTAGTCTCTCCAAATCTCACTTACTTTGAAGAGAGTTTGATGAGCATGACATGAAAATATTGACATATGTTTTCTCATACTTATATTTTTTTTTGCATTTTCTTTGAATTTTTTTTTATTACATCAATAATTCGGGGTGAGGAGATTTAAATCCTGGATGTCTCTATTGGAAACATTAAGAGAGCTAGTTGAGCTATAAAGTTCTCGGCGACAAACCAAAAACTAAAAGAATAGAATAGAAAAAAAAAATCTCTTTTTATGTTTTCTCCGTTGATGAAATTAAAGTTTTTGTTTGTCATCTTGTTATTTATCTTCTTTCCTTTATTTATTAAATAAATTTAACTTCGTTTTCATATTTTCACCAATTTAATTATATGTTTATAATTTTTTTTTTTTGATAAAGCAATTATATGTTTATAATTAGTTGAACTTCCTCATATGCTTATAATTTCAAAACTATGATTGATATAAAAAAGTTCTTTAATCTTGAATAGAATGGAACTATTTCTTCACATGTTATTAGCATCATGTGCTTGTAAATTTCAAGGACGTTACATGTGTTGTTTCTCTGGGTATTTGATTTTGTTATTAAACTTGTGGAAACACCTTGAACGAAAATTCAACCATTAGCTTGTGCACATGTCATTAAACAAGTCCATTTGTATGATATTCTGGACACTATTGTTAGTTTCTAGCACATACATATTACTCCAAACACAATTCAGATAATCGTTTCATTCAATTTAATGGGTTGATTAAGTTAGAAACATGATGATAGTTAGAACTTCTTGTGGGGACTAAGCAGTTTGTTCTTTATAGATCATGTGATGCAGTGAATAACCATGGTATAAAAGTATAAATGTTGGGAGAAATAGTGTTTATATGATAGAAAAGAATTAGAGTTTAGCAAAAATGATAGAAAATTATTAGAAGTTTACGTTGTGATGGCATTGGAGTCACCAATGGAAGATCTATCTCGCAATGGAACCAATACAGATACATCTTCGTTCTTAGCACAGCTATAGAAGTTATTGACCAGAAAGCCCAAGTCAGCAACATGAAAATTTCTCACATGTTACTTGCTTAATGATGTTTTTGAGTGTATTATATGTTTTAAAGAGAATGTGTCAACATTTCTTTGACAACATAGAAGCTAACTGCAAGACTTGTAATGTGGAATTCACACATCTAAAGTCATTTTGTTGCTTAATGCCCATTAAGTGCCACCAAGGGCAAGGGACTATTAGTTTCTTATATTAACAAAGTATGCAAGGGTCATTGTACCACGCATCTTAGCAAGAAAACTTTGCACCAAGAAGGGAACACATAATTTTGTGATAGATTTTGTAGGAAAACAAATATGCCTTTCATTTGAGAGTACACACTAGCTAGTTCCTCATGACTGCATGTAAAGCAATTTTGCTACATAGATATCAAAAAAAATTCTACTTGGAAAAACATTACCATTAACATGGGATGGGAGTTACTACTCATATGCATTCCTATTTTGTCACCGAAATCGATTACACATAATGCAAACATAAAATGGAAAATGATGAATCATTTTAAAGAATTAGGAACATGACTTATTTGACATGTATTATGTAGCATGTTCTATAGTTATTGGATGTGTTCAACTTTGGTGACATTGTAACAGATGGTTTTATACTCAATTGTTATCGGATTTGGATGATTCTTGAACCGATAGGTTCCTTCATTAAGCTACTATCATATGAGATTAAAAAAATTGAATTTGATTGGAAGCATTCTCCAAAAAATGGCCAAAACCACAATAACATCACAAGAAACCCTAATCCTGACCATTGGAGCTTCAAAAGCAAATTACTCCCAAATGAAAAATGCGCAGGAAACGCACGTATAATCACTAGAAAGCTTATAAAATTTGCTAGAAGATGAAAAAAACTTGAGTGAAATCCATAAAGTGTAGGGGAAGTTATGAGCGGATGAATAGAGGATAAAAGCACACCTAAACTGTCCTAAACACCCACCCATCCATACCCCCTTTCATTCCAACCCTCCCCATCGAAGCATTATGAACCGTGGATAAGGAAATATCGAACGGCTAAAATTTAAATTTAAGAAAGGCAGCGATCCGCGTGGTAGGGGTCTCAACCAATGAGAGTTGAGTTCCTGGATATTACCCTTCAGCTACACCACTATTTAATCTCTTCCATTTCCGTCTTCCCCTCTCACACAAAAACAAACATCAAAATTACCAGTAGACACAACACAATCCAGGCCTTTTCTTCTTCTTCTTCTCCTCTTTCTATCTCTCGATTTTAGATCTAAATCTCTCTTTTCTCTTCCCTTGTGATTTCCATTTGCAAAAGCTTAATTGCTGTCCTCCTCCTCCAATGGCGACCACCATCGAAGAACCCATTGTTCCCGTCGAGTTGGTTCCCGAGCCAGAACCAATCGAACCGGCGGCCGAGGATACAGAACCACCCAAAGCTGCCAAGCCAAAGAAAGCCAAGGAGCCTAAAGCCAGAAAGCCCTCCGGTCCTAGAAAGCCCCCTTCTCACCCTCCTTACGAAGAGGTATTATTATTATTATTTATTAATTAATTAATTATTTGAATTCAAATTCTGAGACGGATCCGGGTGTTGTGTTATTTTGTAGATGGTTAAGGATGCGATAGTGACGTTGAAAGAGAAGACGGGTTCGAGCCAGTACGCGATCTCCAAGCACATCGAAGAAAAGCACAAGCAACTTCCCCCAAACTTCAAGAAGTTATTGCTCTCCAATTTGAAGAAGCTCGTTGCTGCTAATAAGCTCGTTAAGGTCAAGGGCTCCTTCAAGCTTCCAGCTTCCAAGCCAACTGCTCCTAAGCCAGCTGCTGCTGCTGCTGCTAAGCCTAAGAAGAAGGCAGCTGCTGCTCCTAAGCCTAAACCCAAGCCCAAGCCTACCGCCGCCAAGACCAAGTCTGCTCCTGCGAAGTCAAAACCAGCTGCGAAGACCAAGGCAGCCGCTCCTGCTAAGCCGAAGGCGAAGCCAAAGCCCAAAGCTGCGGCAAAGCCAAAGGCTGCTGCACCGAAGCCAAAGGCTGCTCCGGCTAAGGCAAAGGCAGCTCCGAAGGCAAAGGCTGCCCCTGCTAAATCTAAGACTGTTGCTGCAAAGGCAAAGACGACAGCAAAGCCGCCTGCGAAGGCATCGAGGACATCGACGAGGACCTCCCCAGGGAAGAGGGCGGCGGCTCCAAAGCCAGCAGCAGCAGTAGCAAAGAAGGCAGCGCAGACTAAGAAGGCACCGGCTGCTAAGAGTGTGAAGACAAAGAGCGTTAAATCGCCGGCAAAGAAGGCAACAACTAGGAGAGGGGGAAGGAAATGAGATCGAGATCGAGTCGAGATCATCGTCATTATTGATAAAAGAGTTTTTTTTTTTACTTTTACTTTACTACTAGGTGTTTGTTTTGTTTGTTGTAGGGGTAGTTTTGTAAATTTTTCCTTTTCTTTTCCGGGTGTAATTGGATCCAATCTAATACGCCCCGATTATATAACCAAAAAAAAAAAAAAAAAAACTCTTTCGGTTTTTATTGTTAGTATTATTATTATTATTTTTATATTCTAATTTTAATTATAATGTCTAGGGATTTGAGAAGTGTAGTAGTAGCAGCAGCAGTAGTAGTAGTTGAGATCATGAGATATTTATATGAAGAAGATGTATTTTTATTAATTAATTAAAGCTGTTGAGTTAAGTTGAGAAAGAGAGAGAGAGAGAAAGAGAGGTGATGAATTTAGAGGCTCTCTCTGATGGTTTCTTTTTTCAATCAGAGGGTTTCAATGCAAATGCAAATGCAAAAACTGTTTTCCGTAATGAAAGAAAGAAAGAAAGGTAGCATCTCTCTCTCTCTCTCGTACGCCAGTTATTGCGTGATTGTGATTCCAAGTCCACCACCACCGCGGTTTAGTTCCTTCCTACTCACTCGCCTTCTTATCTAAGATTTGGTAAACACTTATAACACTCATTACTCTCTCTCTCTCCCCCTTTGTCTGGGCTTTTTTGCTTAGAAATACGCTTTGATTTGAATTTAGCCACTGCAAATTGAATAAACACTGAAATCAACACTCGTCTCTCAATGCTACCTTCATTTCATTATATATATTTATTTGTTCTATTGTCTTCGGACCTTTTTGTGGATTTCGAAACTAGACTAAGAAATGAGATTCGCAGTGTTAACTAATAAAGTCTGTCTGTCATCTCTCGCAAAATCCTTATCATATATATAAATATGGTTGGAATTGGATTGGGAAGGGAACGTTAATTTAAATGGAATTTCTTAGGTTTGCAATATATATTGCTTTCTCATTTTCATATCTGTATATATCCTATGTTATTGTAACAAAAGTTACAAACCACAATGGACTAGTCAGTCTGGAGCTCAAGAGGATATATCGACTTCTCCCACTTTGCAATTTTGCTTCCATTGCTCTTCCTCTCTGTGTTTTTCATATACTCTTCAGTTCAATGTGCTCATTTACTTTTTGAATTTTTGTTTATGGAATGACAAAACCTACAACTGAATGGTGAGTTGTGATTCAAAGGTTAAAAATATTTGCAAGAAATAAAAAAATAAAATATTCCAAACAGAAATGAGACTGGCAGACGTGTTGGTTTTTACTCCATCAACATGTCTTCTAGTCAAAACAAAACAAATCATACACCATTTGGTTGCAACCAGAATTGTAGTGGTTTACTTGACATGAAAGCATTTCTCTCACATGCCTCTTCATGGTTGTACCCGACTGCTGCTTCTTATCAAAGCTTCCTAAAGAATCATCATGATCATTTCCTTTTCTCTTCTTAAGACTTGACTTGTCTGCAAAATTAATTCATCCAATATAGCCGTTGCTGATTCAAAGTGAATGATGTTATGATGGTTTGCACTTTAAGTGTACCTTTTAACCTAGGGAATGCAAACAGAATATGGATCTATGCTTCTTTTTCTTTTTCTTTTTGTTTTTAGAGTTGGTTCAAGAAAAACCACAACTTGGAAATGTCGAAGCATGGTATGCCAATGCTTTTCCTCTTGTTTTAAAGATTGGCTTAGTGAGATGCATGTTATCGTTACAGTTAACATGGTGCTCCGTTTTGAACGACGTCTTGCTCTGTTTTCAACGATGTCTTAGTTTCTGGTACATGCTGATAATAATGTTGAACTTTGCTGGGGTTGGAAGTAGTCATAAGTGATATGATCTTTGTTATCCATTAATCTATTTCTTAAGATAAGGAATCCTCAGAGATTTACATTTTAAACTTTCAAGACTGGCTGGTGTTAGTAACTTTTTTTGTAGTAGCATTTATTTGGAAACTATTATTGGTGTGAGTCACTTCTGATATTATTTTAACTGATTCAAAATGAAATAGTTTTGGAAAACTATTGAATTTGATTGCAACATTCTTTCCAAACCATTGTTTGCAATGATGTGGAACGCTGATTGACTTGTATATCCATATCAACTTCGTGCATCAAATTAGCATAATCTGGTCAGGTTTGACATTTTTGGTTTGTTCTCAAGAATACTAAATTTGATTTTACTCAGTGGCTTGGATGTGTCAACTTTGAGGTGCTAAGCAAATAAATCTGATCATGTAAAAGAGAAAATGGGATGTTGTATAAGCCCTCTAGAGGCGGCGTGAGTTTTACATCCTAACATGCTTTGGCTCAGATGTTGAATTCATCCTTTATCTTTTCAAAAGTGATATATTGATATCTTAGTATTCCAGAAACTCATAAATAGGTTTCTAATTTTAGAAATTAATACGATTTTGATGGCTCTGTGAAGTAGCAAGAAGTATAATTTAGAAGGATGCAGATAAAATGAGGGAGAGTCATTTGAGATATGTTGGACGTGCAATGGAGCCCAATGAATACACCCATTTGAATAGTGATCACATTAATGATTAATAAACATATGTCACATGTATCCGCAAGTCTCTCAGCACATTTTCATATTTCCCATATGTTTTTATGATGCTTTATGCTATTTGTTTATCAAACTTCTCCATTGCATAACCTATGTGTGCGTGAATGCTAATCCTGTTCTCGTTGAATTACTTTCTTTGTCTGCATTTCCTGCTGACTTCGATTCCATTTTTAGCTTATAGGTGACATTTGGGTTTTCATGACCTCAATGATATGCAAAATATCATCTGGAGTGGCATTTATTTGGGAATCAACTGTTGGATAGTCTTAGATATCTAAAACAGCTACTCATTTTGCAGTTGCATTGAATGAATAACGTACATCTCATGAAAGGTAACTTTCTTTATTATTTGTTCGATTGTGTGAAACCCATTTGATACTATTCTTAATTTCTTATGTTATTAGTTTTCTATTAAATAACAAACATAATTCCTCTATGCAGTAATTTCTAGGTAGGTCCTTTGTTCCTAAAGGATGGAATGTAGTCATTAATCTGATACCTTTTATGCCAGGCTGCCAGGTTATGATATAGTCTTAATTGGAAATCAAGATGGTCCATCAAATTGTATTAGTACACGATTTTATTTATTTGTTATGCCCATCTTCCAAGATTGCTTAAATTAGTGTCAGAGGAAATTTTCAGACATTATTGGGTGTATAATATAAGAAGAAGAGAAGCATTAGACTGTGATATATCACGTGTCATCAATATTGCTGATCACGCAGTTGTGGTCATTATCTGCTAACAAGTGAAGGCACGAAAAAAGTTGATTGTTGATGATAGGGTCCATATGTTCTTGGAAATTAATCATGTGGCATTTTGGCAGAATAGAATATATGTGGTCAACCTTGACTGGTCTATTGAGAATCCATAGTTGACTCCCAAATTTTAGGACTAAGGTTTGATTGTTGTTGTATCTGCTCTACCCCATCAATTTTTATTTTATTTTAATTTTTGTATTTTTATTTTAAGATAAAGATTATCACGAGGGACTATATGGACTTCACAATATATTGTTTCCATCATTCTTTAGGTTTTGTAACTGTTTAAACCCTCTCTAGGTTAAAGCAATACAGCCATTCCATGCTATGTCAAGGATCGGGGTTGTTGAGGATCTTTGTGCTAGGCTTTTATAGCTGAGTTGGGTTTCTGTGCAGGGAAGATATAGACATTATGCTCTTTACAAGAAAAATTTCCAACTATGTTAGTTGCAGCTGTTAAACATCACCATCAATGGTGTCGATAAGGACTAGTGGTGGATGGGTGGGATGATTTGAATCATACCAATGAAGAAAACCTCCATATCCAGATCTTGGGCTAGATTAGTGGACATGGCAGCTGATATCTAAGTAAATTTTTTTTCTATTGATGCTTTTGTCCTTTTGGGTTTCTTTTTTTTCCTGCATGGTGACATGATGCAAAAAGGCTTTGCTATGTGTATGCATGGTATGTGATTAAGAGATAGTTAAATTTTGGTTGACTGTCTTGCTATTAGGACATGATGGGGTTGTCACTGTTTGAGGGACATTCTGTTGGCTGAACTTGAAGAAGGTGTTGCAAAAAATCTTATAAGTCTGGGAGTATAAATCAGTATGGGACATTGAGAAGCGGAATGGATACTAATTTCCTTGGAAAAACATTTGGCAGGCAAAAGTACCACCAAAACATGGCTCTTTTTTTTTTTTTTTAATTTAATTTTTTGTTTTACTTAGACCGTGA
Organism: Quercus aquifolioides; assembly: GCA_019022515.1. Taxonomy (NCBI): domain Eukaryota; kingdom Viridiplantae; phylum Streptophyta; class Magnoliopsida; order Fagales; family Fagaceae; genus Quercus; species Quercus aquifolioides. The sequence continues at coordinate 47,559,888 of CM032336.1, read as the reverse complement.
CATTGGTCAAAATTCCAATGTTATAGAATCTCAGGAAGTAGGAATAAATATAGCTGATTGGGTTGTATTTGTAAGGTTACTGGTTAGATAGTGGTGGCCTTGTTCTGCATTGTTTGATCACATGGGAGCTTTTAACTCTGTCTTTTGGTCGTTTTGTATTATATCATTTAAACCTATGAAAGTTGAGGTGAAATTGGCATGTTGGAGAGGGCATTCTGGTAATAGTGGGGTAGAATGATTGGGAAGGCTGATCTGTTATGCCTAATGTGGTGCATTTAAAGGTAAAGGAATGCTAGGACATTTGAAGGGCACCAAGCTCCTCCTAAATAAGCTAAAAGCTCTTTTCAAGTTGAAGCTTCTGTTTGTTAGATCACTTTTATGAGTGGATTGTGGTGGTTTTTTGGGACATCCCCCTCCCTCTCACCCACCATTTTTTTTTTTTTAAGTTTCTCTTCTTTACAATATGTAATCCCTATTTGTGTGTGTGTTTTTAATTGTACTCCTGCTATTTTTTTATTATTAATTAGTTATTTTATATTAGCGAAGGGGTATTCTCTCTCTTTAATTTCTCACCTTAATTTTTCATATTCTACAACTTGACTTGGTATTATAGCATTTTGATCCAACCCTAGAACGCGTTAAAACAATATGGAGGTTGTTGTCAGATGATAGAAGTGTTCTGATGTCAGCATTCATATGATGACATCTGCGTTGTTGTCAGCACCAATTTGTTCACAAAAGTTTGGCAGCCATATAGAGCACTCTTCAGGTAAAGCAAGATATGACAAATAGTTGTATGTGACAGGCTTTAGTGATATGCTGACTAGGCTTGTTGTCGCTCTGATCAGAGGTCCACTTTTGATTTTGTATCTTTGTCAAAGGTAATCTTGTTACTTGTTCCAGTAAAACACAGAATGTTGTCACCCGTTCTAGTTCTGAAGCTGAATATCGAGTTATGGCTCATACTGCTTCTGAGATGTTATGAGTTTGCTCTTTCCTTCATGACTTGGGTATTGATGTTCCTAATCCTAGGCAGATGTGTCGCGACAATAAGACTGCTATCTTTACTACCAACAATCCTATTTTCCATGAGCATTTCAAACATATCAAGGTTGGTTGTCACTTTATTCAAAATTTGTTGATGCAACAATAGATTGTCACTCCCTATGCCTACTAAGATGAATTCTCACAAAAGCTTGTGTGTCTTTTCAGCAACCATCTTTCAAGTTAGGCATGTTTGATTTGTATGCTTCAGCTTGAGGGGAGTGTTAGAGTTACTCTTGTTAATTTTATATTTTTCTACTTGCTTATTATTTTATATTAGCATAGGGTAAACTTATAATCTTGTCATATCCCCCTAAAATATATAGTTGTTAAGGTGATGGCTGATTGATTGAGCCCTAAACCTTTTCTTTCTACACACTCTGTCTCTTTCTATTGTTCTCTTCCTCTTTTTTTTTTTTCCCTAATTTTTTCATATTTAATACCAACTTTAATAAATTTTCCTGTCAAGAAAAAAGTTTCTGCATTCGATATGCTGCTTAATCAAGAGCCAAATTTCATCAAGATGCAGTTTTGATGGTGCCAATCTGCAGCATTATTAGATATTCATTAGTGGAGATATCATTCTAGATCAAATGGACTTCCGATTGATTTGTTAATTTTTTTACCCATAAAGCCTACCAATCAACTAATCTGCATATTGGTGCCACTTATTAGTCACGTAGGATTTCCTCATGTACACTACTTATTTGACATGAACTTAACATTTCTTTTTCTTCATTGATATTATGCCAACTATATTTCTCTTGGAAAAATAAGTCAGAGAAAATTAAAATACCTAACAAAGGCGTGAAATCCAATTGTAAGTAAAAAAAAAGTATACCCTCTTGCCAAAAAAAAAAACTTTGACTTTGGAAAGTACGTAATGACAGCAGTTAATTGAGTAAAATCATTTTTTTGACACTTTTAATGTATGTTCATAGAGATAATTGTCTTAAATAAGGGTGAAATTTGTGTAGTTGTAATTATTCAGCCCATACATTGTAAGTAAGAGTCTTGGAGACACTTTAGTATACTTAAGTTGCTTCCCTTGGGTTCTTGTACACTGCTTTTGTTATTAGTATATGTACTTTTACTCATAAAAGAACATTGTAAGTAAATAATCTTTTATTTCCCTCACTACTTAACTCAATTAAGCTTTAATCCTAACTAATATAGGTTGGCTAGTGGATCTTTTATGCCCTTCAGTCCTATCTAGGGTCACGTCCTCATTACCTCTATAACAATATCATATTTCCCCACTTCCCCCATAAAGTTAAAAAGTTCATCATCTCCTTGGCAAAAATTCATATGTATCATTCAAGAGACTTTGGATGTACTGTTTTTGGACTTACCTTATACACCACTGAAAATCGATGTATGAAAGAATGTTTTGAAAAATTATTTATGAAGCCAACCAATAAAAGGTTAAAAGGATTAGATGATTTTAATAAAAAAAATAATTGGATGATTGAAGTTGCTAGTCTGCTTAAAGTTTTTCCACTTTATCTAAGCAGAAAAATGGATGAAGAGAAAGAGTAATAACGTAAATTCTCTCTCAATTATTATATTTGTGAACTTATAATCAGTGGTTTAAGTCAACACAGCCAAAATCTGTGTCATTCTGCATATGGACATCGGCATTGAGAAAACAGAAAACTTATGAGACTGGTAAAATCTGTATCAGATGCAAAGTGGCTTCTGAACATAAGGAGAAGGAGTTACTGCAACTATAAAGCTTCTGAATTGAAGCTCACAAAATAAGTGTAGGAAGTTTTATAACTGAGAAGAACAAGAAAATTAAAAGTAAAAAAAAAAAAAAAAGAGAGGGAAAAACAGTAGAGGATGCTTCTTGATGGAAGAACAGTAAAGGATGGTTCTTGACTCAAGACACATCTCAGGACTCCTTTATATATCCAATTAGTAACTAAAGAGTAAATAGGTCATAGAGAGCTGTTTAGATGTGCATTACCATCCAATGAAAGAGGTATGTTCTTGGCTATTATCAATTTTTTTTTTCTTGTTTTGTTTAGTATGCTTTCCTTGAATCCAGGTTCTTATTGTACATTGTCATTATTGCCACAATCTCCATTATTAATAGAAGTTTCAATCAATATTTAATCAATGGATCATGATTTATGAGCTTAGAAAACTTTTACTTTTTTGGCTTACTTGTTACGGCTGTGTGATTTCTGTTTGGATTTTTTTTCAGCAATTACTATTTTCAAAATCTTCTATTATCTGAATCACCTCCACTATCAATAGACATGTTTCTGAATAATCAGTTTTGAACTTTTGAACTGATTTTGTTCTTTGAACGGAATTCTACATATAAGCTCATTAATTTAATACAAAATAGATAAATATTCCTTGGTTGCAAACATAGAAAATTTTACAATTTCTTCAGCCTTTGTTTCTTGAGCCATCTAAGTGGAGAAGTTTCAAACCATATTGACCCTGCACTCTTGATTTGTCATTTCCTTCTTTCAATTCTCTGGATGCAATACTTCAGTTCCTGCTGAATGTTCAACCTTGAAGGTGACAATACAATGTCTTTCCAAACTGACCCAGCTTCGCAAGCTGGGTTAGGGTGCTTGTAAAGTTCATATATGGACTTGGCATTTTCATTCAACCTTTCTACCCGTTTTAAACAATCAATTTCGTCTGGATCAACCAGCAATGTCTTGTCTCTGTCTTTCCATCCTATCAACTTCACAGGAATTATTATGTCAGTATGACATGTTGTTTTTAACAAAAATTGCTACAAAAACCTTCTGCTGACAGGTATAGACTATAGTCCTGAATGCCATGGCCTTCATGCAAAAGCCAAACCCATGTATGAAAGTGTAAGTTAGCATAATATAAGTCAACTGAGCTTTTGCCAAGAAAAACAACAAGTAATTATTTACTCTTGGTTGATTAAATGAAATTATGCAGGTACAAATATAGGCCTATCTTTAAATCCAAGTTCTGGTTGTTAACACTGAAGTAAGGTTCTTGTCACTGCACAAAGAAAGAGGAGGAATGTTGGGTGTACCTTAGGCGGGCCTTCCAAAGCATTCGTGCAATATAACCTGGCATTATCAACCAGTTGGCAGTATGTTAGAAATGCATTTGCAAATCTCTTGTGGGATTTTAATTGTGAATTTACTCTTACAGCTCTTCTACACATGATAGCTCTCCTGTTTACATGCAAAAAAACACACTTTGATACATTAGATTACTCAATAGAGAGAGACAGATAAACAAGAAAACAAATATATTGTTAAAAATTTTTAAAAATGAAAATGTAAAAAGTACCAAGATATAATGGTTAGTAATATACCTTATGCCTCTTATAACAGCTAGATAGGCATCACAGACAATTCCAACAAGCTCTATCCTATATGGTTTTCTCTTTTTGCCTCCAACTTTCTCTGGTTCTTCATCTTCAATTTGTTCCCAGTAGTTTTCAGTTACAGTTCCATCTTCATTCGCCCTGTAACCAGCACCCATGCGATAACGGCGGCGGTGAACATTCCTGGCCATTGTTATTGTCTGCACAACAAATGGTTGCCAAGAGAGGGTGCCATCCATGATCACATCCCTCCCTTCATTAAGTGCTGTCACCAGGAGGGATGATGCAGCATCAGTAGATGATTGGTGTACCTGTTTATAAACATTTTTCAGGCCATACTATGGAACTTATGCTAGGAAATATTATGATGAAGCATATTGACGTGATAAATATTTGAAATATTATCAAAATTGATGTGCCTACTTCAGGTAAGTTTTATTTAGTATTACATCTGAAGTGGCACTAAAATGAGAGAGAGAGAGAGATGCTAAAGTAGAGAATCTGACTGTGCCTGGGCCTTGGCTTAGGTGGTATAAGTGTGGGATGAGTATTGGGTAAGTCTTAGATTCAAAACTTACCGATCTAAAGTAAAAGAAACTGACCCAGTGATGTCTGACGATGTAGAAAGGAGATTGAAGAAGAATCTGAGTACCACATATGGAAGCACACATTCAAATATACTTGCGAGAATGATGTAAATGATGAACTACCACTTCAGATGAGTAATGTATTAAGGAATCAAAGGGGAAACTTCTTATCATGGGCAGAAAAAGCACCTTGGTCAGATGATATGTCAGGTATGTTTATGCTACAATTGACTTTGTATTGTTTATACCAGTAATGTAGCTCAGGTTTATTCTACATTGGCTTTATGCTCCTCTTCTTAACTTTAAAACCAAACAAACAGACTATGGTTTATGTTGAACAGGTTCAATTTTTTTTGATAAGTATGTTGAACAGGTTCAATTCACAAGCATATGTTTCACTTCAGAACTTTTAGGCCTAGAATGTGTCCCAGTTTTGGTCATTTGATACCATTACATTCTCCAGAGTATTTTCTATGCAACCTGTAGAAAAAGTGGGTGCTTCTGCCTATTATTCTGAGGGGGAAGAGGGTAGAGAGAGAGAAAGTCTCATATCTCACCAGTTCAGCAGTCTGGAGCATGTCGACATGTCCATGACGTCTGGAACTAAGGGCCCTAAAGATCACATCTGATTCTTTGAAGGCATCTGCTTCAATTTTTACCGCATTTCCTGCTGCTCCTGCCCAGAACGGTCTTCATCCACAAACAATCAATATTAGCTCTTGCTTTCCATAATTCCAAATTCTTTCATTTTTAAAAGTGATGTAGCAAGATAGGGATGGAGAAAATATTTTAAATGATGGCCATAGGATTGAAATAATACCTCTTACACTAGTCATTTTGAAGTTACTTACCAATATTCAATTACCTTTTAATTGTAATAAAACTTCCTTTTAGCAACTTCTGTATATTCAATTAGCTTTTCTGATCTTCAATACTCATTCGGTACAGGCAGACCTTTTGAATTCTTGAATTTTATCCCAAAGTCAATTTCAAGTTATCTATGAAGTTCCAATGATGATTTCACTTTTATACGTGATGTAGAAGATTCAGCTGTAAACAACTCAAGACTGAACTTAATAGATAGTTGTGACATTGTTGAAAAAGAAATTTTGATCTTGGCCTTAGGATTTAGCTCAGAGCTTCAGACCACCCAAAATAATACATACATATACACACACACACACACACATATATATATATATATATGTATGTATGAATGTATTGTATGTATGTATGTATATGTATTTTATATACATATTTGCCAACGTCCCCTTGTAGTTTTAACTTTCTCAATTAAGGATAATGTAAGAGCTTAACTGAGAGAATTCTGAATAAAGGGTGATGTTTACAAGAAAAACTTTTCACCTGTTGCAAAATTTCTTACTGCTTATGTTTAGGATTATGGAATGGATGATAATAATATTCATACTCTTTCAGAATTTCTTTAAGCACTGTGCTCTTCCCAGCTCCCATCCCGCCACCCATCAGGAGGAGGACTGGACTCCTATCGCTGTGTGCCACTGGAGCCATCACCTCTGTACATCGTGAGTCATCATTTGCTATCATTCCCATTGCTTTCAGCTCCTCTACCAATGTAGAGAACACTCTAGCCACCTTCAGGTTTTTTGTCACCCTCTCAAATCTTTGTTCCCTATACCAGCAAAAAAACAAGGATATTTGAATACTTTAATTCTGCAAAAACAATATATTTGCATCAGTAATAATTATAATATACAACTTAGCTCTTTTTTTCTTTTTTTTGGCGAATTGGATATAACTGAATTGCCAAGTAACTCTTACTAACTTTGGGTGATGTGTATGTAGAGAATTTATGAGTAATTCAATTCGAATGTAAATTGTCTGCTAGTTCCATCTGCTCTTTGATTGCTTTCCTATGATCGTAACTGCTTATTACATAATTTCATCATGTTTAATACAGCAATTTCTCTGTATAAGAAAGGTCAAAGCCAGAAAGGCTGAGGGGTACGCTCTATAACAAATACAGAAACTAAAACTGGGGAAACAAAATGGTCTTGCATTTTTTTGCATCTTTCGAAGATTTACAATACAGTTTCTTTTACAGTTTTTATTTAAAAGAAGGAAAATACATGAAAAGTGGCTCTTGCATTTTCTGTGTGATAAAAGCCTGAACTTTTTTTTTTTTTTTTTTTTTTTTTTCTGCAGGAACTTGAACTCTAAAAGACACACATTTCATAGAATGAAGGCATTGATTGAAGGGCAAGTAACATTAAGATGGGGCAGCAACAGTTTTGGGGGAAAATCAATGATAGTACAGTTTGGTTCAGAAATGACATGGGAATGGCAGACTGTATTATCTTGCTTTAATATTCTATTGTTAACATTTCATTTCGACTCCTACTAGCATTTTCAATTATATATATATATATATATATATATATATAAAACATTGATGATGATGATGATGATGACCACCTTGTTGCTGCCATGAAAATTTGCTTGAGCTTCCTTTTGGGCTCAGGATCAGAACTCATCACCTGAAAATTAATGTAGCATGATAAGGAAACTATACATAAATTATCATGCATGATTTCAAATCAACGTTTTTCTTTTCTTTATAACCCCATAAGCCATTAGATCTTGGATACCTGACTAATCATAAGATCGGTTAGGCTCCAATGAAATGCAAAGTAACTTAGAATGCATCTCTCAAACTCCTCCACAAGCTTCACAAAAAGCGAATCTGCATCTGGTTCACTTGCAAAGAACGTATAAATATCATCCTCACATCCCTCATATTTCCTAAGGTATTCAGAGGCCAATTTGCATAGCTGTGGACATTCTCTTCTATCTTTGAATCCCATCTGCCTAGCTGCAACCAATGGAGAGACAGAATTAAAACAAAGATTGAATATATTCAGGGAGATGTTAATGTCTAGGGACGTTTGGTCCTTTCGCTTTCAAAGCGTCACATTGTGAGGGTGTAGGCACGAATGAAATTGCCCTGGAAAAGACAGCATGGACAATAAAGCATTTACATAGATCCAAATGTATATTGAAAGGATCAAATCACATAATTACCTACATAATGGGGAAACCTTTCTAGCTTTTCAACTCCTCGTGTGTCTGATAATATGAGGCGTGGAGCAAGTTTGTCAAACCATAGCTTCCGAAAACGATAATGCACTGCCACAGCAATGATCAGGCCAATGGAAGAGGCTACAATGATCTGTGTGAAGCTGGGTTTGCTGTAAAAATAATCTGAAGAAAAAAAAGAAAAAGAAAAATTAATGAAATATTACAACATTGCATTACATGTATGTAATTGTTTCTGAATGAAGGATGAAAAAACGCATAATAGTCAATAGGATTAGGGTGTCCAGATTTGTTCTCTTCTTGAAAGGCTTACCTTTCTGCATGTCTGTTAGAAATCCAGGAATGAATATGATGATTATGGGATATAAAAACAAATGTCTTTTGGATTAAAGGGTTGTAAATGTAACTGTGAGAAACAGCTTTTTCCATCATCACGACTTTGTAGCTGCATGTTAATCGTTATATTTTGTTTGGAGACACTGATTAAAGTGACATGTAAATTCAGGGATTTTGCATGAGACCAAGATCAAGTGGTTACACGTGTAAATAGTTGAAGATATTGTTGCATTTTTGCATGCATCCAAGACACAGTCAAATCCCCTTAAAAGAGGACATATTGTTGTATTTTACATGTGTTATATGAAACTATGAATAAAGACAACATATGAGATACCCACATAAGTGGTAATTAAATGCCGGAGAGAGATTTTAATTTTTAACTAACAATACTTTTTTTTTTTAAATTATAATAAAAAACCAATTCAATAGAATCTTCTTTTTTTTTTTTTTTTTAGAAACAATTTATGATTCAGATATTGTTGAAAAACTTCGAATTTATGTTTTCTAATATTATTAAAAAAAAAAAAAAAACTGTGTTTTCGAAAAACTACCAAATGAATGTGGATACGCCCGACACAGTCGGAACCCGTATCCAGTTTTGATTGGACTCGGGTAAGGAGTTAGAACTTTTTCACAAGTACAACCATAATTAAAAGCGAAACCTCACACTCACACTTCCTTTTCTCAAGTCTTGGGATCCAAATGGTTATCAGAACTTCTTCTTCTTCACCTGCCGCTTCTGCGTCTGCTGTTTTGTCATCTTCTTCTTCAACAATTGCTCCTAAAGGTAATCTTTCTTCTTTATTCACATACTCACATGAACCCACAACTTCAAATTTCACATCATCACCAAAAAATTCATTTTTCCTCTCCTCTTTGTTCACCAACCAACATAGTCATAGACCCACTTCCTCAAATCCCAAAATTTTACCAAAAAACTCACTTCCCAATGTTCCATTCCAAACCCCACTTGAAAATTTCTTGAAAATAAGTTGTGTGTCAGGTTATGTCACTCTCAATGAAGCATTGCACTGCTTTGATCACATGCTGTCTTTGCAACCAACACCACCAATGTCATCATTCAATTATTTACTTGGTGCACTTTCTAAGAATAAGCATTATTCTAGTGTGATTTCACTTTGCCGAAGAATGAATTTAATTGGGTTGTTGCCTGACTTTATTACTTTAAACATTTTACTGAATTGCTTTTGTAATTTGAATCGAGTTTGTGATGGTTTTGTGGTCCTGGGGAGTATTTTGAGGAGAGGTTGTAGTCCCAATACCGTGACTTATACGTCTTTGATTAAGGGGTTGTGTAAGGAGGATAGGATTGGTGATGCAGTTGGGTTGTTTAAGAAAATGGTCAAGGTGGGTTGTATGCCTAACGTGATTACATATGGGACTTTGATTAATGGGTTGTGTCGAACGGGGAACACTGGTGTTGCGCTTAAGTTACATGTTGAAATGCTAAACGGTCAATTTGGTGCCAATTGTAAGCCTAATGTAGTTTGTTATGGTACTATTATTGATGGGCTTTGTAAGGATGGGTTGGTAGATAATGCAAAAGCACTTTTCTTGGAAATGAAGGGTGGGGGAATATTTCCAGACGTGGTCATTTATAGCTCTCTAATACACGGTTTTTGTTATGGAGGTAAATGGGAGGAGGCTAAAGGTTTGTTTAATGAAATGGTGGATCAAGGTGTCCAACCTAACTTGGTGACATTCAATGTGTTGATAGATGTTCTTTGCAAGGAGGGTAAGATGAAGGAAGCAAATGGATTATTAGAGTTGATGGTTCAAAGAGGTGAGGTTCCTGACATGTTTACTTATAACACATTGATGGATGGGTTCTGTTTGGTAGGTAGACTTGATGAGGCGAAGGAGCTTTTTGATTCTATGGCAAGCAAAGGATGTGAACCTAATGCTGTAAGTTACAATGTGTTGATGAATGGATATTGCAAGAATTGGAAGATTGAGGAAGCTATGAATTATTATAAGAGAATGATTCACAAGGGAGTTAGGCCAACAGTTATAACGTATAACGCCTTATTAACAGGTCTTTTTAAGGCAGGTAAGGTCAAGGATGCACATAAGCTGTTCGGTGAAATGCAATTCAATCATTTGGTACCAAATTCAAGTACATATAATATACTCTTTGATGGGCTTTGCAAGAATGAGTGCCTTCCAGAAGCAATGGATTTATTTAATACTTTAGAAAATATGAAGTTTGAGCCTAGCATTGAAATTTTCAACTCTCTCATTGATGGGTTGTGTAAAGCAGAGAAACTTGAACTTGCTTGGCAGATATTTCACAGATTATCCTATAAAGGCCTAGCGCCAACTGTTGTAACATACTCCATCTTGATTCATGGGCTTTGTAATAAAAGAGATTTGGAAAAGGCAAATGATCTGTTTCAAGAAATGGAAGAGAGGGGTTGTGCTCCAAATGTGGTCACATATAATACGCTTATGCGTGGTTTCTTCCTGAATAATGAGTTGCCAAAAGTAGTTGAACTTCTCCACAAGATGGTGGAGAAAAATGTGTCACCAGATGCCTCCACAGCCTCCATAGTAGTAGACTTACTTTCTAAGGATGAAAAATATCGAAAATGTCTGAATTGGCTTCCAACATTTCCTGCCCAGAAGCCTGAGGAGAGATGAGTAATGAATGTTGACACTAGTGTGAGTTTCACATAACAAACCTAACTTCAAAGTTCTAAGGAAAAGGTTTAACCCTTAAATCACAAGTTACAAAATGTGAAGGCCCACTGCTGCCATTGTCCAAATGTCCAGTTGTGACTGAATGGGTAAAAAGCTTCAATGGTTTGGTCATTCTAGGCTATGAGTTACTTGAGAATTGTATTAGAGGTATGAATTTTATTCATCCAAAATTCTAAATTTGTTGTGATAACTACCCATATACAAAAATTGCAGGATATTTATGCAAGAATCCCTTGCTAGAATACCTTTCCTAGCTTACTTCTCTGTTGTTATCTCTATTTGGTCTGTATTTCTTTTTGTGATAAGTAGTATTATTTTTTTGTTAGCCATGCTGATGTGTAGACCCATCTGATTACGCTTGCAAACCCATTAAAGGGTTCTGTTTGATGGTTTGAGCATCTGGCTGATGGGTAAAATGTCAAAAATTATAAGGTATTATTGCCCATTCTGTTTGCCATAAGCGTTCTTATATGCTCCATTTTCAAGCTACTCACTCAATTCCATGCATATAGTTTGAGTTCTACAGATGTGCTTTATGCCTCTATAATCTCCTACTCTATACCAAATGTGTTTTAAAGACATGGCGTGGATTGGCATGCCTCAGTGTTGTTGTAGATGCGGTGACTGAGTCACTTCTCTTGCCGTGGCTTCTAGAGCGATTGCTTAAGGTAAAGACATGGTGTGGATTAGCAGCGCGGCAGTATTTACTGTGTTTTTAGGTTGAGACAGGTGAGACTGAATCAAGAAATCACAACCTGAATGACGTTTATTTGGGGAGCACATAAGCTTGTCTTTCATTATTGCATCTTTCCAAGAATTACAACACAACTTTTAGGGTCTTCATTTGAAAGTAGGAAAATACATGAAAAGTGGATCTTTCGTTTTCTGAATGATATAAATTAAGCCTGATATATTTGTTTAAGCAAAGACTTAAATTCTCAAAGACAGACACATTCCATTGAATGAAGCCATTGGACTTAAGGGCAAGTACCTTTAAAATGGGGCAGCAACAGTTTTGGGGGAAATTCAATGATCGTGTGACTTTTTGTTTAGTTTCTTCCATGTCACAATCTAGAATATAAACTTTCATGTTATATCTTCCATGTGCGGTAACTGAATGCATAAAAAGACTAGGGTACAATTTTGTTTCAGAAATGACATGGGGATGGTAGACCGTAGTTAAACTCCTTTCATGTACAGTATTATCTTGTTTTAATATTCTATTATTCACATTTCATATCCAGTCATGCTAACATTTGCAATTATATAAATAAAAATGATTATGATAATGGCCACCTTGTTCCTGCCATAAAAGTTTGCTTGAGCTTCATTTTGGGCTCAGGATCAGAACTCAACACTTGAAAATTATGTAGCATGATAGGAACAATAAACACGAGGAGAAAAATCTACCGATGCATTTTTATACATATGAGGTATCATGGATAACAAAATAACTAACTTTTTAGATCTTGGATACCTGACTAATCATAAGATCAACTTGGATCCAATGATTTGTAAAGTAACTTAAGAGTGTATCTCTCAAAGCATAGTACCGAGCTTAAGAGAGCGAAATTGAAGTCTTGAACGAAGGATTTATGAATTTATGGTCAATTTTTTTATGATCAATTTTGATTGGGTTGAACAAATCGGATTGAGCTTAACTAAAACCTAACCATTTGATTGGAGTAATTTTGGTCCTAAATTAAGGATTATGAAATCCCATTTTATTTGATTGTTTATGGGCAAAAATTAGACTTGAATCGAGGCTTTAGAGTATTATCTATTACACATATTTTAGTGTGCACATAGTACACACAATTGTATTTTTGTAAGGGAACTCATGACTTTATAAGAACCTTTCAAAATTGGGAAAAAAATTTATTAGAACCATCCATCCGGTATTTATCATAACCTAGCACTAGTGATCTCATCTAAATTTTAAAGGATAAAGTTTAGCTACAAAATTGGTTGTAATCTTAGGCTACAACCTTACTCAATATTTTTTTATTGGATGTGAATTTTGACAAATTCACCATTAAATTACATCTTCTTCTTATATCCTCCATATTTGCAAAATTTCTAGAAAATTAAAGATCAATAGCTATATCATCAATAAATTGTTTAACTTGCAAGCTATTGTAGTTTAAAATTATGCATAAAATATAAGCTTATGAATTATATAGTAAATAATATCAAATTTATACAAAATTTGACATGTGTATTAAAAGCAAAAAAACATACAATTCAATAGATAAATTTTCTAAATATATAGTAATGTTCTAAACCTCAAGTGGAAGCAAATAAAGGGTCATATTTTATCTCTGGGAAGTAGGTGCACATAAAAAGAAGTAGCAATGAAGAAACTTAATCCTAAGAAAGGCCTTCCACTTCCACATACACAAGCCTATAGGAAAGGGGTTCATTTCGGCGTAGTGACTTTGGATTTTCAAACGTTTGATCTCTCGAAACATCCTTAACACATCAAAATTAGTTGGCTCCATTAATATGGAAACCTTGGGCTTACTGGACATGTGCAGCTTAGTAATTTTTTACTTAAGATGTTGGTGAAGTAGCTGCAGCTCTTCTTGAACAATAAACGAATCCGACAGGGAGAGGGAATTGTTAGCATTTCATGAATAATAAATCATCGATGTTGATACTTCTGAGGGTCGCTCTTTATATTTTTATTATTAGTTTTTGTTTGTGAATTTTTGGTGTGATTTCGAAAAGGGCATTGTTGGACGATGAGAGTCAGATTTAGGAGAACACAAGCTTTTCTTTTTCTTATCACCACTGCAATTTTCCAAGCTATTTGGAATCATTTTCATTTTCATCTTCGTCTCTGTATTTTCACATCTTCTAGAAGATCAATAATTCACAAAAAATCCAAAGTGGAATTTCACCCCTCGTGTTTCGATGGAATAATCATTTTTCATAACATTTTTAATCCAATGCTTGCAGTGTAAGGCATCTAATGTTTGTTAAGGGTATTTTTTCCACAACTGGGGGTCTATTATACAATGATTATAGATAAAGACCACATGGTCCAACACCTATCAATAATGAATTTTCCGTCCAACCTATATTTGTATACCTATTTCCTAAGTGGACCAAGCCCATTTACGAACGAAAGAACCCAACAAAAGGGATAATTAGAAGATGTGGATTAGAGGAAAACCAGTCATTTTGTATTGGGATGGACTCACTAAACAGACCCCCATTAAGCTTAGAGCACTGGTGAAGGCCCATTTGGTAAACAATTTTAAACACATATTTTCAGTTTTTAAACAACATTCCATACATTTTCATATACTTTTTTACCCACACGTATTTCAAAAAACTACAAACAACATTACTCAAACTGCTCTACCAAACGGGCCCTAATGAACCATGGTAGATGCAATGTGCAACACACATTCACTTATAGTCGAACCAAATACTACTGAATATATAGCGTTCACACTACACACATCTTTCTCCTAGTAAAAGAGAATCAATCATCAAATAACAAATCTTTGACAAATCCCTTGAGTTACAAAACTTTCCACTTCAATTAGTTTATATTCAAAAACATCAATTGGGAGATTTGTTTTTGATAGATATGATAAGATTTTAACTTGTGTGCGTCAACTTTATGATTATTGCTATTTATTATCAAGTCATGACGCTAATTAACTTATAGAGTTCGTTTCAATTTATGAGTTGGACTAAATTGAAACCCACCCATCATGTAGGAGATCAGAATAGAGAACTTAGTTAATGCTATTTAATATCCCATGAATTCATCAACAATTGACTATAATTTTTTTTTTTTGATAGAGAAGTGTTACGTCCACAACATTTTCACAATAAATCATAAATGATAAGTTGTTATTGGTTATAATTTGAATTTACAACTTAAATTATTTTTTTTCCCACTCGTAACAACCAATAACAACTTTTTTTTTTTGAGAAACAATCAATAACAACTTGCCACTTAAGATTTGTTTTGAAAATATTGTGGACATAACATTTTTTTTTATAGAGGCTATATTTTTGACAAAATAAAAGGCCACTTTTTTTTATATAATTTTTTGACTATATTTCTTGTTATATTATTGTATATTCCACTTTACATTTTTTGTTTCAATATTAACATTTTTTTTTAAAAATAAACAATTTTTTAAAAAGCATTTTCTAAAAAATTATTTCATTTTTTTATATGTTTGATAGAGTCCTTAAAATGAGTTAAAAATTTATTTCTTGACTTTCCTTATTTCCCTTATAACTCAACTAGTACTTCTTGCCCTTGGAGTCTCCAATAAAGATGTCTAAAGTTCAAACCGACTATCCCCAACTATTATTTATTCAAGAAAATTTTTTTAACATATAAGAGAAAAATTAAGAGACCAAAATGATAATTAAATCTTATATATATATATATATATAAAGAATTAAACCAAAAATTTAAATGATCTAAATCCAAAATATCAATATAAAATACATTTCATTAGAGAGATACCGAAGACATTCTAACAAATTAAGATTAGCTGACCATTTCAATGCCACAGTTGTGCAAATATTTATTCCATAATAGGATTAGTTATTTCAATTTTAGCATGAATGGAATATTCTCAAGGATTTGTTGGAAAAGTAGAAGATTGCCCTAAGAGCAACGCCGATACCTAACTCTACGTACAAACGTGATCGTCGTTGACTAATATTTTAAAATTTATATGTTTATCAATTTAAAATAAAAAAAAAAATTATTAAAACAATCCAAAGTTCTAAATTCCCCAGTCACTTGGGTCTTTTCATTTATTAGATGATGACAATAATTTTATAGGTATAAATTTTATTCCTAGCGAAAAAGACAATACTTAGAGAAACGAGTGCAATGCTTAGAGACAAATTCAGAAATTACCTATATGCAGTTGTGGAGAAATTTGCGGAGAATGCTAGTACCCATTGGAAGAACACTAAAATCTTTTGTACAAAATATTAAAGAATGTTTTTAAAATATTAGTTTTGATAAATCAAAACTCATACGCAAAGTGAAAGTGAAGTGATTGATAGCAACCTCAAGCGGTAGAAAAACGGCTACGGCTAGGGACCATATCTGATGAAGTTTTTTTTTTTTTTTTTTTTTTATTGGAAACATTTAACTAGATTCATTGATAAGGACCAAAGTCCATTGCACGTACATCATTTAAAATTTGGAGTTCAATAACAGGGGGAGTATCCTCCACCCATATCATACAGTCATCAACAAACAAAGCATTTCTAGCGAGTAAGTGAACAGCAACGTTGCTATTCCTCCTGACATGCGCAATCCTCCACGACTTGAAAAGTCCTAAGCACCACTGTGAACCTTCCACTATCTTTTGGATGGTCAAGGCTGGGGTTGCAGATCCCTTTAGAGCGTTCATCACTAGTAGAGAGTCCCCTTCGACCACAATATCCTTTAGACCCAAGTCCCATGCTAGCATTATGCCTATTTCTGCAGCTTTTGCTTCGGCTTCTAGAGCTCCCCAAGGAAAAGCTATCTTCTTGCAAAGTGCCCCCATCAATTGCCCTTTGTCATTTCTTATAACCACCCCAATTCCACAGCACCTTTGTGCCTCGAACACAGCAACATCAATGTTTACTTTATACATACCTTGAGGGGGGGGGGGGGGTGTCCAATATTTAATCAGTGGGGCTGGTTGGGCTTCTTGGCGCACCATCAGGCAGGCTTCACAAAATTCTGTCAAATATCTCCTTGCTTCCCCTGCAATAGTCTTCCCATTCTTGCACTTCCCCCCAAACCTGACAGAATTTCTGTTGTTCCATAGCAACCAAGCCGTGACAGCAAGCACCTCCCAATCCTTCTCACCTGGAGATGCCATTAACAGCCACACCACATCAAGAAAGACCTTTAGGGGCTGGCCAGGACTGTCTAGTTTGAAACTGGTCTCCCCCCAAGCTTCCTTTGCTACTTTACACCCCTATAAAATATGACCAGATGATTCACCCTCACCACACAGGTCACACTTGTCCTCCTTCACAACCTTTCGGTGCATGAGGCATTGTTTTGTGGGTAGAACATTTTTGCACGCTCGCCATAGGAAATGCTTAACTTTGTTAGGACACTTCAAGCTCCAAATCAGCTTCCATATTGCCTCCATTCTTGATGTATCAGAGCATCTAGGTCTACTGTCATTGCCTTTTGAGACCTCAAGGTACCTGACTGCCACTCTATAAGCACTCTTGACAGAAAAAATACCATTGGGGGTTTTAGCCCACACTTGGGTGTCCACCGGGTTCATAGGGCTGATTGGAATGCTTAGAATGGTCTCTGCTTTGAGGGGGAGGAAGGAGCTTCTTACCAAATCAACATTCCACTCGGCTTTGTCTAGTGCTATCAGATTAACCACATTCTCCCCTATATCCATTGCAGGCCTTGGGGAAATAATTCTGCCTGACTCCGTGGAAGGAATCCACGCATCATCCCAGATCTTAATACTCTTCCCATCACCCACACACCATCTAACCCCATCCCTTAACACTGGTTTGGCTGCCATCAAGCTCCTCCAAATGTAGGAGGGTTTTTTCCCCACTTGGGCATCCAAAAAGGAGGAATTTGCAAAATACTTTGCTCTAAGCACTCGATGGATAAGGGAGTCCGGTCGTTGTTGTATTCTCCATCCTTGTTTGGCAAGGAGCACAAGATTGAACGCTCTCAAATCCCGGAAACCCATGCCACCCTCCTTCTTTGGTTTACATAAGTTTTCCCACGAAACCCAAGTGATTTTCCTAGCATTTTCTTTCTTTCCTCACTAGAAACCCCCAACCAAAGAATTTAATTCCGAGCACAGCGAATCAGGAAGCTTGAAGCAATTCATGGTGTAGGTTGGTGAGGCTTGTGCTACTGCCTTTATTAGGATTTCCCTACCGGCATTGGACAACAGTTTCCCCTTCCAACCCGCTATTTTTCTACTAACTTGGTCTTTGATATGATTAAAAGCCTTTTTCTTTTCCCTCCCCACCATCGGGGGTAAGCCCAAGTATTTCTCATGTTGTTGTACAATCTGTGCACCAAAAGTGTCCATCACCCCATTTTGGATATCAACCCTTGTGTTCTTGATACGATTAAAAGCCTTTTTCTTTCCCCTCCCCACCATCGGGGGTAAGCCCAAGTATTTCTCATGTTGTTGTACAATCTGTGCACCAAAAATGTCCATCACCCCATTTTGGATATCAACCCTTGTGTTCTTGCTGAAAAACAAGGAAGTTTTGTCCCTGTTAATCTTTTGCCTCGACTCCTTCTCATAGGTATCTAAGACCTCAGCCACCTGCTTACATTCCTCCATTGTAGCTCTACAAAATATTATACTATCATCCGCAAAAAAGATGTACGAAACCAGCGGTGCTTGTTTACTTACTCCCACACCCCTTAACAGCCCCAAAGCTTCCTTCTTTCTGATTAGCACAAACAGCCCCTCTGCACACAAAAGGAACAAATAAGGGGAAATAGGGTCGCCTTGGCGAAGGCCCCTTGATGGTGTGATTTTCCCTCTCGGTTCTCCATTAATAAGCACCTCATAGGACACCGTTGTCACACACATCATTACTAGGGAGATCCATCTCTCGCTAAACCCCATCTTCCTCATAATGACCTCAAGGTAACCCCATTCAACCCGGTCATAGGCTTTACTTATGTCCAACTTAATGGCCATTAAACCCTCCTTCCTTTTTTTTCTTTTGGCTATTGTGTGCATGGTTTCAAAAGCCACCACCACGTTATCTGTTATGAGTTGCCCCGGAACAAAGGCACTTTGGGCTTCAGTGATCACCTTATGCAGGATTTTCTTCAGCCTATTCGCCAAAACCTTCGATTTTAACTTATAAATTACGTTACACAGGCTGATTGGGCGATACTCCGAAATCTTTTGGGGGGTTTTTGATCTTAGGAATTAGACAAATATAAGTGTTGTTAATGCCCCTTGGCATCACCCCTGTATTAAGAGCTTGCAAAACACAATTTGATACATTAACCCCAACAATATCCCAGTATTTCTGATAAAAGATGGGAGACATATCATTAGGACCCGGTGATTTTGTGGGGTGCATTTGTTGGAGCGCTTGCCACACTTCTTCCACCCTAAACCTTTCCAGTAGCACATTGTTCATCTCAGGAGTTACCCTCTCACTCACTGCCCCCATGCTTGCTCCAAAGTTTGAAGGAAGGTCTGAACTAAATATTGACGAGAAATAATCCAATATGATCTTCTCTGTTGCCCCTTGCTCCTTATGCCATATACCTTCCTCATCCATCAGCCCCCCAATCCTATTCTTCTGCTGTCTTTGGTTGGCTGAGACATGAAAAAATTTTGTGTTCTTGTCCCCGTTTTACAACCAAAGCATTCTAGACCGCTGGTTCCACATGATTTCTTCCTTGATGTGGAGCTCATTTATCTCTTTGCGGACTGCGTTTATCTCCTCAGCTGTTTCGTGGAGCAAGTTATGGGACTTAAGCTGTTGAAGGCGCTCTTGTTTTTGCTTTAAGCTCTTATACACATTCCCAAATTTATTTTGATTCCACCCTTTCAGCTGGCTTTGACACCTTTCAATCCTTTCCTGGACAGTCATAGCAGAGTCCCCATTATATTGGTTCCATGCCATGTCGACAATTTCTTTACATTCTGCTTCCCTCACCCACATCGCTTCAAACATGAACCTTTTTTTTTTTTCCGCTTATGTTGCTGATTTTTATTTAGGGACAGAGCCAACAAACAATGATTCGATGCTGACATCGAGATATGGAAGACCTTTGCCTCGGGGAAGAGCTGAATCCATGCTTCATTGGCCACCATTCTGTCAAGGCGGAGTAGTGTACGTTGCTCCCCATACCTTCCATTGCACCATGTGAACTTCTGCCCCACAAATCCTAAGTCGACCAAACCACACTTGCTAAGAGATTCTCGGAACTCCCTTATCTGAGTTACATCTCTCTCCTTCCAGCCCAGTTTCTCATTCGGATGCAAAATCTCGTTGAAGTCCCCATAGACCACCCACGGCATCACACATTGGGCGTGGAGGGCTTTGATCAGTTGCCAAGAGCTCTGCCTTTTGCCTGTATCTGGATGCCCATAAAACCCGAAAATCCTCCACGGACTGCCTGTTCCCTCACTGTGGACCACAACATCTATGTGCGAGTGCAAACAACTCTTAAACCGAATGTCCGTACCCACCCTCCACAGCATCGCTAACCCACCACTCTTTCCATCACTCAGTACAATAATCCCCTGAGTAGATCCTAATTTTTGTTGAAAACCCTTCATCCTATCGGTATTCACCTTCGTTTCTGCCAAGAACACCACCATGGGGTTTTGTTTCTTCACCTCTTCGATGAGTGTACGAATTGCCGGAGGAGTCCCCAACCCCCGACAATTCCAAGCTAAAACACTCATGTGGCTCGGCGGTGCTACGTCGCAGCCATTGCCTCTCCGCCAACCATATTCTCATTCCCATCCGTGACCTCACATACCTGGAGTTTCCCTTTCCTGCGTTTAGAGCTCAGATTATTTGGGTCTAGCTCTTGTAAAGGAATCGGGCCCGTGCGTTTGTTTTTACTTGAGCACTCCTTTTTTGTTTCGCTTGGAGTGTTAATTTTCCTAGCCAGGCGCTTCCAGTGGCCGCTCTTAGGGCCCAAAGGCTTTGTGACCCAGCCTTTGAGTTGGTTAAAGCACATGGCTAATGGGCTTGAGTCATCATCAGCCCAAGACCCAACAACACTTGACTTTAAACCCAATCCCTTGTCTAAGTCCTTGCACTTAATCTTTTTGTCTGTTTCTTCATTAGTCTTCTTCTCACCTGCCTCGTGCTTCGACGTTTCCTAGAGCATCTCTCCCTTTAGGTCTGCTACAGGCAGTAGAGTAGGCACGCCTTCCTTCCCTTTTGGCGTAAGGTTACAACTATCTTTTCCCCGTGTCATATTGACCTTACCCTCCCTGTGAAAAGACTCCTTTCTTTGGCTTGTCACCCGTAGCTCCTCTGGACTCTCACTAGGAGCAGCCCCCTGACAGTGGGTCAGTCCAATCACGTGGACTTCATCGTTTTCCTCTCGTCCCTGACGTAGGAGCGTGTCCTCTACATGCTTCCTCCCCACCATCGCCCCCTTCTTCATCCTGCCTTCCCCGTCGTTCTCTTCCCCTGTTCTACCTTGATCCCATCCTTCCCTTCTCCCTGGCTCACCTTTAAACCAAGCTCCGTATTGCAATCCTTCATCACCTGCTCTATTTTCTGTGCTTGTATCATCTGTACAGTCCTTCACGCCATGATCTAATCTCCCACACTGATAGCAAAAATTAGGTAACCATTTATATTTAAAAAACACCCATCTGGTCTCCCCTCCCTCGACTGTTACCTTCTTTCCCCTGACCAGCTTTTTCGTGGCATCAACACGGACCCTCACACGTAGATATTTGCCCCATTGAACTCCCTTTTTAGGCACATCTACGTCAAGCACCATTCCGACTTTTTCTCCTATCTCCATGCCAGTTTCACGCGTCATACTCATCAGAGGGAGATTGTAAATCTGCACCCAAAACGGAGTCCACTTTATGGTAATTTCCTTTGGGACTCTTTCACCTTCAAACTCTTGTAAAAGAATGAGCTGTTTTTCATAACTCCATGGGCACATCTCCAGGATTCTTTTTTTACCCCTGCCATCTCCAAACTCCACAAGGAATAACTCCTCTTCTATTTCAGAAATCAATAAACCCCTATTCGGTCTCCACAGCATCTTCAGATGTTTTCGAAGTGCATCCAAAACTATAGTACGCTGTGTGAGTATCTGTATCACTAGACAATTTTTCCCAATCTCCCTCGCCGCCCTCGTGCTATCACTCCTTAGTGCTATATCTTCTCCTTCTTCTTCAGTAAACGTTAACTTGCTCCACAGTGCTTCCAACTCGTCTGCTATCCTACTACAAACACCCACTCTCTTCTCTGTTGAAAGGGGTTACCTACACTGGTCTCACCGTACTTGGGAGATCACTAGAACTCTTGCGAAGGGAACGCAAGACAACCACTGCTTCTACATGCACGAGAGCACGAGAGCACAAAGCAAAGTCCTGTTCTGATTTTTATATCTGATGAAGTTGAGTTCACTAGTTCAACACTTTTAACGCCAAAAACTATGCCATCTAAAAATTAAGGGGATAGCTAGGCAGCTCTTAGCTTAATTAGAATATTTAAAAATGGTTTTGACTAGACAACTAGCTTTTTAGGAATATTACAACTCGAAAATCTGTAGGTTGGGTAGATAATATTACTGTTTTGGTTTTGAGACACCTATTTCATTTTTCCTTTAGTTGTCTTTGCTTCTAGAATTCATATTTACTTAACAGCCATTTAGTTTACCATCTATTAGTTTTCTTGTTAATTTATGGTAATCTTATATGGCTAATTATACCGTTGGGCATCCAAGCCAGCAGTTTCTATGAAGTGTACCATCAAGTTCCAATGAAAAAAAACGTGTTTTATTTTTTTTGTTGGTATGTAGTCTTCAAATCCACTCATATCAGTTAAAAGATTTTGCCTCTGTTTTTTTTTTTTGGTACATACAGACAAGACTCGAACGTGATACAAAATTGATAAAGATAATTCAGGATTTGAAGGGAAATTGTGCATGGTAGAATCAGACATAGAGCGTAGAATGGAGCGTTTGGAAAATTTGATAATTAGTTCAACAGAGGAACCTAATGTGTTCATAGCAATATGTTGAGGTTTTTTGGGACAGGATGGGGCAGGTAAAATTATAGTTGGAGCAATTATACTACAATAACACTTTGGTTTGGTTAGATTATGAATCTGAGTTGGTGTAAATTTCATTCTAATTTACATTTGTTTCTCCGTTCACAGGACATGACATACATACTAGGAAGTTTGGAAAAAAGGAGGGAGAAGAGGTCATATAATTATAAAGGCTTGCGATTGAAGAGGTCATAAATATAATTCACAGCCACTTTCTTTCTACTAGAAATTGAATTTCTCTGTTGTAGTAGACGTACTGACTACTACTGAGTGAGAGAAACAATGATAGATTTTAAAGTATACATAATTATTATTAAAAAAAGAAGAAGAAGAAGTTGTGAATAATGAAGCAGACCTACCTACCTTTTCAATCTGTGAAACTGTGTTGTTGAATTCATTGACACAGATTTTGGATGACATATTAATTTACATGACATCGGATTTGGGAACGAGCTAGCTGCAAGAGAAAGAATTAAAGCCACCGGTCCGCCAAATATATTAAGGAAGTGGAAACGAATCCTTTCCTCGCTCGCTCGCTCTCTAATTAAGGAAGTGCGATACTCGATCGGCTTGGAGGAGCTAGCTACAAGAGAAGAGAAGAGAAGGAGAGGATCAGAGGGTTTGTTTGGCTTAATTAATTAATGTACTACGTACGTACTAGTTAGTTTTCGGATGGAGGCAAGCAAATTGGCATGGAATCGTATTAATTGGTATTATACATCCAGATGGGTTAGAGGCTCACAGCCTAATAATTTGCCTTTGCTAGCTCCTAGCTCTAGCTCCTGCAGGGGCAGGGTACGTACGTATGTACATGATTGATGACTCATGCAGGGCAGTTTTAGTTTCGACGCACAGCCACAGATCGACAACTTTGTTGCTCCACTGATCATGTCATGCGCAACTATATTAATTAAATGATTTTCAGGTCATTTGGCTTCATCGATCGCTTCAACACATTAATTAATTAATTAATTCCTGATGATGATATGATATAGCTAGCCTATATATAATCCCTTTTGTTTTCGCTTTTGCACCAACTCTTTAATTGTACCACTGTTTTAATTTGTGAACTTTCAACTATCAAAGTGCTTCGATTGGCTTCTGTATCTAACAATTAATATTGGAGCCTCAAAATATTTTCTGGGCAGCCATTTGGAAACTGAAAGTGCTAGCTGGTAAAGTTTAAAAACCTTTGTATGGAGGAGGGCTTGTTCTGAAGCTTTACCAACCAAGGTGTTGGGAATTCAATCGAAATTCCAACCTGTGAGAAACCAAAAAAAAAAAAAATAGAGAAAACACACGTCAAAGAAAACAATCACACGCACAAGACAGTATTTATGTGGTTCGGCAATTTGCCTACGTTCACGGAGTTGCAGGGATTTCACTATTATCAGGGAAAAATACAAAGTGCGGCTACAATGTTTTTCTCTCTCTCTAAAAACACAACAACAGTAGTAGTAACAAACCCTAATCACAAAAGCGGCTTTTATATCCTGCTTACAGGGTTACAATGGGCTACAAAACGGGCCAAAAATAAACTAGGCTCCACAAAGCCCAACAAATCTCCCACTTGGAGACTAGTTCAATCACCAACATCAACTGCTATCCTCCAAAAGCAATCCCTCATCCCTGCAACTCATCCTCCTGTCCTTAAGCTAGAAGGCCAACTGAAGCTGCACACAGCTTCAGCTTCTTAATAGTGACACCCTTAGTCAACATGTCTGCCGGGTTCTTAGATCCACATATCTTCTCAAGTATTACCAGCTTATCTTCAACAAGGTACCGGATAAAGTGGTATTTTGTCTGTATATGTTTCGACTTTGAATGAAAAGCCGAATTTTTAGCAAGAAAAATTGCACTCTGACTATCACTGTGTAGAATGTCCATCTCCTGCTTCTTACCCAATTCATCTAAGAAACCATGTAGCCAAATCATCTCCTTTCCAGCTTCAGTTGCTGCAACATACTCAGCTTCTGTAGTAGACAAAGTAACAATCTTTTGCAGATTTGAAGCCCATGATATAGTTGTACCACCCAGAGTAAATACAAACCCAGTAGTACTCTTTCTACTATCAATAGCACCAGCAAAATCAGCATCTACATAACCCTGAAGTTTCAAACTTGCACCTGTGAAGCAAAGACATGTATTTGATGAACCCTTCAGATATCTCAGAATCCACTTGACTGCCTCCCAATACAGCTTTCCAGGCCTACTCATGAATCTGCTCACAACTCCCACTGCATGTGCAATGTCTGGCCTTGTACACACCATAGCATACATTAAGCTGCCAATAGCTGAGGCATAGGGCACCTTGCTCATATGGTCCCTTTCTTCTTCTGTTTTCGGTGACTGTTCTTTGCTTAATTTGAAATGACTACCTAAGGGTGTGCTTACTGGTTTAGCTTCATTCATGTTGAACCTGCTGAGAACTTTCTTTACATACTCTGACTGTGAAAGTTTCAATGTACCATTATCCTTGTCTCTAATGATTCTCATACCAAGGATTTGCTTTGCAACTCCCAAATCCTTCATTGCAAACTGTTTTGACAATTGCTTCTTCAGATTATTAATCTCCTTAATGCAAGACCCTGCAATAAGCATATCATCCATATACAATAGTAATATGATGTAAGAATTGTCAAAAAACTTAACATAGCAACAGTGATTAGCTTCACATCTCTTGCACCCAATTCTATGCATAAAGCTGTCAAATTTATTGTACCACTGTCTAGGAGCTTGTTTTAGGCCATACAAGCTCTTTCTCAGTTTGCAGACTAGATTCTCTTGTCCCTGAACAATGAACCCTTCTGGCTGAATCATGTAAAGGTCTTCCTCCAAGTCACCATGAAGGAATGTCGTCTTCACATCTAACTGCTCAAGATGTAAGTTTTTTTGCAGCCACCATTCCCAGCACCAGTCTAATTGTTGACATCTTCACAACTGGAGAAAATATCTCTGTGTAGTCAATGCCCTCCTTCTGCTGAAACCCTTTAACAACCAATCTGGCCTTGTAATGTTTGCTACCATCATGCTCATTCTTTATTCTGTATACCCACTTGTTGTGCAAAACCTTCTTTCCTACTGGTAATTCAGTCAGTTCCCATGTCTGATTCCCCAACAAAGAATCCATCTCATCCTTCATGGCTAACTCCCACTTGCTTGAATTCTCATCTTGCAAGGCTTCATCATAACACTCTGGCTCACCACCATCAGTCAACAGGAGATAATTTAAAGCGGGTGAATAACGCTGTGGAGCTCTAATGTTCCTGGAAGATCTGCGGACTTCAGCTACAGGTGTACTCTGATCTACCTGTGAATCTACATTCTCCTTATCTTCTTCACCCCTTTTCTGGACAGTACTTTCAGTCAATCCATCTAAGTTAACAAACTCAGATTTCTTTTGATATATTTCCTGTAACATCTTACACTACGGTTGACCTGTCATTGTACATAACTTATTCATTAAATATCACATTTCTACTTCTGACCTATAGCCAAATTTCTCATCACCATAGCCAATGAAAAAACATATTTTAGACTTTGCATCAAGTTTACTACGAGCATCGGAATCAATATGAACATAAGAAACACAACCAAAAACTTTTAAATGTGAAAACTTTACCTTTTTACCGCTCCAAACCTCCTCAGGAAGTTTGAACTCAATGGGAACTGATGGCACTCGGTTTATCAGGTAAGCTGCAGTGCTAACAGCATCAGTCCAGAAAGTTTTTGGTAGTCCAGCATGCAACCTCATACTCCTAGCACGCTCATTGAGAGTTCTGTTCATGCGCTCAGCCACACCATTCTGCTGTGGTGTCCCAGGAATGGTCTTCTCCATCCTAATTCCCTGTGCAGCACAATACTCACTGAACCCTCCATCTATGTACTCTCCTCCATTATCTGACCTCAAACATTTTACTTTCAAACCTGTTTCTGTCTTAACCATGGCCTTCTACTTCTTAAAAGTTTCAAATACATCAGATTTATTCTTCAGAAAATAAACCCATACCTTTCTACTTGAGTCATCAATGAAAGTGATGTAATACCTTGAACCTCCAAGGGATGCAACCGGAGAAGGCCCCCACAAATCAATGTGCACTAACTCCAATTTTTCAGCCTTCGGTGTCCTGCCAGTTTTCAAGAAGCTCACATTTTTCTGCTTTCCTAAGATGTAGCTTTCACACATGTCAAAATCAATGGACTTCAATTCTGGTAGTTTTCCTTTTGACAGCAGCATCTTCATCCCTTTCTCACTCATGTGACCAAGTCTACGGTGCCATAGGCTTGTATCAGTACTTGCATCAGCAATTGCAATTATGTCTCTTGGACTTGAGGTCATATATAGAGTACCAGTCTTCTTTCCACGAGCCAATACCCTAGCTCCCTTTGTAACCTTCCAAGTACCACTAACAAATAGTATTGCATGCCCTTCATCATCAAGTTGTCCAACAGAAATCAAATTCCTTCTCAGGTCAGGAATATGTCGAACCTTCTCCAGTAACCAAACAGACCCATTAGGCAACAATATCCGGACGTCTCCCATACCCACAACATCCAAGGCTGAACCATCAGCCAAATACACCTTACCAAAATCACCTACAGCATAATTCTGTATGATTTCTCGATGTGGAGTGGTATGAAACGAAGCTCCTGAGTCCAAAACCCAATCATCAAGTGGACTGTCTACTGCAAGAAGTAATGCATCCTGTACCTCTTCTGTTACAGCATTAGCAGAATCATCTTCATTCTTCTTTTTAGGACTTTTGCATTGGTTACTAAAGTGACCTGTTTTCCCACAATTCTAGCATTGTACTTGTTGGCCTGATCTAGATTTACTTCTGTTCCGATTAGAATTTCTGTTATTACCTCTGCCTCTTGTCTTAAGGTTTAGGGCAGAATCAGATCCTGAGGTTTCACCAGCATCTCTTCTGCGAATCTCCTCAGCCAGAATTAAATCTCGTATATCATTGTACTTGAGCTTTTCTTTTCCTGTAGAATTGCTTACTACCATCCTCATTGCCTCCCAACTGTTTGGCAAAGAAGCCAAGACGATCAGAGCACGAATCTCATCATCAAAATCAATTTCTACAGACAACAATTGATTTGTGATAGTGTTAAATTCGTTCAAATGTTGTGCTACTGATGCATTCTCTGCCATCTTCAAATTAAACAGTTTCTTCATCAGATGCACCTTATTGTTTGCTGACGGCTTTTCATACATACCAGACAAAGCCTTCATCAGATCTACTGTGGTCTTCTCCTTTACAACATTGTGTGCAACAGACCTAGACAGAGTTAACCTGATAACTCCCAATACCTGTCTGTCAAGAAGAGCCCATTCATCAGCCTTCATCGCCTCAGGTTTTGTCCCCAAAAGAGGCAGGTGCGATTTCCTCCCATAAAGATAATCTTCAATCTGTATCCTCCAATACGCGAAGTCTGTGCCATCAAAATTTTCTATTCCAGACGCCTTTCCTGCTTCCTCTGCCATTGCTCCCACTCAAACCTAACCCTAGGTTCTGATACCAGTTGTTGGGAATTCAACCGAAATTTCAACCTGTGAGAAACAAAAAAAAAAAAAAAAAAAAAAAGAGAAAACACACGTCATAGAAAACAATCACACACACAAGACAGTATTTACGTGGTTCGGCAATTTGCCTACGTTCACGGAGTTGCAGGGATTTCACTATTATCAGGGAAAAATACAAAGTGCGGCTACAGTGTTTTTCTCTCTCTCTAAAAACACAACAACAATAGTAGTAACAAACCCTAATCACAAAAGCGGCTTTTATATCCTGCTTACAGGGTTACAATGGGCTACAAAACGGGCCAAAAATAAACTAGGCTCCACAAAGCCCAACACAAGGTTAATTGAAATATTTTTTAACGAATCGAGCGCAATCTTAATTTGCTCAAAAGTCCCTCAAGTACAATTCTACATGCCTTATGGGAAATGTGAAAAAATCAGACGTGTTTGGCAGCAAGATTACTGTTGAATTGACATTGAGGGAAAAGTCCAATAAGCTCTATGGCCTGGGTAGCAGTGGCAGACGCCAACAACTGGAGCTATTTGCCGTTACACTGTGGTCCTTGTGGAACCAAAAAAATAAGTGCATGTTGAAAATTTAATATGATATGATTTTTTTCTCTTTTATTTTTTTATATATGAAATTTGATATTATAGCATCTATTAATAAAAATTTAATATGGATGTATTTCTATAAGGAACTAAAAATATATATTCTACCATTGAATATTTATTATGATGGTATTTGTGTGTGTGTATTTATATATGTGGGTTCAAGTTACACCTGGTGTAACTCAAACCCTTATTAATGTTAATATTCTAATTGATCTCATTTATTATTGCTTATTTAATACATTTTATACTTATTTCTAAATCCAAAATATTCCATGCGTCTTTGCACGTTTCTCTCTATATCTCCTCCATGGCTAAGTCGCTGGAAAAAAAAAAAAAAAAAAAAAAACTGTGGACATTCATTAGAAAAAAAACTGTCAACAATACCTAATTAGCCGATTCTAATTCCTGAGAACTCACGTTGGATGATTCAGGTAAAGGAACTAAGGAATCCCTTTGAGAAAAATGAAGTTCCATGATTGTTCAAAGATAGTAATAGTTGATGTATAAATCCCATCGTGGCTTGCTAATTATGTTGTTTCCGATACTATTGGTATGATATGTGGACATTCATTATGGTTCTGCAGAAGAAATTTTTTTAATTTAAAATCTTGTATTAGAAAAATAGTTAGTGACCTAGATGTAATACCATCGGTTGTGCAATGCTTAATTTCAGTTGTTCCCTTGCAACTATTGTTAAATTGTTGTTGGCTAGAATTGTTGATGCAGGCACATTGCTTGTAGTTCCGTAGGCTTGTTGACAAGATAGAATTGGTTGTCATCTAGAAGTAATGCATGTTAGATATATTGTTAGATCCTTGATTTTCCATTGCTATAGGGCTTTTGGTTGGCATATGCAGATGTCCTATAGCAAGGTTGGGTTGTGGACCCTGCTTCTCGAAAGCATTACACCATCAAGGGAGTCAAATTGTAATGCTTTCCAACTATAATTATCATCTACATGTCAAAGGACAAAGCAATAAAACGGCATAGTAAAACCATGTGTAGTCGTGCATAATTGGTTCTCATCCATAATAGCAAAATGACATAGTAATAGTTTTGTTATTAATAAAAGTTGGGCAAGCTATGGCTTTTTTTTTTTTTTTTTTTTTTTTTTGCTGCCGGCGACCTAGACATGGAGGCAGGGCCGGCCCTAGACAATTTGGAGCCTAAGGCGAGAACTAAAATGGGGCCTTTTTTTATACTTATGTATTAATTAAATTAATATTTATTTAATATTTTTATATTATAATATATTTCATTTAAAATCTATTTTTCTTGCCTTTTGAGATGCAAATTGACTAATTAAATTTTTGTATTCAAGTTCTTCTAACATCTCATTTTCAATCGATAATATAGCTAATCCACTTAATCTTTCTTGGGACATTGTCGATCTTAGATATGATTTTATTAATTTTAATTTTGAAAAAATTCTTTCTGCAGAAACTACTGTAACAGGTATTGTTAGTAAAATCCTATAAGCAATGCATGTATTTGAAAATGAATCTAATCTTTTTATATAATTTAGTATGTCAATTGGAGTATAATCTTTTATTTGTAAAATTTCTTTTAAAACCTTTAACTTTGAAAATAAATCTAAACCATCAATATCATAATAAACATCATGTTTGAGACTCAATTAATTTTTCTTCTTTTTTTCTTTTTTTAAGTTTTTCATATCCAGATGCATATTTTCTAGTAGACATTTCTAATCAAACAATATATTTATAAAGACTAAAATAAAAAATAACTTTCAAGTGTAGAGCAAATGAGAAATAGAACCTGATTTATATAAAAAGTATTGTTGTAGTTTCACTGAATAATAACAAGTTTTTAGCAATTTCAACCTGCATAAATAAAGATTTATTCATTATATTACCAATAACTAATATATATATATATAAACACAAGATTAAAATTAAAAAAAAAAAAAATTAAGCACAGCCATAACAAAAACAAGCCCAACCCAGCCAAGAGGATGTCTGCCAAGACCCACCCACAAAAAACATAAAACAAATCCTATTACACCTAGAACAAAAAAAAAAACAACGCAGGCTCAACCAAAAAAAAAATGAAGGCCCAAACGTGAAACGTCCAGCCACAGCCCAGCCCCACCAGTCTTAACAAATCTAACGTAGAAAGCCAAGCCTTATCCCTTATAAGTTATACCTCAAAAGTCAAAACCCATTATGCAAAGTGTAGAATGCTAGAATCAAAACGCAACACAGCAGCAACGAAAAAAAAAAGGCAGTCAACTGATGCGATTGGATGATTTAGATCGGAGGAAGCTTGAGCTAGGCAGCCAGCAACAGTGGAGAGAGAATGAGAGAGGTGGAGAGGAAGAGTTGAGAGAAAAAAGCAGAGCAAGAATGAGAAAGAGACGTAAAATTTTTAGGAATTTGAGGTTTTTTTATTTGTTTTGATTATTGCTTGTTTTGTGGTTAATTTCTTAGACTGGATTTGTAGTTTATCTTGTTACATTTTGGTTTGTCTAGAGTATAATGATGTTATTTTTGGGACAATTGATTTTATTTAGACCAATTTTTTTTTTTTTGCTACCAATGTTTAACCGGGTATAACAGAAATTTTGTTTTTTGTTTAAAATGATGTGCCAGATTTTTTTAGATTCATCTGAAACCAAAATTTTTTTCCCTACTACCCATTCTTTTCTAAAATTTTGGGGCCCCGCTTCCACTTGGGGGCCTTAGGCAATTGCCTAATTGGCCTAGTGGAAGGGCCGACCCTGCATGGAGGTGGAAGAGCCATAGAAGAGATAGAAAGAGAAAGAGAGAGAGACGTGCCGTGGAGAGAGAGAGAGAGAGAGAGAGAGAGAGAGAGAGAGAGAGAGAGAGAGAGAGAGAGAGAGAGAGAGAGAGAGAGAGAGAGAGAGACCTATAAATTTTTTT
Organism: Quercus aquifolioides; assembly: GCA_019022515.1. NCBI lineage: Eukaryota > Viridiplantae > Streptophyta > Magnoliopsida > Fagales > Fagaceae > Quercus > Quercus aquifolioides. The sequence continues at coordinate 47,527,965 of CM032336.1, read as the reverse complement.
TGGGTTTAGAAATAAGTATGTAATGTATTAAATAAGGAATAATAAATGAGATCAATTAGAATATTAGCATTAATGAAGGTTTTTTTTTTAATCGTTGGATCTTCTTAAATCCAATGGTTTAAAAAATGTGTAACTTAAACCCAACTCATATATATATATATATATTTACTATTTAAAGAAAATATGATATACCAAGATTTTATTTGAGGGTTTAAATATAGAATAAAATTTAAATTCAATTAAAAATACATTATAAATTTAGAATAGTAATTGTAAAATTGTGAGATCTCAAAGCTTATACAGCACAATATTATGAGGTTACTACAAAAAACATGTTCTCTTTACTACAAAAAACCGCCACTATAAGACACTTTATTGCGGCACTTTTGGTAACTTTCACAATAGGTTGACCTATTACGGTAGTTTAAAATCGGTGGTTTCAAAACTGCCATTATAGGTCATTATAGATTTGTTGTGGTTAGGGGAACATATATGTGTTATAATGTGCAAAGTTTTTATTTAAGAAGAAAACATTGTCATTTCAAAAATCAAGGAAATTAGAAGAAGTTGAATACTCCAAGCAGTTGAAAAAGGGAATGAAACAATCAGATTACAATTATGTAATTAAGTACCAATATCAATTTTTTTTGGCTCACAAGCTTTTGTAACCATGAATGTCTTATTCCCATCTCTATAAACCTCTTAGGTCTTCTGCCTTGAGATTAAAAAAAAAAAAGGGATTAAAACCTTCTTTTGTTTCTTTCAAATAAAAATCTTATTTGTAGTGGGTCAAGATTAATAACAATCACACTCAATTAATTTAATTGATGTGAAAAAATCACAATGAGACTTGAGAAATCGATCTATAACTACAACAACCAATCTTCCATTCCCTAGAGATTTCCCCATTCCCTCGATTTCTTCCTAAAGTTTCCTTTTTCTCTTGATCCCTCTCTTGTGACACCCCCCCCCCCCCCCCCCCCCTTTTTTTTCCTTTTAAAAGGAAAAGTCCTCACCTTGTAGGAGTAAAGGGGGTATCTATATCATCCTAGATTGCCTTCCAAAAAAAAGGATGAAATAGTGGGCATAAGGCCCATCACTTGTCCCTCTGCCAATTTTTAGGGAAGGGCATAAGCTTGAAGTAGGTTGTTCCGTTCAAATCGGTCATTCAACATTTAATGCTAAGTGATTGTTGGTTGGTGTCTCCTTTGCACTTGCTACCTTTCCTCGACTTGATTGAACTTTCCTGTTCGGGTGATCCTCAATCTTTCCTTGCTTAGTAGCCTAAAGAGTAGGCTGAGGAGTCCCCGAGCAAAGGTCTCACGAAACATGGTTCACTTCCTTGGCCATTGGGGGCTCATTGGCTAAATTGGGGATGCTAGTCTATTCGGTTGTTTTATGTGCACATGACATAGGACAGAATCTACAATTTAATATTTGTAATATATTAATTTTGGTATTTTATGTAATTTATGTTATTTTAGGTTTATGATATTTATTTCCTTATTTTTAGTTGTTTTTAATGCTGTTTAGTCAAATTAGGATTTTGTAAGCTTTCTTAGCTGTCCTAGGTTTTCTAGCCACCCTAAATTTTATTTTTACTATTTAAACGCATTGTAACCTCCAAAGGAAATTCAATTTTTCATATTAATAAAATACAGACTTTGTCTATTGTTTTCTCTTGTGGATTCTAGACCTATCACCTTTGTGAATTTAATAAACTTCTCGTGGATTCAAGGTTTACTACTAAAAACTAACAATTTAGTTTTCGTTCTATCAAAAAAAACATATGTGCTTTCTTCAGGCTTTTGCAACATCAACATGTCTTGGATCGACCCATGCACGGGTCACTCCACTCCCTATACAAAAGTGGGCTTCAACTTTATCTCCCCCACATTATCTTGATCTTTACTCATAAAAAATAAGTTAAGAGGCCCAAAGAATATGACTTTTTATGGTACTGCTTTCTCAATAATCAAAAGTAAAAACTGGATGTTTAAACATTGCAATAGCAAATGCCAGCACGTTTACAAGTAATTAATATATATATATATATATATATAAATTGGGTTCAAGTTACACCTGGTGTAATTCTAAGTAATGTTACACTACCTAATAATTTGTTATAAAATTCATATTTTGAAAATCCCACCGTTGAATTACATGTTCTATATATTCTTAACAATCATGCCAATTTTCATGTCAATTGGATGTTATTTACCATTTGATCCATAAATTCATTTTTTATGCATTATTTTAAACTATGAAAACTTGAATTTAAAAAATTGATTGATGACATGATAATTAATTTTTGATTACTTTGAAATTTTGCAAGCATGGATAATATACGAAGATAATTTAATCTAATGACAGATTTGTCAAAATTTGCATCTAATTAAAAAATATTGAATGATGTAACATTACTTAGAATTACACCAAGTGTAATTTGAACCCAACCCTATGTACACACACGTGGAAGACAGCATTCTCCACAATTTTGGATGGACTTTGCCGACGAAAAGAGACTAGTTACAAAACCTTTAGAGGCATTTAAGCCTATCCTATTTTACCTAACTACCTATATATATTACTGTATGCCTTTCTCCATCTTATACTCTCTTCCAATTGAAATGTTAATCCCACAAGCATTTTATAGACTTTTTTTTCCCTACATTTAGGATTTAAAGTTGCTCCAATAATGAATAATATGAATACATCAGAGGCCACATGTCTTGGACCCCACGTTGGGCAGATTCTGAAATTCAGTCCACCCTCCCCACATAAGCTTTGTGTTCTGTGTGATGATTGTATCCAGTAACTAGCTAGGTCCTTTATGATATAACATATGCATACATGTACAACACCTTTCTCACATCCCGTACGTATAAGGTTTTTAGTCTATCCTTTCTCAAATGTAGTATATATTCTTACTTTCATTCAAGTAGTTTTAGGTAACTTAGATCGATGCTCATAGTTTAACAAGTTATATAAATTGAAAGTTTCAAATATGGCATCAATGTGATTTTATTAGTTAATTTATCACATGGACACACACACACATATATATAGGTCGGTTTCTGTCCTTGATTACTGCTCATCAACCTACTTATCCAAAAAAGAAGGGAAGCTCTTGGCAAAATGTTCACCCCCTCTCCACTATGATAACAATATCATTCCATCTTTTGTTATTCTAACAGTATCATACATAAAATAAAAGGACTTATTAATTAGAAAGTTCTAATCAGACTGATTGGATTATTACAGTTGGATAACCACTTATTCAGATTAATTATTATTTATATTAAATTTTACGAATTAAGACGAATTTGGTCATTTAGCTTTAGGTTGGCAGAAACTTGTGATTGTGATGCCCAACAAAATCTCTCTTTGAATGGATTTTCATGTTTGTTGTTGAATGCTTTTCTAAGTATCATTGGTGGGTACGTAAGTCAAAAAGTAACAAATTATATGATAATCCATTTATTACTTTAATATGCAACTGAACGCGACTTTACGGAATTTGATTTACTTTGGAAATTGCCCCTTTTGTAGACTCATGGCTGCTCTATACTTTTCTTCTCCTCTTTGAGTCTTTGACGGGTCTAAGAATGACTTCGAGCGTATAATAAATATTCATAATTTCAGATACTAAATATGTATGTGCATGCAAAAATTATTTAATACTCAAGAATAATATTCACTTCTCTCACATATAAGGAGGATAACTAGTTGTGATCTGTGAGAGATAAAGCGAGAGTTATGTGGCAGCTAAATAGATTTAATTTGGTAGTGATTTGTCATTAGGGTCATGAAGATCAAAATAAGGCGTGCTACCATGAATGCATATGATCTTTCAGCAATGGCAAACAATTGTGGCCTTTATTGATTTCTGCCAACCAAGTAGGTGGCAGAAAGACTTTGAAAGTAGACTTGTGGGTAAAGCTTATCTTATACATAAGATTGAAGACATGTAACCAACTGAAATGGCAATGCTTTCTCAAAAAAAAAAAAAAAAAAAAAAAAAACTGAAATGGCAATGATTAACAGCGGTGCTTTAATTTTCTGTTTCAAAAGTTTATAAGTACATCGTCATTTGTTTTGTCTATTTCTTTTCCTCTCTCTCTCTCTCACATTAGTTATGATTAAGGCATAATTGAAATACATATTTTTCATCAAAGTTTTCGTTCTCAATTAATTTCCTCACACACTGCAAAAATTTGATTTCATAACAAAAACCGTATCGAAATGAGATGTAAATTAAGAAAAAAAAAACTTAAATTAATGATAAAAACATGAAATATCATATTCTGTTATTTTTATTTTTATTTTATTTACATGAAGTATCATATTCAATTTGGTGGGAGATAGTTCCTAATTTCACAATTTATAACAATATAATGGATTCAGACCTTGGGACAAACCAGCAGGATCCAATCATAATATGAGGAGATGAATCAAATGAGCAAGAAGAGCAACATTTACAAGGCTTGGTATAGGGCACGTACATCCACAGAAAGAGAGGAATTACCACTATGGTTGCAGTTATCTCATAATCTCACCATAGAGTTCAGGGGCATGTTAAAAAGAATACGAGATTGAGATTTGAGCCCCCTGAAGGATGGCTCTTTTTTCTCCAAGGTGAAATCTAACTTTGAGAAAGTTTGACCAGTAAGGACCTAACAAATACCGAATATCCCGAGAGGCATTTGGTAATATAAATTGATTTATGGTAATAAGTGTTTGCCACCGATTGATAGACATTCCAGGATCTCTTTTATTTGCTCAGTATATGGGGTGTGTCATGTGAGATGCGCATGATTAAAAAATGTAACAGTCACATTAAATGAGAATTATTAATACATATAGTGAATAATGGTGCAGTGTGCTGTAATGATTTATAATTGATTGAAAGATGAGATAAGTTGAGAAAGACACATGAACTCAAAGAAGAAGATAATTAAGATGGTATCCCTATAGACCCTAGACTAACCCAGCAGCGCTAACAATATTGATGCGTGGACAAGTTATAATCACAAATATCAACATGCATGGATAGCACATAAGCAGACAAGTTTCTATTGGTTGGCACTTGGCAGGCCCCTCTTGTAATTCTAGGTTTAACTTGTTATTCACAAACTATTTTATATAGGCTTTTAAAAACAACTGAAATTGTGAAGTCACAACTTTAATTGTTTCTGAAAAAGTATGTAAAACAGTTCTACTCTTCTTTCTAATCTTTCATCCATCCCGTCTCCATCCCTTTCATGTCTTATCAATCCTCTCGTAAAGAAGTACTTTGATTCCAACTTTTCAACCTTACTTTCCACAAGCGAATCAATGCCACAAAGATAAAAACATAATTTGACCAACAGGCAATAGGTATTGATATTGTCCTATACCATGCATATTTCCTCTCCACAATGCCAATTGCATGTTCCATCTATCTCATGGATACATTTCTTCTTAAATTACTGTTTAATGTTCTTACATTTATTTGTGTGTATTCCATTGAGCTACAGTTCTTCTAACATATGAGTATATGACAACCTCCTGCAGCAACCTGAAATTATGAGCTTCACATGTAGATCTCTATATATTATTGTTTTATATACATACATACATATATATGGGTGTGTGGGTGTGCGCGCCATGGTCGTTTTACTTTTCTCATATAGAAGTTGACCCACAAGAGTTATATCTGACCCACCTTGTGGAAACACAGTTTGGCATGGGTAAAAGTTAAGTTATATATGATGAATTTGGAAGGAAATTCAAAAGCTCACTCTTATTAATTAGTTTCTCACTATCTCGAAAGGAGAAAAATTTGAAAGCCATATGGCTTATATTCTTTGTTCACTCCGCAAGCAAACCCCACGAGGAAAAATCAACTATATATGCAAAGTCCCAATAAATTAAAAAAGAAAAAAAGAAAAAGAAAAAAGAAAAACAATTCAAAAAGATAAAGGAAGACCACAATCTTACAGTCAGGTGTTCACACTAATGTAACACTCTTTTTTGTTCGTCAACAAATTAGGTGAAACACATCACATTGAAAGAGATTGAACATTAATTAAATCTTACCTCGCTTGATCTGGTCGGTGCCTGCTCTCTGCTCTGCGGTTGCCAATTTCTGGTTAGCTCCTCCAGGCTCCAGAGTTGAGTTATATGTATGTATAGTTGATGAAGATAAGAATGCTAGTACTACCAAAAGAAATATAATTAATTCTTCATACATATTATTATATATAGAGGCATGCAAGAAGTTGTAGGTGTTGAGGGGAATGAAGCCTGGTCCGAAATCATTCAGATGTTAGCCTTGAGTGCTAGCTTTGAATGAATGATCTCGAACCAGACGACATTCCCCTCAACTTTTCATATATGAGAAAGAGAGTCTGGGTCGGCCTTAGAGTTGTTGATATGGCCATGCATTATTTTTCATGGGGTCCGGTCCTTATATATACGTAAGGATGAGAAGGATTCTTTATGGGGTCACATGACACAGAGTCCACTTTCCACATTACCCCTAACTTGCTTTTCACACCTAGGTATATAATTTATTAGAAAGGCTTCCAATTTCTACAATCTAAAGTTTATTTATTTATTTTTTTTTTGGGCTCTTCAAAATGATATATATTTGCTAATATATGCTATACGTTCGATATTCTAATAGTAAGGTCAACCCAAATGCTAAATTTATACACCATGGAATATCAAAATAACCAGATATTATAATCTGCTTTATCTTTATCTTTATCTTTTTTGGTTGGGTAGAGATCTCTGAAACTGCACCCAAGAGAGCCTTCATTAATTAGTGGAGCATATTACTAGTTTTTTAGGGTCTGACTTCTTTTGTCAAGGATCTTGACCCTGTGTTTATTCTGAGCTCTCAAGTAAAGGATATGTCTTTTGCTTGCCACTAGGGTAAAGGGAAGGTGGGAGGAGGAGAGAACCTTCATCAATGATAGCATTTGCAGCTGTGATGCCAAGCTTCAATTTGAAGGTTAACACAGATTGGCCTGTGAAAGCTACAACAGGACCAGCAAATTTAGAAAAGAAATAAAAAGTTACTAGATGTGCTTAAGGACTTGTTAATTACCCTTTACTAGTTCAACATGAACAAGTTTTTGTTTTATTTATAAATTGAACATATATATAAAGTTTCTTTTTGGACATGAGAATTAGTAATAAAGTAATCACCACAACCACATACCAATGACACAGAGGAATATATCTACAAGGTTTCTAGAAAATATGTATAGGGAGATCAATAAGTAGTAATAATTTCGAAATGTAGCCTTGTAATGTTCTCACCATCCTCAAGATTAAACTAAATTAAATCCAAATGCTATAGCTTCAGTGTTAAATTTTCAGATCCATTAATTATTTGTTCAGAGAGCCACATTTTCCCATTATTTTAGGAGATTTTTCTATTAGAGTTTCTGTATCAATCTATATCTTCATCCTTCGTAACTCTCTTGCCAACATCATTCGTCAGTAGAATTTGGCTGTACGTTTCAACCCAATGAGTAAAAAAAAAAAAAAAAAACCTTACTCTCAGATTATTGAAAAAATTTCAATCCAACCCTTAATTTTCCAAACACCAAAAAGGGTGTGGACATGCATATAAACACTGGCTCACCCACGAGAAGGTATATGGTGTACCCGGCATATATGCCGGGTACACAATATAATTTTCGCTCACCCACAGACCACAGTTAAATTAAAGGACAAGGGAAAGTGGGCAGTACGGACACACAGACTGAAAACTTCGCGCAGCCAATTTCCAAATGATCATGATAAACTTTACATTTAATTTGGTTGGTACTTGGTACTGCCTGCAGCATACATTCATGTGTCCTTGAACTTCTTAAGTTTATGATTGGGGGCATGGACTAGTAGTAGATCTCAAGTACCAAATAAACTCGTGGGATAAAAATAAAGATCGGGGCAGAATCACTCATATAACAAAAGAAATCCAATATTCTTGTGGGGTTGCTGAGTTCAAATCAAGTTACTCTCTATTGCGTTTTATTTATATGGCACTTTTACTGCCCAAAAAAAGAAAAGAAAAAGAAAAAAAATCCTAGACAAGTTGAGAACTAGAAAATCAACTTACCCCACCAATTTTTTTTTAAAAAAGAAAAAAGAAAAAGAAAAAGAAGAAGCAAACATTTGTATAATGATATATAAAACTCATTTTGAAGAAAATTTTCCTATAAATTAAATAAATGCATAAAAACCTTAATTATGACGTCAAATATATAATGGCCTAGCTAGCTAAAGGCCTCCAGCCTCCAGGCCTTCATCAAATCAATAATCCTAAAGCTAAAAAGTTTTGAATTTGATGCAAACCATCCATATTGCACTATCGAATCTTGCTTTTAAAATGATAACTAAAATGCATGCAATTTTGCATTTAGATTTTAACAATCTCCGATGAAGTGGAAATTTTAATTTGCAAACTGGACTTTGATTAATTTCACAGTAGTGTAGTGATGTATGTACCAAATTATATATATATATATATATATATATATATATATATTATGATATCGTGTCTTAATCTAGCAGTAGGATGGTGTGGATTAGATAAGACTAGACAAATTAAAGTTAACACAATTATATATATATATATATATATGTGTGTGTGTGTGTGAATTGAGATCCAGCTAAGGAAAATCTGTACCATCACAAATGATATTTGTGTGTGTGGACAGTGGACACTAGTCCTCGTGGTTTTCCACCATGAAACTCAATATCAACAAGAAAAGTGAGAAAGAACATGTCAGCAACAGCGCGTAATACGGCCAAATCATATGCTTGGCCCAGAAATCTATATATTCCGAAGGAAAACATTCACAGCAAGCAAGGAAATAATTAAAATAAAAGTTGTGCGTTATTGGAAAATTTCTAGTCAAAATGAGCTTTTTGGGCCCTAAATGCTGGCAGAATAAAGCTCTTATGATATTAATTCCAACAACAATAGATCAAATTTATCACCAATCAAACTATACACAAAAAGCAAATGGAATCATGACCAATATATATATAAATGCAATTGCAAATTCAATATATTATGGCATAGAAGTAGCCTAAAAGTCAAGGCAACTTTTCGAATGGCATTCTGTTTCCACATTTCAAGCATGTTCTCCACAAAAAAGTGTTGTCTTTTATTGTTTGTTTGGTAGAGATGTATAATTTGATCATTTTTCTTACCAAACAAAAAAAAAGGGTGTATGATTGAAAACATTTTTGTGAGGGAATGGTACCCGTCATTGTCAACCTCCAAAGGCATCTTCTTCTTTTTGTTCGTACAACTTCCTATGGTTAGGGGTACCCCAATTACAACCTAATAATAAATTCAATCATAATTAATATTTCCCCAAAAAGTGAATCTACCCTAATAAAACACGTCTTGATGGGGAAGTAATAATAATGCATAATTGTGGCTTTATTGATTCATGGAAAAAATAAATCTTGGAAAATAATGTGATATTGTATATAGGTGAGATGTGTCCAATTGATTAGGACATTGATATGATTAATACCAAAGTATTTGCATACTTAGAGCTGTATGAGACATAGACAACATTGTCTATGTCTCATGAACCATTGCCCATATCTCCTTGGAAATTGGAAAGCAGTTATCTATGTATAAAATATGGTAGGATGATTTCTCATGAACCATTGCCCATATCTTCTCTCTATCCATGACCTCAATCCATGAAAATCATATAGTAATTTCACTTTTGATATACCGATAGTTGGAGATAAGAAGATTTGAATCTTAAATATCTTTATTAGAAATGTCAAGATGTGCTAACTTGTTGAGCTATAAGGCTCTTAGCATCACATTCATATATAATTTAAGTGAATGTTTATGTTAATAATATGTGCCTATGCATAATTTGTCTTCTTCTTTTTTTTCGGCTGAAAAAGATTTTTTTATTTAAAAAAAAAAAGGTTGCGTTTGGTTTTGAGGATATAAACTTATGGAATTTAAAAAATAATTACTAGTATAAATTGCTCTATATAAATATAATACATGATGATGAGAAATCTAGATATTTTACTCAAAAAGAATCATGTGTGATATGATGGATTTGAAATGATATGTTACATCCCGTCATTTGAAACTCACATATTAATAAAAGGTAAAAAATCCCTCTATAAATTTCATCAATTGAAGAAAAATTGTTATTTTAAACAATGTTGAAGTTATTTAAATTATTTTTTCTAAAAACAATGAAGTTATTTAAATTAATGATTGAAATCCAAATCATTTTGAATTCCTTCATCCAAAAATATCATTAGAAATCTCATTGTATGTTTATGTACTTGTAGAGTAAGCAAAAGTATTCATAATTTTACTTGTAGTGCAAATTCTACAATCCCAATAGTAGTCCATGTGAGTAACTATAATTTGAATTGAGATCTTAATAGTAAAAACGTAGTTGTTTAGGACTTTTACTGTGAATATGGGCTATTAGGCCACACCATATTAATTATGTTTATGCTTTCTATTTCTCCTTTCTTTCTTTCTCTTTTTTTTTTTTTGGTTGTTATTGTTGTTTTTGTTTTTGTCGTCGGCTCAATCATTCACAATCCCAACAAAAATTTAAAATTTTATTAGAAAAATAAAAGCAGGATCCATCTCCTTCTCCATGGGATATAGATCCAACAAAGTTACTAAGGGATGCCAAGCAGCAGTATTATTTTGTCGGACAAAGAATTTTACAAACGACTAGTAATACACTAATACTATGTACTGTTTTTCATGGAGTATTACACAAGCTATTGTATCCTTACCTAAAAAGTCAGGTGCTTAGAGCATTTACCAAATGTGATAAAAAATTTAGTTTTTAACAATTCAAAGTTACTTTATTTATTTTAACATACCACGCTTTACAATACACCAAACATTGAATACTCTATTATTTTATCACTTTATTTAAATATATTTTCTTTATTCTTTCTTTTACCACTCAATTCTCTCCCTCTAAATTTCATTTAAATAATGTTTTTTGTGTTTAACATCTAGCTACAATAAATAAACTACTAGAGATGACAGTTTCTGTAGCTAGGTGCTAAAAAATTATAAGTTTGACACATTTTAGCACATTTGATGTGAATGTTCTAGTCTTATATATTAGTCTAAACAAACAAAACAACTATGAACAAACCTATAATGCAATATCATTGTTGTCGTAAGTATCATTCTTGGTGATGTTGCATTCTAAAAAGAGAAAACTTACATGACTCGATCGCAAAATCCATATAATTCATTCTGCTCAGACTTTTCAAGAATTTCTTTTTTGAAAAAAAAAAAAAAAAAGAGGGAGGGGGGGTGCTTGTTTTAACTTTGATCTATTCGGTCATTCTTATTGTCAAATTATTTGTGTGAGGGATGGGATATTATCTAATTCAGATGTGAAAAATGAGTTCCTCCCAGACTTTAAATCTTTATTATATTGGAACAGAAGCGCGCGATCTTATTTCCAGTATTAGATTTCAAGGCTTTGTTCTTAACTTCAAAGTTCACACTTCCCCAAGAAATATTGTAACTTTTCGAGTTATTAGTAACACAAAGTCTTAATAAGCTGCTTTAGTACAACTTATCTCACTAGTTTACATTTTTGTGGTTTTGACCTTAACTTCTATTGTACACTTTGATTGGATTCCTAAGAATTCTAGGCATTATGTGGCGCTATTCTATAGTATAAGAATGGCAAAATTCAACAAATTGCTAATGACCAAAAAAAATATTGCTATGAACGGACTATTGCTAATCAGGATAAAGCAAAGCAAATTGCAAAGCCCACTGAAAGAGAAGACTTTCCAGTGTCTGCTTACTTTAACATCAAACATATTGCTAACTTATTTGACTTGCATATCTAGCAATTTCTTCACCTAATTTTGACTTCAATTTCAACTTACTGTGAAATTCAACGTATTAATTGCCGACCTATAGCTAGATAGCCTGGTGCTATGGCTAAAGAAGACTTCAAATTCCAGTGTTAGTTAGATCTCTGTGAGAGTATTGAATGTTGATGTAGGAGTTTCAAATACATAATACATTAATTAAGAGGATAAATTGCAATAAGACGTTGAGATAGATTGGCTTGAGTTGTAGTCCTAGTCCCAGAATCCAAAGCATTAGCAAATAGAAGATTTTGGCTTCGGAAAGGTGAATAGGAAACCTTTCAATTAATAGTTAAAATAGCGACATGCATGAGTGTGACATTGATGGGGGCCGGTTTGAAAGGTAAATTACTGAATGGCTATGCTTTGGTTCCAAATAGCATCGGTTTCAGCTAGCGTTGGACTTCTCTCACAAACAAAAACAAAACAATTGGGCATGAATGGAGAAGCTCATTGAAGGCAAGGCAAACACACAGTAGTATGTATGGACCATGGTACGCGGTTTCAAAAGGCATAACAAGAAGAAATCAATTTTTTATGCCCATATCCAAGACGTCACACCAGTACATTGTATTGAGTTATTTTGTGTCAGAGCAAAAACCTTTTCTCCAAAATCAATGATCGCCTAGTGAATTTCTTAACTATCTATTGACAATTATTACTCACTGCAGTTTTCATTTTCAATTTTACTATGAAATCTCATCCAGATGCAAAGTGATAAAAAAGCATATGACTATTTTTGGTAACTCCTAGACCTAGTCCTAGTAAAAACCAGATACAGGGTAAACTTCCTCAACGGCTTTTATGACGAAGCAAGCGGGAAAAACTGGAGGCAACAGGAAACCACCAACAAGAGATCAAAGGCCTATTTGCCTGCAATACGCCAATACCCAATAGCCAATGGGCACATGAACAACTCTATATTTGCTCACCCAACTAAAAGCTGCAGCTGCCCCCCATTTGTTTGGCATGGCAATTTTGTGAAGAAAAATCATGATTTTAGACGAACTTTACAAATAGGCATGATCGATCGAAATACACGTGCAACAAGTAAATTGAATTATACTAATACTGTGGCTGGTTGGTTGCCCTTACTTGCTGGACAAATTAAATATATAGATGCAATCATCAACCCTCACCTCAGGCTCAGATCACCATTAGCTGATGGTTCAACTTCAATCAACATTAATAAATGGTTTGTGCCTTGCTCACTTCATCACTTCATTTGGTATCTTAATATACTTCCAGTAAGGACTGGAATTAGACTCTCAGCCCACTAAAAATGGATGATGGCCCAACAAGCCCAAAACAATATATTTGTTAAAGAGTGAATTTTACAAGTAAAAGACTCAGCAAATCAAGTATGAGTCACAATAGATTGGATTTTTGCCAAGAAGATAAGAAAACACAATTTGAAATGAATAACACTCCTCGGTCAAGTCCGAGGATGAAGTGTTCTTATATTCACTCAAGTTTATCTAAGTATAAGGTGTTCCTTCTTTGATTCTTTTCTTCTTAGATTACCTGCCCAATTTTTCATGAGGGCCTTTCCCTTATATGGTCTTGTTATTTTTGAAAGTTCGAAAATGTGTTGAAAACACAAGAGCTGTTTAGACCCCCAAAATAAAGTTACAGCTTAGTTGATTTTACACTAACTTAATACTAAGTACGGAATAGTGTAAACACAATCGTATAAGCAAGAGAACTACTCTAATCCATATTTAAAGCAACACAGCAATAAAAATGAAATGAACAAGAGTAGGGAAGAGAAATGCAAACACAGATAACATCGAGACGTGTTATCGAAGAGGAAACCGAAGAATTCGACGAAAAACCTCTCCGCCGTCCTCCAAGCGGAAATCGATCCACTAGACAATTAGTTGGGATACATAGGTGAGCAAGAGACCCTCCAAGCCTAATCTACCCTCTGTACCTAAGCCCTCCAAGCTCCTACTTTAACAAGACTTCTCGGAACCGTGTCTTATCTAGCTCTCCGGATCCCGCAACAAGCTCCATGTTGCATCTGCTATCCTTGGCTTTTTCCAATGCTTCCCAGGAGCACCAAAACTTCACTTGACACTCTGAAAGGATGTGGTAAGTGTTTGGGTTATCAACCTTTCAATGGTATGGAAATGGAGAGGTAGGAGTTGAGAAAATTCCCAAAACAAATGTGTAGAGGATTGTGGGTATAACAGTCTCTAACTCTCAAGGTGTTTGGTTAGGGTTTTCTTTCAGAAGCACTCCTCAACATTTATGGGTAATATGGGTATAAATAGTGTAAGCATAGAAAGTGTGTATCAGACTGGACAGGCTGGCAGAACAGAATGTCTCGCGGGTGTCTTACAGGAAGGCCTTACCCGCGAGATACTCGCGAGACACAGCTGTTTCCATCTGGCCTGACTCTTCGCATACCAGCATGTGCAAGGCACGTGTGTTACTTTGCGGGATGCTAAGTCGCGAGCTACCCGCGAAAACTTCTTCAGTTTTCAAATGTTTGAGTCTTCACACCACTCTCTCTATCACACAACCCTTACAATGAAATCCCACAATAAATACAGGGTACAAAAGATTGAATAAAATTACAATCAAATTTGGCACGGATTATAAGCCAAAAAAAACACATAGTTGTAAATAACAACTTTACAATTTTCAATCCCAGTCCTTCACTTGTTGATCACGTAGGTGACCTCTTGGATGCTTGTCCCATCAAAAACTTCCTGGAAACTTTGTGAGTAGCTGTGAACTAAGATATCTTTGCCTAGGGGTCATTTCCACATATGGATTTCGTTGCTAAAATTACAGATTTAGCGACGAAATATGGATTTCATTGCTAATAATGAAAAAAATTATAACATTTAACGACGAAAAGTAATTTTCGTCGCTATTGTTGATTTGAAACAAGGGCACCAACGAGGAAAAACTAGGTACGAACTTAATTAATATATAGCGACGAAATATTTAATCGCTAAAAGTTGAGATTTTTAGTGACAAAATATTTCATTGCTATAAATGTTGCTTTGAACAGTATTAGCGACGAAACTCATTTCGTCGCCAAAGGTAACCAATAGTGACGAAACTAAATCGTCGCCAAAAGTCCAATGCATATAAACCGGTAGCTTTAGCGATGAAATTATAATTCGTAACAAAAAAGTTAGAAACAGCGACGAAATAAATTTTGTCACTAAAGAGTACAGCTTAAATGGGTTAAATTTTAGCAAAAAAATTTTCCTTTCCCACATAAAATTTCAATTCTCCCACCCACCCACTTAAAAAATTTTCAACCCTCCCTCTCTCATTATCACTCACTCCCTAACACAAACACAAACTCAAATACAAACACAAACTTCCCTATATCTCTCTCTCTCTCTCTACCAAATCTCTCCTCCCTCTTGGTCTCTTGGTTAGCTTCTACTAGATTTTTAGTCATCAAACTCTTATCCATGGTTTGACTTCTTCTAACATGAATCTAAGGTAAAATCTCCATGACCCACCTTCTAATATCTTTGGGTTTTTATCCTATATTGTTAGGATTGCTCTTTATGTTGTGGGTTTTGTTTTAGAAGTAGTTTGTTGTGTTTGTTGGTACATTTAAAATCTTATTGGAGGTTTTTAATTTAATGGAGTGAAATGGATTTTGTGTTTGGCAACTATGTGAACTGGGTTTCTTAAGAAATCATTTGGGTTTTTGATTTATATGAGAGATTGGGTTAATTTTAGAAAAATGGTTTCCTTGCATTTTGAAATGTCTTTGGCATATGTGGTTGTGATTGTAGTGTTAAATAAAAATTTGTGCAAGTAATATGAGCATGTGTCTTTTGCTTACCAAGTGTTTGACAAATTGCCTATATGAGTTACGAAATGGATTTTGTTGTTTGGCAATCATGTGAGTTGGGTTTCTTGAGAAATCATTTGAGTTTTGATTTATATGGGAGATTGGGTTAATTTTAGAAAAAGAGTTTCCTTACATTTTGAAATGTCTTCGGCATATGTGGTTGTGATTGTGGTGTTAAATATAAATTTGTGCAAGTAATATGAGCATGTGTCTTTTGCTTTCCAAGTGTTTGACAAATTGCCTATGTGAGTTATGAAATGGATTTTGTTGTTTGGCAACCATGTGAGTTGGGTTTCTTGAGAAATCATTTGGGTTTTTGATTTATATGGGAGATTGTGTTAATTTTAGAAAAATGGTTTCCTTGCATTTTGAAATGTCTTTGGCATATGTGGTTGTGATTGTGGTGTTAACTATAAATTTGTGCAAGTAATATGAGCATGTGTCTTTTGCTTACCAAGTGTTTGACAAATTGCCTATATGAGTTACGAAATGGATTTTGTTATTTGGCAATCATGTGAGTTGGGTTTCTTGAGAAATCATTTGAGTTTTGATTTATATGGGAGATTGGGTTAATTTTAGAAAAAGAGTTTCTTTACATTTTGAAATGTTTTCGGCATATGTGGTTGTGATTGTGGTGTTAAATATAAATTTGTACAAATAATATGAGCATGTGTCTTTTGCTTTCCAAGTGTTTGACAAATTGCCTATGTGAGTTATGAAATGGATTTTGTTGTTTGGCAGCCATGTGAGTTGGGTTTCTTGAGAAATCATTTGGGTTTTTGATTTATATGGGAGATTGTGTTAATTTTAGAAAAATGGTTTCCTTGCATTTTGAAATGTCTTTGGCATATGTGGTTGTGATTGTGGTGTTAACTATAAATTTGTGCAAGTAATATGAGCATGTGTCTTTTGCTTACCAAGTGTTTAATAAATTGTCTATATGAGTTATGAGATTGAATTTCTTGACTTGTTTTGTGATGATTGTTATATGAGGTTATGGGTTGTAATCCTAGTTATTTATATGTATAACACATGTAGCTTTAAGGTTTAATCAAGTCTCAAAACTTTTGGCATAGGGTTAAAATTATAGTATTTTTCTTTTGTGACTTCATACAGATTTGAGTCAGATGCACTACACGATTTTTAATAAATTATAGGAAAATTATTTTAAACTGAATTTTTGATGGTACATACTAGATATATAAGGGCTTCTCCCTATTTAATTTAAGCTTTTTGGATAAAACTAAGTGGACCAAACGAATTTTAACAAAAAGCTAATCTATTGCAAATTTAATCAGAAAATATGATAAAATGTCGAGACTATAAGGAATTTACTACAAGCTTTTGTTGTGTGGTATATCTTGTAAGTTATATGTGCTTTCTTTGACAAGTGTTTTACTTTGGCTAATTTTATCATAGTTTGATAATGACATGCTTTGTATTAAGTTGGTAAATGCACATTGTTTGTGGTAGGGAAATAAAATGTTTTGGTTGTGTTAAAGCCTATAAGTTTCTTGTATGCTTGCTTGGTTCCCGTTTGGGTAGGGGTATTCGTCTTAGGATGGTAAAGTTAGACTTTAGGGCCTTAGGTTTTGATTGAGTTATATTTGATGGTTACTTTTTTTTTCAATACTTGAAGCATTTGGAGGTCTTGGTGGTGTGGAGAGGTGAGTATATGATATTTTGATGGTTTGGGTGCTATGAACTTATTTTAAAATAAATGAGTAATGAAGTGTTAACTATGAAAGTTTAAGTGCTTTCAGGTTTTGCTTTTTGCACATAAAGTGTTTGATATATTACCTCAATGAGTTATGAAGTTGGGTTTAATTGTTTGTTTTTGATTATTTAATTTGAAGTTGGACTATGTGATATATATATATATATATATATGTATGTATGTACGTATGTATGTATAAAGTTTGTGAAATCTGAAATTTTGTTTAAATTATTTTGCTCTAGAGGTGAGTATGTGATACTTTGATGGTTTGGGTGCTATGAACATGTTATAAAACAAATGGGTTATGAAGTATTAACCATGAAAGTTTATGTGTCTTGATGTTTTGCTTTTTGCACATCAAGTGTTTGATATATTACCTCAATGAGTTATGAAGTTGAGTTTAATTGTTTGTTGTTGATTATTCAATTTGAAGTTGGACTATGTGATATATATATATATATATATATGTGTGTGTGTGTGTGTGCGCGCGCGCGCGCGTGTATAAAGTTTGTGAAATCTAAAATTTTGCTTAAATTATTTTGCTCTAGTGGTCACCCAATCACTATTTTTGTTGGGTAATGGATTTTGGAGGTCTTGGTGGTGTGGAGAGGTGAGTATATGATACTTTGATGGTTTGAGTACTATGAACTTGTTTTAAAACAAATGGGTAATGAAGTGTTAACCATGAAAGTTTAAGTGCTTTGAGGTTTTGCTTTTTGCACATAAAGTGTTTGATATATTACCTCAATGAGTTATGAAGTTGGGTTTAATTGTTTGTTGTTGATTATTTAATTTGAAGTTGGACTATGTGATATATATATATATATATATATGTGTGTGTGTGTGTGTGTGTGTGTGTGTGTGTGTGTGTGTGTGCGCGCGCGCACGTGTATAAAGTTTGTGAAATCTAAAACTTTGCTTAAATTATTTTGCTCTAGTGGTCACCCAATCACTATTTTTGTTGGGTAATGGATTTTGGAGGTCTTGGTGGTGTGGAGAGGTGAGTATATGATACTTTGATGGTTTGAGTACTATGAACTTGTTTTAAAACAAATGGGTAATGAAATGTTAACCATGAAAGTTTAAGTGCTTTGAGGTTTTGCTTTTTACACATAAAGTGTTTGATATATTACCTCAATGAGTTATGAAGTTGGGTTTAATTGTTTGTTGTTGATTATTTAATTTGAAGTTAGACTATATATATATATGTGTGTGTGTGTGTGTGTGTGTGTAAAGTTTGTGAAATCTAAAATTTTGTTTAAATTATTTTGCTCTAGAGGTGAGTATGTGATACTTTGATGGTTTGGGTGCTATGAACTTGTTTTAAAACAAATGGGTAATGAAGTGTTAACCATGAAAATTTAAGTGCCTTGTAGTGTCTCTTCTTTCTCTTGATCTTTTGTTTTCTTGCAATGTGATATTCAGCTATCAACCTGCCCTACAAAAATTTTGCCTTCTCCAAACATGATTCCAAGGTAATTTTCCTTGATTATTTGTTTCTATGGTTTATGAGTTTTGGTTTCTTGATTTGTTGTTGTGGTATTTGTTTATATGAGATAAGGGGTTTCATTCCATGTTTTTAATATTCTTTAACATGTAGTTTTAATGTGAATAAAGTCTCGAAGCATTTGGGCTAGTTTTAAAACTATAGCAATTTTCTTTCGGTAACCTAAATCTGTCAAGGGGAAATTTGAGTCAGCTGTAATACGTGATTTTTAATAAATTATAGAAAAATTATTTTGTGTTGAATTTTTTATGGTACATACTAAACATATAAGAGATTATCCCTATTTAATTTCAAGTATATTAGATAAATTTTTATGGAGCAAACGATTTTTCCAAAAGGGTTGACTTGTTATGTAGTGAATCTGATTTGTTATGTTGGGATTTTATGGAATTTACTTGAAATCTTTGTTGAGTGGGTTGGCTTGTAAATTCTTGCGTTTTCCTCAACATGTGTTTTACTTAGCTAATTTTAATAATGATTTGATTTAATTATTTGCAGTAGTGTATTAAAATGCTTTGGTTGTGTTATGGTCCTTTTGATCACTTTTTTTTTTTTTTGGTGACAATTGATTTTGTTTTAAATCTGAAATTTGTTGCTTTTGTGTCATTTTGATTAACTTAGATTTGATGGGTCATTGTGATAAAGCTTGAATTTTGCTTTGTATTGATGTTTATGTGGGAATTTAGTTTAAGTTCTTGAATTGTGTTAGATCTAGTAATTGGGACTATTTTTTATTTGTCTTTGTAGTCTATGGCTCTATGCATTAATGTCCAAATTGGGTTTTGTTGTTTACTTTGATTGAATTATAGAGTAAATGATTTAGTTCTAGCAAATATGTGGTAATTGAATTATGCAATGTGAGGTTGACAGCCAAATTGGGTTTGAAGTTTGTGTCTTGGATGAACACACACATATATATACACACACAAATATTCAATAAAGATGTTTCTTATAACATAGTTAATGTTTTTACTTTACAATTTTAATGTAGTATTGTTTTTACATTTGTGCAGATTTCTTATTGGTGGCTTTTAGGGCATTTTCTTTTGCACTACTTGAAGACATTTGAGGACATCTTCTTTTAGCCCTTGGTATTTTATGTTATTGTATGTTATAGAACATGTTATATTATTGTATGTGTTGGAAACAATTTGTATGGATGGATTGAATAGAATATTTGTTTTATTTTTACATTTAGAATGTATGGATCATTTTCTTATAAATGTGTAGTTGACATTAGGACTGAGCAATGGACTCGGCCCACCCGAAAGCCTGACCAACCCGACCAGACCCGACAGGTTTTGGGCGGGTTTGAGAATATTCGAGTCGGGTTTCGGGTCTTATTTTCGGGTTATTTTCAGGTTCGGGTCGGCATCAAGTCATACAAATACTCTAGTTTGAACTCGATTTTTTTTTTTTGAAAAAAACCCTACTCTTTGTTGGTCTCTCTCCGCCTCCCTTAGCTACGTCCCTCAGCTCTCTCTTTATTCCTCAAACCTCATTCTTACAAGCCATCCCCATTCGCTCAGTTTAAAGCTTTATCTCTGTGTAAGTCATCCCTTCTCTGTGTAAGTCATAGAATAAATAGCTAAACCTGTTTCTTGTTAATTTAGTTGGGTTTTTAATATTTTCAGATTTTGGGGTTTTTTTCTATGTGAATATCCTGTTTAGGTTTGATTTTCTTGCGTTTTATGATGTGGGTTTGGCTTGAATCGTTTTTTTAAGGACCTATTTCAATTTTTTTTCTTCAGGTTTTTAACTAAAGAGTTGTGCTTCTCTGCCTCTCTCATTGAGTTCTCTCTATGTGTGTAACAGTGTAAGTCATCCACTCATCCTTCTCTTTGTTGGGTTTTTTTTTTTTTTCCTTCTTAATTTCCTTGTCTTAGTCTCTGATTTTGGGAGTTTTTACATCTTTTAGGAACAACCCTTTTCATATTGATGAAAAATAACTACTTTGGATCTGATGGGTTGGTGGGGTTTTGTGTTTTGTGTGATATTATGTTGTTTTATTGTGTTATTTTTCTTAGCATGCAAATAGGGACTAATGGGTTTGTGTTGTTAGTGTCTGTTTTTCTATGCATTATTTTATTTTATTTTATTTTTTCATTTGGGTTCTTGTTGCGAGATTCTATATAACAAAAAAGATTGTAGAAATGTTGGATCTCAATTAGTATGATTGCTGGATTCTATTTTGAGGTTTAGCCTTCATGTAAATGTCTAGTTTTGGTCAGTAATAGAATTACTTATCAACAAATTTTGGTTGCATATTTTTCTGTTATTATTCAAGTTTGGACTATTC
Organism: Quercus aquifolioides; assembly: GCA_019022515.1. Lineage (NCBI taxonomy): Eukaryota > Viridiplantae > Streptophyta > Magnoliopsida > Fagales > Fagaceae > Quercus > Quercus aquifolioides. Next base: position 47,506,688 of record CM032336.1, on the reverse strand, counting down.
TTTAAATAATCACCTGTGGCACAGCTTGTTACTAGTGTCTCTGCTTCTATCTGTCTCTGAATTTCTTTCATTTTACAATGGACCATGTAGTTGGAAGTTAGAACTTGACATATTCAATGATGAAGTCAAATCTTTCTCAAAAAAAAAAAAAATGATGAAGTCAAATGACAAAAACTCCTTTGTTCACTTTTATGTTTTGTATGTTGTCTTGTATCTCTATTCTAGTTTCAAATCAAGAAAGCCTTGATAGCACATAGTAGAATAGTTAACATTATATGTACTTTTCCTAGTACATTGTCAGATCAAATATGAGAATTTCCTTTACTTCAATTTTAATAAGAGACTTTAATTGAGCTAAACTAGAACCAACTTAAAGCTTCAGAGTTGAAATAGTAACAAAGAAGACATAGAGGTGTGCAATTACTTTTCCCTAGGATAAAATGGATCCCAAACTGTAAGATTATTGTTCTTACTACCTACCTTGAGGCATAAACCCAGATTATTGAAAATTTGTATAATTACAAGCTTTTCAACTCACTGGCCCATATATTTTCCTCATTGCCACATCCTCATATCACAACTTAATTTTCCTCAAAACTTGACTGCATTTAAGTACAGCTGCAATTTGTGTCTTAAATGGAGACATTTCAATGAGAATACAGTAATATAACACATGGGGTGGTCACCAATGTATGATAATCTCTTAATGAATGGAAATTTGAGCTGGTTATTGCATTCGATTGGCGCCCAAATTAATTAGTGCTGACTTATATGGGAGCTTAATAGGAACTGGGAAGTGTAAGTGTAAGAAATAAGCTTCTTATGGTGCTTGTTTTCCCTTGTTTTCTAGGTAACCAATCAGGTCAACATGGAGTTTGTGTTGTTTCAGCTACTATTTAAAGGTTCAACCTAAGAAGTTTTAGTGGGACTTAGATATTGAATCCTTGTTTTATGTTGGCTAAGTTTGGAGCATTATGTCATATCTCTATGTTTTTCTTTTGTGAATGTAGTGTTTAATGATTGATTTATTTTGTGTGGTAATAGGTCATGGATTCAATGGAGCCTACACAACCTGATGTTGCCACTACAAGACCAACTATGAGACCTCCTCGTCCACCGCAGGTGATATCTTCTTCTAATCCTAATAAGAGAAAATCACCATGAACGACTTGGGACCACTTTGAGGAGTTTATAGATGAGGAAGGTAGAACTAAGGCAAGATGTATATATTGTAACAAGGAGTACATGGCTGATAGCAAAATTTATGGGACATTTAATTTAAAAAACCATACACCCATTTGTCCTGAATATCTTTTTAATGAATTGCATGATGGACAAGACCCATTGTCCAAGGATATAGAGGAGGGAAATCTAGTGCCTAGGACTTTTACAAATGGTGAATATTATAGATTTTAGAGTTCTATAGTTTATGCATATTGGTTTATTTTATTGTGTGTATCCACAAAGAGATGCTCAAACATGTTTTGTCATGAACTATTAGTGGCCAAGCATTAAGGAACATAAGATGTGAAGCCCCTACATATGTTATGTAATTTGCATATTTGGTTTCTCCATTGCAGGAGAACTGTCTGGAATAGCTGGTCATTGTTTCAAGAACATAATGATGGATTGACTAACCTTTTTGAGAAAAATGCTATGTATTTTGACAGTGCATTGTCACGCCGAGCTTATTTTAATGCATTGTTATGATATTCCAATAGTAATGGTAGACTTTCATTTTTTGTGCTAATCAAGAGTTTGAGATTGTTGACCTTGAAAAATTGTGGTTTGATAAAATGGGAAAATCGTGGAAGCAATGCAGTTAGTGAAAGCGTAATTGTCATTTGTAAATCTCGAGTACATGATGCTAAAATTATAAACATGTCAATTATTATTGCATGGTAATGCTGTGATTTTGATGGAGAACTTAGCTTTTTCTTTGTTTGGTGTTGCAGTTTTGATTGTGATCTTGAAGGTCGAAGAGGTTGGGTCCTACGTAGAAGGTCGTGACGTGTTGATTATTGTTTTTTGGAGAAGGGAAAAGGGCGATTATTGCCTAATTTGCTGGACTATTATAAAGAAATCTTATTAAATAAATCTGCTATTTATGATTAGTGTATTCCAAACTTGGAGGTTGGATCTGATGATCTATACCCCAATGAGAATTAGGATCCTAGTGAAATGGAGATGAGCATATTTCACGGATAGACTGTATTTCTTCTCTCTAACAATAGATTGTATTTCTTCTCTCTAACAATATATACACCTTTATATATGAGGATATGCAAGTTTGCACATGTTCATGTACTTGTGCATGCGTTAACTGCAAATAGAACTCTTGTTTATAGACTCTAGATGGACTTTTGGATACATCATCCTATATCGTTACCAATTACCTTGTATTTTTGGATGAGATTGAAGACATGCATTATTCTTCTTATTCAACAGACAGTAATGAGAAAATTACTACAAGACAGCATTACTGTATGACTTTAGGTATGTTAAAGTCATAAATATGAGGCATAATGATAATGTGAATGCTAACTTGGGCGGCCATTTGAATTTGTGTCAGCAGTTTATAAACCATTATATGATTCCTTTTGGATGCATTCTTTGTTTATATTTGAATTTTTCAGCATGCAAAACTTCAATCACTGAGATTCATATGTTTGGTTATTTGAGTGCTTATTATGATTGAGACTGTATGGCTCAAATGAGGCATTTTTTGTCATTATCGTTAAATAAAAATAAGGCAAAAATGCACTTTTGGTCCCTACATTTTGGGTCTATTCTCGATTTGGTCCCTAAATTGATTTAGCTCCTAGGTTAGTCCCTGATTTTTAAAAATCATTTTTAAAATAGTCTCTGCCGTCAACCCAGTGACAGAAAATGTTGAGGTGGCAAATGGAATGTACTGTTTGTTGACATGGCTAATAAAATATTTTATTTGATATTTTTTAAATGCCACGTCAGCATTTAAATTAATAAAAAATGCCAGCCCTAAGAAATTTTTTTTTTTTAAATGTAAATTAATTTTTTTTTAAAAAACCTTAAATCTAATTTAAACTAAAATCATTTCTTAAAAAATAAAAATTCATAATCGTTTTAATTCTTTTTGTTTTTGTTTTTGGTTAACCTCATCAGCTTAAAAAAAATCTTCTACACTCTTTACCACTAATCTCAAACTCCCCCTCTCTCTCTTCACCCTACACTCTTCTCCCTCTCTATTTCTCTATTCTTTTTTCCTCATCTCAGTCTCCCTCTCTAAGAATCAGTGATTTCTGGTTGAGTGGTGGCGTTTCGGTGGTCATGGCTCGCTGTGGGTGGGTTCAGATCGGCATAAGTGGGATTCAGATCGTCGTGGGCTGGCATGGGGCCGTTGGTGCTCGTGGGTGGCCGTGGTTTTGCTTGCCATGGGCCGCCGCGAGTCTTGGGTTTGGTGGTTGTGGCAGAAAATGGATCTGATTTGGTTTTCTTTTTTTCTTTTTTTCTTTTTTTTTTATTATTTGGGTTTGTGGGTATGGATTTGGCAGTGGTGGATGTTGATGATGGTAGTGGTGGTGGCAGTGGCAGCGGATGGTTTGGGTTTTGGGTTTTGGAATTTGAATTTTGGTTGGGTATTTTGAGTTTTAGTATGGGTCTTGGGTTTTGTTTGAGTTTGGGTTTGACTCTCGGCGGTGGGTTTTTGGTGGTGATTTGTGGTTGTTGTGGTTGGTGGTGTGGGTGATTGTGGTGGTTGGAGGTTTCTGGGTTTGACATTTTTCTGGGTTGGAGGTTTGATGATTTTTCTGGGTTGGTTTTCTCATGTGGGTTTGGGTTTGATGATTTTTTCATGTTTTGGAGGTTTCGGTGGAGGATAGGGATTTTGTATGAAATTTTGCATTGTTCTGGGTTTGATTGTTCTTGGATTCGGGAAGAACACAAAGAACAAGTTCTTGTGTTCTTACCTCCTAAAAAATAATGAAAGCAATAATAATAATAATAATAATAAAATTAGATTTAAAAGTTTGTTTGTTTTTTTTTTTTTTTAATTTAGTTTGAATTAAATTGAAATTGAAAAATATAAATTATTTTTATTTTTTAATTAAACTGACATGGCTTTTTTTAATTTAGAAAATGCTGACGTGGCATTTAAAAAAGATCAAATAAAATATTTTATTATTATTTTATTAGCCACATCAGCAAACAGTACATTCTGTTTGCCACCTCAGCATTTTCTATCACTGGGTTGACGACAGGGACTATTTTAAAAACGATTTTTAAAAATTAGGGACTGACCTAGGAGCTAAATCAATTTAGGGACCGACCTAGGAGCTAAATCAATTTAGGGACCAAATCAAGAATAGGCCTAAAATGTAGAGACCAAACGTGCATTTTTGCCTAAAAATAAATAAATAAAAGGTCCAACTCGAGACCCGACCCGAGACTTGGAAAACTGACCCGATTTTTCAGGTCGGGTCAGATTTCAGGCAACCAAACCCGATTTCTATCAGGTTGGGTTTTGGATCACAGTAAACCTGATCCGACCCGACCCAATATCACTCCTAGTTGACATAAATGTGTTATTTAAGTGTGAGGAGTTAATAATGTAATGACAGGTTACATACAGGAAAAAAATGAAAACATATAAGTAGTTTTAGTGACGAATTTTTCCATCACATTTAGCTACATTTAGTGACGAAATTTTTCATCACTAAACGTAACTGAATTTATAAAAAACACTTTCAGTGACGAAAATTTTTGTCACTAAATAAAGCTGAATTTTTCAGACAATAGTTTTAATGATGAAAATATTCATCACTATAAGTACCCAAATATTCTTAAAAATAGCTTTAGCAACGAAATAGTTTCGTCACTGAATAGTATTTTTAATGAGGAAAACATTTAGCGACAAAATAATTTCGTTAGTAAAAGTGTTTTTATTATAAAACAACTCGGATCTTTAGCGACGAAATTTGTTGAAAGTTTTTGTTGCTAATACTTTTAGCAACGGGGCTATAGCGACAAAACAAATTTCGTCACTAAAAAGAAGAATTCGTCACTAAAGGTACTAGGTGACGAAATATTGGACTTTTAGTGACGAAATTTTTCGTCGCTAAAAATACATTTTGTTGTAGTACATTTAATGTGGTGGTTAGGTGTAGAACATTTAATGCGGTGGTAGCAGCTTTCTCTCCAGATATTTCTTCTTAAGTTGTTGGTTATCTTCCTTGAAGCTTATCCATAAAAGGAAGGATTACCTCTTGTATGGCATTTTAGGGAAGGCAGGGCTCCAACCTTCCACAATGCTTTCCCAAGGAAGCTCGGCTCCTCGAGAACTACTACTAGCTTGTTGTTATACTTTCTCGTCCTCAGCTCATTGATCCCTAAACTTAATAAACCCTATGACCATCCTTGGGTTCCTAAGTATCCTCGGGCATGGCCCATGGCCCAATACTCCTGCTCGGCTCGCTTATCCCCACACTTCCTTCCTCCTATGTCACAAAACCAAACCAAATTATATATACATACTAAGTGTTCGTGTTTTTTTTTTTTTTTTTTTTTTTGAAAATGTGCGGCTTCTTTAAAAATAGTGATTTTTAAATGTGTGTTTTGAAAACACAATTTTAAAGATAAAAAATAAGTGTTTGCTAATAATGTAAAATTCTTTCAACTAACTATTTGGATTATGTTGGTCTAAAACAATAGTAATCTCAATAACACATTCAAATTCCCGTATTTCTAACCTCTAAACCACAAATAAAATAATTGAAAAGTTAAAATATGAACCACAGATTAAAAGAAGTAAAAAATAGAGAGAGAGAGAGAGAGATGGTGTGCCTAGTTCAATTTGTGGTGATTGAGCCTGCAGAGCTTGAAGATGATGCAATTGAACATTTGCCTAACATGTCATCTTCTTTGCATTTTTGATAGCCGGTGCTACATTTTGAGTACACCAAGCTTAGAATCCTTTACCCAACGTATGTCAATTACCATTGGAGTTTTTGTGTTAAACTTCAAACTTCTTAATTTATACCAAATGATTTCTTTAACTTAGGTTTTTTATACTTATAAAAACAATATTTGTACATTTGGCTACTGATTATTTGATTTCCTTAGCGTCTACGTTTTGGCCTTTTTTTTTTTTTTTTTCTTCTTTGAGAGAAGCGCGTTTTAGCTTTCCAGTGGGTCCCGTGCACTGTTCATAGGACCCACAAACCTTTTTTTTTACACAAACTTTCATTAAAAATGGGTCCCACAGCACAATTCACACATTTAAAAATTATTTTGCTACACTATTTTCAGTTTTCAGTTTTCAGCAAAATAAGCGGTATCCAAACACACCCTATCTCACTTGAGGGCCTATTTGGCAAGCCATCTCAAACACAAAACTACACATTTTAAACAACATTATACACATTTTTACACACTTTTTCACTCACACGTATATCAAAAACATCCAAACAACATAACTCAAACTACTCTCCCAAACACCCCCTAGTGTCCAAAATTAAATTTAGAAAAAGAAAAAGAAAAAGAAAAAGAAAAAGAAAAAAAAAGAGAAGCTTTTTGTTAGAAAGCGGGTTTCCAATAAAATAAGAAAAGATTGAGGCAAGTTCCATAATATAGCAAAAGTGAAAGGACTAAATACAAAACCTCACTTTGCCATATACTACTTGCACTGGCACTTGCACACACTCAATTTCCCGTCCCGTCCCGCCCATTTTTTCTTTGCCAAAGATTTTGACTCTGTAGTGTACAACCCAAGTTTCTCTATAAGTAAAATGCAATCTCAAACTCTCTCACACTGTATACTCTATTCTATATATATATATATTCTACGCTTTTCATTCTCTTCCTTTTTTCCTTTACAATTTGTTTTCTCTTTAGGGTTTCATAGATATACATATACATTCAGCTCTCCAGGGTTTTTATTTACTTTATTTGCATTTTTGATTGACATATGATAGTTAGGATCCGTTTGGTGGCCTAGAAAATAAATGAATAGAATGTGTAATTGAGACTTTTTGATGTTCTGTTGATTTGGTTCTATTTAAAAGAAGAAGAACTGAGTCCATGTTAATTTTTGTATACGAAATTGGAAAACATATATTTGCATTGTTAATATAGAAAAATAAACTTCTTCATTAAAAGTCTCAGACTGCCAGTATTTTTTAGCTTGGCAATAGTGGTAATGTAAAATTCTTTGATATTAATTGGGCATTTTATCAAGTCAATGGGTGAAAATTATTCCTACTCGGGTTTCCTGCATTAATTTTTCATTTACTTGCTCGAGGAAAATGTACGTAGGAGTGTAAATAGTCTGATACATACATTGAGATCATTCTGTAATATGTTTATTGATAGATATACATATTAATCAGTTTGCATTTGTTGATTTTTCACAGAAAACACTTAAATGGGCATGAGACAGGTGATATGCCTGAGAGCTCTCATCCTCCACAGAAACAAGGATTTGACAATAATTTTGATTTAAAAGGAGGTGAAGAAAAAAAGTGGTCTGGGTGGCCTGGAGAGAATGTGTTCAGGATGTTAGTTCTTGTGCAAAAGGTTGGTGGTATTATTGGTCGCAAGGGAAAATTCATTAAGAAAATCACTGAGGAGACAAAGGCTCCGGGAAAAATTCTTGATGGTCCTCCTTGGACATCAGAAAGAGCAGTAAGTTGCTTTTCTATAGTTTCGTTTTTATTGGGGTTTATATTTATGTTCTGGGCATATTGAGGTAGTTTTCCTGTCTACCTCAGTGGTTGTTAAACTTAAATTATCAATCAATTTATGTTCTTACCAGATGCTTGACTATCTGATGGTTGTACTGAATATTTATCCTGGTTTTTATATGTGAATGAGTTATGGTTTTTGTCAAAAGTACTCTTGTTCTCATGTTTCTTATGGTATGAATTTGTGCAGTTCTCAACTTACATAAGCCTTAATCCTAATTAAATTGGGGTTGGCTATGGTTTCTCATTCTAATTGGGATCAGTCACATCACACATCTTCTTTTTTGTCATTTATCTTATCTAAAATTGTGCTTGCTCTCGCCTCCTTGTTCAACATATCTTTCTTTACTACTTCTGCCCATGTTGTTTCTTTTTACTCCATCAACTTGAAAAAATCACTCTTTTTCACTATGTATCAATCAGTTTGCATTGCATACAATTGAACCATCATAAGCAACTCTTCCTTTTTTTTTAGACCTCCTTCAATAAGAGTTACTCCTACCTTTGAAAGGATAACTTCATTCTCTTATCTTTCCTATTGTTATTCCTCATACCATCTTAATATTTTCGTTTGGGCTATGCTCATTTTATGATCATGTTGCTTCTTTTTTTTTTTTTTTTTTTTTTTTTGGGATAAGCATGTTGCTTTAACAGTCTAAACATTTTGTACCACCATAGCTAGTCTTATAGCAATCCTTTTCTGGTCAACTTAATAGATTTGTACAATACTGTACCATCAAATTCTTATTGTCTTGATTTTGCTTGTTTTCTTGCAATCAATTGCTGTAAGGCATTTTCTATAAACTCTTTTTAGATTTTTTCCCCCTGTTGTTGGAATTGCATAAAGGTAGATGCATGGAGCTTTTTTTTTTTGGAAACATCACTGCTATTAAATGTTAACTTGTCATACCCTTCAAATCTTGTTTCTCTGTATATTTCTATTGTTTTTGTTTCTGCTATTCCTCAGAATGTAGAACTGTATGAACCATATGTGCAGGAATCCATTATTGCTTAGGGAATTGCCTACAATCAAGGTCAAAAAATGGACTAACTATCTTGCTAACCTAAATTCCAGCAAATAATTAACAACAGATATAGAGCTTTGGCTATAATAAAATATGTTCACTCTAGTATTTAAAAAAGCTGCTAAGAAAGTGATAAATTGGGACCATTGGGTTACTAAATAGTTGTTAACAATAAAAGACAATAAGATGAAGATGAAGTAAGTTGATAGGTGAAATTAAATTAACAGAGGCTAAGTATGGAACCAAAGTAAAAGTGTCTTTTGTCACAATAACCAAAATGAATGTGTGCAGGTTCTTTGCAAATTCAAGGCAACAAATCAATTACCAAAGTGGCTTCAAACTAGAAGAACCAAAGATCAAGGTTTCAGGGATCTGTTCTGAGCATTACAAGTGCTGAAAAGTTCCTTTTGACTTAACAATCTGGAATATGTTGTGCAGAGTTTGGTATCGAGAAGCATTCTCTGTATCTGGTAACTACAGAACTTGGTCGACTGGTGTCTTGCTGGACATTGTTAAACTTTGTACTAGGAAAATCTTAAATTGTCTAAGCACAAAGTACATTGAAGCATGGAAATATAGGTTGTTAAAACCTTTACTAAAGTATAGAAATATGAAATATCTCTTGATCAATTCTGCTACTGGAGTGGCATAAAAAATAATTAATTCCTGAATAGACTAAAGACTGTCACTTGAAAATTATAAGTTTAACCAAAATATAACATGTATAGAAGAATGTGTACAGAGATGTGTGACTTAATCTTAAAATGCTTTTACTCAAATCTCGTATTCTTATCATATTTTAATATGTATACATCACTCAATGGTGTTTGGGGCTTGTTCTCCCACCACCACTTCAAAAACCTTGAAATTGATAATGAAGTTGGTTTCTTGCTAGGAAAAGAAACCATTGGGTTGGGAGACACCATTGGCATGGTTTTTAGTAATTGTTATGTTTTAGTTAAAATCATTTTTATTGTCCCCAATGGACTACCTTAAAATTGTATTCTTAGGACCCTTGGATTTGTGCCTTCTTAGTAACAGTTTCAAATTTTTAGGACTATGGAAATTTGTTCATAGAAATATTGAAAGATGTTTTTTAAGATTGATATGAATTGTATGGATGAATAGATGAATCATGAATGGAATTGAACACTTCTTTCCAAATGCTCAAATTTTTAGGACTACGGAATTTGTTCATAGAAATATTGAAAGATGTTTTTTAAGATTGATATGAATTGTATGGATGAATAGATAAATCATGAATGGAATTGAGCACTTCTTTCCAAATGCTATAATACCGATGATTAATTGTGTTATTGTAAGAAGCTAATTGTGTGTTTGAAAGGATTAGAAGGTCCACTAAAGGTGGAATAATTTTTGGGACTTTTTCTTATTTGTCATGCATGAATTGATTTTGGATTCTGCCACTGGATAGTTTTATGAAATGAATCATGGTCTGATGATGTTGCTAATTTCACTGTTTGTGTCTCTGGCCTTTTTGTAAGGTGATGGTTTCTGCTAAGGAAGAGCTAAATCTTCCTGTTTCTCCTGCCATGGATGCTTTATTGAGAGTTCATAAACGAATCATCAATGTAGACACCAACTCTGCTCACGCTACATCTAGTGTGGTGGGCACAATTATCACAAGGGTTCTAGTGGCAGATACTCAGGCAGGAAGTTTGATTGGGAAGCAGGGTTCAACTATAAAGTCCATTCAAGATGCTTCAAATTGTACTATTCGGGTTCTCAATGCAGGTACTCTTGAAAAATATTATTTTCCATATAAAAATGTTAGATTATTATTGAAGATTTTGAAATATTATTTCTTTTTCCTCACCCCCTCCCCCCCCCCCCCAAGGTTTTACTTTCATTTTATACATCTTGTCACTTCTATTCAAGCACTGTGACCCTTTGTGTTGACTTTGAGTACTGTTTTCCACATGCTCTTTTGCCATATTCTCTTATGTCTATCACATACCAAATAATGTAGTCAATTTTTTTTTTTTTTGAGTTGAGCCTTGCATTTGTTTTCTTAGTTTTCTGCATTGCCTAACATATAAAGAACTATTTATTTTAAAAAAAAAATTATTACATTGTTTACTGTTTTCGAATGTGAAATCATCACAGAAAGGCTGCTTTAATATTCTGAATATTGTAGTGCTTTACTGCAGAACACCTACCAAAGTTTGTGTTGAAAGATGATAGTATTGTTGAGGTACATGGGGAACCTGCTGGTGTGCACAAAGCAGTTGAACTGATTTTAAATCATCTCCGAAAATTCTTGGTTGACCGCAGTATTGTCGGAGTATTTGAAATGCAAGTAAGTTCGTTTGTTTGTATTATTTGGGATTGGTAATCATCGTGATTTCTATTTCCATGCACTATTGTTTATATACTGGTTGACTGGCTCACTTGCTGTGGTTCACCATTCCAGGTAAGGGTAACATCAGTTTGGATTAGTTTGGCATAGATGACACAAATACTAAAAGGGTGTAGTTCCCTACTTCCCTGGGGATCTAGAATGTTAGATGCTCAAAACATCCACCCTATTTTCTTAAATTTGAAAGACATACAACGTAGGGAAAAGTGAAGCCTTAGTTGAATTTCCTGTTTGAAATGTTTTTGAATTATCTTTTTATATATAAGCATGTAATGCTTTACTGAAAATGGTTCGGGGCCAAAATGAACTTTCTGGATCTATATGAATAAACCGAGAGTATCTCTTTGCACTAGGGATGCATGAGCTCGCTAAAGTGATTCAAGAGGAAATCTTTTGGTGTTTGCTTTTCACATATGATATAGTTTTAGTGGATGAAACTAGAAGTGGAGTCAATGCCAAGTTAGAAATTAAGGGGGACATTAAAACTTGAAAGGTTTTTTATTAAGTAGGACTAAAATAGAGTACATGGAATGTAGGTTTAGTAAAAGTAAAAAATCAAAATAATATAAAGGGGCAATAAGACTCGATGTCAAGAGATACAAAAGAGAGAGAGCTTTCAATTTCTTTAATCAATAATTCATAAAGATGGAGAGATAAAAAATGATGCGAATCATAAGAGAAGAGTAGGATGGATGAAGTGGAAAAGTGCATCCAGAGTATTGTGCGATCCTAGAATACCTATTAAGTTAAAGGGGAAAAATTTATGAGATTGCTATAAGACTAGCTATGCTCTATGGTAACAAACATGGGTTGTTAATAAGTAACATATTCAGAAAATGAGTGTAGTTGAAATGAGAGTTTTAAGATGGATTAGTGGAAATACACGGAAAGTTAGGATTTGAAATGAGAAAATTTGCTCAAAGATAGGAGTAATCCCTATTGTTGAAAAGACTAAGGAAAGTCACCTAAGATAGTTTGGTCACGTGCAGAGGAGAGCAATTAATTCACTGGTAAAAAAAAAGTGAGTTGATTCAAATTGAGGGAACGAAAAAAAGGTAGAAGAAGGCCAAATATGACATTAGTAGAAGTAGTTAAAAAGGACATGTAAATTAAGAAAGTAAGAAAGACTATGACTTTATATGGATTAGAATTTACGAAAAGAATACATGTGATCAACCTTGCAATCTTGTTGAGGATCCATAGCTGACCCCAAACAATTTGGGACTAAGGCCTTGTTGTTGTGTATGAATAAAGCAGGAGTATTTAAACTTTTTTGAGTTTAAATGAACTTTAAATGTTTTTTTGACCCAATTTAAATTCATATTGAGTCTAGGATAGTTCAAATTTGTCAATTGTTTGTTTAGATGAGGTGGTTTATTATTTGTCGTATTCATATTGGATAAAATATAACTTGTATAGTTGTTTTTATTGGTTAGATGCAGATGCCAAAAGTTCAAGCAAACCAGAACATTCCCCCACACCAGTCCTGGGGCCCTCCTCAAGGTTTTCCAATTAATGCTGCTGCCGAACCTGATTTTGCACCTAATCCTCAATATGTGCAGCCTCACGTCAATATGACAATTATTCACCTGCTCCACCTCTGGATAATCAGCATTGGCAGGGTCCTATGTATGGAAGGGATGCTTCTATGGGGATTCATTTATCCAGTGTCCAGCCACAACAGCTAGTGGCCACCAAGGTGCTTTCTTCTTGCTTTGATCTTGACTGTGTTTAGTAAGATATGAGGGTAACTCTCTAATGGGGTTGCAGTAAACTTATGGAAACTAAGATTTTCTTTCTGTAGGACTTTAATCAATTAAGTCCTGTGTTATAATTTATTAATTTCAAAGTATTTCCCTCAAATTAAAATCCACAAATGTTTCATAATAAGATCTGATGTTGATGGTAGAGAGCTAGAATTGTTTGAAGCTTTATTCTTGTGTACTTTGTATGAGTGGATGACTGTGTTGTCCACCTTATCTTCTTCCTCTTTGTTCACTGTCATTTATAGTTGTACTATACCTTGACTGTTTTCTCTTAGTAGTCTTGGGTCCGGCTCCCCTCCCGTTTCAAACTCTCATGTTTTCTCCTGTTTTAATATAGATGGACACTTGGCAAACCAACAATCCAAAGGCTAAAAAAAACCCACGTCATTCTCTCTCAATTTTATCTTTCTTTCTCTCTCAATCACTCAGAAGTTTTGACGGCCCAAGCAAACCCACTAGGCACTATCATACATAGCCCAACAGCATTGGAAAAGGACGGCAAGGAGTTGTCGAAAATAATGCCGGAGACGCCATCTGAGACGCGTGGCCAGCACATCAAGATCGCTGCTGCAAATACTTAGAAGCTCAACAAATTTTTCTTTGATTTTATATTCCTAATTTCCAACGTCTATGTCTCTCCCTCTTGCTACTAATTTCATCACTGTTGCATGATTACTCTTCTCTCTTTTTGTTTCTAGCACTTCATTTTGTGATATATTTGATGGATGGGTGATTGATTATGGGTACTGGTATGTGGCTTAAATTTCTTTGATTTTATTGTTATGGGTTTTGCAAGGTTATTCTTGAGGTTTCTTTTTGAGGGAGACAGAGAAATAAATTTTGAGAGAGTTCTTGCTTTACCTCTTCTGGGTTCTTTGAATTTGTCCAAAAAATTTTGTTTCCATATGGGTGATGCTTTCTTCTCTAGTGAGATTTGGTCTTAGCTCTAATACCCGGTTGACAATGATGATATTGGAGAGAGATTGGAGCAAGGAAAGGGAAAGAAAGACAAATTATAAAGAAGAAAAAATTATATTTCACATTTTGGGTGTATGAGTATGACAGTGGGTTTGCTTGGTTTATAATTGAGAGAGAGAGAGAGTGACGTGGGTTTTTTTAGCCTTTAGATTGTTGGTCTACAAGGTGTCTTTCATCTATATTAAAACTGGAGAAAACATGAGAGTTTGAAACGGGAGGGGAGCTGGACCCGTCTTGGTATCTCTCTTGTATATTGAGTTTTCCTCAATAAAACTTTATTATTCATTAAAAAAAGAAGAAGAATTGTTTGAAGCTTCATTGTGCCACTCTTGATATTAGGTTTAGTTGAAAAATAAAATCGTGGGTAGCATTTATAACCTCAAATGTTGGAAGAGTAAATATTTTTTGACATGCTTTTCTTCTATAAGAGAAGAGCTTTGTAATTCAACTAGTTGGCACCTCTTGATGTTTTCAATGGAGACATCCTGGGTATAATAAAAAAAAAAAAAAAAAGACTTAATAATTTTAACACTAAACAAATTTTGATTAAATTAGATTTGGTTTTTCTATTTGATCTTAATTTTTCCGAATCTTTCTAATTTAAAAGAAAAATGGAAACTGAAATTCCAGTTATACTTATATAAAAAAAAAAATGCTTTTCTTCTACAAACTGGACCTGGTGTCCTTTAAGGCTTCAACACTCTTGAATCAAGGACTGGGCCACTGATGTTGATGCTAGAGGGTTGTTTGAAGCTTCATTGTGCCGGAATATTGTTCATACTTTCCTTCACTGAGGAAACTGCTGTTGTGAAATGAATATTTTATTATGAATTATGATGTCAGTTATTTCAGTCTGCTAAGTGGCAGTTGAATGTAATGTTAAAATTGTTTAGGAAGGCGTTTCGAGTGAGGGTATTTTCCCAATAATGTGAATCACAGTAAATTGTGCAAGTAGCAACTGCTCTTTTTTCATTTGCATATTATTGTCCTGAAAACCCAGAAAGAGAAAACAAAGAGAATGAGAGAATGTCAGACCTTGTTGAGGGCTAGGCTTATTCTGTTACAGAATTATTTCTGATATATGCTGTTTACATTTTTCTTTGTAGGTTACGCACCACATGCAAGTTCCTCTATTATATACAGATGCTGTAATTGGGATATCTGGTTCTAATAAAAGCTACATACGTCATGCCAGTGGGGCGACTATTGCAATACAGGAAACAAGGGGTATGCCTGAGGAGATGACTGTTGAAATAAATGGATCTGCTTCACAAGTACAAACAGCTCAACAGTTAATATAGGTATTCTACAATTCCTGTTATTTCCATGTGTGCAATATTTGCCTTTATTCTCTTGTTACCTCCAGTTTGATTTGCTTTTTCTTTTTTTTTTGGTTCCCTTGTTTTGCAATCTTATTTTTAGTTTGTAATTCTTATGTTTATATTGTACTTTTGAAATTAAACCTGTCATTGGATTTGGTAATGGCATCAAAGTTGTAGTGTATTTGTTTCTACATTTCAGATCTGTGTTTGATTTGTTTCCCTGTAATTTGGATTTTTAATATGTAGGGTATGAATTGATGTAATTTTCTAAAAATTATGTAACAGTCATATGTTGAAACTCTGTTTGTTATAGTGATAGTTCTATTGTAGTTTTTTTTCCTTAAAAAAATAAGAATGTCAAAAATTTAGGTTTAATTTCAGGTGTGGTTTCATTTTGTCGTTACATAACAGGCCGAAATTATTGGCATTGGTAACAAAATGCTTGTGTCACTTAGGGCATGTTTAGTACACTGTAATGATTATTACATGGGAATATGAATAAGTATTACAAGGAATACATTAAGTTGGAATGTAATAAGTATTACTATTCATTAGTTTGGTGACTATTTAGGAATAGAATCCTGAATATGCATCCACAATTTAGTAGAGTATAAAAAGAAGGAGTAATTAAATTATTTTTAAGTTAAATTTCTTAAAATATACTTATTTTAGGGTGTTCAAAATAGAGCTAATAATTAACAATAAGAAAAATTTATTTTCTTTCCTTTTGAAGATGCAACTAATGGCATTTTAGGAAATTTTTTAAAAAGTTATTACATAAGATGAAGGAATAGATATTCAGTACTTTTAATAAAGAATAGTTATTCTTCATTTTGAAAAATAGCTATTCATAAGGAATAACTATTCATTGTAATAAAAACATAACCAAACAACCGAATAGTTATGCCATAGGAATATTTATTACATTACAGTGTCTATTACAGTCTTCCAAATGTGCTCTTAATTACAATAAATAAAAATTGTAAGTAGCATTAAAAAAGCCACCTCAGCAGCTTAAAAAAAACCTCACATTAACATAAAATAGCCACAACTCCCTTTCTCAATCTTCAAGGAAAAAAAAATAAAACGAGTTAAAAAAAAAAAACTCTAATCCCCCACTTTCTTTTCTTGTCCTTCACTTTCTTGGACACCAAACATAGTACATGCTTTACCCCAAGTTTCATGATGATGTAAGTAATCCAGAATTCCAAAATTGCTCTAGGCCTTTCAATTTTTTATCTATACTACTATTTAAGGGGCTTCCCCTGTTTGGACCAGATTTTTTTTTCCAAAATACCCTTTGTAGGGAGCGGTTTTGGGAACTTCTGTTGTTGAGAGAGTGGACCCAAGCCCAACTAGCCCTGCAATGAATTTATAGAGAATGGGTTCAAGAACTAGGCCTTAGTGAGGAATGCAGCGATCATGCATGGTGGTTTGTGGGTATAATAACTTAAGCGTGAATTAGGATGCACAATAATGCTCTTCGGACTGGCCTTTCAGAGCTTGGAGTTCTTATTATTTCTTTGAAGATTGGTTACAAGGTTTGAGAGAATACAAGTCGCTACAGTGCTTCTTGATTCAGGTTTTCCGTTTTTCCATCTGTCCCCCTTTTTCAAGAGGGGCTCCTTACGTTATATACATCCCTCTCAGTTGATCCTAGCCTTACATTTGTTGATCAGTTAGGCTACCATTTGAGAGCCTGTCCCATCAGCCGCACTCTCATTCCTCCTGTGGGTTGCAGCGCCCAAGACAGCTCAGGAGTCCTATCCACATTAATGCGGCCAGGGCGTTAGTTGAGGGAATTTAATGCGGAGGTGACAGTTCATCTGGGACTTGCTCCTCCACCATGCTTCCATTGCTGGCGCTTGGTACTTACTATTTGCTCTTTGGATGCTCGGGAAGACTCCATTTGATGGTGTGCTGCTTGTCCACTTTATGATCTCGGAAGTTCGAGGAAGGAATCATCCTCGGCACTGTTTCTTGGGCAATTGGGCTTTATACTTTCGTCCTCGGACCTTGGAAGCCTCCTCGGCGCGTGCCTTTGGGCCGGGTTCGAAGTGGGCTGGGGCTGGCTGACTCTTTCTGGCCCCACAATAGCCCCTCAAAATCTTGCTGTCCGCATTCTCGGGCGGAGAGGAGGATTTTGACATCCTCGGGCCTACTCCGTGTCCAATCGAGTCTTGTCTCCCGTCAGTGTTGGAGCCTTTTCATCTGCCCAAGGCGCATTACTGACGCTTCGGTGTGCGTAACGTGTCCTTCATTAAATTCAGGCGACTCTGTGCTCCCTACGTTCAGCGGGAGGATGACAATCCAACGGTGGGGATTCGCCTAGCATTTATGGGCGGGAAAACCCGCATGGCTCTTCGATCTGGGGTATAAATACCCATTCGAACTGCTTTTCCCTTTTTTCATTCGCAATCAAGAGCTCTTACGCATACATTCTGAGTCCAGCCAAATTTCCACCTACATCTCCAGCATAAAAAGCCTGTCCGAGGAGCTTCTCCTCATTTCTGTAAGTTGCTTTATCCCTCTCTGAGCTTTCTTCCTCTCTATTCCTTCTTCTCTTTCATTTGCTCTTTCTTTAGTTTTCTTAGACGTCACTTGGGATGGGTAGACTTAAGAAGTATGTCTATACTGAGGAGGCGATGGAG
This sequence comes from Quercus aquifolioides, assembly GCA_019022515.1. Classification (NCBI taxonomy): domain Eukaryota; kingdom Viridiplantae; phylum Streptophyta; class Magnoliopsida; order Fagales; family Fagaceae; genus Quercus; species Quercus aquifolioides. The sequence goes on along the minus strand of CM032336.1, from coordinate 47,488,848 downwards.
AAATTCATCGCCGACTATAAGATACCTGCCAACGTGGGCTTGAGGTATTGTGAGGAAGGGGAGTGGCTCCTTCGGAGGCAGGAGGGCGAGGTGGTGATACCCATCATCGCCTTCCTCGAAGGTGGCATGAGAATCCCTATGGGGTCGGTGACGAGGGGCTACCTTACATACTTCCGGTTAACCCCCACCCAGTGCGCCTCCAACATCTTCAGAATTCTGGGTTGTATGGACGCTCTGAACGAGAAGATGGGGCTAAGGTTGACCCATCACGATGTGAACTATTGTTACAACCTTTAACACCTGAAGAACAAGTCGTACTACATGAGGACAAGGGACGATAGGGTTCGGCTTATCCAGTGCCTCCTTGAGTCCAGCAAGGGGCTGAACGAGGATTTTCTCATCGTGTCCGGAGAGTGGCACGATGGCCTTCATTGCCCGACGACGGAGGGGACACCAGGTGGGGCAGTGGGAGTAAGAGGGGGTTCAAAGATTTTAGTTTGTTTCATGCGTCATCATTTTTTTTTTTACTGTTTGGTTACTAACGTGAATGTGTCTTCTTTCTGCAGATCCGCACGCCTACACGCGCCACTTCAGCCTGATCAACAGGGAGGATTTGCAGAAAGTGGTCAGGGCGGCGGTTTTCAAGAACGAAGTTGACCATCAAGTTATAGCCGCTCACAAAATCTTGGGGTACAACCCGATCCAAAAGTCGTTCGCGGCTCCAAAGCACGTGATCAGAGCAAAGGATCCTCGGCTGCAGAAAATAACTGTGACCGAGGACGGGTTCCAATTTCCCGAGGATCCCTCCACTTCAGAAGGCATCACATTAGCAGGCCCCTCTTCCTCCCCCAGATTCGCAGAGTCCTCAGAAGAGAACCTAGAAAGGGAAGAGGAAGTTGCTGATTTTCGCCCTGCCGAGGATGCGTTTGACGTGTTTGAACAAGTCCACCAGTCCGAGGACCCTCCTGGAGACTTGGGTGACCCACACTTGACCGAAGTGGACTTCCTAACATCAGAGTCCTCTTTTCGGCTTGAGATGGGTTACAAGAAGAAATCCTAAGCTAGTTTGCTCGACCTAATAGAAGGACAACCGGGAAAGTCCAAGCCAAAGCTTCCTCCTCCTTCTCCTAAGACTTGTCCTGCCCAAGCCAGGTTAGCCTCTACTCAATCTAGGCCTCCTCCTCCTCCGCCTCAGACGAACCCGCCGTCCAGGCACGAGCCTGCTGATCCTAAGTAGAAAAAGGATAAGGGCAAGAGGCTTATCAAGGACAAGTCTGGGCCCACGCGGGAGGGGGATGACACTCGGCGGCCTTTAAAACAGTTGAAGATAAGCTCCCAAGGCCAAGACAAGCAGGTTGATGTCCAGCCCGAGGTTCAGGCCTGGCTTCCCGCCCCAATGCTCCATGGGGCACCTCTGAAGGATGACTCCTCCCTCAGGAATTTTAGAGAGGGCGAAGGTGCGTATGTGGCCGACACGCTGGAGAGGTGCCTGTTACTTCCTGCGGACATGGCGAAGCTGGGGACTATGAGGAGCAGGCAGGTCTTTCTCAGCCTTAAGCGGTACTTGGGAATGGTAAGACTCTCTACATTTGTGATTTTTTCTGCTTTCCTTTCTTTTCTCTTTTTTTGAGCTCGGTTTATTATGTATCCATTTTGTTTGGCAGGCCGTCCAGGCCACTTATAGGCTGGAGGAGGCGGCCCATGACCAAGGAAAGGCCATGGACGCGGAGCGTGAGAAGCGTTTGGAGGCCACTCAGACCCTCAAGCACTCCGAGGACGACCTCGCCGCGGCCAGGAAGGAGCTGAAGGCAATGACCAAGGCTCGGGACAACGCAATGTCAAGTCTCGCTGGCTTCCAGAAGCAGGCTGAGGATCAGACGAGGCGTCTGGGTGAGGCAGAGGAGCAGCTGAAGATCGCAAAGGAGCCGATTGCTGATCTAACGAAGAAGGCGGCTGCTGCCGAGGATGCCAGGAAGGTGGCTGAATGAGCCAAAGAGGAAGCTGTGAGGGCCAAGTTTGAGGCAGACCAGGGTAGAGAGGAGGCCTGGGCCTTTAAGGAGGAAGCTTATGCTGCTGGGGTTGCCGAGACAGAAGCTACCTACAAATCCCAAGTCCCTGAGGTATGCAGGTGCTACTGCTCCCAGACTTAGGGTGAAGCCCTCAAACAAGCTGGGGTGGAGGCCTCGTCCGATCTGTGGAAGGCGGAGAGTGTGTACTACCCCCCTGCCATCCGCGAGGCTACTCCGGATAGCTCTGAGGCAGAGGTGGCTGCTGAGGGAGACGGTGTCACTCTGGGTAAGGGGGCCTCAATGGCTGGGTTGGCTGAATCGGGTGAAGGCCCCCATGAGGGAGCGCCCCAAGAGGTTGCAAAGCCCTCCTCTAATGCCCAGGTTTCTTCCTCCGAGGAAGTTGTCATTCCTGCCGTGCCTCTGCAAGCCATCCCACTTAGTCAGAGCTCAGAGGATCCTGAGGCCGCCATGGTCCAGCCACCCACTGGGGCGGGCAATTAAATAGAAGGAGTAGGCTCCTTGGCGCCTCTGCCTACTTTACTTTATTTTTGCATCTTTTTTCTTCCTTTTTTTTAATTTATTTGTAATGTAACTCCTATCATGTAATCTTTACGGACTTAATGTAATGGGAGCTTTATTTCTCTATTTATCCGTTCTGGTTTTTTATCCATTTTGTGCGTTATCCATTCTCTTTTTCTTTGCATAACTTTAACATCAATTGTATCCCGGCCAATCGCGGCAGTAGTTGCAATAACGTGAAGGCGTGTATGCATAGGCGGACCTTTCATGTCCAAAGGACTAGGTAGAATTTCTTCGGAGTAAACACTTAGCATCTTTTTGAAGTAGTTAGTTTCTCCATAGGCTTGAGTCCGCGGACCATGCAATGCCTTGGTTTTGTCTAACACTTAGTCTTCTTGAAGTAGTTAGTTTCCCCATAGGATTGAGTTCGATGACCATGCAATGCCTTGGTTCTGTCTAACACTTAGTCTTTTGAAGTGGTTAGTTTCCCCATAGGATTGAGTCCGAGGACCATGCAATGCCTTGGTTCTGTCTAACACTTCTGTTCTTCTGTAAGTAGCTAGTTTCCCCATAGGTTTGAGTCCGAGGACCATGCAAGACCTTGGTTCTGTCTAGTACCCAGATATATTTGAGTGGTTAGTTTCCCCATAGGTTTGAGTCCGAGGACCATGCAAGACCTTGGTTCTGTCTAACACTTCTGTTCTTCTGTAAGTAGCTAGTTTCCTCATAGGTTTGAGTTCGAGGACCATGCAAGACATTGGTTCTGTCTAGTACCCAGGTATATTTGAGTGGTTAGTTTCCCCATAGGTTTGAGTCCGAGGACCATGCAAGACCTTGGTTCTGTCTAACACTTCTGTTCTTTTGTAAGTAGCTAGTTTCCCCATAGGTTTGAGTCTGAGGACCATGCAAGACCTTGGTTCTGTCTAGTACCCAGGTATATTTGAGTGGTTAGTTTCCCCATAGGTTTGAATCCGAGGACCATGCAAGACCTTGGTTCTGTCTAGTACCCAGGTATATTTGAGTGGTTAGTTTCCCCATAGGTTTGAGTCCGAGGACCATGCAAGACCTTGGTTATGTCTAACACTTCTGTTCTTCTGTAAGTAACTAGTTTCCCCATAGGTTTGAGTTCGAGGACCATGCAAGACCTTGGTTCTGTCTAGTACTTAGTCTGGCCGTCAGGACACGAGACACATAATCATGATAGGCTAAAAATCTGAATCAAAAGAGACTTCTTCATTAATAGTAATACCTTTTCAGGTTATTTACATTCCATGGACGAGGTACAGGTTTATCATCTAAATCTTCTAAATAGTATGCTCCTATCCCTGCCATTGAGGTAATTCTGTAGGGCCCTTCCCAGTTGGGTCCCAGCTTTCCCCAAGAAGGGTTTTTAGCAGCCCCTACGACTTTTCTCAGCACCAGGTCCCCCGGTGCTAGTGGTCTGAGCTTTACATTGGTGTCATATCCTTACTTGAGCTTTTGCTGGTAATAGGCCAGCTGGATCATTGCTCGTTCTCTTCGTTCGTCTACTAGGTCCAGGCTCCGGCCTAGCAGTTCATCATTGCTGCCTGGGGTGAAAGAGTTCGTCCTTAGCGTCGGGAAGTTTGTTTCCAAGGGGATCACTGCCTCGGCACCATAAGTCATGGCAAAAGGTGTTTCCCCCGTTCATCGCCGGGGGGTAGTCCGGTACGTCCAGAGAACGTGGGGCAGCTCCTCTACCCATCTCCCCTTGGCATCATCCAGTCTCTTCTTAAGCCCGTTGACGATGACCTTATTGACGGCCTCGGCCTGTCCGTTTCCCTGAGGGTAGGCTGTTCGTGATCCCAAGTTCACAACAATACCTTCTGAAGGCATTGCTATCGAATTGGAGCCCATTATCCGAGATGAGGGTATGTGGGACCCCGAATCGTGTAACAATGTTCCTCCAAAGGAACTTCTTTACGTCTACGTCCCTGATGTTGGCCAGTGACTCGGCCTCGACCCACTAGGTGAAGTAGTCCGTGGCCACCAACAGATACTTCTTATTCCCTGGCGCTCTGGGGAAAGGTCCTACAATGTCCAAGCCCCATTAGGCAAACGGCCATGGACTGGACAAAGGATTGAGGACCCCTCCTGGCTGATGGATATTTGGGGCGAACTTTTGGCACTGGTCACACTTCTTGACATACTCCTGGGCCTCTTGCTGCATCCCCGGCCACCAGTATCCTTGTGTGACGGCTCGGTGAGCCAGGGATCTCCCCCCTGTGTGGCTCCCACAGATTCTCTCGTGCAGCTCTTCGAGCAAGAATTCTGCCGCTTCGGGGTGGATGCACAGCAGATATGGCCCAGAGTAGGAGCACCTGTATAGTTTGTGATCCTCGGACAACCAGAATCGGGGAGCTTTCCTTTGTATCTTTTCTGCCTCTGACCTCTCCTTAGGCAGGACATCATCTTTGAGGAATCTCACTATGGGGTCCATCCAGCTGGGATCCATCTCAACCTGATGGACGAGGATCGCTCCTTTTGGCACTTCACTCGCCCTCTCCAGATGCTCCATAAGTATGATCCGAGGTAGAGCCTCTGCCGAGGAGGTTGCGAGTGTGGCTAATGAATCGGCATGGCTGTTCCCACTCTTAGGAATATGAGACAAGCTGAAGAGGCCAAACTCCAACTGCAAGCGCTTGACCTGGCTCAGGTATTCTTGCATTCTCGAATCTCTGGCCTCCATCTCCCCCTTTACTTGTCCTATCACCAATCTCGAGTCTGAGAACATCTCTATCGACTTTCCTCCCATCTTCTGTACCATGACCATCCCTTGCAGTAATGCCTCATATTCGGCCTCGTTGTTTGTGGCCGTGAATCCGAGCCTTAGGAACTTCTCTATGACATGATCTTCAGGGGATACTAGGACTAGCCCCACACCGGACCCCCTTTGGTTTGTCGCGCCATCAACATATACCTTCCAACATGGTGACTCCGGGATGGAGATTGTCCCAACCGACCTCTCATCATAACTCTTCTCCTCGGCTGCTACTTCTACAGTGGGCTCAGCGAACTCGGCCGTCAAATCTGCCAGAACTTGGCCTTTTATGGAGGTCCAAGGCATGTACTTGACGTCGAAAGCCCCCAGAATTGTGTTCCACTTCGCGATTCTCCCTGTGTAGTCAGCGGTCCGGAGTACAAACTTCAAGGGCAATCGGGTTAAGACAACCACCGTGTGAGCTTGGAAGTAATGGGGGAGCTTTCTTGTGGCGTGGACCACGGCCAGTATGGCTTTCTCTAAGGGTAGGTATTTGACCTCCGCCTCATGCAGCGACTTGCTGACGTAGTAAACTGGCTTTTGAACGCCATTGTCTTCTCGTATCAGTACTAGGCTCACTGCGTGGGGCGCCACAGCAAGGTACGCGTGTAGGACCTCGTTAGCCTCAGGGTTAGACATGATAGGCGGCTGGGATAGATACTCCTTGAGTTGTTGGAAAGCCACGACACAATCCTCGGACCACTCAAATCCCTTCCACTTGTTGATTAGGAGATAGAAGGGCCTGCACCTGTCAGCTGACCTGGAAATGAATCGGCTCAGCGCTGCGATCATCCCAGTAAGCTTTTGGACCTCTTTGGGGTTCTGCGGAGGCCTCAAATTATGAATGGTCTTGATTTGGTCAGGATCGACCTCGATCCCACGGTGGGTGATCATGTATCCCAAAAACTTGCCAGAGCCTACGCCAAACGAGCATTTTGAGGCATTTAGGCGGAGCTTGTGCTTTCTCAGGACGTCAAATGTGTAGCCGAGGTCCCTCAAGTGTTCGGACACCACTTTGCTCTTCACCACCATATCATCAACATAGACCTCGATGCTCTTGCCCAACATCGGCTCAAATATTCTCGTCATCATCCTCTGGTAAGTAGATCCGACGTTTTTTAGGCCAAATGGCATAACCTTGTAGTGGTAGTTCCCTATGGGCGTCATAAAGGCTGTCTTCTCTTGGTCCTCCAAAGCTAGTGGGATCTGATGATAGCCCTGAAAGGCATCTAGGAAGCTCATCCGAGGATGGCCTGCCGTCGCATCTACTAGCTGGTCTATTCGTGGCATTGGGAAGGGGTCCTTTGGGCATGCTTTGTTCAGGTCCGTGAAGTCTACACAAACCCTCCATTTCCCACTTTTCTTCTTGACCACCACAGTATTGGCCAACCATTCGGGGTAAAAAACTTTTTTGATAGCCCCCGCGCATTTAAGCTTATTGACCTCTTCCCTGATTGCATCAGCATGCTCCTTTGACGGGCGTCGGGGTGGCTGCTTCTTGGGGATCACGGATGGGTTGACGTTAAGGTGGTGACAGATGAAGGATGGATCAATCCCAGGGGCATCGCAGGGGTCCCATGCGAACACGTCAAGGTTCCTTTTGAGGAACTCAAGTAGCTCCTCCTTCTCCCAGGGAGGCAGCTGGGCTCCGACTTGGAAGAACTTCTCCAGGTTATCGTCAATTACCTCCTTCTCCAGGTCCTCACATTTAGCCTCCTCGGCAGCTGTACCAGGAGGCGCCATCGGGGTCTTTGATTGCTATAAACCTTCCTCAGTGGTGGCCGAGGGTTGTGCATCAAGCCGCTAGGATATGGCCGCCACCGTGCACTGCCTCGCTGTGGGTTGGCAACCTCGGATCTCTAGAACTTGATCCCTTGATGGGAATTTCACCTTCTGGTGCAAGGAGGAGGCAACGCCCCCCAAGGTGTGTAGCCAGGGTCTTCCTACGATGGCCGTGTAGGGGGAGTATGTGTCCACCACTACGAAGTTCACCTCCACCACCTCTGGGCCTGTTTGTATGGGCAGCCTGATCATGCCCTTTGGGATGACGAGCTTTCCGTCGAAGCTCATTAGGGGGGAGCTATAAGGCGTCAAGTCCTCTGGTTTCAGCCTCAGCCCCTTGTAGAGGTCTGGATATATGACCTCGGCTGCGCTGCCACCATCCACCATCACTCTTTTCACGTCGTAGCCCCCGATTCTGAGGGTAACAATTAGAGCGTCATCGTGGGGCTGGGTGGTCCCAATCTTGTCCTCCTCCGAGAAACTCAAGGCTGGGGGAAAACTCCTCCTGGCCCTCTTCGGCTCAGTCCGGGACCCCTCGGCAGGCTGTTGGGCTATAGACAACACTCGCGAAGGGCGTGTGCCTGTTCTTCCTGGTGCCGCCAAGATTACATTAATCGTCATAGCAGGCTGCCCCATGGCGGTGTCCCTCCGAGGCTCTTGGTAGGTCTGGCCTTGCTGGTCATTGGAATGGTGCAGAAGGTGCTTTAGCTTTCCCTCCAGGACTAGCTGGTCCAGGTGGTTCCAGAGGTTCCTGCAGTCCTCCGTGGCATGTCCGTGGTCCTGGTGGTATTAGTAGTAGCGGTTCTGATTGCGCCTTTCAGGTTCCCCAGCCATCTTATTCGGCCACCTGAAGTATGGTTCGTTCTTTATCTTTTCCAGCACCCTATGTACAGGTTCTCGGAATACGACGCTGACAGTCTGGGCATTGGTCGCCCCAGATTGCCCACCAAAATCCCTCCTCGGGCGGGCGTTGCTATACCAGTCCGACCTGAAATCCCTCCTCTCCTGAGGGATAACCTTCTCCTTCCCCTTGCCCTGTAGCATATCTTCCTCCACCCGCTTGTATTTATCGATCCGATCCATCAATTGCCGCACGCCAGTGGCGGGCTTACCGGTTAAGAACTTCCTCAGGTCGTGCCCCGTTGGTAGTCTGTTCTGGAATGTATTGATGGCGACATCGTCGTACTTGCCGTCCAGCTCGTTGTAAATCTCCCAGTACTTGTCCGAGTAAGCCTTGAGGGTCTCCCCGTCACGCATGGATAGGAACAGTAACGCACTCATGGGCCGAGGAGGCCTGCTGTTCGTAACAAAACGGGAACCAAAAGCCTGGGTCAGCTGTCTGTACGAGTCTATAGAATTCGTCCTTAGATCGTTGAACCACCTCATTACCACAGGTCCTAAGCTAGATGGGAAGACTTTGCACATCAGCGCCTCGTTCTTAGAGTGGACAGTCATCCTCTGGTTGAACTGGCTCACATGCTCCACGGGATCCGTTTTGCCGTTGTAAGCAGTGAAGGTTGGCTGCTGGAACCGCCGAGGGAGCATTGCCTCCTCTATACGACACGTGAAGGGTGACTTGGAGAGCCGATCCAGTGCCTTGCTCATGGCGTCACTCCCTAAGCCCCTGGGAGTTGGGCTGTCGCGCCTACGCCTCTGGTAGCGCTCCTCCTCGTGGGAGAAAGTCTCCATGGGGGGTGTTCTTGATGTTTGCCTGTATTCGTCATCACTTTCGTCGTCAGAGGGCAAGTCAGGGCTGGGTTCGGACCGTCTCCGCCGTGCATGGCGCAGCTTTCTCTTCAAATTATCTATCTCGCGCTGCATGGCCACCTTATCATCCTGTCTCTGGGATGTGTGGCTATGGGCCTCTTCTGACCGCGTGGCATGGCCGTTGTCGCGCCTCTGGGGCACGTGCCCGTCCCAGTGGGTGTGGCTTCCGCTAGTTGTTGAGGTATGCACGCTTCTCTCTCGAAATCGTCCGTTCTCCTCGTTTTGAGCGTGCCCGGGGTCGCCATAGTTATCTTGGTGCTGGGATTTAGCCGGTTCAGGTCGATGGGGATTTCCTTGGTGAGGGCCTGATCCTACCATGCTTGGCTGTTATCCTTACTAACGCACGAGTTCTTCCCACAGACGGCGCCAATTGTAGGGAGCGTTTTTGGGCACTTCTGTTGTTGAGAGAGTGGACCCAAGCCCAGCTAGCCCTGCAATGAATTTATAGAGAATGGGTTCAAGAACTAGGCCTTAGTGAGGAATGCAGCGACCATGCATGGTGGTTTGTGGGTATAATAACTTAAGCGTGAATTGGGATGCACAATAATGCTCCTCAGACTGGCCTTTCAGAGTTTGGAGTTCTTATTATTTCTTTGAAGATTGGTTACAAGGTTTGAGAGAATACAAGTCGCTACAGTGCTTCTTGATTCAGGTTTTCCGTTTTTCCGTCCGTCCCTCTTTTTCAAGAGGGGCTCCTTACGTTATATACATCCCTTTCAGTTGATCCTAGCCTTACATTTGTTGATCAGCTAGGCTACCACTTGAGAGCCTGTCCCATCAGCCGCACTCCCATTCCTCCTGTGGGTTGCAGCGCCCAAGACAGCACTGTTCAGGAGTCCTATCCTCATTAATGCGGCCAGGGCGTTAGTTGAGGGCATTTAATGCGAAGGTGACAGTTCATCTGGTACTTGCTCCTCCACCATGCTTCCATTGCTGGCGCTTGGTACTTGCTATTTGCTCTTTGGATGCTCGGGAAGACTCCTTTTGATGGTGTGCTGCTTGTCCACTTTATGATCTCGGAAGTCCGAGGAAGGAATCGTCCTCGGCACTGTTTCTTGGGCAATTGGGCTTTATACTTTCGTCCTCGGACCTTGGAAGCCTCCTCGGCGCGGGCCTTTGGGCCGGGTTCGAAGTGGGCTAGGGCTGGCTGACTCTTTCTGGCCCCACACCCTTACACCTCTAGGTTTAAGTAGAGACATATCTAACTTGCACTAAAACATTGCCTACAAAATAGGAATATTCTTCCACTAACCCACTTCTTCAAAGTAACTATACGTTTATTTATTTATTTATTTTTAAAAGAAAAATTAGTTAAACTACCTACGTTTCTGTTGTTTTTTTCCAAAAAAAAAAACTTAGTTTCTAATACTACTTAATATTATTTAAAAAAAAAAAAAAAAAACACCCTAGGTTTATCCAAAAACATTAGTATTAATTTTTATCAAAAAAAAAAAAAAAAAAAACTAAACTAAACTAAATATCAAAAAAAAAAAAAACTAAATAGTTATCAACAAAAAAAACTAAACTAAATAGATATATACACGTTTTTTTTTTTGTTTTTTTTTTGATAAGTAGATACATCTTTAACTCCCATTAAAACGTTGCCTACAAAATAGGATTACTCTCTTGATAGTTTTCAAATTGCTTTATCCATTTATAAAAAAAAATTAAAATTAAAACAAACACACATTTCTTTGTAAAAAAAACACATCTGTCGTACAGGGGGGAAAAAAAATCACATCTATCCTTATTGCCCAAAAAAAAAAAAAAAAAAAAAAACCAAAACTTTTACCCAAAAAATAGAAGAGTCTCTGAGCACGCGCGTGAGCGCATGCTTAGAGGCTAGTTTTAATAAATAAATAAAACTGACAATATAGTACAAATTAGAAGTTGGGTCTGTGTTAACCCAATAGATCCAAGTCTCACTTCAAACAGCGGTTGAGGGTCAGGCCAATGGAGTCATCCAGAGAGGGGGGGGGGTGTTGGAGTCTTTTGGTTGGGTTGCAGTGGTGCAGCTTGGCTAACGGTCGCAATAAGCACACCCTAGCCTTGTGTTCTAGCAAGCTTTTATCAACGGTGTGAGGCTTGGAAACTAGAGGTAGGACAACAGAGGAGCTGAGAATAGCCTACTGTTGTGAGTTGGCTTTCCCAAAACTTGAAATCTCCAGCAAACAGTTGGTCAGACCTAGTGCTTTGATGGATTTGATGATGCAAAAGCAAGGGGATGATGCAGGACAATTGGCACTTTTGTTATGGGATCTTTAGGAATTCAGCACTAAATTAGGTTTCTTGGTGATATCTTGATGGGTTCTTGAATAAGGGTTGATGTTCAAGGGTTTAAGTATGAAAAGATTAGATCTTGAATATGTTTGATGAGAAAGAAAGAAAGATAAAGTGGTAATCACACCTAGGTTTTCCTAATTATTCACACTTAGGTAGGAGAAGGCAGTTTTCTCAACCAAAAAAATAAGAAAGGGTAGGAGAAGGCAATTATGCATTCAAAGCTTAAAATAAGCTGCTGAATTTTTTTAGTAAAATCTATCTTACTATGAATTTTACTACAATAAAGCCTTTATATAGGCTATTGCTATATCCTTTCCTAGAAGGATTAGGACTTCTAAATAACTTGTTCCTAGAAGGCTAAGATTACTAATAACAAAGAAAAAGTAAATTAACAACTTTTCTAAACCAAATAGGTAGCTGTTATTAGGGTTAATGGCCGAAATGGGTGGGTTCAACTTGAAAATTCCTCTTTTTTTCTTTTGGATTATGACTGGAGGTTGCAAGGTATGGTTGATTTTGGTTTGGGGTTTGGTGGTTGTTCTATTCCGGCTTGGGTTTGGTTTTGAACATGAAGGTCGCCAATTTGGGTGGCGGAAAGAGGTTTTGGTTCATAGGTTGGCGTTGCTGGAATTGATACACACAAATCGAAGTTTGGTCTGATGGAAATAATAATAATAATAATAATAACAAATAAGCTGCTGATTTTTTTGGGAGGTTTAGTATCAGTTTGGATTCAACTTAATTGGCGTCTACGTTTTGCGTTTACGTTTCTTCACCTTTTTTTTTTTTTTCCCCTGCTGCTGCGCACTCGTTTAGGGGACAACAGCTACTGTTCATGTGAACAGTAGCTGGCAATTGTTGACTTTTCAGCCCCTTTTATCAGTTTCGTGGGTCCCGTGAACAGTGCATGGGACCCACAAATCTCACTTTTTGGCAACTTTTTTATTAAAACTGGGTCCCACGACACTATTCACATATTTAAAAATTATTTTGCTATAGTGTTTTCAGTTTTCAATTTTTAGTTTTAACAAAATAAGTTCTATCCAAACGTACCCTTATTTTAGTCCCTTCTTTTTATTGCTAAAAAGAAAAAGAAAAGTGCATTTATTTGTGCTTTGTTCTTTAAAAAAAAAAGTACTGGAGAAGTGCGCCTATGATGCGCTTCATTAATCCAGCTTCGTTTCAATCAAGTGTAGCGCTTAGACCTTTGACCTTTGAGCTTTAAGCAAGCCTAGGCACACATTTTTAAAAAGCACCAGAAAGCCTTCATTAAACAAGCTTTTGCTTCAATCAAGTGCAGCACTTAAACCTTTAAGCTTTAAGCAAGGCTAAGCACACATTTTAACAACCCCACAACCATGTAATACTAAGGTAGAATTATTCAGTTATTTCTTTCTTTCTTTCTTTCTTTTTTTGCCTTCACCACTGCAGCGCCTTTTCTTTATCTAATAACCTCTTCTTCCTATTTGCATGATGCAGAATTTCATGGCTGAAGCTGCAAGCTCTACACAGAACCCAGCTGGGGGATCCATCAGTCAGGGATATAATGCTTTTCCATCTTATGGTCCTTCCTATGCATCTTCAAAGCCCACCACTGCCGGACACACAGGCCATGCACCTGCCCCAGATTATGGTTCGGTGTATGGCAATGATTACGGTTATTGAGAAGCTGATATAATTCTGTAGGTTTGGGCTCGGCATTTTGCAAACATTGTTCTGTGCCGTATCAACTGGATAATACCAGATAATTTGATATGTTGATGTTCTGAATTTGGTGACATTTTATTGTTCATTCTTTTAAATATATTTTGTTAAAAGTGGCAATGTGCTTTTTAGCTTCGCTCTCTTTCCCTCAAATCCTTATTGCTAATTTGGTCTTTTTCTTACTGGTCTATTGCTGCTAGCACTGAATTTTATAGGCTGTTTAGGACAGTTCGGCATTATTCTGGTTGATGATCTGGTATATTTCATATATTCTTAGTGTGAATCTGTGAATGACCCTTTGATCACAATGTTCGTGCTGGCCAAACATTCTTGTAAGTTTTTTCTTCAATTCCCGTATATTTTGCAATACTGTCTATCTAATTTTAGGATAAATTTCATAAACTACCCTTAAGGTTTGAACTAATGCTAAAAAAGTCTAAAAGTTTCAAAATTGATAAACTTGATCCCTAAACACCGTTGGGTCTGTTACTCTTTTCTCCTTGACTCTCTCCTCTCTCATCCCATTCTCTCTAACCTTGGATTAGCCACAACCACTGCCACAACTCAAGACAAACCTGTACCAAAACCCTTAGCAAAACCTCCATTACATCCGAACCCACAACCCTCACAACAAATCCACCACCACCAAAAACTCACATCTAAAAAATTCATGGCAAACTAGGACCCACCACCAGCGACCCACAATCATCGCAAACAACTACCCACAGCCAACCCAAACCACTTAGCTACTGTAGATTTGAGGGACACCCACCAAATTCAAGCCCAAACCTACACACCACCACTGTAGCCTAAGGGAGGAGAGCGACAATGAGATTGAGAGCCAAGGAGAGGAAAGTGGGTTGGGTTGGAGAGAGAGAGAGAGAGAGAGAGAGAGATAATTAACGAGTGTAATGGTGTCTAGGAATCGAGTTGACTAAATTGATAAGTTTTTAAAATATCTTAGACCTAGTTGGCATTAGCCCAAACCTCAAGGGTAATTATTGAAATCTACCCCTTCTTTAATCCAAAAAGTTGTATCGTCTTTCTTACCAAGCATGTTGCTCATCTTTTGGGTCTCATACAAAATGAAATGTGTCCATGGTAGGGAGGAAATTTGGCTCTTTAAGAATTTGGTGTTTGGTGGTCTGGTTGTAAACACAATTTAGACTTCAAAGTTACACTAGATTCTGGTGTATAAGACAACCATTACAAAGGGAACGCTCATCCCTCAAACTACTATTATTACTTCATGTTTTAGGGGTATCCAACGTAGCCCAGATAAAGAAAATGAGCATCGCTGCACTGTCAGAAGTGGAGAGTGGCAATCTTGAATGTGAAGTGTCTGACGAGGAAATAAAGGCAGTGTTATGGTCTCTGAAAGCAACAAAAGCCTCGGGGCTGAATGGGCTTCATGTGGGTTTTTTTCCAACGATTTTGGTTAATTGTAGGGGACTCGGTCAAAGCTGAAGTTAAAAGGGTGTTTGTGGAGAAGAAAATCCCAGATTATTTAAACAAGACTCACATAGCCCTCATTCCTAAAATGCAAGGACTTGAGACTATTGGGAACTATAGGCCCATTAGTTTATGCAACACGGTTTACAAGGTTGTCCCGAAGATAATTGTTGCCAGATTGAGGCATTTTCTGAGCAACTTAGTTTCTCCTCTCTAAACAGCTTTCGTGCCAAACAGAAGGGGGATAGATAATGCAATTATTGTGCAAGAGCTAATTCACACTATTAGCAAGAAAAAAGGAAGTATAGGCTATATGGCTATGAAAATTGACCTAGAGAAAGCTTATGACAAGCTGGAATGGAGCTTCATTAGGGACATGCTTATAAGAGTTAACCTACCAAAATCCCTGATCGAGATCGTCATGAGCTGTGCTTCCACTGTCTCCACCTCTATTCTGTTTAACGGGGGTTGTCTTGATGAATTTTGCCCAACCAGGGGAACTAGACAAGGAGACCCACTATTTCCTTATCTTTTCATTCTCTGTATGGACTATCTTGGGTAGCTTATTGAGGAAAAGTGCGAATGAGGACCTGCCTTCTCTCATTTGTTCTCCGCCGACGATCTTGTTTTCTTTGCCAAAACAAATCATATCAATTGTTCAACCATTCGGGATTTGCTAGATTATTTCTGCAGTATATATGGACAAACGGTCAGTGAGTCCAAATCGAGAGTCTATATTTTCCCAAATGTTGACAGAGATACAAGAGTCCTTGAGTGATATTCTCGGCTTCTAGTCCATACTGGCAATTAGGTAAATACCTTGGCATCCCTATTAAAAGTCCTGGCTTAACTAGCCAGGACTTCAACTTTGTAGTTGATAGAGTGAAGCAAAAGTTGGTGGGTTGGAAGGCAAATATGCTTTCTCTAGCGGAAGGTTTGTTCTGGTTCGAGCTTCTTCGTCCACCATTCCTGCTCATGTGATGCAATGCACTCACCTTCCTAATAGGATTCTTGAAGGCATAGATCAGGTTAACAGAAATTTTCTATTGGGAACTTTTGAGCAAGCAAGAAGGATGCATTGGGTAGGTTGGGACAAGATAATAAAACCCAAAGTGGAAGGTGGCTTGGGCTTTCAATCAACCAAGGGTAGGAATGTTGCTTTGCTAGCAAAACTAAATTGGAGATTTCACATGGAGGGTGACTCACTTTGGGCTAGAGTTCTAAAGAACAAGTACTGCTCTTAGTAAAGAGTAAGGTCTGGAAACCGAGATAAGTTGCCTTGTTCTCAAATATGGTCGGTATAAATGAAGGAGAAGAATATTTTTCAAGAAAGTATAAGGTGGATCGCTGGGAGAAATAGTAGTCGAGTCTCTAGTATGATAACTGGTCGAATGAGGGGCCCTTGAGGCAAGTTATCCAAGGCCCCCTGCCCCAGCAAGTGAGGAAGGAAAAATTAGAGATGTGACCTTAACATCTGGTTGGAACTGATCAACGATCCCTTTTAAGCTCCCCTTAAGTTGCAAGAAGGAGCTTCAAGCAACCCCATTTGTAATGGCAGCTAGCAGCCAAGATAAACTAGTTTGGATGGGAGCAAAACATAGGGAGTTTGATTTCAAGAGTGCGTACAGAATTGCTTTAAGCCTAGGTCCCTCTTAACCTTTCCATGGTAAATGGGTCTGGGACCTTAAAACCCTTCCAAGAATCCAGACTTTCTTATGGAAGTGTTGCCATAACAGTATCAGAGTTAGAGAGTGCCTTGTATCAAGAGGTATGGTTATGGACACCACTTGTCCTCTATGCCACAATGGTGTGGAATAAATTGTTCATGCTTTTCGAGACTGTCCTATCATTATGTTTGTTTGGATTCATTTGGGAATCCCAAGCAGCAGTGGCCTCTCATTTTCTCAAAACCTTTAGACCTGGTTAGCTGTGAACTGCACCACAGAGAAATCCACATCACGATGCTCTATTCTTTGGAAGGTGGTGTTTCCTTTTGTCGTCTGGACAATTTGGAACAACAGGAATCAGGTGGTCTTTAATAATAGAAACTCCAATCCAAATCTAGCAAAATCGATAATTTAGAGGGCGAGGAAGTTCTTTTATTGTTCTTATTTTCCAAAGGTAATAGCAAACTTGGTAATCAAGCAAATCAAATGGGAAAGACTTGCACGGGGTTGGGTAAAATTGAACACCGATGGATCATCACTGGGGAACTCAGGTCTGGTAGGAGGTGGATGAGTTATTCGCAATAAGGATGGTGCTTGGATTGTAGGGTTCGCTAGAAATATTGGCATCACATCCAGTTTTTTAGCTGAACTATAGGCCCTTTGTGATGGCCTCTTACTTTGCATAAATCGGAATTTTAAAGCTATTGAAGTAGAATTAGATGCAAAATCTATTATAGATGTTTTGTCCTCTACAAGTTGTCCTAACAATCTGATCTCTCCTTTGGTGGATGATAGTAGGCTACTAGCTACCCAAATTCCCTAGATTCATTATAACCATTGCTACAAGAAGCAAAAAAAGTGCAGACAAGCTTGCTAGGATGGGGGCTGTCCAAGACAACCAATTTGTTCATTTTGTTTGTCAACCTGTGGACGTGTCTAGTATTTTTATTTTTTTCTAGTATTTTTATTTTTGAGTTTAGGAAAATTATTAGGTACTCTAGGAGTACCATAAATGCGTAGTCTCTCATCTCACATGAATAGTGAGTCCCACCATGAATTTAATTAGTGAGACTCACTATTCATGTGAGAGGAAGGAGTACGCATTTATGGTATTCCGAAAGTACACAATAATTTTCCGTGAGTTTAACTGTCTGTACTTAAGCAGAGAATGCCTTGAAACTTTATTTGTTCCTTAGTTTTCGCAATGATATCCTCTTTTTACCAACAAAAAAGAAAAAAAAAATCACATTCTCTATACAACAGAAGAAGAAAGAAGACATTAATAAAAGGATGGTGTCCACTCTTTGAGACATTTACTGCCTTCTCCACAATATTATTCCACAAAATTACAGCCAATGAAATCTTGATACGAGCCTGGTTTGCATAAGTGTCCACAACTCCACATTAGATCACCTGATACACCTTTGCATGTATTGCACCAAGCCACCAATGAACAAAAGCAGGTTTTGCAAAATGACACGGGACAAGCATGTATGGACAGCAAAGGAACTCGCAAAATGGTACTGGAAACTTGTATTCTTTCAAGATCGATGTTGAAAGTCTACATCTTTCCTTGCAACTTCCGAGACATGTCCGAAGACAAATTGACTACGAGAAAAGTTTCAAACAGCTGAAAAGAAACATTAAATTGTTTGCTGACACATGTTTTTGGACAAACCAGTTAGTTCAACTTTAATCTTAAGCAGTTTGACAATACGATTTTTATTTTTATTTTCACAACAATCTGATGCATTTCATGAGGTGTTGGTAACTGAAGTTGTGGTATATCTTAGTAGTAATTATTTTTATCTTTGGATTGTTTGGACAGGACAGACAAATCATCAGTTCCACAACCTCAACATTGCACCAAATTTCTAATATTTCTAACTGGGACATAAAAGGTTCAAATCTCCCCTCTCCCAACTATCGAATTTTCTAAAAAAAATAAAAACATTGCGCTAAATTACAAAGCTCAAAGATTCATTGAATACCTTGAAAATCAATCAAGTCATGACTTTAAATCATTCAGCTGGTAACATGGGTAGAAATCATTCAGCAGGTAACCAGTTAGTTCAACTTTAGAAGCTTAAGCAGTATGACACTACGATTTTTATTTTTATTTTCACAATCTTAGCATGGTTTTCTTTGACACAACAATCTGATGCATTTCGTGAGGTGTTAGTAACTGAAGTTGTGGCATATCTTGGTAGTAATTATTTTTATCTTTGGATTGTATGGACAGACAAATCATCAGTTTCACAACCTCAACATTGCACCAAATTTCTAGTATTTCTAATGGGGACATCCAGGGTTCAAATCTCCCTCCCCCAACTATCAAATTTATAAAAAAAAAATAAAAACATTGCACTATATTACAAAGCTCAACGATTCATTGAATACCTTGAAAATCAATCAAGTCATGACTTTAAATCATTCAGCTGGTAACATGGGTAGAAAAATAAAGAAACCATTCAAATGAATTATTATTATTTATATATATTTTTTAAAATAATCAGGTTTGTATGAACAATGCAAAATTCCAAGACATCAAAATAAAGGTATTAAAAGCCGATATTTAAAACCTGAAACAATGAAGGGGACCTCTGAAAATATTACCTATCTAAACTGAAATCTCATCTGAAGAAGCCTATGAATAGTACAGAATATCTCTGAAAACTGAAGCAATTAATAATAAAAAACTAGAGAAAAAACTAAACGGACTAGATTTTCTTTACACAGTAGAGGGGGGGGGGGGGGGGGGGGGGGGGGGGGGGGGGGGAGTAGTGCTACTTGTATACAAGTACCTATATAGGTGCTGAACATGTTGTTCGAAAGTGCCCAGTCTGATTGCAGCGGCTGCAATGCACAACCCGTTTTGCACGACCACTGTCTTCTGAACGAACCCGCCTTTTCCTTGGCCGTCCCGGTGGCTTGAGTGATTTTGGAGGATTTATGATAACCTCAGCATCTTTATTATCATCATTCTGAAATACTGTTAACATCTCCTTCCAAAGAGTTTTATCTGGAATTGGGTGTATTGTTTGTGAATATGCCTTGCGATAATTTGTGACAGTGAAACAACTTTCAGTAAACCGATGAACATTCTGCCTGCAAGAAAGAAGAGCTGCCACAGCATGAGCACAGGGCAGCCCACAAAGCTGCCATCCGCGACATGAACAGCAACGAGACCGGATGTCTACTATATGTGACCCTTCATGGGATATGACTTCAAATTCAGCTTCATTTGCTCGGAGCACTTGATAGTTATGAGCACGCTCAATAGCCTCCGACACACGCCTTTCGGCAGATGGAACAAGTATACTAGTCCACTGCATGCTTGCTTCACGACGCTCATTGAACCAAGTCATTAGCTGCCGACGGATATACTCCATCATTTGTATAATTGGAAGCCCAGAAGCTTCAAGTATCCAAGTTGTCCAGTATTCAGCTATATTAGCTGTGAGATGCCCAAACCTTACACCCTCAAAATACGCTGTGGCCCACAAGCGAGGTGGGATTCGTCTGATCCAATAGGCAGCATCCTGTGATATCTCTTCAATCTCAAGGATTTTTGCTTCATATTCAAGTATAGTGAGAGCATAAGCAGCCTCCCAAAGAAGGTTGATGAGAATGGCACTGTTGAATTCCTTCCGGAAACTGTCACTAAGATGATGCATGCAAAACCCATGAAAAGCAGTTGGGAAGTTTGTTTCTACTCCATCCACAATTCCCTTCTGCCTATCAGACAAAATTGTAAGCCTTGGCATGTTCTCTGCATTAATTTCAAGCAGGTTATGCAGCTCTGAAAGGAACCACATCCAGTTATCATCGTTTTCCTCGTCAACCACACCAAATGCCAAAGGAAACATAGCACCGTCTCCATCAAAACCAGTGGCAAAAAGCAAGGTCCCAAGGTACTTGCTTTTCAGAGAAGTCCTATCAAGTCCTATAAGAGGCCGGCATGCATTTAGAAAACCATAAATTGATGCTTGAAAGGAAATAAAGAGGCGTTGGAAACAGTTGTCAACAGGATTTCCATAGACAAACGCAATACTTTCTGGATTTGTCCTTCTGATTTGGTCACAATACTGAGGAAGTAAACGATAATCTTCCTCAAATGACCCACGAACTGCAGCCATGATTCGCTCCTTTCCCCTCCATGCTTGCTTATATGATAATGCGATCCCATGGATCCGGTGAATCTCTTCTAATATCTCCTTTGGTTTGTAATTAGGGTTTTCCCGCAGGCGTTGTTCCACAGACTCTGCAACCCATTGGACTGAGGCTTGATGATGACCAAGATGAGTAATTCCACCACAGGTATGTGGCTCATGGATGGTCCTAATTGTGAAGGTAGGAACACCAGGAAGCTTTGCAGCATGAATTCGCCAAGGGCATCCCTCACTTGCACATTTGGCAGTGAAACGAGTCTTGTCAGACTTGACTGTCTGCATCTCAAAGTGAAGGGAAATGGCTGCATCCCTCAGTGCCCTTCGGCAGCTATGGACATCAGGAAACTCTTGCCCAACAGTCAATTTGCGGTCAGGATCAACTAGGGCACGGGACTGAAGGACAGGAGGAGTAACTATCAGGGACTGCTGAACA
Source organism: Quercus aquifolioides (assembly GCA_019022515.1). Taxonomy (NCBI): domain Eukaryota; kingdom Viridiplantae; phylum Streptophyta; class Magnoliopsida; order Fagales; family Fagaceae; genus Quercus; species Quercus aquifolioides. Next base: position 47,468,281 of record CM032336.1, on the reverse strand, counting down.
GTCATATCTGAAACAGATACTATACCCATCTCCTGATTCTGCTCTACTAGGGCTAGATCTAAGCTCTCATGAAGATCATGGTTCTCTACAACAGTCAATTCATGATGGTCGGATAAACCCAAGTCATGATTCTCAACAGTAAAAGCTAATTCATTGTCATGGTTGTCAAGATCGTCGGCCTGGTCTTGAGCAGCTTCGGAATCTTTATCTCCATCCAACTCTAAACCATTTTCCTCAAGATTGTGTTGAAGAGCCATTTCATGTTCATGTGTTGGACCAAGAGCTAGTCCATGATCATGGGCATGTCCTAAACCCAAGTCATGGTGATGGGTGTGCACTCCTAAATCCAAATCATGGTCATTGGGGTTTTGGCCCAATCCTAAATTATGAGTATGATGAGAAGGACCCAGAATCAAACTGTGATTGTGCCCAAGTGCCAAATGTTGATCTGGCATTAAGGATAAGTCATTGTTGTCCATAACAAATTGAATTGAATGGGGTTACCTCTATAGATGATGCAGCTGAATCAAATGAAAAGGCTCAAAAAATAAATACAATATCTGCTTTAATTAGACGGACCTGTTGACAAAACAAATACATAGTTGTGAATGAAAAGTGAAAACCTTTGCTTTTTTTTTTCCTTCCTTCCTTCCTTCCACAGAGACCAGACCATTATAGATTAAAAGAATTACAGAAAAAGAGCATTTACCTGAAGTACAGAGTAAAGTTGGTTTGTGGGTTTTGCTCTCCAAATGTTGTAGAAGCGACTGAGAAATAGAAAACTAATAGTATCAGTAAGCACAAATTAATACGAAGACGCCACATTTCTCATTGTAGGGACTAGTAGGACATTACATTAGTTGGGGTTTTTTTATAAAAAAAAATTAAAAACAAAATAGAATATATATATATATATATAGAGAGAGAGAGAGAGAGAGAGAGAGTCACAAATTCCATTAAACTGCAATGCTTCTAGTTTCTTTGTTATCTCGAAACCAAAGAAAAGAAAAGAAAAGAGAACTCACGTGACGTGCAAGCATAACGACGACCTCCCCAGAAAGAGAACCTGCAATTGAAAAAGAAGAAAAATGTTAATTTAGGGTTTAAAGAAAAGAAATTTGATTGAGGAGAGAAAAGGGAGGAATTGAAGATTAAAAAAAACTAATTAATGTGTAGTATGAATTGAAGAAGTGAGAGAGATAAAAGAGAGAGCCAAGAAGGATAGAAAGAGAGAGTGAGTGAGGAGTGAGTAAGCGAGGCCAAAAGAGGGAAAAACCTGAAAGGAGAGAGTGAGAAGACTGAAGATTTTTGGAGGAGGGCAAGGGAGGGGCAAAAGGGTAGCCGATGCCCGATCTACTTTTCTACGTTAGGGTTACCCTTTTTTCAGGGTATTTTCGTCATCCTTCTCTCCCCTCCTTCTCTTCTTTTCACTATTCCTATTTTACCCCCCCACCCCTTCTTTTTTTCTTTTTTTTTTTTTTTTTTTTTTTTTTTTTTGAGGAACACCACCCCACCACTTCTATTCATTAATTTCTCCTCTTTTATTTCATTTTTATTTTTTCTCTCTCACTTCGCTTCTTTTTTTTCTTTTCTTTTTTTACAATATTGAAATCTTACTCTAATCTAATCTAAGTATTTATGTATGTGAATCTCTTTCCTGAAAACTTGAACCCCAGTCCTTATCCTCCACACCTCACAAACACTTATACTTCTTGATGGTGTATTATAACGTACCAACTCCAAACTCGTCCATTGAGGTCGTTCAAGGGAAACAAAGCAAGCGAAGCAGATATAGATGGATAGCGTTATAGTATGCTCGTCCACGATGAGACCGTCTGTGTTAAGAAATACCTGGACGACCTTCCCACATTCTATACGTATCTCCCCCTGCAAGATTAGGACGAGCTTGTCACTTAGTCCGAAACGCCAAAGTCAAGGTTCATTCCCATAGCCAGTTTCCAATAACAGTTATGGAAAACAAGCCCAAATAATGTAACTTCCACAGCAGTTATGGAAGTTACCTCCGAGTCTTCCGAATTCCTCAATGATAGGAGAAATTACTAAACGAATAACTGTCCCAAAGTGTGTGCTATATAAGCATTCATCCATGAAAGGGTAAGTCATTCAGACACTTCCACAAAAAATTGGAATCCCAGAAATACTAACTTTATCATTGGAGGATTCTTGACTAGTCTTCACCGGTCATCTTTGATTTTGTGTTTGCTTTTTCAGGACTTTCAAGTGCTCTCTGATCATTGACGCCCGAGACATTCAGCCTACTGATTTTCTTGTGTTCATCACTTCTCTTATTAATTTTGATTTTGATTTCACTTTTATTTACATTTTTATTTTTTATTTTATTATTCTATCATTTTTACATCTATTTTTATCAAATTTTCAATTAAAAAAAAAGCAAAAATTCTAATTTTATTTATGGTCTAAATCTCACATTTTTATTTTAAGTTTATTCACAAATGATTTTTTTCACTCTTTTTGTCCAACTTTTAATTTTGACTTTTTGAGTAAGCTACAAACACTGAATTAACAAGTTATGGGCCTATTTGGTAAGCATACTCAAACACATGTTTTCAATTTTTAAATAACATTACACGTATTTTCACATACTTTTTCACTCACACGTATATAAAAAAAATACAAATAACATTACTCAAACTCTTCTACCAAACAGGCCAATATATTTTGGGCTTATTATAGGTGGCCTTCTTATTATATTGGTGGCCTTTGTTGCTTGAATTACCCATTACCAATTAGTTCCAACACTATGCTAAGCTCCAGCATACTTCTTGTATTTATGAACCTCACATATACGGCATACTTTTTTTTTAGAAAGTTTCAATTTATGGCGTCTACTCTTAATGATAATTCTTTATTATCAGACCAAGAAACCAATCAATTTTTGGTGTAGGCGGGGATTGAACCTTAGATCTCTTGTTCAACCATAAAAAACTTTACCAGTTGAGCTAATCAGAACCTACACATATACGGTATATTGATACTCAACATTAATGAAATTAAATTTTTTTATTTTAAAAAAAAAATCACTTATATTAGTGGGTTGGCGGGTTGGCCTCTAAGGAATCTCGGGATTTTACACTTTATTCTTTCTAAACTATACCTCATTTTACACACCCTCTAAACTTTTTTTATTTATTTTTAGAATCACCCTTGAATTATCTGAATTCATATTTACTCTCCCTAAACTATACCATCTTTTATATTTACTCCCTAAATTATGAGAATACACATTTTACCCCTCTAAACTATACCATCTTTTACACTTACTCCCCAAAGTATGAGAATACACACTCACTTTCCTAAAACAATTGCCCATGAGATATGGTGCAAAGTGTTACACAGATAATAATTTAGGGGGTAAATTTTTATTCTCATAGTTTAGGGGGGCAAGTGTTACACAAGTAATATTTTAGGGGATTAAGTTTGCATTTCCATAGTTTAGGGGTAAGTGTAAAAAATTATAATTTAGAGGGGTAAAGTGTAATTTTTTAAGGAATCTTTTAGGGTGAATAAATGTATCAAGCATAAGAATCATGCATTGTATGTCACATTATACAAGCCATTAATTTCTTTCTATTCTATTTGTTATTTTTATAGCTGTTATTACTATTACAATATATATATATATATATATATATATATAAACGTCTGCAAACTGTTAAAAAGGCAGATGGATATGCTCTTAGGAATCATTTAATTCTTGAAAAAAAAAATACATCTCTTGTTAAATCTCTACGCATTCCTCAATTGTTTGTTTGGGTAGAGATATTTAAAATGAAGAAGTTTGATTTAATTTTAGTTTAGGTAATAGACTTGGTTATAGCATGAAATGAAGTTTTTTATTTTTTTTTTTTAATTGATAAAATTTATGGATAGATGTTAGTTTTATTAATAAGCGGATTTCAAACCACTAAATAGTATCACAAACGTTTTTGTTTACCAAAACATATAATTTGTTGTTAAATTTATATAAAAAATTTATACTAACAATTGTTCTTCTAATGCCTTGATTTTAAATTATCAAATCTAAAGGCAACCCAAATCAATTCCCCACTTCCTTGAGAATTTTACTGATGGATATTCAAACTGAAATTTTGGACTTGAAATGTAAATATGGATCTTTAGTAAGCAGGAAATGGTGGATTTATACGACTCTTCACGAAATCATGAAACAGACTCATTTGGAATTAAGAGGGCACTTGGTCACCAAAGTATGCAAATTTCGAAAATAACACCGTACAGGGAAAATTGCTTCCTTTATGCTATTGAAGTATCACATTACAATACCAACTTTACACAAGGAGATTCAGGTACCTACTTGGGAAGCATTCTTATTGCAATGGTGCAAAAAAAAAAATCTACAAAATCATGAATAAGTTGCTTGCAGAAACCCAATTCAGATGTAAAACTCTCTGGCACGTTGAAGCATAGCTGCTAACCTATAAAAAGCAAAACTATCACCTAAAATCCCATCAGTAAAACAGGCTATGCAACATTGCTCGCCCCTTCGACTAATTTGATACCCAACAATTACCTCATCTGATTTGAATGGAGATGAATCTAACCTGCATTTATTGTCTACTACCCAGGCCTCATTTCAAGGTAGTAAAATTGTGAGTGCAACCAACTGAGAGAATGCATTGGTTCTTATAAAATCTATGTCCATTGCTGGAAAATTGCCATGTTTCCTAATCTATCAAGATGGCACTTTTCCCTCCACAGGTGAAGATTCAAGCTTAGGTAGCAGTTCCGAGACCACCTTTTGTAGTGCAATACGGTTCAACCGGTGGTTGTTTCCATTAACGACAAATTTCGAGAGAAATGTAATTTCTTCAGCGTCCACATTTTCAGCAAGCAGTTCATTCCAAAATTCTTCATCCTCATTGAGCTCTGCCGTCTTCATGAGTTCTATTACTCTCTGCAAGGTTGCTACATTCCTACCTGCACCACAACCCATGGCGGTTGCAGCACCCACTGCATTTGCGAGTGCTAATGAACTAACCATGGGCATATTGTGTATAAAACCAAATGCAATAGCAGCCACAAAACTATCTCCGCACCCCACAGTGTCAATAACGTTCACCTGATCACATTGCAGAATAACAACTACTTGTTTCATTTCACATTGGGCAAGAAAGGAAGATGAACAAGGAATTTAGGAAGGTTAGAATAATGCACTAGAAGAAAGTGAGCGGATATGGACCTTTTCACATTATTGGAAGAAATTTTCTTTCCACCAGTATTTAGTTAACATAATAGTTTTAATACAAAATATAGCACACAATCATATTCACTGCATGTCAAACTCTTGAGTTTTATGCTATTTATTTTAACATTTTTTCACATGATTTGGTACAAAAGGCTTCCTCTATGGTACAACAGCAAGAGAATGGGTAAATATATAGTTTAAAATAATAAATTAAATATGAAGAACACACTTGAATGCCATTATTAACCCCAAACTTCTGTTATAGTTAGTCAAAACACAGACCTTCAACAACTATTATTATTATTATTATTATTTTGATAAGACTTTCAACAGCAATTATTATTATTATTTTTATAAGACTTTCAAAAACAATTATTAATATCATGGTATCAAAGAAGTCCAAAAAAGAAACTCATGGAAACATCAAAAGAGATCATGTTGAGATTCTAAAATAATACCTTGAATGCAGGAGCACAAGATATACTTGACATAGAGATTATAATTGAACCCCTTGAACCCATCTTAACAATCACCCATTTTGTGCGCACACCTTTCTTGAGCAGCTCCTGCCCTGCTAATATTGGATTTTTAATGCCAGTCAGTGCTTCAGCCTGGCAAATCATTAACACAAGCGGAATGGATTAGGAAAAAAAAAATCTAGTAAACTATGCACAAATAGAATTTTCCACCATAATTTACAAAGACAAAACCTACACTTTAAAGAAAGACTTTACTGGAAGGAAGTTATTGAAAGAATGGGGTTGTAAGCCTACTATAATCTTGCTAGGTATACCAAGGGCCACAACAGATTCAAGACAAACTACAATTATTCAGATATGCAACTAAGGTCTATTTACCAACATGAATATGGAACTTCAAAAAAATAGTGATCCAAGGAAAACTTTTTGTGATACATTATATTTAATTCCTCACCAACATGAATCAATAATTCCATTAGGATAAAAAGACCTTTCCAATCTTTGTAAACTTTTGGTACTATTGTATAGAAGAATCATATATAAAAGTGTACAGCCTGACAAATTGGTAGTCCATCTAAGCAAATGTAACAGTCATAGACACTAGAGTGCTGATGTACCAAAGAAGCAAAAAGGAAATTATAATATAAAGGCCAAGCCAACTTTCATTATAAAACCAAAATGTTGGGAATCAACATTTTAATTGCCTGTGAAACGTACTTAGGCTAACAAATTGTTGGTAATATGACAAACAGATGTAGTTCAGACAGGCACGGAAAAAACTAATGGAAACAGCACAATGAAGATTCAATATTTAAAATTACAGGTTTTCCAAGGACATGAGAAGAAGAAAAAGGGTGTAAAAGAAGATGGTAATGACTAAATAGAGGCTAAATGGGCATAGAGCAGAAGTATAAATGGCCGTTGGGAGAAGAATGGTGCAGTGATGCATAGTGTTGAAAAAAGGAAACAGCAATTCAGCAGAAAGAAAAGAGTGTAAAATAACATAATATGACAAGTGAAGAGGTCCCTAAACAGAAACTAGACAAATAAAGCGGCAAAAGAGAGAGAGAGAGAGAGAGAGCATAATAATAACAATATTAGGTGATGTAAAGGAAAGTAAAAGAGTGAAACGGACCTCATCAGAAGTGAGAAGGAGAACGTCGCTCATTGTTAAGAAGTGGGAAAGGGCTGTCTGTTGTTGGGGAGTTCCATTGGAAAGAGTGTTTCCACGGGGCCCAGGATCGAAAAAAACACAAGTCCCAACTTCAACAGCATATTGTAGAGCAGAGGTAAGCAGGTGGGGGGAAAGCTCATCAAAGCCATAACCATTACAAAAGAGGATCTTAGAGTTTTGAATGGCCATCTTGACTTGGTTGGAGAGTGTGGTCAACCAACTGAAAGCAGGCTGGTCACTGAAATCAGCTCGACTGAGAAACAGAAACAAGGTTGATTATTTTTGAGGTACAAGATACATAGATAGATAAGAAATATAATTGTTGGGAGGGGGGTATAGTGTATACCTGCAAAAACCATGTCTTTGTAAAGGGTCAACAAGAACCCAGCAGAGAAGTGTTTGATAAGAAGAGGCAACATGATGAAGATGATGATCAGAATGTAGTTGAGTGGGGGTCATCATTCCAACCATAGAAATACCCTCATGATGAAGGACGTCTAGGAGGAAGCGTCCATAAATGTCGTTACCGACATGACCAATTGTTATACAATCAAGTCCAACCCGACCTGCTGCTATTGCCATGTTGCAATTACCACCGGCTTCCCAGTATTGCTATAATAATAATAATAATCAATAAATTTTTTTTAAAAAAAAATTGAAAATTTAAAGCTGAAAGTAAGAGAGAGAGACCTTATCGGGCGGTGAAGCTGATAAGCGATCCATGTAGAGCTTGCGAAGAGCAGGGTCATTGGGGGGCAATTCGGGAACATTAAGCACAATATCAACGCACAGATTTCCCAAAGTGGCCACATCTATTTCTTTTGATTTCCCTGTGGCTGTTATAATTCCTACGTTTGAGCTTCGCTTGGCCCTGGCCCTTGGAGTTGGAGGATTAGGATACACGCAGCAGCGAGGGATTGACCATTGGGAAATGGAGCGCCTCCTCCTAGGTCTAGGTCTAGGGTTTTGTTGATTATGATTATGAACATCATATTCATATTGAAATGGAGCATGGTATGCGAAAGGGAGTGAAGATTTGATGAAGAGGGTGGTAGTGGTGGTGGTTGTTGTTGTCAGATGATGGATCATAGGCATTCAGTTTCCTCAACCGATATCACAATCCCACAAAACCTACAAACTAACTTCTACTTCTCCAACCAACAATACAGAACAGAATTAGTTTGAGTAATGTTGTGTTGTGTTGGAAGCAGGAAGCGAAGAGATGGATTATAATTATATTGACTCTACACTACACTGCTTTCTTCTCTTCTCTTCTCTTTTCTTTTCTTTTCCTTTTCACAATATTTAAATACACTTATATCTTTTGTTTCAATTTTTTTAAAACTCATTTCAATTTTAATTCTTCCTATAATACTTAAATAAATTACTTCACATCAACTTAACAACACCACAATCTATCTCAACCAAAAAAAAAAAAAAAACACCACCACACTGCCCACATGATAACATAATATAACTAATATTAAGATTTTGTCAATTTAAATTAATATATATTTTTAAATTTACATATTTACGAAAATTATTGAACTAAAAATTCAAATTTATTTCATATAATAAATTTTTTTTATACAAATTAAAAATTCTACTATAACCTAATTTAAGTATATACGTGTGTGAAACTCCCTCCGGGAGATTTGAATTCCGATTTTTACCCTTCACACCCTACAAACACTTATATTTGTAAAGTGATCATCACGTCAAAGATTTCATATATAACTAAATTATTTGAATGGCAATAGATTTCATATATTTTTTGTTTACAAATGAATTTGGTGAAAACTCATTTCAACTTTTTCCTTGATAATTTTAAGTATTTTTTATTTCATAGACTTTTATTTCTTTTTTAAAGGAGAGAGAAAAAGAAAAAAGAAAAAAAAAGCGTCCCTCCACTCAAGTTTGACAATTGACATTACAGATTTTTCTTAAAGCGTGTGGGAACTGGGAATCTCCATGGCCAACTTTTTAGTAACTATGATGACCTATATATTATTGTTTATGATTTTATTAATTTGTTTTGACCAGAATCCTCAAATCTTTTCCATTTTACTTAAGACATAAACAACATCTTATCTTTCTATAACCCTTATCTTAAATGACATAGTTAAATAATCAATTTTTTTTATTACTAATAACTAATTAGGCCATACACTTTTATTATCCGATATATTTTTTTGACCTTTATAATAAACTTGATAATCACAAAGAAGAGGGGATATTTTGAATATTGGACGTTTTCGTTGTCATTGAAAAGTACTGGGTGGTGCCACAAGCTCAGCAATTGGAGTTTTCACTTTTCAAATATTATGATGTCATGTAAACTTTTATCTAATTCACAATTTAACATTACAAGCACTAGTCTATACAAATGTATCCACTACCAGAGGTCCATCCAAAAGATGCATATTCTATATATATATATATCTCCGTCCATTTAGAATATATCTTTTATTCTAAGATGACGATGGTTGCGAATTTATGATAGAATTATAAAAGCATCCAAGTTGCTACCGCTTGTTAATGTAATGATCCCTCTAAACCCCGCCTTTTTTTTTGCAGCTTCATATTCCGTTGTTGAAACATCCTGAACCATCAAAATCCCATCTCTCTCTCTCTCTCTCTCTCACTTTAACCAACTTGAACTTATCTTTCGACTTTTAAATAAAAAGAAAAAAAAGAACAACTTTCAAAGTTGGAAATCACAAGGTTCACTTTTTTTCCAAACTTTGACCAAATTTTCCTAAGATGGTACAATGTAAATACGTTGGGAAAAAATGGATAAAAATTGCATAATTATTGTCCCATACCTATAAGAATAATCCATATTTAAAAAATTGCCTAAAGAACTCGTAGTAACTAGTAAAGGAGGCGCTTTATTTAGTTTCTGAAACAAACCCCACAACTTCACAGCAAAATCTCGGGAGGAGGGTGTTCCTTGGACAATTCATCGAGTCTGTCCACAACTTTTTGAGCTAAATCACCATATGCTTTGGAAACTAGAGAATCAGGCGCTGACACTACTATAGGAACACCGTCATCACCACCTTTTCTAATGTCCACTTCTAATGGTATCTGAAACAGCAATAGATGCAAACTAATTACAACATATTATTAGTTGATAAATACAATAAGCGTGTGAGACATGTTTCATAATTAAATCACATTCCTAAGTCGCATTCCATAAGTATTTCGATAACATATACTCCTACTAAAGATGCACATGGCTGTCACGAAGCTCAAGAAAGGAAGAAAGTTTTGAAATCTCCCACCGATCATTCCAAATGCCCAAATACAAATAGTAGCACAAGCACCTGGCTTCTTTCATTTACCTTTAGCAGCCACATTAATTGTATGTGAAATACAAATATCCTACCATCTCCTCAGATAATTTGAAACCCAAATAGTCACAGGATTATTTGAATTTCTTTCATCTACCTTTAGCAGTCGGATTATTTGTCAGAGACACAAATATCATATCCTTCTTCTTTGGAAGTGATGAACTTATACCAACTTAAAATTCTGGTAGAAATGTTAATCACAGCAAATAACTGTATGAAAAAAATTCAGGTGGATTTGCTGATTGGAGGCATGCTCAAATGGGGTCAAGGTTTCAGTGAATCAGTGCAAGAGCAGCATTCTGAGTCCAAGAGAGCTTTTAGAGCCACAATATAATTTTAAGATACAAATCATAAATTGTTGATTTAGTAACATTTAGAAATGCCCTACCTTCTCTCTTTTATCCATGGATCCTTTACTCATTTTCAACTGGAAGTATTTGATCTGATTCAAATACAAATTATGTTTCATAGTCCATTTTTCAATTGAATCTTTTGGAACTTGGAAGAAATCACAAGGATGACTATTATTCCTTGAATCTTTTGTTGAGAGGAAAAAGATTAAACCCTTTTTACATCAAATTTTGTTTTCCTTGAAGAGCTCACAATTTATTTATCTTTATTATATCTCTTTTTTTTTTTTTAAAGAAAAAAAGAAAAAAAAGAAATTGGGATACCTTCCCCTCCCCAAACCCCTCTCCTCCCTACATGCTCAACCCAAGACCTCCTGTTTTAAAGTAGAGAGGTACCACCTACCTATAATTATGTTTCCCAGCTTGGTGTTATTGATCTTAAACTTTCCTACTTTCACTTTCAATCAAATAACTGTTGCAATTCTGTAAAATCCTAATTTGAACCAAGGTTTCATGCCCTATATTTTCAAATTATTTAGACACCAACTGATTAACCAATAAAGGGGAAAGAAGAATCAACTTCAAAGGGATCATATGGAAAGTCAACATTACTATGACATTAATGAAATAACAGAAGTAATAAGCATACCTCACCAACAAATTCCAAGCCCATTTCAGAAGCAGTCTTACGAGTTCCTCCATTACCAAAAATGAACGAAGGTTCACCACAATGTGGACATGTAAAGCAACTCATGTTCTCTACAATTCCCAAAATCTGTGAAAGCATTCAGAATTTTCATATAAATAATCCAATTATGCCACCTGTCTTTCCTTAGTAACACATGTACAACAAGGAAAACTATAATACAAAACTACAACTGTAACTATTGTCATTCCTAATCTAAAATGTACAATATTATGTTACTAAACTTAGATTGCATCAAGCACATTACTTGTAACTAAATGTTCCAGAAAATCAAAAACATTTCTAGTGAACATATCAAAACCGCACAAAGTTGAGATCTTGCAACCAACAGCATTTGACTAGATTATAATGCAAGAAACAGAAAAATCAGCAATTTAGATAACAATCCCACATGTCAGGTGTTCAAGGGCTGGTAGAGAGAAAGAGGGAGACAGAGAGACAGGTGGGGTGGGGGTGGGGGGGTGGTGGATGAATAATAATAAGAGGAAGAAGAAGAAGAGAAAAGAGTGATCATACAGGAACTTGGACTTTAGAGAACATTTTAACTCCTCTACGAGCATCCATCAATGCCACATCCTGAGGAGTTGAAACAATCAATGCACCTGCCAGCAGAGCAACAATGGTTACAAAAAACCAAAGAAAAGTTTCACCAAAACAGATGATGCATGTGTCCCCTGCCCACTGGTGTTTGGGGGGTGGAGGATTAAATGGCATAAAAATGAAACAATAGTTTGTAGCATTATCATATGAAATTTTCTGTAATAAAATTAATAAAAAGGTGAATATTCACAAAGGAAGCAAAATAATACCCCAAGTGTTAACAAAACATCCATTTTCACTTCAAATGCCATGTAAGACTCAATGGAAAAAAAAAAAAATTCAATGTACTGTCTGTGTAACAAAAAATGATCAGACAAGATGTCAACAACAAAACAAAAACATGAAAAGGATTGGGGGAGGGGGGGGGGGGGGGGGATAAGAAGCAAGTTTATAACTGCCAATAAAGACAGTTCAATCATTGAATAGGCAAAAGTAAATTTGATGGAAGTATTTTCTGCAAAGTAGTACCCAACCTCATGTGAACTAAATAACATCTCAAGAAGGGATGGAGCAATTTTCTTTCTTTTTACTTTTTCCTAATCTCTAACCCTTATTACTTGAGTAACGTGCAGGTACTGAATGAAGTAAAACTGTGGCCACTTTTTTGCCCTAACAAATGAAAAAGTATCAGAAAATGGTGGAATATTGACAAATTTAATACTTCAAAAAAGAAAAGAAAAAAAGAATAACATTACTAGTGGAGACAGTCTGGAATCTTAATAGCTTTTACTCTAAATCCCACCAAATAGCAAATAAAGCTAATTAATGTTAGCTAAATACTGCTAAGTTCATTATTATAGTTATCATACTTTAAACTTGAAACTATGGCTAGCAATCATACATTTTCAAGCAAGGGACAGTATCAGTAGTTCACTAACTTAACTGTCAGGTCTATGGTTGGAATACAACTTCATGATCAAACGACAATAGTAGGCTACACTATGGGGAGTAGACTTCCCTATTTAAAATCCCTCCCTCCCATGTATTGGATCCAAGAACTCCTCCTTTACCATTTGGCTGCAATGAGTAATACAAAAATATTAATTTCACTAAAAGTTGAAATCAATTATCTATTTAATTACAACTTAAGTTTATTTTGTAAGTATTCATTTGTCCACACATCCCACATATTACAACTTGTAATAAAGCTTTATCAAAATATGGAAATAGAGAAAAGGGAGAAGGGCCTACAAGGGGGGAGCAGTTCATCACAACATATTATCAAAAAGACAAGCAATCAATAAATGTGAGTAAACATTTAAAAAGGCATATTAAATGGACATTAAACCAAAACTACATTTTCAGAACTCCCATTTTAATGTAATGAATTACTGAATCATCTCAAATCTGCTTTCTGCTCCAATCACTTGGATTAGTGGTAGTTCACCTGATTTACACACAAATGCTGTGGTTTTGTTTCCCTATGTTTCTTATTTAATCTTTCATAAGCTAGTTTGTACTAGTCACATTGTAATCGATCATGACCAGTTCACATACTTATCTGATCCAATGAATGGATTGAACCCAGCAATAAAAAAAATGAAAGGATTGAACCCAAAAAAAAAAAAAAAAAAGGAGAGACTGGAATGAAACTGAACCTGAACTGATTCTTATCTGATTCTTGTTTTGTGATGCAGCGGTGGAGCAAATCCTACATGTTCGATTATTGCTACTTTGTTTTCAGGCTGTGACCGGTTTGAAGGTTAATGTAGCTAAGAGTGAAATGGTTCCTATAGGGGAGGTAAATAATGCGTATGCTTTGGCAAAGATATTGGGATGTAGGGTTGGGGGCCTGCCAATGACTTATCTTGGTATGCCGTTGGGGGCGTCCCATAAGTCCCCCTCTATTTGGAACCCTATAATGGAAAAAATTGAACGGAAGTTAGCAGGGTGGAAGAAGTTGTAATTGTCGAAAGGTTGTAGACTGACATTGCTTAAAAGTACGCTATCTAGCCTCCCTACTTATTTTTTTAACTCTTTTCACCATTCCTACACATGTGGCGAACAAAATTGAGAAGTTGCAAAGGGACTTTTTGTGGGGTGTGTATGCCTGTTGCTAATGGCGGTTTGGGTATTAGGAAATTGACCACTTTCAATAAAGCCTTACTAGGAAAGTGGCTTTGGCGTTAAGGGATCGAGGAGAATAGGCTTTAGAGGAGGGTGGTAGTTTTGAAATTTGGGGAAGTATGGGGGCGCTTAGGGGGGGGGGGGGGACCTCTAAGTTGGGAAGGGGTGTTCATGGGTAAGGTTTGTGGAGAAGTACTCGGATGGATTGGGAAGTTTTTGGCAAAAATGTCCAATTTAAGGTTGAGGTGGGGGATAGAGTGAAATTCTGGACAGACAGGTAGTATGGAGATTTTCCTTTTCATTTGGCTTTTCCGGTCTTGTACAATTTTACTACAAACAGAAAGGCTTCCGTAGAATCATCTTTGATATGTTAAGGAGTGAGGGATAGGAAAACTTGGGATGTTCGTTTCATTCGGAGTCCTAATGATTGGGAGGTAGATGTGGTGGATGATTTCTTTCGATTCTTGGCATCCAATTTACCTTTAGTGACTGATGGTGATCGTATGAGATGGAAGTTGACAAAGAACAGGAATTTTACTATCCGCTCATATTATCATAAGTTACACAGTTTTTCTTCCGTCATTTTTCCAAAGAAAGGTACTTGGAAGGTTAAGGCACCCCGGCGTCTCTTTCTTTGTTTGGACAGCCACATGGGATAGGATTCTCACGGGAGATAACTTGTGGCTTAGGGGTTTGACTTCGTTGACTGGTGCATTATGCATCGTTGTTGAGGAGAGATAGTAGATCATTTGTTGTTACATTGTGGAAAGGCTTATCAGCTGTCTTTAGAATTTTTGGGATTTCATGGATCCCCTCATGTACGGTGTTAGATTTTCTATTTGGTTGGTGGAATTGGTTGGAGAAGCATTCATCTAACATTTGGAATTTAGTTTCGTTGTGTTTGATGTGGTGTATTTGGAGGGAACGCAATCAGTGGACATTTGAGGATTTGGATAGATCCAATGACCAACTGCTTGCTCTCGTTTCTGGTTCCCTTTTTGATTAGGCGAGGGCTTGGAGACTCACATCTAGTGATTCTCTTCCTTTATTCCTTATCTCTCTTCTTCTTTGTAATTAGTGCATTTTTTATGTTTTGGCTTTTCCATCTTTTTTTGTACTTTTAATATGCTACTTTGCATATAGCAGTTTTTTGAATATACATCTTTCTTACCTATCAAAAAAAAAAAAAAAAAAAAAAAAGTGCAAAAGTAACTCATACACACCATGTTATGATCCTAGTGTCTCACATGGATTAAATATAAGCTTAACCTTGTGTTTATAAGCTCTTTGGCACCCTCCCTTTGCAAGCCGATTTTCAAGAGTGAGTTCTACCCATGGGTTAACAACATTTGGGCTTAACCTTGTGTTTATAAGCTCTTTGGCACCCTCCCTTTGCAAGCCGGTTTTCAAGGGTGAGTTCTACCCATGGGTTAACAACATTTGGTATCAGAGCCAACAAATCCATCTAGTTTTTTTTTTTTTTTTTTTTTTTTTAATCTTTACTGCCTTTCTCATTCCAGTAAACCACAAAAAAATCCATCCTCCAAATCAACATCAACCAAAATACTACTGCCTTCCTCATCTAGCCACCACCCATAACCCCAAGAAAAATATAAAAAATTGCCGCAACATGTTTGACCCATATTCATTAGCACAATCAGCCACCACTTATGAACAAGCCTTCAAGGATCTAAGGCATGTCTTTCAAAACTTGTCTACAGCAGTAAATCGATTGGGCTTCCAAATGAATTGATGCAATCTATCAAAAGAACGACCAACGACTTTGAAGGCAATGTTTTACACATTCAAGCCAATACTATGGAGTCACCAAAATTTCTGATAGAAGTACCGATGACAACAACAAGTGTTGCTTCAGCCTTCGTTCAACAAGAACCTACTAAAGAGCATGAACAGGAGAAGGTTCTACAAGAAAGTGATTCATTAGATGGTGCACATGCTAAAAAGTTTGAGTTTGATGAATGTTTTTATGATCAGCCCTCCATGGTGCATGGCCAACAAGAGCTTACTGAAGTTAGAAAGATTGAGACTACAATGCTTCCTTTAACTCAAGAAAAGACAACCACGATTGCACCAATGCCTATGCACATCGATTTTGTAATTCCCAATAAATTTAATGGTGAGGAATGCAAGAATTTTCTATCCTTGGTGCCCCCGCAGGACATGCTGAAGCCTAACACCAAAGTTCTTATCCTTCAACATTTAGGGCCCGTTTGGTAGGGCATTTCAAACACCCATTTTTAGTTTTTAAACAACATTACACATATTTCCACACATTTTTTCACCCACACGTATTTTAAAAAACCACAATTAACACTACTCAAACTCCTCTACCAAACGGGCCCTAGAATTCGAGGTCGAGTTTTCTCCAATCGAGGGAGGAGGACGTGCTCTGACGAAGCATCAATTTCCTATCTAGGAATCTTGAGGACAAGATTCATTTCAAGGGGAAGGGAATGCTATGACCAATAAATTGTATTTGAATTAGAAGTATTTAAAATTTAGGCTTAGTGATAGATCTATATCTGAATAAGGTAGTAGTAGATTAGTATTGTTATTTTGCTTGTTGTCAAATTGATTCCTGTGTTTTAGGATAGGATTAGTTCTTATATTTTAGGATTTTTTTAATGAGGTTATCTTATACTTGGCTATTTATGTACGTTAAATGCATTAATGAGAATTAAGCAAAAAATTAATCCAAAAATGTCTATTTCTTCTCTTAAGTTCAGGAGGCTAGTCTCCTCGAATTGACTAATCTATCTTTCAATTATCTTGGTTCACAACACACCACACATAAGATGCACCCAAGATTCCCTTATAACTTAATGCACAACCCTAGGAAACTTCAAGCCCCTAATGGTCAATTGAGACATCTAATTTTAGCTTCACTTAAAGGCAAATTAAAGCAATAGAACCCAGAGCCTAAGTTCGTAAATTCTTCAACTACCTGACAAATGTAGCAATTGAGAAATAGCTATCTGAGCATCACCAGTGCCAGGGGGCATATCCACCACGAGAATATCAAGTTTTCCCCAGGTCACATCCCTGACCATTTTTCCAAGAGCATTCCCTACCTGCAAGAATTCAAGTTAACCCATCTAAAACATTAGCAATCTGTTTGAACAGGCGTATCACATGTGAACTTTTTCTGTCTATCTTTACAGAACTGATGGGATGTTTAAACCCAACCACAATGCGGTTAACTGCCACAAAATGAAGTATGAAGATTCCACCTTTTAAGGGCAAATCATGTGGAAGTAAAATTTAATTTGCTGTAACGAAATACACAAGATATTTTTAATCAACAGATATAACAACACATCAAAATTGGTTGGCTTACATTTCAATTACATCTAACATACTTCTGTGACAACTGAGACAACCATATAGATGGTTTAAATTACATCCATAAACTACAGTCCAATAATATCATAATCATGTAAAAATTATTAGTCCATCTTTTAAATAGATATCCTTAGGGATTAGCCAATATAAATTTTTGAACCATTATGTGTCTTGAAGCAGAAAGTTTGCAGTGAGCTTGAAGAATATTGATTACAGAAAGAAAGAAAACATACTAGTAAAAAGAGTCATTTTATTCAATTTAAAAATGCCTTTATCCTAAGCAAGCATTGGGAAAGAGGGAGGCGGGAGGTTGGGGGGGGTTAGAGTCCTTTACATGGCACAAACTACATAAACCTTGGGATTCATTTCAAATAATAATAATTTCAATAAATGTTACATTGCCATCCAGTGATTTTGAACCAATGAATCCCTAACTTCCCATTCCTTGATAGGAGAATGAGCAGAATTTCATGCATGTCAGGGAAAACAACAAATTGTAAATGCAAATATGATTAAAACAATTGAATCAATTGCATATGCTTGGAAGATTAACAAAATAAAATATCAATTAAGTTACATACCAAAATTTTACATCCCCTTGTGTGTGTGTATATATATATATATATGCGCTATCCATGATCTTTTCATTTTTATTTGATTGGCAAGGGTGCCCCATCAAAGTAAATATCATACATACAAGACCATTGACATTTGAAAGATAAAAAAGGGGTTAAAACAAATGCATCTTCAAGCAAGCACTGATAACAAGGCAGACATACCATGGGACCTCTCCACACAAAGGCAGCATCTGTCTCCACAAGCAACCCCATTGACATACACTTGACTCCGTAGTTCTCAATTGGAACCATTTTTTTATCTACCAGAGAAAGATAAAATATAATGAAATATCTCTAGATTAATAATTAAGAAGAAGACCATCAAAAGGTATCGATTTGTATTCAGGCTAGAGCTTACTAGAATAAATCTACACGCACGCGCGTGCGCGCGCGCACACACCCACCTTCATACTTGCAAAATTTCAAGGTAATTAGAGATCAATATCTATCTATCTATTTATCCATCTATCTATAAGATGTTTAAATTTCAAGTTTTTAGTATTTTATAATTGTGCATAAAAGATGAGCTATAGACTTAGACATCCTGATTTCCATCCCCAATAGGTGTTCCCTTGGATTACCAAATACACAGTCTTGGCACTTGGGGTTGTGTATTCATGGCTTACTCTACTCTCTAGGAATGGTTCTAAAGAGCCTTGCCTTTGTGAGGTTCTGGGTCCGTTTGGTTGGAAGAGTGGAAAAGTGGGAGAATAGAAAATTGTGAGAGAGTGGAAAATTGAGAGGATAGAAAAGATTTTAATTTCCTTCCTTTTGGTTTGGTTGGGAGTGAAAAAGTGGAGGGATGGAAAAAATGTATTTGTATAAATTTACTCATATGCCCTTGTTAAAAAGTGATACCCTATTAAAAAAAAAAAAAAAAAAAAGGACAAAAAAAGCAATCACCCAAATTTATTAGGAAATAAAAATCATATCCAGAAAAAAAAAATCACATCTAAAGAAAAAAAAATCACAAAAAAAAAGAGCAGCGAAGCTTGCCCAGGAAATCAAAAAAAAGAAGAAGAAGAAGAAGGAGGGAGAGGCAATGTACAGACCGGACCAGAAAAGAAAAAAAAGACCAATGGATTGGACAAGCCCATGTGCAAGTGCACATGGACATTTTTGTCATTTATCTATCAAGATCCTTTCCTCCCACTCAGTTTTCTCTCCATTTTGGAGAGAAAACATTTTGGTGGGCCCAGAGAGAAAATTCCTAGGCCCCACCAATTTTTTTCCCTCCCCTCCCTCCAGCCAAACATCCACCAAAAAAGTTTTCCTTCCCATTTTCTCTCCAAAGCTTTCCATCCACCCTATTTCACCTCCAAACAAACACACCCTCCAAGTCATAAAAAAAGGGGAAAAAAAAAATGTAGTACAAAAGCATAAAATGTAAGCATACACCTAATCAAAGATTCGAAGTTAATTTATAAACGAACAACTGAGGACTTTCCACAAAACTGAAATTTTAGACTGCTTTGTAATAACCAATTTAGCAAAAACATGAACTAACAAGATTGTAAATTTGAAAAATGCATAGATCACATACAATTAAAAATTTTGAAGTAACTCAACCAACAACTTTTTTGTATTCTTAACCTGTTTCAATGGCGTTGGTTAGTTGATATGTGGTTTCTTCTCATAGCACATTCCAAAAACCAACCAAAAAATAACGAAGAAGCTAATTCTAGAGCACCTTAGGTGATGTTAAGTTAAAGAAATACCTTCAGTCACCTCTGGCTTACTATTGATCTTCATCATGATAGGAACATTTGGTCCATACACATCAGCATCAAGCAAACCAACTTTCAGTTGGCACTTGGTAGCAAGTGCAACAGCCAAGTTAACTGCAATCCCAGCAGCATGCATAAGCCGAAAAATAACAGTAGAAACAGTTAAAAATATTGGTAGGTGCCTTATCTAGTTCAAAGACAAGGCCATTATTAAAACCATTATATCATATATAAATTTTCAAAGATGACAAATTGAAAACGTATTCCATGTGATACTTTGACCATGTTCTTCCTAAAACACCCCCACTCTTTTTTTCATAACTTAGACATGCACCATATCTTCAACCCACAACTTTACCCTGAATCCCATTCTTATAAATGGAGGAGATGCTATTTGAGCTAAAGTCGATTGGGGTGTGTGTGTGTGTATTTTTGGGGTCCAATAGATGGGCTACACAACCAGGGTAGCCCTTTCTCTCGCTTAAATCCCCCATCCCTATGGTGAGCAGGATTCAATTATATGTCTCTAGAAGAATGCCAAGAGACTTCACCAATTAGTCTAATTGGCACCCACATCATTGGCATATATTTTAGTCTAGCCTACTACAAGGTTTAACTTAGATGTCTAATGAAAAAATATAGAGAGGTTGGTAAATATCTTCATATGGTTTTTTATTAACCTAGACGAAGCATGTGGTAGGATCCCTAGAGAGGTTATTTAGTGGGTTTTAGAAAGGAAATGAGTTCCTATAAAACATACTAAGTTGATTAAGGAAATGTATGACAAGAGATATAATTAGTGTGATAACAAGTGGAGACATCATAAGTGAGTTTCCTATCGGAATAGGTTTGCATCAGGGATAAGCATCGAGTCCATATATCTTTATACTAGTGATGGATGAGCTTAATAAGTCGATTCAAGAGGAAGTTCCATGGTTGTATACTTTTTGCAGATGATGTGGTTTTAGTGGATAAAACTAAACATGGGGTTAATGCCAAGTTAGAAATTTGGCAAGACATTTTAAAATCTAAAGGCTTTCGGTTAAGTAAACTAAAATAAAGTACATGGAATTCAAGTTTAGTAACAGTTAAAACAAAAATAAATGGATTGTAAGATTTGATGGTCAAGAGATACCAAAGAGAGAGAGAGAGCTTTTGATCAATAATTCATAAAGATAAAGAGATTAAAGTGGATGCAAATCACAAGACAAGAGCAGGGTGGATGGATGAAGTTAAGACGCACATAAAAAATATTGGTTGATTGTATAATACCTATAAACTCAGATTTTTTTTTTTTAATAAGAGTACTATAAGACTAGACATGCTTTATGGAACTGAATGTTAGGAATCATCATATTCATAGATAGAGGGTGGTTGAAATGAGAATGTTAAGATGGATAAGTGGAAATATAAGATATGATAGGTTTTGAACAAGGAAATTCGCTTAAAAATTGGGGTGACCCTTATTGATGAAAAGATGAGAGAAATTCGCTTTAGATAGCTTGGTCATATTTGGAGTAGAGCGATTACTGCACCAGTGAAAAAAAGTGAGTTAATTCAAGATTAAATTTTTTTTTTAATGGAGTTAATTCAAGTGGAATAAAAATAACATTAATAGAAGTAATAAAAAATGAAATGTTAATTAAGGAAGTAACAAAAGGTATGACTATAGACACAATAAAATGGGAGAAAAATACATGTGCCCACCATGACTCCCTGAATAATCTATTGAGGATCAAAGGCCGACCCAAAATTTTTGGGGTCTGAATGAGGCTTGTTGTTGTATGCTACTGGAAGTCTCTGCTTTTCCTAAAATGTGAATATAAAGTAACTACAGAGACGGCTACTACAACACTATGATTAATGAATCATGAAAAATCCACAGACCTTAACCCTTTCAGAATCAAAACTAATGTAGTAATCTCAGCGAAGGCCCGAAAACTTTACAAATTTAGATTAAGCCCAAAAGCCAAAAACCGTTTGATTAGGCGAAAATTCATTAATTCACCCCAAACCCCAAAAATAAATTCAAATTCAAATTCAAATTTAATTTGAGAAATGTAAATAAATCTAAACATTAACATCTATACAAAAACCCAAAATCTTGTTTTTGTTTTTGTTCGAGAAGAAGGAAATACCTGCAGTGGTGGACTTGCCCACACCGCCTTTACCAGAAGCAACCGCTATAGCATGCTTAATCCCTTCAACCTTCTTTATGCTTGAATAACCTCTAACACCACCAACCCTCTACAAAAACAAAATAGAAAATGCCCATTCCCATTCCCATTCCATTCCTTTAAACAACAGTAACAAAAGCCTTTTCAAAAGTTTCATATGACTTACAGTGAAAGAGCTTAAAAATCCCTTCATGAATTCCTTCCTTCCTTCCTTCCTTCCTTCAAACCCAAAATGAAGATTATGGAAATCCCTTCGGCTGTGTTTGGATGGCAACATTTGGATTTGGATTTGGATTTGGATTTGAAATCCATTGATTTAAAATGCCTTGATTTAAAATCCCTTGATTTTGAAATTCTTTGTTTGGATCTTTTTAAACAATGAAGAATTTGAAATTCATCATTTAAAATTTCATTGTTTGGATACGTAAATTTGGATTTGGATTTGGATTTAGATTTAAGATCAATAAAATATATTTTTTAATTATTATTTTTCTTAATCATTCTACATTTTAATTTTAAATACATGAGGTAATATTAATAATCCAATTAACAAGATGATGATTAGAAATTATAGAAATAATTGGCCTAACATTAATCACAATTCCAGAACAACAAAAAATTGATCAAACTATAAAAAAGTATAGCTTTCACACACACACACGGTATGTTGATATAAGAATGCCCAGATTCAAGAACCCATTGATCTATGCTGTAACAAGTCCAAAACTTTGAAAATATGATACCAATCACAACAACAAACAAACCCCATTTCCAAAATTCAAGAACCCATCAATCTCAGCAGTAATAAAAACCAAAACTTGGTAACTAAATATGATACCAATAACAAAAAAAAAATACAGACTCCATTTCCAAAAACCAATATTCTGATCAAAGAATCATAGATCAACCATTTAACTAACACACATAAATGAGTGATCCAAATCCACATTTTAATATATACATATAAAGGAAAATAAAGAACAACCCATCAAAGCAAAGTCTGATATATACCAGAAGCAAACCCTCTGTGGAACGCTGAGATCCTGAGGTATGAGGCAGCCATTGAAGCCCACAACAACCTTGAAGACATGTTGGAAACTTTAAACCCAAAAACAAAAAATACTGCCCTTTCTATTTCTCTCTCCCTCAACACACAAAACACACTACACAAATATTTGTTTCTCTTATAAATTCTAATAAATTAGGTGGGGTTTGGAGAGTTGGTGGGGGTGTTCCAAACTTCCAATCACTATATTTTTAAGCCACCAGCGAGAAGAACTTTGGAGCCAGTTGAGAATTTTGGGTAGTTTAGAATGTTCTATAAGGAAGGGGAGACCATCACCCTCAATATGTAAGGCTCTCTTCAATTCTGAATCAGAACATCCTTTGCCTACAGAACAACTTTTGCTTAGGCATTGGGTTAATGTTGATGTTGGTGCATCCCAAGATGGTAGTATATCACTTAATTTAATGGAATAGATTATATAAGAGGAAATGCCCTTGTACACAGAGACACAAACGTACAGAGGCTTGCTAAGATCTACTCCTAATGATGGCAATTGCAAAAGAGAGCTAATACTAAGACATTTACTGTCCTACTAAAAGGACACGGGCAAGGTGAAACAAGCACTTCAACAACACCCTCAAGCATTTGTGTTACACTCCTCATGCATAAAGATGTTGTAGTTTACCACTTCACTTCACGTTACACACACACAATGAGTCTTGAAAAAAATGAACCAAAAGCTTATAACAATTCACATGCTCTATTTATGTATATCTACAGTTCATAGAAGCATTTCATCAAACACATAATTTGCATTACAAACCCACAAACGAAAATAAAAATAGAAAATAAAGACAAACTCAAAACAAACCATTGAAAATAATATGAAACAAAACCCACAAACAAATCAAACGAATCCCAAACAAAATCCACACTCAAATCAAAGGAAACCCAAACAAACCCATAAAAAAAAAAAAAAAAACCCACAGAAAACGCCAGAGCCTTTATGATTCAGATTTAGTAGAAAGAGAGAAATAGAGAGGATAAAGAGGAGGAAAAGTGTAGAGAGAGACAAACCTTGCTGCGAGAAAGAGCAAGAAGAAAAGCTTGGCAGAGAGAGCGAGACAGAGAGTAGCCGACGAAGAGAGCACAAGCGTGAGGGCTGGGCGAGGGATTTCTAAATTCCTGGGTTTGGAGGGTATTTTAAATCCATGGATTTGGACCAAATTCAAATCCAATTATTTTAAGTTATCCAAACATACTATTCATGAATTTTTTTTTCTTTTTTATATGTTGGAACTCCGAGAAATGCCAATGGCTGGAATTTCGCTCTCTCAGGTGTTTTTGTTATAGTCTAACTGGGCCTCTTTCGACGACCCAAAAAGATAAAAACCCAAAGCTTTGATTTTTTTTTTCTTTTTGGGGCCAGAGTTTATATTAGAGCATTCCACATTGGGCTCTTCCAACGGGCTCTTTTGCTGAATCCACCAACCTTAATAAAATAGAAAGTGGCATGGCCTATGTTCATTAAAAAAATCTAAAGCAAACCCAG
The DNA here is from genome assembly GCA_019022515.1 of Quercus aquifolioides. Lineage (NCBI taxonomy): Eukaryota > Viridiplantae > Streptophyta > Magnoliopsida > Fagales > Fagaceae > Quercus > Quercus aquifolioides. Next base: position 47,443,862 of record CM032336.1, on the reverse strand, counting down.
ATTTGTAAAACATATAACATTTTACTTGATTTGTAAAGGGTAAATCGAGTCTTTGAGACTTGATTTCTAGGTAGACACCGCCCGAAAAAAATGTCTCATCACACCATGGAAATCGAGTCTCAAAGACTCGATTTATAGGCCAAAATTGAGTTTTTGAGACTCGAGATGTTAGTAAAATTTATAGTTTTGAAACCGTGCCTACTAATTATATTGTTTGGAAAATTGGCTTAATTTCCAATTTTGGCCATTCATAGGCGAGTACTTCCTGTCCATCAAAAGATGGCAGGGACGAACTCACTAAGGGGCAGGGGGGCCATGGCCCCCTTCAAATTAGCTATTTTATTTGCATTCCCATATTTTAGAGTTTATAGTTGACTCCCTCAAATTTTTGGATTGGTCCAAATAGCCCAAAAGAAACTAATCACTTAACCCTTTCTTTGGACCCATGGCCCCTCCATAGTCCAAATACAACACAACAAAAAATTCACAAATCACCAATATCATAATTCAATAACTCATAAACAAAAAAATCTCATAGAAAAAAAAATTCCCTTAAGGGGGTGACAATAATTTATATAACTTTTTAATTGATTTATAAATTATAGGAAAGTCAATTACAATATTTAAATTTTTTTCAAAAGATAAAATGCAAAATTCTTTTAAAAGCCAATATTGATGATGTAGCATTGCCAACTCTTAATATTAATATCCCAATTTTTTAAAATCCTTAAACAAAGTTTTGAAAACTTCATTAGTGTGATTTTTAGTTGCATCCAAAAGTATGGGTTTATCATATTGGTGAGTTGGTCAACGTGATAAAATCAACATATTAATTCCAATTATCCAAAATTTGGAGATCCGAAGTCCTCTTCTTTTTTTATTCTTCTTCGAAAAAGTTAGAATATCATATTGTAACTTTCAACTTTTTTGGTTCATATTATTTCCTTCTTGACTTAAATATTTATGGTAATAAAGTGCAATTGTTTTGTCTACCATGATTTTTTTTTAATAAACCATGTCACTTGAAATTTTTTTAGTTCATGCTTTGGCACCCCCTAGGTTCAAATCCTGGTTCCATCCCTAGAAGATGAGAAGCAAATTTTAAACCTTCTGAAGCTCATGTTTCGTCTGTGGCAGTTTGGGTTCGGCTTAACAAGCTACCGATCGAATATTATGATGCATCAGTTCTCAGGCAGATTGGTCAAGCTCTAGGTAAGGTGTTAAGGATAGACACACACACAACTATGGAAGCTAGGGGTAGATATGCCCGTATTTGTGTTCAGGTGGACATTTCCAAGCCGCTCGCTACAACGGTGCGAATTGGGTAACGCTGCCAAATAGTTATCTACGAGGGGGTGAGCAAGCTTTGCTTCTCCTGCGGCTACCTCAGACACTAAAAGGAAGCATGCCAATACACGGTTAGGCCTCCTTCTCCACCACCTAAAGATTCTCTAAAACTACATGACACCAATTAGGTGGTCCAATCACCATCTTCTCCTTCAACGCGATCCGAGGAACGAGGCAAGTCAGAGATAGAGTCAAATGAGGCAACTTTTGGCCCCTAGATGATTGTTACGCAAAAAAAAAGAAAGACTTCAGAGTGCCAAAGAAAAGTGGACTAAACCCCTTCTCAGTTTTGAACCATGTAGACAAAAACAGATCTAAATAGTCGTTAGGACGAGACAGATTTGATCATTCTTCTAATGGGCCAAGCACCTCCCCAATTGCTGAAGGAAAAAGAAAAGCCCACTTCGAGCCCATGTCCAGCCCAAACTCTTAGGCCTTTAATGTGGAAGCCTTTAATGTGGAAGCCAGCCCACTTGTATCCACATGTTCGGTCCAAGGACATGGTAACCATAATCACCACTTACCTAAACCCGTAGGTAAATTCCATAAAGGTACATAAAAAAAAAAAACCTTTTGCCGCGCCAGTCAAGGGCAAGAAAGACTATGCACGTGCAAGGGCCTTATCTCTTTCTCCAAGTCTAGCTGCTACATCAAAAGGGAGCAGCTCTTCTAAGATTGATTGGTTAGCCAACATTTCTAAGCTTCAACCCGTTCCTAATGGTGATTTCAAATTCTGCAGCCCAACAAGAAATGAAGTGGGCGACCAACGTCAGCGGATTGATTGTGGAAATTCCAAGGGTAATCATCGACGAGATCAGAGCCCAACCTACCCACTCCATGGGATGGTTCAACTCCAAGCTACGCAAGGCATGGAGATTAATATTCTCATTGACTCCGGTGAGTGCAGAACAGGGATTTCTTCACCTCACGGCACCAGAATGGGGAATGATGACCGATCCTTGGTGGAAGTTCATGGCAGACACCCCGGGTCTGGAGGAAATAAGGAATCTGATATGGAGCTCCATTCCTCAGCTCTTACCGACCCCATTGCTAGGCGAAGTGTTTCCAGAGGAAAGCTTGACTGCAAGGAGAATGATGGAGGACCAAGCCATCGCGACAACCTTTATGGGCAACCAACATGCAATCAAGTTACTGCAAGTTTTTCAACCCATAACAGAGTTCAGCATCCACTCGTTTGCCACAGAGAAAATGTTGGATGTTCTGGAACATTGTGTGACGTTGATGACGGGCAGAGGCCAGACAGAGGAGATGGTGAGGAAGACCGGATGGAATCTAACGGAGGAAGTGAAGTATCTCCCTCCATTTGATGAGTGTTCGACCTAAACCATTATCTAGTCATGAATATCATTGCCTGGAATTGCAGGGGTGCTTTAAAGCCCTATTTTCAAAACCGTGTGAGGGATTTGGTTCATAACCATGACCCAACCATTATGATAATTATGGAAACTCACATTGGGGGAGACAAAGCCAGAGATATCACTAATAGGCTGCCTTTCAATGGAGCAATTCATACGGACACGATTGGGTTTGCGGGTGGCCTTTGGATTTTATGGAACTCAGAAAAAGTACATATCACTCAGTTGGCCATGTCGAAACAGGAAATTCACGTCTTGGTGAAGGTAATTGTGGGTACCCAAAATAAGGCTGTTGGGCTTAACCTTTTCTTGGGCTCACAATCTATTTGTTTAGTGGGCTTTTAGGTTTCCTCTTATGGGTGGTCCTATGCTCGGCGGGGCCTAATACACTTCTATTTCCTCAAATCTTTCTCTCTTCCTCACAGAGTCACTCCTTTACTCTCTTTGAGTGCTAGCTCTCTTCTCTCAGTATTCTTCCTAGAATTGCCAACCCCCTTTCCTCATTCTCTTCTCTTATTTATAGGCTAGTACAAGTGGAGCTGCCATGATTACTCCCCCTTGATAGTGCGAATGGGGGTTCAATTCCATCACCTTTAGGTGGGTGTTTAGGTGGGCGAGGCGGTAGTGGCATTGGAAATGATACCCACCTTCGAAGCTTGCTCGGCGACGATATTACATAAGGCAATATCGGGAACCGAGATTTTGTTCTGCTGAGCAACCGGACACTCGACCAAGTCGAGATTGATTGGGAGTGGCTCACTTTTGACGTTCAAGGCGAAGTGGTCCTGTTATGTTTATTGGGCCCACATTGGGTCTCAAGAGAAGTCTGGATCAAGGTCATAAGTCCGGTAGGGAGAGGGCCATGTGTTGTATTTCGAGGTCAGGGCCCAAGGCCCAATAGACTTGGGGCCTTGTCCCGTATAATGCTACAAGTCCAGAGTCCACGGCCCAATGACCCTGGGGCTAATCCCCTTACAGTAACATCTTCAAATTTTGAATTTATTTGCATTGCCATATATGCTAATCCTAGTTTCCATGAGAGATGTATATTGTGGAATAATTTAAAAAATGCTACTAACCTTCATAATATACCTTGGATTATTGCTGGAGACTTTAATGAGGTTCTTACAGAAGAAGACAAATTTGGGGGAAGAATGACTAGTGCTAACAGATCGCTTATCTTCAAAGAATGTCTTGATTTTTGTAATATGGTGGATTTGGTGTTTAATGGACCTCAATTTACTTGGATGTACCGGAGGGAAATTTCTGATCTTGTTCAGGAAAGAATCGATCGATTTTTTGCCAATCCTAATTGGTGCACAACCTATCTGAATGCTGAAGTGACCCATCTTACTCGCTGCTTCTCTAATCACTGCCTTGTGCTATTGGAGTCAAATCTGAGCAATGGGGCTCACCTCCCCAAACCCTTCATCTTTCACAGTTTCTGGTTGGCTGATTTGTCCTTTTTGGGTGTAGTCTTAGAAGCTTGGAGCCGATCCTTGTCCCTGCAAGAAGCCATAGACAAATTTGCAAAAAGAGCTACAGACTGGAACAAGACTCACTTCGGAAATATTTTTGGAAAGAAAAGGAGAATCCTGTCTCATCTCAGTGGCATTCAAAAGGCCATGGCCAATAGTCCTTCTCACTCCCTAGTGGTTTTAGAAAAAGAATTACAAAAGGAGTTAGAGAACATTCTAAATCAGGAAGAAGAGCTTTGGGTGCAAAATCCAGCATTACTCGTCTAGTGAAGGGTGACAGAAACACTGCTTTTCACCATATGACTACTATTGTTAGGAGACGATGCAACCGAATCTCCTACATAAAGAATGAGATGGGAGAGTGGATCCAAAGCGAAGGTGGAGCAATGGAATATATAAGAGGGGGCTTTGCAAAACTTTTTACTTCTAGTTTGACATACTCCCTCCTTTCTCCAGCCTAGCCATCAAGATGGCAAGCTACCCTCTCTGAGGATGAATGCCTTAGCCTTAGCACCTCGGTTACTGATGAAGAAATTAAGCAAGGTCTTTAGTCCCTTAAGCCGTTCAAGGCTCCGGGTCCAGATGGACTACATGCTGGATTCTTTCAACGGTTTTGGATGATAATTGGAGATTCTATCAAAAAAGAGGTAAAACAGATTTTCAATAAGAACAAAGTTCCTGAATATCTTAATAGAACTAATATTGCTCTGATTCCCAAGATTACTGGACCAGAAACTATTGGAAATTATCGCCCCATTAGTCTGTGCAATACTGTCTATAAGATTGTATCCAAGATTCTTGTGGCAAGATTGAGACCGCATCTTGACAAGCTCATCTCCCCCCTCCAATCAACTTTTGTCCTAGGAAGGAGGAGTGTTGATAATGCTACTGTGGTCCAAGAGCTCATCCACACCATTAGCAACAAAAAGGGGAAGGTGGGTTATATGACTATTAAGGTGGAACTTGAGAAAGCTTATGACAAATTAGAATGGAGTTTCATTAGAGAAGTTCTCATCAATGCCAAACTCCCCCATAATCTAGTTAGTCTTGTGATGAGTTGTGTCTCTTTCGTGTCTACCTCTATTCTTTTTAATGGAGGAAATGTTGACCCCATCTTTCCTTCGCGAGGAATAAGACAAGGTGATCCGTTTTTACCTTATCTTTTCATTCTTTGCATGGAAGTCCTTGGACACCTTATCGAAGAAAAATGTGGTGATCGTAGTTGGAATCCTGTGAAAAGCTCTAAGAGCGGGGCTGCTTTCTCTCATATATTCTTCACGGATGATTTTGTACTTTTTGTAAAAGCGGATTATGTTAATTGCATGGCGATAAGGGATGTGCTTGATGCTTTTTGTGCTTGGTCTGGACAGTCCATTAGTGAGAGTAAGTCCTGGGTGTACTTCTCTCCAAATGTTGATATTGATTCTAGGGAGTCACTATGTGATATTTTGGGTTTTAGGTCCACTCCTAACCTTGGAAAATACCTCAGGTTCCCCATTAAACACTGTGGAGCCAGCAACCAAGACCTCAATTTTGTCTTGGATAGGATCAAGCACAAGTTAGCAGGATGGAAAGCAAACCTCTTGCCTTTGGCAGGTAGAATTGTACTCATTCAAGCCTCCACCTCCACAATCCCCGCTTACATAATGCAGTGCACGACTCTTCCTGAAAGTTTGCTCAATAACATTGACATAGTCAACTGTAATTTCCTTTAGGGGTCTTCTGATAATGTGAAAAAGACCTATTGGGTTGGGTGGCACAAGGTCACAAAGCCTAAGGCAGAGGGAGGGCTGGGTATACAATCTGCCAAAGGGAAAAACAAGCATTATTAGCAAAACTCAATTGGAGTTTTCATCTAGAAAAAGATGCTATATGAACCAAAGTTCTCAAAAGCAAATACTGTACTCACTGTAGACTAAGTGCCAGAAACAAAGATAAGCTCCCTTGTTCCAGAACTTGGAAGGCCTTAAATAAAGGGATGAAGGTTTTCAAGAAAGGTATCAGGTGGATTCCAGGAAGAAATAGTGACCTTAGTCTTTGGCATGATAATTGGATAGCCAATGGCATTTTAAGATCCCTCATTCAAGGCCCTTTCGCGGCTGAAGAAAGGACTTGAAAGTAAAAGATGTGCTTGGACCCGATGGATAGGATTGGTCTAATTTGTCAATCCAAATTCCGGATTCAATCTTGTTGGAGATCCGATCCATTTCATATTCAATGACTTCTAATAATGGAGATGACAGATTAATTTGGAAAGGAGATAACAAAGGGGACTTCAACCTCGAATCTACTTATGCCATGGCCATTGATTGCAAGGATGGTGATGGTAAGTTCACTGGTACCTGGGTTTGGAAAATAGAAACTTTGCCTAGGATAAAAACATTTATATGGCAATGCATGCACCACAGTATTGGAGTTGGAGTGTGTCTTGTGCAAAGACGTCTCAGCGAAACTGATGTCTGCCCTTTGTGTGAAAGTGAGTCTGAAACGATTATCCATAGAATTAGAGATTGTCATTTCTCTAAAAATATCTGGCACCGGTTGGGCATAAATTCTAAGAGCAGTTTTTACGAGGGTGACCTTCAGCTTTGGATGGAGAAAAACTGTAAAGACTAGTCCCATATGTTGCGGCATCAGCCCCTGTGGAAGATTATATTCCCTTTTGCTATTTGGCATATTTGGAAGCACAAATACAGTGTTTTCTTTTGGGACCGGCCTGCTCAATTAGACATCCACCAAGACATTGTTTTTAGAGCTTTGGAATTCCAGCATTGCGTTCTAAATCCTAAACACATGGGCAACAAGACCGTGGTACAAATCAGATGGGAAAAGCCCTAACCTGGGTGGATTCAGCTTAACACTGATGGTTCAGCTCTTGGAAATCCAGGCAGAGATGGAGGCGGCGTCATTTTTAGAGACGACTAAGGGAACTGGGTTGCCTCTAGGAATATTGGTTTCTCCACCAGTTTTATTGCAGAACTTTGGGCCTTTAGAGATGGGCTTACCCTCTGCAACAATTTAAATTTAAATGCTGTTGACATTCAAATTGATGCTAAAGCAATTGTTGTTCTGCTCTCTAATCCTTCCTATTCTAACAACTTTGCCATGCCAATTGTTGATGACTATAGACAGTAGATTTCCCAGATTCCCCAAGTCCGGATCGAGCACTGCTACCGTGAAGCCAACTCTTGTGCGGACTTCCTTGCAAGGATAGGATCCTCTCAGAATAGAGATTTCATTTTGTACAATGATCCGCCTGTGGATCTTAAGGAGCTTATAAGCTCAGACTCTGTTGGCTTGTATTGTAACAGACTATTCTCTGAGCCCCCTCTTCCCCCCTAGTTTGCTGGTTTAATGAAGTTTCCTTTTAACCAAAAAAAAAAAAAAAAAAGAAAAGAAAAGAAAAGAAAGTGGCACGAATTGTTTCATAGGTTTGACAAGTGACCGCGTGCCCCTTAGCTTTTATTTTTAAATGATATATTTCAAATTAGAATATACTATATCAGTAACCTTGAGTTCATCTTAGAAACCAATAGGCAATAGTATTGGTTTGCACATCCCTGATATGTTTCAAAGATATAAAAGGAGGTTAGTTTTTGGATTGAAGGTTAAAGCATTAGCACTTAGCACTACTGTTGAGATATCAATGATTTAATTTCTTCTTATAATTAAAAATTAAAAAGCTGTTAGAAAGTTGTTTGTTTATTTATTACTACTATAAAATTTAAAAATAGATAGGTAGGCAATCAAAAAAGAGATTGAATGTCAACAAAACGTTGATTATAACTGAAAGGTTACCACATGCATGTATTAATAGGTGTTGTTGGCATATCATGGTTTGGTCAGCGTCATATATACTCCACTCCATATATTTCAGACTCAAATTAATAGTAAAGAATAAAATATATAAGAATTCAAGCTTATTCAGCATTTAAAAAAAAAAAAAAACCCAAAATAAAGAAGAATGAAATTAATAAAAACCTATAGGTTATAGCAAAAATGGTATAACCTTTAATAGTTGAAGTGCCTGCAAGTTCTTTGGCGCCACACAGAGAGAAAAAAAAAAGAGGGTTATAAACAGAATTTACAGTACAGCTTTGGGTTGAGCTTTTCCTTTATTAGGCAAAGAAACAAACCAAAAAATAAAATAAAAACAGTTGGTTTCAACGGTCAGTCACTTTCCCAGAGAAGGACTTCCTTGTAATTTAGGTACTTCCTTTTCTTTGACATCCATTTATTAATATATATATATATTCTAAAATTTTCAATTTACTAAAATTGCACCGTCCTATGGTATGCTATGCTTAACGCGGCCTCAACCAAACCTCTGTCTCCTTGGTTGTTTCATCAAGCAGCTCCACAACACAAGACGAGGTATGTCATGTCTATGAATTGAGGTATATACATACATTTATTTTTTTGGTATTGGAATGTACATTGTGTTCATTTATCTCGCCCTTTTGATCTTCATTTATGCATGTAGGTCCCTCTGTTCGTTCCCAATTAATTTTGTTAAATTTTTTTTTTTTGGACAACTTTTCTTTTCAATCTTACAATTTGTTGCCACCCACCCCAATTATAACCTCCAAAAAATCGGGGTTTGTGGATCACTCTTCTCTATGTGCTTCTTGAATTGAATTTGGGTTTTTTTTTTTTTTAATTATTATTTAAGTTTGTGTCCTTGTTAGTTGAGTTGATTCTGGCATTAAGTCGAACAGTTGGATTGGTTTGAGTTTATTTTCTGCTTTTCTTCACGGTTGTCATTGTTAGTTGATTCTATTATGACAATTGCGTCATTGGGTATACAATAATACATTTCCTTTTTTTAATCAATTCTTCTGTCTACTGCATACATGTTTGATGTTTTTTGTTGTTCAGTTTAAGATTTTTGGCATTCTGCTTTTCTGGCCATATTTTATGTCTCAAATTAACAAATTACTTTTTTGATTTGATTTTATTCAAAACTTCCATTGAATTCGAATCTTTATTTGATATTGATCATTGGGCTGTGTCAGCAATAGCATGTATGATTTCTCGGAAGTGGGTTTTCCTCCTTTCTTCTATTTTGGTTTCTGAAAAGCATGTTCTTTGTTGTTCCAGTCAGATTTTTTAACTTTTAGTTTGGCTGTTCCTAAGTTTTTTATTATTATTTTAGTTTCTGGTCTTTGGGTTATAAAAGCTTACAGCTACATTTTGGCTGTTCCTGAGTTGTTCCATTGTTTTCTTTGGGTTGTTGAAGCTTACAGCAACAATCAAGTTCAGAATGGGAATCTTAACTTTGAGAATCGGCGGGAGTGGAAAACTATCATTTTGACCAATCCAACCTTTCCTTGATTTACTCAATCAGGCACCTCATGCATTTTTAGAGCAATTTGGGTGGAAATGGCTGAAACGGGAGCTTCATTTGTCAAAGTAAAGAGGCATCTACCAGGGTTTACAGCTGTTCTGACGTCTGCAGCTTGTGAATGGTTTTTGATTTTTTTGCTGCTTGTTGATGCTGTATTATCATATCTGCTGACAAAATTTGCTAGTTATTGTAAATTGCAAGCGCCCTGTATTTTGTGTTCCAGGCTAGATCATCTCTTGGGCCATGAGACACCTGAGTTTTATCGAGATTTACTTTGCAGCAACCATGTATCAGAGATATCATCTTTGATTTCTTGTCACATACATGGTAAGCTTGCTGATGGCAGTGGGATGTGTGAGGATTGTCTCTTATCATTCACCATGAAGAACAAATCAAGCCCTGAAACACATAGGTTGTTGGTGGGTACATTGGGAATGGATCTTGTTGGTTATGGTTTCCAAAGCACATTACCAAACATGGATTTTATTTCTGGCTCCTTGGGCACAAAGCTCTGTTCTTGTTGCAATAAACCTTGGAGGTCAGGACAAAATGCCCCAAGACTACTCCAACTAAAATCACCTGGAACTAAACCTAATATTCCTTTGCCATATTTGCCAAGCCGTGGCCGCCAGAGCCATCGAAATAGCTTGAAGAAGATAAGGGATAAATTTTCTGGTCCAGTGATATCTCGTCATCTAGGAAACAGTGGTTTTGATCCCTTGTCTCATGTAGGATACTCCGAGCTGAAGATCACCTCTGATTCTGAGTCTGAGGTCCCATTTTCTGATGATGATGATGATGGTAGCAGTGTAATTTGTAAAAAAATTGAGGCTAAGGAAGATTTTGCAGTTCAAAGTGCTTCCAAATTTCTACCCAGAACACTTTCCAGTGGTTTGGATCTCAAACAGCCAACCCATCATAATGATCTTGGTCCTTCACTTTTAGATTCATCTGTGCATCCTGATGGTAGCAAGCACCATGATGTGAGATTCATGGCTTCTAGTGTTTCTTTTGACCATGGCTTAGGTGAACTTAATTGGAATCAATTCAATCAGAAGTCTGGACCTTCCACATTACCTGAGCTTATTTCACTAGATGATATTCCTCCATTGGCCAATGTTATGGGAACTCCTTATGGAGAATCAACTGAAAGTACTCTCATACTTCCTCTCTGTCAGAGTTCCAATCCTTCGGCACTTGCTGAGCTTATTACTTTAGATGGCACCCCTGCCATCTGTTGGAGCATCACTCGAGAAGCGTACGCTCCTCTCTCTCTCTCTCTCTCTCTTTCTCTATGTGTGTGTGTGTGTGTGTGTGTAGTGTTTGTTACTTGTAACTGATTACTCCTATCTGAAATGATTGGTAGCAGCGGATGTTACTGGAGCAAGGGACAGCGGACGTGTATCTATCATTGGGCACGAGGAAGTAGTAAACTTGATAAGTACAACAGATGAAGCATTCATTAAAGGCGATCAAGTTGTAAATGACCCTTCTGTTATAAAGCCGATTCGTGAGTATTCAAGTGATGTGTGTCAGTGGGCTATCAGTAGTGAGGAAAGCAAAGCATCTGATATTGTTGCAGAACAACCTTCCCTGAGGGAACCTGATAGAGTTAATGAAGAATTGAAGCTATTTCCATCTCATGATTATTCTGCCCAACAGATGAGTTTATCAATAAATAATACAAGTCCCATAGTACATGGTTGTGATGAAGAACAACAGATAACTGATACTTCCAGCCCTAAAGGAATTCATATGCTGCAAAAGTCGGTCTCAGTGGAATCTGGCCTTGAATCTTTGGATGGAAGTGTAAGTGAAATTGAAGGCGAAAGTCTTCTTGATAGGTTAAAACGACAGGTTGAATACGACAGAAAATGCATTAGAGCTTTGTATAAGGAACTAGAGGAAGAAAGAAATGCTTCTGCAGTTGCAGCAAGTCAGGCAATGGCCATGATAACGAGGTTGCAGGAGGAGAAGGCTGCACTACACATGGAGGCCCTTCATTACTTGAGAATGATGGAAGAACAAGCAGAATATGATGTAGAGGCACTGGAGAAAGCTAATGATCTCCTGGCTGAAAAGGAGAAAGAGATGCAAGATTTAGAATTTGAGATAGAATTTTGTCGATCAACCTTGCCCAATGAATCAAAGACAGAGATTATACATGAGGGAAGCACTGATTCAAAGGGAGAAAATGTCACTTTGGAAAGTGCGTGTGTACCCTCCATAACAAATAATCTCAATGTTTGTTGTAAGTCAATGTTGACTGGGGTACCGAAAGGCAGTGATAAACCTTTTGTTGCTGAAATTCCTCGCTTAGAATTTGGAGAAGAAAAGTTGTATATTTCACAATGTCTGGAGAATTTGGAGAGGAAGCTTCATCAAATTTCTCATGATGGAACTTTATCCAACAGGCCTAACGGTGGACATTCTGAAAAATTCATAGATGGTAGAAATCACCAGGAAGAGTTTCTTAATCATAAGGTGACTCAATCAAATGGTCCAATGGAAGAGAATGGTTTGTATATGAAAAAAGACTTATGTCTATCTAATGGAAGCTATACTTCTTATGATGGGTCAGCTGCTTCAGATGGTGATGATCATTTTGTTAGTAAAGAGAATGATCATTTTAATTCCAATGGGCATAAGTATATCATGCACCACGGAGAGATTGATTTGGTTGCTCTTGAAAATGAAATTTCAGACCTCAATGACAGACTGGAGGCACTTGAGGCAGATCACGATTTTCTTGAGCGTAGTCTGAACTCTCTTCAAAATGGAGATGAGGGGCTACAATTTGTTCAGGAGATAGTTCATCAACTGCAAGAATTGCGGAAAATTGGGATAAGATTAATATGTTAATCTGTTCCTTGACACGTATCATGACAGGGTAAGCATACTGAAAAATATTAGTTGTTCTAATTTTCACAAGTCTTTTAATTTCTGATTTTTACAATATTGTTTTTTTTTTTTTTTTTTGGGTGGGTGCGTTGATGATCTCTGCATAACATATATAAATATCAATTCTATGTCAGTTGTGGCTGAGAGCCGAAGCTTTTATTTTTATTTTTAATAATTAAATATGTATATCAATCCTTGAGCAAGCACTAAAACTGACTGTTCCTCTATTCTGGCTGCCAATGTTGATTTTGTTGTAAGTGAGTTGACTTCTGAACTGAACCTGGGGGTTGTTTGGAATGAATAGGCAATGTACACAAATTGCTCTGGTGAAGTTCTGAGCTCTTTTCATATTGATAAACATAGATAACTGTGATAATACACAGGTTGAATGGCATGGTGTAAGTATATAATTGTCTCTTGCTAAATCCTGGTGTTTAATTGAGGGGTAATAAGTCAATACAGCTGTTTTGCTTGAAAGAGTCTATTTGAGGACATAGAATCTCCCTTGACTGTTGACGATTGGTTTATTTTCACTAGAATCGTCAAATTCATGAGAGTGACTTACAAATTTTCCAAATTTTAGTTCCTTATAAAATTTTGGAATAGCAATGAACTGGTGTTGGTAAATAGCATTTTGACACGGAACTATATCTCAGCTTTTTAGCAATGGTTCCTATTATGCATTATTTTATATCACTGAGTAGCATTCACACAAGAGTAGCATTCAGATTTAAGAATGAGTCTCTGAACCTGCTGATGATGGAACTCATTTGACTAGCAACTTGAGATACACCTAATGAGGGAAACATTAAAAGAAAAACCATTGTCAGCTCAGATTTGAGAATTCAAGGAACATTTGATGAGTCATGCATGTAGGGTTTGTCATGCTTATAAATTAACATCTGTTTTGCATTCCTGGAAATTCTTTTCTTCTTTCTAAAGATGTTGGCATTCTTTGCTTTTCCGTTTTAAATTTGATCTCTTTAAGATGAAATTTATTGTGTTTATCTGCTGATAGCCTAGCCCTCTTCTTCTTTTTCCTGAATTATATTTCTCAGGTGTATACTAAATTGTTATGAGGAAACAAGAAATGAAAAGTCAATACTACAGGAACATTTTCAGCCAGTTGTGGGGGGGTACATAGACCAAAATATCATGGCTCGTTTATTCTCTGCTCACCTACAAACATGAAAGATTAAGATAAGGTTTCATGTACAGCTTCCACATTAGATTCTTGGAGAAACAAAAAAGGTATATATATTAGCAAACAGTGTTATCAAGTATGGAAGTAATGTCTTCTATTTCCTTTTGTGCCCTATTGGGCCTTGTTTTAAGGAAGAGATGTCGGGGTTAGTTTTTGTTATATCAATGATGATGAGGTTGTAAAATGGGTGTTTTAATCTTTTAGCATAATTTCTTGTTCTCAAGGGTGGTTCTGATGGTACCCAAACAAAGAGGTCCTCAGAATATGCTGCAAAACACAAGTTGCTGGCCATGGAGAGTCATCCAAATATTAGAAGACATTCTAGAATTGGTGGGGGGATCAGATTTAGGACATAGGACTTTTGTTGTTCCCTCGGCTGTTTTGAGGAATGCCTTAGCTTTTAGTTAAGAAGGCCACAACTCATTTTGTTAATAGAACCTTTATGTTGAGCTGCTTTATCTTTGTTGCAATGGTATCAAAAAAAAAATTGCTTCTCATGGGCAAACCAATTCTGTTGTAAATTCAAATAGAATGTTATAATTAGTGTTATAGAGATTATAGGCCGAAGTCAATTACAGATATTTTCCCTAGTACCTTATTACTTAACACGACTTGTCAAAAGTAGGACAAGTCATTGAAGTTTAGCCCAAAGCCCAGAGAAATAATGTCTTCCCACTCATAGCCCTGAATCCCATATGGCGCAGAACTCACCAATGGCACTACTTGTCATAGATCATCAGGGCTTCAAATCAGACCTAGTTCATGGGTCTCAATAATCCACCCTAAACAAAAAAAGGTCCTATTACCCTAAGCAATAATCCACATTTAAGCCTCATCCCAAACAATACTTCAAACAGAAGCCCATGCTTGAACCTCTACCGCCCATACCCACCCAAATCGTGAAACGCACCAATTTGTCTGCGCTTAGAAGGAAACCCAACCCAAGGAGTTCACCCAGTGATTTGAATTGATAGAGCCATAGAAGAAAGATTGCGAAGCCCCCTAGCTAGAGACTAGAGTAAAAAAAGCATGTAAAGCGGTTGGGCTTTTCATTGGCAAAGAAGTTTCTTTTTTTTTTTTTTCTTTTTTTTTTCTTGCACGAAAATGGATGATATATTAAACGAAAAAAAAGCCACAAATTAATACAACGAGGAACAAACAAGTACGTACGTACGGACGTACAGACCCGATATTCACCAAAGTTTGAGCACACAGTACAAGAAACAAGATAACAAAAGAGCAAAGAAAAGAAGGGTTTCTATGAAAATAGAATCCGAGATTCTTAAGGAAATCAAAGAAAAGTCGGAAGAGCCTGTTTATGATGAAGTGAAAGACATGGTGTACGCACACGCCTCTTTATCAAGGTTTTGAAATTTGAACCGGACTATACAGTCCGACTGAAAAAATCTCGAACCATTCATTTTTGCGGTTCTTTTAGCCTCAAGAATCATTCTATGAAAAATAAACAGGGACCCGTGCGAACCGCGGTCGGACCTCACAGTTCTAAAAACCGTGATCAGACCGCTTCTCATGGTTCCCTACTTCATTTTGAATCTGAACCTTAAAAAAAAAAAAAAAAAAAAACACAGAAAAACAAGCTTTAAATTCTAGAACTGTGATCAGACCACTTGGCTGGCATGCATTGGACTTTTTTCAGATCTGGAACCAAAAGATTTGTGAGGGGAAAAAAATAAAAAAAAAACTGAGAAGAAGAAGATGACAAAGTAGGGGCTGTGCGAAGTTGAAACAGTAAGTTAGCAACCCAGCACAGATCGCCAGTAACAGCCTTCATCTTCGTCTTCTGCTTCTATTTCTTCTTCTTTCTTCTTTTTCTCCTTCTTCTCTTTCTTCTTTCCGCGGTGCTGTGGTTTCTCACCTTCTCTTTGTTTGGGTTTGTTTTGAATTCTTTTTTTCTTTTTTATGTTTCCAATGGCATTGGTTCACTTGACTTGACTTGGAAGAATCCAGAGCCCCTCCTATACACGTGACTTGGCATTGGAAACAAGAAAAATTTTGATTTTTGAAATTGGCAAAATGTTTCAGCCATTAGATTTGTAGCTTTGAACCTGTGATGTGACTATTGATGGATTGATAAGTAACAAATAAAATATTATAAATACTTTGTTAATATTTACAATTTTTTTTTAAATGAAAAAAATATAGTGTTATAAAATATTTCACAATTTTTTTGTCACAATTATAATGTAGTAAAGTTTGAATGGTAGAGGAAAAATAGTGAGTCAACGAATACAATTAAGTATATAATAATTATTAAATAATTATTTTAATTTAAAATTACTAAGTGCCCTTTTACAATATTACTATCACGAGTTTATCTAATCAACATATAAATAAATAAAGAAATATTATATCTATGTATGCTTAGGATTTTTTTTTTTTTTGAGAAACAATGTATGCTTAGGATATGATATTTTTTATTTGTCCTATGAAAGTTATGATATAAAAAAAAAATATTTGAAAGATAGATTTCTATATTTAATTGGGTCATTTAATTTAATTTTTCTATTTATACTAATTTAATATATTTAAATAATTATTAAATTAATTATGACGTCATCACGGTTCGACTCCGGTTCAATCTTGGTTCGACCTTAAAAACCTTGAACCTCTCCCTTTTACAGTTCAATGAACGGTTCGGGTCTGAAAACCTTACTCTTTATGTGAAAGCATGAGGCTGTACCCACCAGTCCCGTTGGATTCAAAGGAGGTAGTGAACGATGACGTATTGCCTGGGGGAACGGTGGTGAAGAAGGGGATAAGAGTAACGTACTTTTCATACGCTACGGGGAGGTTGGAGATAAATGTTGTGGGGATTGGACTGGGCTGAGTTCAAACCCGAGAGGTGGCTGCAGATGCAGAAGGAGGAGAATTCCAAGTCATGGAGGTTTGTGGGGAGGGACTCGTACATGTACCCAGTGTTCCAAGCGGGTCCTAGAATATGTTTGAGATGGCTTTCTTGCATATGAAGAGGGTGGTAGCTAGGGTTTTAAGGAGGTTTAAAATAGTGCCAACATTTGAAAAAGAAGGTGTGGAACTAGAGTTTGTTTCCTACTTGACTTCCAAGATGAAAGGTGGGTTTCTGGTGAAGATTGTGGAGAGAGCTAGATCAGAGGGATCATCATTCCCATGAGAATGAGTCATGAGTATACTCCACACCCCACAAACACTTATAGTACTTGTGGAGTGACCATCACACTAAGGGTGTATGGTAGTTAGCTATTGTATTAGTTATAGAACTACACGTACCACTTTCCCTTTTCTACACGGATGACACCTCACCCCCTCACCCACATCCCATTCTATCTTCCTGAACATTCCCACCCCAAGTTCATTCTCATGTTTTAATTCCCTTCCTGTTACTTCCCTCACCCGAAGCCTTACATCTCTCTAGTTGAAGCAACAATCCCTCCCCTCTCTCACCCAAATATATATATATATATATATATATCACTCTCTATCTCTCTCAAGAATGGATCAACACACTATGAAGACTAGTGTTCAGCTTCTAGGTTTAAGGGTAAGAAAATAAAATGATTTCCTTGCCATGAGTATTTTTATCATCAAAACTGAAAACTATCGGGATTTTGAATTATTGTTTTTGGCTTAGAATAATTTCTGAAAGAATTTTAAATATTAATATCTTGAAAATCTGTATGTGAAATGTACTTTAGTGGCATTTTTGTCTCTTGTGATGTTGGTAGAATCCATGTTGGAAAAGATTAAAACTACGGTGGTTAATTTAGTGTTTTGAGTAAAAATGCATGTCTCAGTTCCTTGATCTTTCCGTCATAATAAATTCAGGCCTAAATATGAAATTGTTTATTTCTTGGTTAGAGATGTTTCATTATTGGTTCTTTATATGTATGGTATTAATCTGGTGATGTGTTATTTAGGAATATCATAATGTTATATTGTACAAAGTAAAAGAAAGATATATGCATGTCTACTAACTATCTATGAAGATTTGTCTTCAAATGAAATATAACTCTTATGAATTAGTAGACTATACAATAAGTTCTACCATCATTATGTTATCACCATGTTTAGGCTGGCTTCCTGCATGGGAATACAACAAGTCTTTGCTCTTATTGACCCTTATTTAGGAAATGTTTACTTATATTATTTGTACCATATTATTACATCAATAAAATAAGGCAAACTATGTGCATTGTTATTTGAAGTAAAAGGCCCATTAGGGCTAAGCCATTTGGGCATTGACAAATTGCCTTTTTCGGTGTACTTTACAAAGATTTCATTTTATTTAACAAGCTGTAAATCCTAATGGACTCTTAAACCCTTTCATTAAGCTTGAATGTGATAACTTAGTGAGGTTTTGAATCTAAGAAAGTAATTTCCAATACATGCATTGTTGCTTCCCCATTTCAAGCATGTTTAGAATTTAGTTTGGTTCTGTACGGCTCTGGGATATCCAGGCCCATTTGGGCCTTGAGCTCCAGCCCGACAGTATGGCCCATACCGCCCCTAGGCCCAGGCCTCAGGCCACTTTAAAGCCCATCTGGGTTAGTACGCACTACGCTTTATCACTTGGATCATGCCCGGTGAACCCCTTACCGAACGTTAAGATAGCTGCTCGGGTTTACCTCTTCTCGGCTACACAGTAGTGCTGTGGGGAACATCGCTGCCGAGCAGTTCTACTTAAGTGGGAACAGTTTCAATACCACTCTTACCACACCCCACTCCCAACTAAACACCCACTTAGTGGTAACAACATTGGACCTCCTCTCCCACTAACCATAAGAGTAATCATGATTTCTCCACTAATTTTAAGCTATAAATATAAGAAACTAAGGAAGGGAAAAGGTTGTTGAGAGGTTCTAGAGGCAGCATAGGGTTGAGAGCAATAGAGCTATAACAGTGAGAGGGAGGGAGTTCAGAGATTTGAAAGATATATTGCTGGGTCTCTAAGCAAGAATCACCCAGAGTAGGAAATCCAAAGCTCATATTACAAATAGATTGTGAGTCCAAGTGAGAGTCAGCCTGTTAATCTCGTTTTGGGTGCGCACAGGTTCCATTTATGACATGAAGTGAATACGAACATGAATGTGATGGTTTCTCTTTGGTTATGTGACTCATGCTATTGGATGTATGCATTTTGTGTTTTGGGAACCACTTTAAGGTGGGATTAGGATTTCATTGATTTTGAGAGTTAGGTTTTAAGATGTAGCTATAAGTCAACGCTTAACTTAGAATTAATAGATACAAGTTTTGATTATTGGTTTAAGTGTTACCAGCATTCAAGTCTGAGCTCCTTTGACTTTAGGCTCTCAGTTCCTTTGCTTCCAGGTAAGGGATAAGTTATATGGGCATTTGGTAAGTCATAAGGTTATATGCATTAAAAAGTTTTTGATTAGAGATATGACATATAATCATGTTTCAGACATAGATATGTTCATGAGCTTTCAAAACCTTATGTATATGATTTAAGTATATTGATGCTATTACTAATTCCATGAACATGATGTTCAAAGAAAATAATGGAAATGCTATTATTGTGAAATGTTATGCAAACTATGAAGTATGATGTATAAGCATGAAATGTTTTCGGTTATGTCCTTTAGTGATTTGAACTCGGCTAGTAGGGGTTAAATTACTGGCTTTCCATGAAAAATGTTATCTGATTGGCCATTAAAAGTGGTAAGGACTCTGCTGTACCCGCCCTTGTTGGGAGCGACTAACTAGTGGAGGAGGCCAACTGACCCCCATGATTGATGATCTGTGTTATGATATGATCTCGGGAATCTCTGGCATTGTGAGGAATGCTGGATGCCTGGCATAGTGTGCTGGGAGTGTCCTAAATCTGTACAGACTTATCATATATGAAATAACTAATATATTATTTATTGACAACTATTATATTATGATCATGAGAGAATGATTTTTGTTGGAATGCATTATGAAAAGTCAAAAGCTCTCATGAAAAGAAGAAGTTTTTGATGAAAATAAAATTTGTTCTTTAAAGATAAAAATTTCTAAAGTTCTGTTGTGCTTTAAAGATAAAGTATTTGATGAAAATGTTTTTGTGTTTTATAAAGATAAAGTTTCCAATGAAAGTTTATGTTAAAAAGTTATCATATATTTGTTTTTTATGAACTTTAAGTTTTGTGATTATGAAAGTTATAATATTTTATGAGAAGAAGTTTATAAAGAAAAGTTATATTATTCTTTAAGATATTTCTAATTTAAGACAAAGTTACCAATTATCTGATTTAAGTCAAAATGATTATTTTGTAATAAGAATATATATATATATATATGATTTTAAACAGTCAATATTATATTTGGTGACTTTATAAGAAATGAAAGAAATTCAGTTTGAAAGGTTTTGTAATATTATTCTGATAAGAAAAAGGAGAATAATTATTTTCCTAGTCAATATTATATTTGGTGACTTTATAAGAAATGAAAGAAATTCAGTTTGAAAGGTTTTGTAATATTATTCTGATAAGAAAAAGGAAAATAATTATTTTCCTATGAAAAGCGTATAAGTTAATATTATGAATAGTATAGAATACTATGCATGAAAAGATGTTCTCCTATTTGAATATTTATAAAATAAAATGGTTAGATTTGCATGCATTCTTATTAAATTCTCATGTAACTTACCTTTACTAAGCTGTGTAGCTCACCCCTTCCACTCTTTCAGTCAATAGGTTTTATTTTGAAGCAAAAGGAGCCTTAGTCGAGTTTTGGGAGGATCTGGTTTTAGTTTTAAAAGTATAGATCCTAATTTAGCAATTTTAGGTTTAGCTCTGTAGTATTGTGTATTTTATAATTTTCTGATTGGAGTTGTATATTTTAGTGTAATTAGAGATGTATTATGTGAAAGTGTGGAAATTAAATGACTGGTGGATTATGTTATTCAAAAGAGGAAAGCTTTTGTTTAAAAGTATAGTTGGTTATTGTTAATATCAAATTCAAGCTTGATATTAACATGCTGGTCATGGTCACAAATCCGGATATCGGGTTTGGG
This sequence comes from Quercus aquifolioides, assembly GCA_019022515.1. NCBI lineage: Eukaryota > Viridiplantae > Streptophyta > Magnoliopsida > Fagales > Fagaceae > Quercus > Quercus aquifolioides. The sequence goes on along the minus strand of CM032336.1, from coordinate 47,423,197 downwards.
TCGTGACACAGGGATTTTATGCAACTTGGGTTGCATAAATTCCTACAAACACTATTAGGTGGCACACTAAAAAAAATTGACAATTGTCCTTAGTCATGTGAGAAGCACATGGCCAGTTAAAGCATCCCCTCTTAGCCATCGCATCCGCACAACTATTCACTTCCCGAAAATATATCGGTCACCTTGACTTGCTGGAACCTGTTGAGCAGGGACTTGCAATCAATCAAGAGGGATGAATAAGCTCTGTTAGGCATTGAGTTAGATAGGAAAAGGTTCACAACAATTTTTGCATCAAGTTCAACTTCTAGGTAGTAAATCCCCATCTGAGGCGCCAATAGCAAGCCATCCCTTAGTGCTCAGAATTCTGCCGTGAAACTCGTGGTGTTGCCTATGCAGCAATTGAATCCTTTCAGCCATGCCCCCCTGTGGCCTCGGACTAGCCCTCCTCCACTTGCTTTCCCGAGATTCCTTAGTAAAGCACCATCAGTGTTTAGCTTAAACCAACCCTCATAGGGTTTAATCCACTGGACTTGCATTGTTCTCATACTTTTGGCTTGAAGCAACTTTCCAATACAGAAGGAGTAGTCTATAGCTTGTTTAATGCATGCACTGTGAAGATCAGGGTTTAGAGTAGTGTTTTCAAAAGCTACCCTATTCCTATGCTTCCATAGTGCCCAAATAGTGAAGGTGAACACTGTTTTCCATGGGATGCCGTTAGAGAGGATATTTGCATTGCTCTAGCAGTTTGCTTTCAACCACTGAAGCACATCCAATCTGAATGAGGCTTCCACTGGAATAGGAATTCCAATATTTCTCCAGATTGACATGGCATAAGGGCATTCTCTAAGAAGGTGCACGATTGACTCATTGCAGTTCCTACAGAGAGAGCAGACAGTTTCACATTCAATTCCACTACTAGCAATAACCTCTCTCATTGGGACACTGTTGTGATGGCAAAGCCATAGGAATGAACATATTCTTGGCAAGGTATCCATCTTCCAAATCCATTCTCCTGGGAAGGGATTGCTCTAATTATCATCCAAGATTGCTATATGCTGATGCTGAGTTGAACTCTCCATCTTTTGAAAATTTCCAGCTTAATATGTCTTCCTTACTCCTAAACATCTGAATGAGAGTGGCTTTGATCCTATCGAAAATGTCAGTTGGAAACTCAAAGGAAATACCATCCCAATTCTATTCATTTCCTTGCATCATATCTGCCATGGTCATGTTATTCTCCATCCTGTTGAGAGGGCCCTCAATTAAATGAGTTTTCACACACAAACAAACCCTTCTCCTCCCACCTTTCTCTCTCTCGATCTCTCTACCCTTTCAACCCTAACCCAGTTCTCTTTCCACTGGTTCCAAATCAAACTCCATCCACCGATGCCACCATCATCCTCCTCGGCAATGGAGAATCTCATGGCCGACCTCCATGGCAAAGATTATCAGTCGCCATTAGTCTATCCTCCCAGCTACCACACAACCCCTCCATTGTCATCTACTTATCCTCCTCTCCCTCCTATCTTGGTTTTCTTGGTCTTGAGCCCAACCACGACAAAACTTGAGTTGTCAGCACCACCACCGACTAAGTGGTTGCCAGCGACACCATCATCGATGGTGCATGGTTGACATCCTTTTTGCTCCAAATATATATTTTTTTGATAAGTTCTTTGCCTTAATTTTAATTTTTAGTCTCTTTTTTCTGTTTGATTTTATTTTCTATGTGGCTGAAAGTTCCTTTAATTGGTTTAATCTTTTGATGGTTTGAGGTTTAGATTTGGAAAAATATATTTTGGGTATGGTTCTTGTGTAAATATTTGGGTTTTGGTGTGTTTGGCTCTGTGTTTGGAATTGGGTTATAGGAATTGGAGATCAAGGATGGTGGTGCTAGTAAGATCGGGATGGTGGCGCCCATGTAGGAAGATAGGATTGGAAATCGGTGGAGAGAGAAGTGGGTTGGGGTTGAAATGGTAGAGAGAGAGAGAGAGAGAAGGGTGGGAGGAGAGGGGTTTGTTTGGGGTTGGAAAATCATTTAATTGGTCATGTGCTTCTAACATGACCAAGGACAGTTGTCAATTTTTTAGTGTGCCCCCTCATAGTGTTTGTAGGAATTTATGCAACCTAAGTTGCATAAAATCCCTGCCTTAAAACTATAGCCTCTGATTTAGAGCGGGAAGCAAATGTATTAATCATAGACAAATAAAATGGATAACTCTTGGGAGCCATGACAAATTAGGCTTAAACTACAAAACACTGCGATGAAAGTAAGCATTGATAAGTGTTGGTTCAACGTTAGCATTCAAAGATGGATTGGGACTTAGCTACCACAGACTTCTTTTTCCTCCATCCCCATTCATTAATGTAAATAGAAAGGGACTTGAAAGTTGAAACCATCAATTTCCCCTAGACGTGATAAATGAGCGGGTCGGGTTCAGTTTAGGTCAATTGGATTATAGGTCAAAACGGATTTGGATAAAAATGGTACATTTTAAGTAGGTTAAGAACGGATTGGGTCCACTAGTATTTTCACTTGAATTTCTTTTTAAGAAAAAAAGTATTTGCCATTTGGAAAGTAATGTAGCAAATTATTTAATGTAAAATATATTACTTTGAATTCACCACTCATATCAAGAATAAGCTCAGCTAAACAAAAAATTAATACTTGTTTAATAATTTTAAAATTATACAAATTCCACCATTACTAACCAAAACAAAATAGCAGCAAAAATAATTAAAACAAACACACAAGTTTCATTTCTACACAATATCAACATCCCAAAACATAAAATAAAATTACAAATTCCTTATTAGATAACTAATTTGACAAATGATAAAAATATATAAGAAATTTACAATCTTGAAAATTAATTTTATAATCTAATATCAATTGTGGTTGGCACTCTATGTCAATTTGAGAATATACATTAAAGTTTTATTGTTTACTTATTTATACATGGTCTCTTTTATGAATATTACGTTATTATTAAGCAACACACAATCCAGGAAATAACATAATTTATTTTGAAAAGTCGTTTATTTTGGACATGAATTGTTAAAAAATAGAACAAAGCATCCATAATTACTGCTAATTCCATTGATATACTTTGGCTTCTCTATTTTCACACTTATAACTGTTTCTCATACATGTCTATAGTTTTAAATATATGTTTTTAACTCTAGTGTAACTAAATTATCTTGGTATATACTTTGTTATTTGATATTTAAAAATCTTTACTCATTACAAAATGCCTCAAGCATTCATTTTTTAATTCATTTGCATGCAATTATGTAAAGGTCTCAACTGTTTCCTTAAAGCCATTGTATTTAAATGATGTTAAATATATATTTTTGAATAGCGTTATCCAAAATATGATAAAATTTTTATTTTTTTAATAATAATAATAATAATTGTAGGGGTAAAGACCCAAAATTATATATTGGGCCTTGGACCTTATCCGAGGACGAGGGAACGTCCGAGAAGGGGGAAATAATTGTGAGGGGTTCAAATTTCTGAAGTCTCATAAGCAGGAAGCGAATGGAGGGTAGTCCGAGGAGGAACTACTCTTCGGAAATGGTAAACGTAGCTCAAATCTGTATTCTAAACGATCAAGGCAAACTTCCAGGAGACTCCAGCGACAAGGACGTGCATCATACATGTACAAGAGCAATGGGAACTCAGAAATATTTAAGGAAAAGCTACTACCACCGCATTAAATGCGCTGCAGCTATTTTTTTGGCTGCATTTATGTGGAGAAGACCCTTGAATAGTGCAGTCTTGGCTACCGCGACTCACAGAAAGCCAAAGAGGGTGACTGATGGGACAAGCACTCAAGTAAGGGCTCAAATGATCAACAAGTGTAGGATCAAGATGGTCCGAAGGGAGCTATATAATGAGAGAGACTCTCCATGAGAGAGGGATTAGAAAAATAGAGAGAGAATACTGTAACAATCAAAGTTGCACTTATAATCAATTTTATTGATTCATAATAAAAGTTGGCCTCCTCGGACAGGGAATTCGTTCAGTCTTTTGTGCTTTATTTTTGCTTAATCATCTTCTATATCCACACTAGCCATTGTTAAGTTCATTAGGGCCTAGTTCTTCAACTCACTTTCTACAAATTTATTGTATTGGGCTCACTGGGCTAAGATCCCATACATCTTGGGCTTGGACTTGCAAATGTGTCCATACAATTGGCGCCATCTGTGGGAAGAACTTGAGTGATAGTGAGCGTAACGGTTAGCTATGGTAGGTTCAGGTCTACACCAGGCGGAATCCGTGGCATCCCAACAGGAAAACCCCCTTGCCAACCCTGAGCGTAGAGGAGATCGATAAGGCAGCTTGCACACTAAGCATACAAGCACAAGCCATACTCGTGTTAGAAGTCATGTCTCTCAAGACTAGCATAACAGAGCCATGCAATTGGAAATTGACTAGTTAAAGAGGGAACTGCGCCATGCACGATGAAGGCGAACTTCCCCTAACTCTGACGTTTCTTCTGATGACGGAAGGGACGTCAGTTACAGGCGAAGGTCTCGAACCCCGCCTAGTGAGTCTTTCTCCTACAAAGAGGAACACCATCGCGAACAAAGGGTCAGAAGCCCGCCTTGTAAAGGCGTGGGAAACGATGCTGTGAACAGGGCCTTGAACCAAATCTCCAAGTCACCCTTCATGCGCAAAATTGATGGGGCTAAACTTCCTCGACGATTCACTCAGCCTGCTTTCACCATGTACAACGGTAGAACAGACCCCGTGGAACATGTGAGCCACTTTAATCAGAGAATGGCTGTCCATTCCAAAGATGAAGCCTTAATGTGCAAGGTTTTTCTATCTAGTCTGGGACCCGTCACGATGAGATGGTTTGACAGCATGAGGGCAGACTCCATAAGTTCCTTCAAGGAGCTCACCTAGGCGTTTTGTTCCCGCTTCGTCACCTGCAGTAGGATCCCTCGGCCTTTGGCTTCCCTGCTGTCCTTAAGCATGCGAGAGGGAGAAACCATGAAAACATACTTTGACAGATACTGGGAGATGTTCAACAAGATAGATGGTGACTTTGATGATGTGGCCATCAGTACTTTCAAGCTCGGCCTCTAGGCCGAGCACGGTTTAAGAAAATCTCTGACTGGCAAACCCGTTACCAGTGTGCGCCAACTTATGGACCGAATAGACAAGTATAAAAGAGTTGAGGAAGATCAACAGCAAGGGAAAGGAAAGTATAAAGTTATCCCTCAGGAGAGGAGGGATTTCAGGTCGGACCGGTACAATAGCAACCGACCACGGAGAGATTTTGTCGGATAGTCAGGATCTGCCAATCCTCAGGCGGTCAATGCGGTGTTCCGAAAGCCGATGCATCAAGTTCTGGAGAAGATTAGGAACGAACCATTTTTTAAATGGCCAAATAAAATGGCAGGAAACCCCGCAAGGCGCAACCACAACCTCTATTGCTAATACTACCAAGACCATAGACACACCACAGAAGATTGTAGAAGTCTGTGGGACCACCTGGACCAGCTTGTCCGTGAAGGAAAGCTAAATCAACTCTTGCACCACTCTAGTGGTCAAGAGGGCCAAGCAAACTCAAAATCCCAAAAAGATGATTCTTCAAGACCCCCATTGGGAACGATAAATGTCATCTTCGCTACTCTAGGGAGCACTGGGTCCTGCCCTTCTAGAGTAATTTCTGTGGCTCGGCTATTCGCCGAGGATGCTATTTAAGAGCCAAAGAAGGCTAGACTAGAAATTCAACCAGTTTTAGGCTTCTCGGAGGAGGATAAAATTGGAACCATCCAACCCCACGATGATGCTTTGGTGGTTACCCTTAGGATTGGGGGATAAGATGTGAAAAGGGTAATGGTGGACCAAGGCAGTGGTGTCGAGATAATATACCCTGACCTGTATAAGGGGTTGAACTTGAGACCTGAGGACCTAACACCCTACAGCTCGCCCCTGGTGAGTTTTGATGGGAAGGTCGTCATCCCGAAGGGCCAAATTAGGCTACTCATGCAGACTGGTTTAGAAGTAGTGGAGGTGGATTTTATCGTGGTGGACGCTTATTCACCCTACACTGCCATTGTGGCCAGGCCTTGGCTTTATACCCAGGAGCCGTTTCTTCTACTTTACACCAGAAGGTGAAATACCAGTCTGAGGGTCAGGTTAAGGAGATCCTAGGAAATCAATATGTGGCGAGGCAATGCCTGGTGGCTGCCATCAGGCATCAGCCTGAGGCCGAATCCTCAACCCATGCTGAAGGGGGCTTATAGTAATTAAAAGCTCTGGCGTTGCTGGTTGATGGGTAGTCCGAGGAGGCAAAATGTGAAAATTTGATGAAGGTTGTTATTGGCGACGATCTGAAGAAATTCTTTCAGATTGGAACTCAGCTGCCTCCTCTAGAGAAAGAAGAGCTGATAGAGTTCCTTAGAAAAAACGTCGATGTCTTCGCATGGAATGTTTACGAAGCCCCGGGGGTGGAAATGAACTTCATATGTCACCATCTAAATGTTAATTCGTCTGTCACTCCCAAGAGGCAACCTTCTCGGCACTCGTCCAGGGACCACTTTGATGCTGTTAGAGAGGAGTGAAGAAATTAAAGTAGGCAGGGGCTATCAAAGAAGTATTTTATCCTGAGTGGTTGGCCAATACCGTGGTGGTAAAGAAGAAGAGTGGGAAATGGCGAATGTGTGTGGACTTCACAGATTTGAATAGGGCTTGCCCAAAGGATCCTTTCCCTATGCCTAAGATAGACTAGCTAGTGGATGCAACTGTAGGCCATCCTTGGATGAGCTTCCTAGACGCCTTTCAGGGATACCACTAAATACCACTAGCCCTGGATGATTAGGAGAAGACAGCTTTCGTCACTCCCACAGAAAACTACCACTACAAAGTGATGCCCTTAGGTTTGAAGAATGCAGAGTCTATTTATCAAAGGATGATGACTAGGATGTTTGAACCACAGTTGGGCAAGAGCATTGAGGTCTATATAGACAACATGGTGGTAAAAAGCATGGTAGTGTCCGAGCACTTAAGAGATCTTGGGAACACATTCGAAATTCTGAGGAAACACAAGTTGCGCCTCAACGCTTCCAAGTGTTCCTTCGGTGTGGGATCAGGCAAATTACTAGGCTACATGGTAACCCATAGGAGAATTGAGGTTAACCCCGACCAGATTAAAGCAATTAACAGCTTACAACCACCTCGAAATCCCAAGGAAGTTCAGAAACTGATCAGAATGACCGCTGCCTTGAACCGGTTTATCTCTCGATCAGCGGATAGGTGCCGACCCTTCTTCCTATTGATGAATAAATGGAAGGGGTTCGAGTGGACCGAGGAATTTGCCTTGGCCTTCCAATAGCTTAAGGATTATCTATCTCGGCTTCTTATCATGTCTAACACTGAGGTTAATGAAGTCCTGTTCGTTTATATTGTTGTGGCCTCTCATGCTGTAAGCTTGGTCTTGATACGAGTTGATGGCGGCACACAAAGGCCAGTTTATTACGTGAGAAGGTCACTACATGAGGCCAAGATCCGCTATCTACCGCTGGAAAAGGCTATTCTGGTAGTGGTACACGCCACACGCAAACTCCCCCATTACTTTCAGGCACACACGATTATCGTCCTAACTCAGCTCCCGCTCAGAACTTTGCTTCGGAGTGTTGATTACATGGGGAAGATTACTAAATGGGTCACGGTCCTAAGGGCTTTTGATATCAAATACATGCCTCGCACTTCTGTCAAGGGTCAAGTCCTCGCGGATTTGGTAGCTGAGTTTGTTGAATTTCCGTTGGAAGAAGAAACGGGAACACAACACATGGATAGAAAATCGGTTAGCATGATCTCCCAACAGGGCCTCATATCCTGGAAAGTGTACGTTGATGGTGCAGCAAATTAGAAGGGCTCCGGAGTGGGGTTAGTACGAGTATCCCCCGAAAGGATCACCATCGAGAAATCATTAAGATTGGGATTTCGGCCAACAATAATGAAGCTGAATATGAGGCTCTACTAATGGGAATGGACATGGTGCGAAAAATGGGCCGGAAGGCCATAGATATGTTCTCGGACTCTAGATTGGTCGTCAGACAAGTCAAAGGAGAGTTTGAAGCGAGGGACGAAAGAATGCAGGGGTACTTGAGTCAGGTTAGGCGCATACAATCAGAATTCAAATCTTTCAGCCTGTCACACATCCCCAGGAGAGGAAACACACATGCAGATTCCCTAGCCATGCTCGTAACCTCCTCGGCCTAAAGCTTACCTCGAGTCATCCTCGTAGAAGACCTGTGCAAACCCATAGAGATGAACAGAGAGGTGGTTCATGTTCACCAAGTTAGGGTGGGGCCTAGTTGGATGGACCCCATAGTACTGTTCTTGAAAGAGGACACCCTACCCGAGGATAAATCAGAAGCAGACAAAGTGCGTAGAAAGGCTCCTCGGTTCTGGTTGTCCGAGGACCGAAAGTTATATAAACGCTTATTTTCTAGGCCATACCTGCTATGCATACACCTCAAGGCAACAAAATTACTCCTTGAGGAGTTACATGAGGGGATTTACGAGAGCCACACCGGAGGCAGATCTCTGGTGCATAGAGCCATCATTCAAGGCTATTGGTGGCCAAATATGCAAAGGGAAGCACATGAGTACGTCAAGAAGTGCGACCAATACCAAAGATTCACACCGAACATACACCAACTGGGGGGGAGTCCTGAATCCACTGTCCAGCCCTTGGCCCTTCGCTTAATGGGGTTTAGACATTGTGGGCCATTTCCCTAAGGTAGTAGGAAACAAGAGGTACCTGCTGGTCGGCATAGACTACTTTACTAAATGGGTCGAAGTTGAGCCTCTAGCAAACATCAGAACGTGGATGCCAAGAAGTTTGTATGGAAGAACATCGTCACACAATTCGGAGTTCCTTATACCCTCATCTTGGACAATGACCTTCAATTTGATAGCAAATCTTTCAGGAGATACTGTGGTGACTTGGGAATTACTAATAGATACTCTACCCCAGTTTATCCCCAAGGGAATGGACAAGCCAAGGCTGTTAACAAGGTCATAGTGAATGGACTCAAGAAAAGGTTGGATGATGCGAAGGGAAAGTAGGTAGAAGAGCTGTCACATGTCTTCCGGACATACCAGACCACGCCTTGTAGGTCAACTAGGGAGACCTCCTTTTCAATGACTTATGAGGCTGAGGCTGTTATTCCCTTGGAGACTAGCTTCCCAACGTTAAGAACCAGCTCATTCAATCTGATCACTAATAACAGGCAACTGGAGAAGAGCTTAGACTTAATTGAAGAGAGAAGGGAAAATGCAATGGTCTAATTGGCGTACTACCAATACAAGCTCAAGCAAGGTTATGATGCCAACGTGAAATTGAGACCATTGACACCTGGTGATCTGGTGTTAAGAAAGGTTTTGGGTACTGCAAAGAACCCGGTGTGGGGAAAATTAGGGCCCAATTGGGAAAGACCATACCGCATCACCTCGGAGGCTGGTATAGGAGCATATTTTCTGGAAGACTTAGATGGACATGTAATACCACGCCCGTGGAAAGTAAACAATCTGAAAATGTATTATTATTAATGAAAGTCTCTTTTATCAATACGTTCATTTATTATAGGCGTTATATTTCTCATTGTTTAATATCTATAGGCGTTAAACAGATCCTAAGTTATGTCAGGTCTCTCAGACCACATACTTGGGTGAAATTAACACTCTACGACATCTTTTATATAAGTGTTTAAACAGAACCTTAGTCATGCCTGAAGTCATCAGACCAGATGTTTTGGGGAAATTAATACACTATGGCTTCTTTTATAAGCGTTTAAATAGAACCTTAGTCATGCCTGAAGTCCTCGGACTAGATGCTTTGGGGAAATTAATACACTATGACATATTTTATATAAGTGTTTAAACAGAACATTAGTCATGCCTGAAGTCCTCGGACTAAATGCTTTGGGGTAATTAATACACTATGACTTCTTTTATAAGTGTTTAAATAGAACCTTAGTCATGCCTGAAGTCCTCGGACCAAATGCTTTGGGGAAATTAATACACTATGACATCTTTTATATAAGTGTTTAAATAGAACCTTAGTCATGCCTGAAGTCCTCAGACCAGATACTTTGGTGAAATTTAATGCATTATGGCTTCTTTTATAAGTGTTCAAATCGAACCTAAGCTATATAAAGCTCCTCGGATAGCATACTTTGGTAAAATTAACACTGTGTTATTTGTTCGATTCTCACTAAGTGCCAATGCAGATCTAAAGTTATAGCCAATTCCTCAGATTGGTAGCTCTAGGTAAATTAGAATCCTTAATTATTTATCCAAGTGTAAGTTTATTACTTGTCTTTATTAGAGTCAGCCTTCATTATAAAAAGGGTAGTTCGCAGTGCAAATATAGGGTAAATCTCTTCATTATTGATGCTTAGTCAAACTACTTACACTGGTGGCAGAGTGTGGTTGTTATTTCTTACCAAAACTGAAGTGGCAGCAGTTCAAATCCATTGGCAATAATAATAAACTTGAAAGCATATAAAGTTAGGACACGGGAAGTAGAAGTGAAAGTCTATTCATTAATCAAGAGTAGGTTCATTACAAGTGGTGGCAGGAACCACAAAAAAAAAAAAAAAAAAAAAAAAAAAAAACAGTGAATTACAATACGGCTGTAACAAAAAAGAAAAGAAAAGAGAAAGATCCTACAACTACTCCTCTACAGGTTGGGAGTCCTTCTCGGGATCAGAGGCCATGACCTTGGCATCCCCAGCCTTGGACTTTGACTCAGCAGCTTTAACTTGGGAGACCACATCCTTGATGGTAAGGGTATCCTCGGAGGGAGTATCTTTGGCCAAAGAAAGGACCTCCTTACCTTTCCCAACTACTCTTGGGGGAATCTCAGCATCCACAGCAAGGTCTTGGGTGTTGGAGATTTGCTCAGGAGGAGGGAGGGATAGAACATTTGTCGGAGGGAGGTCAGCTGGAACTTCTCGGATATGTTCAGGGAAGAATATGTTCTTAGCCTTCCTTAGCTCGGAGTCAGCAGGGACCCCCACACTGCTGAGCGCCTCCATCTAGGACTCAGTACAGTAGTCCTTGCATACTTCGGCTACCTCCTCGGCCAGCCTTTTTTCTGTTTCCTCCACCCCACATTTGTAGGATGCGATCACGGCAGCCTCAGTAGTTTCCTTGGCCACCCGAGCTACCCCTTTCGCTGTGTCCTTGACCTTCTGCAACTCGGCCCTAAGGTCCAGAACTAATTGTTTCTAGGTGGCCAAGTTCAACTCTGTGGTATATAGCTACTTGCGTTGGTCCTCGGCCTGGGTCTCGGCATTCTTTAGACCGACTAGGGCACTCTTGCGCTTATTGTCCACCTCTTTCAACTTATTGCCCATCGCCATGTGTTCCTCATTCAAGGCTCTGAGGGCCTTCTCCACCTTGTGTCGAGAATGGCTCTCAGCTTCAACTTTATTATGGGCATTTCGGACCCACTCCTCGGCCACATAAACTTGTTGAGTAACCTGCATAACAGTGACAAAGGGACCATATAAAAAAAGAAAAATAAAAATGATGATGATGACACTGACTAATGAAGGAGCTTCTTAGCATTTAATTCAGAAAGACAGAAATTAACTTACCATGGCAAGGTTCCTCTTCAATGACATGAAAAGCTCTAGTTGCCTGGTGCGTCGGAGAGCCTCCATATCCCTTGGGAGTAGAAGGGGCTGCTCTAGAGCTTCAGCCAAATGGGTCGCATGCCTTCTTTGGGATTCCCGGATAGTGGAATCCCAGGAAATAGGGGCTCCATCCAGCTCTATCCAGGGAGCCCAAGTGTGCTGTGGTTGGCGCATTTTGACATCCTCCCTGCAATCAACAGAGGTGGCCCTTTTTTCTCGAGGGTTTTTCGTCCTCTGTTGTTTGATGCCCTTCGGGGGGGCCACCTCACCCTCTTCCAGTTCCCGCACTGGCCTTTTCTTCTTTGGATCCTGCAAGGCGTGCAGTCCGAGATTAGCGGGAGGATGAGGGGGAAGATTGGCAGGAGTTTAGGTCTTGGGGACGTCTTTCGAGGTTCCCCTATTGTTCTTGTTGGCTATTAAACCTTTTAAGCTTAGTCTCTTCTTCGAGTCCATCCCTTCCTCTTCCTCGGAACTGGTGTCAACACGAGAAACAATTAATTTGGTCTGGTGAGCTACGGAGAATCTGTTGGACTCGGTCTCAGAATCTGAGAGCTCCACAACCTTATCAGGCGCTCTGCCCTCTTCGAAACGAAAGTTGTCTATCTCTTCTTCAAGAGATAAGCAAGAAGACGCTATCTCCTCTTCTACAGCTGCTACTTGGGGCGGAACCTGAGGGAGTGGTATTGCCAACGGCGGCAAGACCTGCTGGATTGGTAGTATGACGGGGGGAAGGTCGTGTTGGGCGAGGAAGTCCGGTTTTGATACGTCGATCTTGGCCAACTGTGGGTCACCTGCTCTGATGGCGTGTCTGATCTCTTGGAATATCTTTGAGATGGGATCAAAATCCAAAATTAGGTGGACGGCTCGCAGTTGTCTATCCAAACTTACGAATATTTCCGATCTGAGCAGGTAGTCGAGGAGCAACTTGATTCTTATCTGCAAACATAGCCGAGAAGCAAAACACTGTTAGAAAATCGAATTCTTTCATCAAAAGATAGCAGAATGACAGAGAGATAATGATATGGTTAGGGCTACAGAATCTAAGGCTCTTGCTAGAAAACCTAACTCTAAGGTGTCCCACCTGGCATTCCCTCTTGAACTGGGCAATGAAGACCATCATACCACGCCCCCGAAGCAATGAGGTAATCGTCCTTCATTCTCTTGTTAGACTTGGGAAGGCACGAGATAAGCCTGACGATGGGCGACCTGGACTTGAGGTAATACCCCCCGTCGGCTTATGAGTGGCATTCGTATAGGTGGACCACATTGTGCCAGGTAAGTCCTAGTTGGAGATGCTCGTTAAGAGCATCGACACAACCTAAGATCCTAAACATATTGGGTGCACATTAATGGGGGCATAACCTATGGTTGATGAGGTAGTCCCGTGTTATCCTACTCATGGGAAGAGTCATCCCTCCCTCTATGAAAGCTATAATGGGGATGATTGCTTCCTCTTCCTCTCTGTTTGACACAATTTGTTTTGTGGGACAATATCGTAGGCCAACTTCCTGGGGTATGCGGTACTTGTCTTTGAAGGCTTCTATTTTGGCAGGGGAGTCTACTAGGATCGTGAATCTACCCATTTTGATAGCCAAAGAAAAAGCGATTGGAATTTGTAAGTGAAGAAATAAGAACTAAAGGGGCTGAGGAGATTGGCCGAGAAGAGAGAAGGAGTTTAGAGAGACGGAAACTTAGAAAAGTAAGTGTGCTAATCCTGATCCTTTAGAAAAGATCTTTAGAGGATTTCTTAAGGAAAGAGTCTAGGAGACTTGGAGATGTACGGAGCTTAGTGAGTTAGAGTGCTTGAGATTTCTGGAGAACTTAAGAATTCGCAAAGTAAAGGGAAAAAGATTTCATTCAGCACCTTATATAGAGGGTGAAAATGAGTGAGAATTATCCCGCTCAAAATTCCAGGAGAAAGAGCAGCCGTTGGATCTACTCTTCTCTGTTAGATCTGGGGAACAAGGCTCCACCTGAAGCATTTAATGACGCCTTGTGGGCTTCAAAGCGTCAGTTGCAATTATGGGGCACGTAAAATGGTATTCTTGCACGTGTGAACCAGAGAAATAAATGGTTTTGTCTCTTGAAAATCAAAACCCCACTTTTTCTCCTCGGATGAGAGAGAAAAACCGAAATTTTGAGGGACTATTATAGGGATAAGGGCCTAAAATTATATATTGGGCCTTGGGCCTTATCCGAGGATGAAAGAACATCTGAGAAGGGGGAAATAATTGTAAGGGGTTCAAATTTCTAAAGTCTCATAAGCAGGAAGTGAATGGAGGGTAGTTTGAGGAGGAACTACTCCTCGGAAATGGTAAACGCAACTTAAATCTGTATTCCAAACGATCAAGACAAACTTCCAGGAGATTCCAGCGACAAGGACGTGCATCATACATGTACAAGGGTGATGGGAACTCAGAAATATTTAAGGAAAAACTGCTACCACCGCATTAAATGCACTGCAGCTATTTTTCTGGCCACATTTATGTGAAAAAGACCCCTGAACAGTGCAGTCTTGGCTACCGCGACTCACAGAAAGCCAAAGAGGGTGACTGATGGGACAGACACTCAAGTAAGGGCTTAGATGATCAACAAGTATAGGATCAACATGGTCCGAAGGGAGCTATATAATGAGAGAGACTCTCCATGAGAGAGGGATCAGAAAAATAGAGAGAGAATACTGTAACAATCAAAGTTGCACTTATAATCAATTTTACTGATTCATAATAAAAGTTGGCCTCCTCGGACAGGGAATTCGTTCAGTCTTGTGTGCTTTATTTTTGCTTAATCATCTTCTAAATCCATACTAGCCGTTGTTAAGTTCATTAGGGCCTGGTTTTTTAACCCACTCTCTATAAATTTATTGCATTTAGCTCACTGGGCTAAGATCTCATACATCTTGGGCTTGGACTGCGAAACGTGTTCATACAATAATAATGTCCAATATATATTGCTAATTGAGTTTGACTTGTGTACTGTAAAGCTCACAAGTCACAACAAACAATTAAGCGAATAATATCTTAATTTTATATATATATTTTTTATACCAAAAACAGTTTTTAAAAATTGGTCGGATTCGGGTCGAGTTAATAAATTTTAATCCGTTTTGTCATGTATAATTCTCCCATACCATATACAAAGAACTACTCATTTATTAGAGAGGGAATGAGAGGAATGGCATCTGAATGTCCGGGTTAGGCTAAATTCGGTTAAAGAATTTTTCTTGTCTTTTTCATTTTATTTATTTTCCTTCTGTGTATCTCTGTGTTGGCTTTTCATTCCTAAATTGATTTTTTTTTTTTTTTTTTTTTTTTTTTTTTTTTTTTTTTCTGAATTCCTAAATTGATTAATTAACTAAATATAGTATAGACTCGGCCTTATAAAATAGATAAGATTGAACTGAAATCACATTACCTCCCGATCAAAATCTTATCTTTATTGTACTTTTTCTATGATCATGTCATAAGCATTTGAAAATCAAGATTTAATATCACATTTTCCCTTTTTTTTTTTTTTTTTTTTTGGTGTTGACTCCATGATCTACACATGTTAATATAAAAATTGAAGGTAAGTATTGGTATCTTCGGTAAATTTAAGAATTGAAATTTAATTTTTGGTAATATATGAGGAGCATGTAAAACATTATGTAAGAGAGGAGGACCATTACCAATGCAGATTTGTTCTGAGCCTTGATATTATTCTGCTCGCACATTCAAATTTGCTAAATCAGAAGTCTGGTGATGAGTAACACCGATGTCAAGATACAAAATGATATATGTGGGAACGTGGGTAGATGCAAGAAGAGCTTGCATGTTGCAGGCGAATTCACTTTGGTAGGAGTTATTAAAATGGTGGTAGCAATTGAGAACTAGCTATGTGACCTCACCTGATGATCTATTGCATACCAGGCCATTGGTGGATGAAGGATTTCCACGACCACGCCCCTTCCCTCAATTGTTCTTCTGATTTGGTGATAGCAGAAACCTCGGCCAGCTTGAAATGAATTTGTGTGGTGGTCATCGCGTCCATCACTTGTAGTAGTATAAGTTTTATTGGCACCAACAAGGGAGAAATATCAACAACATGTTGATTTTGTTCAAAGGCGAGATTCATGAGCGTATAGATTCCCATGTAAGTCATGAAGTGAGAAAGGATCAATACAAGTGATGATGATGATTGAATTGACAAAGGAGTCATTTTCTGAACAAAGGTCTACTAATTAATAAAATTCGTTGAGTTGTTGATCGATTGTTGTAAGAGTGTCAGCCAAAACTTGTGAAATTGTGAAATAATCTGCGATGGAGGAGTAGCCCTTGTTTTTTAAGGTAGAAAGTTGGTAGTGAATTTGCATGTTTCAAACTTTAAACAGTGAAGGACAGCCATACATCAAGAGAGGTTTCACATTTCACCACATGTGCAAGAATTGTTTCAGAAAGAGAGAAGATGATGGCGCTAAGAATTATTTGATATTGTAAATGTTAGTTTTTGATTAAACTCTGGATTTACAATGACTTGAGCTTCACAACTTGCCTGAATGGTGATGACTAGTTGACCTATCAAGAAATCCATACAAGTGTTGTCCTTTCAAGTATGGAACCCTTTGTGCTTTCCATAAATTTGTTGAATTTGAATTTATTGAACATTGAATAAAGTCATTCTAAATAGTTACATAACATTCTTTGTCTAAATTGATCATTCTCTTAAAATTTTGTCATCTATAACTGACGAAAAGTGGCCACGGTCACACTTGATTATATTATAAAAAATTCATTTTTGTTAAAATTTAATAAAAATTTAAAATAAAATAAGATTAAAAACACACACACACACACAAAACTTGTTTGGCTAATTAACAAGAGAAAAAAAGAGAAAAATTAAAGGAATGTGATTTGAATCTTATGATTGAATCTTTTTTATTACGAAGATGCTATAGTTAATCTTGCTTGAAGCATTACAATTTTTTTATAAAAAAAAATTTATAAAAGATTAGAAATATATTGGTGGCGGCGGGGTAGTGGATATGTCCTTTAGATTGTCAGTGAGTCTTGAGATCTTGATTTTTAGTCTAATGATCGAGAGTTGCCAGTCATCGGAGAGGCATTGAGATTCAAATGCTTGAATTGGCTCTTAGATGGTGCATGCTTGTCCCTGGTGCAAAAATGTTCTCACAGAGAGAGAGAGAGAGAGAGAGAGAGAGAGAGAGGTTTGTGTATTTTGTATAGCCTATAGTAATCAGCCAATCACACTGGTTTCCCTAATATATAAGACCAATTTTGGAAGAAAAAGCTAAAAAGAGACCCCACATTGGCTTACCTTCCCATACCCTAAAATAAGTTTTAGCTACAACGCCTCCCTATCTTAGGATAACAGCAACATTATTCATTTTTCAAATATTTACTTTATTATTTTTGCTTTTTGATTTATCGAGCCCATTAACAGTTGAAGAAATAATAATTAAAAAATGAATAATGAATATTTAAATAAAATAGGGTTTAAAATAGAAAATTGGATGTGAATGTTTTGAAAAGTTGTTAATTAAAATAGGAAAGAAATTGTAGGGAGACCAATATGAATGCTTCACATCTAGAAATGCCAAAAAAAGAAAAAGAAAAAAGAAGAAGCATTTTACATCAACGAAAAACTATTTTATGGTCAATACACCCCACATACCATACTATATTTTCTTGACCACTAAAAATACACCCTAGAGCCCCATACCAAGCTATTTAAGTATTCTTTTCTATTTTATTTTACAGTATCAAGTGCATGTGGGATTTTTTAAAATTAATTGTTGCTATAATTTAATGTAAATTAGCTAAAAACACATTTTAGAACACTAGATGGGAATGCTCTAATAGTACTAATTTATAAAATTTATTTTAAAAATAAAATTTTTATAGTAAAATTCATATATATATTTTTTATTTGGCAATAGTTCATATATAGTTAATTTTAGACTTATAGTTAAGTGCACCATGGACGGCTGGGGTGTGTGTATATATATATTGTTTTATTTATTTTATTTTTTAAATAAAATATAGGGCCGGTAATTCTAACACATAGAACATGATGTTCTTTTATTATAATTATATAGTGGCCATTTTAGTGTGTACTCAATCGGTTTGGAAAATATAGGTTTTGACAGAACATAGAGTTGACAAAAGTTATGGCTGTCTGGACTCTGGAGCTTGGTATGCTTTTTTGTCATATTCTGATTAAAATTAAATTAAGAACTGATTGTTTTGTATATCTTTTATCTTTGCATATGCTTGTCCTTTTCATGAAACAGTGTTAAAGACTGAGAGATCCAAGGATTGGACTCATAAGCTTCGAATATATATTTGGCCAGCCTTTAATTTTTTTTTTTTTTTTCTCAAGCTTTAGTGTAAACACAAACTAAGTCATCAAATCAAGAGGTTCCAGCTAAAGAGTTCGATTTTTAGGTACTGGAAAAATATTTCAATCCTTTTCGCATCTATTCCAAAGTCAAAATAACTTCAAATATAGTGGCTGGAAGCTATCCAACAAATCCAATTAAGAAATCTTAAAGCAATTAACGCTCCCACTTCCTTTCCTATAAATTTTCTTCATGAAAGCCATAACAGTGACAGTGCCAGAGATAGCCATGGATGTACTGAAGATTCAAGTCATGAGGAAGAAGAAGCTCCAATCAAAACGGTATCGTTTATGGGATTGAACAAACACAAAGGGAAACAGAAACAAAACGTCACCGTTTCTCATTAAAAGGAAACGGTGTCATTTTATGTTTTAGATAGTTTGTCATTTAAATAGAACGGTGCCGTTTCAAGTGAGAATGTAAAATTATTAAACCGTTAGTCTGTTAGCAATTAGTTAGAGCTGAGTGTGCGCGTGTGAGAATCTGTTAGAGCATGTGCGTGTTAGTTATTGATCTTTCTGATGTTCCTTCTCTCCCACTGTAATAGTATAAATATAGGTTGGGGACTCCATTGATGTTTGTACAGAAAAATATTCAATCAAATATACTTGAAGAAATCTTTTCTCTCTGTTTCTTTCTTTTCTCTTCTCTGTTTTCTTGTTCTTCAGAATTCTCTGTAACAGAATCCATAGATTTGAGAAAAGCTTTCACTTCACCACCTCCCAATTCCATTTGCCCTTGCACAGAGAGAGAGAGAGAGAGAGAGAGAGAGAGAGAGAGAGAGAGAGAGAGAATAGCTTCTACTGGTAAGTATGATATGAGTTCATTTTAGCGTTTAAACTTTATTTGTTTTGAATATATAATATGAGTATGTATATAGCATAACACTTGTGTCAATGTGATATCAAATATAGGATGGGCTTGATATTCGCATAAATAATTTCCCGTAGTTTCTTTTTTTAATTTACAGCTATCTATTAATTATTTTTACTTGTTTCTGTAATACTTAATTTTCTTGCTATTGCTAACGACTAGGGGTGGCAAATGGGTGGGTTGGGTCGTAAATGGATTGGGTTATAAATGAATTGGGTGTGTAATTACTGTTGGTGCAAATACAATGATAATAGAAATAATACAAAGAGAAACTGAATAATACTTCTTAATTTTATTACTTTAAAGAGAGAAATTACACAACACTATTTGGACTGAGGCGCGACACCCGCTCTCTTTAAGGAGATTCAAGCCCTTGGTTGGCTAAACTTTGTAACCGGTGCAGACCTTCTCTGACTTGTCTCCCCCAAGATACAACAGCCCAACAAGTGTCGTATGGCTAGAACAACTTCTGCACAAAGTGTTCAAGCCCAAAGCTCCACCAGAAAGAACACCCTTCTTTGACAAGAATCTCTCTATTTTTTGTATGTATATTGTATTTTCAGTAACTTGGATTGAGTCTAAATGAGTCTATTTATAGGCTCAATGGGCCTCACGAAATTACTACCCAATTTATTCTGATTAATTAGGTCCATTATTTTGATGTAGTGGGTGTTACAAGATTAATTGTTGGATATTAATCTGATGGGCTGGAGTTACACAATTAATGGTTTGATAAGGAGTTTCTGAAGAATGAAAAGGCCCAAACGGATAGTCCATTAAGTGGGTTAATGGCTCTTTATTTTCCATAGTAAAAATGGAGTATTAATTCGGGCCATTTACTCACCAACGGATATGGTAATTACTCTGAATGGGCTGTTAAGTAGGAGAATCCAAGAGGCTGATTTATTTCCAATTTTGATACCTCCACTCTTCACCTCCCCCTTGCGTACGTATCTAGCCCAATATCTGAGTCAATACATTTTAGCCCATTAATCACCACAATTAAAAAGAATAAAATAGTCTCTCTCATTTTCAATGTAGGATTAAACATTTTCACTAATTCCTCATCTTCCATATTCACTCCCACATCTTTACATTTATATTATTACATTTATTCATTTTATTTATTTAATATTAAAATGATCCAACAATCCCCCTCTCATTTTAATATTAAATTTTTAGTTAAAGAGAGATTACCAGGCAAAGACAGGTCACTATGCATCATGAAGGTGTGCTCTGCATTGAACCTTCACTTAGTAAAACAACGATCTCAACTCTAGAGTCGTAGTGGTCTCCGACTTGAACTAGAATTGTTTTAGGGAAATTAAGCGTCACTGCTTACACATAACAACTCAGGTGTTGACATGAGCTTTTATAGCTAGCACTTTACGGCCGTGTGCTGATCTCATAGGGAGCGGCCCCACCCCCACACTCACATAGGTGAAATTTTGTCAAGGGTGCTCCTGTAATTCTGACACCCTACTCATACGAGCTACAAATTTCATTAAGAGTTTTTTAACTCATCCTCTCCACATTACAGGATAAATGCACTTACATCATAGGGATGAACAATTAAAAAATTATTTACAAAATAAATAATTAATTAAAAAAAAAAATTGTGCATTTCTTACGACCATCGTATGATTCGTTTTTCCCATTGAACCCAATTCTCAGGATCTCTGGTCCTTGGGTTGGGTATCCTCATACATGGCTCATGATTCTATGGACTTTAGTCCCATCCCCCTCGATGTATTCCAGACTCTATCTTTTGCCAAGGCCTTGGTAAATGGATCTGTAAGATTATCGTTAGATTTAATATAATCCACAGTTATGATGCCACTACTCAAATAAGATCGCATGGTACTGTGCTTTCTTCTTATAGGTCTGGATTTACCATTGTAATAACGGTTTTTAACTCTACCAATTGCAGCAGTGCTATCACAATGAATTAATATAGGTGGAATTGGCTTTTCCCAAAGTGGAATTTCATATAACAAATCTCTAAGCCAATTTGCCTCTTCACTAGCTGAAGCTAATGCTATTAATTCAGCTTCCATTGTTGAATTAGCAGTTATTGTTTGCTTTTTGGATTTCCAACAAATAGCACCACTACCTAAGGTAAAAATATAACCAGTGGTAGAGAGAGAATCACCTGACAAAGTATTCTAATCGGCATCACTAAAACCTTCAATCACAGCAGGGTACTTTTTATAAAATAAGCCATAGTTTTTGGTACCAATTAAATATCTCATGACTCGCTCAATAACTAGCCAATGATCTTTACTAGGCTTGCTAGTAAATTTGCTAAGCACTCCTACTGCATATGCAATGTCAGGTCTAGTACAATCAGTAGCATAACGCAAACTACCAATGATACTAGCATAATCCTTTTGATTAAAAATCTCATCATCATTATTCACAGGAAATAAATGAACACTAGAATCAAAAGGAGTAGCTACACTTTTGTGATCATGAAAATTATATTTTCTCAATATAATGTGATTGATCAAGATATATTCCATCACATGCTTTTGTAATTTTCATGCCCAAAATAAAATTAGCCTCACCAAGATCTTTCATATCAAAATGGCTTTTAAGCATATTTTTTGTCTCATTTATAACATGCATATTTGAGCCAAAAATCAACATATCATCCACATAGAGTCTAATAATAACATGTAAATTATTCCATGATTTAGAATAAATACATTTATCACATTCATTTGATTTATAACCATTCTCAATCATGCAGGAATCAAACTTTTCATGCCACTGTTTAGGTGCTTGTTTTAAGCCATATAGGGATTTAGTTAGCTTACATACTTTGCTTTCTTGTCCAGGCTCTACAAAGCCTTCGGGTTGATCCATATAAATCTCTTCCTCTAAGTCCCCATTTAAAAAAGCGGTTTTTACATCCATTTGATGAATTTTCAAATCAAAAATTGCAGCAATAGCAATTAGCAATTAGCAATCTAATAGATGTAATTCTTGTTACTGGAGAAAAATATCAAAGAAATCAAGATCAGCTTTTTGTTTAAAGCCTTTTGCAACAAGTCTAGCTTTAAACTTATCTATTGACCCATCAGGTTTCAACTTTTTTCTAAGGACCCATTTACAACCTATGGTCTTACAACCCGGTGGAAGATCTACTAATTTCCAAGTTCTATTAGAAATTAGAGATTCCATCTCATCATTTATAGTCTATTTCCAAAATATAGCATCAGGTGATGTTAAAGCCTCTTTTAAATTTTGGGGATTTTCCTCAATGTTAAAAACATAATAATCAAGACCAAAATCCTTTTCAACTCTACCTCTTTTACTCCTTTTAGGTTCCATTTCAAAATTTTCTTGATTTTGTAAATGTGAAGTAGAAGAACTAGGTTGTGACAAAATATTTTCTTCACCCCCACTATTTTTCAATTTAAAAGGAAATTTTTCTTCATGAAAAATTGCATCACCAGATTCAAAAATTATTTTGTTTTCAAGATTAAAAAATCTATAGGCTGTACTATTAATTGCATAACCAAGAAAAGCACAGGTAGTAGCTCTAATTCCCAATTTAGGCATTTTAGGGTCAGAAAGCCTTACATAAGCAAGACAACCCCATACTCTCAAATATCCCAAATTTGGCTTATGTCCTTTCCACATCTCAAAAGGTGTGGTGTGTGACTTTTTATGTGGCACCCTATTCAAAACATGACATGCAGTTAAAATAGCTTCACCCCAAAAATGTAAAGGTGCATCAGATTCAATTAACATGGCATTTGTTAACTCAATTAAAGTTCTATTTTTCCTTTCAGCCACATCATTAGAAGTGGGTGAATATGGTGCAGTAGTTTCATGGATAATTCCCAAAGATTGAACAAATGAGTTGAATGCACTTGATTCATACTCACGGCCTCTATCACTTCTTATTCTTTTTATTTTTCTACCGAATTGATTTTCAACTTCTTTTAAAAAATCTTGAAATTTTTCAAAAGCATCACTTTTATTTTTCAACAAATAAATAGTTGTATATTTTGAGAAATCATCAATAAAAGTGATAATATATCTATTTTCTGCACGAGTTAAAATTCCCTCAAATTCACATAAATCAGAGTGAATTAACTCAAGCAATTCGGTATTTCTTACAACAATTTTATGAGGCCTTTTTGTAATCTTAGCTTGACTACAAGTTTCACATTTTTCAAAGTCTTTTGACGGTCTTGGAATTAATCCTAAACTACTCATGATTCCCACATATCTACTATTTATATGACACAAACGAGCATGCCAAAAATTAATAGAAGAAAGCATATAAACTGAACTGGTAGATGCTTTATTATTCTCAACATTCAATTTAAACATTCCATCATAAGCATAACCCTTGCCCACAAATAATCCCTTTTTAGTGATTATATAATTATCAGATTCCATAGTTTGCTTGAAGCCAGCCTTGTTAAGCAAAAAACTTGACATCAAATTCTTCCTCATGGACGGAGTGTAAAGAACATCTTTCAATGTTAGCACGCGTCCAGAAGTGAATTTCAATTCAACCTCACAACTCCTAAGAACCTTGGTTTTGCTAGAGTCACCAAGCATAACCGTTTTTTCTTCTTCAAAAGGAGTGTACAACTTGAACCAATTTTTGTCATAGCAGACGTGCCTATTAGCACCAGAATCTGCCCACCACCCTTCAACATATTGCACCATATTGATGTCTGTAATCATAGCCACTAAAGGCTCTTCGGTTACGGTAGCCTGCAGGACAGATTCACGTTTCCGAAATTTGCAAAATCGAGCAATATGCTCACTCTTGCCACAGACAAAACAGGATCTATTAAATTGATCTTGTGAAGGAGGTCCTTGGTTCTTATTGTAATTTTTATTCGGGTTTCCCATTCCTTGAGGTCTATTATTATTTTTAAAGGCTCTCTTTTTAGGATTCAATTGACTATTTCTAGGAAAATGATTTTTGGGCATATGATTATTGGCTGAAATAAGATTTACTTTTGTGGTGAAATTACCATTGCTCTCTTGTGTCATGAGTGCATCTTGTCCTCTAGCCTCCTCCTCCACACGGATGCGTGTGATCAAAGTCTCCAAGGATGTCTCCTTTTGTTTGTGCCGCAAAGTCTTTTGGAACTCCCACCAAGATTGTGGTAGTTTGTCAATTATGCCAGCTACCACCAAATTGTCTCCAATCTTTATGCCTTCGGATCTCAATTCTGCAACGATCATTTGGAAGTCTTGTGCTTGATCCACCACCGATTTTCCATCCACCATTTGGTAACGGAAAAATCTGCTAGCAGCATACTTCTTTGCACCTGCCTCTTCGGTATCATACTTGCTTTGTAAAGCTTTCCAAATTTTCTTAGCAGAATTGTAAGTTGTATCATAATAATCATAGAAATGATCAGCAAGACAATTCATTAGATAAGAGCGACAATTATACTCATCTTTTGTATACTTATCTATTTTTTCTTGATGGAGAATATATTCTTCATTACTCATCTCATCAGTAGAAGCTTTTGATGGATTCTTGTCAGTGAGGATGTAGGAGACTTTGAGAAGACTCAAGTAGAAGAGGACCTTTCCTTTCCACCTCTTGAAGTGGGTTCCCTTAAAGCGAAAGGGCTTGTTAAGATCTCCAACAGACTCATTTGGTTTCTCTTGTATAGGCTCCATGTGTTGAATCTCCTTAAAATTGTTGGTGCAAATACAATGATAATAGAAATTGTAAAGTTGTGATTTACAACTATGTGTTTTGTTGGCTTTTATTCCGTGCCAAATTTGATTGTAATTACTTTCAATTATTTATACCCTGTATTTGTTGTGGGAATTGTTGTAAGGGGTGTGTGATAGAGAGTGTGTGAAGACTCAAGCAAAGTGGAAGCTGATGGAATCTCGCGGGTATGTCGCGTCTAAGCTTCCCGCGAAGTGAAGCATGTGCCTTGCACATGCTGGAATGCGAAGAGTCAGGACAGATGGAGACAGCTGTCTCTCGCGAGTATCTCGCGGGTAAGGCCTTCCCGCGAGACACCCGCGAGACATGCTGTTCTGCCAGCCTGTACTGACTGACTCACACATTCTGCACCTATCCTATATAAACCCCCATTACCCACAAATGTTGAGGAATGCTTCAGAGAGAAAACCCTAGCCAAACACATTTGCAATTAGAGATTGTCATCCCCACCTTTCTCTATACACTTGCTTGTGGTATCTCCTCAACCCTTCCCTCTCCATTTCCACACCATTGAGAGGTTGATAGCCCAAACACTTACCACACCATTTGAGAGTGTTGAGTGACGTTTTGGTGCTGCTGGGAAGCATAGGAAGAAGCCAAGGATGGCAGATGCAACATGGAGCTTGTTGCGGGATCCGGAGAACTAGACAAGACACGGTTCCGAGAAGCCTTGTTGGAGTAGGAGCTTGGAGGGCTTAGGTGCATCGGGTAGATTAGGCTTGGAGGGTCTTTTGCTCACTCATGTATCCCAACTGATTGTCTAGTGGATCGATTTCCGCTTGGAGGGCGGCGGAGAGGTTTTTCGCCGAGTTCTTCGGTTTCCTCTTCGAAAACACGTCTTGGTGTTTTCTGTGTTTGCATCTTTCTTCCCTACTCTTTTATATTCCATTATACTGCTGTGTTGCTTAGTTTATGGATTAGAGTAGCTTATTGTTTATACGCTTGTGTTTACACGTTTCCGCACTTAGTATTAAGTTTGTGTAAAATCAACCAAGCCGTAATTTTAATTGGGGGTCTAAACAGCTCTTGTGTTTTTCAACACTTTTTAGAGCTTTCAGAAATAATACAAAGAGAAACTGAATAATACTTCTTAATTTTATTACTTTAAAGAGAGAAATTACACAACACTATTTGGACTGAGACGCGACACTCGCTCTCTTTAAGGAGATTTAAGCCCTTAGTTGACTAGACTTTGTAACCGGTGCAGACCTTCTCTGACTTGTCTCCCCCAGGATACAAAGCCCAACAAGTGTTGTATGGCTAGAACAACTTCTGCACAAAGTGTTCAAGCCCAAAGCTCCACCAGAAAGAACACCCTTCTTTGAGAAGAATCTCTCTATTTTTTGTATGTATATTGTATTTTCAGTAACTTGGATTGAGTCTGAATGAGTCTATTTATAGGCTCAATGGGTCTCACGAAATTACTACCCAATTTATTCTGATTAATTAGGTCCATTATTCTGATATAATGGGTGTTACAAGATTAATTGTTGGATATTAATCTGATGGGCTGGAGTTACACAATTAATGGTTTGATAAGGAGTTTCTAAAGAATGAAAAGGCCCAAACGGATAGTCCATTAAGTGGGTTAATGGCTCTTTATTTTCCATAGTAAAAATGGAGTATTAATTCGGGTCATTTACTCACCAACGGATATGGTAATTACTCTGAATGGGCTGTCAAGTAGGAGGATCCAAGAGGCTGATTCATTTCCAATTTTGATACCTTCACTCTTCACCTCCCCCTTGCGCACGTATCTAGCCCAATATCTGAGTCAATGCATTTTAGCCCATTAATCACCGCAATTAAAAAGAATAAAATAGTCTCTCTCATTTTCAATGTAGGATTAAACATTTTCACTAACTCCTCATCTTCCATATTCACTCCCACATCTTTACATTTATGTTATTACATTTATTCATTTTATTTATTTAATATTAAAATGCTCCAACAATTACCTATTATCCATTTATGACCCGTTTATATATAAATTAATTATCCATTACTCGCCCAACCCATTTAATTAGTAACCCGCCCATTTAACCCAATATAACCCAAATAAATAAATAAATAACTTGTTACTAGATTTTCCCATTAAGTTAGCAACTACAAAATTTCTCATAAACCAAATAGGACCCTTGAAAATCGGATTAAAATCTTTTAGCTTTATAACAACATCAACCACTTCATTTTCATTTATTTTCCCAAACTTTCTCACAAACCAAATAGAACTTCTCCTCACCCAGACCAATACCTAGCTAATCAAACAATCTTTTAAGCAAACAAACAAATACTCATAGAACTAACTTGAACTTTAGTCTAAACTCTAAAATACAGTTTTTCCCCAATTTTCTCAAAACTTTCTCGGCAACCAAACAGAAAAACTCAAAAAATGAAAAGTAAAAAAAAAAAACTCATGTGCCTCATGTTCGACCCTCCATTCTTGAACTCTTCATACAAATCCTAATCTTCTTCTTCGTCGTTCTCAACGTTGAGCCCTTTGTCGTTGTTGTTGTCGTTTTCGTTGCTATCATAGTCATTGACTCGAGGCTTAGCCGAAGGACCTTTCTCTATAGCGTCCATGCGCTTGAAATGGACCCAGGAGGAGATAAACCTCGAAACGGGCATGGATCTCTCTTTCTACAGCTCTGTGCGGTATTGTAGGAGTAGATTAGTGCGACAGTCTCATCATGGGACTAGCACGGCGGCGGTAGGCGCCGCGAGGCGGTGGAGGGCTGGGGTTGAGTTTGGGGCTGGGGCTGGATTGGAGTCTGGGTAGAGTCTGGGGCTGGGCCTGGAAAATCTGAGAAAATCTAAGGGAAAGTGTTTGGCTACTGAGAAAATCTGAGGGAGAGTGAGACTGAGGGCTTTGGGCTTAGAAATCTAGTGTTTATTTAAGTTTTTAAATTTTAGAAGGGTTTAATGGGTTTATCTAATTTTATATTTTAGATGGGTTTAGTGGGTATTAGTGGATTTATCCATTTAGACCCATCTAATTAAATAACCAAATGGGTCTTTATCTATTTAACCAAAATATTCAAATGAGTTGGGTTAAAACTTATTCAAATAAAGTGAGTAATGGACGGGTTCATGGATATGGATAAAAATTGCCACCCCAACTAACGACCTTAGAAACTGGGAAGAGGTCATTGCCAGAGTTGGTGGGAGTAAAAGGAGAAGTGGCAGCAGCGACCATTGTGAGAGAAAATCCAAAGCTTGGCGCAGTTATAGTGAAGGAAGGAATGATGGTGACCATGGATTTGTGTTGCGATAGGGTCCGTGTTTGGGTTGATCAGAATGGAATTGTGAAGCAGACTCCTCAAATTGGTTAGCATCAGGAGTCTACTGTAGTAATTTGTTATGGGCAAACTTAATTAATGCAACGCAAAATTTCTTTTATGTATGTTTTAACTTTTTAAGCAAGGCAAAATTATGATGTGTAATAAGTTTGCTCTCAAATATAGAGATAGACAGTGCCTCACATTTAATGAGCATCTATCTTCTTAAATTAAACGCAATATTGATGAATTCGGTCTGTATTTTAAGGAATAAAATTGATTCTTCTTCATAAAACTTCTTGAGAATATTAATCATCTCGCTCTCTCTCTCTCACTAGGTGGGGGAGACCAACCAATTTCTTTCATATCATTCTTGCTCAACCTTTCCCATGCATTCTTGTGTTCAAAGAAGAAACTGAGGATTTTCCTTGCAAGGTCTTCCACATTATTAATTTCATCACCCATTCTAGTCTTGTTCCCAGCCAACATCCAAATCTGGTCACATAGATTGGAGGCGTACAGTTGAAAATTTTGTGTTTCATCTTTCTCTAAGCCTAGGGATGCCTTTGGTTCAGTGATTATCTTAATCCGCTTTGTGATGTCAATATTAGATAGTCTAGAGAAGTTTAAAGGCCAATGTGCAATTAGCCAAATCCGTGTCATCTAAGTTCAGAGTAGAAACATATGCTTTGAGGTTTCTTCTGCATATATCTTTACACAAATGGCACTCTGCGGAGGAGAGAGAAAACCTTTTTACTTGCTCTGTGTAGAGAGCAAACTGGAAGAATCCCCCAAAGGAATCTTCCACAGGAGGAATTAGTCTAGCATGGATTTTGAGTTTCCGTAGGCATATGACAATGACTTATTCAATCGTAACATAGCATTGCATATTGAGCTTGAGAGAGCTAGGATCAATTCATTAGATCATGGTATATATACTGTAAATCAAACACCAACACAATAAAAGAGAGCTCTGAGTGTGGCACCAACTTAACCATTTCGATACTTAAAGCAAATGAATCTTTCATATATGTTCCATTGTTCCTTAAATAGATTTCTCCATATATATAGAGTGGATTTACTTTTGTGATTAAGAAAACATGAACAACGTATGGATCTAATTATAAGTGATAAAACAAAAAGATGTGATAGGCAAAAACAATAAATAGATGTTGTATATATATAAGAAGAAACCTGTCAAATAATTAAAAACTCTCAGATTAAATGTGTGAAGGATGAATGATATAGATCAAGTATTGTGTTTGACACAATCTCCTTAAAGCATATTTTAGCCCTCATGCAATCTGTGGTGTTTTGAGACTTACAGACATTTGTCTCTCAGGAAAAAAATGATTTACAAAATGGAGAAAAAGCACACAGAGTTTGTGCTCTACAAATCGAACTATGTCTCTTTCTCTCTCTTTGACTCAAATGCTAATACACAAAATATTTTCTCTCTGGGAGAGTTTCTCAAACAAAAAAATAAATTTCATGAATGGGGGACTATAAATAAATAAATAAATAAATAAATAAATATATATATATATATATATATATATGTACGTTACTGAACAGACACATTGTTTCGAGAATAATTGTTGTATACAGACTTACTAACTCAAAAAAAAAAATATTATTATTTGGACAAGAAAGCCTAGTCCACGCATGCCTAAAACCCAACCCAATGTCCAATCCATGAGCGTATAAACTCATAATATCTCTTTTCTTTTCTATGTGGGCTTAAGAGATTTTCACTACTTTAATACCATGTTCAAATGAACAAATTAAGAGTCAATTTCTTATTCACTCTATAATATTTTTTTAAAGACCTCCCACATAAATGGAAATTGACAAAACACAATGCAAATGATGATGCATGCACAAAGAAAGTAAAAAAAAAGTTATTGTATTGGAAGAGGTGGCTTTTGGCTTAGAACCTTCCTTTGTGAAAGGTTATCGGATATACTAGCTAATTAGTAAACACGATGTTTTTTGAACTGTCAACCATTTGTATATACCAAGACAATAGAATGAATTCACATAGTTCATTTTCGAACACAGTTCGATCTTATAGTTGTGTTCATTTCAGCCATGAACATATCCTGGTATTTTCATGAAGTGCTTTAGAGAATTCAACCTTAATGGCCTGTTTGGAAGTTTAGAGAGGGAGGAGAGTAGAGGGGAGTAGAGTGGAGGAGAGGAGTGGGGAGGAGAGTAGAGGGGAATGGTTCCCCTCCACCTTGTTTGGATGTTTTTAAAATTAGCAAGGGGGAAGAGAGTAATTAGCCCTTCCCCTTGTTTGGATGTTTAAAAAATTAGGATGGAGAAGAGAGGAAATGATTAAAATAGACAAATTTACCCCTATTTGAAAATGGACTTGCAACATTGGTCAATAATTAATTTGTTAGATTAAATAATTATGACTATAGCAAGCAATATTTTTTTTTTTTTTGATAATTTTTTTTTCTAATGTGAATTAAATAATCAACATTGGTCTATGATTAAATATTTTTTCTGCTTTTTTATTATACTAAAGAAAACCATCCTTAATTGATAATAATTAAAATAAGAAAAAAAATGTTTGGTTTGTTTGTTTATTGAAAAAATCAACAAAATATTGAATTTTGAGTGTTTCTTTCATTAATTATTATTATTTTTAATATTTTTTTATTTTGCTTAGTACGTGAATTTAATTTTTTTAGGATTCGAGGAAGAATTGAGACCCAAAACACAAAAAAGTTAGGGAGAGTGACTCTATGAATTAACTCAAAAAATATAATCCTACTGTGTAATTTAAATTCAAGTGTTTGCCCACTTGCTATTCAGAAAAGAAAGCAACTCAAAATTCTCAAGAGAATATTCTTGCTAAATACTGAGTAATAGCACACAAATTTCAACTAAAACAAATGACAATAATTTTAAAAAAAAATGCAGAATTTCACACTGAAATATTTTTTTTCATGACCATACTTATCCGTTTAGGAACCAATGCCACTTTGAATCATGACATGAGATACTAGAATTTGCCAAACATAGAGCCCATTGAGAATGCCTTGTCCATCTAATTAATAAAGCAAAATCTTTTTTTTTATTTTTTATAATAGAACAAGGTCTAAAACTTTCAATAAAAAATATCAAGATTCCAGTGGTCTAACAACTAAGGCAAGTCCAGACCAGGCCAAAAAGAGAGCCTAATTAGACATGTCTGATTAGGCTCTCTTTTTTGGCCTAATAAATAATTTTTATTAGAAATAATTTTTATGGTCAGCTTGTAGTGCTATATGGCACTGATTTGATAACGACCTCATATTAAACAGACAAAGATGTATGAACAAAATTCCAACTCAAATCTAGCAATCAGTAAACTTCTTGTGGAATACAATTCCTTTGAAAAACAAATTGAATTTATGACGATGCACATTTTATAAAACTCCATTTAGCAATCAAATAAGCTTTACACAACTATCTCTAGAAGCTTAATATGTCAGAAAGCACCACTAATAGTTCCTGTTCATTATAGAGTACATATTTAGCATTCATAAATCCAATCAATTGTATGGCTTACAGCTTACAGGATCTAGTTAAGGGAATCGGATGCTGTTAGAATTCACATAAGTTGTTGCTGAATAACTTGAAATATCTATATTCATAAGCACCTCATATAAGATGCATTTCAAGTTTATTCACTAATGAACAAGCCGGTATATGTGATGGAAGCTGATTTTATTGAGAAGCAAATTCAAATTGCAGTCCAGGAATTACAGAAACACTATAAGATGCTGATTTGACAACAACCATTTTATCAAACAGACAAAGATGAATGAACAAAACTACAACTCAAGTCCAGCAATCAGTGACCCGGCTACCCTCACTTGTTGGAATGAGACCAAGACAAACACGATCAGCAACACCCTGCATGCAGAAAATCAAAAAGAATCAATCAGAGCAGTCCATCTTCTTGTACATTAATGCATGAAAGAGCATATGAAAGGGTTCAGCAATAGACCTGACTCCACTGAAATACAACATTTTACTGATAAAAAAAAGTTAATAGACCTGACTCCATACTCCTAGATACAGTGTGGTAGAGATTCAAAAAAACACTCATTAAGTAAAATAGCGGAAAGATGAGAAAAAATTAAAAGGGAAAAAACTCTCTAAAGCAAGAACTTAGAATTGAGATTTGTACTGGTCTCATTGTCAGTCTCTGGTCACAAATCAGTGGATCCTTCTTTAATGTTATTGGTCCTGTTAATGGGTGATTTGTTTTGTTGGGGAACAGTTCAATATTATAATAGTTTGCTTGGTAATTTATGAAAGAACTTTATTATTGATGAAACCTGCAGATTATGTATTGTTATGCGGTGAATGGAAGATGTACTAGCCCTTGTAATCTCTGGTTGACTGGATGCCAGGGAGAAATGGGAAGCCAATTGAAAGACTCCCAGGGTTTGATGATTGGATAATTGAGAAAGAAAATTGACCATATATTGAAGGATTTGAAGCATTGCAAGAGCAAAAGGAAAATCTGGTATATCTCACAGCAGATGCAGAAACTGTTCTGGAGGAACTTGATCAAAAGAAAATATATATTGTTGGTGGATTAGTGGACCGTAATAGGTGGAAAGGGATTACCATGAAGAAAGCAAAAGAGCAAGGAATCCAAATGGTGAAGCTCCCAATTGGGAATTACTTGAAGATGTCAAGTTCCCAGGTATAGTTGGTCTCAAACTCTCAATACTTGCTTTTTTGTTCTCTTGGAAGGTTGACTACCATAGCACTAGCGCTTGTTATAATAGAAATATATTTTGCGAGGATTAAGTTTCGGCTAGAGCTGCCTAACAATAAGTGGAGTTGTTGACAGCAAACATTCGTTACCATTCCAGTTTCTATGGGGGAATATATGCATATAAATAATTGAAATAATGAAGCGTGAGACACACACAGAAAGACACATGTGAGTTTGCAACAGCATCTCAGGTTGTGTTTTATATGTCATTAATTATATAGAGCAGGGCACAATCTAATCATATGAAAATCTTTCATGATGTTGAGTAACTCCCAACAACTCATTATCTAGTTTCAATCATTAGATTCCTTCACGATGACATATAAAAAAAAAAAATAATAATAAATAAATAAATAAGCAAAGAGATAGACAACTACACAGTGAGATGCTGCACAAACTCGTGTGAGTTTGATCATACACAATCAAACAAGCAATTTATCAAACACATTGTGAGCAACTCTTTGAAACTTTAATATTCTAGTAAAAAAAAAAAAAAAAAACCAAATCAGAAACCCATTCACAAAAAACAAGAAATTACCCAATAAAAATCACAAACTCAAACCAATAATAAAAAACCTGACCATAAAATCAAACTTACACAGAATAAACAATCACAAAGCCTAGGTTTAACCATAGTTCATCCATATATCACGAACTAAAAGGATTGCAAGAGTTTAGATAAAAATAAACAAGAAACACAGATCCATATAAAGCTACAATATACAAATTTATGCAAGTTCACAATCTATACTCACTCAAGCACTTTATCAAACACGTTATGAGCAATACTTTGAAACATTAAAATTTAAGAAAAAAAAAGCCCTCAAATCCGAAACCTACCCACAAATAACATGTTATTACCCCATAAAATCACAATTAATAAGAAATTACCAATAAAATCACAATTTTAAGAACATAGCTATTTGATCCAACTCAAAAGAAACCCATGAAACAGAAATTAAAACAGAGTTTACCTTTGTGAGAGAATGCTAGGCGTGAGAGAGAAGAATGAAAGACAGTCCAAGAGTGAAGAAGTCGTGAGAGAGAGAGAGAGAGCCAACGTGAGCTGAGAGAGCTGAGAGAGCTCGAGAGAAATTTGTGGGTTACAGAGCTGAAAGCACTGAGAGAGCTTTTGTGGGTTACAGATTTTGTTTTTAACGTTACAAAATATTGTAATTTTTTTAATATAATAAGGGTAAATTAGGTAATTTACTTGGTAAATAATTTATGTGCTCTACTCTCCTTCCAAATCTCTCCAATTTGGGAGAATTAAAAATGGGGGGCTTGAGGGAGTTGAAACCCCTCCAAATCTCTCCAAACCCCTCCCCCTCATTCCTTAAAAAACTTCCAAACAAGGTAATTAGATTACTCTCCCTCCCTCTACTCTACTCACCCTCTTTTTTTAAACATCCAAACAGACCATAAAATTCTCATGGAAGCGGCCCATTTCATACTCATATAGGTGACTCTTATTAAGAGTATCCTGCTATACCTCTATTGACACTCAATTTTGCAACCCGCATTTAACCTCATATGGAGGGTAAAAGAGTAATTTCACATTGGAGATAAGAATCTTAATTGTGGTTGTTAGATCATTAATTTTGTCTTATAAAAATGATCTTAATGTTGTAACGATCAAATTGACTAGTTATAAGTCTTAATTGGACTATCAGATTGAAAACTATCCTCAAATCAAGTTTTATTGGCTGAGATACACTATCACAAATTGAGTCCGACTATATGTGATTATGAAAAATTGATTCTAATTGGATATAATTATAATCAATTTGAAATTAATGACGTGTTATAATCTGATTGGCTAAGACTACAGCTTATGGTAAGGTTGCATACACTTGATTAATTAGATAATCAAACATTAATAATTCAATGGGTAATTTATGTAATTATCTTTTTTAATTGGGATAAATTTGGGACAGATTAATTCTGAATAGAAGTAATTGGAGCCTATTACTGTTAACTGGAAACTAATTTGGAGCCTATTAATGTTAATTATACTGAAACTATTTTCCAACAAATAACATCTGCTCACCATTTCGTTGATATCTCTCATAATATTTTGAATTTGTGAGTGAGTCTAATTTTTCCAAAATCTAGACATTTAGGCTTCAATTTAAGCACAAGAATGAGGCAATTCTGATCAGAATTGAGAAATATATGATTTTTCAAAGTTGGCTCTGAAAACTGTTATAGGAGCTATGGGAAAAACCAAGGTTTTATACATTTGACTAGTTCATCACTCACACCAGCCTCCAAATTTAATGCACCAGCTTTTTCTAAATACTGAAATAGGGTCTAGGTTCATGATTCTCTTTGATCTTTTTTCAACTCTCATTAAATGCTTTTCCATTCATATTTTTTCTACCACTACTATATAAACCCATCCTCTCCTCCATTCGAAAGCACATGAGAAGCATCCTCTCTTCTCCCCTCTTGAGCTCTAGTGAAGTAAAGTTAGTCATGTCATATCTTGGTCTTCTTGAGACTCAAGGTAGTGAGTGAGACTCACCTCCCTCTCCTAGTTCTTCTTCTCTACTCCACATTTAGGACCTCCACCAAGAGTTTCCTCCTCTACCGTGTGGATCTTGTATGTAAGTATGATTCATTTTCCTAACTTGTTTTTTTTATGTTGCTATGATGAGAATCTAAGATTAAAGCATGCTAGTGATTATTTAAATTTCTTGAATATGTTTGAATGTTCTTAATATTCTTAAATGTTCATATGCATTCTTCACATGTTCTTAGTTGTTCATCACACGTTTATGTATGGCACTAGTTTTGATCTTAAATTCACATTCAAAATATGAAAAATATGTTAGTCTCATAATTCTCTAAAATCCTTGAATCTAGGATATCACAATTCACACACATTCAATAGAAATTATTTTTCAATCTAAATGCAATGATTAATAAATGAATTAGGGTTTATCACATGCACATACATTAAATTCAAGCAAAGTAATGAACATGCAATTGATTGATAATTTGTTGGATGAAATGATATGAATGTTGGCTATCATAGTTTAGAAGAATGGTTCCACCGGGTAAGGTGGCTACCTAACACATTCCCATCTTGTAACATAGCATCTGAGCTTAGATCAAGGGTTAGTAGATTAGGTACTTATTCATGTAATTTTTTATCTCTAGATTGTAACTAGGAAACAAAGCCATGTACTTTATCTTAGATTATATGTAAGATCAAAGCCTTGTAATTTCCTATAATCAATGTAAATTCGTTCTCAAATTAATAAAATGATGAATTTTTCAATTATGGATTTCTTATTTTTTCCAATAATTAAATAAGTGACGACTCCATTGTAAAACCCTTAATTTAAAGAGAATAATGTAATCAGTCAAACCTCCATTTTGAGAGGCAATAACATGACTCTACCCATTCATATGGGTTTGGCCTAATTCCAAAATGGGTCGGGAGCGCGGTCTCTCACAACCCTACTTGGATTTACAAGATATAAGAATCATTAAAAGCAAAGTTTATCCCAAACATCGCTTGCAGGGATCACTATTTCATCATAGAAATGGGTAAGAGATATTATCTCCATAGTGATAAAACTAGTCTTCACAATTTTTTTGTTCCTTTGAAACCTAAATCTTGGGATCTCCAGTCAACTAGGTGGGGATACTGTCATGTAAACTTTTATATTATAGGCTTTAATCTCATTCCCCTTAATGAACACACAATTTATTTGCTCTCCACTCAAACAATTGATTACGAATCCATTTTATAATTTGGAAGTACTTCTATTTAAAAGCAATTGTCTTATGGTATTATGTCTTTGACGAATATATCAAAACCTACCATAATTCTATGCCTACCAATATATAAAAATAGGAGGCACAGCTATCCAACATGCATGCTTGTTTAGATTTATAAGACTTCCCAAAAATACACATGCTCTTCACATAAGATGTTCTCACCAGACCGTTGTCACATCTCTCATATGATTGAGACAAAACAAGTCCAACAAATGTATTAGAAATTTTCATTTCTAGTATCACATCTACAACACCTACATCTTTTAAGTTGAACTTAATTGTAAACATCATCTTGGTAGCTTTTATGCTACATACATGAGCATATCCCACAACGACATAGCCTCTTGTGATATATTGATAGGCCAAGAATGTATTGACCCATTTGGTAAATTAATCAATTAATTAACCAAATGAATTAATTAGATTCAATTTTATGCAATAAGCGTGGTAGCACAAACAAATCACCAACTAAGTTAAATGTAGTGGAAAATAAATTTGACACAGGTGATTTGTTTACGAATGAGGGAAACCATTGAGGCAAAACCTTTCTGGGTGAATTTAAGGTTACTACTCTCGGAAATCCACTATTATCAAAACAAGTAGTTACAAGTAAAAAGAATCCCAGTACCTAATACCAACCTATAGTTGAACCCTTATCTGTCGAAACCTCCGAAGAAGGAGAGGGAGAAGCGGCGAAACCACCAAGGCGAGCTTGTCGTAGTGCAATACGATCGACACGGGTGTTCACCTGATACAACTCATTACTGAGAGTGTTAAGGCGAGTATCCATGCGTTGAAACTGCGCCATGATGGCCTCAAGAGTCACACCACTATCGGAGGAAGAAGCGAAGGTGGAAGGAACAGCAGGAGCTGCAAGATCAGTCGTCTTCGTCTGTGGCCACTTCGGTCGAAGCTGGGCCTCGCTTCATCGAACAGAAGCTGCGTTGATGGCACCAATAACAGTGTAATAAGGAGAATCAGGAATAGGGATAGAAAAATGGCGAATGATCTGCGTGATAGCTGAAGGAAAAATGAGCTTATCACGGGTCGTCGTATCCTAATAAACATCAATGATAGAAGTAATGAAATGAAAGGGGAAGTCAATAGAAAGATCCTCTATAAGGGATAACAAAAACCGAGCACGAGGCTCTGTGATAGAGTTATAGTGAGATAGTGGAGTAAGAACAAATGTCATCACCATATTAAGGAATCTCGGACCTTTTCAAAGCTTGAGCATGGGGTGTTTTAATACTCACCCCATACAGAAGGTGTCTCACAGAAATGAGACAGAAGCTCATCTTTGGACATAGTCCTCAGACGCTAACAACCGGGGTAACTAGGATATGATACCCTCAAGACATGTAGTATCTCAGATATAAGATCCAAAGTGATTACGATATGTGTACCTCTGAATGTCATGGCAAATTGAGGTATAGAGGTATCGATATCGTGTATATTGGAGTAAAACTTCTGTATAAACACGATAGGGCACCTCAAAGGTATCTCACCAAGAGATTCTCATCCCCGAGTCCGAATGACACCAGGTAGAGGAGTGTCGGAAAAGTCCAACAGAATGACATGTCGCTTCAAATGAATGTCGCGTTTCTGAAAGTTCTCAAGAAAGTCCTACTAGGCCTTCCCATCATTGAACCGAACATGAAGAAGGGGAACTGGGTTAGAAGAAGAAGACCCGGAACCAAGAGGGTTCCGAGCTAGAGTAGATTTGCGCTTGGGTGCCATGCGTAGTCTATTTGTCTGAGAGAGAGAGAGAGAGAGAATAGAACACAATCATAATTTAGAAATAGGAATGAAAGAGTATGTATGCATGAAATATGCATGAACATGTGACGTGCTAAAAATAAATTGCATCATGGGTTGAAACTCAATCCAAATCTACCAGCACACAATTTTCAATAGTCAAGCACACATCTAAATGCATGAAACATTATTAAAATGCTAGTGGAATGCAATGCATGATCATATACCATCAAATACACAAAGTCCAACCCAAAAATTTCAAGAAAAACAAAAAACCCCAAAAAAGTTTTAAAAAATCCCAAAACCTAGGTCTAAAATGCATGAAAAAGGAAAAATGAAGGTTTTAGGACACTTACCAAGTGATTTGATCTTCGTAGATGCCGAAAATGCAGTGGGTAAAGAGATTTGAGTGACGGAGAAGTGTTTGGGGGCGAGAGAAAAGTGTTTTTGTTGAGAGAGAGAAGAGAAAATGAAATCTAATTTCGCGTTCAGCCTTTAAATAGAAATCGCAGCTTAATGGATCAAGGACTTATCGAGATCTGTCGAGCACTAAATCTCAAAAGAAGTGAATTTGTCGAGGTGCCGTCGAGGATCTGTCGACAGCAAAAATACCTCGATGGATTGAGAAGCTGTCGAGAATCTATCGGCCAGACAGAAAATTTTTCAATGTATCGAGAAGTTGTCGAGAAACTATCGAGACAAATTCTAGAAAGCTCGTTGGATTGAAATTACGATAAGATCTATCGAGAAAAGAAGAAAGAGGGGCTCGATAGAAGGGAATCTGTCGAGCTTGAAGAAAAAGAGTTTTTCAAAGAAGGGAAAAACATAAAGAGATGAATGCAATAAGCAAGCTACTCAACCATAGATCCAATCAACATATTAAGCTCTCAAAAACATCTCTCAACAAAGAAAACAAAGCATTTATAGATCCAAAAGACACACATACACTAAACACATTTAATCAATTTTATATTTTAAAAATAAGTTAAAACAGTTTAGTGAGCATATATTAACACATGTATTCCCTGTGATGGTCAAATTACATTGTTCCTGCATATGTATCGAAAGTAGCAAATAATTTGTTTTGTGTGAAAATATAGCAAGAGTGCATAAGTGTCTCATATTATGACGATTTGAGATATGAGAAAATCAAATACACTCAAACACAGTCATAACTGCTTGATGGAGACTATCACCTTCGAAGTACATCCTATAACTCCCACCTCTCCTAGAAACACAGTTGCAACCATATTTAAAAGCATTTTGATTTTTTTTACTTTTAATTTCTTTACATATTATTTTTCTTTTTGAGCATATCATGCATGGGCATATAAGAGAGAGAGAGAGAGAGAGAGAGAGATACCCAATTATGTTAAGCCAAAAACATCACAATTTTGCTATACCGAAGCACACAAATGTTATACATAATTGGCGGGCTTTAGTAGTGAGATAGTTATTTATGCATTTCTCTTAGAATTTTTTAGTCATTCACATAAAAAAGAGTGATATGAGTGTTAAATATAAGAGATTACTTAATCGTACTCATCACAAACATGAGCCACAAAACTTACTTGCTTAGTTGTGTATTGTGATGCTCATCTAAGCTACAAATGATATAAACTTTAAAAAACTTTGTTTCAATGGCCATCCAAGGTACACAAATACCAATGTACACAAACACACATTGTTTTTGTATTTTTCTGATTTTTCAATTTTTTTTTTAAATTTTATGAAAAATAAAATAAAGCAAAACTGAAAAACAAACAAACAAAAACATGTTAAACAAAACAAAGTATAAAACTAGACTGACTCAAAACAAGAAAGAAAAACAAACAAGTAATGCATAACCGTGAAGGGAGAGAGAGAAAAAGTGACTAAATCACTTTGAACCTTTTTCCTTCTACACCTTGGAAGAACCTTCCTTTGAGCGAACCTTTGATTCGGTTGTGAGGGGGAAAAGTTGAAACCGTTCAAGTTCGAAAGGAACATGAAGGCCTTGAGAAGATCTTCAAGAGGAGCAAAAGAAGATGGAAAGTGATTATGGTTTCTGGACGAGAGCATACTATTGCTTTGTTGAGTGGCTAATCACTTATAGCAATTTGGATGAGTATACCCTGAAGCTACACAGTGATGACAGAAATGTGGTTTCTTCAGTTGAGACTTTTTTTTGTTAACTTTCTTAGTCCAAGGGTTTCTAGTCTCTTTCTTTTCAATCTTAGGGGGTGCTCCTAAAATAGATTTACCTTTATCTAGATTCTTACTAGTTATTTCAGTTTTACATTCATTGTTTTCAGAATTAATATTATCAGCAGGTGAGACAAACACAGTTGTACTAGAGGAGGCAATATTAGGAAAAGAGAAATCATACCCCAAACTGGTTTTATCAGAAGCAGCTTTCTGAAAGCTTAGCATCTCATCGAACTTTGCACTGGAAGTCCTCTCCAATTGAGCTCTGACCTATAACAGTTCTGCTTCAAGCTTTTTTGTTTTTTCAGCAAGGAAGTTGTTTTCAAACAGCAATGCTCCAATGGTTTGATTGGCTTCATCAACCTTGGTAGAGAGCTCTTCTCGATCTAGCTCAACATCACTCAGCTTCTTGTTGGCCAGCCAATACAGTTTCTCATACTTCTTAGAAACCTTGTACAATTTTGCATAGGCTGTATGGATGTCATCTTGATCGTCCATTTTCTCAAACTTAGAATCCACCAAGTCCTCTTCATCATTTAGTGTTTTTGTAACCCCTTTAGTAGGGTCAACTGTAGCAGTGAAGGCATTTAAAATTCCCTCGTCATCATTGTCATCTGACTCAATCTCAGGCTCGGTGCCACTTAAGGTAGTAGCAAGAGCCTTGCTTTTCCCAATTGACTTGAGATGTGTTGGACATTCTTGTTTCATGTGTCCAAAACCTTGACATCTGAAGCACTTTGGTCTGGAGGGAATAATGTATTGACTGCCATCCTTTGCATCCTTCTTTCCTTTGTCTTAACTCTTGAAATGAGAAGAACTGGATTGCTTACGGTCTTTATCAAATCCTTTCGCATTGACATTCTTCATGAACTTCTTGAATTGCCTAGTGATGTAGGATTTCATCTTGGAATCTTCATCGTTAGAAGACCCATCAATCTCATTACTTTTGGCCTTTAGTGCCATGCTCTTGCTTTTGCTTCCTTTCTCGATTCTAGTCAAACCCAATTCATAGGTTTGCAAGTTACCTACCAGCTCTGTTAAAGGAATAGAGTCAATATCTTTTGATTCTTCAATAGCAGTGATCTTGGCATGAAATCTCTCAGGTAGAGATCTTAACACCTTTCTTACAACCTTGGGTTCGAGAATAGCTTCCCTAAGATTAAAGGTTGAGTTGACTATGTCCTTTAGCTTGGCATAGAACTCATCAAATGACTCATCCTCCTCCACTTTTATCTTCTTAAAGCTAGTAGTGAGCCTTTGGAGCTTTGAATCATTGACAGCCTTAGTTCCTTCATAGATTGTCTGGAGGATAGTCCATGCTTCCTTAGCAATTTTGGTTGAGGATATCTTCTTGAACTTCTCATTGGTCACTGCACTGAATAGTGCATTCAATGCTTTACTGTTGAAGTTTGCGGCTTTGATTTTGGCATCATCCCATTCAGTCGGCGCTTCCTTTGGCTTAATCTAGCCAATCTCCACAGCTTGCCACACCTTTTCATCTAAAGACTGCAAGAAAGCTCTCATGTGTACTTTCCAATATGCATATTTAGTGCCATCAAATAAAAGAGGTATGATAAGTGACTGTCCTCTATCCATGACAAACAGGGGTCAATGGATCACACAACAAAAATTAAACCTAATCAGAGTGTGTCTGCTCTGATACCACTTGATAGGCCAAGAATGTATTGACCCTTTTGGTAAATTAATCAATTAATTAGCCAAGTGAATTAATTAGATTCAATTTCATGCAATAAGCGTGGTAGCACAAATAAATCACCAACTAAGTTAAATACAGCGAAAAATAAATTTGACACAGGTGATTTGTTTACGAATAGGGAAATTATCGAGGCAAAACCCTACTGGGTGAATTTAAGGTCACTATTCCTAAGAATCCACTATTATCTAAACAAGCGCTTACAAGTAAAAGAAATCCCAGTATCTAATACCAACTTATAGTTGAACCCTTACCCCAATACCCAATTGGAATTGTAATGTAGCTGCAGTCTCTCCTTTCAATGCACAACTCCTAGTATGTGACTAACCAATTGTTAGGACATATGTGTTTCACCTGTTAAGAATATATGTCATTCTTTTATGTAATTGGCTAATCTTTTGACAAAATGCACTCAACTTGTATTTGGGTTGTTCTAGGTGTTTTTAATACTTCAAGAAACCAGGTTTCAAGATCAAGTGTTGAAGTCATCAAGTCTGTCCAAGAAACAATTTGAAGAAGTGCACAATCATTAAATCTCGACAGCTGCTCGACACCTTCTATCTGTCGAGGTTTATAAAATCAGAATTTTTGATTTGATTTCTTGGGATCCGTGAATGTGTTTTTGAGCCTTCTTTTCTCCTAACCCTAGACATATAAAAGGATTGTTTTAAGGGCCGTCAAAGTGTTCACAAGTTGCACAAGC
Organism: Quercus aquifolioides; assembly: GCA_019022515.1. NCBI lineage: Eukaryota > Viridiplantae > Streptophyta > Magnoliopsida > Fagales > Fagaceae > Quercus > Quercus aquifolioides. The sequence continues at coordinate 47,380,314 of CM032336.1, read as the reverse complement.
ATTGAGCAAACCCTGTTCAAGCAAATTGTGATCGGAGACAAAGTTTTGCCCTAGCTCATCTCTTCTGAAGAAGTTGCTGTGTATGTGCACCTTTGGGTTTTGTGACCAAGCATCTTCTTGATCTTCATCTTGGATAAACTGAAGAACTTTGCAGCCAACAACTCTTTATAGTTGGTGATTGAAGTCACGTACTGGGATCCGCGTAATTGGTTAGTCACGTACTTGGGAGCCGTGCATCAAAAGAGGGGAACTGTCACTACGGAACAAGTCCAATTAGGTATTGGGGTAAGGGTTCAATTGTAGGTTGGTAAGGTACTTGAGATTCATTTACTTGTAATCGCTTGTTGTGATAATAGTGGAGTTTCGGGAGTGGTGACCTGAAAATCACCCGGTGGGGTTTTTGCCGTCAGGTTTTCCCCATTCGTAAACAAGTCACCGTGTTATTTATTTTCCGCTGCATAATTAGTTTATTGGTGATTTGTTTGTGCTACCACGTGTTGGCATGTTAAATTGATTAATTAATAATTTGGCTAATTAATTAATTAATTTAATTACAAAGGGTCAATACGTTTTTGGCCTATCAAGTGGTATCAGAGCAGGCACACTCTGATTAGGTTTAATCTTTGCTGTGTTGATCCATTGACCCCTGATTGTCATGGATAGAGGACAGTCATTAATCATACCTCCTTTATTTGATGGCACTAACTATGCATACTGGAAAGTACGCATGAGAGCTTTCTTGCAGTCTTTAGATGAGAATGTGTGGCAAGCTGTAGAGATTGGCTGGACCAAGCCAAAATAAGCGTCGGTCGATTGGGATGAAGCCAAGATTAAGGCGGCAAACTTCAACAACAGAGCGTTGAATGCCTTATTTAGCGCAGTCACCAATGAGGAGTTCAAGAAGATATCCTCTATTGAAACTGTAAAGGAAGCATGAACCATCCTCCAGACAACCTATGAGGGTACAAAGGCTGTCAAGGATTTAAAACTTCAAAGGCTCACCACAAGCTTTGAAGAAATAAAGATGGAGGAGGATGAGTCGTTTGATGAGTTCTATGCCAAGCTCAAGGACATAGTGAACTCAGTCTTCAATCTTGGGAAAACCATTCATGAACCTAAGATTGTGAGGAAAGTGCTTAGATCTCTACCCGAGAGATTCCATGCGAAGATTACTGCAATTGAGGAATCGAAGGATATTAACAAGATTCCTTTGACTGAGTTGGTTGGAAACTTGCAGACTTACGAGCTAGGACTATCTAGGATTGGTAAGTCGGGTAAAGGCAAGAGCATGGCCTTGAAGGCAAAGAGCAGTGACACATATGATTCTTCTGATGATGAAGATTCCAAGATGAAGTCCTACATTACAAGGCTGTTCAAGAAGTTTATGAAGAATGCCAATGGGAGGAACTTCGACAAGGACCGCAGACAATCCAGTTCTTCTCAGTCTAAGGGCCAAGACAAAGGGAAGAAGGATGCAAGGGATGGCGGTCAGTATACTGTTCCCACAGGACCTAAGTGCTTTGGGTGCCATGGCTTCGGTCACATGAAGCAAGAGTGTCCCACATATCTCAAGAGTGTTGGGAAGAGCAAAGCACTTGCTGCTACGTTAAGTGACACTGAGCCTGAAGATGATTCCGACAATGAGGATGACGGAATCTTAAATGCCTTCACTGCCACAGTTAATCCTACTGAAGGGATTGTTGAAGAAGTGGATGAAGAAGAAGAACTGGTGGAGTCCAAATTTGAGAAGATGAATGATTAAGATGATATCCATACAGCCTATGAGAAATTTTACAAACTCTCTGAGAAGCATGAGAAACTGTATAGGCTAGCCACCAAGAAGCTCAGTGATGTGGAACTTGATCGTGAAGAGCTTTCCACAAAGTTTGATGAAGCTAATCAAACAATTGGTGCACTGAGGTTTGAGAATAATTTCTTGGCTGAGAAGACCAAGAAGCTTGAAGCGGAGCTATTTCAAGTCAGAGCTCAGTTGGAGAGGACTTCAAGTGCAAAGCTTGATGAGATGCTCAGCATTCAGAAATCTGCTTCAGATCGTACAGGTTTAGGGTATGGTCTTTCTTCCTCTAATATTGCTTCTACTAGTGCTACTGTGTTTGTTTCTCCTGCTAATAAAACTGATATTGAGAACACTGATGTTAAAAATGAATTAGTTAGTGAGAACTTAGACAATGGCAAATCTATCTTAGGAGCACCTCCTAAGCAGGATAAGAAAGATGTTAAGAACCCTAAGGCTAAGAAGGTTAACTCTCAAAAGCCTAAACAGAAGAAGCAGCATCTCTGTCATCATTGTGGAGCTGCCGGTCATACTCGACCAAATTGCTATAAGTGGTTAGCCACTCAACAGAGCAACAACATGATCGCATCTGGAAGCCAGAATCATCTTCAATCCTCTCTTGCTCCTCTTGGTGATCTTCTCAAAGCCCTCACGTTCCTTTCAAACTTGAACGGTTTCAATTCTTCCCCCTCACCGTCAATTCAAGAGTTTAATCAAAGGAAAAGTTCTTCCAGGGTGTGGAAGAAAAAGGACTCTAAGTGATTTTATCACTTTCTTCTATCTTCTAGTATTTGTTTGTTGCATTACTTGTGTGTTTTGCATTTTTTTTTTTAGTCAGTCTAGTTTTGTGCTTTGATTTGTTTAACATGTTTTTCTTTGTTTGTTTTCATTTTTGTTTTTTTGTTTTTAAAATAAAAATAATAAAAAAACAAAAAAATTGAAAAATTAGAAAAAATACAAAAACTGTGTGTGTTTTGTGTACTTTGGTACTTGTGTACCTTGGATTGCCATTGAAACAAAGTTTTCTAAACTTTGTATCTTTTGTAGCTTAGATGAGCATCTCCATGCACAACTAAGCAAGTGAGCTTTGTGGCTCTTGTTTGTGATGAGTAAGATGAAGTTATCTCTTAAACTTAACACTCGTATCACTCTTTTTGACGGGTAGGACTAGAAAATCCTAAGAGAAAGGCATAAATAACTATCTCACTACTGTTACCCGCCAATCATAATATGACACTTGTATGCTTCGGCATAGCAAAAGTGCAGTGTCAAAGACACCTGTATGCTTCGGCATAGCAAAAGTGCAGTGTCAAATGCTTAACATCTTGAGTATTTCTTTTCTCTCTCTTATATGCCCATGCATAATATGCTAAATAAAAGAAAATATGCAAAGAAAATAAAAGGCAAAAAATCAAAAATGCTTTAAATATGATTGCAAGCATGTATTCTAGGAGATGTGGGAGTTATATGATGTACCTCGAAAGTGATAGTCCCCATCAAACAGTTATGATTGTGTGTGAGTTAAAGTGATTCTCTCATATCTCAAATCGCCATAACGTGTTGACACTTATGCAATCTTGCGATGCTTTTCACACACAACACGCAATATTCTTTGCTACTCTTGATACATGTGCAGGCACAATGTGATTTGGCCATCACAAAGTTTTACATATGTTAATGTATGCTCACTAAACTATCTTGACTTATTTTTGAAATATAAAATTGGTTAGACGTGTTTAGTGTGTGTGTGTTTTTCTGAAGATCCATGTGCTTAAATTTCTTGTTAAGAGATGTTTTTAAGAGCTTAATATGTTGATTGGATCATTGGTTGAGTTGCATGTTGGATTGCATACATATTTGTGTTTTTCACTTTTCGAAAAACTGTTTTTAAAAGCTGTCTCGACACCTCCTCGACACCTCATTGATACCTAGCTATCTGTTGAGATTCTCAAGCTTTTTCTTATCGCAATCTCGACACCTTCTCGACACTTGGTGGATCGATCGAGCTTCTGTTCTTTGTCAGGTGTTTCTTGTTCCTCGATACCTCTAGACACCTGCAGTTGTCGACGTTCATCTTTCTCGACACCTTCCTCGACAGAATCCTCGACACCTCTCGACACCTTAGCTGTCGAGATTTACTGAGGTTTCTATATAAACCCCTCGTGCGATCTGCCTCTCATTTCTGTCGATCTCCTTCTCGATAGCTCTCTCTTTTCTCTCCCAAACACTCTCATCTCACTCCAATCTTGCTCCTCAAGGTTTCCTCAAGCTTTTTCAAGTTTTTCTACACTTGGTAAGCTTCTTATCTCTTCATTCTTCATGCATTTCATGATTTGAAACCTAAGTTTTGGGGTTTTTGAAAAATTTTGGGGTTTTTCAAAATTGATGAGTGTTTATTGAAATTTTGGGATGGGTTTCACTTACATGTGTTTAAAATCTCATGCATTGCATCACATTAGCATTATAACAGTATTTTCATGCATTTAGATGTGTGTAATATGCTTGTGTGCTAGTAGGATTGGATTGGGCTGAGCCCATGATGTATTTTCTTTTGCATGTCACATTTTCATGCATTCCCCATGCATACGTACTCTCTTTTCTATATATTTGATATATTTGAATTGCTTGGGAATTTTCTGATTGTCTTTCTTTCTCTCCCTTTCTTTCTGTTTATGTTAGTTGTGTCTATGGCACCTAAACGTAAGTCTGCTCCGTCCCAGAACCTTCTGCGTTCTAGGACATCTTCATCTTCTGATCCTACTCCTTCTAACATTCGGTTTCGTGAAGAGGATGCTCGTAAGGCTTTCTCGGAGAACTTCTTTAGACGAGGTGTTCATTCGAAACGCCAAGTCATTTTGACGGATTTCGGCAACACTGACCTTCCCTCTGTCATTCACAGTCAGGGATGGGAGTCACTGTGTGATGTCTCGGTCACCTATCCTCTCGTGCTTATTCAGGAGTTTTACTCCAACATGCACGGGATTGATCGTTCAGTACCTCTTTTCTTCACTCCCGTTTGAGGTACGCGCATTCCTATCACACCGTAGCTTGTTGCGGATGTGCTTCAGGTTCCTAGGATAGAGTTTCCTGACTATCCTAGTTGTGAGCGTCTGCGAACTGTGTACAAAGATGAGCTCATGACTGCTTTTTGTGAGCGCCCTGCTATCTGGGGTGAGCGTTAGTACACACAATGTAAGGCTTTTGCTAAAGGCCCTTGCTTCATGAACATGGTGATGACCTTTGTACTCCATCCACTCTCCCACTACAACTCCATCACAGAGCCTCGTGCTCGGTTTTGTTGTCTCTTCTTGAGCATCTTACCATAGACTTTCCTTTTCATTTCATTCTCTCTATCATAAATGTTCATTTAGATTCAGCGTCCCGTGATTAGCTCATCTTTCCTTTTGCTATCACGAGGATCTTACGCCATTTTTCTGTCCATTTTCCTGTGTCCGACCACTTCACACACATTTGTGCCATAGACGACGCTACCGTAAAACGTAGTGAGGCGCAGTTTAGGTCGCGACAACCAGATTCCACTCCTCCCTCCCGTCCGACTCCATCTCGTTCAGCTCCATCCACATCCGCCCCCTCCTCTTCCATGGGCGATGTATCACTTGGAGACATCATGGCGCAGCTGCAGCGCATGGATGCTCGCCTTGATACACTCTCTACTGAGTTGTATCAGGTGAACGTTTGTGTTGGTTGTATTGCACGACGACAAGCGACTATGGGTGGCTTTGCTCCTGAGGCTTCTCCTTCACCACCTTCTCCAGTGGCTTCTGATTCTAATGCTGAGGATGATGATGATGTTGGTGATGATGATGATGCTTCGGATGATGATGGAGATGCTAGCTCTACCGATGAGATGTCTACTTGACATTCTTACCTTTTGTCACTCGTGACAAAAAGGGGGAGTAGTTTTGGATATTGAGAGTAGTCATAATTAGGGGAAGAGTTAGAGTAGGACATTTTTGTTAGGGGGAGAGTGCTGATATGAGGGATGTAGTGAGGATATGATGTATCTTTTTCTTTTCTACCTTTTTAGATACATTGTTCTTGTACAATAGGTCTTGTGACCATTCTTACATACATTGTACTTATTTTTTCTATATGTGGATGTATGTTTCTTTCACCTACCTCTACATGTGTTGTTTCTTCTCTATCTTTATACACATGTTTCTTATTACTTGTATGCTATCTATTATTTCTGTTTCACACTAAGATGCCTTGATGAGTTTTGTTTAAAGTGTTTCAGAAATACAGGTTGTCAAAGTCTACTTGTCATAAACTCTCTTCTTGCAAAGTTTTTCAAGAGTTTGTGCTAGGATAGATTTTATTGTATTCAACAAGTGAATATGAGTTGAGTGATTTATGACTTCTCTCATATGTTCATTTGTTTATTGTGGTTTTGTCATGGATTGCCAAATGGGGAGATTGTTAGGACATATGTGTTTCACTTGTTAAGAATATATGTCATTCTTTTATGTAATTGGCTAATCCTTTAATAAAATGCACTCAACTTGTATTTGGGTAGTTCTAGGTGTTTTTAATACTTCAAGAAATCAGGTTTCAAGATCAAGTGTTGAAGTCATCAAGTCTGTCCAAGAAACAAGCTGAAGAAGTGCACAATCATTAAATCTCGATAGCTGCTCGACACCTTCTATCTGTCGAGGTTTATAAAATCAGAATTTTTGATTTGATTTGATTTCTTGGGATCCGTGAATGTGTCTTTGGGCCTTCTTTTCTCCTAACCCTAGACATATAAAAGTATTGTTTTAAGGGCCGTCAAAGTGTTCACAAGTTGCACAAGCATTGAGCAAACCCTGTTCATGCAAATTGTGACCGGAGACAAAGTTTTGCCCTAGTTCATCTCTTCTGAAGAAGTTGCTGTGTATATGCACCTTTGGGTTTTGTGACCAAGCATCTTCTTGATCTTCATCTTGGATAAACTGAAGAACTTTGTAGCTAACAACTTTTATAGTTGGTGATTGAAGTCACGTACTGGGATCCGCGCAATTGGTTAGTCACGTACTTGGGAGCCGTGCATCAAAAGAGGGGAACTGTCACTACGGAACAAGTCCAATTAGGTATTGGGGTAAGGGTTCAACTGTAGGTTGGTAAGGTACTTGGGATTCCTTTACTTGTAATCGCTTGTTGTGATGATAGTGGAGTTTAGGGAGTGGTGACCTGAAAATCACCCAGTGGGGTTTTTGCCGTCAGGTTTTCCCCATTCGTAAACAAATCACCGTGTTATTTATTTTCCGTAGCATAATTAGTTTCTTGGTGATTTTTTTGTACTACCACGCGTTTGCATGTTAAATTGATTAATTAATAACTTGGCTAATTAATTAATTAATTAATTTAATTACAAGGGGTCAATATGTTTTTGGCCTATCACCAATGATGCACGAATCCTAGTACGTGACTAACACACCAACTTGAGGAAGATGTTGGCTGCAAAGTTCTTTAGTTTATCCAACAATGAAGATCAAGAAGTTCCTTGGTTACTAAACCCTTGGCACAAAGACGCAGTAGCTTCTAGAGAGAATATGATGAACTAGGGCAAATTGTCTCCGATCACAATATGCACGTATAATCACTTTGCATCAAGTTGCATCATCTTGTGACGGCCCTTAAAATAATCTTTATATATGTATTGGGTTGTGAGAAAATAAACCCTACATAAATACACATAGATATGTGTGAAATCAGATCTGGAAATTCTAATTTCGTAATTCTCGACAGATACAACTTCTGTTAAGCTTCAACATTAATTCTCGATAGATATGATTTTGTCGAGCTATCTGTTGAGCTTTAATGAACAACACTTCTTCACTTGTTTCTTGGATAGATTTGCATGGCTTCAATACTAAACTTGAACTCTTGTTCCTTGAAGTACTAAACCCATCCTAGATCTATCCAATATACATAACATATGTCTCTAACAATTTCACATATGTCCTAACATATATTCACATCACACACTAGTTGCATTAAACCTAGACTCATTTGACATCATCTCATTGTCAAATTTTTCATGTCATTACATTGAAACTTGCTTCAATCTATACAAAGATTTAACAAGTTTACAAACTTTGTTTCCTTGTATAGGATTCATAAACCCCTTTGGTTTATTGTGTATCAAGAAAACTCACATCTTCCTTTTATTTGTAGCCTTCTACAACAAGTCTTTCCTTGTAATAGTTAATAATTCCAAAACACTCTCAATTTCCTAGGTGATAGATCCACCTATTACCATGCATGGATTTCTAAGATGGATTTTGTAGGGTCAGATTCTGCAGCCCAAGCCCAAGGAGGTATGGGTTTGGAGACCACTGAACCCAAAACAATAAATTTGTAGAGAGTGGGTGAAAGAGCTAGGCTAGTAATGAAAAATAACAGTATTAAACGGCATAGAAGATGGGGAAATTTGAATAAAAAAGTGCTCGGACAGTGATCAATGTCTCGTCCGAGGAGGCGATTTTCATTGATGAACTTAAGTTACAAATGTTGGAGCTACAGTAAAATTATATGCTCTTTTCTCTCTCTTGATTCTCCATCCCCACTATCAGATACCTCTCTCTCTTATATAGTGCTGCCCTTCTCCATCTCCACCGTCCACTTGTTCACCATCTGTGCGCCCACTTGAGTGCATGTCCCATCATACTCCCCCTTTAGCCCTGTCTGAGTGGCGGTAGCTGAGGATGCACTGTTCAGGGGTCTTCTCCACATAAATGCGGCCAGGTGGGTAGGTGCAGAGCATTAAATGCGGTGGTTGAAGTCTGTCTCCTTGATATTTCTCTATTCCTGTCACCTTCTCACGTGTCCGAGGTCCCTTTTCTCCCCTGACACTTGTTAAACAGATCGCTTGACACGTGCCGGACATAAGCCTCGTCGGGTCCGACGATATCGGTCTCCTCGGACGTATGAGCATCTCCTCGGACGGTACACGTGCTCGTCTGCGGACATTCTCCTTTCACATGGGCCTCTGGCTGCGTCTTGGTCTCCTCGGGTGAACAGTGGTCCTCGGATAGGGCCTTTGGCCCAATAAGTTGGGCTGGGCTTTTCTCCCCCACAGATTTAGTGCACTATTGACGGTCTCTTTTCCAAAAAGGCACCTCAGGATATCACTTCATTTATTAGAGCTTTAAGTTCATCTTTTAACATTTAAATTAGAAAATTTGGACCAAATGAATTTAACGTTTGTCCTTTCACTATGCTTAGTCTCAAACTCTCTTCCATAAACTCTTAATCATGAGAGGTACTAGACGTAGACTCGAACTTTCTTTTAAGAAAGTTTAACACTTCAAATATATTCTAATTTGCATGCATATAAAAATAATAGATTCATAAATTAGAAATCACTATGCACTATTGTAATGGCCATAACCAATGAAAACACAAGTAATAGCTCTTGGTCCTATATCTATCCTATAGGAATAGGAACTACCACCACCACCACCACCTTCACCAGACACCCCCATAATTAAAGAATTTATAGCAAGGCGATCACCCTTTCCATAATTCACAAGGCGTCTTAGTGGGTTTCTTTTGAGACATCTCATTGAAAATATAAATAATGGGAAAAACTAGTTTCCCTCCACAAGTTCTACGGTAATCAAAGAACTTATTGTATTCATTGAGTTATTTCACAACTTCATTCTTATAAAGAATGAACATCTCTAATGTCTCATCCTTGCTACTTAGTAAGCACTTATAAGAGACTCTTGCGCATTCTTTAAATTTTAGACAACTCAAACATGTCAACTAAGGCATGTAACTTATATTTCATCCAAAGAAATATTACAAAACGTATATTGGTATATACATGTATGTAATTAAATAATGCTATACGTGCTCAAATACAACAATCATGTATTCTCCATATCAATACAAAAAAAAAAAAAATTGTATCTTAATCTTTATAATAAATAACACCTTTAGCCTAGGGATGAACTATACTCTTTAACTGAGAGTGAAACCCCATAATTATAGCCTTATTAGTGTGCAATTTGTCTCATTCTTTTTCAAATTTGAAGCTATCAAATGTTGGGCTTATATCCTCACTTTTGAATTTTTTTTTTGAAGAATAATTTTGAAATTATTAATAATAGCTCTTGTAATGTTATTTTAATTATCAATTAATAATACAAAGCTAACCAGTGACTATGATGACAGCCACAACCAAAAGATAATAATTCATTAATTAACCCCATACACCATTGCACATAAAAGACCAAGGACATGTTATTAGCATTAATGACATATTTAATTGTCATTTACATCTATAACCTTGGTATCAAAGTTCACATTATACAACCATTGTGTCTATATAAATCTGTAATATGCCAACAGACCATCGTATCCACGCACAAATTCAGAATAATTGATTACTGTAGAACATAGTTTCTTGATCACATTTCAACAAAACAATCTAATGTATGTATCACAAACTGGTTTAATATTAAAGTTATGAAAGACCTCATATACTAAAATATGCCAAGACTAAGAGCAAAGATAACAGTGATATTCTAAGGACAAAATTGCCAAATGCCATTTCTGGGCAAAAATAGCAGCTCTTTGCCCCATTTTCCAAACTAATTAGGAAAATGTCTCTCTTTTGTAACTTGATTTGTGATAAATCTAGTTTAAAAAAAAAAAAATTCTGGAGCCCTATAGCGGCGTTTTTAAGGACCTATAGTGACGTTTTAAGGACTTATAGTGGTGTTTTGTAACTCGACCTCCATAAAATCGAGTTATAGTTTTTTTTTTTTTTTTTTACCTATAATTCGATTTCATAGAGGTCGAGTTACAAAACGCTACTATAGGTCTTGAAAACGTCACTATAGGCTTCTTAAAAACGCCGCTATAGGGCCTAACTTGATTTATCACAAATCGAGTTTCAAAAGAGGAGCATTTCCCTATTAGTTTGGAAAATGGGGCAAAGAACAGCTATTTTTGTCCGAAAAGGACATTTGGCAATTTTTTCCGATATTCTAACGAATAGAACAATCCGATTGGCAATATCACACAATAAACGAATATATAATATTTGTAATATCCAATACAAAGTTCACTGATTAATAATAACTGTAAAGCAAGCAAAGATTAAAACTTGTACAAAGGGCAAGAACTTATATACCATTGCAAGATTAACATTTAGCAACAGTACACATTTAACATTCAAGATTATCAATCAAACGTGTCATCCAATCAAAATCAAAATCAAATGTAACTTGCAATCATTAAAGATTGACCACAGTTTTTTGAAAAACCATATCATATCAAACCATTAATCTCGCAGAGTTACAGTGTGATTTTGCAAAACTGCCCAGGACTCTAAAGATTTAATATAGCACAGTAATACATGCCGATCGATACACACAACAATCACAAAAATAAATTAAGAAAGAGAAAATCTGCTTTAAGATTGTTGCAATTTACTTTTGTGATTAAGAAAACATGAACAACATACAAATCTAATTATAAACAATAACAAAAAAAAGAGGTGATAGGTAAAAACAATATATATATATAAAAGAAGAAATCTGCAAAATAATTAAAAACTCATAGACCAAATGCGTGAAGGATAAATGATATAGATCAAGTTTTGTGTTTGACACAATCTCCTAAAAGCAGATTTCGCCCCTCACACAATCTGTTGTACTCTGAAACTCAAAGACGTGTCTGTCTCCCAAGATAAAATATCTACAGCACAGAGAAGAAGCCATTAGGATAAGTGCCCTAAAATCCTATTGTATGCCATGTATGTCATTATGTATGACATTATGTTCTATGTAATAAAGTTGTTTTATTATTATCTAAAATAATGGTAATATGAATATTTGGACATTATCATATAGTTCATGAGATGCATAGTATGTGATTTATGTGATTTAGTCACAGAAGATATAAATCACAAGTTCTTTGTAAACTCAGAATTTTAGTTTGTAGTCGGTGATGAAATTGGACATTTCATTGGTGAAGACTATAACATATCAACTAAGATGATTTGTCTTGATCATGGAAGTAGAGAATTCTAGTTGATATGCTGATATGTTTTAAACGTTAAGACATATTGAACTAGATTGCTGTAAGATTTATTATTTTATTAATGACTGTCAAATGAATAATAAATCTTACGATTTCTATTTACATGAACTCTTAAACCTGAGAGAATAATGAACCTGATCATGAAGTGTAGGTTGCTTTGATATATCAAGAATGAGATCTAAAGTTATGATCAAAATCTCAATATGTTGGGCAGCTGCATTTAATGTTAAATGAACATATATTATCAAGATGGAATTCATAATAATCTCTTAACAGAGATATAAAATATTCCCTTGAGATAAGTTTAATGAGTTTGGTTATTTAGAGTGTTCAGTATATATTTATGAAATTGGATTTCATAAATATATGATGAATGACTTAAAGGATTAAACTAAGTACTCCAGGATTAAGATGTAGTAATCTTCAAAGTAGCAGTCAACATTCATGACTTTGTATTATTACGAATATTTTAATGAATGGGTTGAATGTATAATAAAGTCTTATGATATAATTTATTAATAAGTCCTAGAGTGCAATTATATTTATATAGTGGTATTAAATATAATTAGTGGTAATTTTGGGCTTGTCAAGAGTTGATAGAAATGCCCAAAACCCATTGGAGCTAGTGTCATTATTTGTTCCTTTTGGTCTCACTCCAAGCCACATACTAAATACAAAGTCCGTGCTTTGCGAACTAAACTATTTCTCTTTCTCTCTCTTTGACTCAAATGCTAATGCACAAAATATTCTCTCAAGGAGAGTTTCTCCACAATTTTCTTTTTCCATGAATGATGGATTATAAATATATACATTATTAAACAGACACACTGTTTAAAAAATAACTGCTGTATACAAACTTACTGACTCAACAAAAAAAAAATATCATTATTATTTGGACAAGAAGGTCAGTCTACATATTCCTAAAGTCCAACCCAATGTCCAACCCATGAACATATAAATTCATAATATCTTTTTCCTTTTCTATGTGGGACTCAACGATTTTCACCTCTTTAATACCATGTTCAAGTGGATACATTAAGAGTTAATTTCTTATTCACTCCATAATATTTTTCTAATATAGACATGTTCAAGGAATGTTTCTCTTGATTTCAGCCATTTTTGTCCTCATGATCATAATGGATCCGTAATGAGGGGTTTAATACCTCCATTACATTTGAGATTATGGGCAGGTAACCATATATAGGTTCTCATATTTGAGTCAGGAAAATTATTTAATACTCTAGGAATACCATAAATGTGTACTCCCCATTCTCATATGAATTGTGGGGCCCACCATAAATTTAATTAGTGGGAGACAAGTTGGGAGATTTCTAGGTTAGATTAATTACTCAGTCAATAAATTAAATAAGCTTAAAAGTAAGATAACCCGATTTTACTGATTTTGATAAAAAGATTAGTTAATTTTTTGTCGAATCATAGTAATAGACAATTTGCTATTAAATTTACCAAAAAATTATCAAGAAATAAATAATTAGAATAAAGGCACTTATGTTTTGTATGTTTTTTGGCAGTCTTTTAATTAGCATTCTCATGAAACATCTTTACGTATCTAGATCAGTCTGGAATATATTTTATTTGAAGGTTTTCATTAGTGTTAGTCAATAAAAACTATGTAATTAAGGGTTTGGAATGCAATAATTTTCAAACTATAGGATAATCAGTAAATGAATTAGAACTTCAAGGCTACAAATCTCCCTAAAACTCTAAGAGATTTATATAAAAATTGGACACAAATTGACCCTAACACTCCAAATCCAATGCATTGAACCCAAAATTGTGACGATGACATGTCCAATCATCCCAAACCAAATCTTATATAATTCGCTCTCCAAAACCATGGCTCTTCTTGTAAAAAACTTGGAACCTTTGTAGACGTGTAACTAGTTGCATATATCATAGATCACCTTCTACTCATACTTAGGATATTCCTGTTATATATATCAAGCAAAAAAGAGAAATATTCCTATACTATCCTCCACTGCCAACCTTGGGAAAGGTTTTTTTAAGCTTAAAAGATTTAATACTATTTTTCTCAGCTCTCTTTAGTGCATTCCTGATGAGGGGCAGCCACTTGTCTAGAAACCATTGTCTCTAATTAAGAGAGTATTTTAATTCGAGTGCTCGACAAAATGTTTAAAATTATTGCTCAGAAACAAGTAGCTGTGAATTAACCCCGAATAATTACATTTTTCTCATCGTTGTAGCCTCTTAGAGCTTTCTCTGACCACGAGATTTCATTGTACTTGAGGACTTCTAAGTCTTTCCACTGAAGTACGTTTTTTTTTTTTTGGTTAAAGGGAATATTATTAATAACAAAAGGAAAAGCTACACAGCAACAGATGCCATACCGGCAGCAACAAGTCTACAATAAGGAAGTACGTTTAGACATTGTAATCTTTTCTTTTGCTTAAAAAAAATAATAAGGAAGAAAGTTTTATTCAAGAGGAAAAACAAAAGAGATCGAGGGACCAGGGATATAGAAACACATGATAATATCTTTTATTGTACATATCCAGCCTTTGAGGACTTTCGTCTATAAAAGGGGTCCTATAGGGGAGTTCTTCATTGTGAAACCCATCAATAGGATTGGTTCCAGAGAGAGAGGCTCCATTATATAAGATAGTAAACTTACTTTTTTTACATTTATCCACCCTAGCCTGTCCCTTTTTATTCCAAAGATGGCAGTTAGTCGAGGAGATGTTTATAGCTATACCTACAAAATTTGCAAAATAATTTTCTTGTTAATAATTCTCATGATCACGACGACCAAACCTAAACCTCTCTTAGCATATAGGCCATTTAAAGAAGTGAAGGCAGCGCTAGGATTTGAAAAGAATGAAACAAAAGTTTCACTTGAAAGAAATCCTGTCCCACCTTCTGGTCCTTCTCCTTGCACTTACATAGGATACACCATGAGTGGCCACCATGCCAATTGCCCGATTCATCGGTGAATTTTCATTTGCTGCATATATATGCTCATGTATCATGTGCAAAAAGCAGGGAAACATTACTAGTCCCTAAATATGGTACGACATCGTCTGTGGTTTTATATATATATTATGTAACTTAAAGAATAACACTGTGATTTAATTAGCTTGTGTATATTGGTTTCTCTATTACGGTTTGTGAAATGGTTTAATGCAATAGTCTGTGCATGTGCTAATATAAAATACGATAATTTGGGGCTTCAAGTTCTCGCGTTACTGGTGTAATTGTTTTTTTCTTCCTCTTCCACATTTTCTAGACTTGTGTTGTCCATCAAAATCTACAACGTGTGCTTAATCAAATATTTAAAGATTATGAATTTGATCTTTTCTCTTTCAGATGTTTTTCTTTTCTAAATTCTAGGCGTGACGTAAATACGGGAGTAGCAAGCAACAGATTAAATGGGGTAACACACCAATCTCCCTAGTTGTCAGTCTAGTTTCCATTAAGTGGCTGGTTTGAGTGAGAAGTTTGAGATATTAATGTTTGGTAAAGTTTTATTGTTATTATTATTATTATTATTTTAGGATTTTTAAAGTATTTTTTCAATTATCCAGATGAGGTCTGTGTAAATAGTTTGTATTTTAAGAAAAATGAGTGTAATAACTGAAAATCTTATAAGAGGTTAACACAATATTTCTCCTATATTGAGAAATATAATTTGACCAAATCTCGTGTGAGTGAAGTGTAATTAATTCAATAATTAAACTACTTTTACATTTCAAGAAAGTTATGTTTAATCCCTAAGGAATTACCATGCTGGTACCGTATAGGAATGTGCTTAAGCAACAAACAATAGTACGCGTGGCTAGTTCTCTCTTCTTAGGTTAATTAATTAACATATATATGCAAATTCTGAATGGCTGTATCAAAAAGAGACCAAATGATTTTCGAGTAAAAAAGACCAAATGATTTAGATCACATAGTTTTGCAGAATTCGTTAAAAGGACAGAAGAATATTCTAGGTTTCACAATTTGTGTGCTAGTGAAACTTTTTCAAAGCCTCGTAGGCTTCCACATTTTGTATATGAAGGAGAATATATCAGGAAATAAAATACTATGTTGCAAATTACAGATGTTGCTTCCAACTTCCAAAGGGAAGTTTCTATCCAACTTCTCGATCGGTAGTGGCCGGGAATGAAGGTTTAGAGAATTAAAAATATATAATACAAATCCTTAGATGTTGAACCTTCCACCTCTAATGGAATTCAGTTACGTGATTGTGTTGATCAAAAAATTTCATAGTTAAATTATTGTCCTAAAAAAAACAGATAGCATTCCATCTCTAATGATCAATTATGTGATTGGGTTGATGAATAAATTTCATAGTTAAATTATTATCCTCGAAAAAAAAATAACATTCTTAAAATTTTGTTGCATTGGTTAATATATCTATATATAGTTAAATTTTAAAATGATGATAATTAAAAAAAAAATGATAAATTCTACTCGGCCATAAAACTACTGACCTTATTATATGATATGATATAGTTCTTTGTTGTATTATTGTTTGTGGGTAGTCCATATTTTCTTGAGATGCTTTGTCAAATTGATCATTGAAAGTTACGTTACTGGCGGCTTTAATATTTTCTCCAGCTACCGTTCAGATTAATTAAGAAGTTTGTAGCCTCCCATGCGAATTGATAAAGAAGATTTTGAAGGTCCGCGCGTGATGAATCACGTAGAGATAGTAATATTATATCTTATTTGGAACTTTTGGTTTAAAAGAAAATTTAGATTTAATTGGTTCCCCCTAAATTGAAAATCAGCCTCCTAATTAAAATCCTAAAAATTTAAAGTGATGATCACCTAATTCGTACATGTGACTCATGGCTCCTTCCAAAACAAAAATAAAGCTCATTTCTTACTAACAAAATAAAAGCAAAATCCTTATAATAAAATCTTCGCTCTGTAAAAAATATAAATGGCATATATATATAATCTATTAATTTGGAACCAAAAATTAAAACTTTGGTACTTCGAGATTTTATGCTTCCATACCGTCGAACTCCACTAAAAGGATTATTCAAGTGTCTTCTTTTGTTTGTTGTCTTTATTAGAAAGATGACTTTACAACGGAACATCATTGTTGATTAGATATTTTTATTATTGCAATGAATTTTCAATTACAAGAATTGGATTATCAGTTCAGTGATCATATATTACCGTGGTGGTTCTAGGAATTTTATTTAGGGTGATCACTAAGAAATTTAAATTACCATAATATTTTTCTTAGTATCATTTTTTAAGAAAAAATGAAATTAGAAATTATTTTTATTGAATAGGTTGAACGAGTTACAAATTTTATCTTTTTGTTTTATAATAGGTTTTTTGTTGAATAATTTTTTCACTTCTTGTTGTTTGGTCTTGTATTGTTTTTGTTTGGTTTATGTTTGTTGTTATTTGAGTTAATATTTATTGTTGTTACTTAAGCTTTTAAAAAAAATGGATTAAGAACTATGTTTGGGGGTAGAATTAATTTTGGAGTAATGTTATGTCTAGAACATTTTTACAATTAATTTTATGCAAAAAACTGTTATCGGTGGGTAAAAAAATAATATTAATATTTGGCCCAAATTAGAATCAATAACAGTTTATCACATTAAATTTGTTGTCAAATTATTGTGAAAATATTGTGAATGTAGTAACACTATTCTAATTTTGGTTGAACCCAAATTTTTATAATTCTCAAGTCAGAGTGTTTAAATTTATTAAGGTAGTCACAATAAGTTAGTTTAGCATATAACATTTTTTTGGTAAGTGTATATATATATATATATTTTTGCAAGTTAAGGTGATATTGTGACCACCTAACTTGTATGTAGAGCTGCCACTGATATAGTAAAGTTGCTTATTTTTATCTCTATTTTGAATTTTTAAGAACATGTGAATCTTTTTAGAAGTGATGATATTTGTTTGTTAGTAAATAAATTTAATGAAGGTCAGTTGCAGTAAGAAAAGAAATAAATTAAATGGGATGCGTGTCATAAGATGAGTGGTATAGTATGATGTGAGAGAAGGAAGGTGAGATAAAAGATTTGAATACCTAGACTAGGATTTTTTTTTTCCCCTTTTTTTAAATCGACGGGTTTTATTTTATTTTATAGGGAACTTTCATAAAATTAAAGATAAATATGTCAAAATAAAAACGTGATACCATGTATATATTTAATTTAAAAAAAATATTAATCGTAAAATAGACCTATTCTCAATTTTAAAAATAAATGGGAAATATTTTAATATTTGAAAGCTGGCTCCATTAATTAAAATTAGTAGTGGAGCCTGTACAATTGGCCAATGGCAATGAAATGGAATTTAAAAAAGTTTCGTTGATTTTTATGAAGACCAGTGCGCATGGCGAAGAAGACATGCAGGTAAAGTATATATTTTTTTATGAACTTTCATATAAAAAGCACCACTAAAAATTTATGACTTGACTGGAAAAGGAACGAAGCATAAGGGTCAAATGGGAAAGCAAAAAGATCTGTCGGTTTAGTTGTCATCCTATCAGAAAGATTAGTAGGATTAGTACATATACTCGGTTTATCCTAAAGGATAAACCTCTTCCTGTCTTCCACCCAAAGATCGAGGTTGAGTATTTGTTTATTGTTTAGGTAAGAGTACATTATTGGGTGAATTAAGGTTTTGCGATGAGAGTATCTTGTTGGGTGTTTATTTGTGTGTAGAGTTGTTTGTTATTTAGACACCTGAACACTTAGATTGTTTAATTTAATAAAATGGTCAAGTAGTTACTTAGATTTATTATGTAGATCTAGGTTAAATAATGACAATCATATCACAATAGGGGAAAAGTAAAAAAGACAAGTAATATGATGACCCAAGAAAACCAATGAAACCGTTCAGTTTCAAGGTAAAAAACCTGAGGAGGATTTAACCTAAATAATCCACAAGATAACAAATTCACTATATAGAATGAAAGTGTTTACAATAAAATTTTCTCTAAATCTAATGCTACCTCTTGTGATGCTAATTCATGTGACTATACGCAGCTCCGAATCCATGAACTTTTCTATTTGAATTCGTTGCACACAAACACTCCAGTTTACGACTTTGAGATCCCATTCAAAAGTTTAGATCATCAGCAGTAGTTAATCTTGTATGCAACAACTTATCTTCACTGGTTCATGCAATATCAATCTAATCTCCAGTAGATGCTTATTGAGTTAGAATGTTATAGAACCTCTCAGATCTCATAAAAGTAACTCACAATTCTTGGAAAACGTGTATTAGGGTTTCACTTTTATATTTAGCAGTATTAGACTTAAACCTTAAACGTTTCGCGGGCTTTCGAGCTTTATTTAAAATCTGCAGAAAATGCATCTTGATTGGTTGAAGGTGTCTCTCGATCAGTCGAACAAGGCAGATACTAAATTCTTCTTTCTACAGCTTGACTGTTTTTGAATCTTGACTTGAATCAACTTGAGCAAAATCTAAAACTATTCTTAGACATAAATATCTTATACTAGATATGTTTTTATACTCGGTTTGCCAACATACATAAAATTGGAACCTAGACATTTAATCTTAAATATCTAGAACCTAACACAAATACAAAATAAGATAATATTTGTGTTAATTTGCGCATGTATGTAATTTTTCTTTCTTAAATTCTTCTATGTATGTGAGTTGCTTGAGAAAAAAAATGTTTACATTAGTGTGATTTGAATTGTGTATCTTTACTTAATTTCTATTGCTTTGTTAGTGGTGGTTTTCTCTACAGTCGCATTTCATTTGTAAAAAGGAATTGTCACTTACTTTTACCTGTGCTTGGTGCATCAGGTGGTTGTGGAGAAAGAATTGTCATATATGAAATCCTGCAACTGTAGTTACTGTACCCGTTGAAGTT
The DNA here is from genome assembly GCA_019022515.1 of Quercus aquifolioides. Classification (NCBI taxonomy): domain Eukaryota; kingdom Viridiplantae; phylum Streptophyta; class Magnoliopsida; order Fagales; family Fagaceae; genus Quercus; species Quercus aquifolioides. The sequence goes on along the minus strand of CM032336.1, from coordinate 47,360,590 downwards.
GAACTGCCGAAAAAGTATGCACAAAAATTTACTTCTCGATACACATGACGAATCTCAATCTACTAGGATCTGTAGGCTTTTGCAATCAGATATCAACACAAAAATCCCAGGAGGACATAAAATAGTTTTTGATAAATAACTAAATATATAAAAAGTAATATAAAAATCAACATCCAAAATTACATTTTTAAAGCTCTCGTCTCATCGCAATATGAAATGAGGCTGTTAAAGTTGTTTAGAGATTGAGCAAGAGAAGAGAAAATCGTAAGCAAGATTTAACATAATTCAATCTGATAAGTGATAACTTACATCTACAGCAAAAAGTTTTTTTTAAGTTTTGTATTTAGGTTGGCAAACTGTGAATAAAGTGTGCTTTGTAGAAAGTGGTTTAATTTTGAATAAAAGACAGTTGCTAGGTTATGCTCTTCATTGTCAAGGTTCTGTAATTTCGATAGCTATTCGACGGTTCTTCAATCAATCGAAAAGCTTAATTTGGATCGATTGAGCTTTTTTTTTTATTTTTTTATTTTATTTTTATTTTTATTGATTGAATGGCGTATATTAGATTGTAGATTTCAAGCCTAGCTCGCTGTGCAAACTTCTAGGGTTTCAAGTTACTTAAGCCAAGCTATAAAAGAGACTCTATAGGATGTGGTTACAGAGAGAAAGAAGAGCCACATATTTTTTATCTAAGATTTATGTACTTAAAGCTACTACAAAAAAGTGGACTTGTTTCGACCCTTGTCTTTCGAGGGTTTATTAAAATTTGTCCAAATAAACACTAAATGTAACATGCATGCGGGTGACTAGTACTAGGCTTACTGAGAACCTTAAAAAAAAGTCAACATATAACCCTTCAAATAAGTGCTGAAAAAAAAATGGCGATTCAACTAAGTCTTTTTGCAATTTTTTATTATAAATAAGTCTTTTTGTAATTCTATATTCAATTAATTTAGCAGGCTGATGCGAAAGGAAATAATAAAATTGGCTTGGCCAAGCTAGGATTGATTTTGGTTTTAGATTTGCGATTAATTGGGCTCTCTTGTTCGAGCATTGTTTTGGCATTATAGATTGCATATATTTTGCTAGTTAAGACCAAATAATATGTGCAGTGTTCTAATTGTATGTACTAGTGCATGTGCCTTTCATGTTGACCTGTTTATTTTATTTTATGGCATATTTGTGTTAGAATTATTTGCCCTCAAAAACAATATTATGCATTTTTTATTTGATAATAAAAATTTATTTTCACATTCATAATTTTATAGGTATATTTCATTGTTTAAATGTGGCATGTGATGTCACCTCTGTAGAAAAATCATGTTAATGGTTAAGGAACCAAAGACAGGGAGTAATGATTTTTCATAGATTATTAAATTGTTTTAGGCTGTGGATATTAATTGAATATTACCACTAAAGCCTACACTTGTTGTGCTGCTATATGATAGGATGATTTACTTCATCATTGAGGCAGTGACTTTAAGCAGACAAGTGGGTGTAATGTAACAAGTACATACATTGAATTGGATCCGATCAAGGACACCTTATGGAGCGATCACTGTTAATTAAAAGGTTGTCCTATCACAATTTTTCTATTGTCCTCAAACATGAGGGGTTTGTGTATATTTATTTATTATGCACATAACTTTGACAATGTCAACTGGTGATGCCAATTTTAAAGGCTATATATAGACACGTTGGGTTATGTGTGTAATGAGTAAAATATATAAATGCTCAACAATGAATCCACTAATCTCTAAAGAAGATAGTATATTCAGTTGATTTTCATATTGAAGTTGGACTCAAAACAAAACCGGCCGGTTTGGACTCAAAACAAAACCGGCCGGTGACATTTTTTCAAAAAATGTTTTTCATATATATAATATTGTATATATATATTTAAAGAGTTTTTAAAGATATTTTGGAGTCCAATAGAAATTATGAAATCAAGAAATTAAGGGTTACATAAGCTAGGGACATGACAGTGATATTAATCCAGTCCTAGTGGCTTGTGGGAATATAGTATGGTGGAAGGACATAGATATAAAATTGTAAGTAATGGGACCTCATTTGTAATTCTCTAATCTTCAGGGGTCAATTGCAATGTGTTGATGGACATTATTGCAATTTGTAGAAGTTCAAATATTTTCTTGATATGATTGAGAAAATTAAGGAATATTTTTGGAAAGAGTTTCAAGAAAAGTCAATAACGTTCAAAAAAGTTATTGATAAAATCCTACGGCTGAAGATTAGGATCCCTAAGGATCCCACGTCCAATCTCTCTCTAGAGTTTTAGAAGTCTACTATAAAATAAGATTTTATAATATCATATTTAGTAGTTGGCCATCAGAACTACTGAGTGATACTGCAGTCTTCTGAAAACTCAAAAAGAAATAGAGAGAGAGACGTGAATACCTTGGGAGGCAACACACTTGGGTTGCTAAGAGAGGTACGCAACTTTGTTCTATTTAGAATCTATGGTTGTGTGGTACAACGATCTTTAAAAACAAAAATATAAATTTTTGTTCTATATTGCTTCCGCAAAAGCTTTCAGTTTGAATGGCCAAAATTTTATTACAGAGCCAGGCGAGCCAGGCATTGAGTTGGTTACAATTTATTGCACTTTTAACTTGTACATATAAGAAAAGTGGAGATTTTAGCCCAATACCAACCTTTAATATTTGAAGTTGTAAGATTGGTGCCAACCAGAGAAAAAAAAAAAAAAAAAAAACTGAAAATAGCATTGCTTATATTAGCAAACAATAAGGTATTATTAGAATTTTGTGGAGCAAAATTAATCTCAATCATAGGAATTTAAATGATTCTATTCCTTCTTTCTCTATCCTAAAATGGCGGCTTCTAAATTTGGTGGGTTGGGACCTTGTTTCCTAATTGGTCAAAGCATTTGCATTGAGCAGCAGCTAAGACTAATAGAGAGAGTTTGTTGTAGTGTTGAGGTCAAATTCTCTATTTGATACATCACAATTCACACTAATTGGTATGTTGATGCATGCATCATTTGACTCAGTAACTTTACATTGCATACATTTGTAACAAACTCCAAAATACACCATATAATTTAGCAATATCTATAAGAAAAATATAACCCACACTTGTCACAGATCCCAATCAAACACTAGATAAGTATTTTACATAGTAAAATGAACACATACTGCATCACGGTGTAAGCAACACAGAAATCCTTTTTCCCTTTTAAGGTTAAATACGAAAAATTCTTACTCTCTTTTGGTGTTCATACTAACTTTTGCAATTACAAAGTAAGAAGAAACATAATAAATTCCAGATATCAAACACAACCACACCCATCTGGATTACCTCGTGTATACACATTACACTAATTGCAATAAAACTACACAATACATGTTAGAGAGATAGCAAACTCTAATTATACATACCCTTTTCTTTTGTGTTTGGTGTGGCAAATGTGCCAAATATTTGGTATTTGCCACATTTGCCACATTTGCTGTGGATGCTCTAAATCTAAGGCTGTTTAATAATTTATGGGACTTTGTTATGACTGGGATATGTTGTTTATGTTTCTGAGTTTTTGGTTTAATTGAGCAAGTTCTCTGCAAGGTGCAATTCTATTGTGCTATTGTTCATCGATTTTGCCTTGGTGATATGTTCTTCCTTTTTCCTTTACCTTTTACCTCTCCTGTTATGTTTTACATGATGGAGTAGATGGATGCACTATAACTTGTTTCATTAGTTGTTGTTGTTTACTCTATATGGGTGTATTAATCTAGTTAATATGTATACTTTGCGTTTTATGGCCAACCAAAGGTTATTCCATCTACAAAAAAAAGCCTCCCTTTGAATGTCACACCTTCCCTACTAGAGAATGAGTTCAAGAAGTTTAATACAATGTTTGAATTTTCTGCCTCTTAATGTCAATTTTATTACAAATCATGCTTCCGAATTTTCTGCGTCTTGGTTCAAGCTTGCCAAACAGTGTAAGATAAGTTTTGGTGGTATTCCACTTGAATGGAACACATAATAGTCCTAATATCAGTTTTGTTTTCTGTTGTGGTATTAGGCAAGATAGTGGTGTCCTTGGCCATTTCATTAATTTCGAAAATGTATATCAGATACTGCTTAATTTCTCCATCATTTTCAAATTTATGTTTTCCTTTAATTTCAGTGCAGATGCCAAGTGCGTTGCTCATGGCAGCATTGCCCAATTTTCCTATAGTATGTGTCAATTCTCTGTGCTTCTTCTCCCTTATTGAATTAGAATTTTTTTTCTAGGACTTATTGAATCAAAATCTAACTTAAGAAAACTCTTGGTTTCTCTGCATTTCTCTGATTTTCCTTTCACACATTTCTCAAAAAATTGAAAGTTTTATGGTGCAAGTCAAGTTGATTAAGTTCAAAACATAGTGGGTGTGTGTACTTGTGTGTTAGACACCTGTGGTCAAGGTAATAATTCATGAACTGAACTATGCTACTTAATTTGCTTTTTCAGAAATATGTTACATTTTGAAAATTACATGTCAATATGGACTTCATTGTATGACAATTTTTCAATCAAACACCTCAACCATTTAACAAGTGCATGATTAATTGGTTTGTCTATTTCCTTGCAGTTCTTAATGCAAGGGAAAGTTGGTGGCTATGCCTCAGTCTTTGAGAAGTACCAGGAGAAGGCAGAATCCTTTATGTGAGACCCTTTAAACATTAGTACATTAAGTTGTTTTGCATTAAAATAGAATAATATTAGGATTAGGATTTTGATCATGCATGGTTCTTGTACTGATTCATTTCTCTTCTTCTTCTTCTTCCTTTTTTTTCTCCTTTATCTAGTTAAAATACTGAGTTCCTTTATGTTAACGTGAAAATGTCTACATAAACTTCAAGAATGAAGAATTTAGTAACTTGGAAAGCTAATTGAATTTTTTTTTTTTTTTGATATTTGTGTTTTGGTATAATATAGACTTTTTAATATGTGGTTCTTTAAAGTCTATGTGCATGGCTGTGGGTTTTTATTTATTTATTTATTTATTTTTAAAAAAGAAAACCTTATTTTGAGGGTTGGGAGACCCTCAAAAAAAAGTTTATTGTTCTTTAATCCCTTTTAATTTTTCAAAGGTTGCCAATCCTTGATAAAGATAAAACATTTGTTTTGAGGGAATTTGTTTCAAAGGTCATCAAGGGTCAGTTAAACCCTCAAAATAATATATTTTTAGGACTTTTAATACTTTTTTCAAGGGTTTTGACCCTCGAAAAAAATTAACTTTGTTGTAGTGTCTCTTAAAGCTTCTACTAGTGATATTCCTTGAAAAAACTCAAGATCAGATGGTGTAGCAGTTGCTGCATATTCCCAAAAATATAGTTGTTGAAACCAAAACCTTCAAGTGAGTACTTGAAGTCATGGATGGGAGATTCATGTTCAACAAATTTTACTAACTAAAGAAATCTATGGATTTGGAGTTGCATTGGGTAATATTGTTAGTAAGTACTACTAAGTTGTAGCAATTTAGAATTGGGTAATTCTATTTTGTAAAAACTTCAATTTAGTTAGTAGATTTGTTTTTCCTTAGGGTTGTTAAGGTCAAACCCTCCAAGTGGTTTTTACTTTGGAATTATATATTGTTCTATTGGTTTTTCCTAGGTCATCATATTGTATGTTATTTATTTTCACTGCACTTATTATTGATTATATAATATTGGTGTTGATTGCATAACCAATGACTGTTCATAATTTTATTAATCAATAACTTGGCCTTAAAATTGGTTAATTGGTATTTTAATAGGGTTCTAAAACCAAATAGTTTTTAACAGCTATATCTTTACTATTTTTTTGTTTTACAAGTATATGGACTTACAACATCTCACCTTGAGTTTGTAAGGTCTTAAATGTATAACATGCACGGCCAATTTGGAAATGCATAAGACATGTTGGGTATCAAACGACCATAATTGATAATAATGGCTAACAACAATCATTGGAAGCTACGTCAATAGAGAGAAGTTTCTTGTGTGGCTAGTATTGCTAATGCTAGCAATATATGTGGTTCGCAAGGCACGTCTACCTTAAGGAAAAAAGGCTCACATCCAGCTTTATAGCGGAGTTTTGGGCCCCAAGAGATACCTCCATTTTAAGGCACAGTTTACATTTAACAACTGTAGAAATAGAACTTGACGCTAATTATATTATTGATTTGCTAGCTAATTCCAGTTATTCTGTTTCTCCCCAGGTAGATGATTGTACGCAATTGATTTAAGGTTTAGGGTTTAGGGCCTTTAGGCAATTGATTTCCCAGCTTCTTCAAGTTTGGATCAAGCACTGCTTTTGTGAAACAAATTGATGTATAAACGCTTTAGTTAAATTGGGTGTACGTGACTCATCAATATAGGGATTTTGTTTTCTATGATATTCCGCCTGTGGACATTCTAGTGATTTTAAAGGTCTGTACTTAACAGGCTTTGTCCTAAACCTTTATTTGCTCTTTAGTTTAATGCAATCCTGATGTTTTTTGAAATTGAAAATTTTTAAAATTTAGGAAAAAAAGAAGCTCAATGGGATGATACGAGATGCTTGCGCATGAGGACCTACATGATGTTGGAGGCTCGTGGACCTACATGCATGTATGCTGAGGCTCATGGGGTTACATGTATGCTGGAGGCTCGTGGACTTACATGCATGCTGGTCATATAAATAATTACCATTTATATTACAAGCTAAAACAAGTTTTAAGGGTCATGGAAGCTAGCTGCACGTGGCAATGCACAATTTAAAACCAAATTGCACGTAGTCCCTGGGTACCCTACAAATATTGAAATGCCAAGACTAAGGGCTAAAATGATGGAACCCTTGGGGAAGGAAGAGCTTGATGAGAGAATATGCGTGTTTCTCTGTATATTTGTATATATGAGTGTAAACGTGCATATGCCTTTGAGAATAAGAGACTTATATAGTGTGCACAATGTAAAATCCTAAGGTAATAATGTGCACATGGGTGTTTATTTGGGCCTGCCTGCGAGCCCAAGTACTAATATCCTCACACTCGCCCATAGTGAATATTGAGGGGCTGTTTGGTTTTTTTTTTTTTTTTTTTTCATCACTCATCACTCATCACTTAAAATATCACAATTCTCTAAACCCCACCTGTTTGGCACCATCACTCAGTTATGTTTTCAACCAAAAAACTAAAAAAACTAGGACCCACACACTGACCCAATGTCATAAATCTTATCTCTCTCCTTTTTTCTTTTTTTTTCCCCTTGAGTCTCATCTTTCTCAACCTCTCCCCTTGCAATTACTTGCTCCCCTACATCTAAAACCCTTATACAGTTTTCAAAAACAGGTGGTACCACAAGCTCAATATCTTCTTCATCCCTATCTGTTTCAACCACAACACCACAAGCCCTTTCTTGAGCTTCCTTCAAGATCTCTTCCTCTCTCATTATCAAGCTGTATATGGCTCCCATCTTTGAAATAGAATTCATCCATAGTCCAGGCTTGCCATCACCGGGCCACAAAATTGCATAGTTATTCCCAAGAAACATGAGGCGACCTCAGTGTGTGGGTCCCAGATTTGCAGATTTGAGTTTGCTTTTGAGTTTGCAGATGGGTTTGTTCATGCAGATGAGTTTGTTGGTGCGATGGGTTTGTTCTAGAAATCTAGGTTTGCAGATTTGAGTTTGCTTTTTTTTTTTTTTTTTTTTTTTTTAATGATTGAGAAATCTGGGTTTTTTAATTTTGTTCTGGATTTCATTTTCACTTCTATGGATTTTGGATTTTGGATTTCCTTAAGGGGATTATGGATTTTGATGTTAAATTGAAGGTTGATGTTGCATTTTCCGATGAAGGAATGATGTTGGTTTTGGATATGAAGCCGTGTGAAAAGGAAAGAAAAGAAGAAGACAAAAAAAAAAAAAAGAAAAAAAAAAGGAAGATAAAGAAGACCAGACTAAACCTAGCGTGAAAGGGAAAAGAAGAAGAAGAAGAAGAAGAAGACTAGTGTGAAAGGAAAAAGAAAAGAAGAAGAAGAAGAAGACCCAAACTCACCGAACCCAGTGAGGAAAAAAAAAAGGTCAAAAGTTCGGCTGACCTCTGACTAGTGGGTCCCTCAGTGTGTGTTTAATTATCAAAATGCCATTAGAAACTGAGTTTTGGAAACTGAAAACACCTAAAATGTGTTTTCAATTTCCATAACTCATCACTCAAAAATCAGAGAATTGAGTGATGGAAACAAAAACCAAACAAACTTCTTAGCCATGGGTCTCACCATTTTTGAGTTATGGGTGATGAAAACAAAGTCATAAGCGATGTAAACAACAAATCCAAACAACCCCTGAATAGTCCACACATTATTGGAGCTTAGCTATCACTTATGTAATGTTGTTGACAGTGCCAAACAGTCTTAAAAACTTTTGTTTTGTTGCCTTAGTAACTTGAAGACACACAAAACAAAAACCTGAGAGAAACCCATGGAATGAATTTGAAATTCTTTCACAAAGAAAGAAAGCGTATGATACCTTACTTTAAGTTTTGTGAATGTGATACTTTACGTTTTGTGAAAGTGAGGGTTAGATTTGATATCTTTCATAAGCAAATAAATATCTAACATAATCAAAAATAAAGCAAATAGATATTGTGGGGGGAGAAAGCCCAACCCAACGTATTGGGCCCAAGGCCCTATATGAGGAATATTGTTCGTCCGAGGAGACCAAGACACTCAGTCAGAGGCCCATGTAAAAGGAAAATGTCTGGAGATGAGTACGTGCACTGTCCGAGGAGATGTTCATATGTCCGAGAAGCCCGCTACCCTCGGATCCGACGAGGTTTTTGCCCGACACGTGTATGGGAGGTCCAAGTGATCTGTTTGACAAGTGTTAAGGGAGAAAGGGGCCTCGGACACACAAGAAGGTAACAGGAACAGAGAAATATCAAGGAGACAGACTTCAACCACCGCATTTAATGCACTGCACCTACCCTCCTGGCCGCATTTATGTGGAGAAGACCCCTGAACAGTGCATCCTCAGCTACCGCCACTCAGACAGGGCTAAAGGGGGAGTGTGATGGGACATGCACTCAAGTGAGCGCCTAGATGATGAACAAGTGGACGGTGAAGATGTAGAAAGGCAGTACTATATAAGAGAGAGGGGTCTCTGATAGAGGGGGATCGAAAGAGAAGAGAGAGAAAAGAGCGTATTACTTTACTGTAGCTCCAACAATTGTAGCCCAAGTTCATCAATGAAAATCACCTCTTCGGACGAGACATCTACACCCGTCCGAGCACATATTAATTCAAATCTTCTCGTTAACATTGCCGTTTAATACTGTTATTTTCATTATTAGCCTAGCTCTTTCACCCACTCTCTACAAATTTATTGTTTTGGGTTCAGTGGGCTCCAAATCCACACCTTCTTGGGCTTGGGCTGCAGAATCTGACCCTACAATTGGCGCCGTCTGTGGGAAGAGCTTGTGCAAAAGTGAAAACAACAGTTGATAATGGCAGGACAAGGTGAACAACATGCAGAATCTAGGGCATCCCAACACGTGGATCATTTCGTCAACCTAGAGAGGAGACAAAACCGTGAGGGCAGTGTACACACTGTGCGCCTTAGCCAGGGCCAATCACAGAGCGGAAGTCACATGTCCCATGCAGAGAAGAATCGTGACTTACAACTGGAAGTGGAAAAACTAAAGAGGGAGTTGCGCCACGCAAAGAGGAAGCGGGCTTCCTCGTACTCTGAAGATGATCTTGATGACGAGTAGGACGTCTCTTATCAACTCAAGTCTAAGACACCAGCTAGCGAGTCCTACACCTATGTAGAGGAGTCCCATCGTAAAAGGGAGCGTAGGAGCCCATCACGCGAGGACGTGGAGAACGATGCCATGAACAAGGCTCTAAATCAGATATCTAGATCACCCTTCACGCGCAGGATAGAGGAGGCCAGACTCCCTCGACGCTTTAACCAGCCAACGTTCACCGTCTACAATGGTAAAACTGACCCCGTGGAGCATGTGAGTCATTTTAACCAGAGGATGGCTGTCTACTCCAGAGATGAAGCTCTGATGTGCAAGGTTTTCCCTTCCAGTCTTGGGCCCGTTGCCATGAGGTGGTTTGACGGTTTGAAGGCAGGCTCCATCAACTCCTTCAAAGAGCTCACTCAGGCATTCGGCTCCCGTTTTGTTACGTGCCGAAGAGTGGCCAGGCCTCTCTCTTCACTGCTATCCTTGTCCATGCAGGAAGGCGAGTCCTTGAAGGCATATTCAGACAGATACTGGGAGATGTTCAATGAGGTGGAGGGCAACAACGATGCAATGGCCCTCAGCACGTTCAAGCTCGGCCTCCCTACTGACCACGGTTTGAGGGCATCCCTATCTGGCAAACCAGTCACAAACGTGCGTCAACTAATGGACCGCATAGAGAAGTATAAGAGGGTTGAAGAAGATCAGCAGCAGGGCAAGGGAAAGGATAAGGTTATCCCTCAGGAGAGGAGAGATTCGCGGTCGGACCGGTACAATTACAATAAACCGCGGAGGGATTTTGCCGGACAATCAGGATCGATGAATCCTCAATCGGTCAACACCGTGTTCAATGAGCCAGTACACCAAGTCCTGGAAAAGATCAAGAACGAATCATTCTTCAGATGGCCGAACAAGATGATAGGAAACCCCGAGAAACGCAACCATAATCTCTACTGCCAGTACCATCAAGACCACGGGCATAACACGGAGGATTGTAGGAGCCTGTGGGATCACCTGGACCAATTGGTTCGCGATGGTAAACTGAAACACCTTCTGCACCCCTCCAGCGGCCAAGGGCAGACAGGCTCAGGGCCACGCAGGGACGACCCCTCAAAGCCGCCGCTAGGGATTATAAACGTCGTCTTTGCTGCGCCGGGGAGAACAGGGTCCTGGCCATTGAAAGTTATGTCGGTAGGTCGACCATCCGCAGGGGAGTCGAGCCGAGGACCGAAGAGAGCTAAGTCTGGTGCCCCGCTGGTTATGGGATTCTTGGACGAGGACATGATCGGCACCATCCAACCCCATGATGATGCACTAGTCATCACCCTCACAATAGGAGGGTACGATGTAAAGAGGGTGATGGTGGACCAGGGCAGTGCCGTGGAGATAATGTACCCGGATCTCTACAAGGGGCTAGGCCTAAAACCCCAGGACCTGACGCCATACGATTCCCCCCTCTTTAGCTTTGAAGGAAGGCCTGTCATCCCGAAAGGCCGGATACGCTTACCTGTGCAGTCCGGCTCCGAGGTGGTGGAGCTGGACTTTATCGTTGTGGACGCATATTCGCCCTACACGGCACTCGTAGGCAGACCTTGGATTCACGCACTCGGGGCTGTCCCCTCTACTTTGCACCAGAAGGTCAAATATCCATCAGGAGGACAGATAATGAGATCCGAGGAGACCAGTCTGTTGCTAGACAGTGCTTGGTAGCCGCCATTCAGCATAAGGCCCCAGCCGAGTCCTCGGACGTGGCTGTGAGGGATTTATAGCAACTACAGTCTCGGGGAGTGCCTTCTGAAGAACCGGATGAAAGCACTCGATGTGAGGATCTGACGAAAGTGATCATTGGAGATGATCCTGACAGGTTCTTTCAAGTCGGATCTCAGCTGCCTCTTCAAGAGAAGGAAGAACTGATAGAGTTCCTCAAGCGAAATCTCGACGTGTTTGCCTGGAGTGCTTACGAGGCCCCAGGGGTGGACCCGGAGTTTATATGCCATCACTTGAAGGTGAATCCACTGGTAACCCCCAAGCAACAACCTATTCGGCGCCCATCCAAGGAACATGCCGACGCAGTGAGAGACGAGGTAGCGAAACTCAAAGCAGCTGGGGCTATCAAAGAGGTTTTTTATCCCGAATGGCTAGCGAATACCGTGGTGGTAAAGAAGAAGAGTGGAAAGTGGCGAGTATGCGTAGACTTCACGGATCTGAATAGGGCATGACCCAAAGACCCGTTCCCTATGCCGAAAATCGATCAGCTGGTTGATGCCACTGTCGGTCACCCTCGGATGAGCTTCCTAGACGCCTTCCAAGGCTACCACCAGATACCATTAGCCCTGGAGGACCAGAAGAAAACTACTTTCGTCACTCCTATTGGTAACTATCACTATAAAGTGATGCCGTTTGGCTTAAAGAACGCAGGAGCTACCTACCAGAGGATGATGACGAGGATGTTCGAGCCACAACTGGGCAAGAATATCGAGATTTACATAGATGACATGGTGGTGAAGAGCAAAGTTATAGCCGAGCATGTGAAGGACCTTGAAAGTACCTTTGAGATTCTACGGAAATACAAGCTACGACTAAATGCTTCTAAGTGCTCGTTTGGGGTAGGGTCCGGAAAGTTTTTAGGATACATGGTCACCCACCGAGGAATTGAGGTCAACCCCGACCAAATAAAGGCCATCAACGATCTACGAGCTCCTCGGAATCCCAAGGAGGTTCAGAAACTAACCGGAATGACCGCTGCCCTCAATCGGTTCATCTCTAGGTCAGCAGACAGGTGTCGCCCCTTTTTCTCTCTACTCAACAAGTGGAAGGGATTCGAATGGACTGAGGAATGTGCTTTGGCGTTCCAGCAACTCAAGGATTATCTGGTTCGGCCACCAATCATGTCCAGTCCTGAGCCAGATGAGGTACTGTTCGCCTACATCGCTGTAGCTCCCTATGCGGTGAGCCTGGTGTTGATACGGTCAGACTCTGGTATACAAAGGCCCGTCTATTACGTAAGCAAGTCGTTGCATGAGGCTGAGATTCGTTACTTGCCACTGGAGAAGGCTATCCTGGCAGTAGTGCTTGGCACACGGAAGCTACCTCACTACTTCCAAGCCCACACGGTTATCGTTCTCACACAACTCCCACTCAAAGCTATACTCCGAAGTGCTGATTACACTGGTCGGATTGCCAAGTGGGGTACAATCTTAGGGGCTTTCGATATAAGATATATGCCCCGCACATCGGTCAAGGGACAGGTCCTCGCAGATTTGGTGGCTGAGTTCACGGAGCCCCAACTAGAAGAGGTAAAGCCCACGTCGGGCATGGATGAAAAATCAATTGGCATGATCTCCCAACAGAATCCCTCCCATTGGGAAGTGTACGTCGATGGCGCGGCAAACCAAAGAGGCTCTGGAGTTGGGCTGGTATTGATATCCCCCGAGAAAATCATTATCGAGAAATCGTTAAGGCTGGACTTCTCGGCAACAAATAATGAAGCGGAGTATGAGGCCCTACTGATGGGGATGACTATGGTCCGTAGAATGGGTGGGAAGTCCGTGGAGTTGTTCTCGGACTCAAGATTGGTAGTAGGTCAAGTACAAGGCGAGTTCGAGGCAAAGGACGAAAGAATGCAGGGATACTTGGGTCGTGTTAAACATCTGCAATCAGAGTTCGAATTTTTCAGTTTGCTGCACATCCCCAGGAGTGGCAACTCACATGCTGACTCCTTGGCCACGCTTGCCACCTCTTCGGCGCAAGACCTGCCGAGGATCATCCTCGTCGAGGACTTGCACAGGCCTACAGAGGCGAAGTCAGGGGCAGTCCAGGTCCACCAGGTCAGGGCCGGGCCGTGCTGGATGGACCCTTTAATCAAATTTATCAAAGAAGATATATTGCCTGAAGAGAAGGGAGAAGCTGATAAAGTTCGGAGGAAGGCGACTAAGTTCTGGTTATCCGAAGACCAGAAGCTATACAAACGCTCCTATTCGGGACCATATTTGTTATGCATACATCCCGAGGCGACTGAGACATTGTTAGAAGAGCTGCATGAAGGAATCTGTGGGAGCCACACTGGAGGTAGGTCCTTGGCTCACCGAGCCCTCACCCAAGGCTATTGGTGGCCTAACATGCAAAAGGAGGCGCACAAATACGTTAAAAAGTGTGATCAATGTCAGCGCTTCGCTCCAAACATTCACCAGCCAGGGGGAAATCTTAATCCACTATCTAGCCCATGGCCCTTCGCCCAATGGGGCTTGGATATTGTGGGACCCTTCCCCAAAGCTGCAGGAAACAAGAAGTACCTCCTGGTCGGAACAGACTATTTCACCAAGTGGGTTGAAGCCGAGCCACTAGCCAATATCAGAGACGTTGATGTGCAAAAGTTCGTGTGGAAGAATATTGTCACACGGTTTGGAGTTCCTCACACTCTCATCTCGGACAACGGCTTGCAATTTGATAGCAGGGCATTCAGGAATTACTGCAGTGAGCTGGGAATTATGAACAGATACTCCACTCCAGCCTATTCTCAGGGCAATGGACAAGCAGAAGCTATCAACAAGGTTATACTGAGCGGTTTGAAGAAGAGGCTAGATGATGCGAAGGGTAGGTGGGTAGAAGAACTGCCGCACGTACTTTGGGCTTACAGGACTACGCCTCGTAGGTCCACTGGGGAGACCCCCTTCTCAATGACCTATGGGGCTGAAGCTGTCATTCCTTTGGAAACCGGGTTCCCAACGATAAGAACTAGCTCATTCAGTCCAGCCGACAACGATGAGCAACTACAGAAGAGCTTGGACTTGATTGAGGAAAGAAGAGAGAATGCAATGGTTCGGCTGGCACATTATCAACAGAAACTCAGGCAAGGCTATGATGCTAACGTAAAGCTAAGGCCTCTAGAGCCTGGTGATCTAGTGCTGAGGAAAGTTGTGGGCACCGCAAAGAACCCGGCTTGGGGAAAACTAGGACCCAATTGGGAAGGACCATATCGTATCACTTCAGGCGCTGGTATTGGAGCATATTTCTTAGAAGACCTGGATAGTCATGTAATCCCTCGCCCTTGGAATGTAAATAACCTCAAGAGGTACTTCTATTAATCAAGTCTTCTCTTCAACTGATATACCAATTCGCTGCGTAAAGTTTTCTCTCAAGTGTTTAAACTTAAATCCAATCATGCCTGTAGTCCTCGGACCAGATGATTAGGGTTAGTTAACACTCAATCACCGCTTTCTCTCAAGTGTTTAAACTTAAATCCAATCATGCCTGTAGTCCTCGGACCAGATGATTAGGGTTAGTTAACACCGTTAGCTCAAGTGTTTAAACTTAAATCCAATCATGCCTGTAGTCCTCGGACCAGATGATTAGGGTTAGTTAACACTCATTCGCCGCCAGCTTAAGTGTTTAAACTTAAATCCAATCATGCCTGTAGTTCTCGGACCAGATGATTAGGGTTAGTTAACATCGTTAGCTCAAGTGTTTAAACTTAAATCCAATCATGCCTGTAGTCCTCAGACCAGATGATTTGGGTTAGTTAGCACTCAGTTACAGTTCTATAGTGTTTAAACTTAAATCCAATCATGCCTGTAGTCCTCGGACCAGATGATTTGGGTTAGTTAGCACTCAGTTACAGTTCTAGTGTTTAAACTTAAATCCAATCATGCCTGTAGTCCTCGGACCAGATGATTTGGGTTAGTTAGCACTCAGTTACAGTTCTATAGTGTTTAAACTTAAATCCAATCATGCCTGTAGTCCTCGGACCAGATGATTTGGGTTAGTTAGCACTCAGTTACAGTTCTATAGTGTTTAAACTTAAATCCAATCATGCCTGTAGTCCTCGGACCAGATGATTTGGGTTAGTTAGCACTCAGTTACAGTTCTAGTGTTTAAACTTAAATCCAGTCATGCCTGTAGTCCTCGGACCAGATGACTAGGGTTAGTTAACACTCCGGTGCAGTTCTAGTGTTTAAACTTAAATCCAGTCATGCCTGTAGTCCTCGGACCAGATGACTAGGGTTAGTTAACACTCCGGTGCAGTTCTAGTGTTTAAACTTAAATCCAGTCATGCCTGCAGTCCTCGGACCAGATGACTAGGGTTAGTTAACACTCGAGTACATTCGAATCCTATAATCCTTGAACCAAACGACAGGTTAGTCAATACCCCCACGCAGCTAGTGTCACTGGGGCTTAGTGCTAAAATTCCTAATTGCGTTTAAATTGATTCTAATTTATAAATGTCTCCCTTAGTTATGTTTAGTTTGAAGCCGAGGGATAATAACTTATGTTTAACTTGGAAAGACATGCAACTCATCAATAACTTTTAGTCGGCCTATCCTTTTCAATATTAATTTCGATTACTTACACCATCAGTATGATGTATCAATCAAGTTATTTGTATTATTATGTCATAATTGCAATGTATAGTTATATGTGCGGCAATAATAAGTAATAAAACGTGTATCAAAAGCATCAAAGACAAATAGGGAGCCATTCCATTAAAAAAAAAGAGTATATATACAGGATCAACAAAACCAAAAAGGAAAAGTTACATCTCCTCAAACAGAAAAACAAGAGTACAAGTGCAAAATAAAAGTCCTATGCATCTACTCTTTCGCTGGAGGAAGCACAGGGTCAGCAACCTGGCCTGTCCGATCAGGTGCTCCAGGGGCTTGGTCCTTGGGCTCAGCAGGTGTCTTCTCTATGCCCGAACCTTGGCCCTTGTCTTTGGCTGGCTCAACTGGTGCACCCTTGTCACCTGGCTGAATAGCCCCTGTAAGTGCATCGGGAGCAAGTGGAGGAGCATGACTGACCAAGATTGGCTCCGAAGCCTCTGGAAGCTGTGGAACAGGAGAGGGATCAGTTCCTGGGAGCTCTCGGATATCAGGATCATAATATACGCTCCCAGGCAGCCTCAGCTCCGAGTCGGCAGGGACTCCAGCTGCATCCAGGGTCTTGCCCCAACTTATGACGCAGTAATCTCGGCTGACCGAGGCGAATTGCTCTAGAAGCTGGGATGTGGTCATCTCTACCCCCAGCTGGTACGCCACCTTCCTTTCGGCTTCAACCGCCTCCTTGGCCAGTCTAGCGTTTTGTTCAGCCACTTAGGCGCTCGTCTTAGCCTTTTGCAGCTCAGCTTTGAGACCCTTCACCAGCTCCTTCTCGGTTGCCAGATTGATCTTTGCCATGTGTAATCGTTTATGCTGCTCCTCGGCTTGCGTTTCAGCATTCTTGATCCTGACATCGAGGCTTCGCTTCTGAGAGATCACCTCTTTAAGCTCCTCAGACATCAGAGCATGTTCCTCCTTCAGCTTGCCAGGAGATGCCTCTGCCTCGAACTGGGACTGGGTCGCTGCTTGGGCTTTGAGCCAGGACTCCTTGTTCAACCCCTCGGCCACGTAAACCTGCTGGGTAATCTGCATAATAACATCTCCAGTATTAGGTTAAGAAAAGAGGCAAAGCCAATTAAGGATAAAACCTAAACTCAGGAATGGTGCACTTACCATGGCTAAATCCCTCTTAAGGGACATGAATAGCTCCTGCTGGGTGAAGCACTTGAAGGAGGCCATATCATGTGGGAGAAGGAGTGGTTGCTGCAGGGCCTCGGCGACGTAGCCTGCCCTCCCTCCGTCATAATTCCTGAGGGAGGTATCCCACAGGATTGGAGCGCCATCCAGCTCCAGCTTTGGAGACCAGATTCGCGGTCCTCCTCCTCGGCGTACATCTGCCACTAAAGCCTCCTCTCGGTTTTCAGTTGATGAGGCCCTGTGGGTTCGGTTATCTTTCGCCACCTTTTGCTGCTTAGCCCCCTTGGTTGGTGGCACCTGTTTTTCCCCAACCTCAGTGTGGGGTCTCTTCTTCTGCAGGTTTGGCATGGGTTTCAAATTTGGGTCAGGGACCTGGATAGGCACTGAAGAAAGTGTCACCCCTGTTTTAGATGTCCCAGCATCTTTCGGATCGGGCTTTTTACCCCTGCCCTTCATCAAACTCCTCAGATCCATATCGTCGTCCGAGGAGTCTTCTAAATGAGTGGCTAATAAATTAAGATGGGCGCCTGACTGCTCGCTGGCTTCTTCCTCGGCGTCTGAGACCTCTATCACCTGGTTTACTCCTGAAGCTTCTCCCTCAAACTGAAATCCGTCTATTTGTTCTTCTAGCGAGGAAGTGGAAGAGCCAGCCCCCTCACCTTCAATCTCTTGTCCGAGGGGAACTTGCTGGAGTGGTTGGATAAGGGGAGGTATAGCCTGAGGAATTGGACGGGGTACAGGTTCAAGATCGTCTGGAGCCAAGAAGCCCTTCCGACCGACGTCAATACGCACAAGGCGATGGTCTCCCTGGACGATTGCGTTGCTGACCGGTTGAAAACCCTTTGGCTTCCCTGTATATCCAAGAATAAGGGGAGCAGATCGTAGTTGCCCGTCCTCGCTCACGAAGATCTCCGACCTTAAAAGGTAATTGAGGGCAGCAACATTCGTTAGGCTGAGCCGAGGAGAAACTTGTCTCTTATCTGTTGCAAAAAAAAAAAAAAAAAAAAAATGGTTAGAAACTCAGAAATAGTGACCGAAGAGAAATAAAAAACAGTTAAAAGACGAGAACCCTAAGCCTATGGTCAGTGTGCCTAAATCTACATGTCACACCTGGCTTCCCATGCTTGGTTGGGCAACCATGGCCGTCACGCCAGGCGCCCGAGACGATCACATAGTCGTCTTTCATCCCTTTGTTGGATTTGGGAAGGCAGGAAATGAGCCTGACAACATCCGACCGAGATTTTAAGTAGTACCCATCATCTTGCTAGCTGTGGCATTCGTACATATGTACCACATCAAGCCAGGTGAGTCCCAACCCCATGTGACGCTCAAGGTCCTCAATCGCTCCTAGAATCCTAAACATATTGGGCGCGCACTGCCAGGGAGTAAGCCTATGGTTCTGAAGGTAATTGGTGGTGATGGGACCCATGGGGATTGTCATTCCCCCTTCTTTGAAGGCGATGAGGGGGATAACCACCTCTCCCGTTTGCCGGTCTGTTAGTATCCTTTCTGGGGGGCAATACCTCACACCCACGTCAGGGGGTATGCGATACGTGGTCCTAAACGCCTCTAGTTGCTCAGGGCTATCCACCATGTACTCGAGTTTTCCCATGGTGCTTAAATGAAACGGTTGGCCGAAGAGAAAACTAAATGATTTGGTGGACGATAACTCACCAGGACTAAATCGGGGAGAAAATTTCAGGCTCGTAGGAGGGTTTGTGATGATTCTGGGGAGGCCTGAAATCAGCGACTGAGAGATTTGGACGGAGTGGCGCGTCTGTTCCTGCTGGAGCGTCTGAAGATTTACAAAGTGAGGAAGAAATGACTTCCTCTGAAGCTTTATACGGGGTCAAGCGAAGGGTCAGAGGCACTCCCGCCCAAATCCTGAAGAAAAACCACAACCATTGGATCAATCAGCCACCGTTGGATGCGAAAAACAAAACGCCGCCTGGTGCAGTTAATGCAGCGCCTTGGGAATAAGGAAACCGTAGCGGCATTAATGAGGCGTCTGTTCCCACGTTTACACACGTGCCGGCTCAGCTGTGCGTGTTTCCAAGCTTTTGATCCGTGGCAAGTCAAAATCCTACTTTTTCTCCTCGGATGCGAGGGAAAAACTACAATTTCGAGGGGCTAATGTGGGGGGAGAAAGCCCAACCCAACGTATTGGGCCCAAGGCCCTATATGAGGAATACTGTTCGTCCGAGGAGACCAAGACACTCAGTCAGAGGCCCATGTAAAAGGAAAATGTCTGGAGATGAGTACGTGCACTGTCCGAGGAGATGTTCATATGTCCGAGAAGCCCGCTACCCTCGGATCCGACGAGGTTTTTGCCCGACACGTGTATGGGAGGTTCAAATGATCTGTTTGACTAGTGTTAAGGGAGAAAGGGGCCTCGGACACACAAGAAGGTAACAGGAACAGAGAAATATCAAGGAGACAGACTTCAACCACCGCATTTAATGCACTGCACCTACCCTCCTGGCCGCATTTATGTGGAGAAGACCCCTGAACAGTGCATCCTCAGCTACCGCCACTCAGACAGGGCTAAAGGGGGAGTGTGATGGGACATGCACTCAAGTGAGCGCCTAGATGATGAACAAGTGGACGGTGAAGATGTAGAAAGGCAGTACTATATAAGAGAGAGGGGTCTCTGATAGAGGGGGATCGAAAGAGAAGAGAGAGAAAAGAGCGTATTACTTTACTGTAGCTCCAACAATTGTAGCCCAAGTTCATCAATGAAAATCACCTCTTCGGACGAGACATCTACACCCGTCCGAGCACATATTAATTCAAATCTTCCCGTTAACGTTGCCGTTTAATACTGTTATTTTCATTATTAGCCTAGCTCTTTCACCCACTCTCTACAAATTTATTGTTTTGGGTTCAGTGGGCTCCAAATCCACACCTTCTTGGGCTTGGGCTGCAGAATCTGACCCTACAAATATCTAACTATCATCTCACAAATTTTTTTTTTTTGAATGTTGCACATTAGAATTTCAATCTCAAAAATCTCTATCCTCGATACAATTATTAAATGAAAAATATTAATTAAACAAAAATTTAAATAAAAATTAGGAAAATTACTGTCAAGTGTGACTCCTAAAAAATAAAAGGAAAAGAAACGACTTGCCTTGACTGAGGCTGAGGCTGAGACCTATCCTTTTTTTTTTTTTTTTTTTTGAGAAACCCATTATGAATTTTATTCAAACCACAGCAAAATTACTGTCAAACAAAACAAGAGGTGTAACATCTCTATGGATGCCCTCTACCCAGACCTGGGATACAACAAAATGCTTTGCTAATTTGGCTAGTTTGTCAGCCACAACATTACCCTTTCTACGAACTTAAGAAAAAGAACAAGAACTGAGTTGCAAAGCCAAAGTGTGGGAATCCTCGATGACAGTCCCAAATGAAGCCAGGCAAGGAGAACCAGCCTTAAGATGGTTGAGAACAATCTTAGAGTCCCCTTCCAACACCACATTCTGCAGTCCAAGCTCTAAAGCAAAGGCAATTGCTCTCCTTTAGCCAATGCCTCGACATCATCCACTATTGGAGGCAAAGTAATTTGTTCCGAGAGAGCACCAAAAACCTTTCCAATAGAGTCCCTGATAACTACACCGATTCCAGCAGTAAAGGTGTCCTGAAAAGGGGGCCGTCGAAGTTGGCTTTAAGAAAAGGACTTGGGGGAGGAGACTAGTGTGGGGGGGGGGGGGGGTAGGTGGTGAACAACTAGGGAGTGATCAGCCTGAAGTGATTGGAGCTCCTGAAGATGTTCTGTGGCATCCACCAATATCCTGAACTGATAGGTCGAGACCTATCTGATTACATCAAATTAAGGGTCCGTTTGGATACAACTTATTGTTGCTGATTGTTGCTGAAGACTGATTGTTGCTGAAAACACTGTAGCAAAATAATTTTTAAATGTATGAATAGTACTGTGAGACCCATTTTTAATATTTTTTAAGGTGTGAATAGTGTTGCTACAGTGCATGAACAATGCGCTATAGTGCGTGAACAGTAATAATTGTCTCCTTGCACAGTGATTTTACTGTTCATGCACTGAAAAAAAAAAAAAAAATTTCCAAAACGTGAATTCTGAAAACGTGCCACAACTTGAAGTGTTATTTAAACCAGCACTAAGTGTCCTCTAATCCCCTCATGAGCTATATATGACCAACTTAGAGCTATACTCAACCTAACTCGAGAAAAATGCTTCGTCAATTACCGGTACCCACATTTATATCCCAAACGCCTTGAGTCGACATGAATTCCAAATACATGCACAAGAC
Organism: Quercus aquifolioides; assembly: GCA_019022515.1. Taxonomy (NCBI): domain Eukaryota; kingdom Viridiplantae; phylum Streptophyta; class Magnoliopsida; order Fagales; family Fagaceae; genus Quercus; species Quercus aquifolioides. Next base: position 47,339,072 of record CM032336.1, on the reverse strand, counting down.
TAGGGGTGGTAAAATAAGCCCAAACCCATTTGCCCACCCAAACCCGCCCACTCTAATTGAACCCAAACCCACCCAATTATTAGTTGGGTTAAATGGATATCAACCCAATTAAACCCAATAATTATTGGGTTTTAACTAAAAACCCATTGAGCCCCATTTAACCCAAAAACTATATACCCAAATTCAACTAGCCCTTTCCCAAAAAAAAAAAAAAAAAAAACTCCAGACGTTGTTTTCATTTTCTTTGATTTTCTTGGCTTCCAAACACTTCTCTCTCAAACCCATTCAAACCAAAACCCGCTCTTTCTCTGTCTGCTCCTACATCCATGTCGTCCTTCGAACCCCAGCTACCAAAACCACAACCAGAAGAAGAAGAAGAAGAAGATGAATCCTCCAAACCTCAGAGCAAGAAAGAAGCCGCGAAGCTTGAGAAGCTAAAGCGTTGCCAGGAAGTCGCCGTGGCCTCCGGCATTCAGTCGCTTTCGATGGAGGATCCGCTTGTCGACAATTACGGTGACGTTCCAATTTTGGACCTTCAGTCGAAGGCCACTCTCAGTACCAGGGTCTGGACCGAGATCGGCAAGTTGGCTGAGCCGTTGAACGAACAACAGCTTCTTTGTTCTCTGATCAACGTCAAAATCAAACAACTTCTTTGATAAGGTTTGCGATTTGTTTTCTTCTTTTTTTTTTTTTTTCCTCTTAAAAGCAATCTCTCTCTCTCTCTCTCTCTCTCTCTCTCTCTCTCTCTCTCTCTCTCTCTTAATTCTTTACTTTAGCTATGGATTTTGGTGTGGTTTCAAAATCGAAAGCTGAGGTTGGTGAGGTTGTGGAGAAAGATCCGACTGGACGATACGTTTGGGTATGAGATTCACAATCTCTATTTGCTGTTTGTTTGCCAAGAAAATTAGGTGCAAAAGATTTTTTATTTTTTATTTTTGAGAAACAGGTGCAAAAGATTGATCGTAGAAATTTGAGTTTTTTCACTTTAGGGCATTTTGGTAATTTTGATAATTGGGTAATTGAGTGGGTTGGGGTTTACTTATAATAATTGGGTTAGGTTGAGTTTGGGTTAGAAGTAATTAGTTAAATGGGTTTTAATTGGGTAAATGAGTTTTAAATACCCAACCCAATTATGCTCACCCCAAACCCACCCATTTGACACCCCTACACAAGACCAAGATGTGTTATGAGATCGTCTTCCTTTCGGCCTAATGCCACTTAACTTTAGTTCAACGTTCTTCCAAGTCATGACTTGTAAGTAAAGCATGCATGACCTCAAGTAGTAAGGGTAAGGCAAAGAGACAGTTTTCGAGCCTTCATCTTATTACACATTTGAACGTCACATAGGGCACAATATATGTATAAGATCAAACTCACACAGCGAGGAAACAATGATTCATTCTCTCTCATCTCCCTATCCAGTAGTCGCTACTAGCATATGTGGTATGGACACATGCTGCAGTGGTCCGGTGGATCTCTTTTGTATCTTTTGGAGAACCAGGAGAAGTGTGTCTCAAAGTGCATGTATTTTATATTTCCATCACATGGATCTTAGTCTACTCACTCCTAGCACCTAACCTAGGTCCTCTATTAACTCGATGACCCAAACGTCTAAATGAGAATCTCACTTACCAAAATCCAAATTAGCTTCTAATTTTTGTCTATTTTTGCACTATGTGTCCATTTTAATTTTATTAGTTTAGCGCCAATTGAATTATTTATAATATTTAGTGCAAAAACTGAGATGACAATCTCACTTACCTAGGTATGACTACGTCATTATTACTACTGTCAAATATTTTTGTGTGTAAGTATAAGTTACAACGCAATCTTATAAAATGGTTGCACACATTTTTCCCCTAAAATTTAGAAGACCATCACTTAATTTAGATCTATTGTAACGAGAGTAGGTGTGTGCAATCAAATCGCCGATCCACCAAAACCGACCCATTAATCCAACCCAACCTACCGGGTCGGGTCAATTTTTAAGGGTTTGGATTGTCAAATTTATTTTTTATTTTTTATTTTTATAGTGGGTTGGGTTGGGTGCAGGTCAATAGATTCACAAATCTGCCTAACCTAACTCAACCCACTTATATTTAATATATATTCAACAAATATATTATATAATTTGATTATTTATTATTTTGTTTATCAACTAAGTTGGGATAGAATTATATGATTTCCTACTAACTTTGAAGCACTAATAAAATAATTTGTGTTGATTTGGGGCTATGCTAAGGTTTATTAGGTTATAAATTTACTCTTATTTGTATAGGTGTTGTTATAATGTTCAATTAATTTTTATAAAAAATATTGTCCAACCCATGGGTCTAACTCGATCCAGATGGGTTGGATCCATGTGATGAGTTGAGTTGGGTTGGATTTTTTTCAACCCAACCATGGTGGGTTGAATTGAAAAAATCTCTCAACCCGACTCATGCACACCCCCTTAAAGAGAGAATCTTTTAGTGGGTGTGACATCAAATGGTTTTGTTTAGTTTGTGAAGATCTAGTCAGCTTTTTCGACATTGTCATTTGCATGCGTGCAATGACTATTTTGTTGCTCCATATCTTTAATTTGGATAGCTTCTATTAGAAACAGAGTAAAAGAGAGAAAATGAAAACTGAATTTACTCTTTGATTGAAGAAAATGAAAAGTGATTACAAATAATTATCACCTATACTTTATATACACGGAAACAGGGGCTAACAGAGGCTAACAAATTTTCCCTCCAAAAATAACTAACTAACTAATTGTTAATACATCCAATTACTATTTGACATCTATCACTTCTATTTGTTTCTTCTTGTTTCTTTGACACGTGGACTCCCCTTTAGTCTTTCCTTATTTCTTCTTTACTCTGCTTGTTCCGCCGTGTTGACGTTCTTCAATTTTAAGATAACTCATTAATGCATATGTTTTGGATACATCCTTTTTCAATATATCTGCATTTGTATTTTTTACTGACTGTTGGAAAAAATGTGTCTAGCTAGAAGTCTCTGTGGCTAAGAAGTCTTGCACGTCTAATCCAGTGAATTGTTTCAAAAGTTGTTGACTAAACCAATAGCTGTGGTTTTACTAATCTCTAATATTCGTGGGAGCTAATCATAATTTAAGTAGCTACTTAAAATTCCTTGCACCTTCTGGTAGCTCCCAAATCCCAATAACGAAGGATAGGGACCATATATAGGGTCCTCTACATAAGGACTCTTTTGTCTTTCCACTCAGCACTCTGCAGTGCTTGATTGCTAATGTCATCATCTTTAACAACTACGATGATCAAGGAAAAAAAAACGCTATTGACAATAACAGTGGCGAATCCATCTATATTACTATATATAAAAACGCTTCCTTAGAGCTTGGTTTACAGAGAAGTCAAAGGTTTAATAAGCCGTACCTACTACAATCTCTTACATAAGTTACATTTGCACCTAATTCGTTAAACAAAAATGGAAGTTTGCAAAGAAGTTCTCTACAGGTCTTTCAAAGCTATGGTCATTATGTTATTAATTCTCACAACCAAACCAATATTAGCTTATAGGCCCTTAACAGGAGAGAAAGCAGGAGTCCCTACGACTACGAGTACTGTTGCTAAAGCTGTTCTTGAAAGAGCATCCGTCCCACCATCTGGTCCTTCGCCTTGCACTTACATAAACTACCCTGTCCCTTCAGGGAATGGTCAAGGACAAGGAGGACATTGCCCCAACTACCCATGAGTGTACTTCCTTTTATTAATTAATATTGCTGTTTTGGTGCAAGTCTGATCATCTTCATCTGTGCATGTGATGGTATCGTTTGTGGTTTGGGTATTCACTAAACTAATAACAAGACTGATCGATGTTATGTTTGTGCTTATATATATATATAGTTAGCTAGTGCAACCATTAATTGTGCTTATATGTTTTAATGGATTAACGAGATGCTTACTTCTTCCCATAAAATAGCTTAGTGAATATTGCTATGATCGAATATGATGATAGTCTTTTCTAGTTTTCTTCTCTCCTTTCTCAGATTCTTTGCAGATGTTCTTCTCTTGGAAATCTACAGGAAAACCCTAAGGAGTCATCTCATAAGTGGAAGATTTATAATCTCTCTTGGTTCTAACGTTAATTACACCTACAACATATGTTGGTGCAGCTGCGCTCTGTTCTTCTTCTTTTAAAAATTAAAATTAAACTTTTTCTTGGATTCAATTTTTTTTTCCTCCCCTTAAGTATGGAAAAAGATATATATATAGGGTTGGGTTCAAGTTACGTTTGGTGTAACTCTAAATAATGTTACATCACTCAATAACTTATTAATGAATTTATATTTTGAAAATTCTACCGTTGGATTACATGTTCTATATGTTCTAAACATGCATGCCAAATTTCATACCAATTACATGTTATTTATCATTCAATCTATAAACTCATCTTTTATACGTTATTTTAAACTACAAAAACTTTAATTTATACTATTGATAGATCGCATGACTATTGATCTTTGATCACCCTGAAATTTTGCAAGCATGAAGAATATATAAAGATAATGTAATACAACGGTCTATTTGTCAAAATTCACATTCAATTAAAAAATATTGATTGGTGTAACATTACTTAGAGTTATACCAAGTGTAACTTAAACCCAACTCATATATATATATATATATATATATATGCACACCAATAGAATTTCTTTCACGCGTAGTTTGAAGAGTACTAATCTCGTGATTTGTGATCTTGTAGATGGTGTAAAATTTTTCACGATCACCGTATCTTTTCTAATATGCTATGAGTTTCAATCGAAAATCTTATATAGATCTGCGTTCATTGACTTATTTTCGTGTTGAACCCATACTAGTCCACTTTACATTGTCGCTTTATATATAATCCCTGTAGATGTCAACCAGAGGTAAATTTATAATTAAAAAAAAAAAAAAAAAAAAACATGAGGGTGTTGGATTCTTTCATATCTGGTCTTGGATATTTTTAAATCATGCACGATCGACGGAGGTTTTATAATAGAATTTGGACTGATCGAGTAGTTCATGCTAGTAATGCTTTAATCTAGGCCTACAGCCTTCTGTAGGTAGTACTGATTAAACCCCAATGCCAACAGTGTTCAATCTTGGTCATACTACTGGCCGAGCTTTGAGTTAATTTCGTATCGTGTGTATAGGCAAATCAAGCGAAAGTTTCGCCCTTTTTTTTTACGCCTAAGTTTCTTTTCTTGTTTTCATGTTTCCAAATTCTTAAAACAATCTTATATAGATTCTAAAAATAAAAAAGAAAACAACCTTATCTATATTTCCTCTTTTTGGCTTAATAATGAAATTTTTTTTAACGACTTAGAGCATTAGGATTGGTGAAGGCAAATAGAAAAAATGCTATATTTAGCAACTAAATAGTAAATATAATAAAAGAGGAACAAAAGGCTAATATATCGATGGAGCAAAGCCATATTCTTTTACTGTTAAGCTATGGTGCACAGTTAAAGATGATTGTGTACGGTAACTAAGATGGTAAAAAAATAATATTTTATTAAAAGATATATTATTTTATTGTGTTAGTAATAGTAGCTGTTATTTATTGCAGTAGATATATTATTTTATTGTATTGTTTATATTATTTTATTGTGTTGAATACTAAAATAAAACTACTAATGTTGAGTGGTTTTGTAGAGTAAAGTGATAAAATAGATAAATTAACTTTTTGTGGTGTCAAATTGTTAAATTTTTGGATCCACATGCTCTTACCATGAACAATATTATTGTCAATTCCAGCACCAAAAAATATATATATATATATATATAATATTATTGTCAAAGAACTAATACCCTCCCTCTCTCTGAACGAACGCGCCCACAGAATATATTTGTTTCCATGAAATTCTTGAACTATTCCACAGAAAGCTGGAACGACATCACTTCACTTTTAGAGATATGTACAAAATTCGACGGCAATAATTAATTCAAACACCATTCGTTTATTTCCTTCAAAATAATCCAACGGTTTGCTTTATCTAATTTTTGATATCACAGGCTTTTTCCATAAAAGTCATTACTGGGCACTGAAAGCATTAAATGTGTAGTTTCCAAACAAGCTTGCATGTGTAGTTTTCAAGAGAATTAAAAGGAGTTATAATATGCCATTACAAAGGGGCAGTTTGGGTTCAGTATTTTCAGTGTACTGAACCCGCTAAGATGGTAACATGTATTCAAAAATAGACATGTGTCACAATCTCAATAAATCCAGACCCATTACAAATCATCTATCATCATCGTTGTCTTGATCAGTAGATAGTTTTGGTAATATCCTAATCATTATGCTAAATCGGTAAATCCTAGTCAAAAATAGATATATATTTTTTTTTTCTTCTTCTTCTTGGAGAAGATACTTCAAAGTAATGTACAATACTTGGACAAAATTCATTATGCTTGACTTTAATTTTACTAAATATTTTTTACAAGTCGATGTAGCAATGAATATGCATGATTGGTAAATTTCAAAAAATAATTAATGAATTTTTAAATTATTTTTTCTGTGATTTGTGACATATGACTACATGAGTTTGTAAAAATTATGTAGTAAAACTTGTAATACTTTCAGTGTCTCTTTTTCAATTAATTAAATTCAAATATGTACTTTATTACTCAATATGGCTTTCTTATGTATATTTAATTACTATTTCTAAGGTCACCACTCAATTAAATAACTGTACCTAAATTTTGTCTTAAGCTAAATCACTTGGCTTCATCTACTTCTTTTTCTTCTTTATTTATTTATTTGGAAAAACTACACTTTACCATTTTAAATTATACCTCAGATTACACTTTGCATCCTAAACTTTTTGAATGCACGTTTTGCACTCATTGTTACATTTTGGATCCTAATGTCAAGTTTGTTATTAACTTGGATGAAAAAGTATGGTATCACATAAAAAGACTCAATTGTTCATCCAAATTAACACCCTAAACTATACTACCTATTACACTTTGCACCCTAAAACTTGGATTTTCATCCAAATTAGCAGCAAAATTGATGTCAAGGTGCGAAATGTAACAAATATCATAATTTAAGATGTAAAATATGCATTTAAAAAGTTTAGGGTACAAAATATAATCGAGATATAGTTTAGGATGATAAATTTTAATTTTCACTATTTATTTTAAAGAAGATAGCTTGGCTTTAATCTACTTGAACAGTGAATATAATTTTCTGGTCTAGAAGTCTTTTAGCCTGCCGAGCCAACTAAATGAACTGAGTTTGACATATAGTTTCGCTTGCACCTTTAAGTAATCCCAGTAATTAATTAATAATTAATCTAATGTGGATTATTATTGTAGCAATTTAATTAACATATAAGTTCTTGTCCCCAAAACACACTAGTCATTGTCCCTCATCAACTCAACTTTACGGCTCCATATTTCAGATCATTAATTCAAAACAACTCATTGGACCACCTTCAACTTTATTATATATGATATATAGTTCCAATTCATACGGGTAGCGTAACGACTAATGCCTATGGATATGGTTCTATATATATTTTTGATATTGGAGTAATCACTTGCAAGCTGCAACCCAACTGATGACCTGAGTAGCAGATTCATTTGTGGGGACTAATTACTTATATCATATTCTTAATTCCAAAGTTATTTTTGAAAAAAGTAAATAAATCTTTTGGCAGTACTAGTTCTTTTGCAAAGGATTATGTTGCATTTCTACCTGAGATATGATTGTTGTCTCTATATAATTAATTACCATTGATTTTGAGTTTTGAAGAGTGGACCAAACGATAATAAAATAAAATAAGGAAAAATCTCTGTATGCATTTTCAGGACATAAAATTAAATTCTGTTTATCACAAAATTTTCCAAATGACAAAGATGGATGATTTATGATTCAATTGGTCTCTCTCTTGTTTCTGAGATGGGATGAGAATTTTCTAGAAAATATTTTGGAAACACTAGTAAAATATGAATGAATTATAGAAACGTGAGATAAGAACATCAGCATCCATCAAAATTTAGTAGGGTTACTTAAAAACGTGTTTGCAACTATGTGCGGACAAAATTGCAAAATGCCCCTTTTGGGCAAACTAAGCAGCGTTTTACCCTCTTTCTCAAACTAATTAGGGAAATGCCCCTCTTTTGAAAATCGAGTTTCTCAAAATTGATTTAGGCCCTATAGCGGCGTTTTTAAGGAGCCTATAGTGACGTTTTCAGGACCTATAGTTGCGTTTTGTAACTCGATTTATATAAAATCAAGTTATAGGTAAAAAAAATTAAAAAAAATTGCCTATAACTCGATTTATTGGAAGTCGAGTTACAAAACGTCACTATAGGTTCTGAAAACGTCACTATAGGTCTTTAAAAACACCGCTATAGGGCTTCAGAATTTTTTTTTTTTTATAACTTGATTTTGAGAAAATCGAGTTTCAAAAGAGGGGCATTTCCGTAATTAGTTTGAAAAATATGGCAAAACGCTGCTTAGTTTGCCCAAAAAGGACATTTTGCAATTTTGTCCAACTATGTGCAGTAGCAATCACATTGCACTGAGGATAGTTCCGATTCACTAGGGAAAAAGGAGGCCTATAAAAGAAATTTGGGCGAGATTTGCTGCTCTTGCCTCTCATTGAATCATATATATATATAAGGCCAATGCGCATGGCAAAAGATCACAAGAAAAGTGAATCCTACAATATATATTTTACAAAGACCGTAGCCATTAACATTTAGTTAAGTACTTGACTGGGAAAGGATACGTCTTCTAATTCTTATGCTAAGGGTATGATTCCTAGGCTTGAATACATGATGACTATTATCATAATCTTAGATTCCTTTTTTTGTTATTCTTTTCCCCGCTTTCCTTTTTTCTATATATAGAATATTATAGTTATAATTAATTCTTAATTATTCTTTTTAATTTGTTTCTTCTCGATCTCTTTTGTCCACCAAAATATAAATATATATTAAAGTGGACAATTTTACTTTTCTTAATCATAAGTATGCAGCAAGTGGCATGTACATCACATCAATTTCTACAAAGAAGACAAAAAAAAATGTTTTAATATATATATTCGCAGGAAGGAAACATACCAATAGCGAAGAACTAAATGTGAGTGTCAGCACGATTATAACTAAATTGAACGGTGTATAAGGTTTGATGCTTTATTTCATTAAAAGGCGTACGCCTTTGCATAATTAATATATATATATATATATAAAACCGAAGCCTCTAATCTCTTCACAATTTTCCACATCAGCATTTTTTATTTGATTTAATTCATAAATAAATAAATAAATAAATAAATAAATAACTCACGTAAAAAAAAAAAAACTTTAGAGTTAAGAAAAAAAAAAGACTCCTGTTAGGACTCTCTTTTATATATATATATATATAAAGACTTGAAATTTACAACCTGTGTTTCACGGCTAAATTTGGTGCATGGGCATTAGGTGTCTGTGGTGGAGTGTATAGAAAGGATAATCTAGGCAGTATCCATGAGGGTGACCATCAATTGGAGAGTGTTTCCTCTCTTGACCTTTCGAATAGATGTATTCACAATTTGATCAATAAGGTTCAGGCAGTACTTCCTTCAAGTGATTCTTCTTTGTTTATATGCTTTATTTTATTGGCAACTATTAAGTGGATAACATGAAATCACGCTAACAATTCAATCTTTGCCCAAGTCTTCCTTGCAAATCAGATCTGGACTTTTAATGGAGATTTTGATACGGGTTTTCAATGGGGTTTTTGATGTAAGTTTCTTATATTATGATGGTTAAGTTATTTGGATATATAGTTAGATCATATGGATGATATTGATAATGGTTTAATCATGGTTAACATTGGTATATGCGGTGGGGGTTGGCCAATTTTCTTTAATCTTTGGTATATTGTTTATGCGGTGATTTTCTTTAATCTTTGGTAGTGTTTTTTTTTTTTTTTTTTTTTTTGAGAGAATTCTTTGGTAGTTTTTTTTAAAGCAATTCTTTGGTAGTTGATGTTGTATTAGAAGAGATGGGGGTGCGTTAGAAAGAGAGCTTTTGATTGGGTTTTGTTTTTAGGGAGAAGGAGAGTTTTTTTTTTTTTTTTTTTTAATTTCTAATCAAAATTTTTGTTTTTTTATTTTATTTAAATAGTGCTAATGTATAAAAATGTGGGAGCTCTAAAAAAAGTCAAAGGCACATTAGCCGCATATTCAACAAGACATAAATTCAGGTAATACTTTTTTTTCTCTTATATATATATATATATATATATATATATATATATATTTAATACCTGCGGACTAGGCTACAATAAAGTTCCTTATGTTATTAATATAAGTATGATGAGTTAGGTAGTCGGATCAGGGTTTGATCAAGTAAAGAAGTTTTATTTTATTTTTTATTATAAGTATTTGTTTGGTTGTATAAGAATAAGAAATAGTGAAAAAGAAAAAGAGTTTGAAGAACTTTTGAATCAATCTAAACAAGAAAGTAAAAAAAATAAAAAATCTTTCATTCGTAATCCTTATAGTTATTGTGATTTTTTATTTAACTTTTTTTTAACTACATAACGCACGTTTGTTTTTCAAACTATTCATACTAGCCACACTTCTCCTTCTCAAACTACGGTTTTAGCTATTCGTACTTTCTCCTTCTCTGGTTGCTACATTTGAGAAATCAAATCAAGGTTAGGCCTTTTCTATTTGCTAAAATTTTCTATTTGAATATAATATATTCAATCAAAACTTTATCTCCTAATTGTATCGTTTTATGAGGATATAACCAAGTGTGTTTTTTATAAATTACTGTTGTTTTTTTTTTCTTTCTTTTTTATTTATTTTTAATGTTAAGATAGTCTTAAATTTGTGGTTGAAATTAGTTTTTCTTTCTTCTTCTTCTAATCTGTGTGGGAGTATCTTCAGAGGGTAGATTTCCTTAAAAACGTTCTGATTCCATGGGTAGTTATAATTTTTTCCTATTTGCAGATGTGGGGCTCGTGGGCCTGGTAGCCTCGGCCCATCTTGCATTTGGCCCAAGGCCCATTTCGAGGAAGGATGATCGTCCGAGGATGGTCTATGTAAACCTATGCTTTTTTGGATTCACGCCGAGGACATCCTTGTCCTCGGCGCACCGAAGCTGATTCCAGGCGGGGGAACAGGCCCAGAACAGGCTGTCACCTCCACATTAAATGTACTCATCTAACCCCCTGGCCGCATTAATGGGGATGTAACCCCTGGGCAGAGTAACATTGGTCAATGTGAACCACTCAAGTGCTGATAAGGCCTCTGATGGGATGGACGGTCAGGAAAAAGAGGGCAAATTGATGATCAACAAATGGAAGAAGGAGATAGGAGGGGGGGAACTATATAAGAAGGGCGAGCAAAGCAGGATGGGTGGGTGGAACCTCCTCGGACGAGCGCCGAGGAGCTACCCTTAGGAATGAAATGGGGCTCCTTCCCCTAAAACAATGGGGAAGGGCCCTTGGGGCACTGTTGTTAGTCTGTTAGGGCCTAATTCTTCAACCCACGCTCTAAAAATTGTATTGTTTGGGTCCAATCGAAATTGAGTCCCTACAATTGGCGCCGTCTGTGGGGAGAATTCGTGCACCAACAGACACAACGGACCGTCGTTCCTAAGTAGCTAGTCTGTGAGAGGTTAAACAGCATTTGCAAAAAAAAAAAACATTACAGGAAAGTACAAGACTTGAAGGAAAAGAGAAGAAAACAGCAGTATTTTATTAGATGATAAGAAATTACAATATACAAACAAAGGCTCAGACAGGCTTGTTTTAAAGCCAATTTTACAAACAAAGGCCCAGACGGGCCTGTTTTAAAGCTAACTAAAGGGGAAGGGGCTGAGGCACGCCTGTTTCAAGGCTACCAACAATGCCCAAGCCGGTGCGGTGGTGCTGGCGTGAAGAGAGGAGCAGATGCAAGGGCGCCAGGCGGCCCTTCCCCGTGATGTTCCCTTGATTCTCTTCCAGCCCCACAGTGGTTGCCCGTTGGAGACGGCAACACTCGGGCACCAAACATGACGAATTCTTGCACGCCTCCACTGACGTAGAATCGCTCCGGAGCGGAGCGTTAGGTACTTCAGAGACCTCCCTCTTGGCCGCTGTGCATAGCACCATGAGGATGACGCCCAGATTTTGCCGCGCCAGAGATCTGACGCGGGCTGTGGCTACGGCGACTCTCGGCCGAGGAAGGGAAACTTTGGGCCTATGAACCCTCATTCCCATCCAAGGCCGCCTCATTTCTCCAAACTCTTATCACAATTCTGGCAGGGTTATTGAAGGGACTCAGAATGTTGAGGGGACTCAGAATGTTGAGGGGACATGTTTCCTCTTATGTTGAGGGTTCGTGGAGTATAGAAGGACATTCCCTCCTATAGCCTTAAATAGGGGATGAAGAATGATAGGAACTGATCTACGCAGAATTCGAAAAGAGGATTATCGGCAACATTAATCCTAACCAAATTCCAAGGCGCCTATCAACCGTATGATCTGCATCAGTCCAAGAGAATATTAATGAGAGCGCTCCTCGTGTGGCGAAACGTCAAGCGTGGAACGCGAACAGTCAGGAGACGCCTCGTAACTGATGAGGGCAGAAACTTGAACTAAAGGCGGCAGTACTGCCACGTGTAAGATTGGAGTCCCAAACCAATCATGCCAAATCTAATGTGCCCGACGCTGAAGACAATCTCTTTTACCCCAAATAGAAGTACTAGACAGAACCAAGGTATTGCATGGTCCTCAGACTCAAACCTATGGGAAAACTAACCACGCAACTATACCTGGGTACTAGACAGAACCAAGGTATTGCATGGTCCTCGGACTCAAACCTATGGGGAAACTAGATACTTACAGAAAAATAGAAGTGTTAGACAGAACCAAGGCATTGCATGGTCCTCGGACTCAAGCCTATGGGGAAACTAACCACGCAACTATACCTGGGTACTAGACAGAACCAAGGTATTGCATGGTCCAAGGACTCAAACCTATGGGGAAACTAGATACTTACAGAAAAATAGAAGTGTTAGACAGAACCAAGGCATTGCATGGTCCTCGAACTCAAGCCTATGGGGAAACTAACCACTCAACTATACCTGGGTACTAGACAGAACCAAGGTATTGCATGGTCCAAGGACTCAAATCTATGGGGAAACTAGATACTTACAGAAAAATAGAAGTGTTAGACAGAACCAAGGCATTGCATGGTCCTCGGACTCAAGCCTATGGGGAAACTAACCACGCAACTATACCTGGGTACTAGACAGAACCAAGGTATTGCATGGTCCAAGGACTCAAACCTATGGGGAAACTAGATACCTACAGAAAAATAGAAGTGTTAGACAGAACCAAGGCATTGCATGGTCCTCGGACTCAAGCCTATGGGGAAACTAACCACCCAACTATACCTGGGTACTAGACAGAACCAAGGTATTGCATGGTCCAAGGACTCAAACCTATGGGGAAACTAGATACTTACAGAAAAATAGAAGTGTTAGACAGAACCAAGGCATTGCATGGTCCTCAGACTCAAGCCTATGGGGAAACTAACCACGCAACTATACCTGGGTACTAGACAGAACCAAGGTATTGCATGGTCCAAGGACTCAAACCTATGGGGAAACTAGATACTTACAGAAAAATAGAAGTGTTAGACAGAACCAAGGCATTGCATGGTCCTCGGACTCAAGCCTATGGGGAAACTAACCACGCAACTATACCTGGGTACTGGATAGAACCAAGGTATTGCATGGTCCAAGGACTCAAACCTATGGGGAAACTAGATACTTACAGAAGAATAGAAGTGTTAGACAGAACCAAGGCATTGCATGGTCCTCGGACTCAAGCCTATGGGGAAACTAACCACGCAACTATACCTGGGTACTAGACAGAACCAAGGTATTGCATGGTCCAAGGACTCAAACCTATGGGGAAACTAGATACTTACAGAAAAATAGGAGTGTTAGACAGAACCAAGGCATTGCATGGTCCTCGGACTCAAGCCTATGGGGAAACTAACCACGCAACTATACCTGGGTACTAAACAGAACCAAGGCATTGCATGGTCCTCGGACTCAAGCCTATGGGGAAACTAGCTACTTACAGAAGAACCGAAGGGTCAAACTAACTATTTGCACAAGAACCAAAGCGTTAGCTAGAACCGAACTATGATACGATCCTCGGATTCATGCCTTAAGGATAGATGATGGTCTCATGAGACTAAGTCCAGAACAGAACCAAGGTATTGAGCAAAATATTAGAGTACGACAGGTAAAAGGAAACATCAACAACTAGAAGCAAAATATTGAATATTCATTTCAAATAGAAAGTGTATAGTTTCATTACAATGCCCCCGAGGCAAGAAGCAAAATGAAATGAAAAAGAAAGCAAATAACAGTGTCTTATGACATTTGCCATTTCCCCTAAACCCAGTAGGCAAATTGTCTTAAAGGGCTTGTCAAGAGGCTTCAACCAACACCTAGGGACCTTGTCTCGGAGGGGCTACTTCAGAGGGCTCCTCCACGGTAGAAGAAATCGGAGGAACCGAGAGTGTGGCTGGGGGGTTAGCAGGAAGCCTCACCACATCTTGGGGTACTTCTTGACTCTCGGTCCTAACCCCCTCCAACGCTCCATGGGGACCAGCCTCCTCAACAGGTCTGTCAGCTGAAGGTGTATCCTCGGCTGCTCTGCTCTGACTTTCACCTGCCACCGGTAGGGTAGTTTCCTCCTCGGAAGTAGTGGGGATAACCTCGCATATTGCCGGGGGGTAGTATACCCTTTCTGCCCTTCTAAGGTCAGACGAGGCATCAACTCCTGCTTGGTTGAGCGCTTCGGTCCAGGTCTGGGAGCAATAGCGTCTGCATACCTCAGGGATTTGGACCTTGAAGGTAGCTTCAGTCTTAGCCACCCTTTCGGCAAAAGCCTCCTCTTCCGCTTGTTCTAAGGAACGCTTAGCATCTGTTTTCGCAAACTCAGCCTCTTCTTTGGCCCTCACGGCCTCATCCCTGGCATATTCGGCAACACCCTTAGTCCAATTCGCCTCGACCAGCTTTTTCTTCAAGTCAGCGACGTTCTCTTCAGCGGATCGCAGTCGGCCCTCAACCTCTTGCAGTCGCTTCATATGATCCTCAGCTTGCTTTTTAGCTGCAGCTAAATCAGAGGCCGTGTTATCTCTGGCCTTTGTCATCTCCTCCAGACTTTCGGTCGCCTTTTTTAGATCTGCCTCAAACCTCTTAAGGGTACTTGCAGCTTTCAAGAACTTGTCACGCTCCTGCGCTAAAGCGTTACTCTGGCCATTGACCTCCTCATCCAGCCTGAAAAGGGCCTGGACAGCCTGCCAACAAAAACAGGTACGCCGTAAAGAGAGGGGAAGGTGCTAAGCAACAAAATTAAAGTAGAGTAAACAAGTACCAAGGGACCCACCATACCTAGATATCTCTTAAGGCTAAGGGCAACTTCTGGCCCATTCATGCTCCTTAGCTTGGCCATGTCGGCAGGAAGGAGAAGAGACTTCTCCAGGGCGTCAGCTACGAGAGCCCCCTCGCCTCCCCAGGAGTCCCGAATCGTTGCGTCATCCATCAAGGGTTGACCATGGAGCATGGCAGAGGGTAGCCAGGCCTGGGCCTCGGACTGCTGGACTGTCTCCTTTCCTTTACGTTGACCACCGAGCCTCAGCTGTTTGGACGGCCGGTGGATTTCACCTTCCTTTGGCGAAGAATGGGGCTTGCCCCCATCCATTGGATCCTTGCCCTTAGGAGATTTCTTCCTTTTTGGGTCGGAAGACTCCGACTGTGGGTCTGAGACTGGAGGGATGGAGGACAACCTGGTGCGCATAGATAAAGGCGGGGGCTGAGGTGATAGGGGCTTGGGTTGTGACTCTCTTGGCACACCCTTCTTGGAGTTGCCCTCAAGCAGGTCAAGAAGGCTGGTTTGGGGCTGTCTCTTTAGACCTATCTCGGCCTGAATACCAACCCTTGGGGACTGAAGATCGCCTTCGGACAAATGGAGGCCCCCCAGATCACCAGAGGGATCCTTGGACTGATCAGCTAGGTTAAACACGCTAAATTCGTCCTCGGACGAGCTCAGTTCAACCACCTCCCCTGTCTTCTTAAGTTCCCCTTCCTCAGTCTCTGTTGCTTGATGGGATGAGGAAGAGCCTGCCAACGGAATGCCTTCCGGAACGTAAGATCCCTCGAAAAATGCAAAACCGTCCTTCACCACAGTGATTTGCCTAAGCCGAGAATCACGAGCCCTAATAACGTGCTCTGGGACCGCGAATGACTTCTGGGCTGGGTCGCATCCGAGGATCAGGTGGGCGGCTCTAACCTGGTTATCGGCCTCGTTCAAAAAGAGTTCCGCCCTAAGAACGGCTTCCAAATCCTCCTTGTTGACCAGGTGAAAATGACGTGCGAAGGCGTGCTGATCTGCAGAAACAGAAACAGAGCTCCTGTGATCAATCAATCAAGGCAGATACGCAATGAGAAAAAAATACAAGAATCTGGACCGTCTCCTAATTCGAGTACCCTACCTGCCTCTCCCTCTACTGTCGGGCAGTGGAGACCATCGTGCCATTCCCCCGACACAATGAGGAAATCTTGAGTCAGCCCCTTATTAGAATCGGGAAGGCACTGGATAAGTCGGACCCTATCGTCCCTCGTCTTCATATAGTACGTCTTACCCTTCAAGTGCTGAAGGTTGTAGCACCAGTTTACATCATGGGGTCAGCTGAAAATGCCTAAGGTATCCGCTCGTCACTAGCCTCATAGGGATTCTCATCCCTCCCTCTACGAAGGCGACCATGGGGATCACAACTTCACCCTCGTTTCTCTTAATATACCACTCCCCTTCCTCACAGTACCTCAAACTCACATTACTGGGTATCCCATAGTCAGCAATGAATTTCTTCATCATCTCATCGGACTCAACCAACTTCTTAAACTTACCCATTCCTAGCAACGACTAAAGGATCCGAAAGACGTAAAGGAAGAATAGAATCAAAGGAAATTTTGTGCTACTGAGAGAAGAAGACTTACAGAAATGTGGAGATCCTCCTCGGGCAGTGTGGGAGTTGAACCAGGTTCAAGGTATATGCACCAAAAGCTCGTGAACGCGCAAATAAGGAAGCCAAGCGGTTCAAGCAAGTATTTATATCCCCAATTTAAGTTCACCAAGCGCAACCTCCCGCCCATAAAAGCAGGAAGCCACCACCGAACGATTACCATCACACTGTTGGAAATGGGAAACGTGGAGCCGCCCAAAAGTTAATGCGAGCGCACACTGAGTCTCGAAACGCCAAAACGTACATTGGGCAGGCGAAGGGTCACCAGCCCCGATGTGGGCCGTAGTGGGATGGATCATCTGGAGGGCCCGTGGGTATCAAAACCCTCCTCCCCGTCCGGTGGAACGGGCAGCAGGATTTTGAGGGGCTATTGTGGGGCCCGTGGGCCTGGTAGCCTCGGCCTATCTTGCATTTGGCCCAAGGCCCATTTCGAGGAAGGATGATCGTCCGAGGATGGTCTATGTAAACCTATGCTTTTTTGGATTCACGCCGAGGACATCCTTGTCCTCGGCGCACCGAAGCTGATTCCAGGCGGGGGAACAGGCCCAGAACAGGCTGTCACCTCCACATTAAATGTACTCATCTAACCCCCTGGCCGCATTAATGGGGATGTAACCCCTGGGCAGAGTAACATTGGTCAATGTGAACAACTCAAGTGCTGATAAGGCCTCTGATGGGACGGACGGTCAGGAAAAAGAGGGCAAATGGATGATCGACAAATGGAAGAAGGAGATAGGAGGGGGGGAACTATATAAGAAGGGCGAGCAAAGCAGGATGGGTGGGTGGAACCTCCTCGGACGAGCACCGAGGAGCTACACTTAGGAATGAAATGGGGCTCCTTCCCCTAAAACAATGGGGAAGGGCCCTTGGGGCATTGTTGTTAGTCTGTTAGGGCCTAATTCTTCAACCCACGCTCTAAAAATTGTATTGTCTGGGTCCAATCGAAATTGAGTTCCTACAGCAGAAATACTGAAAACCCCTAAAATTAATTTGGGGTTTAGGCTCTTATTGAAAATTTGAAATTTGATTTCTTTTAAGCTCATATACCATGTTAATTAGAATTTAGAGGTGCATGATGTTTAAAAAGTAGTCATACATTTGTTTTATTTCTGTTACTAGAAATATATGTGATTTTAAATTTAACTATCCCGTGCATCGCACGGGTTAGCGACTAGTATATATTAAAGCTTGGGGCATTCAACTATTTAGTGGATGTTGCTTAATTTAATATAATAATTATAATTATAATTACACCGTGATAATCAACTATAATTAGCTTTTAGCACCTCAAAAATATATATTTATTTTACCACTTCACTTTACAAAACATTCAACATCAATGGTTTTATTTAAGCATACAACACATTAAAATAATATAAATAACACAATAAAATAATATATCTAACGCAATAAACAACAGCCTCAACCACCCATAACAACCATTGCCACAACCACTCGCAGAAACCTAGCCAAATCCACAACCACCTATAACAACCACAACTCATAATAATGTTTTATTTGATTTTGGTTGGGTTCCGGCGTATGGCTGTACAAACATGTGGTGGTTGTTGCTATGGGTGATTGTGGCTATTGTTTATTGTGTTGGATATATTATTTTATTGTGTTATTTGAATTATTTTAATGTGTTGAACGTTAAAGTAAAACCATTGATATTAGGTGCTTTGTAAAGTGATATGATAAAATAGATAAAGTGGCTTTTTGAGTTGCTAAAAACTAAATGTTTTAGGAACTCTGCTGTGAATGCTCTAAAGCACTAGTGCCAAAGATGGCAGTTTACTGTAGCTTGATTGCTAAAATTTGTAGATTTAGCACCATTGATGTAGCTTGCTTTTTTGTGTTTTGGTTGCTAAAATAACTTTTAAGCAATTTTAACACTTTTATTGTGGATGCTCTTAGAGCATTAGCATTGAAAGTTCAAAAACTCCCAATTTGCTATTTTTTAGCTAGCATCAAACCACAAAATACATGCATTACCTAGGCAGCTAGTTGTAAAAAAATTTACAATTCAGCTATAGTAAAATCCTAAAAATAGAACATACTGTAGCCAGGTTAAAAAAATAAAATAATACTTTTTATTCTCTCTCTTCCTAAAATACTTGCTTCTTTCTCTCTCTTCATTCTTTTGTCCTTTGGTCTCTCTCTCTCTCACCCTCTCTCTCTCTCTCAACTGCCCTTGATGCCGATGTTGGGCCTCCAAGCCAACAGAATAGAGAAGCAAAGATCGAGCTTGTTTTTAGCTTAGTCTCCACCAATCCCCTGGTTGTTGGGTGTTTCGATTCGGTCTCCACCAATCCATTGGTGGCTAGGTGTTAGTCCGATGGTGGTTGAGTTTTGCAATTTTCGATGGTTGTAGCACGGTTTTGGTTTGGTTTATTTATTTATTTAATTAATTAATTATTATAATGGGTTTTGGTGGTTGGCATGGTGTTGGCATGATGGTGGTGGCTATTTGTGGTTGTGGTGGTTAATGTGGGTTCATGGTGGTCGGTGGGTTTGTTGGGATGTGAGTGGTGGTGGCGATGTGTTGTTGTGGTTGTTTGGTGGTTTTTTTAATGGGTTTTGATGGTTGGCATGGTGGTGGCGTGGTGGTGGCTATTGTGGTTATGGTGGCTAATGTGGGTTCATGGTGGTCGGTGAGTTTGCTTGGATGTGAGTGGTGGTGACAGTGCATTGTTGTGATTGTTTAGTGGTGTTTTTTTTTAATGGGTTTTGGTGGTTAGCATCGTAGTGGCGTGGTGGTGGCTATTGTGGTTGTGATGGCTGATGTGGTTTTGCAATGGTGGTGCTAGCCAATGGCCGGTGGGTTTGCTGAGATGTGAGTGGCAATGGTTGCTAGGTTCGAAGTTTGGTTGTAGGGTAGTGGTCTCTTGTAGGAGGAAGAGAAAAGGGATAGTAAGTAAATAATAAAGAAATATTAAACAATGAATAAAAAAGAATATTTAAATAAAGTTGTAAAAAATAAAGTTTGGAATGTTGGGTTTGTTGTAAAGTGGTATGGTATAATAGATAAAGATAAAGTACTTTTTTAGATAGTAAAATAACAAATTTTATACAATCTCGGATGCTAATGCTCTTATACTACTAATTATTATTTCTTCCGTTCCAATTTGTTTGTCCTGTTTGAAAAGTCAAACTTTTTAAGGGAACATTATTTATTGTTTTGTCTACCTTATAAAAATGTATAAGTTTACAAAACTACCCTTAAATAAATTTATTAGTTTTTTTTTTTTTGTAAGAGTTATTCTTAATGAGGTAACTAAAAAGGTGCCCCAATTAGATTGATTTTTTAAATATTTGTTAGTTTTCTTTTCAAATAGTTTTGAAAATAAAGTAGGGATATAATAGGAACATTAGTAAATTAATAATTTTTATTTTTAAAAATAGGACAATATTTTGGGACATCTCAAAATGGAATAAAGGACAAACAAATTGAGACATAGGGAGTATTAGAATAAATTTTTTTGATATGTACTATTTAAATTTACTAAAATACCGTTTATCCCTAAAACATTTAAAACATGATAGAAATGTAATTGCCTTAAAATTCTTTGTTGTTTTTTTTTTTTTTAAAATAAAATTTTCTCATATTGTTCTATAATTCTATTATCACTATTTATTTTTAACATCTTTAAACTTTTCAGGTTTCAACATGCAACCCACTCAGAACCAGCTACTTCAAAGGTGAAGTATAAAAGAAAAGAAGAAATCAAAAGAAGAAGCAAGATTAATTACAAGAGGCCGGATGTACAAGAATTTGTGTTATGGTCTTGATTGTTGTGTGGGGTTTTGATTTTTTGGATTTGTTTGTGTTTAATTTTGTGTTTGTTTCTGAGAAAAAAAAAAAGAAAAATAATTTTTTATTTAAAAAAATAAAATTGAAGGAATTATTTTAAATTTAGAAGCTTATGTGGATTTGACGTGGCATTTTTAAAGCGAAATAAAATTTTTAATGGTTACGTCAGCATTTAGTGTGCTATCAGTGCACTCCATATGTCACGTATGATATTTCCGTTAGTGAGATAACGGTTGAAACTAAATTGAAACAATTTTCAATTTTTAGGAACCAAAATAAAAAATGACCCGAAATATAAGTACCAAAATGTATTTTTACCTAAAAAGAAACCCATTAACCCACCATAAACCAGATACACCCACATGCTATAATGTTTGGGAAGAAGAGGAATAAGTGAGAGGAAACTTTGGGGTGTGTGGGAATTTTTCTTTCTTTAAATAAAGGAAAAAGTTTAACTACAAACTTGATTACATCCAATAGTTACATGCCTACAACTTCCACTAAAAAAATTAACATGGCTACGTATTTTGAAAATCTAATTGTTGGATTGCATATTTTTTATGTTCTTAACATGTATTGTCAAATTTTGTCCAATTGGATGTAATTCACTATTCGATCCATAAACGTAATTTTTATAAATAATTTTATACTACAAAAACTTGAAATTAAAACATTTGAGTATTAACATAGTTATTAATATTTGATTTTTGAAAATTTTGCAAGCACGAAAGATGTAAGAAGAAAATGCAATTCAAATGTCGATTTATCAAAATTCACATTCAGTAAAAAGATATGAAATAGAGTTGTAATCATTAATTACAATCAAGTTTGTAATTAAACTTTGTACTTAAATAAAAAGACATTGTTTTTTGTAAAAAAATTACACTTTTTCCAATAAACACATATTCATACCAAATAACCAATGCTGTGTTTTCAGTTTTGAAAAAATGTTATAAAAACTTGATAGCAAACATTTTGAGTATTCAAAACACATGTTTTCACCATACAATTTAGATCACAATTTTCACATTGTTTTTTGAAAACTAATACCCCAATACTACTACCAAACCAGCCTTAGTTGAGTATAAACTATAAACTTGAACTAGAGATTAGTTTGCTTACTAAACAAACGCATAAACAAGTCACTTCACGAGACAAAGCTCGAGAGGTTGATAGACGCCTTCGTCCATTCACATTCTGCAGCGTTTTAAGCAGGACAAGATCGATTGTAATTACTGTGGTTTGTGGCACTTCCATCCGATTTTGTTGAGCTTAAAACGGGGACAGATATAGTCCACGTTTGACATGATTAATTTTGTTAATTTATTTTACTATTCAGTTTATTTTTGTTATTATTTATGAGTTTTATTACACTTTTTAGTACTATTTATGGTCTCACTGTACTATTTCAGATAACTTTTACTTTTATCTACAATATTTTTAGCAAAAAAATTTTAATTTTAATAAAATAAGTAGATCCCAAACATACCCATAATATATCGTTCAAAAATAAAATAAAAATGATAGGGCAATGTATAAATTTTAAATAATAATAATAATAATAATAATAAAACAAAAGAGGGGAAAAGACATGTGGGGCTAAAATAAGAAAGAAAGAAAGAAAATAAGCATTCAGATCTGAAACGAAAAGAATCCATGCTCCTTGTCTGGTGCGTTTGTGGTGGTCAGGTGAAACTGGAGGATCCAGATTGTTTTTAATCTCGACCAGCACGTTAATTTTCAGGTAAAGTCTATTACTTCTAGTTAGAGCCCTTTTCAGAGTCTTGTAAACTATTTCTGGGACTCTTAAATACTTGAGCTTTGAAACAATCACAAACTGACTAGTTTTTGTATATAGGATCTCTTCTGAAAGATTTGTTAACTGGGTACCACGCGGATTCCTGAATTTTGTTGAATTTCTTTGTCTTGAATTGAGCTTCAGAGAGAATTTATTGTTATCTTTAAGAGATTGTTTCGAAGGTCTGCTAGATGGGTAGAGCTAAATTTCTGGAATTTGCCGAGTTTCATATGTTGCTGTAATTTAGAAGACTTTTTAAGTGTAGAAGAACTGAAAATATTTGTTAACAGAAGCCCTCATAGATGTTCCATCTGGGAAGACCTCAATTCCTGATTTTTGCATAATCTCAGTGAAGTGTTTGTAGGAATTTGCTCTATAGATTTGTCTTTGTAAGGCCTTCATGTTTTTATTTAATTGGCTGCACTTGACTTCTCTAAAGTTTTTTTAGTTAGTTTGAGAATTTGGGGGTGAGGGTTTGCGGAAGTGGAAGATAGTTGTAGAAGAAGAAACATGGGTGACAAATTTTGGGTGAATGAAGAAGACAGGGCCATGGTGGAGTCAGTATTGGGTACAGAAGCATGCGAGTTCTTGGTCTCATCAGCTTCTGAAAATGTGTTATCAGATTTAGTTACACCGCGCAGTGAATTGGGTGTGCAGCGGGGCTTGTGCCAACTTGTTGAAGGGTCCTGTTGGAATTATGCTATTTTCTGGAGGGTTGTGAGCTTGAAATCTGGTGGGTCTGCCTTAATTTGGGGTGATGGGCACTGCCGAGATCCAAAAGGTGCAGGAGCTGGAGACAGGAATAGTAGAGGGGATGGCAGTTTGGAGGGGGTTGAGAAGAAAGAGGAGGTGAAGAAGCAGGTGCTCCAAAAGCTTCAGGCGTGTTTTGGTGGGTTGGATGAGGATAATTTTGCAGCAAGGTTAGATGGTGTGTTGGATGTTGAGATGCTTTACCTCTCTTCAATGTATTTTACTTTTCGGTGTGATTTGCTGTGTCGCCTTGGGGAGTCATATATGTCTGGTAAATCAATTTGGGCTTCAGATATGCCTAGTTCTTTAAATAATTATCAACAGAGGTCATTTCTAGCGAGATCAGCTGGATTCCAAACTGTGGTGTTTGTACCAGTGAAATCTGGAGTTGTGGAGTTTGGGTCAATCAAATCAATTCCAGAAGAGCAGACTATCTTGGATATGGTTAAAACTGTATTTGGGGAATCTAATTATGTACAGTCAAAGGTGTTTCCGAAGATTTTTGGACATGAACTTAGTCTGGCTGGTACAAAATCCCGATCAGTCAATATTAATTTTTCCCCCAAGGTGGAAGATGATACAGGTTTTGCTTCAGACACTTTTGAAGTACAAGCAATAGGTACCAATCATGTTTATGGAAATTCTTCTAATGGATGTCAAAGCGATGATAATGAAGCAAAACTGTTTCCGCAGTTGAACCAAATGGTTGTTGGGGGTTTTAGTGCTCAAACAAGAGTTTCTAGTTTGGAGCTGTCAAAGGATGACTCATCACCTCAGCCTGATGAGCGGAAACCCAGAAAGAGAGGGAGAAAGCCTGCCAATGGGAGAGAAGAACCATTGAACCATGTGGAAGCTGAGAGGCAGAGGCGTGAGAAGCTTAACCAGAGGTTCTATGCATTAAGAGCTGTTGTTCCCAATATATCTAAGATGGACAAGGCCTCTCTGCTTGGTGATGCCATCACCTATATCACTGATCTCCAGATGAAGATCAGGGTTTTGGAAACTGAAAAGGAACTAGAAAAAAATAAGCACAAGCAGTTACCCGCATCAGAGATTGATTTTCAGGAAAGGCCCGAGGATTCAGTTGTGAGGATGAGCTGCCCACTAGATGCTCACCCAGTTTCTGGAGTCATCAAAATGTTTAGGGAACATCAAATTGTAGCTCAAGAGTTTAGCGTTTCAACAGAAAATGACAAGGTTGTTCATACGTTTTCCATTCAGACTCAAGGTGGTGCTGCGGAGCAGTTGAAGGAGAAGCTAGTGGGCGCCCTTTCAAAGTGAATCGACTTAAGTTTGAGTTTAGGTGACCCAATGCATCTCTTTGAAGAAACAAATGGAATTTGTTGTTCTTGACTGACTCGTCAGATTGTCCTCTGCCATTAATGATCTGTAATCTAACTTCAGATGGCTGAATGATGTTGCTTTGTTAAATTCATGGAGTTATTCATGTTCTGAAATTTGTTTTTGATTGCATAAAGACCACGAGTCAAGTAGGTTGGGGATTCGGGCTAAGCGAACTATTAGATGGCAAATGTTTGGTTTTTTTTTTGGTGTACTATTAGATAGCAAATGTTAACCTAGTATAAAACTGAGCTAAAAGATAGCACTGTACTCATATATGATAAGTTCTCTTGTACACTATTTTTATTTTAATTTTTTTGGCCGAGTCTCTTGTACTCGTATTTTAATTTGTATATATAAATTCCGAGAACATGATAGTGCTAAGAACTAAGGAAAATTAATAATTTTGGTGGTTCTGGGACCATCTAGAGCCCAGACCGTGACTCCTGACGAACGTGGTGGTGGGAGAAACCAGTTTGCTCTGTGGGACTGTATCTTGCTAGTGGAGTTTCATCAATCACTCGAGAAAAGATACGAGCGCCTTGGGAGGCACAGTGGTTTCATGGATCTCACTGCAGATCTGATGCAGAAAATGGACAGTCCAGAAATGGAGCATTACTTGTAGGATCTCTTCAGAAAGCATTACTTGCAGCCAGCCTACAAACCTTAGGTTAATTATTCTGGATTTTGTGGCAAATACAGCAAGCCAGAACAATGTTTTTATTTGTATTTGTGGTCAGCACATGGGCTTGCTCATGGACCTTCATTTTTTACAAGTGTTTCCAACTCACAATGAAAAGCCTAGGTTTGGGTTCATGGGTAAGCCCAAATAGGCTCACTTATTACCCTCTAAACCACACTCCTTTAATTCCTCAAATAAAATATAAGGGGCTTGGGAAATATATGAAATAAAATGCTGTACATAGAGACATTAGGCGCACAAGAAATTTGGGTTTTGCCTCATGTGAGCTTGTAGGGCTTTTAACAAAAGTAGTCATTAACCCACTCTAATTCGTTCACTTCTATAAATAACACCCCCTTCATCAAATTGGGGACTTTTTGAGGGAGAATTTCAACCCATTTATCATATTAACAAAGTGGTGCTAAAATTTCTAATAAAGCTTAAGAGAGACATTAGGTTGCTTCATGCAAGATCACTATTCTTAAGCTACAAAAATCCTAACAAACTTAGTCTACATCCATCCCATCCACAATCATCCATCTCAGCAATCATCTTTCTCAAATCAGACACTACAATCTCCTACATACATCACCACACACAACTCCCCTAAACAATCAAGCGGAAGACTCATGGATTAAGGAATCGAGCACATTAAAGAATTTCATTTCCATAGAAGAAATATGACATCATGCCATTTGAAAAAAAAAAGTTGTTCATGAAATTATAATTTATAAATCCCTAATCCTAACCTGATGATTTTCAATGATATGATTATTATTACCATGCATATAGCTATATGATCATGCATTATATTAGATCTTAATTTCCATAAATATCACACAATAAGCACATTTAAATTCAAGTATTGCATCATAATGACATGTTAGGTTAAAAAAGCACATAACATACTATACTATAGCCTTCAATTTCTCGTAAATTGATTTACGAATTGGGTAGAGTGGGTGTCTTATACCTTTTCATCAGCCAAAATGGCCAAATATCATCTTTGGTTGAAATATTTAGCTATCTATCACTGTTTATGAAATACTTAGCAATTTACCACATTTTAAAAATTCGATTTTGTGAAACTCGAGTTGCATAAAAAACTGCCACGATGGCACCCCTTGACCTAAATTGTTTCAATTAAAAAAGGCCACGTGAAATTCAAGTTCCTTATAATGTGCTACTTGAGTTTATAAAACTTGAGTAATATAAAACTACACTGAACAAAGAACTTTTATTGAAAACTGAATTATTTATATTACAACACTTTAGTATTACACCAGCGCACACACGGCACAACTCATTACAATTAACACACTAGCTTTTTATTTAATGCATTTACTCACCAAATACTCTTGCACACACTTGACACCTTACTTCTAGACACCTACACACTATGACTTTTAGACTTGGTGCTTTTTACACACTTCACTTCACCTGTCCTTCACTTCACAAGTCACACGGCATGGGCATCATTCTTTAGTATATTTCTTTTCTTCTTCACTTCAGCGTGTCACACACTCACAAGGCCACATCTCTGACAAGAAATAAAGCTTGTGAGACAAGCTCTTTAAATGAGTCTTTGACTTGTAGACTCTAATGACCACACTTGCTCCTGAGGGATGGTGTGATTTGACTGGTTTCAACCGAGGCTTGGGCAAAGACAATGAAACGGGAAAAGAAAAGGAGAGGTTCAAACTTTTAAAAAAACTCAAGCTTCAACGGCTCGAGTTTCATATTACAAAAAATTCAAATTCTTAAAACTCAAGTTTTACGTGAATTTTTAAATTATAAAATATCAGATTTTAGCTTTTGCTACCGTGTTATTTTTTTTTGAATTCAATTTTCATGAATTTGAGTTTTAAAATAGTGATAAATTATTAAATATTTCACAAACAATGATGAATTGCTAAATATTTCAACAAAAGATGATATTTGACCATTTTGGCCCCTTCCCACCTTCATAACCTAGCATTCATAGTCAAATCTTGAGTCTGAAGACCAAGTCCTTATAATTTCTTTTTGCCTAAATGCTTTAATTTCCTATTGCAATAATATTCTCGTTAGAGCTTGACAGGTTTCTATCCAGTATATACATTGTGAAGCCAATAAATGTGCTTGGTCGTCAAGCTAACTTTGGAACCATGCTTTTCTTAATCCTTTTGTTTGTATTGGACTCACCCCATCTATACATTTTGTGTACTTATGCCAAGTCCAAGGACTATCAACTCCTAGATTTACTACATAATTTGTGTTGTTCTTCTCTTTGTACCCTTAATATTTTCCTTCTAATATAGAATTAGTTTTCGGTGGCAATTGCTAGTTAAAAAGTTTTCATAAACATACACAAGTAATAGAGTTTGAAACTTATGGTATTTGCTTAAAACGTGATAATGTTTGACACGACATACGAACATGAAGCAAACATGATATAATTTTTTGCGGAAGAATTTTTAGGTGTAAATGGATTCATGTCAAAATGATTCGACATGCTTTGACAAGATTAAAAATTTGATCAATTTTGTATTGATCTATTTAACTAGCAATAATTCCTTAATGCTTTGTTCATGTACCTTGTACCTTACTGTACCTTAACTTAAGTTTCCATTTCTATCACCATATAGAAATAAAAATTTTAATAATTCTTGCAACAACATCAAAATCATTTTTTTAAAAAAAAACTATATCATAAATGATATAAAATAAGAAAAATGAAAAGTTAAATGATGCAAAAAAGAATTAATTGGACACTTGGACTATTCATGAGAAATTTAAATATTAAAATCACAATACAAAAGTAGACGAGCTAATTGAGAAATATAGCATTGTTATGGTACGATTGAGACACTGCTTGCATCACAAATTAGAAACAACTTCAAGTTATCAGAAGATAATAGAGAATGCTAAAGGAGAACTCATTCACTAAAAATAAAAATTATGCAATGAAAATCATCTTGGCAAACTCTAACCTCTTAAATATTTTAGATCACCAAATATAGAGATATGCAGTGTTGATATTCTTACAAATCTTAATATTATTTTAAGAAAATTTAATTTAATTTAATTTAATTTTTGAGTATAAGGCCGAAAATTTCATTAATGAAAAATCATATTAGTTATGATTATAGCATTAAGGTGTGAAGAAATATTTTTCATCCATACCAATATTCTTGTGACATGTTTAGTATGTCTAACAAGGTTATGAGCCCCAAAGTTATCTTGTCATCTAAAATATAAGAAATTAATTTGCCAAAAGACTTTGCAAGAATCTTAGCATCCTGAATCAAAAGACCAAGCGAAGCAAGACAAACCTCATATGATATCAGGGAATTTATAATAAGCTGTGAATCTCCCCAACTATCACCTTGGCAATTCCTATAAGTCTAGAGAAAACTCCAAGGCACATTTTGAATCATAGAAGCAATATTCAAACCTCTACTATCTTGGACAATGACCCCTATACCAGCCCGCTCTTCTTCCTTAAATACAATTCCATCATTTGCTCAAAAAAAAAAAAAAAAAAATTCCATTAAAATTTATTTTAAAGCAATCACATGTGGGGATGCCATAAAACCCGAGCTCTGTTTTGAGGAAGGGAGAGGATCAGCAGATGTCCTAATCTGGTTCAACAGAAAAATAAAGAAAAACATATAGTTTTTTTGTTTTTTTTATTTATTTTTATATAAAAGAAAAACATATAATTATCCATATTGCTTTGAGGCCATTTCTCTCTATAACGATATGCAGCTAAGAACATTCAGTTACTAATCTGCCAAGAAAAATATTCTAAGAACATTGAAAGCAATGGTCATCATCAATTAAACCGATATACACCGCAAGTATCTTTTTATCATGAATCAATAGACTTAATTCATTATTGTTGTGTAGTCATGTACCTTCCATCATGAATGCATTCAGAATATTACAATTCGGTATCGCCACAATAGGTTAGAATGTTGAAGAGATACTGTGGCATGTATAAGTTTACGTTAGTCATGTTCTCTAATAAGCTCGTCATATTTCTTCATTCATTAATGCTATTGCCGTTCAGTAAAACCATTGAGAGCTGAATTGGGATTTGCATTCAAAAATATATAATAGTTAATTAAGAAAGCCATAATACAGGGAAAAACAAGATTTAAGAACAGTACTTAGATGCTATTCCTTAGATTTTTTTTTAAAGATTTTGTCATGTAGATTTTTTCTCATGAGAAAGAAGTATATTTTTTTTGTTAAGTAGTCACATGGCAAAATCTTAAGAAGAGAGCCTAAAGAACAACACCTAAGGTACTGTACCTAAGTTTTGTCTTACAAAGAAAATGAATAGAAGCATCACAGCCTACAAAACATTCCAATACAACAAAATTTTAAACCAGATCAAATCATTCATTAATGCTATTGTCGTTGCATAAACTATAAAGTGCTCTGGGGTTAATAAACCCTGCATTGGTACCTGATTAAAGCATGAAAGAGAAGCTTATAGAGGAATTAAGAAATGTTATCCGACCAAAGATTGATGATTCTTTCCAAGAAAGGAGTTTAATATAAGTACAATTTGTCATATGAGAAATTTCCACCTAAAGAATGGGCTCATTAGGGTTATTAACGTATAGGCCACTACTAACACTATTTAATATTTATTCAAGATGAGGATATCAAAAATTCAAAATTATTCAAATGTATAAGCATGCTTCTAATGGATAAAAAGAAACAGCAAAGTGCATTGATCTTATGCAAGTTGAAGGTTAGTGTAATGGTAGTACAAACTACAAAGCCTCTGTTGTTGAAGAATGGAAGCTAATTAGGTAAGACAGAAGACTTGAGAGTAAGAGTAATTAAGGAAAAAAAGGAACTTTCTTTCTGGCTGAATAACATAATTAAAATAAAAGCAAGTAGTCTTTAAAAAAGGCAAATAATAACTATCAACAAAACAACCAAAGAAATGACGGCAGGGAATTCCAGCTAGTAGCATACAAAGGAATGGCATTTTACCATAATAATATCGTCATGCATGCACTTGAAAACTTCTGAAGCATCACAGTTCTTTTTGGTTAACAACAAACACCTGAAAGCCAGAATAACAAGATCATAAGCGAAGGTTCAGAACTATTCCTAAATCTAAATCTAAATTTGTAAGCTTAATTTCCTTTCTTTCCCTACCTTTTTTCAGCTACCAAACAAACTTTAATTTAACTAAGAAAGAAAATTATTTCATACGAAGCATTTTATTATCATATAAATTACGAAGAAGAAATTCTTTTAAAAATATCTCCAACCCAAAACACCAAAAGGAAAGAAACGAACCTAAACTGGAGCTGAAATCTTGCAAGGGATGGAGAAAAAAAGAAAGAAAAAGAGATGATTCACCTGTTGTGTTGAGCCAAAGTACCAAGAACCACAGAGAATCCCCTTTTATCATCTGCTTCCCTCTTTCACACTCTAATCTCAAAACCCATAAACAAATACTGAGCAGGTAGAAATCCACCTGCTTTTTGCTCCTATCATTTCAATCATCCTTTGCCCTCAGCGACTCTCTCTCTCTCTCTCTCTCTCACACACACAAGGCATCCCCTGCTTGACATGTCTATACAGTCAAGACCAACACAACAAACTTACCGCCAGTTGTTTAGGCTTTCTAAGGCTGTTTTATTACACCACAAACAAAGGCCCAAACTAGACGAAATAAAAGCATAACTAGAAAAAAAATATACATATATATATATGTGTGTGTGTGTGTGTGTACAGAAAGTCAATAGCACTGAAAATTTACATAGACAATTGTTTTTCCTGGGCTGAATGAGTTATTTACTCCATTAAGGTTACAAGACATTATATAGCACTTACATCCATTCAAACAAACACGTAAAGCTGTACATTGAGGTCTATACAAATAAGCCAAAGGCAAACGACCACGTCAATTAACATCAATCACTCACACATGAATCATTCTTCTTTTTTCCATGCTTTACCCTCTTTTCTATTTGCTGAGATAGAGTAAATTTGTGGTTTGGTAAGAGTACTTGCAGCACACAAATGAGAATTACTATAGTTCACAATCGAATGCTGCACATTACTGCAGTATTAAAATCTAAAGGGTGAGGGAACGGTGACTTTGTAATGAGAGTTCTCCAGGTCTTCTTCTTGGGATGGTAGATCTGGATGTAAAGTGTTCCAGCCCTCTTATGATGTTGCTTCCTTCGGGTTTCTTGTGGATCAAATGCATTCAATAGGGTCAATACATGCAATTCCCCATCCAATACAACAAAACCAAATGCTGAGTTATGAGGAGTTTTTTTTGGAACATGCGACTCCTCCTGCCAACGGTTTGAAGCCATGTCATATCTGTAATGCAGTAAAGATAAAAAGCAAATGAGTGTTCCCAAGTAGATCAAAGATGACTTTTGTTAATCATGTGGAACTAACAAAAAAGTGAAAACCATAAATGCAGGGTTCTAAACTGATCATTAACATATTAAAGGGAACAGCAATAGTTAAGGCTACCATATGCCAGTCAAGTCTTCACAGTTTTGCTTTTGTTGGAGGATTACTAGCAAGTCCACAAAATCAGGTAAAGGCAAAGGCAAAGGAATAGAAGTGAGCACACCAAATGAACATGAATGGGTTTGGATGTACATGGCTTATGATTTAAGAAATTGTATATTAATTACATACATAATGCTACCTTTAGCAAAATTAATCAAATAATGTAGTATGAAGTCCCATAAAATTGTGCCTCTTCTTTTCTTAGGTTATTACAAGCAAGATTCCATTGCCATTGCATAAATTTGATTTTATTAATCAGTCAGATGCAAGACCCTAATTGATACAGTTAAAAAACTATCTTAGGCACAATAGGCCTTATAGGTATGGAGCACAACGAAAAAGCCTGTGTTAAGAAAAGTGCATTTACACAGAACTCTTTCGAAGTCTCTCCTAACCTAGTTTTATACCGTATGGAGCTGAACGTCGCGTATAGTATGGCAGTAGAATGGCGAAAAGGCTTTATAGAGGGCACTGCCCCTCGTCCTAAGCACCAACCATGCCCAATGTCTGCAGCAAGGAAGGATCTACCGCAATAGTCCTTCCCCCACCCAGTCAAGGGCCACATGAATCCTATAGCTTCTTTGGACAACTATTGCCGTCTTGTCTTCAAGTGCGATACAAGGAGATGACCATGTACTATGATTATGCTTCCTGTAAGAACATCCCTTTAGTTTCTTAAAGAGTGTCACTTGAAGGCTCAATAGTCACTTATGACATTAGGAAGTGAAGGTACTCATCGATACGAGGCACGAACTACCGTTTCTATCCTTATGCTTCATTCACCTAAAGGTAGTGAAAGCAGGTAGTGAACAAGGAATGTAACCAGGGGGTCCTTGGGGGATGTGCCCCCGGGAACTACGCTAAGATAAAGAAATGAGTTAAAGGTAGATATCAACGCTTAACTCTTGTAAATAGTCTTTCAAGGGAGTGAAGTGACTCATCAATATGAGGCACGAACGCTCTCACATGGACAAGCAAAGGAAAGCAAACCAGTATAGAGTTAAGAGCTTCACTCCTTAACCAAACTATTAGTTAACTAAGGAGCTCAACTGCTCTCAATCTCTCTGAGGGGGACTTAGGGGGGTGACCGGACCAGCCGGTCCGACTGGTTCAACTGGGAACCGGGAGCCAGTCAGATCCAGTAAAAACCCCAAAAACTGGTGAAAACTGGGTTAAACCGGGAATTTTGAAAAAAAAGGTTTGGCTCCCGGTTCGGTTTTTAAAACCATGGTGGTAACAATCCACACTATTGAGTCATGAGCTAGTAGTACATTATGAGTTATGAGCTAGTAGTACTAGTCTAACAATAGCTGTAATAGGAATACCAATGATAGGAATAGCTATAGGGATTTAATGGAACTCTCTTTAAGGAATACTACTACTATGGAGCTTCCTGTATTAACTACCCCTTTATGGTAAGGAAACTCAGAAATGACATTTATCTCTTTGGCAACTCATAAAGCTTGGATTCCTATATTCAAGAGAAACTAAGTTCATGGCATCAGGATGTCAATTTAACATTAGATTTAAATTAAAGCCACTTTAAAACTTTAATAGCAACTTAAGTAACAGTTATGAGAATAGTTCACTTTCTACCATCCAGAGAGTGGGATAGTGAGTGAGAACAAGCACATGTACTTGCACACGTGCACATGCACGAACGAGAGAGAGAGAGAGAGAGAGAGAGAGCTATTGTTTTGCATTTTTATATAGATACTTGATGGAGGACCGTGACAGCAACCATTGAAGACATATAAAAAGCGTCCAAAGACTTTTAATTAGTTTTAAGTGTTAGGGGTATTTTAGTAATTTTATGTTTTCTGGAATTGGCTGTACTATTAGTCATTGGGTTTTATTTTAGTTTTATTTAAGTTTAGTTATTTAATTTGGGTTTAATATTAAAGCCCAAGGAGTCCAAGTCCAAATCTTATTAGGTTTAATCTTCTATTTAAAGAGTTGTGTTTTCTATTGAGGTAGAGATTAATACTATTTTCATACTTTAGAGCTATAAGCATGTTACAGTTTGTGTCATGCAGACTACTCCTAGGGGTGATGCCAAGGAACCCTAGGAGTGATTCTTAGGAATTTATCTTTTATTTACTATTCCCGGTTACTATTCACAGCAACCAAAATCTTGATTTTCACCTTTGTTTCATTCCTAAAGCCCTATTAAACCCTGTTCCCCTTGTCCTACATCAATATTCCTCTCTAAAACAAAATGATTCAATTCTCACAAACTTCAAAAGTTGTTTCCATTTTCAACACAAATCTTGATTATCACTATTTTAAAATAAAATAAAAAATTTTCAAAAATAAATAAATAAACAGAAGAAAGAATAGTAGATTAATGCTAAACAAAAGCACCTTTACAACTCCAAATTTCAAATTCGTTTTGCTTCTTCCATATTTTTACAAAACCATAGGTAGTAATGATAACCTCATCACCACATGTGCCTTAGTGTACAGTACAAGTATGTGATGAATGTGAATATATGGTTAAGAGCATACAATATAAGCCACCATCCAATTTCCCAATATTTTACATAAATTTAACATCCTCACTCGCAAGCCAAAAGATTTTGGCACATATAAGAGAAAAGGAACAGATAAGTATTTATGGCAATCTGTTACAATACATCAGTTTCTATCAACAATTTGAAGATCCAATCCAAAATCAAAATGATGGAAGAAGTGAGAAGGGGGTAAAGAAAAAAGTTACACTCAAAGTAGTCCATTTCACTACGATATGTAAAGAAATTTGGTCTTCTGAGAAATTATTCAAAAATGTGCTCTGTGCGTTCTCAATTACGTGGACTCGAGTATTTATTTAATTAAAATATATTTTCATTTGAACTCAAATAATCAATATATTTTAGGTGGGAGTGAATGATATAGACCAGAAAAAAAGGGGAATGCAATCATTAGAACAGTAGCTCTCCCTCACCAGTCTCCTCATCCTTGGACCACCCCAGAGTCCAGAGTCCAGAGGGACTTCAAGACGCAAAGCATGAACTACTCCAACCAGAGAAGCATTCTACACTCTTCACTCACACATATTTAAAAGCTAATTCAAGCAAAAGGAAATAATCGCTAACAAGCTAGTATAGGAATGTATATCAAACTGTGTTCACACCAGAACACAGTTTACAAACACTGAACCTCAGCAACACAAAAGTGAAAAATCAATATAATTACGACACATATTTAAGCAAACGCGCCACAGTCAAATTTACAAATGAGAATCAAAAACAGAAAACGAAATTGAAATACTTGACTATAAATAAAAACTGTATTGGAAAAAGAAAGAAAAAGAACCTGAAAATATGGTTGCCGTCGAGCATAAAGACCCCCGGATGACCCGATCTCTCGTGATCCTCGACAACCACAATCTTGCCAACCCTGACTTTCTCCCCTTGTTCCCACATATCCCCAACCTCTCTCCAGTTCCCACACCCAGGGCCAGTGCTGTTGTTGAACTGCATGACCACAGCGTCCCTGCAATACTCATCCACGGGGAACACCCCACCTATCGTCCTCTCCTCCCCGTACCCTCCCATCACCCAAAACCCGCTCTTTTCTTCATTCTCCTCCACAAAGAACCCCACGCACCCGGCTCGCATACCAGGCAAACGCTCCAATTCCACCCACTCGTTCTTCCCGATATCGTATCGCTCCACCGAATTCATTCTAGTCCCAGCCGCACTGAATACCGTGTGGCGGGACCCGCCTCCGGCGACCAAGATGTGGTTGTTGGATCCAGCTGCGCAGGCGAAACTCCCCCGCGCGTGTATCATAGGGGCGAGGGATTCCCAAGAATGGGTGGGGAAATCGAAGCGGAAGGTGGAGGAGGAAGGGGAAGGGCGATCGATGGGGAAGGATCGGGTGTCGAAGAGGGACCCACCGAGGACGTAGAGGTGGGCTCCAATGGAGAGGGAGGTGAAGTTGCAAAGGCCGTAGGTGTGGGGGTTTGGGGGTGTGGTTGGAAGTGGGGCCCAGGCCAGGTTGTCCCTGTCGAAGAGGAAAGGGGACGCCAGTGATGGGTCTTGAGGGAAGATGCAGAGGAGGTGGGACTGGCAACAAAGTTCTCGGAGTCGAAGTCGGCGGAGGGTTTTCGATGAGAGGAAGAGCCGCCACGATTTACAGGTGGCCTTCAGCCGCGCCTGGTGGGAGTAAGGGATCAACGACAGGATCAGCGCCGCCACATCCTTTGGGAGGCCAGGAATTAGGGTTAAGCTTTCATCGATTTCGACTTCTTCAACTACTGAAGAAGAAGCAGAAGAAAATGGAGGAGGTTCTGGTTCAGTCATTTCATTTCAACAACAGAACAAAACAACGCTAGTGTGATAACATGATGAATCTGGATTTTAGCTTAACTATTCTATTTATTTAGGCCGTGTTTGTTAGGAGAAAGTATACCGTATCATGTTTCGGTAATGCCAACTCAGTATTTGTTTTGGTATTTTTTATTCAATAAATGAGTGATACTTATTTTAAAAAACCATATCAGACTACTTTAAAATAGATATTGAGTTGGTATTATCAAAATATGGTATACTTTCTCATTTGGTAGGGTTGTTAAACAACTTATTTTCAATTTTTAAACAACATTACACACATTTTCATATACTTTTTCAACCACATATATTTTAAAAAACTACAAACAACATTACTCAAATTTATGCCATTTCGTTTCCACTTTCTCAA
This sequence comes from Quercus aquifolioides, assembly GCA_019022515.1. NCBI lineage: Eukaryota > Viridiplantae > Streptophyta > Magnoliopsida > Fagales > Fagaceae > Quercus > Quercus aquifolioides. The sequence continues at coordinate 47,302,390 of CM032336.1, read as the reverse complement.
TGCCTTTTGCGTGCAAACAGTGCAGGATTTTCAATACTTACACGTGGCATCTTTACCATTTTTTTCATTTATTCAATTAGAAATTAAAATATAATATAAATGATTATTATTTTCACTATTTTTGTTTTTTTATCATAGTTATTTTCATCAGTTTAAAGCTTTGAGTTTTACATGGTTTTGATCATAAACTTATACTAGTTTGTACGCCTGGGTCTTGCATGGGTTTATACGTGGTTCACCATCCATGTTAAAGTCAGCATAATAAACATGTACAAATAACTAAAAAGATTTTTTTTTTCCTTAAAAATAAAGAATGCAAAAATACTATAAAAAAAAAAAATTCAACTCCACCAAGGACATATTTGGTATTAATAACCGCAAACTTCTTCGGTTCACTTAATAGTTTCTATTTTATTATCTAAAAATGTATTTTATCTATTATATCATACCACTTTACAATACACCCAACATACTAAACTCTATTTTCACATATAACCCATTAAAATAAAATTCACTATTCCATAAAATAATATATCTCATCTCTTTCTCTTCTCCCCATCTCTCTGTTCTCTTCTCCAACTGTTTCTCTTCCCCTTTGTCCGTCTCTCTCAACCACCCAACACCCCAAAAAAAAAAAAAAACCAACTCATCCACTGAACACCTAACGCATACTCAGATCAACCCATCTACCACCCACCATCTAAACCCATATCATTCCAACCACCACCACCAACAGAAACTAAAACCACCACTAACACCACAACAAACACAATTAGCACCACCATGCCACCACCAAAACCCATTAAATCTAAAACCACCACCAAATCCAAATCCAAAACCAAAACAGCACCATAACCACCACCTAGCAACCAACGAATCGATGGAGACCGAATTAAAGCCCACAACCCTCTTTGCTTCTAATCCCTATTGATCTTTGCTACTTCTCTATTTTGTCGCCTTGGAGGCCTAACACCAACATTAGAGAGAGAGAGAGAGACTCAAGGATAAGGATGAAGAGAGAGGACAAAGAAAGAGAAAAAAGATACCAAAAACTGAGAAGAGATAGAGGCGAGAGAAAGAGAATAAAAGCAATTAAAATAATAAATACAACTTGCTATAGTAATTTGTACATATACAATTTTACTATAGCATGTGAGTAAATTTGTTTAGAAATAGACACTTAGGTAAAGAGTGTTTTTGTGTGTGGTTTGATGCTATAAAATAGCAAATTGGGAGTTTTAGAACTCCTAATGCTAATGCTCTTATGTCTAGTCTGCTTGCCATCCACACCTCCGTCATGTTTGGCCAATAAAATAGTGCATGAGCTATAGACTTCAATTCTTTATTGCATATCTGTCAAGGGATGTTGGCCAAAACATTCCACAAACTTAAATAGAGCTCTCCCCTACATGTTACTTCATTGCTCATTTATGCTTATGTTTCTCTAAAGGTAACTTCCAATATACAAAAAGACATGCAATTTAATTTTGTAGTTATTGTACTTAATAATAGGCAATAATAGAAAATATTATAAAATCCAAAGGTCTACTCATTATAAGTGTATAACTGTATCTCTATAATAATATACTATTATTTACTAAGATAAATACTATTAGATGAGTGGAGAAAAAAGAATAAGAAGAAGCACTGACCTTTGAATGTTTGCATGTTTTTTTTTTTTTTTTTTTAGAAATAATTACAACATGCTGCTAACCCCACAGCTCGAGCACTTTCCCTCCTAAACTCCCAAGCACTTTGTATATGGAGAGGTGCCAATTCAGTTACAAGGCATTTGACGAATGTTTGCATGTTTAAAGAGCTATTTTAGGAGTAATTTAATTATGGTATTAGATAACCGGCCCATAATTATGGTATTATACTTTTAATAATGTGCATTATATTAGGAGTATTTTTTTTATCAATTGATCATTAATTCTCTATAATTATTGTGGCTATGGTTTTTTTTTTCTTGTATATCCCACTTAAATAAGCTGTTTATTTTCCACATTTGTCCTTTTTTTTAAGGGAGTTGCAATAGTATTGTATTTAGGACTTGCAATATTTTCTCGTTATGGTGGATTTTATTGTGTATTGATTGGAAATTCAAGACACACCTCTCTCTACCAACTACCAATCACCAACTCTCCCTTGCTTCAAATCTTTTTCTTGTTCTTCCACAAGCGCCTCACTCCGCTGCCGCCACAGCCAACAAATCCAAGTTCGGCTTCTTTCAAAAACCAATTCTACGTTATTGATTTGTGGAAAGGAAATAGTGTGTTTTTTCATTATCAAGTGTTTTCAGGGTCTGATGTGGGAGTAATGATTTTTGAAAGTTGAGATTTAGGTTTATGATATGAAATTTTCTTGAAATCCTGTTCTCTAGGCCATGGAAAATTCAAAGTTGTCGAAGAAAAGTGTGGAAAGAAAAAAAGTGACTTGTCTATGGTGATGATGGTGTTTGATTTTTGTTCCATTAGGAAAAGTGTGGAGAGAAAAAAGTTTCTATGTTCAATAAAGGTTGTATTCAGTAAATATTTGGCGTTGCTAGATATTTTACATGTTTGTTGAAATTCTTGAATGAGTTTAGGGAAGGGAAGCTCCTCCATAGAACTATCAAGCCAGTTCAATCAAATGTGAACTAATCAGAAGGAGAATCTCTTGTGATTAGTTAATGTGTCATGTGCCTCAACATGTATAGATTTTTAAAACAATTGATACAGATAGAAAATAATTGGTTTCCATTAACATTAATTTGGGAGCTTGTTCTCATGTATATATATTATTGCAGAGATTACAATCTGATTTGAATATACAGATAACATTTGATTTGAGTTTTAGATTATATTATTTTATAAAACTTTATCTGATAAGGAATGACTTGGTTGATTGTTATCTACTAAGAATGCTAGAACTATTATTATTTTATCAAACTTGCTTGCTTGCTTGTTTCTCTCAACTCGAGCCATAATCTCTTAAAAAAAAGAAAAAAAGTAAAAAACTGGAGCTATAAGACAAAACAAAAATATGTGACAACGAAACAATAAAACTTTTGATGACCTATGCATAGTAAGGACTAAGGAAGAAGATGAAAAGTTGAGGATAGAGAAAAAATAAACCAAAAACAAAGGAAGTTGAAGAGAGTCAAGAGAAAAAAGGTGTCGGGGGCGTTTTTTTTCCGTTGCCAATATGATATTTGGGAAGCTAAGACTAAGACTCGACTTTGGGCTTGGAATATGGCCCAAAGGCTATCGGTGAAGTGTGAAAAGTCCATTTTTGCTCAAAGTATGGCTTGCATCCAATAAAGATTATAATAAGGCCCCAAAAATACCTCTTGCAAAGATAATCTAACACAAAGGATGACCCACCACGATAAGTGCTTAAATAATAGTCCAGCAGTAAACACGAGAAACGTCCAGCAATAGATGTTTGGAAAATTAATAAATGTATTCGCATAGTAAAAATTATGCATTTTCTCCATAGTTGGTTAATATAAAAGTGGGTCCATTATAACAAGTACACAAGAGGAAAATGGTCTAGCAGTGAATATGACAGACCTTCAGCGGTAATGTCTGATTAGTCAATAAATGTGTTTACATGATAAAAATCATATATTTTCCTCATTATTATTAAGTCAACATGAGGGAAAATTTCCATATGAGACATTATGGCCTTCATTATAATAGCAATAAATAAGGATTAAAGGCTTCATAATTACAAGTAAAAGATGAAAAATTAGGATGGAATGAAGGGAGAGAAAGAGTGTCCATCTAGTGCAGCAAATGTTTGAATAAGATCTTTATGTGCCATATCATGCCCATAATGATGAATATATGTGTATAGTAAGTGATGGGAATGACTTTATAGAAAGTATGAGTGAATATATGGAAATATGAAAGAGAGATGAAGTGGTGTTTAGCCCATTTCGGGTATGGTGTAAAGAGGGGCTGTTTATGACTATTTTAAGGTGCTAAGATTTTCTGAGGAGATGGAATGGGATGTTTATGGGTAAGCGTACATGGATATTTATGGATCAAAAGCTGATGTATGAACTAAATGACTGATTTATAAGCTGTGTTGGAAAATTTAGACCTCGGTTGGTAGAATTAATAAGTTTTAAACCTAAGTTGTTAATTAGATTTATTATGAATAAAACTTGTTCAAACAAACAAACATCAATATCATGCAGAGCGAAAAATTAAATAATACAAGATATGATGACCCAGAAAAATCAATGAAACAAACTAGTTTCACAGTAAAAAACTTGGGGGGAAACCTTCTCGAAATGCAATCTACTATAGTAAAGAGAAATTTCAGATTTAGCACAAAATCTTTGTCCCTAGACTCTACAATCTCTGTAGATGAACTTACAGCAGAGACCTTCTACCGTTTCAGAACTTTTGAACTCTTCAATATATGAACGCCACCCTTTTTGATGCATGGATCCCAGTACGTGACTAACCAAAAGATGCACGGATCCTAGTACGTGACTCACTCACCAACTTGAAGAAGATGTTGGCTGCAAAGTTCTTCACTTCATCAACAATGAAGATCAAGAAGCACTTGGTTACAAACCCCTAAGGCACAAAGACGCAGTAGCTTCTTTCAGAGAGAATAAGGCATCAGTCACCTTTTGCATTCGTTCTCCTTGTATTCTCTTATGTGACGGCCTCTAAAATAAGCCTTATATAGGTCTAGGGTTGTGAGAAAAGAAACCCTACACAAATACATAAGCATGGGCCGAAAATTAGATCTGAAAATCTGAATTTCGTAAGGCTCAGTAAATCTCGATCGATCAAGGAGGTGTCGAGGGGACAAGAGCTTTCTCGATCGATCCACTAGCTATCGAGAAGTGTCGAGATTGCGATAAGAAATAGTTAAAGAGCTCGATAGATAGCCTAGATGTCGAGAGGTGTCGAGCAGCTATTGAACTTTAAAAAATTAGCACTTCTTCACTTGTTTCTTGGTTAGATTTGCATGGCTTCAATACTAGACTTGAACTCTTGTTCCTTGAAGTATTAAATACATCATAGATCTACCCAAATACAAGTAAAGTGCGTTTTGTCAAAGGATTAGCCAACTACATAAAAAAATGACATATGTTCTTAACAAGTGAAACACTTATGTCCTAACAAGCTGAAAATAGCATGATGGGTGAGGAATTTTATGAGGAGATCTTGTCCCTTTGATGAGTTGATGGTAGTTCCTTTTATAGTGAAGCTTAAGGGATTGATTAGCAAAATTTAGAAGGAACCAGGTCAGACAACAGCAAAATCTCAGAATATCTCCTCTGAGATTTGTCCAAAAATGGTTAGACTTGCTTTTAGAGTGTTTTGCTTATTTGGGTAATGCAGCTGGAGGCTGAGATGCTCCTAATCTAGGCATTAAATGTTGGGATTTGGAGATTAATTTCATCCAATAGGATTAGAGCAAGTATGAGGACTAGAGATCTTGCTTGCTGTAACTAGGATCAGAGCTCAAGAGGGTTGGTTGACACTCCAAGCCAGGTGTCAATTGTTGATGCCTCTGCTAGACACCCCTTTATGCCATCCAAACCATTTTTCCCTAATTTTCCCCATTTTGGGATTCATGAGTTTGGTTCATGAATCAATTACATACATTTTTAATAATAAAATAAACTATTTAGTTGAGGATTTCATGAGCTTGGAGGTCTTGTTATGGCTTTCCTGAGTTGTGACCAAAACTTGGAGAAGAAGGGTATTTATTGCCCATTATCTTTTAGGTGTCAGCCTAGCCTCTGGTACTATTCACGTCAGAGTTGGTAGTGGCAGAGAGGCTTATGGGACAGGTGGCTAGCTCTTAATTTAGTTTGGGAGCTTGTTAGTAAAAATAAAATGTATTCATAAGCTTTAATAAATATTTATGATAGGTTTTGGATATTAATTTCCATGGGCTTTAAATATCAATTTGTATAGTTTCTCATAATTTTTGCCACGGATTATTTTGTAAATTATATTTTCTTTGGGATTTTTAAATAGTAACCTCAATTGTTTCTTGTGAATAATATTTACCATGGGTTTTAATATAGGCAATATCCATGGGTTTCAAATAAAATATGGTAACAACACTATAATGGAATAATGTGATATTCTCATGAGTTTTTTTTTTTTTTTTTAATTTAATTTAATTTTTATTTATAGACAATCATAATGGGCTTTGTAGGGACTCAATTTGGATTGGACCCAAACAATACAATTTTTAGAGCGTGGGTTGAAGAATTAGGCCATAACAGACTAACAACAGTGCACTAGGTACTCTACACCATCGAAGGGGAATGAACCCAACTCATTCCTAAGGGTAGCTCCTCGGCGCTTGTCCGAGGAGGTTCTCCCCCCCTCCACTGCTTTGCTCGCCCTTCTTATATATATCTCTCCCTCCTATCTCTTTCTTCCATTTGTTGATCATCCACTTGCCTTCCCTCTGACTGTCCGTCCCATCAGAGGCCTTATCAGTACTCGAGTGGTTCACAGTGACCAATGTTACCATGCCCAGGGGTTACATCCCCATTAATGCGGCCAGGGGGTTAGATGAGTGCATTTAGTGTGGAGGTGACAACCTGTTCTGGGCCTGTTCCCCTACCTAGAATCAGCCTCGGTATGCTGAGGACAGGGATGTCCTCGGCGTGGATCCAAAAAAGCATAGGTTTTCATATACCATCCTCAGACGATAATCCTTCCTCGGCATGGGCCTTGGGCCAAATGCAAGATGGGCCGAGGCTGCCAGGCCCACGGGCCCCACAATAGCCCCTCAAAATCCTGCTGCCCGTTCCCTCGGACGGGGAGGAGGGTTTTGATACCCACGGGCCCTCCAGATGATTCACCCCACCTCGGCCCACGTCAGGGTTGGTGACTAAAGTCACCAGCCCAATGTACGTTTTGGCGTTTCGAGACCCAGTGTGCGCTCGCATTAACTTTTGGGCGGCTCCACGTTTTCCACTTCCAACGGTGTGATGGTAATCGTTCGGTGGGGACTTCCTGTTTTTATGGGCGGGAGGTTACGCTTGGTGAACTTAAATTGGGGATATAAATACTTGTTTGAATCGCTTGGCTTCCTTATTTGCGCGCTCACGAACTTTTGGTGCATATACCTTGAATTTGGTTCAACTCCCACACTGCCCGAGGAGGAGCTTCACATTTCTGTAAGTCTTCTTCTCTCAGTAGCACAAAATTTTCTTTGATTCTACTATTTCTTTCCTTCTTTCGGATCCTTTAGTCGTCGCTAGGAATGGGTAAGTTTAAGAAGTTGGTTGAGTCTGACGAGATGATGAAGATATTCATTGCTGATTATGTGATACCCAGTAATGTGAGTTTGAGGTACTGTGAGGAAGGGGAGTGGTATATTAAGAGAAACGAGGGTGAAGTTGTGATCCCCATAGTCACCTTCGTAGAGGGAGGGATGAGAATCCCTATGAGGCCAGTGACGAGCGGATACCTTAGGCATTTTCGGCTGACTCCTACCTAGTGTGCCGTTAATGTATTTAGGATATTAGGGTGTGTAGACGCCTTGAATGAGAAGATGGGGTTGAGATTAACTCACCATGACGTAAACTGGTGCTACAACCTTCAGCATTTGAGGGGTAAGACGTACTATATGAAGACGATGGACGATAGGGTTCGACTTATCCAGTGCCTTCCCGATTCTAATAAGGGGCTGACTCAAGATTTCCTCATTGTGTTGGAGGAATGGCACGACGGTCTCCACTGCCCGACAGTAGAGGGAGAGCCAGGTAGGGTACTCGAAATAGGAGGCGGTCCAGATTCTTGTATTTTTTTTTTTTTTTGTTGCGTATCTGCTTTAATTGACTGATCATAGGAGCTTTGTTTCTGTTTCTGCAGATCCACACGCTTTCGCGCGTCATTTTCACCTGGTCAACAAGGAGGATTTGGAAGCCGTTCTTAGGGCGGAACTCTTTTTGAACGAGGCTGATAACCAGGTTAGAGCCGCCCACCATATCCTCGGATGCGACCCAGCCCAGAAGTCGTTCCAGGTCCCAAAGCACGTTATTAGGGCCCGTGATCCTCGGCTCAGGCAAATCACTGTTGTAGAGGACGGTTCTGCATTTTCTGAGGGATCTTATGTTCCGGAAGGCATTCCGTTGGCAGGCTCTTCCTCATCCCATCAAGCAACAGAGACCGAGGAAGGGAAACTTAAGAGGACAGGGGAGGTGGTCGAACTGAGCTCATCTAAGGATGAATTTAGCGTGTTTAACCTAGCTGATTAGTTCGAGGATCCCTCTGGTGATCTGGGGGGCCCCCATTTGTCCGAAGCCGATCTTCAATCCCCAAGGGTTGGTACTCAGGCCGAGATGGGTCTAAAGAGACAGCCCCAAACCAGCCTTCTTGACCTGCTTGAGGGCAACTCCAAGAAGGGTGTGCCAAGAGAGTCACAGCCCAAGCCCCCATCACCTCTGCCCCAGCCTTTGTCTATGCGCACCAGGTCGTCCTCTATCCCTCCAGTCTCAGACCCACAGTCGGAGTCTTCCGACCCAAAAAGGAAGAGATCTTCTAAGGGCAAGGACCCAATGGATGGGGGCAAGTCCCATTCTTCGCCAGAGGAAGGTGGAATCCACCGGCCATCTAAACAACTGAGGCTCGGTGGTCAACATAAAGGAAAGGAGACCGTCCAGTAGTCCGAGGCCCAGGCCTGGCTGCCCGCTGCCATGCTCCATGGTTAACCCTTGATGGATGACGCAACGATTCGGGAATCCCGGGGAGGCGAGGGGGCTCTCGTAGCTGACGCCCTGGAGAAGTCTCTTCTCCTTCCCGCCGACATGGCTGAGCTTAGGAGCATGAGTGAGCCAGAGGTTGCCCTTAACCTTAAGAGATATCTAGGCATGGTGGGTCCCCTGGTACTTGTTTATTCTACTTGAATTTTGTTGCTTAGCACCTTCCCTTCTCTTTACGGCGTACCTGTTTTTGTTGGCAGGCTGTCCAGGCCCTTTTCAGGCTGGATGAGGAGGTCGATGGCCAGAGTAACGCTTTAGCGTAGGAGCGTGACAAGTTCTTGAAAGCTGCAAGTACCCTTAAGAGATCTGAGGCAGATCTAAAAAAGGCGATCGAAAATCTGGAGGAGATGACAAAGGCCAGAGATAACACGGCCTCTGATTTAGCCGCAGCTACAAAGCAGGCCGAGGATCATATGAAGCGACTGCAAGAGGTTGAGGTCTGACTGCGATCCGCTGAAGAGAACATCGCCGACCTGAAGAAAAAGCTGGCGGAGGCGATTTGGACGAAGGGTGTTGCCGAATATGCCAGGGATGAGGCCGTGAGGGCCAAAGAAGAGGCTGTGTTTGCGAAAACAGACGCTAAGCGTTCCTTAGAACAAGCGGAAGAGGAGGCTTTTGCCGAAGGGGTGGCCAAGACTGAAGCTACCTTCAAGGACCAAATCCCTGAAGTATGCAGGCGCTTTTGCTCCCAGACCTGGACCAAAGCGCTCAACCAAGCGGGAGTTGATGCCTCATTTGACCTTAGAAGGGCAGAAAGAGTATATTACCCCCCGGTAATACGCGAGGTTATCCCCATTACTTTTGAGGAGGAGACTACATTACCGGTGGCAGGTGAAAGTCAGACCAAAGCAGCCGAGGACACATCTTCAGCTGACAGACCTATTGAGGAGGCTGGGCCCCATGGAGCGTTGGTGGGGACTAGGACCGAGGGTCAAGAAGTGCCCTAAGATGTGGTGAGGCTTCCTGCTAACTCCCCAGCCACACTCACGGTTCCTCCGATTTCTCCTACCGTGGAAGGGTCCTCTGAAGTAGCCCCTCCGAGACAAGGTCCCCAGGTGTTGGTTGAAGCCTTTTGACAAGCCCCTCAAGACAATTTGCCTACTAAGTTGGGGGGAAATGGCAAATGGCATAAGATACTATTATTTGCTTTCTTTTTCATTTCATTTTGCTTCTTGCCTCGGGGGCATTGTAATGAAACTATACACTTTCTATTTGAAATGAATATTCAATATTTTGCTTCTAGTTATTGATGCTTCCTTTTACCTGCCGTACTCTAATATTTTGCTCAATACCTTGTTTCTGTTCTTGACTTAGTCTCATGAGACCATCAGCTATATTTCAGGCATGAATCCAAGGACCGTATCACAATTCGGTTCTAGCTAACGCTTTGGTTCTTCTGCAAATAGTTAGTTTAACCCTTCGGTTCTTCTGTAAGTAGCTAGTTTCCCCCTAGGTTTGAGTCCTTGGACCATGCAATACCTTGGTTCTGTCTAGTACCCAGGTATAGCCATGCGGTTAGTTTTTCCATAGGCTTGAGTCCAAGGACCATGCAATGCCTTGGTTCTGTCTAACACTTCTATTCTTCTGTAAGTAGCTAGTTTTCCCATAGGTTTGAGTCCTTGGACCATGCAAGACCTTGGTTCTGTCTAGTACCCAGGTATAGTTGAGGTGAAGGAATTTGTCCTCGGCGCAGGAAATATCATTTTCAGCGTGATGATAGCCTCAGCCCTGCTTTGTCAGACGTGTTTCATCCTGCGGATTGGACCTTTGACTACGCGGTGCCCTGGGCAAGAATGGCTTAGGATCCTAACCCCATGCGCGTTGGTAACCCCGCCTTCAGTTCAAGTTTCTGCCCTCTTTAATTACGAGGCGCCTCCTGACTGTTCGTGTTCCGCGCTTGACGTTTCGACACGCGAGGCACACTCGCATTAATATCCTCGTGGATTGATACAGATCGAACGGTTGACAACCGCCTTGAAATATGGTCATAATTAATGTCACCGAAAATCCTTCTCTCAGATCCAGTGTAGTTCATTTCTCACCAATCTCCCCTCTCTATAAAAGGCTACACGGGGGAAATGCCCTTCTATGCCCCACGAATCCTCCAACAAAGCAGGAAACATGTCCCATCAACCTTCAAAGCCCCCTCAATAACCTTACCAGAATTGTGATAAGAGTTTGGAGAAATGGGACGGTCTTGGATGGGAGTGAGGGCACACAGGCTGAAGGTCCTCCTCCCTCGACCGAGAACCGTTGCAGATGTGGGTCTCACCAGACCTCCGGCGCGGCAAAGTTTGAGCGTCATCCTGATGGTGCCGTGCATAGTGGCCAAGAGGGAGGTCCCTGAAGTATATAACGCCCCTCTCCGGGGTGCACTTACTTTGGTGGAGATGTACAAGATTACGTCATGTCTGGTGCCCGAGCGTTGCTGTCTCCAACGGCCAACCACCATGGGGCTGGAAGAGAATCAAGGGAACATCATGGGGAAGGGCCATCAGGCGCCCTTGCATCTGCTCCTCTCTTCGTGCCAGCACCACCGCACCGGTGCGGGAGTTGTTGGTAGCCTTGAAAGAGGCCGGCCTCAGCCCCCTTCCCCTTAGTTAGCTTTAAAACAGGCCCATCTGGGCCTCTGTTTGTAGAATTGGCTTTAAAACAAGCCTGTCTGAGCCTCTGTTTGTATCTTGTACGTTTTCTTTTCATTTAATAAAATACTCTGATGTTTCTTTTCTTTTCCTTTGAATCTTCTACTTTTGTGCAATGGTTCTTTTTTTTTGCAAAAGCTTTGTCGTTAACCTTCCGCAAGCTAGTTACTTAGGAACGATGGTCCGTTGCGTCTGTTGGTGCACAAATTCTTCCCACAGACGGCGCCAATTGTAGGGACTCAATTTGGATTGGACCCAAACAATACAATTTTTAGAGCATGGGTTGAAGAATTAGGCCCTAACCGACTAACAACAGTGCACCAGGTACTCTTCACCATTGAAGGGGAATGAACCCAACTCATTCCTAAGGGTAGCTCCTCGGCGCTTGTCCGAGGAAGTTCCCCCCCCCCCCCTTTACTGCTTTGCTCGCCCTTCTTATATATATCTCTCCCTCCTATCTCTTTCTTCCATTTGTTGATCATCCACTTGCCTTCCCTCTGACCGTCCGTCCCATCAGAGGCCTTATCAGTACTCGAGTGGTTCACAATGACCAATGTTACCCTGCCCAGGGGTTACATCCCCATTAATGCGGCCAGGGGGTTAGATGAGTGCATTTAGTGTGGAGGTGACAACCTGTTCTGGGCCTGTTCCCCCACCTGGAATTAGCCTCGGTATGCCGAGGACAGGGATGTCCTCGGCGTGGATCCAAAAAAGCATAGGTTTTCATACACCATCCTCGGACGATAATCCTTCCTCGGCATGGGTCTTGGGCCAAACGCAAGATGGGCCGAGGCTGCCAGGCCCACGGGCCCCACAGGCTTGTAGGATAAATAATTATCATGAGTTTTGGAAATAAATATTATGAATGTTGTGATATAAGATAAATAGAGATCATGGGTTCTTATTATGTAAATTCCATGAGTTTATAATATAGTATGAAATAAATAAATTTCATAGGTCTAAAATAAATTATCATAACTTTCCATGGCCTTTTATATTAGTAAAACAAATTCATAATTCTCAATGGGCTTGATATATGTTTGCAATGAGTTTTGAGAATAGATAATTGTTATAGATTTCATTAGTTTGTAATATTATAGTAATAGATTTAAGAACTTAAAGCATTGTTCATCATTACACTTTAAGTGAATTATGATATAGTATTTTGCCAAGTATTAATAACCTTAGGCTTCTGATGAAATAGTGTCAAGTAGTTAGATTGGGCTTTTAATAGTGCCAATGTAAATTGGGCTTTTGATAGTGCCGATGTGAATTGGGCTTTTAATATTGTTAATGAGAATTGGGCTTTTGATGTTGCCAATGAGAATTGGGTTTTTGATGTTGCCAATATAAATTGAGCTTTTGATGTTGCCAATGTGAATTGAGTTTTTGATGTTGCCAATATGAATTGGGCTTTTGATATTGCTAATGTAAATTGGGCTTTTGATGTTGCCAATGAGAATTGGGTTTTTGATATATAAATTGCCATGCGTTTAAACCATGGGTTTTGATTATGGATTTGAATTCCATTGATAAAATTGTTTTGTCATGGACTTGAATCATGGGCTTTTGAAATATTGCCAAGCATAAGTAGTCTTGGGCTTTAAAAAGAATGGGATGTGGATGGACCCTTTTTTTTGCAAAGACATGTGTTTTCCGCTGAAGGGGTGACTTTGTTAGACCCAGATTTATTTTGAGGAGTTCAATCCGGAACTTGACATTGGACTGCATAAACCAATGGCTTTCGGTGCATTTTTATGCCTACAAAATAGACAAAGCCCAAAGTCTAAGAATCGTGATAATGGTTGAAATAAATAAATAAAATGTTTAGCATAATAGCTTTGATAAAATGATGAGTTGAACATCATTATTATATATATTAAGTGATGTTCAATATTAGAGAATATTTAATTAAATGTCATATGTCTAACAATGGGATGAGTCCAAAATAGTCCATATCTAGCTGTGGTTCATGGTTCATGTTCAATATAATACGGTATGTCCAGTAATGAGTTATGTCCAAATAATGTATGTCACGCAGAGTTGGAGCCGTTTGACCCTAATTGACAGGGAGGGTCCAAGATGTAGCCAAATGTCTGCTGACAGTCTAGAGGAATTCTCCATCATCACAAAGTTTTTCACGAAGAGAAATATAAGCATTGATGCCATTGTACGTACCTTCAACCCGATATGGAGGGCTCGCAGTGGTTTCAAAATCCAGAACTACGGAGACCACATGGTTTTATTCACTTTCGATAACAAGAATGATGTTGATAGAATCATAGCAAGTGAACCATGGAGTTTTGATAAGCATTTGGTTGTGATGCAAAAATACGACAAAGAAACACCAATAGGTGAGGTCAAGTTTGAAAGGGTAAGCTTTTGGGTTCAACTACATGCCATCCCACCATGGTACATGACAAAGGAAGCGACTATGAAGATCAAAGGAGTGATTGGGGAAGTGACCATTCCTAAAGATTTCAAGGAAATTGATAGAGGGAATTTCCTTCGATTACGGGTGAGTGTTGATTTATCTTTACCTTTATGTCGAGGTAGGCTCATTACTTTAGAGAATGGGAAGCAAGTTTGGACAAGCTTCAAGTACGAGCGACTTCCAAATGTATGCTACTAGTATGGACATTTAACCCACGATGACAAGGAGTGTGAGATATGGATTGACAGTGAGGGAACTCTAAAGCTAGAGGACAGACAGTTCGGTCCAGGTTTACGAGCTCCAGCTTTCACCCCAACAAGAAAAATGGGAATGACAATGCCAGGATATTATACTTCTCGGAAAAAAGCTGAAACTACCATTGCAACTTCACCTAAGGAGGCTGAGGTGATTGCAAACTTTGAACAGCTGTCGATGATACTCAAGGAAAAGGATCAGACCGCCGGTCAGAGTGAAACAAACGGTCTTAGAGTCAGCCAACCGTCCACCAACAAGTTGAAGTGTAATGCACAAAGTAGCATTAACTATGAGGCTGAATTACAGTCCCAAACGAAGCAAGACATTAATTGTGGGGCTGAATATACTTTTAAGATAGACATGAATTCCGAGCCGTTGATTGACCTACCTCAGCATGACTTTGAATTGCATTCAATCTCCACCAATACCCAATCAATTACTCCATTGAATTATGAGGGATCCAATACACAATTAAAGGAGGATAATTGGGACTTGAAAACATATGACAGTGGTAAGGCAACAGATCTTTTTCAAGAAAACAAACATCACGTGCCACCAAAACAGAGGCATGCCATGACAAAACAAGTGAATCACGTGACTCCCATAAGAAGGCGAAGGTTTCCAATCCAACATCAGACACAACTTGAGTCCTCCCAACCTGGAAATGAAAAACACGTCCAACAACAGCCAAATCAGCCTTGGTCCTAGAGCATATTTTGGGTAGAAAACGTGAAGCCCTTGAATCAAGTGCAGCACTAGATGGTCCTAGCAAACGGCAACAAATTACTCGACGTGGCAATGATGAACAACTTGAATTGGTGGAGGCTATTCAACAGCCCCGCCAAGGCCAATGAATTGCCTCAGCTAGAACTGCAGTGGTTTGGGGCAATCACGAGCAGTTCATGGATTCACCGAATTGGTGAAAAAACATTCGCCCACCATTCTCTTTCTCATGGAAACAAGAGTAAAGGATCACAAGCTCAAAACTCTTTACTCGAAGCTCCACCTAGAGAATGTTTTCATAGAGCCGCGGGTTAACACAGGGGGCGAATTGGCCCTTTATTGGAAGGATGGAATCAATCTTAGAGTTTTGGATTCAACACCAAACTTTATAGATGCAGTAGTCAACCCAGGAATGGATGACGCCTGACGGCATCGGTTTTTACGGAAATCCAACAACAGCCAACCGGGAACACTCTTGGGCACTATTAAAACATCTTAGTCTAAAATTTTACCTACCATGGATGTGTGTGAGGGATTTTAATGAGATTACAAAAGCTGATGAGAAAAAGGGAGGCCTCGAAAGACCAAAAAGACAGATGAGGGAATTCAGAGAAGCATTGAATTTTTGCGGATTTTGGGATTTGGGTTTTGTCGGTACACCTTTCACTTGGTGTAACAACCAATTTGATGGGGAAGTGACATGGATATGATTGGATAGAGGGGTGGCAACTCCAAAATGGATACAATTGTTCCCAACAGTCCGCATTCATCACATTTGAGGTACCTTATCTGACCATTGTCCTTTGTGGTTATGTTCTAACGATAGGAATGTTAGATTCTATAAAAAAAATCTAGGCCTTTTCGTTTCGAAGCGGTTTGGCTAAAAGAGGATGCATGTGAGGGGATTATCAAGAGAGCATAGGACGGCCATAACTGTGGGGAGCCGGTTGGGAGGTCTAATGGCAAGGTAGAGGCATGCAGGTCAAGCTTGCAAAAATGGAGCAAATTGGGTTTTGGTAATATTCGGCACATGCTAAATCAAAAGAAGAAACAACTAGTCCAAGCCGAGTCCATGTCAATGGCTGGTGCAAATCATGATCAGATTCGGGTTTTAAGAAAGGAGGTGAAAGAAGAGTGCTTGTGGCACCAAAGATCCAGGTCAGAATGGTTGAAGAGTGGAGACATAAACACGAGTTACTTCCATAGCCGAGCAACTCAACGAAATAAACGGAATTTTATTTCCAAGTTGCTTTTGGAAGACGGAACAATGGTGACAGATGACAAACAAATTGGGGACAGATTGGTGGAGTACTTCAAGAAAATATTCACAACCATCTCGCCCACTAATTTTGACTAGATCCTTCAAGGGATTGACACAAAAGGTTACGCCAATTATGAACTCTGATCTGACAAGAGATTTCACAGCAGACGAGGTCGAATTTGCTCTAAAACAAATGAAGCCTCTAACAACTCCGGGCCCAGATGTTATGTCTCCCATTTTTTTCAAATCTTGTTGGAAATTTATTGGTCAAGATGTCTCCCATTTATTGGAAATTTTTTTCGGGTAACATGCCAGCTAGCCTAAATCACACTTATATAGTACTTATACCAAAAACAAAATCACCAAAAAAGCAACTGATTTCTGACCTATAAGCCTTTGTAATGTCTTGAACAAAATTGTGTCCAAAACAATAGCCAACGGCCAAAAGAAAATCATGCCAAAATTGGTGTCAGAATCCAGTGGCGACTCCAGGAAATTTTGTCAGGGTATTCCTCAACAAGCATAAATTACACGATTTAATAAAAAAAAATTTATATATTGATAACAACAACAATAAAAAAACACGCAAATACATAAAATTTACAATTGTCTTCTACGAGTTTTTATATTTTGAAATCGTTGCATGATAGTCTCATTATCCTGCAATGATTTGTTATGTTGTTTAGTTCATTTGAAATATTAATAAAATTATTAATTATTGTTGTTTAGTTGTTTCATTAATTTGTTTGTCTTTTATAAACTATAATTTGTTATATTGTTATTTCATTAATTATAAAATTATTAATTATTATTTAGCCTAACATAATTTAATTTATTTGTCTTTTATAATGTATTGGTTAATTATACAGCTTTAATTATTGTTGTTTAGCGTAACAATAAACTATATTGCTTTAATTTATTTGTCATTAATTATACTGCTTTAATTTGTTATATTGTTTAGCCCCTTGTGCACATTATACTAAAAGAGCCTAACATTACACATCTCATGTGCAGCACAATAATTAAAGCAGTGTAATGTGCAGCACATTACACTGCTTTAATTATTGTGCTCCCGGCCCCATGTGCCCATTAGCCCATCTACCCCCACCCCACTCAATGGACAAGCACAAGCCTCATGCCTGATGCCCCAATCACAATAGCAATAGCCTGCCAATCAGAAAATTTCACAATCACAGATTCACAAATCACAATACACACTAAAAGACAATTAATATCTCACCAACACAGTAAACACACACTGACCAACACCAACGGATAAGATAAACACTAAAGCCAAATTCAAAAAGACAAAAAACAAGAAAAAGCAAAATATAAATAAAGCCCATTCATGATTCATTCAGCCAGTCAATCAGAGAGAGAGAGAGAGTTACTGAGTTAATTTAGTCTTAAAGAATAAAGACTAAAGAGAGAGAGACATTCATTATTTTAGTTTTCATTTCAGACTTCAGTGAGATAAAGAGAGAGAGACTGAGAGACTAAGAGAGAGTCAGAGAGAAAAAGAGAGAGAAATTAGAAATACCTTGAGGGAGCTTAGGGAGGGATCTGCGAGCACTGAGCACCGGAGCTGAGCAGAGGCTAGAGCGATCTGCGATCTACTATCTACGATTTGCGATGAGGGGCGAGCGACGACGACGAGGGAGCTACGGCGACGACGAGCGAGTATTGGGGTTTTTTTGGTTTGGTTTTGGTATAGAGGCTCTGTATTGGGGTTTTTTTTTTTGATAAACACAGTATTGGAGTGTGTTTTGCTCTGTATAGACTGTATCAGTGTATTGGGGTTTGGTTTTCTCTGCTTTCTCTGCCAGCGACGTGACCGTGGGTACGGTGGGTTTGATTTCTGATTCTCTATGTTGGTTTTTTTTTTGAGAATCCGTGGGTGGGTTTGCTCTGTTGGGCTCGCCGTGGGCTTGGCTTGCTGTGGGCTTGGCTCTGTTACAATTTTTTTTTGGTCAGATTTTAGTTCAATATATATATATATATATATTTTTTTTTTCAGATTTTAGTTCAAATTTTTTTTTGGGCTTTTGTTTTTTTTGTTTTTTGTTTTTTTTTTTGCTTGAAAGTTGAACAGATAATTTTTTTTTTTTTTTTTTTTTTAATTTGAGGGTGTTCCTAATACAGCTTAAATATAATTTTTTTTTTAATTTTTATCAGGCCAGGGTGTTCCTGGGAACACCCTGACCTGTACGTGGCGTCGCCATTGTCAGAATCACAAAGTGCATTCATGTCGGATAGACTAATCATAGACAACATCCTTGTAGCCTATGAAACACTCCATCACCACAAAACAAAAAAAAACCGGGAAAACGGGGTACATGGCCATTAAGCTGGATATGAGTAAAGCATGTGATAGAGTGGAGTGGGTGTTTCTTAAAAATGTCATGGAAAAAATGGGATTTGACAATAGATGGATACTTGTTATTCAATCTTGCATTCAAACTGTCTCTTTCTCTGTATTAGTTAATGGTGAACCTCGTGGCAACTTCACCCTCAAAAGGGGCCTCCGCTAGGGGGACCCGTTATCTCCTTATTTGTTTCTCTTGTGTGCAGAGGGGCTACATTCACTTATACAACAAGATGAAAGTTTGGGTGCAATCAAAGGAGTCTCTCTTTGTAGTGCAGCCCCAAAAGTTTCACATTTGTTCTTTGCCAATGACAGCTTGCTGTTTTGTCGGGAAACTTCACAGGAGTGTACCCACATCTTGGAGATTTTGAAGCAATATGAAGAAGCATCTGGGCAGCAAATAAACCGAGGCAAAACTCAACTCTTCTTCAGTCCCAATACTGAGACATACATGCAAGAGGAGATAAAAAATTTACTAGGAGTGGCAACCACAACCAACTATGAAAAATATCTTGGTTTATCCTCTTTTGTGGGAAAGGGAAAAAAACAAAGCTTCGGTTATATTAGAGAAAGGATTTGGCACAAAATGCAAGGTTGGAAAGAGAGACTATTATCACAAGGTGGAAGAGAAGTTTTGATAAAAGCGATACTACAAGCCATGCCCACTTATACCATGGGATGTTTCAAACTCCCAAAAAGTCTTTACAAGGATATTGAGTCCTTAATTCGGAAATTCTGGTGGGGATATAAGGGGGAAGCACGCAAGGTACATTGGGTGGGATGGAAAAAATTGTGCAAGCCGAAGTGTTAAGGAGGTTTGGGTTTCAAGGATATAGAGAATTTTAATTTAGCCATGTTGGGTAAACAGGTATGGTGGTTGCTCCACAACAAAGACTCGCTTTTTTATAAGGTCTTCAAAGCGAGATATTTTCCCAATTGCACTATATTGGAAGAGGGGGTGAAGAGAAAGGATCATATGCTTGGCAAAGTATTCTACAAGCACGAAAAGTGGTTTGATTGGGATCAAAATGGAGGATAGGGGATGGGAAATCAGTTTAGATTCATGGAGATAGTTGGCTGCTTGATTTGCATCCTAGCCGTGTAATATCCCCCCAGAAAAATTTCCCCAACAACAGCCGGGTTTGCGCCCTTATCGATGAGGAGAACAAGTGCTGGCTTGAAGAGCTGATCCGTGATGAATTCCTTCCACATGAAGCGGATGCTATCATGAGGCTCCCATTGAGTTTAAAGGCCACGGAAGACAAACTGATTTGGGCAGTAACACAATCAGGCCATTACACTACTAAATCAGCATACTGAGTACTGACAAGAAAGGCAGAAGTCTCAATTCTTGGCTCCTCCAACACAGCGGCTCATAAGCAATTCTGGAATGAGATATGGTCCATGAACGTACCAAACAAAATCCGCCACTTCATTTGGAGGGCAACAAATGACTCATTTCCAACAAAAAAGAACTTGCAATTGAGGAAAATAATTCCGAACCCAACATGTGATCAATGTGGCGAGGAAGTTGAAGATAGTATACACGCCTTATGGGGTTGCCAAACGGTGAAACATATTTGGTGGGAATTGGAATGCTGTAGAAAATTCTTATCAGAAAAGTTTGCAAGTTTCCGAGATTTATTTCAAGGAATCCTTGCACAAAAAAACCAACAGATGGCCGAACTGTTTGCCTACATGGGTTGGTTTAATTGAAATGCAAAAAGGGTTGGGTCCACTTCCTTGCCTATGGAGAAAATTTGCAATGATGCTATGGAAGGGGTTGCATGTATAATAAAGTCTTGTGATATAATTTATTAATAAGGCCTAGAGTACAATTATATTTATATAGTGGTATTAAATATAATTAATGGTAACTTTGGACTTGTCAAGAGTTGACAGAAAAGCCCAAGGCCCATTGGAGCTAGTGTCTTATTGGTCCCTTTTGGTCTCACTCCATGTTTGTTGCTTCCGCTGTGTGTTTTATATGAGATACAAAACCAGATTATCTAACAATTTCTTGTAGAGGAGAGTGATCTTGTGGGGAACTTAAGGGCTTGGGAGCAAGAGAAGGCAGTGTCTAGAACTTGACATAAACTAAAGAAGATGCAGTGCTGATTGTGGGAAGTATTTATAGGAATGAGGGTCATTAATCGTAATTGCCCAACTGTAATAAATGTGCGTCATCATTTCCTTTCACGTGTGCCTCGGTAAACAAAGCATTTCACCATCTGGGCCGTCCAATATTTCAAGTGCTGCCATGCACGCAAAAAGAGTGTGATGTCTTGTCCGTTGCATTAATTGGATGACTGTTGGCCTTCTCGAGGCATAATTGCCAGTTTTTTCTTGAAAAGGTGACAAGGAACCCTCGAGCTTCGGATGAAGAAACCTTGATCCCATCTCTGCTTTATAGAAATAGGATCGTGGGGGGAGGGGGGCTATTGTGAGGGTATGAGCCTAGAGAGGTTTGAACGGCACATCCACAAGGGTTTAGGCTTGAATGACCCAAAATAGTTCGCATGACCGAAGCCCAGGATTGTTGGGTTAGAACCATCCCACTGAGACGCACGCACGGATCAAGACACAATGGTCAGTAGCGCCATTTTAATGGGGGTCGTGTTCGGCTTGGCATAAGTACCGATCAGCAGGCTCAATAGGAAAACAAGGGTGGTTCAAGTCGATAGCTGAACATTAAATAATTCCCTTGGGGAATTCGCCACCAAGCACTAAGCTGTGTCTAGAACAAGTTACGAGGGAATCCTCTAAATTTGTGGGGATCCCTGGGGATTTACTTGGACGTGGGAGGACGTGTGTAATAGGAACATAATGATGACCAACCCACTAACTAAGTGCTACAAAAGGTGGAAGAGGCAGCGAATGAGAGGGGGGAAAAAGTGGAAGGAAGAAACTAAGGGAATGAGAGATAGAGAGCAAAACTAGAGGGAAACACTTAGGAACTGAGGGAAGTTAGAGGGGGGGTCTCAGATTAGGGCTTAGACATGACGAACCAGACTAAGCTGAGAGCCCCATTAGTAGGATCGAAATACAGCCCACATATAAATTAATTAGGGGCCCAACTACCGTCAATCAAATCCAGGACCAAAATATTGGCAAGCTGTAAAGCATATTCTCAAGTATTTTCAGAGAACGAGAGATTATATGCTTGCTTACCGGTGTGAGGATTTGATTCCCATTGGCTATATAGATTCAAACTTTCAATCGGATCTAGATTTTAGAAAGTCCACATCAGGATGTGTTTTCACCTTGGGAGGTAGAGCCATAACTTAGAGGAGTGTCAAGCAATCTTGTATTGCAGACTCCACCATGGAAGCTGAGTATGTTGCTGCTTGTGAAGTAGCAAAGGAAGCTGTATGGCTCAAGAAATTCCTTTCTGACCTTAATGTAGTGAGAATGGAACAAGTTCCCATCACATTGTTTTGCGACAATAGTGGTGTAGTTGCACAATCAAAAGATCCAAGGAATCATAAGAAAGGAAAGCACATTGAGAGAAAGTACCACATCATTCAAGACATCATTGCTCGTGGAGAAGTGGTGGTGGCAAAGATTGAAAGTGCAAATAATCTAGCAGATCCGTTTACCAAAGCCTTGCCTCAAAGGACTTTCGAGTCACATTTGGAAAGAATGAGAGTTAGATTAGTGCACAATAGTCTTTAGGGCAAGTGGGAGATTGTTAGGATTTGTGCATTTGTGCCCTTAAATCCTATTGTATGATGCTATGTATTACATTATGTATGACATGATGTATGACTTAATATTGTAATTAATAAAGTTGTTTTATTATTATCTAAAATAATGGTAACATGAATATTTGGACATTATCATATAGTCCATGAGATGCATAGTATGTGATTTATGTGAAAAGTCACAGAAGATATAAATCACAAGTTCTTTGTAAACTCAAAATTTAGTTCGTAGTCGGTGATGAAATTGGGTGTTTCATATGCGAAAACTATAACATGTCAACTAAGATGATTTGTCTTGATCATGGAAGTGGTGACTTCTAGTTGATATGTTGATATGTTTTAAGAGTTAAGACATATTGAACTAAACCGCTGTGAGATTTATTATTCTCCTAATGATTGTCAATTGAATAATAAATTTCACGGCTTATATTCACATGAACTCTTAATCCTGAGAGAATAATGGACCTGATCATGAAGTGTAGGTTGCTTTGATATATCAGGAGTGAGATCTAAAGTAACGGTCGTGTTAATGGAACATATATTCTCAAGATGGAATTCATAGTCTCTTAATGGAGATATAAAATATTCCCTTGAAACAAGTTTAATGGTTTTGTTATTCAGAATATTAGGCCTAACTACTTTAGTAAATAGTTACTAAAGTATATATTTATGAAATTGGATTTCATAAATATATGGTGAATAACATTAAAAGATTAAACCAAGTACTTAAGGATTAAGATGTTGTAATTTACAAAGTGGCAATCTACATTCATGATTTTGTATTACTACGAATATTTTATGAAGGGGTTGCATGTATAATAAAGTATTGGGATATAATCTATTAATAAGGCCTAGAGTTCAATTATATTTATATAGTTGTATTAAATATAATTAATGGTAACTTTGGACTTGTCAAGAGTTGACAGAAAAGCCCAAGGCCCATTGAAGCTAGTGTCTTATTTGTTCCCTTTTGGTCCCACTCCAAGCCACATACTAAAGCCTGATTGGGAAGGTCCAAAAGGCTAGCCCAATTAGATAATCAGTTATTAGAAGAGAAACATACAGAATTTGATAGAACAAGAATTGGTATGTATGTGAGTGTTAGACACTCTCTCATTCTCTCTAGAACAAACTCATATAACTGATTGAGAGACCACACATCTTGGGCGTTAGTGGAATTGAAGTGAAGATTGAAAGTCTTCTTAAGAACTTTTGAATTTTGGTTTTGAATTTTACTGCTTCAAGATACACTCTCTAGTTCCTATATTCTGAAACTTACTTTGGACATGTTATTAATTGAGAATGAAGTAGATCTGTTATTTTTTCCGCTGCGTACATGCATAATTCCCACATCGACAGCTTCTTGACAGCTTCTATCTGTCGAGGTTTAAGAAAAACAGATTTTTCTATTCTGTTTTCTTGGGATCTGTGAATGTGTCTTTGGTCCTTCTTTTCTCCTAACCCTAGACATATAAAAGGATTATTTTAAGGGCCGTCAAAGTGTTCACAAGTTGCACAAGCATTGAGCAAAGTTTGTTCAAGCAAATTGTGACCGTAGACGAAGTTTTGCCTTAGTTCATCATTCTTGTGAAGAAGTTGTTGTGTTTGTACACCGTAGGGTTTTGTAACCAAGCATCTTTTTGATCTTCATCGTCTGGATGAACTGAAGAACTTTGCAGCCAACAACCTTCTCTAGGTGGTAATTGAAGTCATGTACTGGGATCTGCGCAATTGGTTAGTCACGTACTGGGAGGCATACATTAAAAGGAGAAATTGTCACTATAGAACAAGTCCAATTGGGTATTGGGATAAGGGTTCAACTGTAGGTTGGTATACGGTACTAGGATTCCTTTACTTGTAACCACTTGTTGTGATAATAGTGGAATTTCAAGAGTGGTGACCTTAAAATACCTGGTGGGGTTTTTGCCGTGTAGGTTTTCCCTATTCGTAAACAAATCATCGTGTCAATTTATTTTCCATTGCATACTTAGTTTAATTAGTGATTTGTTTATGCTACCACGCGTTTGCATGTTAATTTGATTAATTAATTCACTTGGCTAATTAATCAATTAATTTCATCATAAAGGGTCAATACGTTTTTGGCCTATCAACAAGGTACACACAATTTAGTTTAAAACTAAAATTGTGACTTCAAGACATGATTTTAGTTCAAAACCAAAATTGTACATACAGTGTGTGCAATAAGTAGTATGCATTAACAATTATCTTTTATTTTTTCAAATTAATATATATATATATATATATATATATATTACAAAGTTGTATGGAGAAGCAAATAAACTTAAAAGCTTCCAAATATTAATTTCCACATAATTTCTATACTTTCGAAACTATAATCTGAAGCTCTTTTCATTTATCTGCTTGAAAATTCTAACATTCATTCATCCAAATTTTGTGTGTGAACATATTTCTGGTTTTTACAGGAAATGAGAGCAATATATCTCGAACTGTCATTGTGGTTGTGCCCATTATTGCTTTTATTGTACTAATTGTTAATAATATAAAGTGAGAGAAAAAGACTGATTAGTTTGTGTATTGATGTGTAAATAATAATGTACAATAGAGAGCCTTATATAGGCTAGGTATGTGTGTAGTACAAGTAATATGAGTAAACTACAAGTACAATATACTGGGCTAAGCCCAATGGGCTAATCTAGTCTAGGCTATACACTAACATCCCCCCTCAAACTCGAGGTGGCAAGGAGGAAGCCAACTAGAGTTTAGCTATAAGATCTCGAAGACAACCAGGCGAGTGACTCTTGGTGAAGATATCAGCAGGCTGGTCAACAGAGGAGATGGAGAACAACTTGAGATTGCCTTTCTTGAGATGCTGGCGAGTGATGTGGTAGTCGATCTCAATGTGCTTGGTGCGTTCATGGAAGACATCGTTTATGAGCAAAGTAGATAGCACCACGATTGTCACAATAAAGAGGAGTGGTAGTGAGCTGTAGAGCATCCATGTTAGCCAAGAGCCAGCGAAGCCAAACAAGCTCGCATGTGGTGTCAACAAGGGCACAATACTCAGCCTCAGTACTGGGATGAGGAACAACATCCTACTTCTTGCTACGCCACAAGACAAGAGAAGTACCAATAGGAAACAGAAACCTGTGATAAAGCATCAATCAATCGGATCACCTGCCCAGTTTGCATCTGAATAAGCATGAAGCTCGAGAGAAGACCGAGAGGAGTAGTGTAGACCATGATAAAGTGTGCCCTTGACATATCAGAGAATCCGAAGAATGGCAGCATAGTGGATAGAACGAGGGGCATCCATGAACTTACTAACCATACCCACAGCATGTGAAATATCCGGAAGAGAAACAATGAGATAGATCAAACTACCAACCAACTGACGATAGCAAGTAGCATTGGATATAGGTTCACCAGCCAAGGGTGTGAGTATAGCATTGTATTCCAAGGGAGTGGAAACAGTTTTGTTGTCGGTGATACCGGCTTTGGAGAGAAGATCAGAAGCATATTTAGCTTGGAAAATATAGTATCCATTAGAGGATGAAGTAACCTCAAGCCCAAGAAAATAGCTAAGAGTGTCTAGATCTTTCATCCCAAAATGCTGACTAAGGAAGTGCTGAAGAGAGCGGATACCTACAGAATCATCTCCAGAAATAATCATATCATCAACATAAAGAAGAATAAGAGTGATACCAGCAAAGGATCTTCGAACGAAGAGAGCAGTGTCATGAGGACTCGAAGTGAAACCCTGCTAAGCAACATCTGAGCTAAACTTTTCAAACCAAGCTCGAGGAGCCTGTTGAGGCCATAAAGAGCACGGCAAAGGTGACGAACTTGACTGCTTGAGTGTGGATAACCAGGGGGTGGTTGCATGTACACTTCTTCTTGAAGGTCTCTGTTAAGGAAAGCATTCTTCACATCTATTTGATAAAGAGGCCAACAGCGAACAGTAGCCACAGCAATGAGACATTTGACAGATGTAAGGTGAGCAATAGGAGAAAATGTTTCCTTATAGTCAATGCCATACTCCTGAGTAAAGCCCTTGGAAACTAGGTGAGCCTTGAATCGTTCAACAAATCCATCAGCCTTGGTCTTGATCTTGTAAACCCACCTACAACCTACTACAGATTGATCAGGAGGCAAATCAACCATAGCCCAAGTGTGATTCTTATGAAGGGCATCGAGTTCTTCATTCATAGCTTGCTGCCAAAAAGGGTCAGTATGGGCCTCACGATAGATGTAAGGTTCATAGACGAAGGCAAGAGCAAAAGAGCAATGATAACCAGTGAGATAAGGGGGATGAATGCTTACACGAGTGGAACGACAAAGTTCAAGACCAACAGGAGACTCAAGGGAGGGTGGTGCCACTAGATCCAAGATAGGCGGGTCATATGCCGGGGACATAACCAGAGATGAGTTGTTTGGAGAGGCAGCCAATGTCGAAGAATCCTCCACAAGCTCAGGATAGAGAAGGAGGAAAAGATTAGTAAAAATGGGAGACTGAGAGGAAAAGGATGCAAGAAACTGCTGAAGACTCGTGAAAAGACGATGTTCCCAAAACTCAACATGATGGGAGACACGAAGGCGATGAGAAATGGGATCATAGCAGTGAAACCCCTTTTGAGATACACTATAACTAAGGAAACAACAGAGACGAGCATGAGGTTAGAGCTTTATTCGTTCATAAGGGGGAAGAGAGACAAAGCAAGCACAACCAAAAACCCGAAGAGAGGAGTAGTCAGGGGTTTGACCATAGAGAAGCTCGAATGGTGATTTGATGTGTGTAGTTGGTGAAGGAATATGATTAATGGTGTACACAACAGTGAGTGCGGCCTCACCCCAAAAGTGCTCAGGAAGAAAGGTAAAAATGAGAAAGGTGCAGACAACATGAAGAATGTGACGATGTTTTCATTCTGCACAACCATTTTGTTGAGAGGTGTAAGGACAAGACCACAGAGTAAGGGTCCCATGATGGTCTAAAAAGGATAGGAAAGATGTATCATTATATTCTTGAGCATTATTTGATCGAAAGATTTTGAAAGTGTGATTGAACTGTGTTTCAATCATTTTATAAAATGTTTTGTAAATAGACACAAGTTCAGACCTATGGTGAAGCAGATAAATCCAAGTATATTGAGAAGAATCATCCACAAATATGACAAAATATCTAGATCCCCCTTCAGTGGGAATAGGTGCAGGACCACAAATATCAAATGTATAAGATCAAAAGGTGCAGAATAAAATGTGTCACTATTATTAAAGGGAAATTTTGTTTGTTTGCCAAAATGATAGGATGTACAATCAAATTTTTGAAACTAAACTTAACCTAAATGACCTTGAGAAGCTAACAATTGAAGAAAAGATAAGGAGGGATGACCAAGAAAAGCATGCAGAAACAACTTGTGAAGGAATCTTCAAGTCATGAACCTCAAACATGCGACCAGCCTTACGGCCTGTCCCAAGCACTTAACCCATCCAAGGATCCTGCACATCCACACCATGATTAGTAAATAGAATATCTATGCCTAATTCACAAAGTTGACCAACCGAAAGCAAATTGAGGGATAATTTTGGGATATGAAAAGTGTCACTAAGGGATAAACAAGGAGAGGAGATTGTTCCTTTATGACTAACAAGCATAGGAGTTCCATTAGCAGTGTAAATGGTGATGGGGTGTTCTAAGGGTGCCTTATCAGAAAATTGGGATTCATCAGGAGTCATATGGTTACAACATGTAGTATCAAAAAACCAATGTTGTTTTCCTGAGGTGACAGAAAGGGAAGTGGAAGTTTGGGATAAAACCTATTGAATTACTGCCTCAATATTAGCCGTAGTAAGTGAGGAAGCCAAAGATGGACCTATAGGAGTCGATGGATCTGAAGGACATATAGTAGCTACCTAAGAAAGAGAAGCTTTATTTTGCTCTTGCATAAATTTGTGTAGTTTGCGACAAACTGAGATGTCATGGCCTTTGACACGGCAAAACTCGTAGCGTGTACCTTTGGAAGACTGAGAGGTGGGATACCCAGAGTTTATTCGTGGAGGAGCAATGAATGCAGCAATGGGAGGCTGTGGAGATGATGTAGCCAATACATGATCAGACAATGACATGTGATGAGTAGGCCGACGGTTCTCCTCAGAAATGAGTTCCTTAAATGCAGCATCAAGAGAAGGAGTAGGAGACCAGCTAAGCAGAGAAGCCCTAGTAGGCTTAAAATCCTCATGTAAACCCACCATGAAGTGCATAAATTTACGGCGATCCCGATATTTAACAAAGAGCTCAATGTCCTTAGAACACACTAGTGGAGGATCTGCAGCAGAGAGTTGTTCCCACATAGTAGAAGCCTGAGAATAAAAATCAGAAATAGACTGACTTGTCTCTTGGCGCATTTGATAAGGCTTTGATTCAATGTGGTACTCCAAGCTTGAATCATTAGTGCAATTATAACGATTGGCTAGAAATTTCCAAGTAGCTTCAGCAGTCTCAAGACGAGGAAGAAGGTAATGAATGGAGGGAATAGAGGTATTGATAAACCAAGACAAGATCTTACTTTGAATACTCTCCCATTCCTCTAGGCGTTCTTCATAATCATCTGCTGTAACAACAATCTTGGAGGCATCTTTAGCAGCTATGGCTTTGGACTGAGGTTTTGGTACTAGCTTAGGAATTGAACCAGTCACATATCTCCACAATTTACGACCCCTGAGAAAGACAATAATATTTTGAGACCATGCATGATAGTTAGTAGGACCATCTAACATAATGGTGATAAGACGTATGATATCTCGTTCGTTTTGTTGAGCCATAATGAACAAAATGACCAAAAAGTGGGATTTAGAGACCTCAAATGCAGAAATGGAGCCCAAAATCGGAATCTACGCAAAAAAAACTGAGCAAGACAGGCCCTATTGAAATATTTTGACTTTGGTCAAAGTCAACGGTTAGTCAAAGTCAACGGCTCGATCAATGGCTCGGTCACAGTCAACAGCTCGGGATGTTAACATGGCAGTGTGACGTCACTCTAAGGCTGACGTGGTAGGATGCAATACGGGGCAATCGCGTGCGGCGCGTGGAAGCGCGTGACGGCACTGTTACCGGCGCGTGTGAGATACTGACGGTGTATGGAGGTGCGTGGAGCGCGTGCTTGTGAGGTAGAAACTTTAGTTGGAGTGTGTGGGCGCATGTGAGGTGGTTTCCGGCGGTTTTTGGTTGGGTTTTGCTTGGGATCGTCAGATCTATCAATCTGTGCCTTGACTTTGGCGGTTTGATTAACAAAACTGATGAAATCCGAGTGTTCTAGGGGCTGTGGGCATGACGGCGGTGACTCGCTTCTAACAATGACTACTAGATGAAGGCTAGGTAGCGGAAGACTGCCAGAGATATCCACAGGAACCAGAAAGTTAGAGGAAAGGCTTTGATACCATGTTAACAATATAAAGTGAGAGAGAAAAATTGAATAGTCTGTGTATTGATGTGTAAATAATAATGTACAATAGAGAGCCTTATATAGGTTAGGTATGTGTGCAGTACAAGTAATATGAGTAAACTACAAGTACAGTATACTAGGCTAAGCCTAATGGGCTAATCTAGTTTAAGCTATACACTAACACTAATAATGATTTCAATCTGCATCTACGTAAGAGTCAGGAAACCAAGGGAGAAACCAAAAGGTAAGTAAAAAATAATTCATTTATTGTGGTTTGTTATACAAAAATTTGAATTATCGTAAAGATCATAACAAACAAATTTAGAAATTATGTGCTTGTATTTATAGATGTGCTTCCTAATTAAAGTTCTCGGGTATATATAGCCGTATAGGTGATATTTGTGGGAATAAAATTCCACGTATATGATGTGGACAAATTTCCCAGCAATTATTAAGGTAAAACATGGCATAAGTTGGGGAAATCTTTTTCATAAAACGATACTTAAATAATGCACTAACGTCATGTTCAGGCAAATTTGTGGATGAGATTGGAAGTGTGGAATCTTTGCAATTAGGCTTTGACACCATTAAACTTGCAACAGATAACTTTTCTGATGCAAATAAGCTTGGACAAGGTGGATTTGGTGTTGTTTACGAGGTAAACATAACATTATTATTAACCTTAAACATATTCAGTCCAAAAAGTGGAATTGCCTTAAGGGTTAAATATGTTTAAATCTAATAGAGTAAACTCTCTGATGGGCAAGTTATTGGGAGAAAATTGCTTTTTGCCCCTTTCAAAAAAAAAAAATCCAGCATTTTGCCCTCTTTCTCAAACTAATTAGGAAAATGCCCCTCTTTTGAAAATCGAGTTTCTGAAAATCGATTTAGGCCCTATAACGGCGTTTTTAAGGACCTTATAGTGACGTTTTAAGGACCAATAGTGACGTTTTGTAACTCGATTTTCATAAAGTCGAGTTACATGCAATTTTTTTTCTTTTTTTTACCTATAACTCGACTTTATGAAAATCGAGTTACAAAACGTCACTATAGGTCCTTAAAACGTCATTATAGGGTCCTTAAAAACGCCGCTATAGGGCTTAAATCGATTTTCAGAAACTCGATTTTCAAAAGAGGGGCATTTCCCTAATTAGTTTGAGAAAGAGGGCAAAATGCTGGATTTTTTTTTTGAAAGGGGCAAAAAGCAATTTTGTCCCAAGTTATTGCTGTGAAAAGGCTTTCAAAAAATTCTGGACAAGGAGATCTTGAATTTAAGAAGGAAGTTATGTTGGTGGCCAAGCTTCAACACCGAAATTTAGTTAGACTCCTAGGATTTTGCTTGGAAGGAAATGAAAGACTTCTAATTTATGAGTTTGTGCCTAATACAAGCCTTGATAACTTCATTTTTGGTATGAGTTTACATCTACCTTCATTTCAAATTATATTCATTGTAATTTTATTTTGGTTTACATGTCTTTTGTTCATAGACTCCCTCACATTTTAGTACAATATAATATAATTGAATATGTAGATCCAATCAAGCGTGCACATCTAGATTGGACAAGACGCTACAAAATCATAGGAGGCATTGCTCGAGGGCTTCTTTACCTTCATGAAGATTCTCAGCTTCGTATTATTCATCATGATCTTAAAGCTAGCAATATCCTATTGGATTCAAAATTGAATCCAAAAATTTCAGATTTTGGTATGGCTAGATTGTTTGCACTTGATGAAAGTGAAGGCAATACAAGTAAAATTGCGGGGACCTAGTAAGTATCCTAGTTTGGTATACTTGATGTTTACTTTGTACCAAAAACAACATGAAAGTCCTAACAAGTATTGTTGAAAATAATTGTGAATGTGCAGTGGATATATGTCTCCAGAGTATGCAATGTACGGACAATTCTCAGTAAAGTCTGATGTCTTTAGTTTTGGTGTGCTAGTTTTAGAGATAATGAGTGGACAGAAGAATAACTTACTCCAAGCTATGTAAGTATTATTATTTTTAGGTCTAATGGCACATACATACCATAAGTTTGGAGTGGTAGGTAGAACTGCATGTTCAACTGCCTCCATATGATGGGGAAGGGGGGGGGGGGGACTGGGGGACTAAATGGCTCAATGGAAGACAGAAAATATAAACCAATACCTTTATCTTTATGATGTGGAGTATGCTATCCATTGACTTGTATCTATTAGCAGGGGTGACTTCAAATAAACCCCCTAACTTGAAAATTTTTTGTGTATGTGTGTGTGTGTGTGTGTATATATATATATTTTTTACTAGTTTAATTAACTCTTAAAAATATTTTTGCACACCCAAACTGAAATCTTGCATTCCCTTATCACATATCAGCCTAGCCTAAAATTGAACAACAATATAGATCACAACTCTCTCTCTCTCTCTCTCTCTCTCTCTCTCTCATTATCTTAGTATATCCTACTCTAAAAGTAAAGGGTAAGCATTTATGAGTTGTGATCAGTATCTCTCTCTTTATTTTAAATTTATATATTATGTGTGTGGGTGTGTCTGATACTAATTATGTGCGTGCGTGCAGTGGCGGCGCCACTCAGAGCCCAGGGTGTTCCCAGGAACACCCTGGCTTGAGGAAAAAAAAAAAAATTATATATAAAAATTAAATTTTTTTTATTTGTTTACCCTTAAAAAAAAAATAGGAACACCCCCAAGTAATATCAGGAACACCCTC
The DNA here is from genome assembly GCA_019022515.1 of Quercus aquifolioides. Taxonomy (NCBI): domain Eukaryota; kingdom Viridiplantae; phylum Streptophyta; class Magnoliopsida; order Fagales; family Fagaceae; genus Quercus; species Quercus aquifolioides. The sequence goes on along the minus strand of CM032336.1, from coordinate 47,270,137 downwards.
AAAATTTTTATGCCAAAAAAATTTTGAACTAAAATCTTAAAAAAAAAAAAATTGTAACACAGAATTTGAAAAAAAAAAAAAAAAATTGTAACAGAGCAAGCCCAAAAAAAAAAAAAAAAAAAAAAACAAACAAACCAACACGAATACGCGTAAGGTGTTGTCGTTGATGAGCCTCATCAGATGAGCTCGAGCTCGCTGCCATCTTCTTCAGTTTTCTTCTTTTCCTCATTGTTACTCTCTTACTTTTGGCATTTCTGGTCTGGGTTTCTAAACAAAATGTTAGCAGAGAAAGGGACAAGCGCTCAAGACTCAAATGACTCCTACTTTCACACCTACCCACTTTTACTTCTTATTAATTGCTTCTTTTATTTATTTATTTATTTTTTTTTACAAAAGTTACTAATTGGCGGACACACCAACGTGCAACGTGGTTTATGAGTTTATCTGCCACTCTTTTACTTTTTTTTATTTTTGGATTTTTGATTTTTGTTTTAATTTCTTAGAAAATCGTTTATAGTATTCTATTCTTTTTCTTTTTGACCACTTCTATGTAGAAGACTTATTATGCTTTTTAATTTTTTTATTGAGTTGTGAAATTAGCTTAAAATAATTTGAATAAAAGAGGTAAAATTTTTAAATGTAATTAGATATATTAATTTATATAGATTTTTTTTTTTTACAAGATAGAATTCTACTCTAACCAAATCTAAGTGTATATGTATGTAAAGCTCCCTCCTAGAGACTTGAACTCCGGCCCTTGCCCTCCATACTCCACAAGCATTTATACTTGTGGAGTGACCATCGCACCAAGAGTGTGCGGTGGTATATAGAATTTTTTTTTAGACTGCTAGTAGTTAGTAAAAAAAATTAATGAAGCAACTAAACACCAATAATTAATAATTTAATTAACTAATACATTATAAAAGACAAACAAATTAAATTATGTTAGGCTAAACAACAATTAATAATTTAATAATTAATGAAACAACAATACAAAAAATTATAGTTTATAAAAGACAAACAAATTTATGAAACAACTAAACAACAATAATTAATAATTTTATTAATATGTCAAATGAACTTATAGTTTATTGTTTAGGTACCTTTGTTCATTTCATTTCTTTTTATTTATTTTCATTTTAAGGTTTTTCGGTGTACAGAATGCAAATCTATTTTGATTTTAAGAACTTTTTTATTTTTTTTTAAGCACAAACTTCATACTAGCCAAATCTTGAATTTTGGCCGGTATTTACCGAAACGTCCCAAAACACTCGAAATAGACCGAAATGACCCGAAATTTTTTCAAAGTGGAATAGGAACACTCTGGACAAAATTTCTGGAGTCGCCACTGCGTGCGTGTGTGTTTTATAATGTTATTTGTATGAATTGTGATGTGTGTAAATGTGTGCATATATTGTATAAACATGATATAAATTTACATTACTTAATAATTAGGAAATACATAGAGTTTGTATATGTGTATATATAGTTATCGAGATTTAATAACTTTTTGTTATAAATTTAGTGATTTTGTAAAAAAATACAGTAATAAAGTTAGTGATTGTTTAAGCATTTGATTGGTTAACTAAACAATTCATGTATTATTTATGTATGGATGAGTTTTGTCGTTTAGTTTAAAATATTTTTATAAAAACAATGACAAATAGATAATAAAACTACATAAAAATAAAATTGTTTTTAAAAAAATGGTCACACTTACCCATATTGACAATAAATAAAGACAACTGAGAATGAACTATCATATAACGATATTAAAAAATGAAAACTCTTCAATTATTAGTGTGTGTGTGTGTGTTTTTGTTTGTTGATAACTCGATATATTCAAGTTTTCTTTTTATGAAATATTGTTTAATTTAAGTTTCTTAATGACCTCCTGGAAAAGTTTTATGGAGCCACCATGGTTTGTTATTATGACACTAATAATGTCCATAAAGTTACAAATTATTGGTGTAGTTGGTATAGTTATTTTGCAAATAAATAGAATTCTAGCAAGCATGAAGAATGAGGAGCTTCAAGGAAAGGAAGAAAAGAGTCCAGTTGTGTAGCACAAATATTTTTCTTTTTAAAACACAAAATAAAATAATATTCTTTTGAATACTAAATTTGTCAATTTAAATTATCTTACAGGCATGAAAAAATTGGAAACAAGGTATAGCTTCAAATCTTGTAGATCCCACATTAAAGGTAGGTTTGACAACTGAAATAATAAGATATATTCACATTGGATTGCTTTGTGTTCAAGAAAACATAGCTGATAGACCAACTATGGCATCTGTTTTTCTTATGCTTAGTAGCTACTCTATTACTCTACCGACACCTTCAAAACCTGCATTTTTTATGCACGGTAGTATTGAATCAAACAATTTTTTACAATGGGAGCATGATTCAAGGATGACAGAGCCAAATCTACCTATACAAGCTTCGATAAATGAGGAGTCAATCACTAAGCTATCTCCTCACTAGTGTTTTATGAATTTGAAATGTAATACTACTATTTTCCTTATTTATTTATTTAATTTAAATATATATATATATATATATATATATATATATATATATATATAAGTTATTAACAACTAATCATTCTTTCAAAACTGAACCTTTCTTTTTTTTAGTGACCAAAAAAAGAAAGGTTGAGATTTTTTTTACCGTATCATGTCGTTTGATTGCCAAAGTTGAACAGTTTTAGACCCTTTAAAACAACCAGATTGGTTAGCCTAGATTAATTAGCCAAGTTTTTACTTAGTCAAATTATGTAATTCTAGGTTAAAGCAATCAAATAATCATATCAAAAGAATAAAGCAGCAGAATAATAAAAGACACAATGATATGATCACCCAGAAAACCACACGGTAAAAACCTGGGAAGGATTTGACCCACCGATCCTCAAGGCAAACCTGAATCCACTATGAAAGAATCGAAGTTCATACAAAAGGACTACAAGCTCCCCGCTCGACTTCCTAATGCTACCCACCAGTAGAACTTACTGACACGACCACGTGCAAGCTCCGAATCCACGGACTCCTTCTTTCTTGGACTCTTCAATCAGCTACAAGCACCCACGCTTGATATTCTTTAAGCTTCAATGATAGCAACCGAGTTGATCATCAAGATGTTGAAGTAATCTCTACCTTGAAAATCCTAAGTTTTGTGTAAAGGAAAGCTCCTCTAGATCTCACAAGAGATTTACACAAAACAGCAATGTATGAGCAACAACTCAACTGGAGCAACTCTAAAAACGTGGCTAGGGTTTTTCTTTATATACTTAGGGTAAAAACAGAAAACCCAAAACGTTTAATGAGATAGGGCTGAGTTGGAAAAACTGCAGAAAATGCATCTGGTTCGTGATTCGATCGATCGAAGGAAAGACTCGATCGATCGAGCCAGACCGAAATGCCCTAATGCATCTACAGTCACTCGATTCCAACTTTACAATATTTTATCAACTTTGAGCAAGCCTAAACAAGACTAAACACATTGTTTTGATCATGGTTTGCCAACATTACACATTAGAGTTCTAAATACATAAAATCCTAAATCTTTAGAACCTAACAAACTCCCCCTTTGGCAATCCGTGACAAAACACAAACAATAAGCTCAAAGTTTACAATTAAAAAGCCCTTTACAAAACAAATGCTCATAAAGACTAAAATTCAATCCTAACTACTATCCATCAGTTGCAAGTGTAGACAGCAGCTCAATTGAATCAACCTGTATATTCCTGAAATACTCAACAAACGCATAAACGCATGTGTGACAGAAAATAGTATATAAACAGGTATAACATTCTTGTAAGATTCACACAACACAAAATAAAGACATATATCAATGAACAACTCATGAATATAAATCAATAAGCAGTGAATCACAAATCAACAAGAATAAAAAATAAATCATGTATATCAATATATCAATCAATGTTACTCCCCCTAACATGAATATCCCAAAAATGATATACAAAGTGAAGCACCTAGATACAATCTATAAAACTCCACAAGCTCCTCAAAAACAAAAAAGATCTCCCCCTAACTACAAAAACCCCTCTACAAGTCAAAACTCTACTCCCCCTTTTTGTGACGGAATGCCAAAGGGCAATCATAAGTCATCATCAAAGGGAGGTGGTGAAGGTGAACGCAGATGCGCCAGATCAGCACGCAAAGCACGGATCTCGTCAAACAAGTCCACCAAAAGCTGACCATGAGCCGCCTGAACGGTCATGACAGTCTCCAAGGTACGACGAACATCAAAGTCGGTCGAAGGAGGTGGAGGAACATCAGCAGCAGCAGCATCAGGATCAGGAACAGCCTCACCAGCAGGACCTGTAGAAGAAGAGGGAGGAGGTGCGGACCCAGAAGGCTCAGACCTAGGGTGTTTAGAGCCAGCTCGAAGATGAGCAGCCCTTTGTCTAAGAAAAGACGCACCTATAGGAGCAATCACATGAACAGGCTCAGAGGAAGGGAAGCCACCAAGATCAAGATAAAGGAGAATCCTATGAATGAAAATAGGATGAACAAGAGCATGAGCAGAAGATGAACTCTTATAAACATCGTTCAAAGAACGAAGAAAAAGATGGAGAAAACTAATAGGAGCATCAGTAACCAGAGCGTACAGAAATACACACCTTTCGAGAGGAATGGTGTGAAAATGAGATATGGGCCAGATAGAATGACAAGCTATCCTAAAGAAAAGATAGTGCAGCCCAGAAAACTCAGCAGAGGTGATCCGAGGATCAGAACCCCACTGGACAGAAGTCCCAGTGATGTAAGACAAGACATCACTAATCTCAGGAGACACATCATAAGGATAGACAGGATTCTGGACCAAAGGTACCTCTAGAGCATCAGCCACTACCTTGGGAGTAATGGTGTACTCTACGCCTCGTATCCAACTCTTGACTAAAGTGTTGGAATCATAGATGCGGATAGAGATGTTCGAAAAGAATTCTCTAATCAAGGCAGAAGGTGGAGGAGGATCAGAAATATCCACCAAGGGTAACCAGCCCCTACGCTCAAAGTTTTCCCTAATGGCAGGATCAAGTTCATCTAAGTGAACAGAACGCTCAGCCCAAATCTTTCTCCTAACGTTTAGCTTCTCATAAATCTCTTGGTTTTTCTCACTCAGAAACTTCTCACTGTCAAAGGACGGAGGGGGTGGAGAAGGTGAGAAAACAGTCCTACGGGCTCTAGTCTTCCTAGGCATAGTGCTAAGGAAAGGACAGAGACACAAAGTGAAAACCAAAAGAACAAAAGAAAACAAAACCAAGGGCAGATTGCAAGTTAGCACAAAAAAAATATAGAACAAAAATCTATATGATACATGAACAATAACAATGTTGTGATGCATGAACTAATGCAATAAACACAGTTCAAATTAAGTTCAATTACACAAAATTGGCTCGAACATAGAGTTTCTAACAAAAACCCTAAAAATTTGAAAACAACTTGAAAAATTTTGCAAGAAATTGATGAATTGATCATTACACAAGGTTGAAAACAGATTAGAATAATCAATTTCATCAACACAACAAGCCAATTTCATCAATTAAACCTTAATTGAACAAAATCCCCAATTCGGATAAATTACAAACCCTAGAATTTGAAATTTTTTCACAAAACCCAAAATTGATCAAATTAAACTATCAAGATCAGGTTTATAGCATGTCCCCACAAAAACCCATTGATCAATTTCACAAAATTAGGTTTGAATCATCACAAATCCCAAAAAGTAAAAGTTCCAAAAATTTGAGCAAAAATGCATGAAAAATGCATGAAATATGTAAATAAACTCAAAAAGGAAGGACAAAACAGACTTACCGGCTTGAGGAAAGAGAAATTTTGCAAAAATTTCGGAGGAAAACGACAAAAAATCGCTGTAGAGCCTTGCCAAGTCGGAGAGAGAAAGAAAAGTTTGAAAAACTTTTTGAAACAGTGTTTGGAATCAGTCAAAGAACAGAGTTTTAACACCTGATTCGCGACTCTCGATTGATCGAAAATCACATTCGATCGATCGAAACAAACAGTCATTTTGAAACAAATTAGAGCACTTTTTCGATTGATCGAAAATCAGAATGGATCGATCGAAATGGGCAGAGGCTCACAAAATTTTTGAGAAAAATCATAGTTTTGAAAATTACAAACCATATTTTAAAAACAACTCCTCAAAGCATTAAACTTATTGAAACAAAATGCATGAGTATGAGATAGAATGCTTTTTCAAAAACCCAAGTTTTAATCCCAGTTTCTTCAAAGAAAATTTCAGCCATTCTTCCTTTAAATTCCCAAGCAAAAAAAATGTTTTGCATAATTCTCAAAGTATTTTCAAACTCGGCTAGTCAGACCAAAAACACACACAATAACATGTACAAAGTGTAGCAAAGAGTAACTTGTGTAGTGTGTGCAACTAGCAAAAACTTGAGATACATGTGAGGTGATATGTGAATAGTAATCAATCACAAAGTCTACAAAATTCATCACATAGAATTTAAAAGAGACTATCACCTAAAGAGTTACATCCTATAACTCCCACATCTCCTAGAACATAAGCTTGCAATCATGTAAGTTTCTTGAATTTTGCCCCATTATTTAGGTGAAATTTGGCATCAAGCCTAATGGTACACACCAGTTTAAATTAAGTGAATTGGCATCAAGCCTAATAGTACACACCAATTTTAAGCATTAAGCATTTAAAGAGGCTACACCTTATGTTCTTTTTGTGCATGTGCTACACTTTCTCGAGCACAAAATCTTATGATATGCACTAAGGTGTTCATGATTGGCTAGTGAACAGTGGTGAGATGGTTATTTATGCCTTTCTCAAAAGGATCAAGTTTGACAGTCAAATAACATGTAACTTCAAGATTAAGACAAAGTGATAAACACCATAAACATCTTTCCCACACAACATGCACTACAAAGCTTCAACTAGTAAAGTGCAATATAAAAGCTCATCAAAGCTAAACAAGGTACATAAGACATGTTATGTGTAAATAAATTGACCAACCTTGTTTTCAAAAACCAAGAAACATAATGTCAAACATATTTTTGCTTTCTCCTTTTCTCCTTTTTTATTTATTTATTTATTTATTAAAAGAGAAAACAAATAAATCCTAGAATGAAATGCATGAATGTAATGCAATGCAAATCCTAGAAACAAAAGCAAAAGAAACACAAAAACCAAAGAACAATGGTCACAAAGGAATGAGCAATGAAGCACAAGGACCAAGAAAGCCAAAAACAACTTAGGGACACCGAAGAACACCAATCACTTGACGAAGTGTCTCAAACTTACTTCCATCAAGAGGTTTGGTAAAGATGTCAGCGTTTTGACGATCAGTAGGGATATACTCAAGAACAACAATTTTCTTTTCAACCAAATCCCTAATGAAGTGATATCTAAGTTCAATGTGTTTGGTCTTAGAGTGCTGAACAGGATTTTTAGATATATCTATAGCACTAGAATTATCACAATAGACAACCATGGTGTCTTGAGGAATCCCATAATCACTCAAAAGCTTTTTCATCCAAAGGAGTTGAGAACAGCAACTCCCAGCAGCAATATATTCTGCCTCAGCAGTGGATAAAGAAACAGAATTTTGTTTCTTACTCATTCAAGCCACAAGATTGGCTCCAACATAAAAACACCCCCCAGTGGTGCTTTTTTTATCATCAGCATTCCCAGCCCAATCAGAATCAGAAAAACCAGCAAGAGACAAATTTGACTCTTTGCTATAAAACAATCCATAATCATAGGTTCTACTCACATATTTAATAATTCTCTTAACAACATTTAAATGAGAAACCTTAGGATTAGACTGAAATCTAGAGCAAACACCAACACTAAAAGAGATATCAGGCCGACTAGCAGTTAAATACAAAAGACATCCAATCATGCTTCTATATAAAGTAATATCAATAGACTCACCTGATGAATCTATTGTTAATTTTGCATTTGCAGCCATTGGTGTTCTAGCATGAGCAGCTTTGTCCAGTCCAAATCTTTTGACTAAATTCCTTGCATATTTAGCTTGATTGATGTAGATTTCGGACTCTGTTTGCTTTACCTGCAATCCCAAAAAGTAAGTCAGTTCACCAACCATGCTCATTTCAAACATCGCCTTAATTTCGTCTGCAAAAGAATGAGCAAGAGAATCATTAGTAACACCAAAAACAATGTCATCAACATAAATTTGAGCTACAACAAAACCAGTCTTATCCTTTCTTATGAAGAGAGTTGTATCTGCAGATCCCCTTTTGAATCCATGCTCAGTGAGATATGCAGTCAATCTATCATACCAAGCCCTAGGAGCTTGCTTTAAACCATAGATGACTCTCTTCAACTTGTAGACATCATCCGGTCTGTGAGGATCCACAAATCCCTTAGGTTGCTCAACATACACCTCTTCTTGTAACATCCCATTTAAGAAAGCACTTTTGACATCCATTTGATACAACTTGAAGTTTAGATGACTTGCTATGGCCAACAGTATCCGAATGGATTCCAACCTTGCAACTGGTGCAAAGGTCTCATCAAAGTCAATTCCTTCCACCTGTGTGTACCCTTGTGCAACAAGTATTGATTTGTTTCTGATCACAATGCCATGTTCATCTGACTTGTTCTTAAAGATCCATTTAGTTCCAATCACATTTACACTTTCCAGCCTAGGAACTAATTCCCACACATCATTCCGAACAAATTGATGAAGTTCTTCATGCATGGAATTTACCCAATCAGCATCTTGAAGTGCTTCATCTACCTTTTTCGGTTCAAATTGGGACAGATAACATGAGTGAGTGATCACATTCAAGGCTTTTGATCTCAATCTTATGTTATCATTCAGACTACCCAATATATTTGTGGAAGGATGATTCAATCTCACTCTAGAGGATGGACGTTTAACAAGAGATGTTGTGGTGCCCTTTTGTTCAGATGGAGGACTGAGCTCACTTTGTACCTGTCGAGTGTCATGAACCGGAGTGGATGGTTCTGAACTTGATGGTACTGAGACTGTATCATTCAACACCAACAGCTCTTCCTCACTATGTTTCACAACATACTCAGTAGGAAGAGAATCATCAACTTCTAAAGACTTATCTTGAGCAGGAACAGTGCTTTCTGAAGATGCTTCTGAACACACTTCATCATTTATCACCACATTTGAAGATTCCATGGCTGTTTTGGTTCTTAGATTGTACACTCTATAAGCTTTACTGGTGGAAGAGTATCCTAGAAAGTATCCTTTGTCACTTTTTGCATCAAACTTTTCTAGATTTTCTCCATCACGTAGAATGTAACAGTCACTGCCAAATATCCTGAAATATTTGACAACAGGTTTCTTCCCTCTCCAGAGTTCATAGGGAGTTTTCTTGGAGTCAGGTCTAAAATACACCCGGTTGAGTGTATGGCAAGCAGTGTTGACTGCTTCTCCCCAGAAGAACTTTGGCAACTTTTTGTTGTGTAGCATGACTCGTGCCATCTCCTGAACAACCCTGTTTTTCCTTTCCACAATCCCATTTTGTTGAGGTGTCTTGGGTGATGAGAACTCTTGGTGAGTGCCTTGATCATTGCAGAAGGTAGCCAGCTTGGTATTCTCAAATTCTCTTCCATGATCACTTCTGATTCTGGCTATCACAGTATCTTTCTCAACCTGCAATTTCTTGCACAAATGTATCATCTTCTCAGGAGCCTTAGCTTTATCCTTCAAAAGCACGACCTAAGTATATCTAGTAAAGTCATCCACAACAACTAGAATATACTTCTTTCCACCCAAACTTTGAACTCTAGCAGGACCCATGAGATCAATGTGTAATAACTCTAAAGGTCTTGAAGTTTGAACACTAGTCACAGATGGATGCTTGGATTTTACTTGTTTACCTATCTGACATAGTCCACAAATGCACTTATCTATCTTCTCAAACTTAGGTAAACTGATAACTGCCTCACACTTGGAAATCTTCTCCAACTGCTTATGACTGGCATGTCCCAACCGTTGATGCCACAAATCAACTTGATCAATCTTTGCACTAAAGCACTTGTTGTTTACACTTGGTGTTATGCCATAACAGTTGTCAGCTGTCCTTACACCAACACACATACAGTCACCTCCTCCATCAAGTATCTCACACTCATACTTGGTGAAAAGAACATTTAATCCATTGTCGCAAATCTGACTTATGCTGAGTAAATTGGCCTTCAATCCATCAACATACCAAACATCTTCAAACACTGGCAATCCTGGAATGTCCACAGTACCAATGCCTCTGATCACAGATTTACTTCCATCTCCAAAAGTGACTGTCCCAATCTTTCCTTCAAAGAGTGTTTTGAATAAACCTTTATTTCCTGTCATGTGCCTAGAACAACCACTATCCAAATACCAAAGACAAGAATCACGTGCCTTTAAGGCGGTTAAAGCAGTATAACATACATAATTCTTATCACATGTGATTATGCCAAGATACTTAAGGAAAGATTTAACAAAAATAACAAAAGGCAAAGACAACAAGTAGACAAGTTGACAAATAAGCAAAAAGATTTTCCAAGAATCCATGACAACAGGGGTCAAGGATCAGCTCAGAGATAAAAAATCTCTAACAAGAGAGCTACCTGCTCTGATACCACTTGAACAGTTTTAGACCCCTTAAAACAACCAGATTGGTTACAAGCACAACAGCAGCGAAGCCTAGAAAGAAAATCATGCAAATAGCCAAGTAAGTATAACCTGTCCATTTACTACTTTTTCTTTCTTTTTCTTCACTTTCTTGATAATTAGGCATTTCCCTATTCAGTTCTGAGGATTTTTTTTTTCCTCCAAGATCACATGTACGAGAATACACAACTTGCATCTTTATATTGATCGCATCTTTACTAGATTGATTTTCGATGTACCTGATTCCAGTTTTAATCAAAGTAGCTGTGTTAAGTACTATTGCTAATATAGAGAGAGTGATGAGGAACCAACGGTCTGACTTCTTGAGAGTCGCCTCTGAGCCATTGCAAATAATTGTTAACATAACTCCTTGAAACACAAAGTAATAGTTTACAAGTTTGAAAGCAGACGATTGAACATTGTTGAGACGCGTTTCCTGCTCTGCAAGTATTGCCTTCAGACCCTTTTCTTCTTCCTCTGGTCTCTGCAACTCTTGCCGATTTTCGGGATTATCCATGAGGCCTGACACACCAGGGAGATTCAACAAAGACGGATTTATGAACGAGAAATACGTACAATGGTTTTTTTTTTTCCCCTTTTCTTTTGCTTTACCCAGTTAACGAGTGTTTCCTTGTTTATATAGGAATCAATCCACAATAGAAACAAAAAACCTCAAGTCCCACCTCCAATAAAGGGAGCCGTCATTGGCTTCCTATATGGGTCGTTCTTTAATTGTGCTCAAATTAAACATTCAATGTGTACCTTCGAGTAACGCCCAATAAAATTTCTGTGGCCGAGGGAAAATTGCAGGTCGGGGATAGAGAGAGCAACATTGATGCAGACACAAGATACAAGCCTCCAATTATACGCATATATGGGAGGAAGAGCAAAAAAAAGACGGTCCAACCTATGACCTTATGGATGGAGCCTGCTAGTAATTGGGCTTGAAGATTAAGCAGGTCTGAACATTTAATAATTAAGGTTTTTTTTTAATGCATCGTGTTGTTTGCTATTTAAGCACTTTTTCTAATTATTGTAAGATAGCTTTTGAGAATTAAAAAAAAATGTGTGTTTCTTTCACACTGGTGCCGACTCCAATTTTGTTTGGTGCTGACTCCAAGCAACCCTTAGGTGTTGACTCCTAGGGTTTATCCTTTGTTCTATTGTTGTTTAATTGTTCCATTGAAATAGTGTGGTTGTCCTACGTTAGTTTTGGCATTATAGCCAGGTTTTCGGTCCATGCAACACAACCATAGACAACCACTTGAAGAAGCAAAACCATCAAAGAGCAAGCCAACCAAATATGACATTACCTTTCAAGTTTTTACCCCATGAAATCTTGAACAAGCCCAAACTAGTCCCTACAGTCCATATATACCCTCTTTGGCTATATGAGTTTTTCATCCCCAAACCAACAGAGAAGCCAATGACCCCTTCCAAGCCTGTGACCATCATTCGTGCTCGCCTTTTATCAGAGGACCCACAAACCACCAAAAAAGAAAAAGAAAAAGTGACCCACGTAAGACCCATCAGCCCACCAACTGCCAAGACCAATCGTCAACCTCAACCCACTGCTATTGAGATTGACGAACCATTGCCATTGCTAAGACCCGAGACAAGTAGCCACTGGTCTTCCATGTTTTGTGCCGCTCCTGTCTATGCCTCCTTCACGCTGCCACCAGGTATCGGTCCCCAACGTTGGCCGAAGACTCTCATCGCAGAGACAACATTTTCAATTCTTTTGAGTTTTGTTAGTTAGTTTTGTGTTTTTGTTGTCTCTTTTAAGTTTATCGTGTTTGACTCTTGTATTTTGTTATTTTTCATTAAAAAAAAAAAAAAATCAAAAGGAAGGAAAGGAAAGAAAGTGTTGTTGCTGTGATAGCCAATTGCATGTATTGGGCCCTTAAGTTGCTTATCCACAGATCCACTTTGTCCAAATAGACCCACTCACTTGAGGAGCCAAGCCCGTGACTGTCTAGTGCAGTAAGCTGGCCACTGACAAGAGTACAATTCTCACTCTCTTTTTGGTGGGTTCAATTTTGCTTCATTAAAAAAATATTATCTTTAAATTTTTTTATGTGCATATCCCACCATACTCCATCGAACTACCTATTTTGTGCTCAAGTTAGCTGTGTTATTATTTGTTCTTTCTTTCAGTACACATTCTAAAATTCAAAAAAAAAAAAAAAAAAAAAAAAAACCCATAAACCAATTTCTTTGAAGTATTGATTCTCATTATTAATTGTGGAGCTTATTGGAATTTGAATTTTATTTGGGCTATCTCTCACTATCGTGAATACTGTCATTACTTGACTGCAATTTATTCCTTCGATTCATTGTTCAAGTCTTTGCATGCACTCTTGCCTGACCTTGATTTTACATTGAGAATTGATTACTCGAACTTTTTGGGAATCTCAACTGTGATAGGCCACAAACTGAATGACCTCTAGTGATTAAACCAATTAATTAATTAGCCAAGTTATTAATTAATCAATTTATCATGCAAACACGTGGAAGCACAAACAAATCACCAATAAACTAATTAAGCAGTGGAAATTAAATAACACGGTGATTTGTTTACGAATGGGGAAAACCCTTGCGGCAAAAACCCCACCGGGTGATTTTCAAGTCACCACTCCCGAAACTCCACTATTATCAAATCAAGCAGTTACAAGTAAAGGAATCCCAAGTACCTTACCAACCTACAGTTGAACCCTTACCCCAATACCCAATTGGACTTGATCTGTAGTGACAGTTCCCCCTTTTGATGCACGACTCCCAAGTACGTGACTAACCAATGCGCGGATCCCAGTACGCGACTTCAACACCAACTTTGAAGGAGAGGTTGGCTGCAAAGTTCTTCAGTTCATCCTACACGATGAAGATCAAGAAGATGCTTGGTCACAAAACCCTTTGGTGCAAATACACAGCAACTTCTTCAGAAGAGATAAATTAGGTTAAGAACTTCGTCTTTGATCACAAATTGCTTGAACAGAGTTTGCTCAATGCTTGTGCAACTTGTGTACAATTTGACGGCTCTTAAAATAATCCTTTTATATGTCTAGGGTTAGGAGAAAAGAAATCCCAAAGACACATTCACGGATCCCAAGAAATCAGATCAAAAAATCTGATTTTATAAATCTCGACAGATAGCAAGGTGTCGAGGAGCTATCGAGAAGGTGTCGAGCTTTAATGAATTTGCACTTCAGCTTGTTTTTCTTGGACAGACTTGATGACTTCAACACTTGATCTTGAAACCTTGTTTCTTGAAGTATTAAAAACACCTAGAACTACCCAATTACAAGTAGAGTGCGTTTTGTCAAAGGATTAGCCAATTTACATAAACAAATGACATATGTTCTTAACAAGTGAAAACATATATGTCCCAACAATCTCCCCCTTTAGTAATCCTTGACAAAACCACATCAAACAAATGAACATATAAGAGAAGTCATAAATAACTCAACTCATACTCACTTGTTGAATACAATAAAATCTATCCTATCACAAACCCTTGAAAAACTTTGCAAGAAAAGAGTTTATGGCAAGAAAAGAGTTTATTAGGGAGTTCCTCAGGGAACACATCCTTAAATTCCTGGAGCATTGACTTCACTTCTTCAGGCTGCTCCTGATGGGCCTCCCCATGAAATTCCCTGGCAACTAAGGCAAACACAACTAATTCTTGAACCGCTACCCTTCCAAATGCCTTTGAGCTTATGATGTTCAAACCTTTTGCCTTTGGTACTTCTTTCTTCTTGCTCATGTCGATTGGCTTGGGTTTCAAAGGATTGAGCACAATTTTCTTACCTTCAAACACGAATGAACAAGAATTGGATCGCCCATGAAGGGTGACATCCAAATCATAAAGCCAAGGTCTACCTAAGATAATATGCCCTACATCCATAGGAATCACGTCACACCATATTTCAATCTTGTAGGTAAGGAATTGAAGGGGGACAACACATCTTTCTTTTATAGCTATAGAGAAGGTATCTACCTAAGACACTTTATATGGGTTAGGTTGTGTAATCAATTTCAAGTCTAGGCAAAAAACAACGTTAGAGGACACCGCATTAATACAACTCCCACTATTTATAATAACCTTGCAAATTTTGTCCCCACACTTTGTGTAAGTTTGGAAGATGGCACTCATTCGCTAATCATCAATGTCTCTCTGTTCTGCCAATGCACACCTTACCACATTCACTCTAGGGACACCAAAAATGTCCTTGAAATCATCAACTTGGAGAGAGATGGCTCTAATGCACGCGAGGTAGCTAGGATCATCCTCCCATTCTGCTTCAACATCTTGTATTTCTTCAACATTTGGATCATAAACAAGCTCCTCAACATCTTCTACCTTTTCATCATCCTCTTGAATGACAAGGGTTCCAGAGGGACATTTAGCTACAATATGTCCAACCCCATTGCATTTGAAACATTGGAGGCGAGAATCTAATCTTGAAGGCTCATGGACCTCTTTTCCTATTGGGTTGCTATTAGGGTTGAACTTAGGAGTGGGTAAGGCAAGACTAGATTTGCTACCAAAAGGTTAAGTGTTGGTAGGGATACTCCAAAGCTCAGAACGTCGCCAAAAGATAGATTTGGATGCTAATTCACAATTCCTAGCAAGGTCATATGCTTGGTCTAAGGTAGTGGCTCCTCGGGTGATAATCTCGCCTAGAAGGTTAGCATTTAAACCTTTCTTGAACCTATTGAGCGTGACAACCTCTTCCTCGACTATTCAAATTTGCCTCTTGAATTCCTTAAATTTCTCTATATATTCAACCACAGGAGTAGTGCCTCACTTTAAGTGATCCCATTCCTCAAGAAGGGAGCTCCTATAAGTTGGAGGAAGATAATCTCTCAAGAGTGTATCCTTCATCTCAAGTCAATTAGTAATGGGGTTTCACGTCGTCACCTAAGGGTATCCTCAAGGTCCTCCCAGAAAAGGTCAGCTCTTTCAATTAATTTCATCTTGGCATACCTCACTTTCTTATTCTCAGCCCAATGGTAATAGTCAAAGAATTTCTCCATCTAACATAACCAATCAGTGAAAACCCATGGGTCTAGGCAACCATCAAAGGTGAGTGTTTCTATCTTTTCCTTGGACATCCTATCATCATAATCCCTAGGGCCATTGTGATTATAGTGATCATGTTCAAAGTTTGGAGCCCTATTAAAGTAACCATGATGATTTTGTCTAAGCATGTTATCTCCTTCATGGTTAATAGTCTCTTTTTGAGATGCCTTAACTCGCTCTACCCTCTCCAGTAAAGCATGGACCGTTTTTGCTAGGCTTTCCATGGTTTGCTCTAAGGAAGACTTAGGCTCACAAGTGGATTAATCTTCAAGGTTTGACATGATACGACCACTACGTAGATGCATGCACCACTATAATTATGAATGCAGTTTGTTAGGACATATGTGTTTTCACTTGTTAAGAACATATGTCATTTGTTTATGTAAATTGACCAATCCTTTGACAAAACGCACTCTACTTGTAATTGGGTAGTTCTAGGTGTTTTTAATATTTCAAGAAATAAGGTTTCAAGATCAAGTGTTGAAGTCATTAAGTCTATCCAAGAAAAACAAGCTAAAGTGCAAATTCATTAAAGCTCAACACCTTCTCGATAGCTCCTCGACACCTTCTCGATAGCTCCTCGACACCTTGCTATCTATCGAGATTTATGAAATCAGATTTTCTTATCTGATTTCTTGGGATCCGTGAATGTGTCTTTGAGATTTCTTTTCTCCTAACCCTAGACATATAAAAAGATTATTTTAAGAGCTGTCAAATTGTACACAAGTTGCACAAGCATTGAGGAAACTCTGTTCAAGCAATTTGTGATCAAAGACGAATCAACCCAGCACCTTGAGGCCCATCAAATACTTAGGTCTCCATTTTAGCTAGCCCACCAAATCCATAAGCCCACCTTTTACAAATTGCATTTTCAACCCTAAACTCTTCAAAAATTAAACTTTGACCCCTTACTTTAAATTAAAATTTTGACCCTAAAACTCTTCAAAATTATATTTTAGACCACTAAAAACTCAAAAAATATCATAAAGGTCCTCTAGGCAACAAAAATGCATTTTCAATTTCATTTTGTGCCAAAATAAAATGTTTTCCTTTAAAGTAATAAATTTGTCAAATGCCTTTGTTTTCACGCTTTATTAGAAGTTAACATTTTCTTGTTATTTCTTTGTGTCTTCTTGCAGGGAATAAATACTTTGGGA